>CM062374.1:12141978-13603741 GCA_031216125.1 Dalbergia cochinchinensis | reverse complement strand
TATATTTTTTATTTTTATGATTTGATAATGACCATGGCTTGATGATGAGGAATCATGGTGGTGGTTGTGAATCCATCATTTAAATGACCTCTAAAGCCCAAGGTTTAATTCTTGATGTTAAAAGATTAATAAAGGAATTGCTAAATCTTGAGTTTTGACCTTAATAAGACATAAAAATGAACTTGCATCCATATTTATGTTATAAGTTCTTGCACATCATATTTATATTTCAAGCTTTGCATAATCATATTTATATTTCAAGTTATCACTTTAATTCTTGAAGATAATAATACGAACTTGTATATTCATATTTACATTTCAAGTTATCACCTAAATCATAAAGACCTAAGAATGAATTTGCATCTTCATATTTATATTTCTAGCCTTGCATTTCATATTTATATTTCCAAGTTATCACCCTATAATGATAATAATAATGTTACAAGATTAAGTTTATGATTATAGTTATCACTTAAATCCTAAAGTTCAAGACTTACTTTACTTCTTTTATCTTAAATGGCAATTTTGATCATGGACACTTCTCATCTATTTATTTTTTGCCCTTATATAATTTTGATTTAAAGCTTGATATATTTTATTTTTAGGTATGATCTTGTTTTTAAAGTTGTACAAAGAAATTTTGAAAGGCCTAGAAATTACAAAGGATTAAGAATATGGTTTTTCTCATGATTCTAAATGCCAAAGTTCTAGTTTCTGATATAATCTTTTAGAATTGGAATGGTTACTGATTTAGGATGTTTATATGAGTTTAAATCACTAATAGTTGTTGTAAAAATTGCTTTTAGTATTTTAGGAAAAACTAGTAACTAAAAAGATTAAATTGTGTTTTTATGAAGCTTTTAGAATGCTAATTTTTCTAATTACTGTTTGGACTTGTTCATCACTGTTCACCATTGTTCACTACTATTCATTTTTGTTCACACACTTAAGAATCACTAATAATTATTATAAAAATTATTTTTAGCATTTTAGGAAAGTCTAGTAACTAGAAAGGATTAAAATTGTGATTTTATGAAGCTTTAAGGAGACTAATTTTTTGATTCTGTTCAAGGGTCATTCAAGGCTGTTCACATTGTTCACAAACTTAAGAATTACTTATATTTGATGTAAAAGTTGTTTTTGGTATCATAGATGCATAAAAGGGTAATTACAAGCGTTAGATTGGACCATTTTGCAAAATGCGAAAAGATGTGTTTTGAACTATCAACTATGTTATTTCAGCCAAATGTTTTTATTTAAAGCTATTAATGATGTTGAATGTGTCCATGAGTCCAAAATACCATTTATGAAGTTTAGATAAAGTTTTAGGAATTTCGGTTGTTGTTAAATATAAAAAACAAGCGATTCTACACTTTGACCCTTAAAGTATATTAAAATTTGGTCTATAGCCCTAAAAAGTTTTTATGATAAGTTTTAAATTGTTCTAGTGGTTATATGTCTCTTGAAAGTATTGGTTAATATTAAAGATCTCTAGTTTATGAGAATGTGTTAAAAATGGGTATTTACGTTTTGACCCGTAACCTTTGAGAAATTGCGATTTGACTCCTTTGGGGCTTAAGTGTAAATATTAATAATTTGATGAGATAAATATGATTGATATCTTGTTATGGCTATGTTCATATATTGAAATTTATATGGCTTAGATGCATGTTTATATAATTTGAATTATGGCATGTTATGGTTGTGTTTCATTCATTGAGATGCACAAGTTCATGAAGTTTATAAGCATGAAATAATGAAATGATGAGTTATTCATGTTTGCATCTCATATATCATGCCAAGATTAAAGGTCATATAAGACACATGGAAATGATCCTCTAGAGTCCCCGAATTAAAAGTTATGAGAAATGATCCAAATAGGAAGTGATCATTTGGACTTCCCGAATTAAAGGTTACGAAAGGTGATCCTAATGCCCCCTATCCCGTACCTTAAAAGTCAGGAATTTAACTTATCAAAAGGGATAAGATTACGCTAGTGCCGACTAGTGGGGTATGAGCTCATAACCTAGAACTCTCGAGAAAAGAGAGAATATAGGGCGGCCCCCAAGAAAAAGAGAATAAGAAGTTTAAGTCACCTGTAAGAATGATGATCATGATTCTATTCTCTTTATATCGTATGCAATGTTTTATGAATTCTATGATATTTTGTATATGATATTGACATGCATTCATGACTAGTATGTTGCATTCATGACATTAAGATTCATGCTAAAAGATACGGGCATCGGCTAATGGTATTTAGAACTTAATAAATGAACCTTATATATATGTCCACCATTTTCATAATTAAACCCGAGATTCCTAGGGACGATGATGATGACACTTGTGTTAGAGTCAGAAAGCCCTACTGAGATTCTTGTATAAGTTCTCATCCCTCTTCTTTTCCGTGTCGTCTCCAAACAAGGATGATGGAGTAGTTCGTGATTTTCTTTGAGATGTGGACAAGGGAGCTATGTTATAGACAAGAGATTTAACAGAGATAGTTTCCCTTTGGATATTTGCCTTTAGAGTGATCATATCTCATTTATTAGTTTGTATTCTATTAACGGATATATATCGATGTCCTTCTGTTTATAGGACATCACTATTATGATACAGTTATTGATATGTTATTATTATTTGAGTTATGTTATGCCATGGTTGTATTATGTATTTACCTGTTATTTATTTCTAACATCTCTCTTACGCAGGCAAAATGAATGACGTTAGATAATTAGTATGCGCGGCTCACGTTTTGGTATTTAAGTTCAAAAAAAAAAAATTTACTTATATTTTCACTAAAGTATTTTCAAGAAATTTTGAGTTAAAAACTGGAACAAAAGAATAATAATTAATAATTAACTTAAATGCGTCCTAGGCTTGTTGAGTTAAATATTAGAGTGTTACATTCTGCACTGTTTACGCTCTAGGGGGACCACTATAGCGGTCAAGGCATATTGCACCCACCCGCACTATGCACTTATAACCGTTATAGCGGTCCTCAGGCCACTGAAACATGCGAAAACCACCCCTGTGACCGCTATAACGGTGACAGAAGTCCCCAACCTCTACATTTCCTATCCTTTTAGCATCTGGGTTGTCTCCATGCTCACTTATTTACATTAAGTTAATGTCTTCATTTATTTTAATCTTCATTAACTTTATCATTTATTTTACTATCCATTAACTTTAAGTCTTCATATATTTTACTCTTTATTAACTTTAAAATATAAATATAAATAAGGAAATACTCCCTATTTGAATTCAAATAAAATATCATAAAAATCAAAATCTCAACCAAACAAAATCCAAATTTTGGGTTTTAGTTCAAATCCAGAAATTTTCAAGATTTTCTAACTGGTGGGTTAAAAACAAAATGTTTAAAGGTTTCATAAAATTCATTAAAAATCTTTCTTTAACTTGTTTTCCTCTTGGGAACAATTATTGGGACTTTCGATCCCAAGAATATGGCTCTAACATATAGCCCTCCAAGGAGGTTTAAGATCCAGACTTGGTGAAATTCAGGACTTGGCAACTTGAGTGGGTCCAGGGGAACCCTGAGGCCATACAGAATTTTCCCACTAACATGTGTACATTGGGTATTATATTCAAGTTCCTTAAGATGGTTGCTTACTTCTACTAAAAAAAATCACCAATGGTACCCAAAACAAAAAATGAAAAGATGGGTGTGAAGCAGGCAGCACCATTGAGTAATGGGTTTTATCAACGGATTAGAAATTATATAAATGAATATGGTACTATAGTAGTCATGAAAATTATGAACATGACATCTCATTCCCGATGCTTCTAATAGTAAACAATACAAACCAAGCAATTAACACAAACCACTAATTTAACAATAAATCTAAACAGAAAATAATACAAAAATAACCTTTAATGACCAAACAAGTTTCATAAGACACGGACAGAGAGTAAAGCTTGTTGGGAATCAAAGACTTGGCCATGGAAGAAACAATCTCTGAAGATTGATAATGAATGGATAGGTTGAAGACCCCGCTTTTGCTGATGAACATTGAGAATGTAAGATGTGGAAGAAGGTGATCATGAGGGAGCTTGTGTTTGACAAAATGCAATATTCTACAAAAGCTCTTACCTTTCCCATCAGACCTTGATTTTTCACTCTCCACTATTATCATTTCCCGGAATCTTGCCAGAAACAACCACTTCCAGGAATTGGGTCTTAGAATTGCTCCTAAAGTTTTAAACCTTTTTGTTCTGAAAGTAAATGGTATGAGGCAAATTTGGCTACTTGTACCTGAAAAAATCTACGGAGGTTGTCTCTGTTGGTGAAAGCATTTGAACATAACCCCCTAAACACCAACATCTGCAAGGGGACTCCATCATATGAGGCGTCCATCGACCAACGAGGACTCTGTCATCGTCATAGATGCCGGCATGATATGGCCATCATGATCGATAAACAGGAGGGGGTTGAGTTGCAAATACAAAACAATACAGACACTCTTTAACAAATTAGTTGCTAAAATGCATGAGTTTAATTAAGAGTCGTTCAACAAAAAATTTTGGTCATCCAACCTTTGACATCCATTTACATAGAGGGGACTAACGTTGGTCTCCAGCATAGGGGGACCAACTAATCCTTGGTCCTCTATGATTATGATCTCTTGGAAACTACTTTCTATGTGGTATGGTAGGGTTTGAGGAGCTACTTTCCTCTTCATATGGACAAGCATTGAAGAGGCGACCCAATCATGCACCAAGTGCTGTTTTTCCAAGTACTGGACTGACGCACTCTTAGCGAACTACCTTCCCAAAGCCTACAAGAATCTAACCAAATAAAGGGATGACCTTTCCTCATGGGCTAGTGAGAGTAGGAAAAAACACCAAAAATAGGAAGTGAGATTCTCCCTAGTCTAAAAAGAAAGAGAACATTAAGCAATACAAAAACCAACAAAAAAAACAAAAAAACCCAAGAAACAAAAGTTGCTCCACCTCCTCCACGCAAGCGCACCTAAACACATTAAAAACACGCCATGAGAGCTCCTCCCATTTTTCTTATACCATGTTCTTTGTAAACACCAATACCCATAATCCAAAAACTAGATAAGTCAAGCTAACTGAGCCCAACAAGCACAACAATACCAACATTTCTCAAATCAAGCCATTAGAAATACACCTATTCATCCATACCCGCTGAGCGAATCCATCTAGGCTTGAAGAAATATAGCACAATCATCCTTGGTGCATTCTTGGACGGGTAGCTCTTGTTCTCGGGCTCCAACCACATCGGAGATTGTTCCAATTGGTTATCAAACTTCAAATATTTTTCTTGGTTTCTCAAAAGCTTACGAACTTAGAAAATAAATCAAAGTATTAGTTAGTGTCTTAAATCTCTATTTAATATTTTTTGGTTTGGATCCGTCACCAATGTGACACACCAATTAATGTAATTAGTTCAGAATTCATAACTTGTAATTGCATTAGACTATGGTAGATATTGTCTTCGGATATCCATGTTGACCGTGGATTACATTTGTGCTGTAGTAGTAATTATTATTAGTTATATTTATTATTATTCATATTATGTACTTACGTTTTGATTTTAACAAGAGCCATATACATCAAAGAGAAATGATACATGACCATCTTTGTATCTACACCAACTATTTCCACCAAGCTAGATGACAAAATAGATGTATGAAACTTGTATATGTACATAAGGGTAAAGTGGGAAGAGGAAAGAAGAAAGAAAAAGCAATGTGACATCCTTCTTTCACATATTCTCTCTCTTTTTGGTTTTTTTCTCTCACCCAAAAACTTTCGTTTTCTCGTGTTTTCTCTCTTTGTTTTCCATCATTCGTAAGAGGAGAGAGAAGAAAAAGGAGAATCAAGACATGAATTTTTTTTTCTCTTTTTCGTTCTTCATCATTCTTCATTTTCATTTTCTCTCTCTTTTTCATGTTTCTTATGTGTTTGTGGTTTATATCTCAAGACATACATTTTCTTTTCGATTTTTCAAGAATAAAGCGAATTGAGAATGAGTATACAAAAAGGTGAGATTTCTTTGTTATTGTTAAAAACTGAAGTTGAAAAATTATAAATACGTGTTATAAAAAGTTGTAAACCATTGCACAAAAAGTTGTAAACCAAGAAGAAAATATCATGTAACCAATTGAGAACACATACTAAAATGATTCTAAAACCTGAGTTGAAAAATTATAAATGCGTGTTCTGAAATATTATCAACCAAAGATGCAAAAGTTATCAATCATTGCCCAAAAAGTTATAAACCAATAATAAAATGTAAACCAATTGAGAACTCTATGTTTTCACCTATTCAAACTCTTAAATAGTATTTATATTAAACTATAAAACTTCTAAAAAAATATTTGATTATGTAAACCAAACTAAATTTAGTCAACACAATAATCTCAAGTACTAAAAGAAATAAACATAATTGTGATTATTAGACTAATTAACATAAGACTCTTGATTAAAATTAAATTTTACAAATAAATAAATAAATAAAAATTAAATTTTATTATTATATTCTTTATTTCTATTTTATATTCATACACTTATGAATTTTATTAATACAATATTATTAGTACAGTTTTAAAATTTTAAAATTTCCTATTTAATCTAATTTTAAAATCTTTAAACTTAGATTGTATATTTAAGAATGACATTATATGTACGTATGAATATATATAAATGATCTTACTTTTTTTTTCCACAACAAATCAAATTAAGCACCAAATAAGACCAATAACTATATTGCTAATGACTAAAATTTAATTTTATTATTATATTTAGGTTTATTTTATATATTTATAAAATTTTAAAAACATAAAGTCCTCAATTGGTTTATAATATTTTTCTTATTGGTTTTACACTACCTTTTCATGCGATTGATTTCTGAACTTTGCATATTAGTTGACAATATTTCATCATACGCATTTACAACTTTTTAACTCCAATTGTCAACAATTTATTTAGTATGTGTCCTTAATTGGTTTACAACATTTTACTACCTGTTTATAACTTTTTATGTAATGATTTATAACTTTTCATAACACGCATTTATAATTTTTCAATTCCAATTTTTAACAATAACAACAAATCTCAGCTTCTAACAGTCATCCTCAATTTGTTTTGTTACTAAAAAAAAACTAAAAAAAAAACTCATATCTTGAGACATAAACCATAAACACATGAGAAATGTGAGAAAGAGAGAAAATGAAAATGATGAAGAATGAAGAGAGAAAAAAATTTATATCTTAATTTTCCTTCTTCTTCCTCCTTCTGTGAATGATGAAAAACAAAGAGATAAACATGAGAAAATGAAAACCTTCTAGGTGAGAGAGTGAGAGAGAGAAACCAGAAAGAGAGAGAAGATATAAAAGAATAATATTACTTTTTCTTTTTTCTTCCCACTTTACCCTTTTGTACGTACACAAGCTCCATACAGCTATTTTATCATCTAGCTTAGATGAAAATAATTAGTGCAGGCATAAAGGTAGTCATGCATCATTTCCCTACACCAAATCTTGAGAAGAGTTTTTCTTTCCATCTCGTTTTAGCCTGAGTCACTGGTTTGGAAAAGGAAATGACCACATACAGAAGACTCAAACAGTAAAGCTCAAATATTTCGATCTTTACGAAGTCAAAGAACACTTCAAATGAATATTTGCGTCCAAGTAGGAACAATATCCCAGCATAGAATTTCAGACAGAAAATTAAGAATCAAGGATGTTCGTAACTGCGTGTTCATCGAGAAGCCAGATTCTGGGAGCACAGGTCCCTTTCTCCAATGAATTTAACTAATGAACGGACAATTACAACCGGGGAAGGTAAAAATAATAAGGGAATCTAATTTTGATTAAATCAGATACAGCATAAACCTAATTATCCCACGAGGATAATTTACAAATTCTAATCCTCAGCTTTCCTGATTACAGTGCAGAGTCGGCAAGTTCGGTTGATACTATTCTCAATCTGCAGAATCCTTTTGCGGCTTTCAAACAGAGTGAGTATGCATAGCTACTCAAGCAACTTATTGCAGGTGCCTACACCAACCGCAGCGGCAAGATGCCAAGCAGCATGAAGGTACGGAGTTGTAGGAAATAAATCATCGGCTACAAAGAGCATTCCGCCCAGTATTGATGACATCTTATGCACAGTGTGAGCCATCCTCAAGTCTGGATCTTTCAACGCCCTTCTCGCAAATGCAACCTGAATAAACACGCGTGCGCGCACACATTAAATTGTATGGCTCCAATTAAATTCCCATTTTGAAAAACTCACGTGACTTTTAGGGATCAGATAACTCGCCTCTGTATATTCCTTGAACCTGACATGCTTAATTATAAAGCAAGCTTAATTTTAACTTCCAACTAAATCTTTCTACTAGAGGAGTATTGATAGAAAGGAGAACTAATATAAAAGACTACACATGAGCCCAGTCTGTGTGTAACTATTAACACACACTGAATTTGCCGACATTTTGAATGCGACATTGAAGCCTCTAAATAGTTAGTATACAGTGCAGATCCCGTGTGTCAACACAATTCTATTACTGAAATGAACAAGAGAGTATCAAATTAAATAGTCACGAAGAAAGTTACCTCCATCATCCCAGTGTGAATAGCTGAAACCATCAAGGGCTGAACTGGAAGAAATACTGCAGATGCAGCCATCAGTAACTTCGGGTTCTCATTTCTGAGGGCCCTCGACAGACACTGCAGAATGATTTCGTATTCAAATTTGATATCAAGGTGATTGGAATTATATATACTGGGGTTGAGAGTGTTTTACACTTGAGCAATTCACTCACACGTTCAAATTGGTATCTGGAGCCAACCCTAAATAGTGTGCGCTAGGAGGACCCATTGTCCTCCAGCGAAGGTTTGCTTGACTACCCATCCCATCACTCTGGTAGCTTCAGCTCACTATTTTACACTCTGTCCACTGTTTTCAGCAGCAGCCTGCCACTGGCATGGGCTTTCCAGCATGTTTCCCTACCAGTGACACCTATAACAGCAGTCACCTCCCTTTGTGCAGCCCATCCCCTGCAACCCCACCGCAAAGCAATTTACAGGCGAGCCCTCATCATTCCGTGTCAGAAGTGCTGCCACCGCCTACCACCACACGACATGTGATGACTCGTCTGACTGCGTTTCCCTGGGCCGCTAGGGTCGCCATGCTCAATGAATTTTCTGAGTTTATACTGGCCCCATCTCAAATTGGGATTCAAAGCACTCTCACGCCCTGCCACTGTCTCCGCCCATCTCGATTGTGCATGACAGCACGACGAACTATATTTCCAACAGCTGGTTAAAAACTGTGGTTGCCAGCGTCATCTAAAGTTGGATGTGGAGTCCCGTGGTGGTTGAGACTCCTTTCAGTATTGACTATTTGGCACACATTTTTTTGGTGTTTCAGACCTGCATTTCTGTCGCACCTCCAAGGTTGTGCCTTTGAGGGGGTGTCATCCCATCATTTGATAGCTTTTCAAAATCAAGTTTCATCATTTTTAGGATGTTGAAATTGAGGGTTTTAGATAACAGAGGAAGAAAAGAGAGAGAGTAGAGACTCAACAATATGAAAGTACATTTGATATATTGTGATGTCATTGTAATACTATAACGTAATCCTATTTATAAGGTAAAGATAAACTCTAATCATAATAACATAATCAACCTAAATAAATATAAATCAATCTAAGATAATGAAATATTCTAAGATATTAATAGATGTTTCCCTATTTCTAACACTCCCCCTCAAGCTAAAGCTTAATAAACTTGAAGCTTGTCACAATTAAACCCTTAAAATATAAAAATGATCTCCATTGAAGACTAGCAAGGCAACTCATGGATGTTGGATATGTCTGAAAAGATAACACAACAAGGCAGCTGGAATAAACATCAGCTTGAATAGCTTGTTGGATAATTGCATAACTAGGAAAAGAAGAGACACATACAGCTTATCAGCGCTGGAAGAAACGTAATGAAAGCGATGGAAATTCCCTATACATGCAACAATAGATCGCAAGAACAACATATGGAAGTCTTGAATAGTTGAAAAATTGGATATGCAAAGAAGCTGGGATAGCATTGTGAGCACCTGAGAGGTCACAAACAGCCATGGACATAAAACAGGGCACAAATAGGGGTAAAATCGGAAATAAGAAAATGTGATGTTAACGGAGTGCACGGATCGCAAAACCAAGGACAAATATGGAAAGTGGGCAGCTACGCGAGCATGACGGTGCGCAAGGTTGCCAGAGAAGGCTGGGATCGTGTACGCGGCGAAAAGCGGCAGCAAGTAGCTGGTCTTGCAAAGAGAGAGAACACGCATGAGAGCGAGTGGTTGCTAGAACGAGAACACAGTCGCCAGGGGGGGCCGCGCAGGAGGAGGCGAGCATGGTGGTGGGCTTGTCAGCCGAGATCTGCGACGGGAAAAGCGGTCGGAGACAGTTACAGGTGTGGACAATGGTTTTCTTACTGTTGGAAATGACACAACAGAGTGAGGGAAGGTCAAGACACTGCCAGAGGGGTTGACGGAAAAAGCAATCGGAGGCAATGGCAGGTGTAGAGACCGGAAAAGTGACCGGCAATAGAAACAATGGTGGTTTGATGTTAATTTTCTAGAAAGCAAGAACATTATTAGACCTAAAAAAGAATTGAAGGGTTTGACAGGCAAAGTAATCGTGGGACAGGAAGAAAGGTAAAGATAGTGGAGGACACAAGATAAGTGAGTTCCAAATTAGTAGAATCTCTATAGTGGAACAATGGACACAGGCAAGGTAGCTAGCATCGCAATCTACCTCGTGAGATCGCCCGATCCTATGCTCCCAACCCCCTCCCGCGATCCCGATTCCACGTCTAGCTCGCCACTGCCGCCTCGCCATAGGATCGTCAGGTAAGCTCATGAAATCAGTGGAATCACACGAGCTTTGTGCATCGATCGAGTCCATCACCGAAGCTTGGCCAAACGACCCAAGCCTGGCCCATTTCTCAAAGCCTCATAGGAACCTTAATGGGTCTGTCCTTCCTCACTTCCTTTCTCACTATCGAGTTGTCCCTCTCTCACTCTTCGATCTCTCTCAGCCGCTTCGGCCTCCGCTCCGACCTCTGCTTCGGCCTCCATCTGCATTCTTCGGTGTCTACTTCTCCTTGCCTGTCGCAAACTTTGTCTGCCTCTATGTTGCGATCTCTGCTAAAAGCAACCGCACCAGCTCTCTGGCGCAGTTCGAGCTTGCCAGCGCCGGTCTTTCTCTCCCTTCTAGCTTTTGTCAATTCGCTCAGGCACTCAGCTTTGCCTCTACGCTAGTGAGCTCACAACAAGGTGAGCTCTAAACTTTTTTTTTTTCTCCTTGGTTTTTTTCCAGCATTCTCCTTTTAGTATACTCTCAAAAAATTTTAATTTTTTGATTGGGAGTATTTTTGTGTAGGATTTTGTATTAGGTAGTGTTTGGGTGGAGGAAAATGTCATTAGATAATACTAATATGGGGGGCAATAGAGGTTCTAGTAGGGGGCAGTGGAGGTTTATTACATTTTATGCTATATAGTTTATGGATTTGAGTGCATGACTTATGGCTCTTGGACTATTTGTATTTTAAATTGAAGTTAAGTATGTTAGTGGTGGCTATTTTTTCTTATTTATGTTATGTTACATGAAATATATATGTGTATGTTAGTTCTGGTAGGATCTTACGATCCGTGTTATGATTTCACGTTTTACGATTTTGTATCTCCCATCCAATCCCAGGTAAGATCTTAATCTTAGCTACCTTGGACACAGGTCATGGTGGATAGTACCGCTCTGATACCATGTTGAAATTGAGGGTCATAGATAATGGAGGAAGAAAAGAGATTGTAGAGACTCAATAATATGAAAGTATATTTGATATATTATGATGTCATTGTAATACAATAATGACATAATCAACCTAAATAAATCTAAATCAAACTAAGATATAATATGAAATATTCTAAGATATTAATAGATATTTTCTTATTTAACAGAGAAGACTTCTTGTCAGATTGATTCCCCCCCCCCCCTCTTTTTTTTGTACCAGAAAAAAGATTGATCTTCGGTCATATCTAGGCACACCTTGAAAAATTAATCAATGAAAGTAACAAAGTATCAATATCCCCAAAACAGTACAGACATGATTTGATAGCCCAACCTAAAAAAGGGGATTTGAAAAGGAGATTTATAACTATGGACCTCACTTGGGAATAATGTCCGGATACGTTTCCAAAGTTGAGAACTCTCATTCTAGAAATTGTAAATGAGGTGTGAGAGACCATTTTCTGCAATTTTTCAAGACTCCGATGACCTAGACAATGAAGGAGACTATGAGACTTCGTGACAGCACATATAGTAAATGAAGGCAACTGGAGACATTGAAGTCCATGCGATTCAAATCCTATGTTAATCATTCACCCTACACGTTGGCCATGCTTTAGAGCAACTGAGAGTGTAGGTAAAGTTGATTGACAGAAATTAAATTGAAGGGACAACCAAACACAAAAAGAACATGATTCAAGGATAAGGACGGGAGAGGTGAAACTCATGCCAGTGGTCTTCACCTTGGAGCCATCAACAAGTGTGATGTAATGTGGGGTTTTGGGAGATGATAACTTTGAGCAAACAGAGAGATTACCAATTATATGATCAGAAGCACCAAAATCCAAGATCCAAAATTCAAGATCCAACACACACAGAGTGAGAGAGATAAACCGGAGTTATAAGGTTGTGCTACAATGGCTGAAGGTACGTCCTTTTGAGTTGCCTTGAGCTTAAGATACTCTCTATATTCGCTTCACATAACATTCTAGTTCCCAGGGGAATTAAAGGTAGTGAAGCACTTCTTGAAGGATTCAAAGCTACTCTTCACATATATGGTAGAAGATGGATACACAGAAGATGCCATAGTTATGACCAAGATCATGAGATCACCTCAAAAAAGATTCAGACTCGTGTCTAAGAAGCTAACAGAGTTCCGCTTGCTAGCTGTCAGTTAGAGTCCCTGGCAGGCCTAATCGCTCCCCTATTTCTCCTGAAGTAGACCTTGCCAAACATTAGGTCCCTCTCACACCGACAACAAGAAATCAGGTCAAACACCAATACAATGGGTGACAAATAACCACTACTGAAAGGGATCCTAAAATCACCGAGGATCCCAAGTCCAGCTTCAAATGAATTTAGGGACCACGATGCTAGAATCAAAACTCAAAAAGATTGTTGAACACATCGCCACACACGGTGGCAGCAGCATATATGAGCAGAGACAGTGGCAGGCGGCAGTGCATGAGGGCGCCTCAGACAGCAGATGGAGACTGTCACCACATCTAGGTGGCATAAAAAGAAGGTAAGTCTAGTGGTGGTGTTGCCGGGTGGAAACTCGCCGAAAAGAGTGCACCGGTGGTAAATGGCGGTGGCAATTACTGACAGCTAATAGTGGCAGGTGGTTGCTGGAGTGACAACACACCTACACTATTATTCAACAAGAATGACGACATGCTTCGCTGGACAGTTTAGCGGAGGACAATCAGTCCTTCTAACATACAGGTTACTATCTAGATTCTAGATACCAACTTCAGTGAGAGTCAATTGCTTGAGAGTAAAACATTCTTAGCACTAGTATATATAATAACACGTTGTATATAATTTTATCAAATCTAATCTAAATATAATAGATTTGATAAAATTATATACAAAATAAACAAATTAGCCCACATCTACACTATTAAATAACCCATAATCACATCTCTATAAATGTTACTTACAACAGTTGCCGTGGCTATCATTGTGTAGTCAACCCATCTCAAATATTTCCTCAATCTCCCTCTTGAAGAATGATACATGCTTGAGGCCACTCCAACTCCAATTAATGAATTAGCATACAACTTGGAACTGAGATTCTTCCTACATTACACAATTAATTACTCATATGATAACTATGATGGTTTTCTAGCCAAAAGGAATTGACATGAGCACACTAGCAGCATTAGCATCTGCTTAGAGCAACAAATTACCTAGGGGCATGCATTCCGAGTGCTATAAATGGAATTGAAGTAAGTACATTAGCAACTGTTTCAGCAAGATGTAGATCACCTGATAAGCATGCATCAATGTGTCAATAATTTATGTGTGTTAGGTATAAAAAAGAAGGTCCTGAACATGGTATCCGAAGTCTCCATGAGCAAATGGTTGGGAATTCAATCAATGCATTCTCCCCGGCCCAAATTCTTTAAATTAAAAAGGTAAACAAAGGATATCTGGTAGGAATATGCGTCGACCACATTTCAAGCCCAAAGAAATCTCGCAAAAGGAGGCAGATCTTTTTAAAAAAAATTCATTTATGAACTTTCACCTAATACTTTGAGCTTTTAGGATAGCTGGTCTTCAACAAGGAGAGATTGGATTATTTGCAGTAAATCAATAAAGTAACATTAAAGGGAAAGAAATTTTCTCAATGCTACCATGATTACTAGTACTGCAATGGATTGGTCTCAAGCATGCTGGTCTCTGTTGCCAAATGCGTCTGGAAAACATGTAAGTAGTAGGTTATTGTGTAAGGCCTTGTAAATTTTCATTTATTTTACTACCACAAAAATTTAAATCAATTCAAAATTGTAAGGCATTTCTTAGGGATATGTATTTCACTTACTGCATTAACAGCAGCTGATTTGCTTCAGTCGCTGAAGTTCCACTTGTTGATGGATGTAAGTCCCCAATTTGATTAGTTTCAGTCAAAACAAATGGTGAATGCGGTGCCACTTGGACCCCATGGACACCCTTTAGGGATCTACTATGATTTAGTGTACTCTTTGGACTCATGTGCTTGCTCACACGAAAGGTCAACTTGAGTGCCAGCAATATTGCTGGCACCAGTTGGATGGGGAGTGCTGACTCCTAGCCAATAATACTGCACCAAAATTAAAATATTGGTATCACTTCATAGAATCTTGAATGTATATATAGTGTCACCCAAGAAGAAATTTACATACATGCAGGAACAATTTCTAATGACAGTGATTATCCAATAAATTATGTAAGAGTTTGACTTAGTATTTGCAGTAAATTTTCATTCGTTGGTCCCACCACCAAACAGGATGAACAGGTACATGAATGAAGGCTAACAGATGTGTTTGTGAAGAGGCACACGAACAATTCGCCATACACAAAATTAACTTGGCTTCTAACTTGACAACATGTCATAATTTGGAAAAGACATATATAATCAGGAGATGAACATCCCATAATCCACTTACAAGATTTTGTATTTCAACTAACTGAAGTCCGGGCCGTTCCTTGTCATCCCTTTCATTTTGTCCAAAAGAAAAAAAAAACAACCAAAACAGAATCAAATAATAGGCACGTAGCTTAGGTCATTGCTACAAGGCAAGGCCTTGCGAACAAATGTGATTGCTGCCAGTGACATTATGCCGAGAATAAAAATAAAATAAATGAATAAACAGTTAGATAGCAGCAAATTGGTGACAAAAATCCTCGTCTCCAGTGCATTAGGTAAGGTAGTACAATATATACACTAGGTGGCTGATGCTTTAATCCTAAACTCATATAGATTCAAGCTTCTAGTAGTGGGAAAACCATGATGCATCTCAAAACAAAGGCCATATTTGTTGTTTAACTAGTACATTATGCTTGGTCCAATGGCCATTCGTATTACCAAATAACGCGAATGTTCAGTTCAACAGGAAAAATACATGAAGATTACGGTGAAAACCGATTATCTGGGTCACTTCACAATTTCAAACCCAGCCCCTTTAACCGAACAAAGGCTTCAACCAAATCAACTATCTAGAGTACTAGTTACTTATTTGCTTCACGATTTCAACCTCACGGTTGCCAGACAACAAGGGTGTGTTGTGTTTGTGAGTTTGGATTTTGGGAGGGAAGCCCTTCCTTTTCTTTCCCTTCCCTCCCCTCCCCTCTAAAATCCAAATTCACAAACATACCCCCCGAAATAAAACCATAAGCGGGGACTCAACCACGCAAAGAGGCAATACTGAACAGAAAACAACAGAAAAGCAGTATCCTGGTGTTTTGAATAATTGTACTTCAATTCGTGTTTACCACCAAAAAGGAAATATAAAAACCAATCTAGCAAGCATGCATTATAAAGAACTCAGACTGCTATACGCATCAATAGTTCAATGCGAAAACTATGTGTTAATGTGTGTATTGACAGAAAGAGTTGGAGAGAGAACCTGAAAGAAGAAGTCGAGAAGTAAATAGCAATGCACAAATATGTATATATAGAAGGGGAGAAGAATAAGTGACGAGATGAGAAGACGTTGGTTGATCTCAGCTAATAAACGGAACCTTTTAGAATTTTCTGAGTCGAAACAAAAAAGGAATAGAATAAAAAAGAGGAAGATGCTCCTGACTCAAGAATCTTCTTCAACTCCCCGCATATTCGCACCCACTCACTCACAAGTTCTTTTCGACCACGCCAATTTCAGGAAACAGGACTCAACACCATCCTAGGCGTATCCGACTACTGTTGTAAATTGAAAAGCCCGTAAAAAAGGAATTTTTACCCATTTAAACCCAAAAAAATATATAATACGAGAATAAATGCAAAAAAAAAAAATCAATTATCAAAGTAAATGGTTTAAATGTATATGAATATGTATGGAGTCTCGCGAAAGCAAAATAAGCAATGAATATGCATGCCCCTGCTTAGATCACTTTCAATCATTTTCTTTCATTTTCCTCAACTTTCACTCTCACTTTCAAAGAGATTTTGTTCACTATGGCCAACATTGTTTACCACTTAAATCATGTGCATATATCGCTACCAAACTTAATAGCGAGGTATTTTATGTCTTTATTAATATATTTTATTTTTTTAGTTAATATATTTTTAGTTTAGGAACTTAATTGTTAGTTAGTTTAGAAATTTTGAAATTAGTTTAGTTTAGGGAATATGTTTAGTTTAGTTTAGTTTACTTACTTAAGTTAGTTTAGATACTTGTGAATATGTTTAGTTTAGTTTACGTATTTGAATTAGTTTACATAATTTTAACTACATTTAATTTAGGTAATTTACTTGAATTAGTTTAGTTTAATTTTTTAGTTAATATAATTTTATTTTTTTAGGTAATATATGTTTAGTTAGGAACTTAATTGTTAGTTAATTTAGAAAATTTGAAATTAGTTTAGTTTAGGAATTATATTTAGTTTAGTTTACTCACTTAAGTTAGTTTAGATAATTGTAAATATGTTTAGTTTAGTTAACGTACTTGAATTTGTTTATATAATTTTAAATACATTTAGTTAAGTTAACTTGAATTAATATATATAATTTTAAATATGTGTAGTCTTGGGAAGTATGTTTAATTTAGTTTATATACTTAAATTAGTTTACATAATTTTAAATATGTTTAGTTTAGGTTACTTGAATTAGTTTAGATAATTTTAAATATGTTCAGTGTAAAGAATATGTTTAATTCAGTTTACACACTTGAATTAGTATAGAAAATTTTAAATATGTTTAATTTAATGTACATACTTAAATTAGATAATATATTAAGTTTAGTTTACTCACTTGAATTAAATTTGCATAACGTTAATAATTTGTTGACAAAGAGAGTTTTTTCTTTTTTTTTTGTAAAATTTTTAAGTTTAATATGAAATCACCATAAAATTTTTAATTAAAAATGATTTAATTTAGGGTTTTAGGTGGTAAAATTTAAATCTTGAGAATTTGTATATTTAATTAGTTTAAGATTGTTGGTGTATGAAATTAATATTGATTAATTATTTTTAGGTTTAATTTTTTATTTTGGATTGATATTTAGTAACAATTTTATTTCATTTATGCAAACTAATAGAGTATTCTACAATGAGACACTAGAATAAGACGGCTACGCCTACATGCTCGCATGGAGTATTATCTACGATAGGTGGGGTTTTGTGAGGTTGCCAACTTCGACAACTTCCATTATGACTCAACATTTATCAATGCAATGGTGGAGAGGTGGCGCCCAGAGACGCACACATTCCATCTTCCTTATGGAGAGTGTACTATCACTCTCCAGGATGTGGCGTTCCAGCTAGAGTTGAGGGTTGATAGGGATGCAGTCAGCGGCTGCATGGGTGCATGGGACAGATAGCACCAGTAGAGCATCTGGGATATATGCTGGGACTTATTAAGTGTGGTCCCCGAGGACAGAGATTGCCATGGCTCTTATGTGAAGCTGACTTGGATTAGGAACACATTCGGATATGCCGATTTAGCCGCTGATCCTTCTAACTTAGTAGTCCAACGATAGACAAGGGCGTACTTGTTATAGTTGATTGGGGGGCTCTTGTGTCCGGACAAGTCATCCTCCCGTGTTCATCTTAAGTAGCTGCCCTTGTTACGCGATTTTGGAGTGACCGGGGGCTACAGTTGGGGATCCACGGTGCTGGCATGTTTATATTGCAGCCTTTGTCAAGCTGTGAATGCTCCTGTTGCTGACATTGGAATGTGCTAGCCTTATTATTGTCATGGACTTATTATCGGATCCCCTCACTACACCCTGGACTTGATCAGGGGCTTAGATTTCCCCTAGCCTCAAGGTATACATTTTAATATGGCCATCAGTTATTTGTATTTTCGCTTTGACATGTGTATGTTTGAATGTCATTAATTTGTAAATGATTTATTTTTAGGTGGGCTGGATTAGGGATTCCTTCGAATGGGGATGCTCATCATTTGGTGGACTTTAGGGCATGTGTTGATGCTATACCCATTGATGGAGTAAGTGACACTGAGTAAATTAATTATTTAAATTCCATAACCCTCGTCCATCCAGAATATTAATTTTGAATTGTCAATCATTGCAATTTCAATAGTCAGCATATGAGGATGCGAGTGTAGTTGCTATCACACCGACCCATATTTATCACGGTGCTGGCGTGTGGGCTTCAGTTACCGCACTCATTTGCTTCGAGATTGTGGAGTGGCACCAACCGGATCATGTCCTGTGACAGTACCAGTGCATGCAGTCTATTCCATTTGCCCTGTTAAATATTGATAGACTGCATGTTATGGATGGACATGGTAATGATAAGGTATGGTGGCCAGATAAGCATGCTGAGTACCATCGGTTTTGGATTGCGCGTGAGCAACGCATTGTGACTGGGAGGCACACTGCACATAGTCTTCCATCCACAGAGTATCTGGCGTGGTACTTAGGGATTGCACGAAGGTTCTTATCCACAGACTTGCAGCTACACGACCTTCGTTTATTCCAGGTGCCACAGGAGCTACCACCTGATGCAGGTCCAACACCTTTTGTGCCCCATGTTGTGGATGCTCTAGATCGCCGAATGTGGTGGCGTCATGCCCGGGCTGGTACCCATTCTTTGCAGAGACATAAAGCCCATGACCATGGCGATGCTGAAAATGGTGGAGGTGACGGAGATAGTGGTGGCAGTGATGGTGATGAAGGAGGTTATGCAGGTAATGGTGGGGGTGGTGGGGGTGGTGGAGGTGGTGGGGATGGGGGTGGTTAGGATGGCAGGGGATATGCTGGTGGAGGAGATGGGGAGGTCGCTGTGGGAGGGGGAGATGTGTACATCCCTAATAGAGGTGAGGGATGCTCTTATTGCTACACCCTTACCATGGATGACTTATTTGGGGTTGGCATCAGCCATCGGGAGTTTGATGGATTGCAGCATTTCCTGGATGCTCCTACTCCTCCTCATCTGATTGCTAAAGTCGATGGGTCTGCAGCTGATGGGTCTTCGGGCTAGTGATATGGCATAGACCTGAACATGCCCGGCTATGATCTATTTAGGGATGAGCCCTTATCGGTAGGCCCCAGCCATTAGCATGGTCAGACAGCGGCGCCATCAACACCCCATGTCCCCATTCAGCACCAAAAGGAGGAGGATGAGCCACAGCACCTCATCCCTAGGCAGCGACTTGCACGCTGTGTTCAACCTCGACATTGTCATTCAAGGTGCGAGCTTCCAACGCCTAGGAGAGGCAGGGATGGGGCGAATGATTAGTTGTAGATGATTGTGTGTATGTATTTAGTTGTAAATGATTATGTTATGTACTTTATTTAGCTTATGTGTTATATTTATGTATTTAATGTATTCAATTTATTTGATGAATCTTAAATTACGTGTATAAATGAAACAAGAATAAAGAAACATAGAATCCACGTTAGTAGAAGAACATTAACATGGTTGCATGCGAATATGAAAATAGGATTAATACAGGAATAAAGGATAGTTGGATACAGTAAACATGAAATCAAACACATGAACAAACATAAATGCAGTAAATTCAATCATGCCGAGATGAGGACGAAGCTACTAAGGTTAGGCGCTTTCTTCTAGTATGACTTCATTTCTACACAGCCCATACCGTTTTGGTTGACTGAACTCAACTTCGTCCATTTCATTGCGAATTCTAGTGGAGACTGGACGACCCTTATTAGCTCTCTTGAGGGCTGGATCTGGGTGTATAGGGAGCCCATCGTAAGCAGGCTAGAGGTGCTCGTCGACAATGGGTGTAAACTCCAGTTTATAGACTTTGTCCACCCATTCCATATTGTAAACAGGATGAGTAAAAGACCCCGACTCAACCCGTGCAGCATGACATACCGCAACCACATGACAGCATGGGTAATGCAATGCCTAGAATGACCCACAGTCACATCGTCGCTCTCCCAAATGCATGTATTGGTCATATCCCATGTGAATGGCACAACTGACATCTTGTCCAAGTATTATTTATTCTCATCAATCGCTCTCAACACAAACTGTGACCATTTTTGCCCTCCTGTAATTTGGGCCTATACCTGACCGCCTTTCTCAACAAATAGTTTTGCAAGATGAAAGTAGGTGGACTTTACAATGGCAGTAATTGGAAGATTACGGGTACCCTTCATCACAGTATTTATACACTAAGACAAGTTTGTTGTCATATGGCCAAACCGACAGCCCTCATCAGCATACTGGGCCCATTGCTCACGCGGAATTTGATCAGCCCACTGACACATATTAGGATCTTCATCCCTCAGCAGCCCATAATAATATGCAAAGTCTGCATGGGTCTTTGAATATGCCGCATTTATAAGAATTCTTTTGGCATCCTTATTCTTAAACCGCAAATGTCACGACCTAAAAATCGTGATTGGCAGGCACATAAGGGAAATTGTCCCTTATGGAAGCCTTGTGAAAATAATTTCATGTAATCATGCATAGTAAATACTAAATTAATGCTCATAATAAATCATATAAATAAATAAATAAATTCCTCAAAATTTCTTGAAATCTTTATTAATAAAGAATACATAAAATATTTAATTATTCTAAATCGTTTCAAAACCCATAACTTAAATAAACAATCTTAAATCATATTTCTGGAAGAAATTGCATAAAATGATACAACCATAAATTAACCATGCATGCTAAATGATGTCCGAGGACCCTGTTTGTACACTACTGGAGCATTCTATTCTAACATGATCCCAGTTTAAAACTTTACTACAAAGTGAAGCTTACCAATAGAACAGCTACATGACTTCTGAGTTTGGGTCTGAATAATAACTGGATCTACAATTACAACTGTAAGAGGGAGGAAAAAGAGAGGGGTGAGTTCATCAAAACTCAGTGGGCGAGCCTCCGCTCACAACCTACATGGGACAACGGAGATAGTACATAAATATACATGTAGCTAATATAAAACATTTTTAATATTTAAATATATATAACTGTACGGAAAATAATAATTTAATTGAATCCATGGTAATAACTAGTAGATAAACAAGAATTATTCTGTATATAAATATCTAAGCTGAATAGCTGAATCTGAGCCAATGGCTAATCTAATGGGCACCTCACTAGGTTCCTTACTGTGGGTGAGCCAGTCCTCTAATAGACCATTTGGTACCAAGGTTAACGATCATTCCTGCAGCTATTAATTCACTGTACTGTTTCTCACTAATTATTAAAATAATAATAACTTGCAATAACATTAAATAAATCTGAAAGTTTTGAATTCATATAATTCTAACAATATGACTGTAGCATAACTGAGGTTCTAAAATCATGTCCAAGGGATCACCAACTTGTAGACATAGTGATTTCAGAAGCCAACAAATATGTATCTAACAATTGTTATATTCTAACAATCTGACTTTAGCATAACTGAGGTTCTAAAATCATGCCCAAGGGATCACCAGCTTGTAGATATAGTGATTTAAAAAGCCAACAGAGTATGTATCTGACAATTGTTATGAATCATACTTTGTTCAATACTCTCAATAAATCATATCTGATGTTCTAAAATCTTAATACGAAATCCATAGTTTGAAAACATGATATTCAATATTGTTGCTATAAACATTAAACTGAGGTATTATAATTTCATAAACTAGAAAAAGATATTTCATAACATGCAAAGTATCAAACATGGTCTACGACCAAGTTTATTGAAGAATAGTGACTAGGATATTCTTGTGACATAGATTGAAACTGGATCTGCGACCCCATAAATTGCGATTACGTATCACGTGTCTCCTCATCACTATATGCGTTATCTCCCTGCTGATACAACCCCAACTCCTCTTCCTCTTCTTCTTCATCCCTGTGATCTACGTGAAACTCAAAACTCGCAATAGCCACATGTCTAGTTGATGGCCCTGCATTTTGTACCACCAGATCTGCAAAACTAGGACTACTAATAGGTGAATCCTAGGCCGCTTCAGGATGTATAGAAACATGTTGCCCTGGTGTCTCATTTACTGATGTGCCGGTGTCTCATTTACTGATGTGAAAGGAGCAGAACCACTAGAGCTAAAATCATAGTCTTCTAGAATGATGAAAATTTCCATCACTCGAATCTCTAGAAATTGAGCCTTGAATTGAAACATAAGGCTCATTTCATTATCACTACAAACTGGAAAGCAGCTATACTTGACCATAGCACCTCCAAAAGCTATAGGTACTCTATAAAATATTTGACAAATCCGCTTGCGAGGACCCACTTACTCTAGTATTTTATTTTATAATTCTAAAAATCTTATAGATGGACTGATAATCAAACCAATTGGTCTCTTACTACAAAATCTCACTTCCTCATTTGTGCCTTCTTTGATTTTGCCATCATAATGAACAAGTATAAAGCATGAACTCATTTTCTCAGTAAAAACTGCACTACAGATAGCAAAGACGACAGTGAATAAATACTAAACGCAATGTTCAACGGTTTAATAGGCAGGGAAAACTGAATACGTAAGGGATGGAGACGCATGCCAAAAAGGGAGAATATGTGTCATGACCCGACTTGGGAACATGACCGGCACGTGAGGAATCTCATCCCCACATAAGCCTTCTGGGTGACGTGTCTCTCTATATGCATACTTTATGGTAAATAATACTTCAAATAAGGTTTTCTTCTAAATAAATATCAACTTTTCTAATTAAAATATAATACTTGAATTCATAAAACAAGAAGTGATATCCCAACTCTAAGAACTTCTGGGTCAAAATCGTTGATTATGAAATCATAAACTGTGTTATCATATGATATAAATATGAATCCTGCTCAATCTGAAAAAATTGGATTATAGTTACTTAGCCAATCTATTACATAATATAAATCTAAATTGGTGATTGAAATCCATACTTTGAATTCTGGTAATATGTGTGGAAATACATAAACTTTGAAATTAACTGCAATATCTCAAAATATATGCATGGCTCGAATCCTGCCTGCAAATCTACTGGAGCCTATTAATACTAACATAAACCTATACTAAGCCTTACTCCAAAAGAAGGCTTACTACTGGGAAAAAGCCGAATTAACCAAACTGAGTTGAAACTGAACCTGTACCTGCAACTATGAGAGGAAGGGAAAGGGGTGAGTCAACGGACTCAGTGAATGAGCTCTCACCCATCACCCACATGGGATGACCAAAGAATATACATATAATATTATGCATGCAACAATCATAAATCATTTGATATTCTTGTGCATAATCTCATTGAAAATATATCTCTGTATTCATAAATTTATCAGAAAACATCTCTGAATTCTTACTCCAACAAGAAAATCATTTCTCATATATATAATATCTCTTAAATCAAACATTCTCAGAAGAACATCAATAATTCCTGAAAATATAATTAACAGTATTCGAATAGAGAAACACGAATATCTATCCAGTTATGCATGTCAACCATGACATAACCAATCTTCTATGGGTGCCAGACACGGGCTCCACCCTCAGCCTCTATTGGGTGCCAAACACGGGCTCCACTCTCAAGACTTTGTTCCTTTCCTCCAGACACGGGCACAGGAAAGAACATGTATTTTCTATTCTGAGATTGCATCTAAGGACAACTTGGTACCAAGGTTAACGATCATTTCTCTCAGTCCTTAACTCAGTGTTTGCTTCTCTATAGCTACCGTCTAAACTAGTTTGATAAAATCATAACTGAAAAATGGATACTCAGTCTCTGGTGAATAGAGCCCCTAAATATTAGTACACTGGGAGTTTTGGATTCATATAACTCTAACAATCTGACTTTAGTATAACTGTGGCGATGAGAATCGTGCCCAAGGGATCACCCATTTGTAGGCAACCCAATCTCAAACCCACAGAATATATATCTGGCGATTCTTTGAGAATCATACTGAATTCTGTACCTCTTGGTACCATAAAACTAAAGTTCTAAATTCAAATCTCAAACTAACATATCTTTTTCGTGTACTGGATAAATCTAAAATCATAAATTAAAGCACTGGGGTTCTAAATCATGGAAACTCTAAAACCACAATAGCATATTTCTTCGTAAAACTAATCATGCTTTATTCAACAAAGCTCGATTTAATATTCTAAAAGTTTTCCGAAATCCAAAGTCCAGAGTATATACATAATGATATCATACCTTTTGAAACATATTTCTCGAAATAGCAACTAGATAAAGTCATGTATTCCTCTAACAATCTTTTCACTAGCATATAAAATATTTCCCATGCATACAACACAACAATCATGCTCCCATGGTTTTGTAAAACTTTTTCTTTTATGCTATCATCATAAATCATAATTTTTCTAGGTTGACATAATCATATAAAATCATATTCTATACTTTTTCTCATCTCAAATTTCATATTTCACAAATATCATGCACCAAACATGGTCATAATGGCTAAAATAAGGCCATGAGTTTGAACCCACTCACCGTTTAGAGCCGGGAGTATATGGGCACCACCAACTTGACCCGGAGAGCTTAGAATGGCACCAACAACTGCCATAGAGCAACCATTAATCTAGATTAATTTCTAATGACCTCTAGATGACTCTAACATAACCCTAACAACCTTGGGGTAGCACCCCCACTTGACAACAATGAGAAAAAATAACATCTCATACTAAGAACATAGAAGAATGGAAAGAACGGAGACAAAATCTATTAACATAAACATATCTTGATGATTGGGGATGATGGAATGGAGTAGATTTGAGAGAAGGAGAGAAAAATTGATGGAAGAGGAGTAGGGTTCGGAAATGGGGAGAAATTTCCGAGTTTGGGGGTATATAAAGGGGGTAGGGGATCATTAACGTGAAACGACGCGTTTTGGACAGTTTAGGTACTGCTGACACCGCTATAGCGGTGTATGACTGCTATAGCGGTCCTGCCAGCCCACGCCCCCTCGAACCATTCACTTACGACCGCTATAGCTATCTTGGACCGCTATAGCGGTCCCCAAGGAACAAAAACACATTGCTGCTACCATCATGACCACTATAGCGGTCCCCAGAATGCCCAAAATCATACTGCCACCAACTGTGACCGCTATAGCGGTCCTGGACCACTATAGCGGTGATAGTAAAACTGTTGTCAGCACCCCTGGTGCTCCTGGCATCTGGATTGTCTTACTACTCACTTATTTACATTTCTTAATTTTAAGTTAATGCTCTCCATTAACTTTAAAACATAAATGTAAATAAGGAAATACCCCTATTTGGATTTAAATAAAATATCATAAAAATTAAAATCCCAACCAACCAAAAACCAAATTTTAGGTTTTAGTTCAAATATGAGAAATTTTGCGATTTTCTAAACTTATGAGCTAAAAATGAAACATTTGGAGGCTTCATAAAATTCGTTAAAAATCACTCTTTAATTTGTTTTGCCATTGGGAACAATTACCGGGACTTTTGATCCCAAGAAAGTGGCTCTAACATATAGCTTTCCAAAGAGGTGTAGGATCCAGACTTAGCGAAATCTAAGACCTGACAGCATGGGTGGGTCCCAGGGGACCCTAAAGCTATACGGAACTTGTCCACTGACATGTGTACTTGGGGCATCACAATACGCACGGGACATAGGTGCAAGCTATATACACAAGAATACACTAGGGCTCCCTCGAATCCAGTACAACGTGAATACTCTAGGGGCCCTTGTGTATTCATTATGCACATGAATACGCAGGGGCCCCTCACGTATTCATGTTGTACTGGATTCGAGAGGAACCCTAGCGTATTAGCCCCTATAATTTTGGCCCACAAATGCCTCCATTTTCTTTTCCATTTATTTGTGTAAATATTCTTCTTTTTTTGTTTATATTAATAAAAGAGCCCATAAAACATGTATTCAGGTTAATACCTAAACTCACTTGATTAATTTTCATCAAATATTTTATGTTTTGTTTTTCGACATCACTTAAAATTTCAATTGGAAAAATGTTTATTTTGATTAATTTGTATTTATTTATTTTACTGATTAAAGAAAAGAAATTAATTTTGATGTCTTATTATCCTTTAAAAAAAATGGTCATTTTATTATGTACTAGCGTGCCGTGCCTGTCAAGTCACCTTTTTTTTTCAGAATTATTGTAATTAATACTAAATATTACATATGACAACCTTAGCTAAATGAATTAAATATTTAAATATAATGTAACATGTTCAAATATCAAACAAAAAAATAGTAAAAGAAATGAGTATCAATTTCACACACTAAAATAATGTCTTTTCTAAAGTTATGCAACATTTTTTTTCAAATGTCATTCCAATTATACTTGGTAGTACTCGAATTTAATTAAGATGTCAAAAAGGGATAGAATATCTGAAACATTTTTCAGTTCACTATATTTTGCACAAATAAAATATGATTACTATATTTATTGTAAAATAAGTTTAGCTGAAATTAATTAAAGTTTACATATGTAAAACTTTTCACTTTATAAGAATTCTGGTCAATTATTTTTACATCTCATCATCTATAAATTCCAATGCTAATATTATCATAATTATCATTTCTATTGTCGCGAGTTTAGGAGAGTGTGTATGTGTGTTTATAAGTGTGGCGAGAAAAGGAGAAAATGATTGGTGTTGAGTTTTTTGCATTTGAATGGGATATGGAGTGATTATGGTGTGTTAGGGAGAAATCAAGAGAAAAGGAAGCATACGTTGCAGATGGCGAATTGTGGTTAAGCCACATCAGCTATAAATAGTTTCGATTTATAGGTCTTCTCTTGTCCACTGTTATAGAGGGACGATTATTCACAAACCTTAAACAACATGTAACATCCCCTACTACTTTATGGATTGACGACTGTCCCCACAAACCAACACGGGTCTTTTCAGTGTGTTTTGTCCTCACTTACACGCTTCCTAGGAAAACTTCCTAGAAGTCACCCATCCCAAAATTGCTCCAAGTCAAGCATGCTTAACTATGGAGTTCTTTAGTGATGGGCTACCGAAAAGAAGATGCATCTTGTTTGTAACACCCTAATATTTTACTCGACACGCCTAGGATGTTCTCAAGTTAATTATTAGTTATTACTCTTTTGTTCCAGTTCTTAATTCTAATCTCAGAGAATACTTAGTGAAAATATGGTTAAATTTTTTTTTGAAATTAAAGATGAAAATGTGAGCCATACATAAAATAAAAACTATGTCGTTTGTCTTGTAGATAACATAAAGGAAACTTATCATACTATAAGCGGAACACAAGAATATAAACACAACCAACCATCATAATTATATGATAAGAGTTTTACCATACACCAAGTCACATAATAGTAGCATTAGACCCACCATTATTGGTTGAGCCGATACAGTCATCCGTGCAAAATATAAAGAAACTGAAAATACATACATCAGAATCCTCACCTACCCAAGTATACCTAAAGTAGATAACCTCTAAAAGCAAAAGAAGATTACCCTATGTAAGATATGCGTGTGTGCACTACAAGATCTGCTATCGACTCCTACTACTGCCCATCACAAGGGGGAAGTACATAACCAATCCACTGGCCAGTTCGGCCGGGTAAAAGCAGTAGCGGTCAGGCATGAGCTCCACCAAGGGGTCACATCGCCACTCTAGCTCCTTGCATCGACTAAGTCACCATAGCCTCACTGCCTCCACCTATCTCCATAAGTACAGTGGGGGAAGAACCAACAGACGGTATCTGGGTGACTGAGTCCTCGGATGGGTCAGTCTCAGAATGAGCGGAAGGTGAGCGGGCAACGTACTCCTGGTAGTCCTGAACAGCCGAGGTAGCAGCAAGAGTGCGTCGCATCTGGTCTCCATGGGGGCGCGTAGGCTTGAAGAGAATATCATTAGCAAGAAGCGAAGTAGGTGAGAATCGAAAACTAGAAACTAGATGGGCAAACGGGTGGTCCAAGAACACGAACAGGCGAACGGAGCAGCGACCCAAAAAATGGTATGACTTGTGTGTGGCATCAAAATGGAGCTCCTAAGTCGGCGCATCAACGAAAATCACGAACGACACCATCATCCTCTGAAGACACGATGGAAAGAAAGATAAAGGGAGTGAGAAACTTGATAAAGAATCTCAGTAGGGTATCCTCTTATCCTAGTGTCATCATCTACGTCCTCAGGAACCTCGGGTTTTGTAACACCCCGATTTCTCTGTCCGAGGGAAATGACCAAAATGCCCCTGAGGTCATTTCCTGACCCAAACTCGAGGGTAACCAACTCGGTCGTCCTCGAAGGGTCAACTTAATGTTTGAAGGGGATTAAATGGCCTTTGAATGCTTCCGGAAGCGAAAATTTCGTTTTCCGCAGTTTCGGGTCAAAATGACCAAAATACCCCTATAGTGTTTTTACACGGGTAAAGGTGCCGTTTGAGCCCGGAACTTTCCCCAGAGGTTTAAAAACATGTTTTCATGTGTCTAGAGGTCTCTGTTCGAGTCCCGGTGGTCCCGGGCAGTTTTAGTGCAAAATTACGATTTTCCCCTAGAATAGTGCTTTTGAGCTTAATGACGTAATTAAGCAAACCTAAGCAATATTAGGCTCTAAACGAAGATTAATTTATTTCCCTAATTAATCTAGAGTCAAAATAATTTATTAAAGTTAATTAGAACCTAAAATTGCTTAGATTAAACTTAAATCCCTTTTTAGAACTCAAGACTCCTAGTCTTGGAATCTTGAATAGTGTTTTCTCTTTCCAATTCCTTAAATCAAGGAATTGTGTCTAGAGTTGTTTAAACTCTAAATTGAGGATTTAACTCACTAATGGTGCAAGACCACTCCTTAATTATGTCTAGGCCACCTTAATTACCCATTTACCTTACCTAAACACTTTCTTACAAATTCCTAATCTTAAGCATAATCAAAGATACACCTAAACACAACTCTAAACCACAATTAAAATGCAAAGAAACCTCCCCCATGGGCTGATGCATATTCGGCCATCACTCTCTAATTACCACACATATTAAATTGTTTTCTCACTCAAAGAGCCATGCTTGAGCCATACCTTGAGCCATACCTCACCATGCTTTGAACCATACCTCAAGAACACATTATCTCACCTCATGGAACTCATGGAAAGCCTCCAATTTGCACCCTCATGGCCGAAACCTCTTCCTCCATGAGCTCCCTCCATTTGTTTCATTTCTCTATAAATAGAATGCCTTGAGGAGCTTGCACCACTTTTAGATCATTTGCCAAGTTTAGGAAACACTCAAAGATTTTCTTTTCTCTCAAAGTTCTAGTGTTCTTCAAGTTCTTCAAGCTCTTCAAAGTTCTTCATCATCTTCATCTTCTTCTTCCATCTTCAAGTTCATCACACCAAGTAGGGATTTTCTTTCATGTATTCTTTTCTTTAAAGTTCTTGTTTCAAGCTTGATGTTCATAGTTTCTCTTGTTTCTCTTTAGAACTTCATTTCCACTCCTCCTTCCTTTTCATTTTCGGCCATGGGCCTTAGAGAACAAAGGAATGAGAGCTTGATGATGAGAGTTTCATGATGATGTTCATCACTTGAAACAAACTCTAGAGCTTGATCTTTGTTCTTGAGCAAAAATGTTTCTAGTTTTTCCTTTCTTGAACTCTTGAGAACTTTAACTTTGATAATGTTTTAAAATGACTCTATGAACTCAATGATGAGGTCTCATGATGTTGGTGTTAATATATCACCAAGATCATGGATTCTAGAGTTTCAAATATTTCTTTTCTTTCCTTGAAGTTTGACCATTACCTTTCCTCTTACATGCAAAATGTTTGATTTTCTAAACATGTTATGTTGAGTTCTAAGAACTCTAGACTTTTACTTTGTCTTGGTTTGATGAGTTTGGGTTGAGGTTTAAGTTCCTTTAAAGTCTTGCTAAGAGCTCTAGAGAGATAAAATGAACTTGCATAATTTATTTTATGCTTGCATTCATATTTACATTCTTGCTATGCATCCTTACCTTCTAGCTATCACCTAAGAACATAAAGATTAAAATGAAACTTGTCTCATCACTTGATTTAATTCTCGCCTTTCTATTTCTACCTTAAAGTCGATTGTTGTTGGGCCTAGAGCACTAAAATAAAGAATTGAACTTGCATTACCACCTAATTAATTTCTCGAATGCCTATCTATTTCGGCCTTAAAGTCGATTGTTGTTGGGCCAAGAGCACTAAAATAAAGAATTGAACCATGTATATTTACCTTCAAGCTTGCACGTTTAAGTTTATGCCTTGCATATTTAAATTTAAGCCATCACATTACTTTGTAAGCAAGATTAAAAATGAAAAGCATGAGCACGTTTAGTTTATGTCGAAACTTAAGAACCTAGAGCTCAAAGACTTGCCCATTTCATTCCAAGATAAAGTTAAATGTGAATGTATTCCTTGAATGCATAATTTCGGCCAAGTAGTGATGATGGACTTGCAATGAGTTTTCATCTAGCTACTAGGACCAATAGTCTATGTTTTAAGTTTTCCTTAAAGCTTTACAAATCTTTATAAGGTTACGTCATCACAAGTTGTGATTTTATTATCTTTTAGGGGATGGAATATGTTTTGGTCAGTGACCTAAGGCTTCACTTAGCCTCTTGATGAATTAAAATGTTTTGCAAAGAGTTTTAGAAGTTCTAGAATGATTCCAAGAGAAACTAGTTAACTTATGTACCTAGAAATGTCAATTTAACTCTCTCATTTAAGTTAAATGTTTTCGGTTCTGATGTGATGAGTGTGATGCTGTATGATGATGTTTTGATGTGTTGGAATGTGTGAAAATATCATATGATGATGTAGAAGCGATCCTATGCATGATAGGTAAGAAACTAGCTAACTAGAAATACCGTAAAGCTAGAACTTAACATAGTTTTGACCCATTTGTTTATGGAACTTTTCCAAACTGTTTTAATGGGGACATAATCAGATTTAGATTGTTTAGACATGAAAAACTTGGTATCATTTGAGTTAGAATTGAATTCTAGCACCTATGGGGAAACTAGTAACTAGAAAACCGTAAAAATGCAAATGTAGAACTCTTAGAACATTTAATTTTCTGGATTCTGTCCAGCACCCTTACAACATGATAAACATGATTAATAATTAGTCATTAAGCATAGGAATGTCTCATAATTGATTTAGATTTAATATATAGCGCCTTCAGCGAAGACGGAACCAAGAAAGGGTCTAAAACGTAAGTTCTAGAACCCCGTAAATACAAGTTAGGAATTCGGCCCTATGCTTTTCAGATTTAAGTATGAACATGAGGATTAGGAATGATGATTAAATATGAGCCCTTAGGTGCATAAAGATATGAGCGACGGATGTAGAGAACTATATCTCAAGATTAAGACCCGTAAGGGTCAAAGCATAAGCTACCGTAAGGATAAGCGTTTGGATGTTTTATGATGATGCATGGAGTATGCTAATGATGATGATGTTATTCATATGAGGAATTTATGAGGTTATATGTTTATGTGGCATAAAGCAAATTTGGAAGGAAATTCGGTGTAATGGCCGTTGGTACTAATTTCCGACAAATTTGGGGACTTAAAGAGATTTTGAAAATTAAGGTACTAAGATGGGTTCTAGGATGACACCGGTTCGGCCGAGCACCTCCATAGAACTCATGTGACATCGGTACCATTTACACTCTTAGGTGACACCCGGTTGGCGAGCACCCCTAAGAGTTTTGCCCCCTAACCCGTACTCAGATAGTCGGGATTTATGATTTATGATACGCTTATCGTTAAGTGGTAAGTAAGAACTAGTGATGACTAGTTAAGGTATGAGCTCATAACCTAGATGTATGACACGTTCTGGGTGACACTGGTTCGGCCGAGCACGCCCAGTTCGATTGTCTTTTAGGGTGGCCCATGAGGAAGAGAAGTTTCATGATTATGATTATGTCACTAAGTTTTGTCCCATATGAATGTTACTATTGCCACTTTATGCCACCAAGAATGATGATGCTTGATGTTATGTTTTATGTATGTGCATTAGGTAGTGCCATGCATACATTGTCTATTATGTTGCATTCATGACATTAAGATCATCCTAAAATGAATGGACCTTGGCTAAAATATATTTTAAAGTTTAAAATGAACTTAATACATGCTCAGTCATTTTGTATAAATAAACCCAAGGTTCCTGAGGACGTAGATGATGACACCTAGGTAGTAGGAGGCCCTACTGAGATTCTTTAGCAAGATTCTCACTCCCTCTATCTCTTTCTTTCCGTCACGTCTTCAGATGGCGGCGTTCAGTAGTGTTCGTGGACACCCCCTCATGGGAGGTCCACTATGACCTGGCTCACGGGTCATACCATTTTGAGCGACAGTGCACGGTGCGGGTTTTCATGTTCGTGGGGCGCCCCGTCGCTCATCCCGTGCACACCCATCGCTTCTCCCCGGCTGCACCCTATGGCGACGACGAGCGAGTTTTTGAGCGTGCGCGTACGCATGATGAGAGAGTGCTCCGCATGCACACCGCCGCCTTAGCCATGCGAGACTATCCCGACATGCGTGCCTCGACCTACTTCTCTGAGACCGACCCGTCCGAGGACCCGCCTACTCATCCAGATAGCGAGAGCTCGCCCTCTCCACCATTGATGAGGGAGGGCGGTGAGATACCGTGACTCGACCCGACTTGCAGGACGACCGGAGATGCGGCCACACCGCGGGGGTGATTCTCGATCCCCGTTCCGCCTCTTTACGGCCGAGGAGCTCTCACAGCTTTCGGATACTTGCCTGCGTTCACGAGACGAGCGTCGATGAGGTGACGATTGACCGATGGAGTACCGGCTTAGAGCACGCACCACTTAGATGGGGATAAACCTTCTTTTGTTTAGAGGTTATCCTATTAGGTGCACTCGGGTAGGGGAGTAGATTATGTCCATGTTTTATGTTGTATTTTCTTTTATGCATTTCCCCTGTACTAAACTAAGTCCCACATTTATAAGTGGGCAAATTATATATATATGAAATGATATTCAGTGATGTTCATGTTGTGCCTCATGTTATGATGTTGTGAGATAATTGTCTTACCATACGTGGTTTACCGCTTATCGCATCACGCGGCTCTCACTTTAATTTCAAAAAAATTTACCCGTATTTTCCGCTAAGTAATTCAAAGTTAAATGAGAACTATGAAGTAACAGACTAATGATTAACCTAAATATGTTCTAGAGTATTGGGTTAAAAATTAGGATGTTACAGGTTTCATTATAAAAGAGTGAACATGCATAAAGTTCATTTATTAAGTTCTAAAATACCAATTACCGAGGCCCGTTCATTTTAATTTGAGTCTTGGATGTTATGAATGCATCATACCTCATCATGAAATGTATGTCGATACAAGGTGTAGCATAGTATATATAGAGATATAAGTGACATACAGAGAACATGGTAAACATGCCATGAATTAAATGCATTTATTCTTTAGGTGACTTAATCTATTATTCTCTCATTGGGGCCACCCTATTATTCTCTCCTCTTGAGAGCTCTAGGTTATGAGCTCATACCTCACTAGTCGTCACTAGCATATTCTTATCATCATGATAAGTTAACACCTGACTCTTAAAGTACGAGATAGGGGGCAAGGATCACCTTTCATAACCTTTAATTCGGGGAGTCTAAAGGATCACTTCCTTATTAGATCATCTCTCATAACCTTTAATTCGGAGAGTTTAGAGGATCACTTCCATTGTTTTATGTCACCTTAACCTTAGCATGTTATATTTGAGATGCAAGAACACAAACATATCATATAATGTCACTTACTTTCAAATTATTTCAACATATGCATCTTAAACATTCCAAGTGTAATCATAACATGCCACAATAAATCTTGTAACTAGTAACCAAGTATGCAAACATAATTATCACATAAATTCACTAATATATCGTAAACCCATCATCTCATAAGTATTTTCATTATCTCTTAAATGGTTAAAACTCTAAATCGGATAAACCTAACTTTTGTATTTATTCTTTTATGTATCTAAGGGATCAAATACAATGATTTTCACTAATTATTAACCTCAAGAACATCATTAAACAATGCTGGACAAGTTTGGGCAGAAATGAAAATTGAGCAATTTCAGTGTTCTATAAGTCGCATTTTTTACCCCTTCTCATTACAGACTTTTCCTAAGATGCTAGAATTAATTTCTAAACCATTTCTTAGTGATTCTTACACATATATACCTAATATAACACACTTTTACCATTTTAAACATGCTGAAACAGAAACTATGATTTCAGTTTTTAGAAAGCTTTAGAAGTCATATTTTTTATCCTTTTTAGTTACTGGACTTGCCTAAGGTGCTAAGAATAATTATCACATCAATTAATAGTAGATCTCACACATATAAACCACTCCAAACAGCATTCATCAAATCTGAAAAGCTGAGAACAGAATCCAAAAATTAATTCTCCACAAGCATGCAAAATTGCAATGATAAGCATTTCTAGTAACTAGTCTTTCTTAAAATTAATTCTAGGTCAAGAAACACTCTTATAATTCATTTATCCTTTTAGAAACACAAGTAAATGTCTCTAGGTCAGTAGCAAAATTAGAAGGCTCAATGATAAGATCTTGGTTATGTAAATCATGTTTTAACACTTTAGGAATTAACATTTTCTTCAAAGGAACATTGTAAGACGCAAGCTTTTGAAAACCTGAAGGTAATAATGCATCAAACCTTAAAACTTTATTCCTTTGAAATCAAAACATATTTGTAAAGACAAATGCCCATGGAACTAAGATTCCTATATAAGTTGAAAGGGGTAAGTCTTAAGCCTTAGATATTTAGGTGATGACATAGACTTAAACGTGCCAATGCAAGCCTCATTTTTAATTTTTGACATTATAAGGTGATGACAATAGAAATATAAATATGATATGCAAAGCTTGAATATAAATATGAGGATGCAACTTATTTTTAGTCTTTAAGATTTAGGTGATGGCTTGAAACATAAATATGCTAGACAAGAAATATAAATATGAAATGCAAGTCCATTTTCTTATCTTCAAGATTTAGGTGATAACTTGGAAATAAATATGATGTGCAAGGCTTAAATATAAATATGAAATGCCGAGACTTAAAAGATAAATATGAATGCATTTCCATTTATTATTTCTTTAGGTTCTAAGCTCAAGACTCCTATTTAGAGTAACAACTCTAAAACACCGATCAATCTTACAAAATGGACATGAGCTTTAGAGTCCATTAACACCATGGTTCCAAGAATCTTTATTTTGTTTGGACTCACCATCAAGCTCAAAGAAATGAAACATAAAGAAACTAACACCTTATTCATTATGATTCTTTGAAAAACCAAAAGAAAAATTCAAGCTTTAGAGGTCACAAATGTGATGATCTCATTATCATCATCTAGGAACCTTCATCATCAAGCTAACATTTTTGAAAAAAGAGGCCTTCAAGGCCGAAATGAAAAAGGAAACAAGGAAATCCAAAAGCCAAAAATGTCAAGAGTAAAACTCATTCATTATTCCATCATCAAACCAAAAACCAAGAGAACATAGAAGAAGAAAATATTTCCAGCCAATCCATCATTCTAATTGAAAATTATTCAAAGAAAAAGAATAAGAACTTTGAAACAAAATCCCTACCAAAGATATTTTTCTTGTTGAAAGAAAAGAGCTTGATCTTGAAAAGGAAATAAGAAGAACAATCTTCCTTGTGGCTTCAAGTGGTTTTCGGCCAAGGAGGAAAGAAAAGGAAGAAAGGTTTGTCTTGAGTTTTTGATCTTAGAAGTGGAAAGGTTATATGTTTTAGAGAAGGTTTATGGTGGTTGTGTGGTGGTTTGGGGTTGAGATGTAGAGGTTGATGGTGGTTTCTTTGAAGAATGAAAAAAAAGAAGAACTCCTAGGATGAGAGAAAAGAAAGGAAACTTAGATGATCTTTGAACAAAAGTTGCAAGAATGAGCAAATGTTCTTGTAAGTTTCCTTGAGTGTGTATTTATAGAGAAAATGCAATATGAGAGGATGAGAGGGAGGAGGAGGCCGTGGCATTCATCAAGGGAAATGGGAGGAAAAATATATCATCTAAATGTATGATTACATGGAATGGTGTTGGAATGGCTAAGTATGGGTTTACGTATGGTTTTCTTTGATTGTGTAAGTTATTAAATTAAAATGTGATGGATTGAATTGGGGGGGGGGAGGGGGGAATGGCACCTGTTTCATAAGGATCCAAGGGGGAGAAAATATCTCATTTTAATATGGATTAGAAATGTGTTTAGGAGTTGATTAGGCCATTGATTAGGAGTTTGTAATCAAGCATTTAGGTAAGAAAGTAAGCGATTAAGGTAACTCAAGACATGGTTAAAGAGTGCTCTTACTCAATTAGTGGGAGTCAAATCTCATTCAAAAAGAATTTCAATCACATCTTTGATTCCTTAATTTGGGTATGTCCTTAATTTTCAATCCCATTCTTGTGCTGAGTCCTTAAATTTGCATTTGTCAGAACTTCCCTTTGATCTTACTGTTTCTATCCCTACTAAAAAACCTATTAGGACTTGTAGGTGTTGTCTAAACTATAGTTTTATTGTTGAAAATAGATCATTTGTCTTAGATTTAATCTGCTTACCTATGCAAAGTCTAGACATAATTCTTGGCATGGACTGACTTTATGTCAACCGTGTGAAGTTAAATTGTTAAGAAAAGACTATCACCTTTCTTTGTATTCCCAGTGAACCTAGAAAACCCCTAAGTTTGTATATAAGTGCTTTAGAAATAAACTGTGGTAAGGGAAATAATAGGGGCTACATTCTTCTGGCCGTTAGTGATGTGGACTTTGAGCAAAACTTTGATAAGATACCTATTGTGAGGGACTATCTTGAAGTGTTCCCAGATGAGATACCTGAGTTTCCCTCTATGAGAGAGATAGAATTTTCAATAGAATTGCTTCTAGGAATGGGACCCATATCCATAGCACCTTATAGAATGTTCCCTATGGAACTCACGGAGTTAAAAACCCAATTGGAGGATCTATCAGAAAAGAAGTTTGTGAGACCCAACGCATCACTGTGGGGAGCCCTGGTGCTGTTTGTAACATCCTCCCAAGTACAACATCATCCTTAAGTCATGACATAATACTCGAGAATTGCTACTTATAAATTAGCGGATCTTTCTTAAATATTTATAGCCATTTTGATTGATTTGCGAGATAACTAGGTCATAATTCTACTAAAATATATAGCAATGAAACCAAAATATTTATTTAATACAAAGTTCAGTACATAAAGGAAGCTCTTTCATGAGCTTTAACACACCTTTGTCCTCTAATATATTTACATGTATATCCATTCTACTAAATACAACATAATAAAAGCATTACTACTATACTATTGCACTTCCGAATTCTTTGGCATAGCAGTCTCTCGATTTTCTGCGTCAACCTAGAGACGACATGGGAATCCAAAAACATAAGGGTGAGAATTATATAATTCTCAGTAGAGTAACTCCCCCAAATACACAATTATAATGTCATTGTCATCGCCCCAACCACTTCGGTTTATTAAGAAAAAGTGATCATGCATTATATAATAACGGTTTATTTTTAAAGTTCCAAATCATACTTTCGAAGTGAGTTACTTTTAACATTCAATCACTTAATGTACATATACCATACTACTCAACATCATATACTGCTAACTTTCCACTTAAATATATTGGTCTCAATATCAATACTAAATTTCTTCACTCGGCATATAAGACAAAAGATTTCTTACAAAATTTACTTCTTAAACTTGCCTTGGCCCTTGACTAATCTTGTCACATTTGGACATTATGTATCATCATCCCTAGTCTAGCAATAATGGGTAATAGACTGCTTTTCAGGACTGAGCTCATTCCTATACATAATCATTAGATTTACTTTCTTCAATTCTCACACAGACCTATTCCTAGCTAGGTTTACTTTCCCCGACTCAATTCAAGGGTAGTCAAGTTTACTTTCCTTGACAGACCGGATTTACTTTCTCTAGCCCAAGGATTATAAATCTTATGCTTTTCTTGGTAGTTAGGTTTACTTTCCCTAACAAACTGAATTTACTTTCTCCAATCCAAGAAACATAATCTTATGCTTTTCTTTCGCATATAAGCAATTGTAATAATCATTTATATCTATGTGTACCTAACCTCGTCAATAAGTTCACATGCTCAATTATTCATACTCATATTCAGGTACTCATGTCATACTAGTACAAAATGCTATTATTTCATCAATTCAAAGCATCAATTTATTTTCAGCACAATGGCAGATTTCACACTATTGTGGCACGAATTTATTTGCACATAAAATAATCATTTTAGAGGCTATAAAAATTATCAAGGACACCTCAATGTGTCACCAAGGTCCTGTAAAAATTTCAGGATAATTAGAGTCCTCTAACTATATTAACAAAATTCTACAAATTTAGTGGTCAGAAACCCCTCCACCTCAGTTCAAGAACCATAATTCATAATTTTTAACCCTATAAAGTGATTGAATCAATTCCGAATAAAAATCATGGTTATACTTCGAGATGCTGTAAGCATCCTGTAAAAATTTTAAAGGATAATTCAATCATTTGCTATTGTAACAAAATTATAAAAAATCACAGCTTCAGTTCCCACAATCCAGATAGCATATGTTAATTTTGGTAAATTTGTGGGACTACCCCAAGATGTTAGCTTCAACATATTTTTTTTTCAGCTCACAAAAATGCCCACAACATGCCTAGAAAATTCATGAACAACACCTGCCCTGTCGAAATCCGAAAATCCAGCAAACCAACTCAAAATCTCTTTTGATAAAAATGATTTTTCCATAATCCCAAACACCCCACAAAAATTAACACATCAATATCAGCATATTTCAACCAATATATCTAGAAATTTCGAACCAAACACAATCAGAAAAGTCCAGCATAAAATTGGAAAGAAAAGATCAAAGAAAACCCTACTTTGAAAGCTTTTGAGCTTGATACTTCAAAGGATGTTCTAAGTAATCTCCCTTCACTTCAAGACACCAATTTCAGTCCTAAACCTTCCTTAGACAGAGGAGTATGAGATATCAAAGTCAGGAATTGAAATTTCAATCGATTAAATTTGTAGAGTTTGAGGTATAAAATAAGTTTTGTGAAGGAACTTTGTGGTTTTATGAACTCTAGGTGTAACGTCCCGATTTTCTGTCTGAGTGGAAAATGACCGAAATGCCCCTGAGGTCATTTTCGGCCCGGAATTCGAGGATGGCCGACTCGACAGTCCTCGAAGGGCCAACTCAATGTTTGAAGGGGATTGAATGACCCTTGAGTGGTTCCGGAGACGGAAGTCTCATTTTTTGCAGTTTCGGGTCAAAATGACCAAAATACCCCTATAGCGTTTTACGCGGGTAAAGGTGCCGTTTGAGCCCAAAACTTTCCCCAGAGGTTTAAAACCATGTTTTTACATGTTTCAAAACACTTGTTTGAGTCCCGGTGGTTCCGGGCAATTTTAGTGCAAAATTACGATTTTGCCCATAGAATAGTGTTTTTGAACTTAATGACGTAATTAAGCAAACCTAAGCAATATTAGGCTCTAAACGAAGATTAATTAATTTCCCTAATTAATCTAGAGTCAAAATAAATTATTAAAATTAATTAGAACCTAAGATTGCTTAGATTAGATTTAAATCCCTTTTCTAAAACTCAAGATTTCACTTTTGGAATCTTGAATAGTGTTTTCTCTCTCCAATTCCTTAAATCAAGGAATTGTGTCTAGAATTATTTATACACTAAAATGAGTTTATAACTCACTAATGATGCAAGAACACTCCTTAATTATGTCTTGACAACCTTGATTACCCATTTTCTCACCTAAACACTTTCTTACAAATTCCTAATCTTAATCCTAATCAAAGATACACCTAAACACAACTCTAAACTACAATTAAAATGCAAGAAAACCCTCCCCATGGCTGATGCAATTTCAGCCCTCTCTCTCTCATTTACAACACATGTTGAATTGTTTCTCACTCAAAGAATCATGCTTGAAGCCATACCTTGAACCATACCTCACCATACTTTGAACCATACCTCAAGACCACATTATCTCACCTCATGGAACTCATGGGATGCCCTCCAATCTACCATGGCCGAAGCCTCCTCCTCCATGTGCACCCTTCATTTGTTTCATTTCTCTATAAATAGAATGCCTTGAGGAGCTTGCACCACTTTTAGATCATTTGCTAAGTTTAGGAACACTCAAAGCTTTTCTTTTTCTCTCAAAGCTCTTGTGTTCTTCAAGTTCTTGGAGCTCTCCATCTTCTTCATCATCTTCATCTTCTTCTTCCATCTTCAAGTTCATCACACTAAGTAGGGATTTTCTTTCAAGTACTTCTTTCTTTAAAGTTCTTGTTCTAGCTTTATGTTCATAGTTTCTCTTGGTTCTTTTTAGAACTTCTTTTCTTCTCCTTTTTCCTTCTCATTTTCGGCCATGGGCCTTGAAGTTCAAAGAAATGAGAGCTTGATGATGAGAGTTTCATGATGATGTTCATCACTTGAAACAAACTCTAGAGCTTGATCTTTGTTCTTGAGCAAAAATATTTCTAGTTCTTCCTTCCTTGAACTCTTGAGAACTCTATCTTTGGTGATGTTTCAAAATGGTTGTAAGGACTCAATAATGAGGTCTCATGATGTTGGTGTTAATATATCATCAAGATCATGGACCCTAGAGTTTTAAAAATGTTCTTTTTCCTTCTTGAAGTTTTCAGCCACTTCCTTTTCTTTTACAAGCTAGATGTTTTGATTTTCTAAAAATGTTATGTTGAGTTCTAAGGACTCTAGACTTTACTTGATCTTGGTTTGATGGGTTTTGGTTAAGGTTTAAGTTCCTTTAAAGTCTTGTTAAGAGCTCTAGAAAGATAAAACGAACTTGCATAATTTATTTTATGCTTGCATTTATATTTACATTCTTGCTATGCACCTTTACTTTCGAGTTATCACCTAAGAACATAAAGATTAAAATGGAACTTGCATCATCACTTAATTTAATTCTCGAATGCCTTTTTATTTCGGCCTTAAAGTCGATTGTTGTTGGGTCAAGAGCACTAAAATAAAGAATTGAACCTTGCATATTTACTTTCAAGCTTGCACGTTTAAGTTTAAGCCTCGCATATATACTTTCAAGCTTGCACGTTTAAGTTTATGCCTTGCATATTTAATTTAAGTCATCACTTTATTTTGTAAGCAAGATTAAAAATGAAAAGCATGAGCACGTTTATTTTATGTCATAACTTAAGAACCTAGAGCTCAAAGACTTGCCCATTTCATTTCAAGTTAAAGTTTAATGTAAATGCATTCAAAGAATGCATGTTTTCGGCCAAGTAGTGATGATGGACTTGCAATGAGTTTTCATCTAGCTACAAGGACTAATAGTCTATGTTCTAAGTTTTTATTAAAGCTTTACAAATCTTTACAAGGTTATGTTATCATGAGATATGACTTTATTCCCTTTTAGAAGATGAAATATATTTTGGTCACTGACCTAAGGCTTCTCTTAGCCTCTTGATGAATTAAAATGATTTGCAAAGAGTTTTAGAAATTCTAATTTGATTCCAAGAGAAACTAGTTAACTTATGTACCTCGAAATGTCAATTTAATTCTCTTACTGAAGCTCCATGATTTCGGTTCTGTCATGATGAGTGTGATGCTGTATGGTGATGTTTTGATGTGTGAAAATATCATATGATGATGTAGAAATGATTCTATGCATAATAGGTAAGAAACTATGTAACATCCTAATTTTTAACCCAATACTCTAGAACATATTTAGGTTAATCATTAGTCTGTTACTTCATAGTTCTCATTTAACTTTGAATTACTTAGCGGAAAATACGGGTAATTAATTTTTTTTTGAAATAAAAGTGAGAGCCGCGTGATACGATAAGCGGTAAACCATGCATGGTAAACAAATGTCTCACAACATCATAACATAAGGCATAACATGAACATCACTGAATACCATCTTATATATATATATATAACTTGCCTACTTATAAGTGTGGGACTTAATTTAGTACAAGGAAATGCATAAAAGAAAATACAACATAAAACATGAACATAATCTACTCCCCTACCCGAGTGCATCTAATGGGAAACCTCTAAACAAAAGAAGGTTTATCCCCATCTAAGTGGTGTGTGCTCTATCTCGGGCCATCCACGGCCTCCTACTGGTGACTATCTCGTGATCGAGGTAGATATCCGGGAAACTGGGCGAGCTCCTCGGGCGTGAAGAGGCGGAGCGGGGATCGAGTGTGAGCCCCGGGGTATGGCCGCATCTCCGGTCGTCGTGCACGCCTCGGGTGTGTCACGGTGGGCTCGCTATCCTGTCCAAAGTCCATAGGTATGGAGGAGGAAGATCCCTCGGAGGGTGCACAGGTTGCGAATCCTCGGAAGGATCTGCCTCCGAAAAAGGCGACGAACAGCAGGGCACATCTTTGGGGGTAGTCTCAAGCGGCGGACGTGGATGATGGGAGTGCAGCGAAGCCTCTCCTCTAGGGGCGTGTGCGCCGAACACCAGGTCATCGCCAAAAGGCGAGGCGGGGAGAAACGATGGGAATGTACAGGGGAGTGAAGGGTCGACCCATGAACATGAATACTCTAACCGTGCATCGACCCACAAAATGGAATGACCCGTGGTCCGGGTCATGGTGCACCTCCCATGTCGGCGTGTCCACGAACACCACGAACGTCGCCATCTGAAGGCGTGACGGAAATAAAGAGGTAGAGGAGTGAGAATCTTGCTAAAGAATCCCGATGAGGCCTCCTACTACCTAGGTGTCATCATCTACGTCCTCAGGAACCTTGGGTTTATTTATACAAAATGACTGAGCATGTATTAAGTTCATTTTAAACTTTAAAATATATTTTAGCCAAGGTCCATTCATTTTAGGATGATCTTTAATGTCATGAATGCAACATAATAGAAAATGTATGCATGGCACTACCTAATGCACATACATAAAACATAACATCAAGCATCATCATTCTTGGTGGCATAAAGTGGCAATAGTAACATTCATATGGGACAAAACTTAGTGACATAATCATAATCATGAAACTTCTCTTCCTCATGGGCCACCCTAAAGACAATCGAGCTGGGGTGCTCGGCCGAACCGGTGTCACCCAGAACGTGTCACATATCTAGGTTATGAGCTCATACCTTAACTAGTCGTCACTAGTTCTTACTTACCACCTAACGATAAGCGTATCATAAATCATAAATCCCGACTATCTGAGTACGGGTTAGGGGGCAATTCTCTTAGGGGTGCTCGGCCGAACCGGTGTCACCTAAGAGTGTAAAATGGTACCGATGTCACATGAGTTCTATGGAGGTGCTCGGCCGAACCGGTGTCATCCTAGAACCCATCTTAGTACCTTAATTTTCAAAATCTCTTTAAGTCCCCAAATTTGTCGGAAATTAGTGACAACGGTCATTACTCCGAATTTCCTTCCAAATTTGCTTTATGCCACATAAACATATAACCTCATAAATTCCTCATATGAATAACATCATCATCATTAGCATACTGCATGCATCATCATAAAACATCCAAACGCTTACCCTTACGGTAGCTTATGCTCTGACCCTTACGGGTCTTAATCTTGAGATATAGTTCTCTACATCCGTCGCTCATATCTTTATGCACCTAAGGGCTCATATTTAATCATCATTCCTAATCCTCATGTTCATACTTAAATCTGAAAAGCATAGGGCAGAATTTCTAACTTGTATTTACGGGGTTCTAGAACTTACGTTTTAGACCCTTTCTGGGATTCTGTTTTTACTTGAAGCTATATATTAAATCTAAATCAATTATGAGGCATTCCTATGCTTAAGGACTAATTATTAATCACATTTATCATGTTGTAAGGGTGCTGGACAGAATCTAGAAAATTAAATGTTCTAAGAGTTCTACATTTGCATTTTTACGGTTTTCTAGTTACTAGTTTCACCATAGGTGCTAGAATTCAATTCTAACTCAAATGATACCAAGTTTTTCATGTCTAAACAATCTAAATCTGATTATGTCCCCATTAAAACAGTTTGGAAAAGTTCCATAAACAAATGGGTCAAAACTATGTTAAATTCTAGCTTTACGGTATTTCTAGTTAGCTAGTTTCTTACCTATCATGCATAGGATCGCTTCTACATCATCATATGATATTTTCACACATTCCAACACATCAAAACATCATCATACAGCATCACACTCATCACATCAGAACTAAAACATTTAACTTAAATGAGAGAGTTAATTTGACATTTCTAGGTACACGAGTTAACTAGTTTCTCTTGGAATCGATCTAGAACTTCTAAAACTCTTTGCAAAACATTTTAATTCATCAAGAGGCTAAGTGAAGCCTTAGGTCACTGACCAAAACATATTCCATCCCCTAAAGATAATAAAATCACAACTTGTGATGACATAACCTTATAAAGATTGTAAAGCTTTAGGAAAACTTAAAACATAGACTATTGGTCCTAGTAGCTAGATGAAAACTCATTGTAAGTCCATCATCACTACTTGGCCGAAATTATGCATTCAAGGAATGCATTCACATTTAACTTTACTTGGAATGAAATGGGCAAGTCTTTGAGCTCTAGGTTCTTAAGTTCTGACATAAACTAAGCGTGCTCATGCTTTTCGCTTTTAATCTTGCTTACAAAGTAAAGTGGTGACTTAAAATTAAATATGCAAGGCATAACTTAAGCGTGCAAGCTTGAAAGTAAATATGCGAGGCATAAACTTAAACGTGCAAGCTTGAAGGTAAATATACATGGTTCAATTCTTTATTTTAGTGTTCTTGGCCCAACAACAATCGACTTTAAGGCCGAAATAGATAGGCATTCGAGAAATTAATTAGATGATAATGCAAGTTCAATTCTTTATTTTAGTGCTCTAGGCCCAACAACAATCGACTTTAAGGCCGAAATAGAAAGGCTTCGAGAATTAAATTAAGTGATGATACAAGTTCCATTTTAATCTTTATGTTCTTAAGTGATAGCTAGAAAGTAAAGGTGCATAACAAGGATGTAAACATGAGTGCAAGCATAAGATAAATTATGCAAGTTCATTTTATCTCTCTAGAGCTCTTAACAAGACTTTAAAGGAACTTAAACCATAACCCAAACTCATCCAACAAGGTAAAGTCAAGCTTAGAGTTCTTAAAACTCAACATAATATTTTTAGGAAATCAAACCATGAAGCTTAGAAGAAGTTAAGGAATGGCCGAAATCTTCAAGGAGAAAAGGAACATTTTAAAACTCTAAAGTTCATGATCTTGATGATATATTAACACCAACATCATGAGTCCTCATCATTGAGTTCATAGAGCCATTTTAAAACATCATTAAAGCTAAAGTTCTCAAGAGTTCAAGAAAGGAAAAACTAGAAACATTTTTGCTCAAGAACAAAGATCAAGCTCTAGAGTTTGTTTCAAGTGATGAACATCATCATGAAACTCTCATCATCAAGCTCTCATTCCTTTGTTCTCCAAGGCCTATGGCCGAAACATGAAGAGGAAGAAGGAGAAGAAAAGAAGTTCTAAAAGGAATCAAGAGAAACTATGAACATAAAGCTTAGAACAAGAACTTTAAAGGAAAGAATACATGAAAGATAATCCCTACTTGGTGTGATGAACTTGAAGATGGAAGAAGAAGATGAAGATGATGAAGAACTTTGAAGAGCTTGAAGAACTTGAAGAACACTAGAACTTTGAGAGAAAAGAAAAGCTTTGAGTGTTTCCTAAACTTAGCAAATGATCTAAAAGTGGTGCAAGCTCCTCAAGGCATTCTATTTATAGAGAAATAAAACAAATGGAGGGTGTGAATGGGCTGATGTATTTTCGGCCAAGAGGTGCAGAATTGGAGGGTTCCATGTGTTCCATGAGGTGAGATATTGTGTTCTTGAGGCATGGTGAGGTATGGCTTAAGGTATGGCCTCAAGCATGGTTCTTTGAGTGAGAAACAATTTAATAGATGGTCAAAGGAGGAGTGTGCTGGCCGAAACTTCATCATCCATGGGGGAGGTTTCTTTGCATTTTAATTGTGGTTTAGAGTTATGTTTAGGTGTATCTTTGATTATGCTTAAGATTAGGAATTTGTAAGAAAGTGTTTAGGTAAGGTAAATGGGTAATTAAGGTGGTCTAGACATAATTAAGGAGTGGTCTTGCACCATTAGAGAGTTAAATCCTCAATTTAGAGTCTAAACAACTCTAGACACATTTCCTTGATTTAAGGAATTGGAGAGAAAACACTATTCAAGATTCCAAGACTAGGAGTCTTGAGTTCTAAAAAGGGATTTAAGTTTAATCTAAGCAATTTTAGGTTCTAATTAACTTTAATAAATTATTTTGACTCCAGATTAATTAGGGAAATAAATTAATCTTCGTTTAGAGCCTAATATTGCTTAGGTTTGCTTAATTACGTCATTAAGCTCAAAAGCACTATTCTAGGGCAAAATCGTAATTTTGCACTAAAACTGCCCGGGACCACCGGGACTTGAACAGAGACCTCTAGACACATGAAAACATGTTTCTAAACCTCTGGGAAAGTTAGGGCTCAAACGGCACCTTTACCGTAAAAGCAGCTATAGGGGTATTTTGGTCATTTTGACCCGAAAGTGCGAAAGGAAATTTTTGCTTCCGAAAGCATTCAAGGGCCATTTAATCCCCTTCAAACATTGAGTTGACCCTTCGAGGACGACCGAGTTGGTTACCCTCGAGTTCGGTCGGAAATGACCTCGGGGCATTTTGGTCATTTCCTCGGATAGAGAAATCGGGGTGTTACATTACTCCTCCCTAAAAAGAATTTCGCCCTCGAAATTCGTTACCTTGGAAAAGCTTGGGATACTTGTCTCGCACTTCTGATACTAGCTCCCATGTAAACTCTTGGATTTGTCGCGTCCCCATGCTACCTTTACCAATGGAACAGGACTTGTTCCTCACCGCTTGACTCACGGTCCACGATTCTCGTAGGGGAAGATTGAAAGTTAGGTCGTCCCTTAGCCGAACATGCTCTGGCTCTAAAAGCGTGGCTAGGGTCGGACTCATACTTCCTTAAGCGAGAGGCGTGAAAGACGTCATGAAGATTTGAAAGATTAGGGGTAAGGCTATTTTGTAGGCATTGTTCCTATCCTTTGAAGAATTTGGAAAGGACCAAGGAATCGGGGCTCAACTTTTTGACTTTCATGGCTCTCCCTATGCACGTAGTGGGGGTAATCCTAAGGAACACATGTTCTCCTCTTCAAACTCAAGGGCTTGCGCCGCTTGTCCGCATAGCTCTTTTGTCTACTTTGAGCATTGAGCATCCTATCAGGATCCTGTTGATTTGTTCCGTCGTCTCCCTCACTACATCGGGTCCTATTATGGTTTGTTCTCCGGACTCATACCAACATAAGGGTGATTGGCACTTCCTCCCATACAATGCTTCGTACGGTGCCATACCGATGCTCGCGTGATAACTATTGTTATCATAAACTTCGATCAAAGGCAAGTACTTATCCCAACTTCCCTTTGGTCTAACACACAGGCTCTTAGCATATCCTCTAGGGTTTGGATCGTCCTTCGGATTGTCCGTCTGTTTGTGGGTGGTAAGCAGTGCTTAAGCATAGCTTTGAACCAAACGCCTTTTGAAAGGCTCCCCAAAAACGCGACGTAAACCGCGGATCTCTATCTGAGATTATCGTCGACGGTACTCCATGCAATCTTACGATCTCTTGGATGTATAACTGAGCCAACTTATCTAAAGAGTATGTCACTCTAATAGGTAGAAAGTGTGCCGACTTGGTTAGTCGATCCACTATCACCCAAATAGCATCATGGCCAACTTGGGTCTTAGGCAATCCTGTCACGAAATCCATGGATATGCATTCCCACTTCCATTCGGGGATTGACAGGGGTTGCAACAAACCTGAAGGTTCTTGGTGCACGATCTTCAGCTTCTGACATACCAAGCACTTACTAACCCAGGCGACTACACCCTTCTTCATTCCGGGCCACCAAAACATCTTCTTCAAGTCTTGGTACATCTTGGTAACACCGGGATGAATGGTGAAATAGCTTTTGTGAGCCTCCTCCAAGATCTTTTCTCGGAGGTCACCATCTTGGGGTACGCAGATCCTTCCCTCAAATCTCCATATCCAATCCTCGCCTCTTTCGAAACCTTTCAACTTTCCCGCCTTAACAGCATCTATGATCTCTTCGAACTCCTCATTCTCTCGTTGTGCTAACATGATTCTTTGCTTAAATCCACTTGTTACACTAAGATAGCACATCTTTATCCCTCTATCGGTTGCTGACATCCCTAGATTCATATCCCTAAACTTCTCTATCAACTCAACTTCTTTGATCATCATGTGGGACAGGTGTAACGACTTTCGGCTCAAGGCGTCGGCGACTACATTAGCCTTGCCGGGGTGGTAACTTAAACCGAAATCGTAGTCTTTGAGGAATTCCATCCACCTTCTTTGCCTCATGTTTAACTCCTTTTGATCAAAGAGGTACTTGAGACTCTTATGATCGGAGAAAACTTCAAACCTTACACCATACAGATGGTGTCTCCACATCTTTAAGGCAAACACTACGGCGGCTAATTTTAGGTCATGGGTGGGGTAGTTAGCCTCGTGAGGCTTGAGTTGTCGTGATGCATAGGCTACCACTTGCCTATTTTGCATCAACACACACCCTAGTCCTTTGCCCGAAGCATCACAATATACCTCGAAGGGTACATTGGGGCTAGGTAAGACTAAGATTGGGGTCGTGGTTAACCTTTCCTTAAGCTCTTGAAAACTCTTCTCACATTCGGGGCTCCACTCAAACGGGGCATTCTTCCTAGTGAGCTTGGTCAAGGGTAGGGCTAACTGGGAAAATCCTTTGATAAACCTACGGTAGTAGCCTGCTAAGCCCAAAAAGCTCCGTATTTCCGTTACGGTGGTCGGTCTATCCCAATTCATTACGGCTTCTACCTTACTAGGATCAACGGCTATGCCTCCTTTTGACACAACGTGCCTTAAAAACTTGACCTCCTCCAACCAAAATTCACACTTAGAGAGTTTTGCATACAGCTTTTTCTCCTTCAAAATCTCCAACACTATCCTCAAATGACGCTCATGCTCCTCGTGGGTCTTCGAATAGATGAGTATATCATCTATGAAAACGACCACGAACTGATCTAAATAGGGTCTAAAGATCCTATTCATGTAATCCATAAATACCGCAAGAGCATTTGTCAACCCAAAAGACATCACCGCAAACTCAAGTAACATCCTAATTTTTAACCCAATACTCTAGAACATATTTAGGTTAATCATTAGTCTGTTACTTCATAGTTCTCATTTAACTTTGAATTACTTAGCGGAAAATACGGGTAATTAATTTTTTTTTGAAATAAAAGTGAGAGCCGCGTGATACGATAAGCGGTAAACCATGCATGGTAAACAAATGTCTCACAACATCATAACATAAGGCATAACATGAACATCACTGAATACCATCTTATATATATATATATAACTTGCCTACTTATAAGTGTGGGACTTAATTTAGTACAAGGAAATGCATAAAAGAAAATACAACATAAAACATGAACATAATCTACTCCCCTACCCGAGTGCATCTAATGGGAAACCTCTAAACAAAAGAAGGTTTATCCCCATCTAAGTGGTGTGTGCTCTATCTCGGGCCATCCACGGCCTCCTACTGGTGACTATCTCGTGATCGAGGTAGATATCCGGGAAACTGGGCGAGCTCCTCGGGCGTGAAGAGGCGGAGCGGGGATCGAGTGTGAGCCCCGGGGTATGGCCGCATCTCCGGTCGTCGTGCACGCCTCGGCTGAGTCACGGTGGGCTCGCTATCCTCTCCAAAGTCCATAGGTATGGAGGGGGAAGATCCCTCGGAGGGTGCCTGGGTTGCCGAATCCTCGGAAGGATCTGCCTCCGAAAAAGACGACGGGCAACGGGGCACATACTGGGGGTAGTCTCAAGCGGCGGACGTGGATGATGGGGTACGACGAAGCCTCTCCTCTAGGGGACGTGTGCGCTCGAACACCAGGTCATCGCCAAAAGGCGAGACGGGGGAGAAACGATGGGAATGTACAGGGGGAGTGAAGGGTCGACCCATGAACATGAATACTCTAACCGTGCATCGACCCACAAAATGGAATGACCCGTGGTCCGGGTCATGGTGCACCTCCCATGTCGGCGTGTCCACGAACACCACGAACGTCGCCATCTGAAGACGTGACGGAAATAAAGAGGTAGAGGGAGTGAGAATCTTGCTAAAGAATCCCAGTAGGGCCTCCTACTACCTAGGTGTCATCATCTACGTCCTCAGGAACCTTGGGTTTATTTATACAAAATGACTGAGCATGTATTAAGTTCATTTTAAACTTTAAAATATATTTTAGCCAAGGTCCATTCATTTTAGGATGATCTTTAATGTCATGAATGCAACATAATAGAAAATGTATGCATGGCACTACCTAATGCACATACATAAAACATAACATCAAGCATCATCATTCTTGGTGGCATAAAGTGGCAATAGTAACATTCATATGGGACAAAACTTAGTGACATAATCATAATCATGAAACTTCTCTTCCTCATGGGCCACCCTAAAAGACAATCGAACTGGGGGTGCTCGGCGAGCAGGTGTCACCCAGAACGTGTCACATATCTAGGTTATGAGCTCATACCTTAACTAGTCGTCACTAGTTCTTACTTACCACCTAACGATAAGCGTATCATAAATCATAAATCCCGACTATCTGAGTACGGGTTAGGGCAATTCTCTTAGGGTGCTCGGCCGAACCAGGTGTCACCTAAGAGTGTAAAATGGTACCGATGTCACATGAGTTCTATGGAGGTGCTCGGCCGAACCGGTGTCATCCTAGAACCCATCTTAGTACCTTAATTTTCAAAATCTCTTTAAGTCCCCAAATTTGTCGGAAATTAGCGGCTGCTTGGTCATTACAATCAATTTCCTTCCAAATTTGCTTTATGCCACATAAACATATAACCTCATAAATTCCTCATATGAATAACATCATCATCATTAGCATACTGCATGCATCATCATAAAACATCCAAACGCTTACCCTTACGGTAGCTTATGCTCTGACCCTTACGGGTCTTAATCTTGAGATATAGTTCTCTACATCCGTCGCTCATATCTTTATGCACCTAAGGGCTCATATTTAATCATCATTCCTAATCCTCATGTTCATACTTAAATCTGAAAAGCATAGGGCAGAATTTCTAACTTGTATTTACGGGGTTCTAGAACTTACGTTTTAGACCCTTTCTCGGTTCTGTTTTTACTTGAAGGCTTATATATTAAATCTAAATCAATTATGAGGCATTCCTATGCTTAAGGACTAATTATTAATCACATTTATCATGTTGTAAGGGTGCTGGACAGAATCTAGAAAATTAAATGTTCTAAGAGTTCTACATTTGCATTTTTACGGTTTTCTAGTTACTAGTTTCACCATAGGTGCTAGAATTCAATTCTAACTCAAATGATACCAAGTTTTTCATGTCTAAACAATCTAAATCTGATTATGTCCCCATTAAAACAGTTTGGAAAAGTTCCATAAACAAATGGGTCAAAACTATGTTAAATTCTAGCTTTACGGTATTTCTAGTTAGCTAGTTTCTTACCTATCATGCATAGGATCGCTTCTACATCATCATATGATATTTTCACACATTCCAACACATCAAAACATCATCATACAGCATCACACTCATCACATCAGAACCGAAAACATTTAACTTAAATGAGAGAGTTAATTTGACATTTCTAGGTACACGAGTTAACTAGTTTCTCTTGGAATCGATCTAGAACTTCTAAAACTCTTTGCAAAACATTTTAATTCATCAAGAGGCTAAGTGAAGCCTTAGGTCACTGACCAAAACATATTCCATCCCCTAAAAGATAATAAAATCACAACTTGTGATGACATAACCTTATAAAGATTGTAAAGCTTTAGGGAAAACTTAAAACATAGACTATTGGTCCTAGTAGCTAGATGAAAACTCATTGTAAGTCCATCATCACTACTTGGCCGAAATTATGCATTCAAGGAATGCATTCACATTTAACTTTACTTGGAATGAAATGGGCAAGTCTTTGAGCTCTAGGTTCTTAAGTTACGACATAAACTAAACGTGCTCATGCTTTTCGTTTTTAATCTTGCTTACAAAGTAAAGTGGTGACTTAAAATTAAATATGCAAGGCATAACTTAAACGTGCAAGCTTGAAAGTAAATATGCGAGGCATAAACTTAAACGTGCAAGCTTGAAGGTAAATATACATGGTTCAATTCTTTATTTTAGTGTTCTTGGCCCAACAACAATCGACTTTAAGGCCGAAATAGATAGGCATTCGAGAAATTAATTAGATGATAATGCAAGTTCAATTCTTTATTTTAGTGCTCTAGGCCCAACAACAATCGACTTTAAGGCCGAAATAGAAAGGCTTCGAGAATTAAATTAAGTGATGATACAAGTTCCATTTTAATCTTTATGTTCTTAAGTGATAGCTAGAAAGTAAAGGTGCATAACAAGGATGTAAACATGAGTGCAAGCATAAGATAAATTATGCAAGTTCATTTTATCTCTCTAGAGCTCTTAACAAGACTTTAAAGGAACTTAAACCATAACCCAAACTCATCCAACAAGGTAAAGTCAAGCTTAGAGTTCTTAAAACTCAACATAATATTTTTAGGAAATCAAACCATGAAGCTTAGAAGAAGTTAAGGAATGGCCGAAATCTTCAAGGAGAAAAGGAACATTTTAAAACTCTAAAGTTCATGATCTTGATGATATATTAACACCAACATCATGAGTCCTCATCATTGAGTTCATAGAGCCATTTTAAAACATCATTAAAGCTAAAGTTCTCAAGAGTTCAAGAAAGGAAAAACTAGAAACATTTTTGCTCAAGAACAAAGATCAAGCTCTAGAGTTTGTTTCAAGTGATGAACATCATCATGAAACTCTCATCATCAAGCTCTCATTCCTTTGTTCTCCAAGGCCTATGGCCGAAACATGAAGAGGAAGAAGGAGAAGAAAAGAAGTTCTAAAAGGAATCAAGAGAAACTATGAACATAAAGCTTAGAACAAGAACTTTAAAGGAAAGAATACATGAAAGATAATCCCTACTTGGTGTGATGAACTTGAAGATGGAAGAAGAAGATGAAGATGATGAAGAACTTTGAAGAGCTTGAAGAACTTGAAGAACACTAGAACTTTGAGAGAAAAGAAAAGCTTTGAGTGTTTCCTAAACTTAGCAAATGATCTAAAAGTGGTGCAAGCTCCTCAAGGCATTCTATTTATAGAGAAATAAAACAAATGGAGGGTGTGAATGGGCTGATGTATTTTCGGCCAAGAGGTGCAGAATTGGAGGGTTCCATGTGTTCCATGAGGTGAGATATTGTGTTCTTGAGGCATGGTGAGGTATGGCTTAAGGTATGGCCTCAAGCATGGTTCTTTGAGTGAGAAACAATTTAATAGATGGTCAAAGGAGGAGTGTGCTGGCCGAAACTTCATCATCCATGGGGGAGGTTTCTTTGCATTTTAATTGTGGTTTAGAGTTGTGTTTAGGTGTATCTTTGATTATGCTTAAGATTAGGAATTTGTAAGAAAGTGTTTAGGTAAGGTAAATGGGTAATTAAGGTGGTCTAGACATAATTAAGGAGTGGTCTTGCACCATTAGAGAGTTAAATCCTCAATTTAGAGTCTAAACAACTCTAGACACATTTCCTTGATTTAAGGAATTGGAGAGAGAAAACACTATTCAAGATTCCAAGACTAGGAGTCTTGAGTTCTAAAAAGGGATTTAAGTTTAATCTAAGCAATTTTAGGTTCTAATTAACTTTAATAAATTATTTTGACTCTAGATTAATTAGGGAAATAAATTAATCTTCGTTTAGAGCCTAATATTGCTTAGGTTTGCTTAATTACGTCATTAAGCTCAAAAGCACTATTCTAGGGGCAAAATCATAATTTTGCACTAAAACTGCCCGGGACCACCGGGACTTGAACAGAGACCTCTAGACACATGAAAACATGTTTTTAAACCTCTGGGGAAAGTTCCGGGCTCAAACGGCACCTTTACCCGCGTAAAAACGCTATAGGGGTATTTTGGTCATTTTGACCCGAAACTGCGGAAAACGAAATTTTTGCTTCCGAAAGCATTCAAGGGCCATTTAATCCCCTTCAAACATTGAGTTGACCCTTCGAGGACGACCGAGTTGGTTACCCTCGAGTTCGGGTCAGGAAATGACCTCAGGGGCATTTTGGTCATTTCCCTCGGACAGAGAAATCGGGGTGTTACAAACTAGCTAACTAGAAATACCGTAAAGCTAGAATTTAACATAGTTTTGACCCATTTGTTTTTGGAACTTATCCAAACTGTTTTAATGGGAGCACAATCAGATTAGGATTGTTTAGATATGAAAAACTTGGTAACATTTGGATTAGAATTGAATTTTAGCACCTATAGGGAAACTAGTAACTAGAAAACCGTAAAAATGCAAATGTAGAACTCTTAGAACATTTAGTTTTCTGGATTCTGTCCAGCAACATTACAACATGATAAATGTGAATTATAATTAGTTCTTAAGTATGGGAATGTCTCATAATTGATTTAGATTTAATTTATAGCGCCTTAGGCGAAGACGGAACTGAGAAAGGGTCTAAAATGTAAGTTATAGAACCCGTAACCACAAGTTAGAAATTCTGCCCTATGCCTTTCGAATTTGAGAATGAATATGAGAATTAGGAATGATGATTAATTATGAGCCTTTAGGTGCATAACTTATGAGCGACGGATGTTAGAGAACTATATCTCAAGATTTAGACCCGTAAGGGTCAAAGCATAAGCTACCATAAGGGTAAACGTTTGAATGTTCTATGATGATGCATGTGGTATGTAAATGATGATGATGTTATTCATATGAGGAATTCATGAGGTTGTATGTTTATGAGAGTATATAGTGTTGATATGTTGATGCTCACGCCATGATGCGTTATGCAAAATTATGATATTATGATGCTTATGATGCACACGATGATTATGATGCCTTATGTTGGTATTGAATGGCTATGCATGCTCTATATGTTTGGTGGCATAAAGCAAGTTTGATGTAAATCCGGTGTACGCCGTTACGCTGCCGAATTTCCCATCAAACTTGAGTACTTGAGAAAAAGCTTGCGAAAACTCCTGGGTGACACCGGTTCGGCCGAGCACCCCCAGGATAGGTTCTGGGTGACACCGGTTCGGCCGAGCACCCCCAGAACAGATGTGACATAGTACTGAGACGCATTTCTCCCGCTACGGTGGGGAGGAAACAAATCCGTAAGGGTATTGACATTGAGCTTGCCAAAGCAGACAATTTGCTGTGTACTAGATACCAGTAGAGCGTTTCAAAGAAGGAAATGATCCTAAGATAGGTGATCCAAGAAAGTTATGTATACCCCCTCTATTAGCCCATGTTAAATCTAGTGATGACTAGTTAGGATTGAGCTCATTCCTAGGCGATAGGTGAGACGTAGTTTGGTGACCAGATTATTGCCGGGCCGGTGAATCGGTTGGACTTTTGGTGGATATGTTAAGAGGGTGGTCTTCAAGAAAAAAGAACTTAAGAGCTTTATTTATAAGAAAGATATCACATGAAAATTACTATGCCTCTTTATGCCACATATATGATTCTTGTTTCCTTATGATATGCCCAAGTATTACGACTTTCGTGTTAATGTGCATATGGTATTGTCATGCATTCATCAAATATCTGTTGCATTCATGTCATTAAGACACATACTAAAAGACACTCACTTCGGATAAGTAGATTTGAAAAGCCTAAAACCAATCCTTATGCATGTACACCTTTTTCATAATTAAAACCGAGGTGGCTGGGGACGACGACGATGACACTTGTGTTAGAGTCGGGAATTCCTACTGAGAATCTTGAATAAGTTTCTCATCCCTTCCTCTTCTTCCGTGTTGTCTCTAGACGAGGATTACAACGAGATTCGTGACTTTTGTTAAGGCTCGTGCTTAAGGATCACACTAGAAGATGGTGCGGAGGGTCGCTGCGGGAGCATAGATAGCTTAGCTTTTTGGGTTGACACTTATCCAACCTCATAGGTGGATAAGGATGACTTCACATATATAGGGGTGTTTTGATGTAAATGATGGTACAATGATGTTAGTAGTCTATGTATCTATGAAGATGTGATGATATTATGATTGATATGTATAATACTATGTTTCATGATTGTCAATGGTGTGGTTACTTTTTCTTGCACGTTATGGTTATGACGAATGTTAGGTTAGTGCACGGCTCGCATTTTGCTATCAAGTTTCAAAAAGAAAAATTTATTCGTATTTTCCGCTAAGTATTTTAATGAAAGGTTGTAAGGAATGAGACTAAAAGAGTAATAGACTAATGGTTAACCTAAATATATTCTAGAGTATTGGGTTAAAAATTAGGATGTTACACTAGGCTAGTGTTTTTGGCATTTGAAATCAAGAGGAAGCTCTTGAAAATGGAGGAAATGTAGCTGTTCTCTCTCCCTTGTGCTGGCCGAGAAAAATGGATTCTTAAAGAAGCTAAATGTCAAGTTTATCTTATATTAAATGAATGAATAGAAAATGTTATGTTTAAATAATTACAAAGCCAATAAAGTAAAATGAATGGTTGTGATTCAATCTTTTAATTCAAGATTGAATCTTAGCCATTCATTTGATTTAAAGGGATAGGTTCATTTGTTTTGTAGAGTTCCAATTAATTTTCGGTGTTAGAAATCACACACCAAAATTTCACCGAACGGGTGAAACAGTGTACCTGGGTAATCAAACATTGTCTGAAAAATATTTTCGGGTATAAAATCTTTAATTCTACCTATTTCTAACCATAATCATATAATTTCTCAATTTTGGGCATCTCCGGGGCCCAATTCTAGGATTTAGGCTATCCCGGCGGGCCTGCGGGGCCTGCAAAATACTATTCACTTTTTTTTTTACAAAATCATTGGACCATCCTTATCAATGTTAAAATTCTCAGATTTTTGAAATTACAACTAATAAAGCTCAATTTTTAACTAACTTTTAGGGTGTTACACTGTTTGTGAAGAAAAGGATGGGAGCATAAGGTTGTGTATTGATTATAGGCAGTTAAACAGAGTGACAGTGAAAAATAAGTACCCTTTGCCTAGGATTGATGATTTGATGGATCAGTTGAGAGGAGCAACGGTGTTTTCTAAGATTGATTTGAGGTCAGGATACCACCAGATTAGGGTGAAGGATGAGGATATACCAAAAATGGCCTTTCACACTCGATATGGCCACTTTGAGTTTACCATCATGTCCTTTGGATTGATGAATGCTCCAGCTGTATTCATGGACTACATGAATAGGATCTTTCGACCCTATCTAGATCAATTTGTGGTTGTCTTTATAGATGACATACTCATCTACTTTAAGACCCACAAGGAGCATGAACGTCATTTGAAGATAGTGTTGGAGATCCTGAGAGAAAAGAAACTGTATGCCACGCTATCTAAGTGTGAATTTTGGTTGGAGGAAGTGAAGTTTTTGGGGCATGTAGTGTCAAAAGGAGGTATTACTGTTGACCCTAGTAACATAGAAGCTATAATGAACTAGGAGAGACTTACTACAGTGACGGAGGTTTGGAGCTTTTGGGGTTTGACAGGATATTACTGTTAGTTTATTAAGGGATTTTCCCAGATCTCTTTACCCTTGATCAAGCTTACTAGGAAGAATGTCTCTTTTACTTGGACCCCAGAATGCGAAAATAGCTTTCAAGAGCTGAAATAGAAGTTAACCTCAACCCCAGTTTTAGTATTACTTGACCCCAACGTACCTTTTGAGGTATATTGTGATGCTTCCGGGTAAGGCTTAGGTTGTGTATTGATGCGAAATAGGCAAGTGGTAGCTTATGCGTTTAGACAACTCAAGCCTTACAAGGCAAACTACCCCACCCTTGACCTAGAGTTAGCTGCCGTAGTGTTCGTTCTAAAGGTGTGAAGGCACCATTTGTACGGAGTAAGGTTCGAGGTGTTCTCTAATCATAAGAGTCTGAAGTACCTTTTTGATCAGAAAGAGCTAAACATGAGACAGAGAAGGTGGATGGAGTTTCTAAAGAACTATGATTTTGGGCTAAACTACCACTTTGGCAAAGCCAATGTAGTAGCCGATGCCTTAAGTAGGAAGTCTTTGCACCTATCCCACATGATGGTGAAGGAGGTAGAGCTAATCAAAAAGTTTAAAGACCTAAACCTAGGAATGACCTTGACCACTAAAAGCATAAAGGCGTGCCATCTTAGTGTGACGAGTAACTTTAGGAGGAGGATCACTCAAGCTCAACAAGAGGATAAGGAGTTTCAGGAAACTCTAGATTCAGTACAGAATGGAAAGTTAAAGGGTTTTGCATAAGATGACAATGGCGTATGGAGGTTTGAAGGCCGGATCTGTGTGTCGGCAAGTGGTAACCTTCGGAAAAAGATTCTGGAGGAAGCCCATAAAAGCCATTTTACCATTCACCCTGATACCACTATGATGTATCAGGACTTGAAGAAGATATTCTGGTGGCCTGGGTTGAAAAAGGATGTGAGTGCCTGGGTAAGTAAGTGCTTAGTCTGTCAGAAGGTGAAGATTGAGCACCAAAAATCCTCTGGAATATTACAACCCCTGTCAACCCCTGAGTGGAAATGAGATAGCATCTCCATAGATTTTGTAACTGGGCTACCAAGGACCCAAGTTGGTCATGATGCCATATGGGTAATAGTGATCGACTGACCAAGTTAGCCCACTTTTTACCTATCAAAGTAACTTACTCCTTGGATAGGCTAGCTGAGTTATATATTCAAGAAATTGTAAGATTACATGGAATACCATCGTTTGATTCAAAGTTGTATTTGAGCACAGCTTACCACCTTCAAATGGACGGGCAATCCGAGAGGACCATCCAAACACTGGAACATATGCTGAGGGCGTGTGTTTTGGACCAAAAAGGGAGTTGGGACAAGTACTTGCTATTGATCGAATTTGTTTATAACAATAGTTATCATACAAGTATTAGCATGGCACTATACGAGGGAGGCTCTATACGGATGAAAGTGCCAGTCACCTTTATGCTGGTATGAACCTGGAAAGCAGAGCCTGTTAAGACTTGATGTCATGAGGGAAATGATGGAACAAATCAAGAAAATTAGGGATAGGATTCTCACTGCTCAAAGTCAACAGAAAAGCTATGTGGACAAACGGCGAAAGCTGATAAAACTTTAAGAGGGAGAACATGTGTTCCTTAGGATCACCCCTACCACAGGCATAGGTCGAGCTATGAGAGTTAAGAAATTGAGCCCCAGATTTCTTGGTCGACTTCAGATTCTTAATCGAGTTGGAAACGTAGCATATCGTATAGCCCTACCCCTAATCTATCCAACCTCCATGATGTCTTCCGTGTTTGCCAGTTAAGAAAATACGAGTCTGACCCAAGCCATGTGCTAGAGCCAAAGTAAGTACAATTAAGGGAAGATCTGACGTTTAACTTGCCACCTACAAGAATCGTAGACATGGGAGTCAAGCAACTGAGGAGCAAAATTGTAGCGTGGAGAAGGGGAGAGGCTGAGGAGTTCACATGGGAGTTGGAGTCAGATATGATGGCACAACATCTCGAGCTATTCTCAAGTAATGAATTTCGAGAGTGAAATTCCTTTTAAGGAGGGGAGTAATGTAACACCCTGATTTTTCCTGTGTGCAAATGATCAAAATGCCTTTGCGGCCATTTTTATCGAGAGAATGAGGATAACCGGCCTCGACCATCCTCAAAGGGCTGTTTTAGTATTGATGGGGATTATGTGTGATTACATGTGTTATGTGTGTTAATAGAGCAGAAGAATCTCATTTTTGATTTCCTACGCTCAAAATTACCAAAATGCCCCTGTGACTAATTGGCACAGAATTAATTCCTGACTGGACCCAGACCTTGCTTGGGGGGTTTGAGATGTCATTTTTAAGGGATGTCTAACGTCTGTCTAAGCCCAGGTGATCCTGGGAAGTTTTTGTGAAAAATTATCGTTTTGCCCCTAATTAAGGGCATAACGAGCTTAATTACATAATTAACGAAACCTAAGCAATATTAGGCTCTAATTAAAGATTAATTAATTTTAATAATTAACCTAGAGTCAAAATAATTAATTGTTAATTAGGGCCTAAAATTGCTTAAGGAAACTCAAAACTCTTTTTTTAATTCAAGAATTAATGTCATGTCAATTTGGAATAGTATTTTCTCAATTCAATTCCTTAAATCATGGAAATGGTCATGTGATGAGATTCCTTGCTAATAAAGGTGGATTTGCACCAATTGTGCAAGAACACTCTTTAATCTTGTCTTGAGCAACCTTAACTACTCACTTTCTCATCTAAACACCTAATTACAACTCTTAATCAAGTACCTAATCAAACCTATTCCCTAAACCATGCCATAACCCAAATGAAATGAGAAAGTTTTCCTCCCTAAATCCTCCATGAAGCCGTCGGCCACTCCTCCCCCATTTACTCCATCACATATTGACATTCAATTAAAATATACACTCAAAGAACTATACCATGAGCCATGTAACACCTCGATTTTTTTCTGTCTGAGCAAAAATGACCAAAATGCCTCTGAGGTCATTTTTCACCCAGAATTCGAGGAGAGCCGACCCGGCAGTCCTCAAATGGTCAACTCAATGTTCGAAAGGGATTGTATGCGAATGAATGTTAATAGAGCAGAAAAATCTCTTTTTCTGAGCTTTCAGGTCAAAATGACCAAAATACCCCTATAGCGTTTTTGCGCAGGTATATGTGTCATTGAGCCCAGAACTTTCCTGAAAGGTTTAAAATGATGTTTTTATGAGTCTGGGCAAGTCTGTTTAAGTCTCGATGGTCCCGGGCAGTTTTTCTGCGAAATTATGATTTTACCCTTAGAATAATGATTTTGAGCTTAATGACGTAATTAAGCAAACCTAACCAATATTAGGCTCTAATTGAAGATTAATTAATTTTCATAATTAATCTAGAGTCAAAATAATTTATTATAATCTAAAATTGCTTAGATTAAACTTAAACCTCTTTTAAAACTCAAGATTTCAAGTTATGAAATCTTGAATAGTGTTTTCTCTTTCCAATTCCTTAAAGCAAGGAATTGTGTCTACAATTGTTTACACTTCAAAATGAATTTTAATCTCACTAATGAAGCAAGAACACTCCTTACTCATGTCTTGACATCCTTAATTGCCCATTACCTCACCTAAAACACTTACTTAGCAACTCCTAATCTTTAAGCCTAATCAAAGATACACCTAAACACACCTCTAAAACCACAATTAAATGAAAGATTTTTCTCCCTCCATGGCATGATGAAACTGGCGCCACTCCCCCCTCCAATACATCACATGTTAATTCATTCAAACACTCAAAGAAGAATACCACACCATACCTTGAGTCATACCTACACCATGCCTTGCACCTTACCTTTGAATGACCACATGGAGGAGATATTTTTCTTCCCTCCATGCCCATGAGTACCGTGGCCTCTCCCTCTCCATTCACTCCTTCACACCTTGTTTTTCTATGAATACCATGCTTGGGTGAACTTGGTCACATTTGGTTCATTTACTAGCCTAAGTTTTCAAGAATTGTCTTAAGTTCTCTCATTTCTTCAAGAGTTTTCTTCTTCTTCATCTTCTTCATCCCCACCAAAGAACCATCACTCACAACCTTAAACCACCACATAACCACCATAGATCACCATTCAAACACATAAGCTTGCATCCTCACACATCAAGCTCACACAAAAACTTTTCTTCTTCTTTAGCTGAAAACCTCAAGCCCACTTGGATGGAGGCAATTTTTCTTCTCTTTTCTCATCAAAGGTCAAGGTTTTTTCTTCACCACTTGGTAGGGATTTTGTTCTTTAAAGTTTTGTCTTTTAAAGCTTTGTTAAAAATGAGTTTTTGTTAGTTTCTCTTGGCTTTTAAAAATGAGATTCTTCTTTGTTAGTTTTTGATCATGAGATTCTTCACTTGTGTAACCTTTAGAGCTTTAAAGTTTTGTCCTTTTCCTCCTTCATGGCTTCAGCCTTATTTCCTTTTCTTTGATGTTCAAGGTTTTGTTAAAAAAAAAGGGGTTGTTAGTTATTTTGATCTCCTGATCCATTTTCTTGAGCTTGATGATGATGTTGAAACTATAAGATTTCTTTGAAACCTTGGTAAAAAGAACTTTAAAGCTCACTTTGTCTTGTTAAGATATGTGTTGGATTGAGGTTTATATTCCTTTAAAGTTTTGCATGAGCTCTAGTAAAGAATAAAATGAACTTGTACCCATGTTTAAATTTATGTCTTGCATATCGTATTTACTTTACAATACCAACACCTAAAACTTAAATATTAAAGCAAGAGCTTGCATTTTGATATTACCTAAATAATTAACCCGAAGCCTACCTATTTCAACCTCAAAGTTGATTGTTGATTTAGAGTGAATACTCACTAAAATAAAGAATTGAACTTGCATATCATGTTTATATTTCAAGTCATCACTTAAATTTTAAAGATAAAAATGAAGTTGCATCTCATATTTATTTCAAGCTCCCACTTTACTTTTCTAATGAAGAATAAAATGAAGTGCATATCATGTTTATATTCTTGTTATCACGTAAAGGTTCTAGAGCTCAAAGACTTGTTTATCTATCTCAAGAAGAGTTGGATATGGAAGCGTTCTCTCGAATACATAATTCGGCCATGTGATGGTGGTGGACTTGGTGTGAATTTCATCTAATCACAAGTGCCAACAATCTATGTCTTAGGAGTTTCTTAAGCATAGGTAAACTCAAAGAATGTTTCAAGTATGATTTCATATTTTAAATCCCAACCATGAACGATTTAAAATAGCTACTGCCCTTATTTATTTTATGATGAATTTAATGAACTAAATTGGTTTCCAAAGAGTTTTAGAAGTCCTAAAATGATTCCAAGAGGAACTAATAACTTATATGTACTAAAAATGAAATTTTCATGTGCTACCCGAGGTGTATCATTTCAGCTCTGCCTTGGCATGTTTGCTACTGTTTGGTAATGTTTAATATGTTAGAATGTGTATAAATTGATAAGAATTGGAGTGGAGACTATTCTATGCATGTTGGATAAAAAGCTAGTTTACTAGGAAACCGTAAAGTTGTGATTTTAGAGATCTTTGGCCAAATTCACCTTAGCCACTATCAAAAATGTTTGAGTATGAAAAAATTCTGTTTGGGATGGTTTAACTACGAAAACTTTGTAACTTTTGGTGTGAGAATGATTTTTAGCACTTAGAAAGAAATTAGTAACTAGAAAACTGTAAAAATGTGAATTCTAGAACCTTAAGGATGTAGATTATAAATTCTGTTTTAGGAACATGATAATTTGATGATAGATGGCTAAACACTTGGTAGAATGTGTGGGATATATTCATAATTGGTTTAGAAATTAATTATAACGCCTTAGGCGGAGACAGAACTTAGAAAGGGTCTCTAGAACCTCGTAATTAAATGATATCAATTCTGCCCACATTTTATGATGCTGTCCAGAATTGTTTAGGATCATAAAAATAAGTGAGGATTGTTAGTCATGAACCTTTAGGTGCATAAAAGGTTAAAAATGGATAATAGGTTGGCTAGATTGCAAGTTTAAGACCCGTAAGGGTTAAAGGCATAAAACTTGGTGAGTTAAGTGACATAATGAAGTTTGTCATTTCAAAGGAGTGTACATTGACTACGAGTTGCCTTGAGCATAGCATATGCATTAGTTGAGTCTGGTCCCTAATCCCGGCATACTAGTTAGGAGCATGACTACCTTCCAAGAATGTTAAAATGATGATGTGCAGATGCATGTGTTATGAAGAACATGTTTATATGATTTTAATGGTTTATTTTGAATATGACACTATGATTGAATGTACATACTCTATATGTTTTGTGGCATAAAGCAAGTTTAGGAAAATTCGGTGTATAGCCGCATGCTATCGAATTTTCACCAAATTTGAGGACTTAGAATTTTTTTTTAAAGATATAAGATACGTTCTAGGTGACACCGGTTTAGCCGAGCACCCCCAAGAATAAATGTGACACCGTACTGAGACGTGTTTTGGGTGACACCGGTTTAGCCAAGCACCCCCAGGAACAAATCCGTGAGGGTATTGACATCGAGCTTGCTAAAGCGGACAAATAACTGTGTACTAGATACCAGTAATTGCGTTTCAAAGAAGGAAATATTCCTATAGACTCCCCAAATTAAAGGTTATGATAGGTGATTCTTATGCCTCCTAGCCCGTACTCTAGAAGTCAGGATTATTATGTTACGCTTATCAAAAAGGATAAGTGAGAACTAGTGACGACTAGTTAGGTATGAGCTCATAACCTATAGATGTTTTTAGGGTGGCCCTTATGATGCAAAGTATAATGTTTAATGTAACAGTTGAGAAAAGAGACAGTTTCACAAGAAAAGTTACATGCCACTTTATGTCACTTATATGATGTTTTTTGATGTTGTGTTCTATTGCTTTCTTGCATAATGTATTATCATGCATTCATGCTTTGCTATGTTGCACACATGACATTAAGATTCATTCTAAAATGAATGGGCCTTGGATAATTATGCATAAAATCTAAAAATGAACTATATGCATGCACACCTTTTTAAAATAAACTCAAGGTTCCTTAGGATGTGGACGATGTCACTTAGATAGGAGGTTTCCTACTGAGATTCTTTAGCAAGATTCTCACTCCATTTTCTTTTCCGTCATATCTTCAGACTTCGATGGCGACGTTTGTGGTCTTCATCGACATCTCAGCATAGGAGGTTCACTTTGATTCGGAGCACCAGTTCTACCATTTTGAGGGGAGCTGTACCGTCCGAGTTTTTATGTTTTTAGGCCGACCCTTCGCACACCCTGTTCATAGTTATCGCTTTTCTCTGACTTCCCTTTTTTCCGACAACATGGTCTTTGAGCATGCGCAGACGCACAATGAGAGGATACTCCGCACACATACCACTACATACGCCGTCCGTGACTTCCCAGACTATGTTCCTTGCTCCAGGCATTCGGAGACTGACCTATCGGAGGATCTACCTACCCACCTATATTCCGAGAGTTTTGCCCCCACTCCCCAACAGAGGGTGAAGGGTAGCAAGGAGACGGTTACACAGCTGAGGTTGACACGGAGGCCAGCTATGCAACCCCGACATGGTGCCCCTGCTTAGGCATCTCGTGTGCCCACTCCCGACGAGCTTTGTACGTGGATCGGCCATGTTCTACCCTATCCGGACTACCAGTAGTAGGTCTCTTGGGGGATCATTAGTGCATACACTACTACTAGTTTAGGATAACCTTCTTTTGTTCTATATGTTATCCATTTTAGGTGCATAAGGGTAGGGCGTGATTTCCTTTATGCTTTCCTTTGTATTTTCCTTTCAGTTGTATTTGATCTTATGATGTATCAAACTTATCCCGCTTTCCATAGGTGGCAATTATTATATTAATATAATATTATTGTGGTGTGCACATGATTGTCCAATGTTATGAAGTTATTTGATGCTCTTATCTTGCGCCTTCTTTTGTATGAGTTACGTTTTATGATAATGCTCACTTACGATATGCGCGGCTCTTACTTGGCATTCATGTTTCAAAAAAAAAAATTTTTACCCGCATTTTCCGTTAAGTATTTTAAAGGAAGGATTAAACAATGAGACTGAAAGAATAATAGACTAATGGTTAACCTAAATACGTTCTAGGAGTATTGGGTTAAAAATTAGGATGTTACAAGCCATACCTAGCCATACCCAAGCCCATGCCTTCAACACTCTATGCAATGAGATATTTTTCCTTTCTTCTTCCCTCCAAAAGCTACGGCCAACCCTCCCCCCTCTCACCCCCTCATGTTGAATTTTTCTATAAATACAAGGAAGCTCTCCAAAAAGCCATTTGCTAATTTTCTTGCAAACCTCAAGTTCAAGAATTCTCAAACTCTAGCTCTCAAGAGTTCTCTCCTTCTTCTTCTTCATTCCTCTAAGAGCACCACCCCCAAACCACCACACAACCACCCCTAAAACAGTTAACCTTTCCACTTCTAAGACCAAAACCCAAGACAAACCTTTTTTCCTTTCTTTTTCTCTAGTGGCCGAAATCATTTCCTTGCCCAAGGGAAAGATTGTTCTTCTAATTTCTTCTCAAGATGAAGCTCTCTTTTATTCTCCAAGAAGAATACCTTTGGTAGGGAGTTGTTTTAAAGTTTTCATTCTTTTCTTTTGAATCATTTTGGTTGAAATGTTGAAATGTTGGCTCATTCTTTTTCTTCCTTTCTTTTCGGCCTAAAGGTTTCCTTTTCTTCCTTTTCTTTTTTGGCCTTGATGGCCTTGTTCTTGAAAAACCATGGCTTGATGATGAGGATCATGGATTTGGTTGTCAAACCATCATTTACTTGACCTCTAAAGCTTGAAAGTTTCACTTCTAAGAGTTTTTGCAAATGAAGGTGTCACTTGGTTTTTCTTTGATAAGTTTTACTTGAGCAAAAATAAAATGATATGGTTATGTTGTCACTTAATTAACTTAAGTTCAAGACTTACCTCTTTCAACCTTAAAGTTGATCGGTGTTCTAGAGTGATTACTCTAGATAGGAGTCTTGAGCATAAAACTAAAAAGGAATAATTGGGCATTGTTTCACTTTGCAAACCTTGGAGTTGATCTGTTTTAGAGTTAATACTCTAAATAGGAGTCTTGAGCCTAGAACCTAAACAGATAATAAATGGAAATGCATTCATATTTATATTTTAATTTTTTGCATTTCATATTTATATTCAAGCCTTGCACCTCATATTTATTTCCAAGTTGTCACCTAAAGCTTGAAGATAAGAGATAAACTTGTATTCTCATATTTAATTTCAAGTCTTGCATATCATATTTATATTTCCATTGCCATCACCTTATTATACCAAGATTAAAATGAGGCTTGCATTTGTATGTCTAAGTTTATGCCATCATCTAAATAATCTAGTGCTCAAGACTTGCCCCTTTCAACTTACATGGGGATTCTGGTCCATGGAACATCTATCTTTATAAATGTGATTTGGTTCTTCAAGAAAATAAGGTCCTAGTAAATGATATATTGTTGTCTTGAGAAAACAAAGTTTGTGTCTTACAACTTTTCCTTGAAATATACGCTTGTTCTTAAAGTGTTAAAGCACGGTTCACATAACCAAAAATTATTTGAGCTCTCTACCTTTACTACTAAACTAAGGGTATTATTTGTGTTTCTATAAGGGTGAAGTTAATTATAAGTGTATCTCTTGATCTAGAATTAATTTAAAGAAAGACTAGTTACTAGAAATGCCTATTTTGTATCCTTGCATGCTCTTAGGAAATTAAATTTTAGTTTCTATTCCAAACTTTCCATATTTGATGTATGCTATATGGAATGTGTTTAACATGTGAAAATTGTTATTAATAAGTGTGGTAATTAATTATAGTAAATAAGGAAGGACCAAAAATGTGAATTCTAGGACTCTTAAGAATGATGAACATGGTTTCTGCCCAGCAAGCATTAATTTAGTAAAAAGGGATGTTTACCATTTAGTAAATGTATAGGAATCACCCATAAATGGTTTAGGAATTAATTTTAGCATCATAGAAAAATTTGGTAATGAAAAAGAGTCGAAAACGTAACTTCTAGGACACCGAAATTGCCGTTCTTCTATTCTATCTAATTCTGTCCAGCATTGTTTAATGACATTTTTGAGGTTAATAATTAGTGCAAAACATTGTAATTAACCCCTTAGATGCAAAAAAGAATAAATACAAAAGTTGGGATTACCCGATTAAGAGATAATGAAAGTGCTTACTTCATGAGGTGATGTGGTTTAATGTATGTGAGAATTTATGTGATGACTAATGTTTGCATACATGGTTTTTAGTAGCAACATTTATTATGGCATGTTATGATTTCACTTAGAATATTTAAGATGCATACATTAAAGTAATATGAAAGCATGAGGTATTAAGTGATATGTTTGTGTTTTTGCATCTTAAGATAACATGCTAAAGTTAAGGTGACATAAAACATATGGAAATGATCCTCTAGACTCCCCGAATTAAAGGTTATGAGAGGTGATCCAATAAGGAAGTGATCCTTTGGACTCCCGAATTAAAGGTTATGAAAGGTGATCCTAGCCCCCTATCCCGTACTTGAAAGTCGAGTGTTAACTTATCTTAAGGATAAAAATATGCTAGTGATAACTAGTGAGGTATGAAGAGGTTCAAAAGACCTACTTTGGTGGCTTTAGGGATCTTGGCTCCAAAGGATGCTCCAAGAAGGATTTTGCTCAAGGCCACCAAATCAACACCAAACCGTTCCTTAGGTAGTAAAGTGTAACACCCTAATGTTTAACCTAACATGCCTAGGACGTATTCAAGTTAATTATTAGTCATTACTCTTTTGTTCTAGTTCTTAATCCTAATTTGTAGAAAATACTTAGTGAAAATATGGGTAAATTGTATTTGAAATGAGAGATGAAAACATGAGCCGCCCATAAGATGAACACTAAATTCGTTTGATTTGCAAACGATAATAAAAAAAAGCCATACATGCCATGAATAAAATCACAAGATCGTATATAACAATCATCATATATATATATAAAGGTTCTGCCATACATAATAGCATAAATGCAATCATCCAAACAGAAATACATATAAAACATCAAATACATAGACCAAAAACCTCTCCTATTAAAGTTTATCTACAGTAGATAACCTCAAAAGCAAACAAGGCTATCCTATGCCGACTATACGCAAAGCACCACCAAGTCTGCTGCCAGCTTCTACTACTGCCCGACCCAAAGGGGAGGAACATATCCAACCCATTGAGCTAGTTCAGCCGAGGTGGCTAAACGGTGAGCAAGTTGGGTATGGACCCCACGATGGGGTATTATCCTCACTCATCCTTCGCGAATCAACTGCATCATGGTGGCCTCATTGCCCTCACCAAACTCCATGGGCACAGTGGGGGAAGAACCCTCGAATGGCACGTAGGTAGTGGAGTCCTCAGATAGATCCATCTCCGAATGATCCGTAGGGGAACGGGGCACGTACTCCGGGAAGTCAAGGATGGCGGAGGTGGTCGGTTAAGTGCGGTGAGTCTGCTCCTCATGAGGATGTGCATGCTCGAAGATGAGGTAGTCACCAAAAAGGAAAGCAGGAGAGAATCGAAAGCTGGAAACTGGGTGTGCAAAGGGGCGATCCATTTGCACAAAAAGGTGAATGGTACAATGACCCACAAAGTGATATGACCGATGGGCGGCATCGTAGTGCATCTTCCAAGTGGATGCGTCAATGTAAATCACGAACATCACCATCAACCTCTGAAGACGAGATGGAAAGAAAAGATAGAGGGAGTGAGAAACCTGATAAAGAATCTCAGTATGGTGGTCCTTCTATCCTAGTGTTATCATCTACATCCTCAGGATGGCATTTTGATTCTAGTATGACGTGAATACTTGATGTTAAATATTTGACCATGTGACCTTTGATATCTAAATTCATGCTAGAGGAAGTAAAGAGTAGTTTAAGAGGCGTAATTGAAATTCACTTGTGATTAAATGCCTACATGTGGCTTATATATGCATTTAGAAAAGAAAAGTATGAGATGTAATTATATGAGAAAAGAGAATGTGTGAACTTCAATTGTGCATGTTTTGACATATAGGCAAAACAGAAACAAGACTTGATATGATGCAAACTCCATGAATCACGCAAGAAGGATCTACCAAGGTTGAGAAACCTGGATTTAGCACGAAGTTAACACCACCCCGTATCTCACATTTCAGGTCTCAAAATTGGACGATTTAAAAATAAGAAAAAAACTCACATTCTAAAACACAATTTAGGCACAAGAATAACATAAATATGATTTGTATATCTTGAGACATGGATGCAGGTTAATGGACGTTTCTGAAAGAAAGAATTAAACGTGAATCCTAACAAGAATAGAAGAAAAAGAACAAGGCACCACAATCAAAAGATTGATAAACCTAGTAACGCGATAAAGATGAGCACCCTTGATAAATTTAGAGATTCTATGAAGAACCAAGAGAGAGCAAGTCTCACACTTAAAGCAAATATGTTCTGGATTTTGATTTCCAAAAGTTAGGGTTTGCCTTTTATAATGGGCAACACCTTACAAGTTTGCTTAGACCTGACCTAACTTAAGTCAATCACAATAAGGCCCAAAATCAGCTTACTAATTCAGCCCACCACTATTAGTAAACTAAAACAATAAAAAATAAGAATATTCAGCCCATTTTAACATATATTAAATTGAAAAACTAAGACTGGCTAAATAGGCCTTATAATAAGCTTAAATTCAAAAATTAGAAAAAAGGTGCAGATTGGCCCAAACATAGACGTTACCTTCGTGCTCCATTTTACCAATTTGGACTCAAGTAATTAAATAGAGAAATTGGGCTCGAATTGAATACAGCCCTCAAGCCTCTATATTCCTTTAATTTGCATTAGGCAATTCACTATCTTGGGCTACAATTCTTCATGACTTAGGCATGCTTCAAATAAAGTTACCGCAAATTTATTTAGAGCCTCTTTAACCTTCTTAGATCTTTCCCTTGTCATTGCACCTCCAAGGCCTTGTAATTCATCCTTGCGACATTCCTTGGACTTGCTTCCTTCCATGTCCTCATCATTCCCTCCTTCTTGAAGAGAATTTGTCCTTAAATTGGAAATTGAATGACCTACATCAAAAAGAGACAAGTCAGAGACATTAAAAGTAGCACTAACACCATACTCACCTGGGAGGTCTATTTTATAAGCATTGTCATTAATCTTTGCAAGGACTTGGAATGGACCATCTCTTCTAGGTTAAAGTTTGGATTTCCTTTGAGATGGAAATCTCTCTTTTCTCATGTGTACCCAAACCCAATCACTAGGTTCAAATACAACCTTCTTTCTGCCTGTTACCATCCAGAATGGAAATACGAGAAATGGAATTGGTCAGAGGCACCACAATCAAGAATGATTAATAAACCAAGGGAGATCGTCACAAGAGCAATTGGATAAGACCTATGGTTCTAAGCAAGAACCAAAGAGACACTCTTACCAAAAAAAGGTAATCTGATCTGAATATTGCAAAAATCCTTTTTAAAAGGTGTTTGCAAGGTTTATAAACTGAATAAGAGCTTAGCAAGTGGGCTATAATACTTAGCCGATGATTAAAATTTAAACTAAATAAAATATAAAATTAACAAGTGATGGGCTGTGCAGAATTCACAACTCGAATTACATTATTTAAAAAAAAAACTTTAGTTAGTAATATAAAAGGCTTAAAAAAGATGGTGGCAATCCATATAGCATCAAGGGTCTTCAAGTGAGATTATGCAATGCACCATTTTGGGCTTCACGTCTTCCAAATTAGGGGCAGCCTCAAGAATTGTTGCTACAACTTGTTGCAATGGCTCCTTTGCCTTCCTAGCCCTTCCTCTTGTCAAAGGTCCCCCAAGTTCTCCAAGCGCCTTGTTGTCCTTGCCACTAGCCATGTCCTTATCATCCCCTCCCTCTTGAAGAGAATTTGACTACAAATGTAAGGCCTTATCACCTGCATCAAAAAGAGATAAATTAGCAACATTAAAAGTGGCACTGATATTATACTCACCAGGCAAATCAATTCTGTAGGCATTGTCATTGATCCTCTCTAACACTTGGAAAGGACTGTCCTCTCTAGGTTGGAGTTTGGACTTCCTTTGATCAGGGAACCTCTTTTTCCTCATGTACACCCAAATCCAACCCCCAGGTTCAAATACAACTTTCTTTCTTCCTTTGTTAGCTTGTGTGGCATATCTCTCAATTTTCTTCTCAATTTGAGCTTTCACATGGCCATGCAACTTTTTCACATAGTTAGCCTTAGCTTGTGCATCCTTATGCTTAAAGACGATAATATTAGGCATAGGCAATAAATCAAGTGGTGTCATAGGATTAAATCCGCACACAATTTCAAATGGTGAACAATTAGTTGTGCTATGGATAGCCCTATTATAAGCAAATTCTACATGAGGCAAACATTCTTTCTAAGACTTAAGATTCTTCTTTAAAATAGTCCTAAGCAAAGTGCATAAAGTCCTATTCACTATCTCAGTTTGGCCATCAGTTTGTGGGTGACAAGTAGTAGAGAAAAGTAATTTAGTACCAATCTTACCCCACAATGTTCTCCAAAAGTGACTTAAGAACTTGGTGTCCTTATTACTTACAATGCTTCTAGGTAGCCCATGGAGTCTCATCACTTCCCAAAAAAATAAGTCAGCTACATGGCAAGCATCATCAACCTTTTTGCAAGGTATAAAATGTGCCATTTTTGAAGACTTGTCCATAACCCAAAAACAGAATCCTTGCCATTCTTTGTTCTTGGCAATCTCAAAACAAAGTCCATAGATATATCAATCCAGGGAAAATCAGGAACAGGCAGAGAGGTATATAAACCATGTGGCATCACTTTTGATTTTGCCTTTTTATAAACAGTGCAATGCTCACAATATTTATGCACATCATGTTTTATATGGGGCCAATAAAAATGTTCTTGCAATATGTCCAAAGTTTTATGTACCCCAAAATGTCCTATTAATCCTCCCTCATGCGTCTTTTTTACAAGTAAATTTCTTATGGAGCATGTAACATCCCCTGCTGCTTTATGGATTGACGACTGTCCCTACAAACCAACACGGGTCTTTTCAGCGTGCTTTGTCCTCACTCGCACGCTTCTTAGGAAAACTTTCCAGAAGGTCACCCATCCCAAAATTGCTCCAAGTCAAGCACGCTTAACTATAGAGTTCTTTCAGTTTAGGCTACCGAAAAGAAGATGCATCTTGTTGGTATAGGTAGTACAAATCAATTCATATAAGCCCTCCTTAACTGTATAGTCCCATACCTATATAGTCTCAGGATCCGTCTCATTCGGGTGTGTAATCGGTTCATTCATGTACCCCTCCGCTTTCGAAGTCTGCCAGGAGCCGCTCCTTGTCCGTGCCTCCTTGCATCGGCGATCACTCCCCGACTTCGCAATCCCCGGGCATTACAGAGCACTTGGGCACACACAATCTTTTGTCTTTAAACAAATATCCATTGTACCTATAGTAACCATTTTGAGACACATTTTCACAAGTAGCGTATATCTCAGAAAATTCAGCATCATGCAAATACTTTTCTCTCAAAGTCTCAAGTCCAAAAATTTTAGTTTCAAGAGTAGAAAGTAATGCATGCCTCCTATATAAAGCATCAGCCACTATGTTCCCCTTCCCCTTTTTATGCTTAATGATATATGGAAATTGTTCTAAAAACTCAACCCATTTGACATGCCTTTTATTCAGCTTGCCTTGTCCTTTCAAGTATTTTGGGGACTCATGATCACTATGAATTACAAATTCTTTGGGGAACAAATAATGCTGCCAAGTTTTTAAAGCACGCACTAAGGCATACAATTCCTTATCATAAGTGGGATAGTTTAAGGCAACCCCATTTAACTTCTCATTAAAATAAGCAATCGGATGGCCTTCTTGCAACAAAATAGCCCCAATGCCCGGGTTTGATGCATCATATTCAAGTTCAAAAGATTTAGCAAAATTAGGCAAAGCAGGAATGGGTGCATTAGTTAGCCTATTCTTAAGGGTAGCAAAGGCTTGCTCTTGTTTCTCTCCCCATTTGAAACTACATGCTTTTTAACTATCTCATTAAGAGGCACAACCAAGGTGCTAAAGTCCCTAACAAACCTCCTATAGAAACTAGCTAAACCATGGAAACTTCTCACTTCGCTCACATTCTTAGGCGTAGGCCACTCTTGAATGGCCTTAACCTTTTCCTTATCAACTTACACTCCTTTTGCACTCACAACAAAGCCTAGGAACACTACATGATCGGTGCAAGAAGTGCATTTCTCAAGATTAGCATACAATTTTTCTGTTCTAAGCACATGCACGGCAGCCCTCAAATATTCAATATGCAAGTCAAAACTAGTGCTATAAATTAGAATGTCATCAAAGTAAACAACAACAAACTTGCCAATAAAATCCCTGAAGACATGGTTCATTAATCTCATAAAAGTGGTTGGGGCATTAGTTGGCCCAAAAGGCATAACTAGCTACTCATACAAACCATACTTAGTTTTAATGGCAGTTTTCTATTCATCCCCTTCCCTTATCCTAATCTAATGATACCCACTTTTTAAATCAATTTTAGAAAAATAATAGGCACCATACAGTTCACCAAGAAAGGCCATCTAACCTAGGAATAGGGTATTGATACTTGATTGTGATGTTGTTGATTGCTCTACAATCATTGCACATCCTCCAAGTCCCATCCCTTTTAGGCGCCAGAATCACTGGAGCAGCACAGGACTCAAGCTTTCTTGTACCTAACCTTTTGTCATCAACTCCCCAACTTGCTTTTGTATTTCTTTGGTCTCTTGAGGATTGCTTCTATAAGCTGGTCGGTTGGGTAAAGATGCTCCAGGGATGAGATCGATATGATGCTCAATCCCTCTCAAAGGTGGCAATCCACTTGGAACCTCCTTTGGAAACACATCCTTGTATTCCTGCAAAAGAAACTCAACACTAGTAATGGCAACACCTTTATTAGAGTTATCAATAGTTAAAACATTTTTCTTGCAATAAAGTAAATAAAGTGGCTTGTTGGCAAGCAGCAGCTTCTTCACCTCACTTTCTTTTACTAAACAACTCTGTTTGCTCTCAAGTGTTTCACTCTTTTGTGTTTTACTCATCTCTTTTCTCCCTTGGATTCTCTTTTCTCTCAATTTTATTTGATCCTCACCTACCTCTCTAAGAGACAAAGGTTAGAGTACAATTTTCCTCCCATTGTGCATGAAAGAAATCTTGTTTGTGAACCCATCATGAACAACTTTGGTGTCATATTGCCATGGCCTCCCTAAGAGAATATGGCTTGCCTCCATTGGAATCACATCACATATGACTTTGTCCTTGTATTGTCCCATGGAAATGTGCAACTCCACTTGCTTGCTCATTTTCATCTCTCTATCTTCACTAAGCCTTTGGACTTTGTATGGCCTAGGATGTGGCTTGGTCTCGAAATTTAATTTGGACACTAATCTAGAGTTGGCCACATTGGTGCAGCTCCCTCCATCCACAATCAAAGAACATAGTTTCCCATTGATTAAACACCTAGAGTGAAATATGTTCTCTATTTGGGAATCATCAAGAGCTTGTATTTAACTTCCAAGCAACTTCCTAATCATCAATAAATCTCCTTCTTGGTCCTCTACAATGATCTCCTCATCTACCTCTTCTCCTTCCTCCTCGGCTTCACTAGTTGAAGACTCACTAGTAATTTCTCCATCTTCCTTAAGTGACATAGCTTTCTTGGTTGGACACTCCGAAGCTATGTGACCTCTCTCCAAACACTTGATGCATCTTATCTCACTACTCCTTGTTTTTCTTAGGGTCTCATTGGACTTGAATTGAGTCCTTTGAGGTGCAACCGTGGTATTGTTAGAAGAAGTACCTCCCTTCTTCTTATTTCTTTCCTTCTAATTTAAAGAATTGAAATTAGAAGAACTCCTCCTCATGGTGCCTTTTCTCTTAAGTTGTTGCTCCACTTTGGTAGCTTGATCTACCAAGTCTTCTAACTCCACATAATTTTGTAGCTCAACCACATCTCTAATGTCATTATTCAGCCAATTCAGAAAATGTGCCATAGTAGCCTCCCTATCCTCATTCACATTGGCTCTAATCAAAGACACCTTCATCTCCTTGTAATATTCATCAACACCCCTACTACCTTGTGTGAGTCTTTGGAGCTTGTTATGAAGGCCCCTATAATAATAGGAAGGGACAAATCTCCTTCTCATCAACCTCTTCATTTCAACCCAAGTATCCACCAAAGGTTCTTCATATCTAAGTTGATCCTTTTGCAATTGGTTCCACCAAATAAGAACATAGTCCGTGAACTCCATGGCTACCACCTTTACTCTGGATCACTCTTCCTTTTGAAAAGTGGGATACTAAGCTTCATTCCTTCAATTCAGTCATCTCTAGCATCACCCTCATTATCTCTTTTCCTCCTTCCATCATTCCTATTTCTACTTCCATAATCATCATGATGTTCTTGACTCTCTAAATGCTCAATTCTCTCATGTAACTCCTTTGTATGCTCCCTCATCATCCTTTGTATTTGAGCTGTAATAGCCTCTACTAACAATCAGTTGTTTCCTTGAGGAGGAGGGGTACCGTCACCACCTGTTCTTGCCATGATTCAAGTAAAAAGAACAAAAAAAAAAATGAAGGCAATAGGACCTCACCACACTTTTCACATGTTTGCACTCTTAGAGATGTATCACTCTTGCTTGTTGCTCTCTAATAGGCTTTTGTATAAAGTTCTCTCTTGCCTTTTACCACTCAAGTGCTCTGTAGGCTCTTAAATGGAATCACAGGTCAATTCCAAGAATAACTCCAACAACTCCAATGTTCAATCACAAAACAACAAGAAGTCAAACAAAAAGAAACACTAAGACAAAACTTTAGATAAGCAAAAAAAAAAATAAATGAAACAAGGATAAGCACAAAAATGGCCAAACAAGACAAGAATAAGCTAAAGGTTTGAAGAACAAAAGAAACCACTGTTCTAACTTTTTTTATTTTGTTCTCAATGGTTGCACCAGTTTGAGCTCATTAAAAAAGATTCACTGTATCTCAAGCTAGAAAATTCAGGTTGCAACAATTCAAAAATGAGGTGAAAATTGAGACTTCAAAATTCAAAAATGACCCAAGAAACACCAAAATATGATACATAAACCTCCAGATATGAACCAAATAAAATTGGCCAATTCTGCAGAATTAGAACCGAGCTCTGATACCAAATCTTACGATCCATAATGGAAAGATGAGGAATGGAATTGGTCGGAGGCATTACAATCAAGAATGATTGATAAGCCAAGGGAGATCGCCACAAGAGCAATTGGATACTCTTGATAAGACCTAGGGTTCCAAGCAAGAACCAAAGAGACACTCTTTGTAACATCCCTAAATTCATAAATAAGATAAATATCGATTAATGCTGATTAGCAATTAGATAAAATAGGGCAAAAACCAAGAGAACCTGAACCAGTTTTATGAAACATAACAAATATTATTAGAATATTCAAGTATTTCTAGAGAAAAATGCAAAGAATTACAAAAATGCCATCATTTAATAGAAATAACGAAAATACCCTTGCTATGTAAAGGAAATTACCAAACTACCCTTGCTTTATTAGTAAATGACAAAGATACCCTTACTCTGTAAATAGAATTACAAGAATACCATTGTCATTGTATAATTACAAAAGTATCCTTGTCTTAGTTAAAGAAATTACTACAATGCCAATTACAACAATACCATTGCACAAATCCCTAGATTAGCCTTTAGGCAAGAATGAATCTAAGCCATTGAATTAAGATGACAATACAATAATTCAACCACATACATCATACCCATTCTTAATCACATACATGCACATAGATAATCTCATGCTAAAAAAATTAAAAACACTTATTAAAGCATAAGATCACATGATGTAAATCTATGATGCATACATACATTAAAGGTTAGAAATTTTCCACTAACAACATTTTTGCATAAAACATGGAACATGATTTCATAAAACATGGAGCATTTTCATCCCAAAATTAAGCCAACATGTTTGCATAAAACATGGAGTGTTTTCATCCAAAGTTTGGCCAACATGTTTCCATAAATCATGCTCCAAGAATTAATTCTCTAAATGTTTCTTGTCTTGATCCTTCCACTATAAATACTCTTCAAACTCTTTTCCATTCCTTACATTTCCAAAACACAAAGAGGCCTTACCATGCTTTGCAAGAGATACATTCTCTAGCTCTTGTAAAATACATACACTTTTACTAGTTTCCAAGCCTTAGAAACTCCCTAAGTGCTCTTTCTTTCTTATTTTTCTCTACCATTCTTCTTATGTTCTCCTCTTCAAATATTTCTCTTAACCCTCAAAACCTTATTTAAACACTTAAATTCTAAACTCAAACCTTCACTAGGTCTCATAAGAGTTACAATCTTTAACTCTGGTGAGAAATATTTTCTTAAGCACTCAAGTTTTAGAGCCAAGATTCAAGAAGGGTCATCCACTCCAAGGACTCTTGCTTAAGCTCAAGAAAGAAGAGAAGAACTCTTTTTTTTAGACCCTACATAAGAGGTAGGAGTTTCGTCTTTATTTGTTCAAGCATTATTGGCTTCTAACCATGGATAGAATGCCTCAACCTTGAGTTATTGTCAAAAGTTTTGAATGATTATTTGTAAAATATATTTTTAGATAGCACAATATATTCTATTATGTTCTTAGCACTTCTATGATGTTATCATACTCAAATATAACATAAAAAGATAGTGTGTGAAACTTGATTTTTAATAAAAATTACTAAAGACATAAAAATGGTAGGTGCTGGAATTTCTGGTTGATTCTGGCAGCAGGAACTTCGGAATGTAATGATCATAAAATATGAAGTATCCCGAAATAAAAATATTTTTATCATAAACTAGACTCATTATAGAAGACTCTCCAAAAATAATCACCCAAAACGGAGTTCTATAGCTCAAGATATAAATTTTCAAAGCTAAGCCAAAAACTGAAACTCTACATATGACCTTGCAGTAGTAAAATAAGTGTAACTCACTATATAAAAATCCAAATGGACTGATTTCAACTCCTTAGGAAAGCTAACACATAGAGAAACACATCTATGTATGTTATACATAATGCTTTGCACCACGTAAATATAGAATGAGAAATAAATTTTTAGGACACTGTGCTGTGAGAGTGTAGTTTAGAATGGTTCTGGATAAGGAAAGACTTGGTATTTAAGCGTGTCCATTGTGACCCACCTCTCTTTCCTGGGAACCCTCCTGTGCACGGATTACAGTTGAATTACACTAAAACTTAATGAATTAGGAATCTAAAACTACCTTTTCTAGGCTGAGATAACAAGTATATAGAGAGCTACAAATTTTTCTCCTAAAAGATGTTAGAAACTGAAATAGAAGATTCAAGTCTTGTAAGAAAACTTAAATATTTAAGTAGTAATAATCTTCAAGAGGAAATATATATATATAAAAGTCATAGGGGAGCTTTAAAATATGTAAAGAATATTTAATAATATTTTAAAGTGCATTAATGTATTACTAAAAATTAAGTGTACAAAGAAGACTAAGAGAATCTATATGAGATCTTATATAAGTCTATCCGCTAAATACCTGCTTAACATGAATACTATTTTTACCATGAGACTTAGTATGAAATGTCTACTATTTGATATAAGATTGTGTATGAAATGTTTCTATGATATCCAAGCTGATATATAGTATTATGAATATATATTGATGAGTTATGAAATGATAAGAATGGATGATTGATTGTACCATGATTTATTTATGATTGCATGATTATTTTTCACTCAATGAGAATAAAAGTAAAGCCTGAAAAAGTAGCAATGATAGTCCTGAAAAGTGGACTTGAGCTAAGCTCACGGCTTAACCCCTAAACCGCTGAGATCACGAACGGAAAGAAAACCAAAAGGTTATGGCGACGGCCACGGTATGAGCTCATTACCCTTTAGGTGGTCTAAGGCATTGATGTATTCATCCCGTGAGTAATTATGAGACATGTCAATAATAAAGGATAAAGTGTCATGCATGAATACTACTAGTAGAAATGCTTGTATGATTACAAAAAGGATGCATGAAATCATTAAGTGATGTGTTGACTTGTAATTGATGAGTTAAGTTAGATATGTATGACTCGCTAATAAGAATAGTTTAAAAGTAACTCTACCTCGGCTAATCACGCTTATAAAAATCTTGATAAATGAACCTTTACCTGGTCCATCACTTTGTAAACAAACCCGAGGTAGCCGGAGTGACAATGATGACACGATCGATACCAAGTTGAAATTCCTACTAAGAAATCCAAAGCATTTCTCACTCCTATGTATGTTTCGCTTGTCACCACCAGATACTTGATGGATCCCAACTATTCGAGAAGGAAGTCTCGCCTCCCTGAGTAAAAATGCACTGAGTCCTGGGAGCTAGGGAGAAAGACCACTACTAGCCTAGCCTCAGACAGACATCCGATAGGTTAAGAACCACTACCACCACCTCTGTAGTAATCTATGCTAGAGATTTTTACTTTTCCACTATTGCTATTCGTATGCTGTATTTTCTTCTATGTACTATTTTATGAGATGTATCAAAAGCCAGTAATGTATTTACTCGTGTAGGTGCTACTATGTAAACTCATGTTGGTAACAATGATATTACTGCTCAGTAAACTTCAATTTTAGAAATTACATTAAATCGGAACTATGGCGCACATATCATTCACATTTCAGGCTTAATTTTTAAAAGTAGATTTGTATAAAAAAAAAATTACCCCTATCTTCTTATCATTAATTTAAAAATAAAATTGATTAAAGAATATAGGTAACAGCTAATAGAGTCCGGGTCTATTAGGGTGTTACACTCTTAACAAAAAAAGATAATATGATCTGAATATTGCAAAAATCCCCTCTAAAAGGTGTTTACACAGTTTATAAACTAAATAAGAGCTCAGCAAGTGGGCTGCAATACTTAGCCCATGATTACAATCTAAATTAAATAAAATATAAAATTAACAAGTGATGGGTTGTACAAAATTCACAACCCCAATTACATTATTAAAAAAACAAAACTTTAGTTAGTAATATATAAGGCTTAAAAAAGATGGTGGTAATTCATATAACATCAAGGGCTTCAAGTGGGATTATGATGCACCATTTTGGGCTTTAAATTTTCCAAATTAGGGGCAGCCTCAACAATTGTTGCTACAACTTGATGTAATGCCTCCTTTACCTTCCTAGCCCTTCCTCTTGTCATAGGTCCCCCAAGTCCTCCAAGTGCCTTGTTGTCCTTGCCACTAGCCGTGTCCTCATCACTGCCCTTGTTGGCTTGCTTTGCATAACTCTCCATTTTCTTTTCAATTTGAGCTTTCAATTGCTCATGCAACTTCTTTATAGAGTCAGCCTTAGCCTGTGTATCTTTATGCTTAGAAATAGCAATGTTAGGGCATAGGCAATAAATCAAGAGGAGCCAAGGGGTTAAATCCATATACTATCTCAAAAGGAGACCATTTAGTAGTGCTATGGACAGTCCTATTATATGCAAACTCTACAAGAGGCCAACACTCTTCCCATGACTTAATATTCTTCTTTATAACAGCCCTAAGGAGAGTTCTATTGACTACCTCGGTTTTCCTATTAGTTTAGGGGTGACAAGTAGTTGAGAAAAGTAATTTGGTACCAATCTTACCCCATAGTGTCCTCCAAAAGTGACTTAGGAACTTGTATCCCTATCACTCAGAATGCTCCTAGGCAATCCATGAAGCCTCACTACCTCCTTGAAAAACAAGGCAGCCACATGACAAGCATCATCCACCTTTCTGCTAGGTATGAAATGAGCCATCTTGGAGAACCTATCCACCACCACAAAAATGGAATCCTTGTCATTCCACAAAAATGGAATCCTTATCATTCTTTGTCCTAGGTAGTCCTAAAATGAAGTCTATAGATATATCAATCCAAGGAAAATTAGGAATTGGTAAAGGAGTATAGAGTCCATGAGGCAATACCTTTGACTTAGACTTCTTACAAACAATACATCTTTCACAAAATTTATGCACATCATATTTCATGTGTGGCCAATGAAAATGTTCATGCATCTTTTGGATACCAAAATGCCCTATTAAACTTCCCCTCATGTGCCTATCTCACAAGCAACTCTCTAATGGAACTTTTAGGCACACATAATCTTTTCTCATTAAACAAATAATCCTTATGCCTAAAGTATCCATTTTGGGCAGCATGCACACAATTCTTATTATAAATTTGAGAAAAATTTGGATCATGCTCATACAATTTCTTTATATTCTCAAAACCAATGAATTTAGTTTCAAGAGTAGAGAACAGAGCATCCTTCTTGAAAGCGCATCAAGAACCACATTATCCTTACCTTTCTTATGCTTTATCACATAGGGAAATTGCTCAAGGAACTCAACCCATTTGGTATGTCTCTTATTCAGCTTGCCTTTTCCTTTTAGATACTTCAAGGACTCGTGGTCACTATAAATCACAAATTTCTTTGGCAAAAGGTAATGCTACCATGTTTGTAATGCCCTTACTAATGCATACAGCTCCTTTTCATATGTGGCATAGTTAAGAACAACACCATTTAATTTTTCACTAAAATAAGCAATTGGGTGCCCTTCTTGCATCAAAATAGCCCCTATTCCTACACTAGATGCATCACATTCCATCTCAAAAAATTTAGAAAAATTAGTCAATGCAAGAATAGGTGCATGAGTTAGTTTTATCTTTGAGGGCAGCAAAGGCTTGCTCTTTTCTTTTGCCCCATTTAAATCCCACATGCCTTTTAGTTACTTCATTCAAGGGTGTAGCCAATGTACTAAAATCTTTAACAAACCTCCTATAGAAACTTGCTAAGCCATGAAAGCTTCTTACCTTCTCTTGATCAACTTGCACTCCTTGTGAGCTAACAACAAAACCAAGAAAAACTACATGGTCTATATAGAAAACACATTTTTCCATGTTGGCATACAATTTCTCATGCCTAAGAGCTTCCAACACATACCTCAAAGGCATCACATGCCCATCAAAAGATTTGCTATGAATCAAGATGTCATCAAAATAAACAACAAATTTTCCCAAAAAATTCCTAAGCACATTATTCATCCAACGCATGAAAATGTACATTTGTCAATCCAAATGGCATAACCAACCATTCATAAAGTCCATATTTTGTCTTGAAGGTAGTTTTCCATTCATCACTCTCTCTTGTCTTGATTTGATGATATCCACTTTTAAGATCAATTTTAGAAAACACACAAGCACTATGCAATTCATCCAACTAATCATCTAATCTAGGAATGAGATGTCTATACTTTACCGTGATGTTATTGATGGCTCTATAATCAGTGCACATCCTCCAAGTTCCATCTTTCTTATGCACTAGAATGATTGGAACTGCACACGAACTTAAACTTTCTTGCATCAGATTTTCAACTTGCTTTTGGATCTCCTTGGTTTCTTGGGGATTACTCCTATAGGCTGGCCTATTAGGAAATGAAGCTTTTGGATTGAGATCAATTTGATGTTCTATGCCTCGCAAAAGGGGTGGACCACGAGGTACCTCCTTAGGAAAGACATCTCAAAATTCTTGCAATAAAGAAGAAACTTCACAAGAAAGAGAGTTAGTAGCACTTGTCCCAATTGATTTACTTCCTTACTCAAAACTAAAAGCATTGGCTTTTTCATGAGTATAGCCTTTTTCACTTCTTTTTCTTTAATAAATAGATTTTGCAATTTTCCTTCTGTTTTTCCATTCTGTTTTTCCTTTTTCTTTTCACTCCTTTTTCTATTTTCTTTCCTGTTTTCTTTATCTCTCATTTTGGATTGATCCTCACTAATAGGTCTTGGATACAAAGGGACAAGAATAGTCTTGTGCTCTTTATGTACAAATGAAAATTTATTTGTGTACCCATCATGTAGAGCTTTCTTATCATACTGCCAACACCTTCCAAGAAGTAAATGGCAAGCCTCCATAGGCACCACATCACACAAAACTGCATCATTATACTTTCCTATGGAGAATTCCACCTCTACTTGCTTGCTTCCAGTCATTTCACCATCCTCACTAAGCCATTGAAGCTTATATGGCCATGGTGAATTCAATTTTGAGATCATCATTGCACTAGCAACATTAGTATAGCTCCTTCCATCAATAATTAAAGAACAAACCTTCCCTTGGACGATACACCTTGTGTGGAAAATATTTTCCCTTTGAGTTTCATCCAAGTCCTTTGTTTGGCTACCTAACAAGCTTTTCACCATGAATAAATCTCCTTCAGGTGCAATTTCCTCATCATACTCTTCTTCACTTTATGGTGCAGATTCTAAGGATGATTTACTAGTGATTTCCCCATCTTCCTTAAGCAACATAGTCTTCTTGGTTGGAAACTCCGAAGCTATGTGACCTATCCCTAAGCATTTGAAGCATTTTACTAGTCCTTATCTTTTTAGGGGTCTCATTGGACTTCAATTAAGTCCTTTGAGGTGCAACCATAGTATTTTAGAAGAAGTACCTCCCTTCTTATTTCTTTCCTTCCAATTTGAAGAATTGAAATTAGAAGAACTCCTCCTCACGGTACCTTTTCTCTTGATTTGCTGCTCCACTTTGGTAGCTTGATGTACCAAGTCTTCCAACTCCACATAATTTTGTAGCTCAACCACATCTGTAATGTCATTATTCAGCTGATTCAGAAAATGTGCCATAGTGACCTCCGTATCTTTATTTACATTGGCTTTAATTAATGACACCTCTATCTCCTTGTAATATTCATCGACACTTCTACTACCTTGTGTAAGTCTTTGGAGCTTGTTTTGAAGGTCCTTATGATAATAGGAAGGGACAAATCTCCTTCTCATCAACCTTTTCATTTCAACCCAAGTATCCACCAAAGGGTCTTCATATCTAAGTCGTTTTTTTGCATTTGGTCCCACCAAATGAAAGCATAGTCCATGAACTTCATGGCTGCCACCTTCACTTTTTTATCTTTGTATATTTGTGGCAAGCAAAAAGTTGCTCAATCTTCATTTCCCAGTCTAAGTATGGCTCTAGATCACTTTTTCCTTTAAAAGAGGGAATGTTGAGTTTTACCCCCCAATTTTGTCCTCCCTAGCTTCACTATCATTATCTCTTCTCCTTCTTCCATCAAGCCGCCTTCTACATCCATCATCATCATGATGTCCTTGATTTTCTAACCGTTCAATTATCTCATATAACTCTTCTATGTGCGCCCTCATCATCTTCTGTATTTGCACTGTAATAGCCTCTACTAACAATCTATTGTTTTCATGAGGAGGAATGATGCATCCCTTGATATGTAGGACTAATTCAGGATCTTCCAAGGTTAATGCCACACAAAATTAGAACTCCTTGGGGTTGATAAAAGCCAAAATTCAGACCTGGATAGGCTGCAATGGGTGCACAAAAGAAAATGGGGCTGATTGGGATGGTTGATCTGATTTGAATAGGTTCCTTATTTGATAAGGAAACAATTCAACTTGATATGGAAGGTTCTGATGGAGTTTTAATGGAAAATATTAGGTTGTTTTTGGTGCTAGAAGGGGTTGTGACCAGTAAGACACTTTAGGGTTAAAGAAAATGGATATATCACTGGAAAAAGGAAAGAGAAATTGAAGATGGTGATAGTGGTGACAGGTGCCACTTCCAAGGATGGAAGATAAGCCTTCAATAGATGCCACAAGAGTACTAAGCAGCCCTTGATAAGTCCTTAATGGTTTAGCCAAGAACTTAGGAGAATACAATTCTCTCACAAAAGAAACTTAAGCAAAATTTCAATCTGATTCATTCCTCTAGAGGGTGCATACAAATAAGGCCATGGACAGCCGTGTTCATTTAGAACAAAGGCACAATTACTAACATGTGAAACCTCCCTATGGTGCAAATGAAAAGGCAAAGAGAAATCTGATTGGAGTTGGCCAAAATATGCAAACTAAAAACCAAACTCCTTATGAGCTAAATGAAACAAAAGCATTCAGCCCACTCCTTATGAGCTAAATGAAACATAAAAATTCGTGCTCCACTCATATGGGCCATCCAGCCCACTTAAAACTTAGTAAAAATGAAACAAAACTACCCAAAACCAAGTTAAATTCGTATGCCCATATGGCAGCCCAAATGTACTTATTACAAACTTTATTTAGGAACATAAAAAGCCTTAAAAAGATGGTGGCAATCCATATAGCATCAAGGGTCTTCAAGTGGGGTTATGCAATGCACCATTTTGGGTTTCAAGTCTTCCAAATTAGGGGCAGCCTCAAGAATTCTTGCTACAACTTGTTGCAATGCCTCCTTTGCTTCCCTAGCCCTTGCTCTTGTCATAGGTCACCCAAGTCCTCCAAGTGCCTTGTTGTTCTTGCCACTAGCCCTGTCCTCATCATCCCTTCCCTCTTGAAGATGATTTGACCTTAAATCCAAGGCCTCATCACCTGCATCAAAAAGAGACAAATCAGCAACATTAAAAGTGGCACTAATATTATACTCACTAGGCAAATCAATTCTGTAGGCATTTTCATTAATCCTTTTCAACACTTGGAAAGAACCATCCCCTCTAGGTTGGAGTTTTGACTTCCTTTGTTTAAGGAACCTCTCTTTTCTCATGTGCACCCACATCCAATCTTCGAGTTCAAAAATAACTTTCTTTCTTCCCTTGTTAGCTTGCTTGGCATAGCTCTCAATTTTCTTCTCAATTTGAGCTTTCACACACTCAAGCAGCTTTCTCACATAGTCAGCCTTAGCCTGTGCATCCTTATGCTTAAAAATAATAATATTAAGCATAGGCAATAAATCAAGTGGTGTCATAGGATTAAATCCATACACAACTTCAAATGGTGAACAATTAGTTGTGCTATGGATAGCCCTATTATAAGCAAATTCTACATGAGGCAAACATTCTTCCTAAGACTTAAGATTTTTCCTTTAAAACAGTCTTAAGCAAAGTGCCTAAAGTCCTATTCACTACCTCAGTTTGCCCATCAATTTTTGGGTGATAAGTAGTAGAGAAAAGCAATTTAGTACCAAGTTTACCCCACAATATTCTCCAAAAGTGACTTAGGAACTTAGTGTCCCTATCACTTATAATGCTCCTAGGCAGCCCATGGAGTCTCACCACTTCCCTAAAAAATAATTCAAGCTACATGGCAAGCATCGTCAACCTTTTTGCAAGGTATAAAATGTGCCATTTTTGAGAACCTGTCGATAATCATAAAAACAGAATCCTTGTCATTCTTTGTTCTAAACAGCCCTAAAACAAAGTTCATAGATATATCAATCCAAGGAAAATTAGGAACAGGCAAAGTAGTATATAAACCATGTGGCATCACTTTTGATTTTTCCTTTTTACAAACAATGCAGTGCTCACAATATTTATGCACATCATGTTTCATATTTGGGCCAATAAAAATATTAATGCAATATGTCCAAAGTTTTATGCACCCCAAAATGTCCCATTAATCCTCCCTCATGCGCCTTTCTCACAAGCAAATTTTTTATGGAACACTTACGCACACACAATCTTTTTTCTTTAAACAAATATCCATTGTACCTTATGGTAACCATTTTGAGACACATTTTCACAAGCAGCGTATATCTCAGAAAATTCAGCATCATGCAAATACATTTCTCTCAAAGTCTCAAGTTTTAGTTTCAAGAGCAAAAAGTAGTGCATGCCTCCTATAAGCAACATCCACTATTTTCCCCTTCCCCTTTTTATGCTTAATGATATATGGAAATTGTTCTAAAAGCTCAACTCATTTGGCACGCGTTTTATTCAGCTTACCTTGTTCTTTCAATTATTTTCGGGACTCATGATCACTATGGATTACAATTCTTTGAGGAACAAATAATGCTACCAAGTTTTCAAAGCACACACTAAAGCATACAATTCCTTATCATAAGTGGGATAGTATAGGGCAGCCCCATTTAACTTCTTACTAAAATAAGCAATTGGATGGCCTTCTTGCATCAAAACAGCCCCAATGCCCACATTTGATGCATCACATTCAAGTTCAAAAGATTTAACAAAATTGGGCAAAGCAAGAATGGTGCATTAGTTAGCCTATGCTTAAGGGTAGAAAAGGCTTGCTTTTGTTTCTCTCCCCATTTGAAACCCACATGCTTTTTAACTATCTCATTAAGAGGCGCAGCTAAGGTACTAAAGTTCCTAACAAACCTCCTATAGAAACTAACTAAGCTATGGAAACTTCTCATTTCACTCACATTCTTAGGCATAGGCCACTCTTGAATGGCCTTAACCTTTTGCTCATCAACTTGCACTCTTTTTGCACTCACAACAAAGCCTAAGAACATTACATGATCGATGCAAAAAGTACATTTCTCAAGATTTGCATACAATTTTTCTTTTCTAAGCACATGCATGACAGGTCTCAGATGGTCAATATGCAAGTCAAAACTAGTGCTATAAATCAGAATGTCATCAAAGTAAACGACAACTAACTTGTCGATAAAATCTCTTAAGACATGGTTCATTAATCTCATAAAAGTCCTTAGGGCATTAGTTTGCTCGAGAGGCATAACCAGTCACTCATACCAACCATACTTAGTTTTAAAGGCAATTTTCCATTCATCCCTTTCCCTTATCCTAATATGATGATACCCACTTTTTAAATCAATTTTAGAAAAATAACAGGCACTATACAACTCATCAAGAAGATCATCTAACTTGGGAATAGGGTGTCGGTACTTGACTGTGATGTTGTTGATTGCTCTATAGTCATTGTACATCCTCCAAATCTCATCCTTTTTAGGCACCAAAATCACTGGAACAGCATACGGACTCAAGCCTTCTTGCACTTAACCTTTTGTTATCAACTCTTCAACTTGCCTTTGTATTTCTCTGGTCTCTTGAGGATTGCTCCTATAAGCTAGCCAATTGGGTAAAGATGCACCAGGGATGAGATCAATATGATGCTTAATCCTTCTCAAAGGTGGCAATCTGCTTGGAACCTCCTTCGGAAATTGTCACGACCCGACTTGAGCACATGATCAGCACTTGAAAAATCTCATCCTCACATAAGCCTTGTGACCTTTGAGTCTCTCTATATGCATAAAATAACATACTTTTCATTCTGAAATCATAACTTCGTCTAAATCTCTATTTAAACTTTATATTTGAAATTATAGAATTGAAATAGTTGATATATGAAACTCTGAAATACTTTGAAAATCGATTTTATATGATCTAGATCATAAATACATATCAGGTTTATTGTATAAACTCTACAATTTCAAATTCATACTTGTGAACTGAAAACATATACATAACTATCTAAATACTGAAATCAAATACATGATCTGAAAATAATGCATGGCTCGGATTCTGTCTGCACATCTAATTGAGCACTCTACTCTAACAAGACTCTAAGCTAAGCCTTACTTCAAAGTAAGACTCACCACTAAGAATGACTACATCTGCTAAAACGGAGGTTGAACAACATTTGTACCTACAACTATGAGGAGGATTGGAGAAGGGTAAGTTAACAGACTCAGTGAGTGAGCTCTCACCCATCACCCACATGGGACAACTAAGGAATATACCATAATGCAATATAATGCAACAATCATAAACCGTTTGATATTCATGTACATAATCTCAGAAAATATATCTCTATATTCATACATTCATAGGAAAATATCTCTAAATTCTTACTCTAACAAGAAAATCATTTCTTAAATATATAATATCTCTTAAATCAAATATTCTCTGAAAATATTAATAACAGTACTCTAATAAAGAAACAAGAATCTCTGGTTATGCCCAATTCATGTAACATAACAAAATCTCTAATCTCTAGGGCACCTAAATTGGTATATCAAGGTTAATGGAATAACTATCGTTAACTCAGTCTGTTTTTCTATAGCTATAGTCTAAACTAGTTTATACTTAACTCATAATTTGAAACTTTTAAAATTTCTTAAAGCACTGAAACACTGAAACTTTGTTATATACTCTAATGTGGCTATCAAAACTTTTTCATACATAACTACTCTAATCTTTGAAATCATCAAGATAATTCATAAAATCTCTAAATACAATCGTATTCATACTCTAACTCTTTATAAAACCATTTGAATATGAAAACTCTAGAAGTTCTAGACTCATATAACTCTAGCAACTTGACTTTAGCATAACTGTGACTATGAAATTATGCCCAAGGGATCACCTGCTTACAGACATTCTGATTTCAAACCCACAAGATATGTATCTGGTAGTTGCTACAAATGATACTGAATTCCATACTTCTAAGTATCATAAAAAAATTGGGTTTTTCCAAGATCTCATTTCTTAAGCTAACCTCTTTGTATCTTAATAACTCTAATATCAATCTTTTAAATGGAAAAGCTCAAATCAGAAAATCTCTAATATTATGATAAAACATCTTTGCTTGATATCCTTGTCAAAATATCTTAACGATACTCTAAAATTACATTTCAAAATCTCTAGTTTTGAAGTATAAATGTCATAACTCTTGAACATGTTGGACATACTAAAAACTAATTAAATCATATATTCTCACAATAAATCTCTTCATGAATATGTATAGAACATTTTCATAGCACTCTATACATCAATTAAGGTCCCATGGTTTTCTAAAACACATAATTCATTCTCTTTGAAAATCATGCTCTTTGCCTAGCTTGCCATACTTGTAAAATCGTCTATATCATTCTTTCATCTCAATTTTCATATATATTAAACATCACGCATAAACATACTTATAATGCTCAAAAGTAAGGCCATGAGTTTGAATTCACTCACCATTTGTAGCTGGGAGTATATAGGCACCACCAACTTGACCTCTGAAGCACGGAATGACGCCAATAACTACCACAGAGAAACATTGACTCAAGATTAATCTCTGTTAATCTCTAAACAACTCTAATCTAGCTCTAACAACATTGGGGGAGCACCCCCACTTGATAACAATGGGAGGAACAACAAAGCCCAAACCATGAATTTTAATCTTGGAGCATGAAGATTTGATGTTGGATTAAGTATGTGAGAATGGGGAAGGGTTTGGAGGAAGGGGGTTTCGATTTTTGTCCTAAAATCCCGAGCTTAAGGTATTTTGTAGAGTTGGGGGGTTCACTTATCCAAAACTGCATTGTTTTATACTGTGCTGTTATTGGGCCCACTCACTGTAGTGAGTAAAGATCGCTGTAGCGAGCCTGCTGGGACTCACACTCGCTATAGTGAATATTTCTCGCTGCAATGAATATTTCTCAATGTAGCGAACCTTCTGACTTGCTTTCTTGCTGCAGCGAGCATGTTTTGTAGAATTTTGCAGCAGCAGCACCTCAACTACATCCCTTACCGGGGCTTTCCCAGCAACATGGGTGAGTCCCAGGAGACCCTAGGGCCGTACTAAACTTGTCTAAGGACACATGTACCTGGGCTGTTGCAAAAACACGTCCTTGTATTGCTGCAAAAGTAACTCAACACTAGTAAAGAAAACAATTTTATTAGATTTATCAGCAGTTAAGACATTTTTCTTGTAACAACGTAAATAAAGTGGCTTGCTAGTAAGCAACAACCTCTTCAGCTCACTTTTTTTTGCTAAAAAACTCTGTCTGCTTCAAGTGTTTTCATTCTTTTTTTTTACCACTCTTTTGTTTATCAAGTGTTTCACTCATCTCTTTTTTCTCTTGCACTCTTTTTTCTCTCAATTTTATTTGACCCTCACACACCTCTCTAGGAGACAAAGGTTTAAGTACAATTTTCTCCCATTGTGCATGGAAGAAATCTTGTTTGTGAACCCATCATGAACAACTTTGGTTTCATATTGCCATGGCCTCCCTAAGAGAATATGGCTTGCCTCCATTAGAACCACATCACATATCACTTTGTCATTGTATTGTCCTATGGAAATGTGCAGTTCCACTTGCTTACTCATGGTCATCTCTCCATCTTCACTAAGCCATTGGAGTTTGCATGGCCTAGAACGCGGCTTGGTCTCTAAATTTAATTTGGACACTAATCTAGAGCTGGCCACATTGGTGCAACTTCCTCCATCCACAATCAAAGAACATAGTTTCCCATTGATTGAACACCCAAGGTGAAAGATGTTCTCTATTTGGGAATCATCAAGAGCTTGCATCTGACTTCCAAGGAACTTCCTGATCATTCATAAATCTCCTTTTTTGGCTTCCATAATGATCTCCTAATCTACTTCTTCCTCTTCCTCTTCCTTGGCTTCATTAGCTAAAGACTCACTAGTAATTTCCCTATTCTCCTTCATGATCATTATTCTCTATAGTCAGATACTCAGATGCATAGTGCCCTCTTCCCAAACATTTCCAACATTTCATACCACTTGTATTACATTTAGGGGGTGATTCAGGATGCTTCATTGGACCATTCCCACGTGGGCTAGGCAAGGCAAAGACTAGAAGATGAAGATGAAGATCCCTTGTGCTTGTCCCTCCAACTTGTTGGGCTAAAATTGGAAGAACTTCATCTAGCAATGCTCTTCCTTTTGAGTTGCTACTCAACCTGAATGGCTTTATGTAGCAACTCCTCCAGTTCAAGATAATCTTGCAACTCCACAATCTCCCTGACATCACTATTTATCTTCCTCAATTCTGGCCTAAAGCATAGTCACCTCCATCTCTTTGTAGTACTCTTCAACGCTTTTGCTGCCTTGGGTTAATTTTTGAAGTTTCAACTTCAAGTCCCTATTGTAACTGGCTGGCACATATCTCTTCCTCATGATTTTTCTCATCTTTGTACAAGTATCTACCAATGGTTCTTCATTTCTCAACCTCTCCTTTTGATACTTGTTCCACCAAATAAGTGCATAGTTAGAAAATTCAGCTACTGCTAGCTTAACTTTCTACTCCTTAGTGTAGTCATTACAAGAGAACACATGCTCAATTTTTAGTTCCTACTCCAGATATGCCTCTGGGTCTCCTTTTCCTTTGAATGGGGGAATGTTAAGCTTGACTCCTTCAAGCCTATTTTGCCGCTGGTCACCTTCATTATCGCTTCTTCGCCTATTGTCCTCATTGTGCTTAACTTGGTCCAGCCTGTCAAACACTTGCTCAGTTTGTTACCTTATTAGCCTTTCAAAATGTTGTGTCAAGGGTTGCATTTGGAATGGTGATAGACCTGTTCCCGTGGGGGGAAGATTATGTTCTTCACCTGACATGCTTAAGAAAAAAAATAATTAGTAGTAACAAATAATTTTCCTTACCACACTCCCTTACCTTGTTTGCACTCAGAACTCAAGTGTATGCACTCAAGTTATGGCTTTTTTTTTTTTTTAATGAATCTCTCTTGAACTTTTTCTACTCGAGTATTCTCCTTGAGTTCTTAACTGAATCAAATAGAATTTATGCAAGAACAACCCACCACAAAAGGTTTAATTAGGTTCTTTTATAAGGGCAACAAGGATATGGTACAAGGACAGTCCCAAATATGATCAGAAGTGCGCAAATAGAATCCCAAAATTGTGTACTTTGTCACGGTTTTCTTGAGGCAGTCACAACACCACAAATTATACTTGAAAAATTTATATTCATTACCAAAAGATAGCGCAAGAACAGCCCCTAAATTGGTGAGGGCAGCATATAACGTCTTAGGCCACAATAAGCTATTTTAATGCAAATTAAGGCCTAAACAAATTCAGCAACAAACCTTTGCTAATAGCAGCCAAAGTATCACCTTAAATTGAATTTGTTTAAGTGTTCTAGAGCATGAACCATTCAACCAAAAAAAAAATTTATACAAATTTTTTTGTTGTTATTTTAGGCTTAACTTTTGCAACGGTTCAGCCTTTGGAAGTGGACACAGGTAATAGCAAGGGCAGAAAAATGAAAAGAAGGATGTTACCAAGGTACAAGGTAGCCTCAATTCTTTCCCTAAAACTGTTCTCTGGTACCAAATGATGCATCCCTTTATGTGTAAGACTGATTTAGGATCTTCTACGGTTGATATACCACAAAGTTAGGACTCCCTAAGGTGGATAAAAGCCAAAATTCAGACCTGGATGGGCTGGAATGGGTCCACAGAAGAAAATGGGGTTGATTGGGATGGTTGATCTGATTTGAATAGGTTCCTTATTTGATTAGTTTGATAAGGAAACAATTCAACTTGATATGGAAGGTTTTGATGGAGTCTTAATGGAAAATATTGGGTTGTTTTTGGTACTAGAAGGGTGCATGACCAACAAGGGATTGTGGGGTTGAAGAAAATGGATATATCAATGGAAAAGGGAAAAGAAATGGAAAATGGTGATAGTAGTGATAGGTGCCACTACCAAGGATGCAAGATAAGCCTTCAATGGATGCCACAAGAGTGCTGAGTAGCCCTTGATAAGTTCTCAATGGTTCAGCCAAGAACCTAGGAGAATACAATTCTCTCACAAAAGCAATTTGAGGAAAAATTTCAATCTAATTTATTCCTCCAATGGATGCATACAAATAAGGCCATGGACAGCCAAATTAAATCAGAATAAAGGCACCATTACTAACATGTGAAACCTCTTTATGGTGCAAATGAAAAGGCAAAGAGAAGTCTGATTGGGATTGGCCAAAGTATGCAAACTACAAACCAAACTCCTTATGAGCTAAATGAAACAAAAGCATTCAGCCCACTCCTTATGAGCTAAATGAAATATAAAATTCATGCTCCACTCATATGGGCCATCCAACCCACTTAAGACTTAGTAAAAATGAAAGAAAACAACCCAAAACCAAGTTAAATTCATATGCCCATATGGCAACCCAAATACACTTATTACAAAGTTTGTTTAGTTATATAAAAAGGCTTAAAAAGATGGTCACAATCCATATAGCATCAAGGGTCTTCAAGTGGGGATATGCAATGCACTATTTTAGGTTTCAAGTCTTCCACATTAGGGGTAACCTCAAGAATTGTTGCTATAACTTGTTGCAATACCTGCTTTGCTTTCCTAGCCCTTGCTCTTGTCATAAGTCCCCCAAGTCGTCCAAGTGCTTTGTTGTCTCACCACTAGCTGTGCCTTCATCAAGGAAGGTCACCATCACCTGTTCCTGCCATTATTGAAGTAAAGAGAATAAAAGTGAAAGCAATAAGACCTCACCACACTTCTCATATGTTTACACTCTTAGAGATGTACCACTCGTGTTTGTTGCTCTCTAATAGGCTTTCGTGTAAAGTGCTCTCTTGCCTTTTACCACTCAAAAGCTCTCTTAAAATTCTTAATAGATTCCCCACAAACACACAAGAGTACTTACTGAAGACTCAACAATGTGATGACAAACAAAAGAATAGCTAAGTGATGATAGACTGAAGACACAAAAGATTCAGCAAGACACTTAGGAACTTTATCAAACAAGCGGTGTGCATTGAATTTATAGGGGAAAAAAATAGCTATTGTCTTCTTGATTAAACTTCTTTCTCTCTCTTTTTTTTTACTTTTGTTTTCTATTTCATTTTTTTGTGTACTTTTGCTTCTAACTCAATAGTTAATAAGAGCAAGCTGATGTAGAAATTGAGAAAACAAAATGTTGGAATTTGCACTAATTGAGGACAATTGACAAACAGGTGTTGCAAAAATTATAGGAAATAAAGGACTGCAGAAATGTAACTGACTTCAAATAAATCCAACACCCAAATAACAAAGAAGACAAGGCAAACAATGAAAATAGACAATAGACACAAAAGAAACAAACCTGGACAAGGACAAAAAATCAATACCAAATTATCCAACCTTAGAACTAAGCTCTGATTACCACATGATATGATGTAAAGTCCATGAATCATGCAAGAAGGATCTACCAAGGTTGGGAAATGCAAATTCAGCATGAAGCTAACACAACCTGTATCTCACGCTACAGGTCTTGGAATTGGAGAATTCAAAAACAAGAAGAAAACTCACGTTCTGAAACACAATTTAGGCACAACAATCACCGAAATATGATTTGTATATCTTGAGATATGGATGAGGGTTAATGGATGTTTTTGAGAGAAAGAATCAAATGTGAATCGTAACAAGAACAGAAGAGAAAGAACAAGGCGCCACAATCAAAAGATTGATAAGCCTAGGAATGCCACAAGAATGAGCACCCTTGATAAGTTTAGAGATTCTATGAAGAACCAAGAGAGAGCAAGTCTCACACTTAGTTTGGTTAGACCTGATCCAACTCAAGTCCATTACAATAAGGCCTAAAATTAGCTTACTAATTCAGCCTACCACTATTAGTAAACTAAAATAATAAAAAAAATAAGAATGTTCAGCTCATTTTAACATGTACTAAAAAGAAAAAGTAAGACTGGCTATATAGGCCTTATAACAAGCTTAAATTCAACAAAAAAAAAAAGAAAAAAAATAAAGTTGCAGATTGGCCTAAACATAGACGCAGCCTTCATGCTCCATTTTACCAATTTGGACTCAAAGTAATTAGATAGAGAAATTGGGCTCGAATTGAATATAGCCCTCAAGCCTTTATCTTCCTTCAATTTGCATTAAGCAATTCACCATCTTGGGCTGCATTGCCTTGATCCATTCTTCCACCTTGCCTGGGTTAAAAATTCCTCTAAAAGACATGGGATTAGCCTTCTTAAATTCTATGAACTTCTAGTACTCTATATCTATTTCGGTACCCCCAAGGTTCCTAACGAGGTTTCTTTCCATATTTTGATCTAACCTTTCCATCATCCTATTGGCTTTGTATCATCCTCTTAATTGCAGTGTTCCCCTAGGTTGACACCTTAACTAAGAGTGTGCTACTACATTCTATATTCGTGTATCGTGAAATATGATTATAGTTGTTTAATTGTAAGATTGTATCCAAATTAATTATTTGGTATTCACCTCGCTATGGAGCATTAGTACATTGAAATACTAGGAAAAAAGTAATGTAAAACAAAGTATCATATAATTTTCTGTGATTACTACAAACGTCAGAAATTTTATTTATGAACACAAAGGCTTACACCCATTTCAGTACATACATATAGCATATAGCCAGCTAGGATATAGTACATAAAAGCATCAAGCCCTCACAAGGACTGCCAACATACATCAAAATATAAGACATACTCCTGCTCTAAAGAAAACCTATCAAAAAGTCATGCACAAAGGTTTTCTTATCAATTAAGTCTAACAAAAAGTAGGCATCTATCATAGACTAAAACATAACATGAGTGTCTGACAGTTCTTATAAGTCACAGTAGCACTCTAGAGAAATCCATTCGCCATCGGGATGATGGCGTCACCTCCCGGAGTGGAGTAAGGATTAGAAGCTAAGCCATCATCAAGAGTAGATGGTGGTACTGGCACGAGAACAGGGTCAGGAGAAGCAAGGGCCATATCTACATCAGGAGCAGGCAGAGCTGGTGCAGGTAGCGGCTAGATGATAACTGGATGTGCCATGTGCAGAGGCACTCCACCAAATGGGAAGTCAGGATAAAAAAATGGACTAATAATGGAACCAGCAAATGAATGATAAAAAAAGATATATACATGCAACTGGGCATAGCTAGTGTGAAGAAAGAGTCTAGGATAGTATGATAGTTGTAACGCTCCGATCTTTCTATTTGAGTAAAAATGACCAAAATACCCTTGAGGTCATTTTTACCTGGAATTCGGGGATAGTCGACCCAGCGATCCTCAAGGGGTCAACTCAATATTTGAAGGGGGATTAGACGTGTCGTGATTGTTGCAGAGATAAAAATCTCATTTTCAAGACTTTTGGCTCTAAATGACCAAACTAATCTTATAGCGTTTTTACGCGAATTTATGTGTTGTTTGAGCCCAGAAACTTTTATTAAGGTTAATTAGAATCTAAGTTTGCTTAGATAAACTTAAATTCCTATCTTGTGTCAAGATTCCATGTCATGGAATCTTGAATAGTATTTTCTCTTTCCAATTTCTTAAATTAAGGAATTACGTTTGTGGTTGAAAAGTTATTTAAATGAATTTTGAATTCAATAATGGTGCAAGAACTCTCTTTAATCATGCCTTAGACAACCTTAATCACCCACTTTCATACCTAAAACACCTTACTACAAACTCTTAATCAAAGGCCTAATATAAGACACTCCTAGACACACATCTAAACCACATTAAAAAAGACGTTTTTCCTCCCTTGGCTGCACAAGACATCAGCCATACCTGCTCCATTACTTCCATCACATTGAGATTTCGTACTTACACACACTAAAGGAACCATACCCAAGCCCATACTTAGCCATTCCTACAACCTTACCTTTGACTGACACATTAACAGGAGATATTTTCTTCCCTCCAATGGCATGATGTCCACGGCCTTCTCCCCCCTCCATTCATCTCCTTATGTTTTATTTCTTCTATAAATACACATCTAAAGAGAACTTGGTGCCATTTGCTCATTTTCTTAATCTAGTTTCAAGAGTTGTCTTAAACTTTCTCTTTCTTCCTCAAGAACTCAAGAGTCCTTTATTTCCTTCATCTTCTTCATCTTCTCCAAAGAAGCAGCATTCACCAGCACCTTACAACTCAAACCACCAGAACTTAACCATAAATCATCCCCAAGACGCATAGCCTTTCCATTCCAAGACACAAAAACTCAAGAAAAATACCCCACCCCTTGTTTTTCCCTTTTGGGCCGAACTACCCTTTTCACTCGAAGGAAGAATTTTTCTTCTTGTTCCCTTCAAAGAATCAAGCTCTACTCATCTTGCTAAAGAAAAGCTCTTTTGGTAGGGATTTTGTTCTAAAAGTTTTTATCTTTTCTTTGTTAGAATAGATGATATATTTTGTTGTCTTGCAATAAACAAGTTTCTCTTTGGTAATCTCATGGTTGTAAGCTTTCTTCTTCCTCTTCCCTTTTTTGGCCTTGGAGCTTTTATTTTCAAAGAAAAATGTTGGCTTGATGATGAGGGTTATAGATGATGGTAATGAGATCATCACTTGTGTTGCCTCTAAAGCTTGAAACGTGGTCTTTGGTCCATGAAGTATTTCGATTTCTCCTTTCTTTCTTTGTTATGGTTTTGGTTTTTGAAGCTTGATTTGGATGGAAAATAACTCAAGGATGGGAGCACATGATGGTGGTGTCAATGTATCACTAAGCCAGGGCCCCTAGAGTTTTAAAGATTGCTCTTTTCTTCCTTCTTGGCTTCAACTATATTTCCTTTTTTTCAAGCTTTTGGGTTTTTATTTTAAAGAATATGGAAGGATACTAGCTTGATGATGAGAACATTGGAGGATGACTTTGTCATCATCAAGATAATGGTCTCTAGAGCTCAAAGAGGGATTCTTTAACTTGATTTATTCTCTCACATCCATTTCCTTGATGATGGCCATGTGATGATAATGAGCTTGGTATAAGTTTCATTTAATCACAAAGGCCAATAATCTATGTCCTAATATTTTTCTTAAGTAGTGAGGGTTTAAAGAATACTACAAATATGATTTTATGGATTAAACTCTTTCAAGAATGTTTTAATTTAGCTACTACCCTATGGCTATTTTTAACACCTTTAATAAAATAAATTGGTTTTTCAAGGAGTTTTAGAAGTTATAAATCGATTCCAAGAGAAACTAGTAATTCATATATATCAAAAATGTGATTTTTGTGTGCCTTTTTGGAATTGAACTTTTCAGTCACTGCCTTGGCAAGTTTGCTGGTGTATAATGCTGTTTTGATGTATTAAAATGTGTAAAAATTATAATTATTGAAGTAGGAACCATTCTATGCATGATAGGAAAAACTAGTTTTCTAGAAAATCGTAAAGTTAGGATTTTGCAAGTCCTTAACTAATTTAATTTTAGCCACTGCCAAAACTATTTCAATATGATGAAATTCTGTTTGGGATTGTTTGATCATGAAAAACTTGATAACATTTGGTGAAAGATTGATTCTTAACACTAAAAAAAAAAATTAGTAACTAGAAAATCGTAAAAATATGAATTCTAGAACTCTTAAGGATGGAATTATGGATTCTATTTTTAGCATGTTTAAAAATGGGAGAAGTGTGTTATATTAAGTGTATAAGTGCAGGAACCACTCATAATTGGATTAGAAATTAATTTTAGCACCTTAGGAGAAGCTGAAACTTAGAAAGGGTCAGAGACATAGCTCCTAGAGCCCCGCAACGAAATTCAATAATTTCTGCCCAAACTGTGCGATACTGGTTGGTGCTATTCATAAGCTTGGATAATTAGTGAGAATCATTAGAATTGATCCCTTAGAGGCATAAAAGAATAGATACAAAAGTTGGATTTACCCGATTAGAAGTTTAATCGATTAAGGAATTATCGTGAGTGCTTGCTTTAAAATGTGATATGAATTGATGTACTTGAGGTTTATGTGATGATTATGTATGCATAAAGATGGTCATAGCATGTTATGATTTTACTTGGGATATCTTAGATGCATGTGTAAAAAAAGTATATAGCATGTGACATTATATGATAAGTTGTGTTCTTGCATCTTAATATAACATGTTAATGGTAAAGTGACATAAAACACGTTTCTCCCTAGCAAAAGGAGGAAACAAAACCTTGCACCCCTAGCAAAAGGGCAAAGAGGACAATATCTACCTTTTGGTAGACGTGGATCTCCTTAGCAAAAGGAGATGATATAAGCCCCCTAACCCGTACTCTGGGAGTCAGGATTATATTTATCTTAGGATAAGTAAGAATTAGTGACAACTAGTTAGGTATGAGCTCATAACCTAGAAACTCTCAAATGGAAGAGTTATTAGGGTGACCCTATGATGAAGAGAATGATGAACTTAATGTCACTTAAGGAGAAGAAAAAAGAAAGGATTTATTTGGAAGCATCACGTTTTTCTTTATGCTACTTACGTAACCATGTTTCTTTACACTATGTTGAAGTGATGTGGGCCTATGGTATTGCCATGCATTCATGATATGATATGTTATATTCATAGCATCAAGATTCATATTAAAAGGCACGAACCTTGGATAATTATATTTGAAAACCTAATGATAAACCTTATGAATGCTCACTTTTTTATAATAAGCCCAAAGTTCCTAAGGATGTAGATGATGACACTAGGATAAGAGGTTTTCCCTACTAAGATTCTTTAAGATTCTCACTCCCTCTATCTTTCTTTCTTTCTACTACTTCTTCAGAGGACGATGGCATCGTTCGTACGCCAGTTTGGGAGGTGCACTATGACCCTGATCACCGCTCATACCATTTTGTGGGTCGCTGTGCAGTGCACATTTTTGCATACATGGGACGCCTCTTTGCTTACCCGGTTTCCAGTTTCTGGTTGTCCCCTACTTCTCCCTATGGAGATGACTTGGTGTTCGAGCGCGCCTGGCCTCACGATGAGCAGACTCGACGTGCTCGCCCTGGAGCCTCGGCTATCCGTGACTACCCTGACTATGTTCCTCGTACAAGGCACTTGGAAACCAATCCATCAGAGGATTCCCTTACTCATGTCTACTCGGAGGGTCTGCACCTTTGGTGCCCATGGAGATAGGCAGAGGTAGTGAAGATACTGTGACCCGGCCTAGATAATTGCGACGACCAGAGATGCAACTACGCCGTGGAGGTCACGTCCGACCCCCGATCTGCTTTCGTACGCCAGATGATATGATTCAGCTTGGTTAGAGTTGAGAGGCTTGAATCAACAACTGGAATAAACCAGGATCACCTTGCACTTTCAGGTTGGAGTCTAAAGATATGTGTTTGAGTTTGTTTGTATTTCAGAAGGATATAGACACCACACTCAAGAAGATGAGAAGGTGAGTGATAAGTCTTGTTTTGATCGCCAGAAGTTACCTTGATAAGATCAGATTTGGTTCTTTGCCCAAGAACAAAGGGAAGTTCTCACTAGGAAAGAAAACTCAAGAAATGTAATTCATAATCTGATTTGTGTCTTACATTGAGTTCCTATTTATAATCTGTATTGAAATCCCACTCCACAAGCCACTAAGCATTGTGTTGCAGCCACTATCATTCCCACTAGGCATTAAAGTCCCACTATCATTCCCACTAAGTATTAAAGTTTCATTATCACTTCCACTACCTATTACATTGGCCTAGGAACTCTAAAAACTCTTAAAACTGACTTGAAAACAAGTAAAAGGCATCTGAATTGAAAGACATTAAAAGGTGCACGAAAATTACAAGAAAATAAGACAAATTGCACTAATTATTCCAGCCTAATCTATTTGCAACTTGATCATGTGAATTGGGCTTATTCTTTTGGTCTTCAAGTGACTTCTTCATGTTGGACTTGGGTATTCATCAAACTGAATAAGATTGGTCCAATTTGGCATCTCATGCTCAATCTGATTGCTCTTGGTCTTTGCTTCCATGACTAGGCCTTGCAAAGCTTCTTTTAGCCTTTTTACTCTAGCTCTAGTCATTGGTCCATCCATGTGTTGTAATTAATCTTGAACTTTGTTGGTCTTGGTTGAATTCTCATCACCAGAGGACCTTGCCCAGTTTATTGGGTATGTGCCACCCTCATGGGATGGACATCAGTATAAGTCAGTAGAGGACCCGACGGACTGCTTGAGCATGCACCTGTAGATCCCTCTGTTTTCGTCTGATCTTTTGAAGAGGATGATCACGTTAAGGAGTATTTGTAGGGTTGTGGAAGGGAGCTTTTGCCAGTAACTTATGTTGTGTTGTTTCATGTACTTTTTTGCTTTTATGTATTCTTGTATGGAAGTTCAGCCCTCGTGGATGGGTGTAACTCCACTTTTATGCTTTCTTATCTATGTTGCTGTTATTTACAATAACTATCATGTATGGATTATGTTATCATGTATAATATATGTATTTTATGGTTAGGGATGATGGGGCTACTCTTTACGACATACTGTGTTCTTGGTGAATGTTAGGACTTATATCAGTATGCATGGCTCATGTTTTGTTTTAAAATTTTCATAAAAAAATATATTCATATTTTCCACTGAGTATTTAACAAAGTAAAGTTTAAAGAATGAAACAAAAGGGTAATAACTAATAATTAACTTTAATACGTCTTAGACGTGTTGGGTTAAATATTAGGATGCTATATTTTGGTATCAAAGCAGTTCGGTTCTCATGGAACCTAAGGATTGGACTAACTATGCTTCTCAAGCATAATGCGATAGTATGTCATGTGTAGTGCTTTGATAGTAGAGATAAGCTATAGGCTAGATATGCATGACCCTTGTCTATTTGCGTGCCATGGTAACTAGCTCATCTCGCATGAAATATTGAGCCTGATCACCTCAGTGTCTATTGTCTTATGTGCTCAAGAACCAATGGCACCCCGACGACAGAATAGGGCCATGAACGAGGGAGATCGCGACAACCAGACCTTGATGGCCGTTAGGGAGATGGTGAGAGCCATGGAGAGGATGTTTGACCAGATGAACCAACAAGGAAATGTTGGATGCGGTCTCCCTACTACTGAAGGGATTGAATAAGCCCGATTAGGAGAATTTCGCAAGGCTAATCCACCAGCATTCCGAGGAGCTATGGATCCGAATAAAGCTAATGAATAGATCAAGAACCTGGAGAAGATATACTCTGTGGTCACCTGTTCGGAGGAGCAGAAGGTCAGCTTTACTGCGTACAAGATGGAGTCAAATGCCGAGTTCTGGTGGACCAGAACCTGAAGACTGCTATAAGCTTCCAGTACCACAATCACTTAGGAGTTGTTCAAGACATATTTCTATGATAAATATTTTCTAGAGTCGATGAGGAACATGAAGGACATATAGTTTATGCAATTGACCCAGGAAGGGGTAACTGACCCAGGAAGGGTCAACCATCGCTCAGTACACGGTGAAGTTTGAAGAACTAATTAAGTTCTTATGAGTTTTCCAAGGAAACCCCGATGAGGTGTAGAAGTACATCAACTATGAGGCTGGATTGAAGGCGAAGCTCAACATTATGGTGGCACACATGGAGATCAGGGATTTCCCTACCTTGGTCAATAAGTATCGCATCATGGAGGAAGGCCACAAGAAGCTAAGTGCTACAAGGACGGAACACGCCAAGGGGCTACCACCACAAACCCTAAGGTTCAAGCCATAACACACATCTCAATCCAGAACCCACTTCAATCCACAGTACAATCAACAAGGAGGGTCAAGCAGGTCCAAGAACAAGGCACCCCAAGGAGCCCCAGCTGCTTTCCCCAAGCCCACACCTACTGTGGAGTGCTCTAAGTGCGGGAAAAACCATGATGACTGCACCTGCTTGGTGGGGCAAGGAGTCTGGTTCAAATGTGGGAAGCACGACCATTTTGCCAAAGAATGCACAACGGGAAGGCCATCAACTCCGAACCCCAGACCACAGCACTAAGGGAGAATCTTCACCCTCAGTGCGAATGAGGCGTCAAAGTCCAATGACCTTATAGAAGGTAAGTGGAAAGTACATGGTAGGACTTTAAATGTACTTTATGACTCTAGCATGACCCATTCATTCATATCTCATGCTAGTGTTGAATCTTTGAATTTGCAAGTATCAAAACTTCCTTTTGACCTCAGTGTTGCCACCCCTACTAACCGTCCCGTTAACCCTTGTCATTTTTGTTTAAATTGCCATCTTATTGTTGAAAATAGGTCCTTTATCATAGATTTAATTTGTTTACCCATGAAAGGCATAGGCATAATCCTTGGCATGGATTGGCTTTATGCCAATCGTGTATTGTTGGACTGTTATACAAAGTCTGTCATCTTCCTTTCCACCCCTAGTGAAACCAGTCAACCTTTGGAACTATATTTAAATGCTATAGATTTCAAACATTATGGGAATGAAAATAAGGGATATGTTCTCTTAGCCGCTAGCGAAGTGGACTTTGAGCAAAATCTTGATGAGATACCCATGGTAAGAGATTATCCCAAGGTATTTCCAGATGAGATACCCGAGTTTCCTCCAATAAGGGAAGTGGAGTTTTCCATTGAGTTAGTCTTAAGGACAAGACCTATTTCCATAGCCCCGTATAGGATGTCACCTTTGGAGTTGGCCGAGCTAAAAACTCAATTGGAAGAACTTTTAGAAAAGAAGTTCATAAGACCCAGTGCTTCACCCTGAGGAGCCCCAGTGTTATTTGTCAAGAAAAAAGATGGGAGCATGAGGCTGTGTGTAGATTATAGGTAATTGAACCTAGTAACAATGAAAAACAAGTACCCGTTGCCTAAGATTGATGATCTGATGGACCAATTGAAGGGAGCAATGGTATTTTCCAAGGTCAATTTGAGGTCCGGTTACCACCAGATTAGGGTAAGGGATCAAGATATACCTAAAACCGCTTTCAGCACTCGGAACAGACACTTCGAGTTCATGGTGATGTCATTCGGATTGACCAATGCTCTTGCGGTGTTTATGGATTATATGAATAGGATCTTTAGACCCTATTTAGATCAGTTTGTGGTCATTTTCATAGATGACATACTCATCTATTCAAAAACCCATGAGGAGCATGAGCGTCATTTAAGGTTGGTTTTAGAGATTTTAAAAGAGAAAAAGCTGTATGCAAAGCTCTCTAAGTATGAATTTTGGCTGGAGGAAGTGAATTTTTTAAGGCATGTTGTATCAAAAAGAGGCATAACGGTAGATCCTACTGAGATAGAAGCCGTAATGAATTGGGAGAGACTAACCACCGTAATGGAAATACGGAGCTTGTTGGGTCTAGCTGGCTACTACCGTAGGTTCATTAAAGGATTTTACTAGATTGCCCTTCCTTTGACCAAGTTTACGAGGAAAAACGCCCCTTTTGTTTGGACCCCTGAGTGTGAAAGGAGCTACCAAAAGCTAAAAGAAAAGTTAACCACAACCCCAGTTTTGGTGTTACCTGACTCTAATATACCTTTCGAGGTATATTGTGATGCTTCAAGAAAGGGCTTAGGTTGTGTGTTGATGCTAAATAGGCAAGTAATAGCCTATGCATCTAGACAACTCAAGCCTCACGAGGTGAACTACCCTACCCATAACTTGGAGTTATTAGCCATAGTGTTTGCCTTGAAGATATGGAGGCACCATTTGTATGGTGTAAAGTTTGAAGTATTCTCCGATCATAAAAGCCTCAAGTATCTCTTTGATCAAAAGGACTTAAATATGAGACAGAGAAGGTGGATGGATTTTTTGAAAGATTATGACTTCGATTTGAGTTACCACCTTGGCAAGGCTAACGTAGTCGTCGACACCTTGAGCCGAAAATCGTTACATTTATCTCATTTAATGGTTAAAGAAGCTGAGTTAATAGAGAAGTTTAGGGATATAAATATGGGGATGACTCGACCACTGAGGGCATAAAGATGTGCCACCTGTAACATCCTCCCAAGTACAACGCCATCCTGAAGTCATGACATCAGACTTGAGAGTTGTTACTTATAAATTAGCGGACCTTTCTTAAATAACTATGGCAAATTCGATAGAATCATACAATAACTAGCGTAATTTTGATTAAAATATATAACAAGGATACAAAACATTTATTTACTATAAAGTCAATTACATAAGGAAGCTCTACTATGAGTTTTAACACCTATACAATCTCTATTACATTTATTTACACGATTACTTGCAACTATATACCATGTAAGAAAAACATCAACTCCTAAACTACTACAATCCTGAGTTCTTTCACATAGCAGCCGCATGATTCTCTGGATCAACCTGGAGATGACACGGGAACACAAACACATAGGGGTGAGAATTATATAATTCTCAGTAGGGTAACTCCCCAAAAACTTAACCATAATGTCATCGTCATCACCGCAACCACTTCGGTTTATTAAAAAAAGGTGGTCAAGCATTACATAATAATGATTCATTTTTAAAGTTCCAAATCATATTTCCGAAGTGGGTTGTTTTTAAATGATCAATCACTTAATACACATATATCATAAAGCTCAGATATATAGTTAATAATCCTAATCAAGCAATTAAATATGATGTGAGCATGTATATGCTAAATGTATTGAACTTATCTCAAAATGACCTAGTTTCACTTCTGGCCATAGAACTCAACTCGGTGCATTTTTCTCTTTTCATTGACATAGGAAAAATTTAGTGTATACCCAACGAGTATTTACTATGGATAACTTCACAATGAATAGTTTATACCACGTGGTATTTATAGTGGTTCACACCACACAAGGGAAATAGACTGCTTATCAAGACTGAGCTCATTCCTATACATGATCATTGGATTTACTTCCTCTAATTCTCACACAGATCTATTCCTAGCCGATACATCTACTGACTCATATTATCTCTAGGGAAGTTCATCTTTTTGCCTTCCCCTTTGTCTCTAGGGAAGTTCCTCTTTTTGCCTTCCCCTTTATCTCTAGGGAAGTTCCTCTTTTTTGCCTTCCCCTTATTCCACATAAGTCTTGTTTCTATTTTTTCCATATGTCAGAATATGCAGAAGTGAAATTTATACATTCTCTTTGCTCATATAATTGCATCATGTACTTTCTTTTCTCAAATGCATGCATAAGCCATATGTAAGCATTCAATCACAAGTAATTCTCATTTTTACCTCATAATTAAATCTTTAAACTGGCTAGCATGCTTTTATACTCATCATATTTAAAGTAAAAGTCATTATATCATCAAATCAATACTTGAGTTCCTTTCAGCACAAATAGAGCATGTAGGCAGAATTCATGCCTAAGGAGTACGATTTATTCTGTCTATCAAGAATCTATTGCAAGGGCTATAAAAATTCTCCAAGACACCTCAATGTATCCAAAAGGCCTTGTAAAAAATTTCAGAACAAAAATCCTTTTCCAACCATGTTAACAAAATTAGACAAACTTGGTGGTTATAAACCACTCAACCTCAGCTCAAGAATCAAAATTTGTAATTTTTAACCCTAGCAAAGAATTGAATCAATTCTAAATAAAAATCACAGTTGAATTTCAAAATGTTTCCAATTCTCTGTAAAAATTTCAAAGGAAAAATCAATCATTTGTTATGATAACAATATTAGTAAATTTTGCAGCTTCAGCTCTAACAATTCAGGCAGCACAGGTAGGGCTTCAGTTCATGATTTTTTTAACACAGCAAAAGTACCCAGAATGACTCAAAATGTTTACTGAAGACACATTAACATGTTAGATACATCCCATAAAATTTTCAGCTCAATCAAAGATCTTTAAATATGTCAGAAAATTCGAAAATAACCACTACCAGTAAGAAAACTGAAAACCAGCAGCATAGTCCAAAATTCCTTTTGACAAAATTGATTTCTAATATCATCCAAACACTCCACCAAATTAAACACATCAATATCAGGTATAATCATGTATTAGAACCAGAAAATTCGGAATTCCAAGAGGATAAAATTTGGAAAAACAGAACCACAACAACAAGAACACAAAAAACTCTACTTGAATCTCCATAGCTCTTTGCCTAGAACAATCTTCCCCAAGCACTTTTCTTCATTCAAAATCCTTCCAAACAGCCCTTAAACTTCTCTTTGGCAGTGATGTGTGATGGCTCAAAGTGGGAAAATAGTTATGGATTTAAATTCTAATAGATTAGTTTTGTAGGTATTGAGGAGTAGAACAAGTTTTGTAAAGGGAGTTTATGGTTTTATCAAGTTTAGACTAGGTTTTGGATCAAGTTTTCATGGTTTTTGAAGAAGAAATGGATATGGCTGTGCGCGCTTGTCATGGCCGAGAATGAGCTTTTTGGAGAAGAAAAGATATTAATGTAGGAATATAATAATATATATAGTTAGATAATTTTTAATCAAAGGAAGAAAAATGGATGGCTAGGATTGGATCTTGTTATTCAAGATTGAATCTTAGCCATTCCTTTAATTCAAATGGATAAGCATTCTCTTTTTGTAAAGGTCAAATTAGCTTTCGGTGTTAGAAATCGTACACCAAAATTTTACCGAACAGATAAAACAGTATACCCGGGAAATCAAACATTACTCAACATTTAATTCTAAGTATAAAATTTTCATTTTTAACTATTTCTAACCTTATTTCCATGTTTTCCCAATTCCGGGCACTTTCAAGTCCCGAATATGGGGGTTCAACAGTCTCAGCGGGCCTGCGGGGCCTGTAAAATACTATTCACATTTTGTTTTTTTTACAAATACGTTGGATCGTTCTCATCATTATTGAAACTGTTAGATTTTTGAAATTATGACTAATAAAACTCGAATTAATTTTTAAATAATTTTTAGGGTGTTACACCACCTCAGTATGACGAGTGACTTCAAAGAGAGAGTTGCTCATGCACAACAAAAGGATGAGGAGTTTAAAGAAACCTTGGAGGCGGTAAAGGCTGGATAGTTGAAGGGTTTTAACCAAGGTACCGATAGACTGTGGAGGTTTGAGGGGTGTGTTTGTATGCCACGGAGTGATGACCTCCGAAGGGAGATTTTGGAGGAGGCTCACAAGAGCCACTTTACCATTCAACATGGTACCACCAAGATGTACCAAGACTTGAAGAAGATGTTTTGGTGGCCTGGGTTGAAGAAGGATGTAGTTGCCTGGGTAAGTAAGTGTTTGGTTTGTCAGAAGGTGAAGATCGAGCATCAAAAACCTTCGGGAATGTTACAACCCCTATCAATCCTCGAATGGAAGTAGGAAAGTATATCGATGGATTTTGTGACAGGATTGCCAAGAACCCAAGTTGGTCGTGATGCCATTTGGGTGATCGTGGATCGACTAACCAAGTCGCCCACTTTTTGCCCATTAGAGTGACTTACTCCTTGGACAAATTGGCACAGTTATATATTCAGGAGATCATAAGATTACATGGTGTGCCGTCAACGATAATCTCAGATAGGGATCCGCGGTTTACGTCGCATTTTTGGGGAGCCTTCCAAAAGACGTTTGGTTCAAAGCTGTGCCTAAGCACGGCATACCACCCTCAAACAGATGGCCAATCTGAGAGAAAGATCTAAACATTGGAGGACATATTAAGAGCTTGTGTGTTGGACCAGAAGGGAAATTAGGATAGGTCCTTTGATCAAGTTTGCGTATAACAATAGTTATCATGCAAGCATCGGCATGGCACCCTATGAAGCCTTGTATGGACGAAAGTGTCAATCTCCTTTGTATTGGTACGAGCCTGGGGAACAGAGTATGCTAGGTCCTGACATTGTGAGAGAAACGACGGAACAAGTCAAGAGGATCTTTACAGCTCAAAGTCGGCAGAAAAGCTATGCGGATAAACAGCAAAAACCATTCGAATTCAAAGAGGGAGAACATGTATTCCTTAGAATCACTCCTACTATAGGCATAGGAAGAGCCATGAAAGTTAAAAAGTTGAGCCACTGATTTCTTAGTCCCTTTGAAATTCTTCAAAAAGTCGGGTCAGTAGCCTATAGAATAGCCCTACCCCCAAATCTTTCAAACCTTCATGACGTCTTTCACGTCTCCCAATTGAGAAATACCAGTCCGACCCTAGCCATGTTTTAGAGCCAGAGTATGTACAGCTAAGGGAAGACCTAACCTTTAACCTACCACCAAGGAGGATCGTGGACCGCTGAGTCAAACAATTGAGGAGCAAGAGGTACCCTTGGTCAAAGTGGCATGGGGACATGACAGGACAGAAGAATTCACATGGGAGTTAGACTCAGATATAAAGGCAAAATACCCCGAGCTAATCTCAGGTAATGAATTTCGAGGGAGAAATTCTTTTTAAGGAGGAGAGTAATGTAACATTCTGATCTTTCTGTTTGAGCAAAAATGACCGAAATGCCCCTGAGGTCATTTTTATCCAGAATTCGGGGATAGCCAACCCAGTGATCCTCAAAAGGTCAACTCAATATTTGAAAGGGGATTAGACGTGGCGTAATTGTTGTAGAGATAAAAGTCTCATTTTCTGGACTTTTGGCTCTAAATGACCAAAATACCCCTATAGCGTTTTTATGCGAATTTATGTGTTGTTTGAGACCAGAAACTTTACCAGGGATTTGGAATGTTAATTATAGGTGACTAATGAACTCTGTTTAAGTCCGAATGGCCCCAGGCATCTTTGTGCTAAATTACCATTTTGCCCCTGAAATAGTGCATTTTGGGCCTAATGATCTAATTAAGGAAACCTAAGTAATATTAGGCTCTAATCGAAGATTAATTAATTTAAGTGATTAATCTATAGTCAAAATAGTTTATTAAGGTTAATTAGAATCTAAGATTGCTTAGATAAACTTAAATTCCTATCTTGTGACATGGAATCTTGAATAGTATTTTTCACTTTCCAATTCCTTAAATTAAGGAATTATGTTTGTAATTGAAAACTTATCTAAATGAATTTTGATTTCAATAATGGTGCAAGAACTCTCTTTAATCATGCCTTAAACAACCTTAATCACCCACTTTCTTGCCTAAAACACCTTACTACAAACTCCTAATCAAGGGCCTAATCTAAGACACTCCTAAACACACTACTAAACCACATTAAAAGAGACATTTTTCCTCCCCCTTAGCTGCACAAGACAGCAGCCATACCTTCTCCATTACATCCATCACATTGAGATTTCTTACTTACACACACTAAAGTAACCATACCCAAGCCCATACCTAGCCATTCCTACAACCTTACCTTTGAATGACACATTAACATGAGATATTTTCTTCCCTCCAATTGCATGATGTCTGTGGCCTCCTCCCTCTCCATTCATCTCTCATGTTTTATTTCTTCTATAAATACACATCTAAAGAGAACTTGGTGTCATTTGCTCATTTTCTCAATCTAGTTTCAAGAGTTATCTTATGCTTTCTCTTTCTTCCTCAAGAACTCAAGAGTTCTTTATTTCCTTCATCTTCTTCATCTTCTCCAAAGAACCACCATTCACCACCACCTTACAACCTCAAACCACCACAACTCAATCATAAATCATTCCCAAGACACATAGCTTTTCCATTACAAGACACAAAAACTCAAGAAAAATACCCCACCTCTTATTTTTCCCCTTGACCGACCACCCTTTTCACTCCAAGGAAGAATTTTTCTTTTTGTTCCCTTCAAAGAATCAAGCTCTACTCATCTTGCTAAAGAAAAGCTCTTTTGGTAGGGATTTTGTTCTAAAAGTTTTTATCTTTTCTTTATTAGAATAGATGATATATTTTGTTGTCTGGCAATAAACAAGTTTCTCTTTGGTAATCTCATGGTTGTAAGCTTTCTTCTTCCTCTTCCCTTTTTCGGCCTTGGATCTTTTATTTTCAAAGAAAAATGTTGGCTTGATGATGAAGGTTGTAGATGATGGTAATGAGATCATCATTTGTGTTGCCTCTAAAGCTTGAAACTTAGTCTTTGGTCCATGAAATATTTCGGTTTCTCCTTTCTTTCTTTGTTATGGTTTTGGTTTTTGAAGCTTGATTTGGATGGAAAATAACTCAAGGATGAGAGCACATGATGGTGGTGTCAATGTATCACTAAGTCATAGCCCCTAGAGTTTTAAAGATTGCTCTTTTCTTCCTTCTTGGTTTCGGCTATATTTCCTTTTTCTTCAAGCTTTTGGGTTTTTATTTTAAAGAGTATGGAAGAATGCTAGCCTGATGATGAGAACATTGGAGGATGACTTTGTCATCATCAAGATGATAGTCTCTAGAGCTCAAAGAGGGATTCTTTAACTTGATTTATTCTCTCAAATCCATTTCCTTGAGCTTGATGATGAAGTTCACAGCATAAGGTTTTATTGAAACCTTAGTACAAAGAACTCTAAAGCTTGCTTTATCTTGCTATGATAAGTTTGGGGTTGAGGTTTATGTTCCTTTAAAGTCTTGAATGAGCTCTAGTAAGACATAAAATGAACTTACATTCATATTTACATTTCTTGCCTAGCATATTTATTCTTTAAGCCATCACCTAAACTTAAAGATTAAAACTAGAGCTTGCATTTTCATATTTATATTCAAGCTTCGCATTCATATTTATATTTCCTTGCCATCACCTTATCATATTAAAGACTAAAATGAAGTTTACATTTATGTCATCACCTAATTAATTAAACCCGAAGCCTACTTATTTCAACCTTAAAGTTGATTGTTGATTTATAGTGAATACTCTAAGGGGCCTAGAGTACTAAAATAAAGAATTGAACATGCATCTCATATTTACTTTAAAGCTCTCACTTTATGTTATAATGAAGAATAAAATGAAATGCATAGCATGTTTATGATTTTGCTATCACTAATAGTTCCTAAAGCTCAAAGACTTGCCCTTTTTATCTCAAGTAAAAGTTTGGATGTGAAGGCATTCTTGTGAATGCATAATTTCGGCCATGTGATGATGATGAGCTTGGTATAAGTTTCATTTAGTCACAAAGGCCAATAATCTATGTCCTAAGATTTTTCTTAAGCAGTGAGGGTTTAAAGAATACTACAAACATGATTTTATGGATTAAACCTCTTTTAAGAATGTTTTAATTTAGCTACTGCCCTATGGCTGTTTTTAGCACCTTCAATAAAATAAATTGGTTTTTCAAGGAGTTTTATAAGTTATAAATCGATTCCAAGAGAAACTAGTAATTCATATGTATTAAAAATGTGATTTTTATGTGCCTTTTTGGAATTGAGCTTTTCAGTCACTGCCTTGGCAAGTTTGCTGCTGTATGATACTGTTTTGATGTGTTATAATGTGTAAAAATTATAATTATTGAAGTAGGAACCATTCTATGCATGATAGGAAAAACTAGTTTTCTAGAAAACCGTAAAGTTAGGATTTCGCAAGTCCTTTAGCCACTGCCAAAACTGCTTTAATATGATGAAATTCTGTTTGGGATTGTTTGATCATGAAAAACTTGATAACATTTGGTGAAAGATTGATTGTTAGCACTAAAAGAAAAATTAATAACTAGAAAATCGTAAAAATATGAATTCTAGAACTCTTAAGGATGGAATTATGGATTCTATTTTTAGCATGTTTAAAAATGGGAGAAGTGTGTTATATTAAGTGTATAAGTGCAGGAACCACTCATAATTGGTTTAGGAAGAATTAATTTTAGCACCTTAGGAGAAGCCAAAACTTAAAAAGGGTCAAAGACGTAACTCCTAGAACCCCGCAACGGAATTCAATAATTTCTGCCCAAACTGCACGATACTGTTTGGTGATGTTTATAAGCTTGGATAATTAGTGAGAATTATTAGAATTGATCCCTTAGAGGCATAAAAGAATAAATACAACAGTTGGATTTACCCGATTAGAAGTTTAATCGATTAAGAAATTATCATGAGTGCTTGCTTTAAAATGTGATATGAATTGACGTACTTGAGATTTATGTAATGATTATGTATGCATAAAGATGGTCATAACATGTTATGATTTTACTTGGGATGTCGTAGATGCATGTGTAAAAGTATATAGCATGTGACATTATATGATAAGTTGTGTTCTTGCATCTTAATATAATATGCAAATGATAAAGTGACATAAAATGCGTTTCTCCCTAGCAAAAGGAGGAAACAAAACCTTGTGCCCCTAGCAAAAGGGCAAAGAGGACAATATCCACCTTTTTGGTAGACGCAGATCTCCCTAGCAAAAGGAGATTATATAAGCCCCCTAACCCGCACTCCGGGAGTTGGGATTATACTTATCTTAGGATCAGCAAGAACTAGTGACGACTAGTTAGGTATGAGCTCATAACCTAGAAACTCTCAAAGGGAAGAATTATTAGGGTGGCCCTATGATGAAGAGAATGATGAACTTAATGTCACTTAAGGAAAAGAAAAAGGAAAGGATTTATTTGGAAGCATCACATTTTTCTTTATGCCACTTACGTAAACATGTTTCTTTACGCTATGTTGAAGTGATGTGTGCCTATGGTATTGTCATGCATTCATGATATGATATGTTGCATTCATAGCATCAAGATTCATATTAAAAGGCGCAAACCTTGGATAATTATATTTGAAAACCTAATAATGAACCTTATACATGCTCACCTTTTTATAATAAGCCCAAGGTTCCTGAGGACGTAGATGATGACACTAGGATAGGAGGTTTCCCTACTGAGATTCTTTAAGATTCTCACTCCCTCTATCTTTCTTTCTTTCCACTACGTCTTCAGAGGACGATGACTTCGTTCGTGATCTTCATTGATATGCCAATTTGGGAAATGCACTATGACCCGGATTACGGCTCGTACCATTTTGTGGGTCATTGTGCAGTCGCATTTTTGCATACATGGGACGCCCCTTTGCTTACCCGATTTCCAGCTTTCGGCTCTCCCCCACTTCCCCCTGTGGAGATGACCTAGTATTCGAGCGCGCCTGGCCTCGCGATGAGTAGACTTGACGTGCTCGCCGTGCCGCCTTGGTTATCCATGACTACCCCGACTACGTTCCTCGTATGAGGCACTCGGAGACCGAACCATCAGAGGATTCCCCCACTCATGTCTATTCGGAGGGTTCCACACCTTCGGTGCCCATGGAGATGGGCAAAGGTAGTGAGGATACTGTGACCTAGCCTAGATTGGTGCAACGACCAGAGATGCGACCACGCCCCGAAGGTCACGTCCGACCCCCGATCCGCCTTCCTACACCAAAGGACCATGCCCAGTTGATTGGGTATATGCCACCCTCGTGGGATGGACGTCAGTAGGAGTCAGCGAAGGACCCGACGAGTGCTTGAGCTTGCACCTATAGATCCCTCTGTTCTCATTTGATCTTTTGAAGAGGGTGATCACGTTAACGAGTATTCATAGGGTTGTGGGGGGGAGCTTTTGCCAGTAGCTTATGTTGTGCTGTTCCATGTACTTTCTTGCTTTTATGTATTCTTCTTGTATGGAAGTTCAGCCCTCGTGGATAAGTGTGACTCTGCTTTTATGCTTTCTTACCTAGCTATTGTTATTTGCAGTAACTATCATGTATGGATTATGTTATCATGTATAATATATGTATTTCATGGTTATGGATGATGTGGCTACTCTTTATGACATACTGTGTTCTTGGCGAACATTAGGACTTATGTTAGTACGTGCGGCATGTTTTATTTTAAAATTTTCAAAAAAAAAAATTTATCCATATTTTCCACTGAGTATTTAACAAAGTAAAGTTTAAAGAATGAAACAAAAGGGTAATAACTAATTATTAACTTTAATACGTCCTAGGCGTGTTGGGTTAAATATTAGGACGTTACAATAGTGCCATTCTAGGTGTGACTACTCAATGAAGAACACCATTGATGCCATTCTATAGATCTGTGGTAAACATGGAATGCAAATAGGGATGAGAATTCTAAAATTCTCAGTAGGTATTCCCACACATATATAACTGTCATCATTATCTACCTAGCTGCATCGATTTATTTATGAACTTTCTAAACAAAAATTAAGAGTAATTATCTAGATTAACAAGATCTTTATCCAAAGTAGATCCATTTTATGTGGTCATCATCGTTGGACTTAAAATAATAATCAAACACATAAACATCTTGATCTCAATCAAATATTAAAGCATCATTCATATAGCACATAAGGTGAAAAAATAACCTAAACAAATTGCTACTTTAACTATCTCGGCCCTTGATGATGGTGGCTTAGGCCATTCTAGGGTAATAGACTGTCTTTCAGGATTGAACTCATTCCTATACATGATGTAACACCCCGATTTTTCTGTCCGAGGGAAATGACCAAAATGCCCCTGAGGTCATTTCCTGACCCGAGTTCGAGGGTAACCAACTCGGTCGTCCTCGAAGGGTCAACTCAATGTTTGATGGGGATTGAATGACCTTTGAATGCTTCCGGAAGCGAAAATCTCGTTTTCCGCAGTTTCGGGTTAAAATGACCAAAATACCCCTATAGCGTTTTTACGCGGGTAAAGGTGCCGTTTGAACCCGGAACTTTCCCCAGAGATTTAAAAACATGTTTTCATGTGTCTAGAGGTCTCTGTTCAAGTCCCGGTGGTCCCGGGTAGTTTTAGTGCAAAATTATGATTTTGCCCCTAGAATAGTGTTTTTGAGCTTAATGACGTAATTAAGCAAACCTAAGCAATATTAGGCTCTAAACGAAGATTAATTAATTTCCCTAATTAATCTAGAGTCAAAATAATTTATTAAATTTAATTAGAACCTAAAATTGCTTAGATTAAACTTAAATCCCTTTTTAGAACTCAAGACTCCTAGTCTTGGAATCTTGAATAGTGTTTTCTCTCTCCAATTCCTTAAATCAAGGAAATGTGTCTAGAGTTGTTTAGACTCTAAATTGAGGATTTAACTCACTAATGGTGCAAGACCACTCCTTAATTATGTCTAGGCCACCTTAATTACCCATTTTCCTTACCTAAACACTTTCTTACAAATTCCTAATCTTAAGCATAATCAAAGATACACCTAAACACAACTCTAAACCACAATTAAAATGCAAAGAACCCTCCCCATGGGCTGATGCATTTAGCCACCTCTTCCCCATTGACCACATGTTTAATTATTTTCTCACTCAAAGAACCATGCTTGAGGCCATACCTTGAACCATACCTCACCATACCTTAAGCCATACCTCACCATGCCTCAAGAACACATTATCTCACCTCATGGAACTCATGGATGCCTCCATTCTGCACCCTCATGGCCGAACACCTTCAGCCCACACACACACTCCATTTGTTTCATTTCTCTATAAATAGAATGCCTTGAGGAGCTTGCACCACTTTTAGATCATTTGCTAAGTTTAGGAACACTCAAAGCTTTTCTTTTTCTCTCAAAGTTCTTGTGTTCTTCAAGTTCTTGGAGTTCTTGGAGTTCTTCATCTTCTTCATCTTCTTCTTCCATCTTCAAGTTCATCACATCAAGTAGGGATTTTCTTTCATGTATTCTTTTCTTTAAAGTTCTTGTTTCAAGCTTGATGTTCATAGTTTCTCTTGGTTCCTTTTAGAACTTCTTTTCTTCTCCTTCTTCCTCTTTATGTTTCGGCCATGGGCCTTTGGGAATGAAGGAATGAGAGCTTGATGATGAGAGTTTCATGATGATGTTCATCACTTGAAACAAACTCTAGAGCTTGATCTTTGTTCTTGAACAAAAAATGTTTCTAGTTCTTCCTTTCTTGAACTCTTGAGAACCTTAGCTTTGATGATGTTTTAAAATGGCTCTATGAACTCAATGATGAGGACTCATGATGTTGGTGTTAATATATCATCAAGATCATGAACTCTAGAGTATTAAAATGTTCCTTTTCTTCTTGATGATTTCGGCCAAATCCATTAATTTTCTAAGCTTCATGGTTTGATTTCCTAAAAATATTATGTTGAGTTTTAAGAACTGTAAGCTTGACTTTACCTTGTTTGGATGAGTTTGGGTTATGGTTTAAATTCCTTTAAAGTCTTGTTAAGAGCTCTAGAAAGATAAAATGAACTTGCATAATTTATTTTATGCTTGCATTCATATTTACATTCTTGCTATGCATCTTTACTTTCTAGCTATTGTAACATCCCTAAATTCATAAATAAGATAAATATCGATTAATGCTAATTAGTAATTAAATAAAATAGGGCAAAAACCAAGAGAACCTGGACCAGCTTTTTGAAACATAACAAATATTATTAGAATATTCAAGTATTTCTAGAGAAAAATGCAAAGAATTACAAAAATGCCATCATTTAATAGAAATAACGAAAATACCCTTGCTATGTAAAGGAAATTACCAAACTACCCTTGCTTTATTAGTAAATGACAAAGATACCCTTACTCTGTAAATAGAATTACAAGAATACCATTGTCATTGTATAATTACAAAAGTATCCTTGTCTTAGTTAAAGAAATTACAACAATGCCATTGCACAAATCCCTAGATTTGCCTTTAGGCAAGAATGAATCTAAGCCATTGAATTAAGATGACAATACAATAATTCAACCACATACATCATACCCATTCTTAATCACATACATGCACATAGATAATCTCATGCTAAAAAAAAAAAAATTAAAAACACTTATTAAAGCATAAGATCACATGATGTAAATCTATGATGCATACATACATTAAAGGTTAGAAATTTTCCACTAACAACATTTTTGCATAAAACATGGAACATGTTTGCATAGAACATGGAGCATTTTCATCCCAAAATTAAGCCAACATGTTTGCATAAAACATGGAGTGTTTTCATCCAAAGTTTGGCCAACATGTTTCCATAAATCATGCTCCAAGAATTAATTCTCTAAATGTTTCTTGTCTTGATCCTTCCACTATAAATACTCTTCAAACTTTTTTCCATTCCTTACATTTCCAAAACACAAAGAGGCCTTACCATGCTTTGCAAGAGATACATTCTCTAGCTCTTATAAAATACATACACTTTTACTAGTTTCCAAGCCTTAGAAACTCCCTAAGTGCTCTTTCTTTCTTATTTTTTTTCTACCATTCTTCTTGTGTTCTCCTCTTCAAAGATTTCTCTTAATCCTCTAAAACTTATTTAAACACTTAAATTCTAAACTCAAACCTTCACTAGCTCTCATAAGAGTTACAATCTTTAACTCTGGTGAGAAATATTTTCTTAAGCACTCAAGTTCTAGAGTCAAGATTCAAGGAGGGTCCATCCACTCCAAGGACTCTTGCATAAGCTCAAGAAAGAAGAGAAGGACTCTTTTTTAGACCCTACACAAGAGGTAGGAGTTTCTTCTTTATTTGTTCAATCATTATTGGCTTCTAACCATGGATAGAATGCCTCAACCTTGAGTTATTGTCAAAAGTTTTGAATGATTATTTGTAAAATATATTTTTAGATAGCACAATATATTCTATTATGTTCTTAGCACTTCTATGATGTTATCATACTCAAATATAACATAAAAAGATAGTATGTGAAACTTGATTTTTTTAATAAAAATTACTAAAGACATAAAAATGGTAGGTGCTGGAATTTCTGGTTGATTCTGGCAGCAGGCACTTCGGAATGTAATGATCATAAAATATGAAGTATCCCGAAATAAAAACATTTTTATCATAAACTAGACTCATTATAGAAGACTCTCCAAAAGAATCACCCAAAACGGAGTTCTCTAGCTCAAGATATAAATTTTCAAAGCTAAGCCAAAAACTGAAACTCTACATATGACCTTGCAGTAGTAAAATAAGTGTAACTCACTATATAAAAATCCAAATGGACTGATTTCAACTCCTTAGGAAAGCTAACACATAGAGAAACACATATATGTATGTTATACATAATGCTTTGCACCACGTAAATATAGAATGAGAAATAAATTTTAAGGACACTGTCTTTGTGAGAGTGTAGTTTGGATCGGTTCTGGCTAAGGAAAGACTTGGTATTTAAGCGTGTCCATTGTGACCCACCTCTCTTTCCTGGGAACCCTCCTGTGCACGGATTACAGTTGAATTACACTAAAACTTAATGAATTAGGAATCCAAAACTACCTTTTCTAGGCTGAGATAACAAGTATATAGAGAGCTACAAATTTTTCTCCTAAAAGATGTTAGAAATTGAAATAGAAGATTCAAGTCTTGCAAGAAAACTTAAATATTTAAGTAGTAATAATCTTCAAGAGGAAATATATATATATATAGAAGTCATAGGGGAGCTTTAAAATATGTAAAGAATATTGAATAATATTTTAAAGTGCATTAATGTATTACTAAAAATTAAGTGTACAAAGAAGACTAAGAGAATCTATATAAGATCTTATATAAGTCTATCCGCTAAATACCTGCTTAACATGAATACTATTTTTACCATGAGACTTAGTATGAAATGTCTACTATTTGATATAAGATTGTGTATGAAATGTTTCTATGATATCCAAGCTGATATATAGTATTATGAATATATATTGATGAGTTATGAAATGATAAGAATGGATGATTGATCGTACCATGATTTATTTATGATTGCATGATTATTTTTCACTCAATGAGAATAAAAGTAAAGCCTGAAAAAGTAGCAATGATAGTCTGGAAAAGTGGACTTGAGCTAAGCTCACGGCTTAACCCCCTAAACCGTTGAGATCACGGCAACGGAAAGAAAACCAAAAGGTTATGGCGACGGCCACGGTATGAGCTCATTACCCTTTTAGGGTGATCTAAGGCATTGATGTATTCATCCCGTGAGTAATTATGAGACATGTCAATAAAAGAGGATAAAGTGTCATGCATGAATACTACTAGTAGAAATGCTTGTATGATTACAAAAAGGATGCATGAAATCATTAAGTGATGTGTTGACTTGTAATTGATGAGTTAAGTTAGATATGTATGACTCTGCTAATAAGAATAGTTTAAAAGTAACTCTACCTCGGCTAATCACGTTTACGAAAATCTTGATAAATGAACCTTTACCTATCCATCACTTTGTAAACAAACCCGAGGTAGCTGGAGTGACAATGATGACACGATCGATACCAAGTTGAAATTCCTACTGAGAAATCCAGCATTTCTCACTCCTATGTATGTTTCCGTTGTCACCACCAGATACTGATGGATCCCAACTATTCGAGAAGGGGGAAGCCTCGCTTCCCTGAGTAAAGATGCACGGAGTCTGGGGAGCTAGGGAGAAAGACCACTACTAGCCCAGCCTCAGATTAGACATCTGATAGGTTAAGAACCACTACCACCACCTCTGTAGTAATCTATGCTAGAGATTTTTACTTTTCCACTGTTGCTATTCGTATGCTGTATTTTCTTCTATGTACTATTTTATGAGATGTATCAAAAGCCAGTAATGTATTTACTCGTGTAGGAGCTACTATGTAAACTCATGTTGGTAACAATGATATTACTGCTCAGTAAACTTCAATGTTAGAAATTATATTAAATCGGAACTATGGCGCACATATCATTCACATTTCAGGCTTAATTTTTAAAAGTAGATTTGTATAAAAAAAAATTACCCCTATCTTCTTATCATTAATTTAAAAATAAAATTGATTAAAGAATATAGGTAACAGCTAATAGAGTCCGGGTCTATTAGGGTGTTACAGCTATCACCTAAGAACATAAAGATTAAAATGGAACTTGTATCATCACTTAATTTAATTCTCGAAGCCTTTCTATTTCAGCCTTAAAGTCGATTGTTGTTGGGCCTACAGCACTAAAATAAAGAATTGAACTTGCATCCTCACTTAATTAATTCCTCGAATGCCTATCTATTTCGGCCTTAAAGTCGATTGTTGTTGGGCCAAGAGCACTAAAATAAAGAATTGAACCTTGCATATTTACTTTCAAACTTGCACGTTTAAGTTTATGCCTTGCATATTTATATTTAAGTCATCACTTTACTTTGTAAGCAAGATTAAAAATGAAAAGCATGAGCACGTTTAGTTTACGTCGTAACTTAAGAACCTAGAGCTCAAAGACTTGCCCATTTCATTCCAAGATAAGGTTAAATGTGAATGCATTCCTTGAATGCATAATTTCGGCCAAGTAGTGATGATGGACTTGCAATGAGTCTTCATCTAGCTACTAGGACCAATAGTCTATGTTTCAAGTCTTCCCTAAAGCCTTACAAATTTTTATAAGGTTATATCGTCACAAGTTGTGATTTCATTCTCGTTTAGGGGATGGGATATGTTTTGGTCACTGACCTAAGGCTTCACTTAGCCTCTTGATGAATTAAAATGTTTTGCAAAGAGTTTTAGAAGTTCTAGATCGATTCCAAGAGAAACTAGTTAACTTATGTACCTAGAAATGTCAATTTAACTCTCTCATTTAAGTTAAATGTTTCCGGATTTGATGTGATGAGTGTGATGCTGTATGATGATGTTTTGATGTGTTGGAATGTGTGAAAATATCATGTGATGATGTAGAAGCGATCCTATGCATGATAGGTAAGAAACTAGCTAACTAGAAATACCGTAAAGCTAGAATTTAACATAGTTTTGACCCATTTGTTTATGGAACTAATCCAAACTGTTTTAATGGGAACATAATCAGATTTAGATTGTTTAGACATGAAAAACTTGGTATCATTTGGATTAGAATCGAATTCTAGCACCTATAGGGAAACTAGTAACTAGAAAACCGTAAAAGTGCAAGTTTAGAACTCTTAGAACGTTTACTTTTCTAGATTCTGTCCAGCACCCTTACAACATGATAAATGTGATTAATAATTAGTCCTTAAGCATAGGAATGCCTCATAATTGATTTAGATTTAATTCATAGCGCCTTAGGCTAAGACGGAACCAAGAAAGGGTCTAAAACGTAAGTTCTAGAACCCCGTGAACACAAGTTAGAGAATTTGCCCTATGCTATTCAGATTTAAGTATGAACATGAGGATTAGGAATGATGATTAATTATGAGCCCTTAGGTGCATAAAAATATGAGCGACGGATGTTAGAGAATTATATCTCAAGATTAAGACCCGTAAGGGTCAAAGCATAAGCTACCGTAAGGGTAAGCGTTTGAATGTTTTATGATGATGCATGTAGTATGCAAATGATGATGATGTTATTCATATGAGGAATTCATGAGGTTATATGTTTATGTGGCATAAAGCAAATTTGGAAGGAAATTCGGTGTAATGCTTTGTTGTGCTTGAATTTCCGACAAATTTGGGGACTTAAAGAGATTTTGAAAATTAAGGTACTAAGATGGGTTCTAGGATGACACCGGTTCGGCCGAGCACCTCCATAGAACTCATGTGACATCGGTACCATTTTATACTCTTAGGTGACACCGGTTCGGCCGAGCACCCCTAAGAGTTTTGCCCCCTAACCCGTACTCAGATAGTCGGGATTTATGATTTATGATACGCTTATCGTTAAGTGGTAAGTAAGAACTAGTGACGACTAGTTAAGGTATGAGCTCATAACCTAGGTGTATGACACGTTCTGGGTGACACCGGTTCGGCCGAACACCTCCAGTTCGATTGTCTTTTAGGGTGGCCCATGAGGAAGAGAAGTTTCATGATTATAATTATGTCACTAAGTTTTGTCCCATATGAATGTTACTATTGCCACTTTATGCCACTAAGTATGATGATGCTTGATGTTATGTTTTATGTGCATTAGGTAGTGCCATGCATACATTTTCTATTATGTTGCATCCATGACATTAAGATCATCCTAAAATGAATGGACCTTGGCTAAAATATATTCTAAAGTTTAAAATGAACTTAATACATGCTCAGCCATTTTGTATAAATAAACCCAAGGTTCCTGAGGACGTAGATGATGACACCTAGGTAGTAGGAGGCCCTACTGAGATTCTTTAGCAAGATTCTCACTCCCTCTATCTCTTTCTTTCCGTCACGTCTTCAGATGGCGACGTTCGTAGTGTTCGTGGACACGCTGACGTGGGAGGTGCACTATGACCCGACTCACGGGTCATACCATTTTGAGGGACGGTGTACGGTGCGGGTTTTCATGTTCGTAGGACGCCCCTTCGCCCATCCCGTGCACACCCATCGCTTCTCCCCGACTGCACCCTATGGCGACGACGAGCGGGTTTTTGAGCGCGCACGTACGCATGACGAGAGAGTGCTCCGCATGCACACCGCCGCCCTAGCCATGCGAGACTATCCCGATTACGTGCCCCGGACTTACTTCTCGGAGACCGACCCGTCCGAGGACTCGCCTACCCATCCGTATAGCGAGAGCTCTGCCCCCTCACCCCCACCGTTGAGGGAGGGTAGTGAGGATACCGTGACTCAGCCACGGCTTGCGCGACGACCGGAGATACGACCATACCGCGAGGGTCACACTCGAACCCCGTTCCGCCTCTTCACGTCCGAGGAGTTCGCCCAGTTTCCCGGATATTTGCCTCGTTCGCGAGATGGACGCCAGTAGGAGGTGACGATCGTCCGATGGAGTACCCGGTTAGAGCACACACCACTCAGATGGGGATAAACTTTCTTTTGTTTAGAGGTTATCCCATTAGATGCACTCGGGTAGGGGAGTAGATTACGTTTATGCTTATGTTGTATTTTCTTTTATGCATTTCCCTTGTACTAAATTAAGACCCACACTTATAAGTGGGCAAGTTATATAAATATGAGATGATATTCAGTGATGTTCATGTTGTGCCTCATGTTATGATGTTATGAGATAATTATTTTACTATACATGGTTTACCGCTTATCGCATCACGCGGCTCTCACTTTTATTTCAAAAAAAAATTACCCGTATTTTCCGCTAAGTATTTCAACGTAAAAATGAGAACTATGAAGTAACAGACTAATGATTAACCTAAATATGTTCTAGAGTATTGGGTTAAAAATTAGGATGTTACACATGATCCTTGGATTTTCTTTCCAATTCACACACAGACTTATTTTTAGTCAAGTTCGGTCCCTAACTCAATTCAAGGATAGTTAGATTCACTCCCTAACTAACCGGATTTACTCTTTGACGTACCAATACGTAGTCTTATGCTTATCTTGTATATACATGAGCAATTGGAATAAGTAATCACTTTTATATGTTCCTAACATCATCAATAAGTTCACATGTCATAATGAGATAAAGTCATAAACATTTTGGCATTTCCTCAGCCAACCATGCTTGCTGCCAGAATTTCAGTTCTAAGAGAAATTATGGTTAACTTATCAAGCATCATTAGAACATAGCAAAACTATTTTTCAGAGATAATTCAATGTGTTAATGAGGTCATGTAAAAATTTCAAAGCATCAAAAGGTCTCTAACTATACTCATAAAATTTCACAATTTCAGAGGTCAGAAATTATAACTCACAAGCAACAGCTAGAAGTCTCAATTGTTCTACCCTATCAAATGGATGCAAAACTTCATACAAACAATTAGTTGGACCTCAATATGTCTTCAATATCCTATAAAAATTTCAGCTAATAATTCAATTATTTGCTAGAGTAAAAAAAAAAATTAGACAAATTCAATCCTATAAACTGGACTGTGTAGGCACAAACCCTAACCTGTTTAGTTTTCCAATTTTTAAATATAGCAAAAGTGTTTAAGATGAGGCAAGAAAATTTCTAGAAACACTTACATATGTTGGCTTCATCATATAAAATTTTCAGCTCATGATTATGTCTAAATCAATCATAAAATCATGTAATTTGAGCTACTTGCTGGAAATTCGAGATTCGGCAACTTAGTTCACAACATTTTTTTGGGAAAATTGATTCCCTAATATCATCAAAACTCTCTACCAAAATTCATACATCATTATTCATATGTCATCAACCAATAAAACCAAAAATATCAACCTCAATCAAATCAGAAATTTCCAGAATAAATTTGAAAGAAAAGTGGATGAATAAAGCCCTACTTGACTCTTTGAAAGCTTAAGCTCTTGTTCTTAATTTTTCTCAATGGTTTTCCACCAATTTCTTGATCTAACTCTCTCTCAAATCCTCTTTCAACACTGCCTCCAACAGCTAACTAGATAATATGAAGAGGTTGGGGTTTGTAATAAAGAGTTTGGTCTCAAATTTATGAGAAGTAGTACATGGGTTGTAATCTTGGCTATGGGATTTTTGAGTAAAGTTTGTTGTCCTTAGCTACAGTTCTTGTATTGAGTAGAGAAAGAAGATGTAGATGGCTGTAAACTAAGGTGTTTGGCCGAAAATTTCTAGGGAAGAAAGGTTAAGAAGCTTATCTTGTAATATTGTGATAATGGTGTAATAAATGAAATTAATAAAATGGTTTTTCTTTAATATAAATGCATGAAATTTTTGGTGGCTTCTAATTGGTTCCTAGGAAGGACAATGGTGTGGCTTCTTCTAAGCCACACACTTGTCTTGCTAGGTGTCCATCTCATACTATAATTTCCTTACAATGTGAGAAACTACATATCATAATTTAACCAAACGGATAAAACACCATACACGCAAAATATATAGTACTCGAAATTTTATTCCGGGTCTAACCTTTTCATTTTAATCCTTTCCAACCTAAATCTCATATTTTCTCAGTCTTGGACATCTTCGAGCCCAATTCAAAGGCTCTAGTGGTCCCAAGGGCCCGTAGTGGTACTATTCACATTTTTTTTCTTTAGCATCCCCTTCAAGTCATTCGCATTTTGACTAATCCTATCAAAATTTAAAAATTTTGATTAATAAAGTTTAAATAAAATTTCTAAAATAACCTTGAGTGTTACATTGTGCATCATTTTCTTCTTTGGCCTGCACATTTAAAATCCTCTTAACAAGTAGCAAATCACCAACATGAGGCCTAATTTCCTTACCTTTACTTTCATCCTTTGGGTAGCATTTGTTTACTATTCTGGGATAGGAAGTACAGGGACAGGGACAAAAATATAAGGACAATGGAGATAGTGGAGACAGAGACATAAATAATAAATATGTATAGTGATGTTATTGGAAGACAAAAATATTAAATTTCTATCTCCGTATCCTATCCCCGTTGTCCCCACATTTTGATGGTAGAGAAATTTTGTGTTTTTCTGTCTCGAGGACAGTTTTTGTCCCCTGTTCTTGTCTCCACCACCAAACAGGTTTGTGTCTTCAGTATCTCTGTATTTCTATCCTAGAGACAGTAAACAAACACTATCTTGGTGATGTATCAGACTCTTCCTCAGTCTCCACCTCACCATTGTCATTCAAAATTGTTGCTCTCTTGTTAGTACATTGAGAAGCAATGTGACTTCTTCCAAGACACTTAAAGCACTTCATGTCTCGGTTCTTTGAAGTGCTTGTTGATGGTTGAATTTTCTTTGATTCAGCCTCTTTGAACTGAATTGGAATTGGTTGCTCCTTCTTTGGGTTGTTTATCCAAGGAATTGGATTAGAACTAGAAGAATTTCTTCTATTTCTTCTCTTTAGTTGATGCTCCACCTTGATTGCTTTATGCACCATCTCTTGAAGTTTCACATAGTGGTAGATCTCCATGGCACCAGCTTTGTCTTGGTTGAGGCCATTAAGAAACCGAGCCATGCTTGCTTCTTCATCCTCCATAATATTTGCTTGAATCATAGCCATCTCCATCTCCTTTTGATACTTATCCACACTCTTATAACCTTGAGTGAGGAGGCTTTACAACTTCTTATGGAGTTCCCTATGGAAATATGAAGGCACAAATATCCTTCTCATGATTGCCTTCATCTCAGCCCATGTCCAAACAGGTTGCTTTCCATTCCTAGCTCCATCTTTCCACAATTGATTCCACCAAACAAGAGCATAATTAGTAAATTCAAGGGCAGCAAGCTTAACCTTACTCCTTCATAATATGTGTGACAAAAAATATTTGATTCACTCCTATTGCTCACTCCAAATAGGCTTGCGGGTCAGACTTTCCTGGAAATAGAGAAATTTTGATGTTAATTCCTCTAAGTTCATCACTAGAATTTTTTCTTCTCCTATTGTGGCTAATGGTCCTTCTTCTCCTTGTGTTTTGATCACTTGTCTCTTCCTCTTCAGATTGGTAATTAGCTTCATCTTGAGAAGCATGCTAACTACCAAGTGGATGGTTTTCTATCCTATTCATCCTCTCATGGAACTCTTCCAACTTTGTATTGAATAGCTGTTCTAGAATGCTAGTCAATGCTTGCATTTGAAAAGCAGATAATCCTCCACCTTGTGATGAATTTTTGTCTCCTATGATGTGATAGAGGTTGTCATTACCTCCTCCAATTAGAATTACTTTTACGCTAAGTTGCACCAAAAAATATAGTAAAGGGCACAACTTAGGTCATTTCTAGAGGAGGTTATGGCACTTGGAAATTTGGGGATTTTTTAAGAATTAAATTAACTGAGAAAAAACAATAATTAAAGGCATTAGTGTAAGGTATCTCTGGGATTGGAACTAGTTATCGTAGACCAAATATTGAACATATTAGTGGCTATTAGTAAATTAATGACAATTATACTAGTGATCGATTGAGCTCTAAAATTTGACCAATGCAAATAACTAACAAACGGGATCCTAATTTAATTAGAAATTACATTGATTTAAAGTACCACTTTCTATAGCCTAACCACCAATTGAAAAGTTAATTTTAATATTCTCCTTTAAACATAAGCCAATTAATCAATTAATTTATACCCAAAGGGTTTCCTTAAATGATGATTGCCAATACCAATAAAAATTGCAATAATCACAACAATAATTATAAGAATAGAAACTCAAAAATATTGAGAAAACTAATTCATTCAATATAATAGGGGGTCTTAATCATCATTCCAATCCATTCAAAAATCCTTACACTAGCAAGGACACTCTATCTCTAGAGGATTACAATAATGAAAATAAAAGAGTACCTGAAGACAATAACAAGGATCCTTATCACAATCTTCAAGAATAAAGCAAATTCACCAATGGAATCCCTAGAGAGAGAAGAATACAGAAGAAAATATAGAGAGGTGTAGAAAGAGAATCCTAGCTATCAAAAGCCTGAGTCAAAAACTAGGTTTAAAAGTCTATGTCAATCCTTAAATATTGATATGAAAAAACAAGGAGGAGAAAATATCTTCTCCAAGGTATGGTTCAAGGCATGGTGGAAAGCATGGCTTAGTATGGGTTCAAGTATGGGTGCAAGTATAGGTCAAGCATGGTTCTTTGAGTGAGAAACAAATCAACATGTGATGCAAATGGGGAAAGAATGGCCAAAACATGCATCAGCCATGGGGGAGGATTTCTTGCATTTTAATTGTGGTTTAGAGTTGTGTTTAGGTGTATCTTTGATTAGGATTAAGATTAGGAATTTGTAAGAAAGTGTTTAGGTGAGAAAATGGGTAATCAAGGTTGTCAAGACATGTTTAAGGAGTGGTCTTGCATCATTAGTGAGTTATAAATTCATTTTAGTTCATAAACAACTCTAAACACAATTCCATGATTTAAGGAATTGGAAAGAAAAAATACTATTCAAGATTCCAAGATTGGAATCTTGAGTTTTAAAAAGAGATTTAAGTTTAATCTAAGCAATTTTAGGTTCTAATTAATTTTAATAGCTTATTTTGACTCTAGATTAATTATGAAAATTAATTAATCTTTTATTAGAGTCTAATATTGCTTAGGTTTGCTTAATTACGTCATTAAGCTCAAAAATACTATTCCAGGGGCAAAATCATAATTTTACACAAAAACTGCCTGGGACCACCGAGACTTAAATAGATGCTTTTAAACATGTAAAAATATTGTTTTAAACCTTCGAAAAAAGTTTCGGGCTCAAAATGCACCTTCACCCGCGTAGAAACGATATAGGGGTATTTTGGTCATTTTTCTCTCAGACAGAAAAATCGGGGCGTTACAATATACACATACTATACTCTTGAAATCATCATGGTAATTCAAAAATATTTAATATAATCATATTCATAATCTGGCTCTTTAGTAACAAATGGTTTCGAGTCTCTTAAAACATATAATTTATGCTCTTTGAAAATCATACTCTCATAAACTTGACAAAACCAACAATAATTTATAATCTCTTTAGAATCATTTCTAAAAGCATACGATAATGCCACAATGTAAGGAAAATGCCCCCAATGATCAAAATAAAAGTCATAGGATTGAACCACTCACTTGGAGAGGAGGAAGGAATGGTGTTAACACCAATAGGCTCTGTGGAGTGGGAATGACCCCAATGTCTGCCATAATAACCACAAAAATTCAGATCAACCGCTAATATTCTCTAGCTAGCTCTAGATCAGTTCTAGCTATATTGGGGGAGCACCCCCACTTGATAACAAAGAGAGAACAAAGACAACCCATACTTTAGAACATAGAAGGGAGGAGAGAAAGGAAGCATAATAAACAATCAAACTCACCTTGAATCTTGGAGGAAGAAGGAATGGTGTGGGATTGAGAGAAGAAGGGATGGAGAGCTCCTTTGGGGGTTCAGGTTTATGGAAGGGGAGCTCGAGCTAAGGGTGTTTTATCGGGGAAAGGGCATTTTAATGAGACTATGTCATTTTAGTAGTCCTCACAGTAGTGACACTGTCTAGCACAAAAAAGGTCAAACAGGCTTGCCGTAGTGAACCCGTTCTGCATGATTCTATAGAACTTGCAGCTACAACATGGTTTCTGAAATATGGGGCTTTCTTGACTACACAGATGGATCCTGGGGGACCCTAGGGCCATGTGAAACCTGTCTACTAACAGTTGTACACCAGGTATTACAATTCAATATGTCTCGCCTACATCATCATTCTTCAGGTTATCACCATAGCAATGATTTTTCCAGCTTTGATGCTCGTTTTAGAGTCCTAGAGCAGGTACTGGCTACCCTCTTCAGAGTGTTTGGCTAGAAAGGCTGAGGCTGGGTTACAGCCACTCTTGGTCTAGCAACCAGTTAGAGATCCCGATGATTCAGTATTAGAGCACTTTAGGAGGATAGATCCCCCACCTTCCAATGGCATCTCACGATGGAGGATCCACAAGCATTCTTTCGGGAGATAGAGAAGATCACTAAAGTCATCCATTCCTTTTTTGAGAGAAGCGAGAGTTGGTTGGCTTCTAGCTGGGAGGCTAGGTGGGAATTTGGTATGATGAGTTCCTTCAGAGGGCATAGCCAGTCTCCTGGGAGGAGTTTTGAGCAGCATTTTTGAGGAGGTTCCTTTCAGAAAGCCACTAGGCACAAATGGTTGAGGAGTTCTTGAGATTCTAATTGACTCTAGGCATGTCATTCGTAGAGTATGATGAGAGGTTCACTTATCTGGCACAAGCAGCTACAGGCATGCTACCTTAGAGATAGAGAGAGTCGGATAGTTTGTCCAGGGGTTACTTAAGGACATGTTTTTTGAGTTTTCAGCCACACATGGGAGTTATGGATTATGCTAAAGTAGTAGATATAGCTATCCGATTAAAGGCCAGGTTACCAGAAAGGAGAGTTAGTTCTAATTCTGACAAGAAGGCTAGGACACATTGTTCATTTTATAGGGGAGCTAGTATAAGTAAAGGATCTGGCCAGCAAGTGTAATATCCCAAATTTCGTCTAGGCTAATTGACTCGATGAACTCGAGCAATTGATTTAATGACTAGACTATTGACCTTGGCCTTATAGTGGGAGAAAGTCAACATTGATGGTTATGATTTATTAAGTTAATCAGTCTGAGTAAATAGCTAATAGATATAATGAGGCAACGAAAGGTCAAGAGTTAAATAAATGGTAAGGAGTTAATTAGAAAAATTAATTACTCCTAATTAATGATTAAGATGAAAAATGGGTAGAACCAATAGATAATGTACAAGTGTCATGAAGTATAATAAATTATATTATAATAATCAAGTGTGTCTAGAGAAAGATGCAAGGAATTACAAGATTGCCATTACCTAGTGAAATTATGAAGATACCCTTATTTTATAAATAGAATTACAAAAATGCTATTGCACAAATCCCTAAGCTTGTCTTTAAGCAAGAATGAATATAAGCCATTTGATTTATACTAAAAGTAGTTAAAAGATAAACTAACCTAAAATAACAAATCTCTAGCTTAGAATGTTAATTTATTAGTATGATTTTCTACAGACAACTTATTTAACAATATGAGTGAAATACTGACAAAGTGAACTATTTAAATGCTATGACAAGACAAAAAAATACATCACATGCATATTTTCAGCCATATATATATGTGTGTGCATTTATACATACATAAGCTTGAAAAATTAAATCATGCAGTAATCCTAGAATCTCATGACAAGCATATACGATACATGCATGCATGAAAGAATGAGAAATCATTCCATGATCCCCATGATACCCTACGATTGCATCATCATTGATAGGAAGGAAAAATTGTGATTTGATCTTAGCTTGCATGTCTTAATGAAAGTTTGATAGATGTCAAAGTTTTGACAACTTGTCATTATCAACAAATATAGGTGTGGGCTAAGCTACATTAGGCATTTTATTTGGCACAAAAAGTAACTAGTGACCTCAACTAAATCCTAACTAGTACTTACTCCAAGTAAATGATCTAACTAAATGAGTTTTTGGAGACAAAAATCATCCCCAAACACAGCCATAGGGAAGCAGCCTTGAGGCCTATATAAGGGACAAAGTTGTGTTTCATTGTGTTCTTTTAGTCATTTTCTAAGTTTCCAAGACTTCTAGTATTCTCTCTTATTCTTGTTCTTCCTCTTCTATTCCTTCTTCTACTTCTCACTTCAAAGGAAGCTTCTCTATCATCAAATCTCACAAAAAACACTTGAATTTTAACCCAAATAATTCACAAGCCTTGCAAGAGTTATGCTTTTTAACTCTTGTGAAAAATATTGTCTCAAAGATACTAGTTTTCAAGCAAAGATTCAAAAAGGGTCACCCTACATCAAGCTCCTTGTTCAAGTCTAGGAGTGAAAAGAAGGACTCATTTAAGCCTCTATAGCAAGAGGTAGGAGCCCTCTCTTTGATAGTCCAAGTCTTGATGGCGTCTAGTCTTGCGCACAGTTAGGATGTCATCAAGCTTATGTTTGTTAACAAAAATGTTTGAAGGGGATGTTGTAAAAATATTTTGTGAAACTCCCATGTTCTTTTCTGTTTCTCAAGTGATTTTATGATGTCTTCATGCTCAGATGTTGTTTAAAATATATGCTGTGTGGTCCTTGTGTCGAAAGAAGTGACATAAAACATAAAAATGTTAGGTGCTGGAGTTTTGGCTATTTCTGGCAGTAGCAATATGAAACTCACAGAATATGTAGTTTTTAGGAATAAAAATATTTTTATTACAAACTAGACTTGCTATAGAACACTCTCCAAAAAGAATCACTAAAAATGAGTTCTCTAGCTCAATATATAATTTTCCAAAGTTCAGCCTTTTTACTGAAGATGTTGTCCGACCTTTTAACACTAAACAGAGCTTTTCTCTTTCTACAAATATGCAAAACATGTGAAATTGGTTTTTATGGAAAGCCAAGATCCTAAGGAATACAGGCATATAAATTGCATACACTAGAAAGGTTCACATTGTTCCAGAATCACAAAGTAAGCCACGATTTGAGTTTCTAGACACTACTGGAATAGGATAACTTTGTAAAGGTATAAAAGACATTTCAGTTGGAATATTTCTGCAAACTTCATGTTCAAGAGAGTCAAGAATTTGAGCATACTTTTATTTTCTTGGGAGAGTAAGTGTAGTGAGAGAAATTAATTTTTCATTCAGATATGCCGTAGTTGGTAATAAGTTGTAAAACTCTACAAACTAAAAGTAGTGCTTTTTAAAGGTAAATCTGAAATTTACCATCTTAAAGAGGATTAAAAGTTATTTATTAAAACTTATCAGATTAATATAAATATAATAAACATATATAACTAATGATTAAATATGATTAAGGATTTTCAATCATAAATGACTAAGAGAACTAAGTTATTGACCTATAAGCTTATGTTCTAATTAAACAAGATTGAATGATCTTACGACACACATAATGTATGACTTTGACCTATGATCTTGCATGTGTATGAAATGTTGTGCATGATCATGAATGGTTCATCATATGCATGAATGTTTCAAAGTGTTAATATTTAATACAATGTGAATGTTATGCATAACATGATTTGAGAAATGTTCACATAGTATGAGACTCGAATGAAATGTCTACTGCATAAATATGAGATTTTATGAAACATGATATATGGCACTGATGAAATTAGGCAATAAAAGTCTAGAAAAAGTGGACTTGAGCCAAACCATAAAAGTCTGAAAAGTGGATATGAATATGAATAAAAAGTAAAAGGAGAAGCTCACTGCTTAACCCCTCACCCCATCCGTTAAGATATTATCACGGAACAAGTTGCGGCAACAGCCACAGTATGGGCTCATTCCCCACAGAGGTGGTTTAAGACATTGGTGTTGGTGTACTCAGTAAATGAAGGACCAAAGTTAAAGATGTATAAAATGTTAAGTGTATGCATACGGTTATGGTGAACCTATATTACTCTGATTACTTGCTTTGCTTGAGTAACTAAAAGATATGTTAATGAAAGAAAGGATAATGCTCACAACTCAAGTAAATGTTAAGGATGACTAATCATGAAATGCATCCATTTCCTAAATTATTTATTGTTCATTAGCAATTCACATGATATGTATGATTAATGAATGACTGAATGGATATTCTTGTTAATGTTATAAGAATAGTTTAAAAGTAACTGCACTTCGGCTAATTATGTTTGCAAAAATTCTAGTAATTGAACCATCTGTATATCCACCTTTTTATAGTAAACCTGAAGTGATTCGGATGACAATGATGACATGATTATTGCAAGATCAAACTCTCTTTCAAAGAAACACATCCTAGATAGGGAGTTGTATGAAGAATGCTATTCTTTTCTTTGTTTAACTCTTACTTTGAAATGACACAATGTTGATTCTTCTTTCCTTCTCCACTTTCTTTTTCAGTTTTTGCTCTTCTTTCCCTTCTCTTTGTTTTCGGCCATAATGGCCTACATTGGAAGCAACCATGGTTTGATGATGAGGATCTTGGGTGTTGGTTGCAAAACCATCATTTATTTGACCTCTAAAGCTTAAAAGTTTCACTTTTAAAAAGGTTTTTAGCAAATAAAGAAGCTATGTTGTTGTAAAGAGAGATCCTAAGCCTAGGACTCAAAAAGATAAGAAATGGATTGCATTCATATTTATTTTTCCTTATCATCACCTAAATAATCAATCTCGAAGCCTACCCATTTCAACTTTAAAGTTGATTGTTGATTTAGAGTGAATACTCTAAGGGGCCTAGAGCACTAAAATAAAGAATTGGATGTGCCTATCATATTTATTTTCAAGTCATCATCTAAAGCTCAAAGATAAGAAATGAACTTGCATTTCATGTTTACATTTCTTATCTTGCATGTTTATGTTTAGGTCATCACCTAAATACCTAAGGCTCAAGACTTAACTCTTTCAACTTACACAAGTAATCTTGAATCTATGGGCATTTACCTTTACAAAAATGTTTTGATTTCAAATTATTTTCTCTACTTGTATAATATGAATTTATGATATTACATGACTGTTCTTGAACCATGAGCATATTTCTATGAGTTTAGAAATTTATTTGAAGGCACTTGCAACAAAAGTTAAACATGCTTATATAAATATTGAGATGCATGATTATGAGAATGCCATGATACGAAACAAGTTATGAACTACTTTGCATCTTCATGTAACATGCTTAATTGTTTTAAGGTGACGTAAGACACATGGAAATGCTTCTCTAGACTCCCCAAATTAAAGGTTATGAGAGGTGATCCAAAATAGGAAGTGATCCTTTGGACTCCCCAAATTAAAGGTTATGAAAGGTGATCCTAGTGCCCCCTACCCCGTACTTTAAGAGTTCGGGATTTAACTTATCAAAAGGGATAAGATTTATGCTAGTGACGACTAGTGAGGTATGAGCTCATAACCTAGAACGCTCAAAAGAGAGAGTAACAGGGTGGCCCCAAGGAAAGTAAAAGAACAGTTTAAGTCACCTAAAAGATAAGATATAGTAATTTATGATATGTTTGCTAAGTTTCATGAGCAACATTACGTTGTATATCTTATATTACCCTTCACATTGACATGCATTTCATAATGAGGTATGATGCATTCATAACATTTAAGAAGCGTGTTAAAATGAACGGGCCTCAGTAAATTATGTTTTTAGAACTTAATAATTGAACCCTTTGCATACTCACTATTTCATAATTTAACCTGAGATTCCTGGGGACGATGATGATGTCATGTGCATGGAAATGGGTTCCCTACTGAGATTCTTTTATAAGTTTCTCACTCCCTCCCTTTCTTTCCATCTCCATCTTCAGAACTAGTTGATGGCGATGTCTGTGGGCTACCTTGAAATGCCAGCATGGGAATTGCACGAGGGTTGAGATCAGAGAAATGCAGCGAAATCAGAGACATAGGCTTTCCCGTTTATAATGCTTTGAAGTTATCTTGCCTATGTACATGCTCGCATCCTAGTTTCTAGTAGATGTATACCCGCGATGGGTTAGCTATATTTTAGCTGTGCTTAGCTTTTGAATCTCTGTACTATGGTATGTATTATGGAACCTTTGATGTTATTAATGTATGCCTCCATGATGTTATGTTATGCTTATGATTTGGTAATTAGTTCTTGTCCATGATGTGCTTCAGATTGTTCTTATTATACTTAGCATTATGGCGTAGTTCTTTTGGCATGTGCGGCTCATGTTTTTCATTTTAAGTTCCAAGAAAAGAATTTATCCATATTTTCGCTAAGTATTTTAAATAAACTAAAACTAAGAACTAGGACAAAAGAGTAATAACTAATAATTAACTTGGATACATCTTAGGTGTATTGAGTTAAATATTAGGGTGTTACATAATACACAAGTCAGATTATGCATCACACTTCCTTAGTTTTCTTTCCTTGTAAGAACTTCCCTTTGTTCTTGGGCAAAAACTAAATCTGATCTTATCAAGGCAACTTGGCAATCAAAACAAGACTTATCACTCACCTTCTCATCTTCTCTTGAGTGTGGCGTCTATATCTTTCTAAAACACAAATAAACTTAAACACATCTCTAACTCCAACCTGAAAGTGCAAGATGATCCAAGTTTATTCTAGTTGTGGAATCAAGCTATTCAACTCCAACCAAGCTAAATCATATCATTATGTGTCCCCATTCTTTGCTACATGGTTTGAGAGACCTATTACCACCCTTGAGAAGTCCTTTCTAGTGGGGATACCTTCGAAATAACCCCTCCTAGTTCAATTGGCTTATAGAGAATGTGAGGTTAAGTTTGGAGAAATGAAAACACCTTTATATGCTAGATATGTCTAATTTTGATGTAATGTTGGGCATGGATTGGCTAGCCTCATGCCATGGCATGGTGGACTGCCATAGTAAGTCAGTGAAGTTTGGTGTTCCTGGAGGCAAGCCCCAAGAGTTTAAGGGTACAAATTGTTCGGTTTTGACCATCTTGATCTCGACCATGAGCGCTTTGTGGTTTATGGATAGAGGGAGTTATGGTTTCTAGCATCAATTAGAGATGTAGATACAGAGGTGCTAAGCCTAGAGTCTGTTTCGATGGTTTACGAGTTCCCAGATGTGTTTTCAAAGGAACTACCGAGGATGCCACTAGAGAGAAAGAGAGAGATAGAGTTTGGGATAGAGCTTGAGCCCGGAGTGAAGCCTATGTCTATAACCCCATATTGGCTAGCGCCCATGGATTTGAAAGAGTTAAAGGAGCAGTTGTAAGATACTAGACAAAGGGTTTATCCGACCAAGTACCTCACCTTAGGGTGCTCCGGTGTTGTTTGTTAAGAAGAAGGATGAGTCTATGAGGATGTGCATAGACTACCGATAGTTGAACAAGGTTATAGTTAAGAACCAATACCTCTTGCTATGCATTTGATGTCTTATTTGATCAATTTCAACGGGCTAGGTGCTTCTCCAAGATTAATCTCCAATCAGGTTACTATCAGTTGAAGATCAAGGGTGAGGATGTACCCAAGACGGCCTTCAAGACACACTATGGACATTATGAATTCTTAGTAATGTCCTTTGGGTTAACTAATATCCTAGTATCTCCTTCTCATCAACCTCTTTATTTAAACCTAAGTATCCACCAAAGGTTTTTAATATCAAAGTCGCTCTTTTTGCATTTGGTCCCACCAAATGAGAGCATAGTTTGTGCACTCCATGGTTGCCACCTTCACTTTTCTATCTTCACTATAGTTGTGGCAAGCAAAAAGTAGATCAATCTTCATTTCCCAGTCTAAGCATGCTTCTAGGTCACTTTTTCCTTTGAAAAAGGGAATGTTGAGTTTTACCCTCTCAATGCTGTCCTCCCTAGCTTCACTATCATTATTTCTTCTCCTCCTTCCATCAAGCCGCCTTCAACCTCTATCATCATCATGATGTCCTTGATTTTCTAACCATTCAATTCTCTCATATAACTCCTCTGTATGCTCCCTCATCATCCTCTGTATTTGAGCTGTAATAGCCTCTACTAACAATCTATTGTTTCCCTGAGGAGGAAGGTCACCATCACCTGTTCTTGCTATTATTCAAGTAAAGAAAATAAAAGTGAAAGCAATAGGACCTCACCACACTTCTCATGTGTTTACACTCTTAGAGATATATCACTCGTGTTTGTTGCTCTTTAATAGGCTTTTGTGTAAAGTGCTCTCTTGGCTTTTACCACTCAAAAGCTCCCTTTAAATTCTTAATAGATTCTCCATGAACACACAAGAGTACTTACTGAAAGACTCAAAAATGTGATTACAAACAAAAGAATGGCTAAGTGATGACAGACTGAAGACACAAAAGACTCAGCAAGATACTTAGGAATTTTATCAAACAAGTAGTGTGTACTGAATTTATAGGAAAAAAAATAGCTGCTGTCTTCTCTGTTAAATTTCTTTCTTTCTTTTTTTTCTTACTTTTTTATTCAATTTCAAATTTTTTTATCTCTTTTTTTTTCTATTTAAATTTTTTTGTGTACTTTTGCTTCTAACTCAACAGTTAATAATAGCAAGCTGATGTAGAAATTGAGAAAACAAAATGTTGGAATCTGGACTAATTGAGGACAATTGACAAATAGGTGCTGCACAAATTATAGAAAATAAAGGACTGCATAAATGTAACTGACTTCAAATAAATCCAGCACCCAATTAACAAAGAGGACAAGACAAATAATGAAAATAGACAATAGACATCAAAGAAACAAAGCTGGACAAGGAAAAAAAATCAGTACCAAATTATCCAACCTTAGAACTGAGCTCTGATTACCACATGGTATGATGCAAACTCCATGAATCACACAAGAAGGATCTACCAAGGCTAGGAAACATAGATTCAGCACGAAGTTAACACAACCCTGTATCTCACACTAGAAGTCTCAGAGTGCGCAATTCAAAAATGAGAAGAAAACTCACGTTCTGAAATAGTTTAGGCACAAGAATCACCAAAATATGATTTGTATATCTTGAGACATGGATAAGGGTTAATGGATGTTTTTGAGAGAAAGAATTAAACATGAACCTTAACAAGAACAGAAAAGAAAGAACAAGGCGCTACAATCAAAAGATTGATAATCCTAGGAAACACTACAAGGATGAGCACCCTTGATAAGTTTAGAGATTCTATGAAGAATCAAGAGAGATCAAGACTCACACTTAAAGCAAATATGTTCTGAATTCCCATTTCCAAAAGTTAGGGTTTGCCTTTTATAATGGGCAACACCTTACAAGTTTGCTTAGACTTGACCCATCTCAAGTCCATTACAATAAGGGCCAAAATCAACTTACTAATTTAGCCTACCACTATTAGTAAACTAAAACAATAAAAAAAAATGTTCAGGCCATTCTAACATGTACTAAAAAGAAAAAACTAAGACTAGCTAAATAGGCCTTATAATAAGGTTAAATTCAAAAAAGGAAAAAAAAAATAAAGGTGCAAATTGGCCCAAATATAGATGCAGCCTTCATGTCCATTTTACCAATTTGGACTTAACTAATTAGATGGAGAAATTGGGCTCGAATTGAATACAACCCTCAAGGCTCTATTCCTTCAATTTGCATTAAGCAATTCACTATTTTGGGCTGTAATTCTTCATGACATAGGCATGCTTCAAATAAAGTTGCCACAAATTTATTTAGAGCTTCTTTAGCCTTCTTAGATCTCGCCCTTGTCATTGCACCTTCAAGGCCTTGTAATTCATCCTTGCTACATTCCTTAGACTTGCTTCCTTCTATATCCTCATCAGTTCAAAATCAATTACAATGCATGGATGGACCAATGACTAGAGCTAGAGCAAAAAGGCTAAAAGAAGTCAGTTGAGCATAAGCTCCCAAAATGGACCACTCTTATTCAGTTTGAAGAATAGCTAAATCCAACATGAAGAAGTCAATTGAAGACCCAAGATGAAGCCCAATTGAAGTGATCAAGTTGCAAATAGATTGGGTTGGAATACTTAGTTTAAATTAGGTGTAATGTCTTATTTTCTTGTATTTTCCATACACCTTTTAATGTCCTCAATTTCAGAATTTTTTAGTTGTTTGCAAGTCAGTTTTAAGTTTTTTAAGAGTTCCTAGGCCATTATGATGATAGTGGGTGAATTACTTGTGTTTTCAATGATAGTGAGAATTTAATGCTTAGTGGATTGTGTAGAGGTTGAAACTCAATATTCCTGCAGCCCACATAAGATTATAAATAGAAACACAACATAAAACACAGAGCAGATTATGAATAAACTTCTTTTGAGTTTTGTCCCATCATGCTTTTGCTCTTGGGCAAACAAATAAATCTAATCTTATCAAGGCAACTTGTGGTGATCAAACCAAGACTTATCACTAGCAATCCTTGATTCTAAGTTCTTTCTTTTGATCAAATTTTTTACCTTGAAAAGATCATTAATCAGGTTCTTTCTTGAGAACTCATAAGAGGAAGTTTGAAAAAAGGCTAGAGAAAACATTATGGTCAAAAGCCAACTTTTGAGTAACAAACAGGAGTGTGAGTGTCATATTTCAAGAGATGTAAACACTCTGTGAGTGAGGTCCTATATTTTTCAGTTTCAGTTAGCTAACATGGCAAGAGATGAAAAATCACCACACGGTGGAGGATTATCCACTTCTCAAATGTAAACATTGACCAGCCATCTAGAATGGCTATTTAATACAAAATTTGAAGAGCTCCATGAAAGGATGGATAGGTTGGAGAACCATGCACCTGATAGCCAGCATGCTTCGCAAGATGAAATGAATTACCATGCTGAAGAGGAAGAGACAAATGATCAAAACACAAGGAGAAGAAGGACCATTAGGCATAATAGGAGAAGAAGAAATTCTAGTAATAAACTTAGAGGAATTAACATCAAAATTCCTCCATTTCAAGGGAAGTCTTATCCGCAAGCCTATTTGCAGTGAGCATAAGAGTGGAGCAAATATTCTCTAGTCACACATTCTGAAGATAATAAGGTTAAGCTTACTGCCCTTTATTTTACTGATTATGCTCATGTTTGGTGGGATCAATTGTAGAAAGATAGAGCTAGGAATGGAGAGCAACTAGTTAGGACATGAACTGAGATGAAGGCAATAATGAGAAGGAGATTTGTGCTTTCATATTTCCATAGAGAACTCCACAACAAGTTGTAGAGCCTCACTCAAGGTTCTAAAAGTGTGGATGAGTATCACAAGGAGATGGAGATGGCCATGATTCAAGCAAACATTATGGAGGATCAAGAAGCAATTGTGGCTCGATTTCTCAATGGCCTTAACCAAGACACAGCTGATGCTATGGAGATGTATCACTATGTGGAACTTCAAGAGATGGTGCACCAAGCAACCAAGGTGAAGTAGCAATTGAAGAGGAAAAATAGAAGAAATTCTTTTATTTCCAATTTAATTCCTTGGAGAAACAAGCCAAAGAAGGAGCAACTAATTGCAATTCAGTCCAAATAGGCTGAATTAAAGAGAATTCAACCATCAACAAGCACTTCAACGAACCAAGACATAAAGTGCTTTAAGTGTCTTGGAAGAGGTCATATTGCTTCTCAATGTCCTAACAAGAGAGCAATGATTTTCAAGGATAATGGTGAGGTGGAGACTAAGGAGGAGTTTGATGCATCAACAGAGGATGAAAGTGAAGGTGAAGAAATTAGGCTTTATGATGGTGATTTGCTAGTTGTTAAAAGGATTTTGAATGTGCAAGGTAAAGAAGAAGATAATGCACAAAGGGAAAACATTTCCACACTAGATGTCTTGTTTAAGGAAAAGTATGTAGCATGATCATTGATGGAGGAAGCTGCACCAGTGTGGCGAGCACAACTTTGATGGAAAAATTGAATTTGAGCACTTCCAAGCATCCTAGGCCATATAGGTTGCAATGGCATAGTAATAATGGAGAATTGAAGGTGGACAAGCAAGTTCTAGTACTATTCACTATTGGAGATTATGTGGATGATGCACTTTATGATATGGTCCCCATGGAGGCTGCACACATACTTCTTAGAAGACCATGGCAATTTGACCGTGAGGTGATCCACAAGGGATACACTAATCAATTTTCACCTGTGCATAACAAGAAGAAATTCACTCTTCACTTTTGTCTCCAAGACAAGTTTTTCAGGATCAAGTAAAAATAAGGCAATCTAGAGAGCGTGAGGCATGCAACAAAAAAGAGAGTGAAAAGAAACTTTTCAGCAAAAAGAAAGGTAAACACCAAGAGTGGTGAGCGAGAAAAAGAGAGTAAAAACATGAGTGTCATTGGAAAAAAAAGTGAGATCAAGAGATCTTGTTTTTTTCATCAACCTATGCTTGTATTTCTGTACAAGAAGGCTTGTTTAAACTCTAATATTGATCAAACTTCTTTGCCTAGTTATTTTATATCTTTTTTGCAGGAATTTGAGGATGTGTTCCCAGATAAAGTTCCAAGTGGCTTGCCACCCTTGAGAGGAATTGAGCATCAAATTGATCTTATTGCTGATGTTGTACTCCCTAATAGGCCTGCCTATAAAACAAAGCCTGAGGAAACAAAAGAACGTCAAAAACAAGTTAGAGAGCTGATGGAAAACATGAGTCCTTGTGCTATACTCATTATTCTTGTACCAAAGAAAGATGGATCATGGAGGACGTGTACAGATTGCAGAGCCATCAACAAAATCACTGTAAAGTACAGAATTCCAATTCCTGGATTAAATGATATGCTTGATGAATTCCATGGTTCTTGCTATTTTTCCAAAATTGATTTGAAAAGTGGTTATCATCAAATTAGGATGAAAGAAGGGGATGAATGGAAAATTGTATTCAAAATTGAGCATGGATTATATGAATGACTAGTTATGCCTTAATGTTCCTAGTACTTTCGTGCATCTCATGAATCATGTTTTGCATGCTTTACTTAGAAAATTTGTTGTTGTTTATTTTGATGATATCCTCATCTATAGCAAGATCTTAGGTGAACATCTTGAACACTTGAGAAGTGTCTTGCTTGCATTGAGAGAAGAGAAATTGTATATTAATATGAAAAAAATGTTCTTTTCCACTCAACAAGTAAATTTTCTTGGATTTATTGTTAGTTCATGAGGTGTAGAAGTGGATGAAGAGAAAGTAAAGGCAATTAAAGAATGGCCTACAACTAAAAATACGAGTGATGTAAGTAGTTTTCATGGGTTAGCTAGCTTTTATAGGTGGTTTGTCAAAGACTTTAGTATACTAGTTGTACCCTTAACTGAGGTTGTCAAGAAAAATGTGGGATACAAATGGGAAAGGGAGCAAGAGGTGGCTTTCAATACCCTTAAGGAAAGGTTGAGTAATGCACCATTACTTGTTTTGCTTGATTTCACTAAATCTTTTGAAATTGAATGTGATGCTTTAGATATAGGTATTGGCACTTTTTTTATGCAAGAAGGGCAACCCGTTGCTTATTTAAGTGAGAAATTAAGTGGTGCTAAGCTGTAGAGAAACCTACAGGCATGGCAACACTATCTTTTGCTAAAAGAGTTCATGGTGAATGCCGGTTATGAATCTTTGAAGCATTTGAAAGGGCAAGGAAAGGTGAGCAAGAGGCATAGGAAGTGGTTTGAATTTCTGGAACAATTCCATATGTGATCAAATACAAGGAAAGGAGAATTTGGTTGTTAATGCACTTTCTAGGAGGTATTCAAAGATGACACACTTCATAGCTTGCCACAAAATGGATGATGCCACTCAAATTTGTGAATTGTTTTTCAAAGAATGGGTGAGATTGCATGGCATCCCAAGAAGTATTGTTTTCAACCATGACCCCAAATTCTAAAGTCACTTTTGGAGGACCTTGTTGAACAAATTAGGAACCAAGCTCCTTTTCTCTACAACTTATCATCCATAAACTAATGGATAAACTGAGGTAGTGAATAAAACTCTCTTAGCCTTGTTAAGGGCTATGGTTAGTAAGAATCTAAAGTCTTGAGAAGAATGTTTGCCTCATATAGAATTTGTTTACAATAGGCAACACACTCTACTACTAATCACTCTCCTTTTGAAGTGGTTTATAGCTTAAATCCTTTGACTCCATTAGGTTTAATTCTTTTGCCAATGAGAGAGCAAGGTAATCTAGATGGAAAAAAGAAGGCTGTATTTGTCTAGCAACTCCATGAGAAGGTGAAACAACAAATTGAGAAGAAAATATGGTAATATGCTCATCAAGCCAACAAAGGGCGCAAGAAGGTGACTTTTGAGCCAGGAGATTGGGTTTGGGTTCACATTAGGACAGAGAGATTTCCTACCAAGAGGCATTCCAAGCTACAACCAAGAGGGGATGGACCTTTCCAAGTGATTAAAAAGATCAATGACAATGCATCCAAGTTTGATCTTCCAAGTGAATATCAAGTTAGTGCTACTTTTAATGTGACTGATTTGTCTTTATTTAATGCAGATAATGAGCTTGATTCGAGGACAAATCCTTTTCAAGAGGGAGGGAATGATGAGAATTCAATCAAGGCCAACAATGTTCAAGATCAATTACAATGCATGGATGGACCAATGACTAGAGCTAGAGCAAAAAGGCTAAAAGAAACCTTGCAAAGCCTAGTTATGGAAGCAAAGGCCAAGAGCAATTCCATTGAGCATGAGCTCCCAAAATGGACCACTTTTATTCAATTTGAAGAATAACCAAGTCCAATATGAAGAAGTCACTTGAAGACCCAAGATGTGGCCCAATTCTAGTGATCAAGTTGTAAATAGATTGGGTTGGAATAATTAGTTTAAATTAGGTATTATTTGTCTTATTTCTTGTAATTTTCATGCCCCTTTTAATGTCCCCAATTTTAGAAGCTTTTCAGTTGTGTTCAAGTTAGTTTTAAGAGTTCCTAGGCCATTATGATAGATAGTGGGTGAATTATTTGTGTTTTCAATGGTACTTGGAATTTAATGCTTAGTGGATTATGTAGAGGCTGAAACTCAATGTTTGTGTAGTCCACCTAAGATTATAAATAGGAACACAATGTAAAACACAAGGCAGATTATGAATAGACTTCTTTTGAGTTTTCTCCCATTGTGAGAACTTCCCTTTTGTCCTTGGGCAAAGAAATAAATCTAATCTTATCAAGGCAACTTGTGGCGATCAAACCAAGACTTATCACTCACCTTCTCATCTTTTCTTAAGTCTGGCATCTATATCTTTCTGATTAAACACAATCCTAAGCTCCATCCTAAAAGTGCAAGGCGATCTTGGTTTATATTAGTTATTGATTCAAGCCATTCAACTCAAACAAATCTGAATAATATAAAATGCCCTATTAATCCCCCTCATTTGCCTCTCTCACAAGCAACTTTCTAATGGAATTTTTAGGCACATATAACCTTTTCTCCTTAAACAAATAATATTCCCTGTGCCTAAAGTACCCCTTTTGGACAGCATACACACAATTCCTTTACATGTTCAAAATCAATGAATTTAGTTTCAAGAGTAGAGAACAAATCATAACTTCTTGAAAGTGCACCAGCAACCATATTAGCCTTTCCTTTCTTATGCTTGATCACATAGGGAAATTGCTCAATGAACTCAACCCACTTGGCATGCCTCTTGTTCAACTTGCCTTGTCCTTTTAGATACTTCAAAGACTCATGGTCACTATGAATCACAAATTCCTTAGGTAAAAGGTAACACTGCCATGTTTGTAATGCCCTTACTAATGCATACAACTCTTTATCATAGGTGGGATAATTAAGAACAAGACCATTTAATTTTCCACTAAAATAAGCAATTGGATGCCCTTCTTGCATCAAAGCATCCCTTATGCCCACACCAAATGCATCACATTCAATCTTAAAAGATTTAGAAAAATCAAGCAATGCAAGAATAAGTGCATGAGTTAATTTATCTTTAAGGGCAACAAAGGTTTGTTCTTGTTTTTCACACCATTTAAATCCCACATGCCTTTTAATTTCTTCATTCAAGGGTGTAGCTAATGTACTAAAATCTTTAACAAACCTCCTATAGAAACTAGCTAAGCCATGAAAGCTTCTTACCTCGCTAACATTCTTAGGAGTTGGCCAATCTTGAATAGCTTTTGCCTTCTCCTGATCAACCTGCACTCCTTGTGAGATAACAACAAAACCAAGAAAAACTATATGGTCTGTATAGAAAACACAATTTTCCATGTTGGCATACAATTTCTCATGCCTAAGAGCTTCCAACGTACACCTCAAATACATCACATGCTTATCAAAAGATTTGCTATAAATCAAGATGTCATCAAAATAAACAACAACAAATTGTCCTAAAACATTCATAAGCACATTATTCATCAAATGGTTGAAAGTACTAGGTGCATTTGTCAATCCAAATGACATAACCAACCATTCATAGAGACAATATTTAGTCTTAAAAGCAGTTTTCCATTTATCACCCTCCCTTATCCTGATTTGATGATATCCATTTTTAAGATCAATTTTAGAAAATCACACAAGTACCATGCAATTCATATACAAATCATCTAATCTAGGAATGTTATGTCTATACTCTATCGTGATGTTATTAATGGCTCTATATTCAATGCACATCCTCTAATTTTTGTCTTTCTTAGGCACTAGAATGACTGGAACTATACACAGACTTAAACTTTCATGCACCTACCCATTTTGCATCAAATCTTCAACTTGCTCTTGAACCTTCTTGGTCTCTTGGGGATTACTCCTATAGGCTGGCCTATTAGGCAATAAAGCTCCTAGAATGAGATCAATGTGAGGTACCTCCTTAGGAAAGACATCTTCAAATTCCTGCAACAAAGAAGAAACGTCACAAGAAAGAGAGCTAATAGCACTTGCTCCCATTAATTTATTTTCCTTACTCAAAATTAAAAACATTGGCTTTTTCATGAGCATAGCCTTTTACATTTCTTTTTCCTTTAATAATTAGATTTTGCAATTTCCTTCTATTTTTCCACTCTTCTTTTCCTTTTTCTTTTCCTTTCACTTCCTTTTTCCTTTTTCTTTTCACTCTCTTTTTCTGTTCTTTCCTATTTTTACTTCCTTCTTCCTTTCTCTTTTTACTCTCTTTTTCTTTTCTTTCCTATTTTCTTTTATCTCTCGTTTTGGATTGATCCTCACCAATCTCTCTTGGAGACAAAGGGGATAGAATAGTCTTGTATTATTTATGTACCCATCATGTAAAGCTTTCTTATCATACTACCAAGGCCTACCAAGAAGTAAATGGCAAGCCTCCATAGGCACCACATCATACAAAACTACATCATTATACTTTTCTATGGAGAATTTCACCTCTACTTGCTTACTTACAGTCATTTCACTATCCTTAATAAGCCATTGAAGCTAATATGGCCGTAGGTGTGGCTTAGCCTCCAAATTCAATTTTGAGGACATTATTGCACTAGCAACATTAGTGTAGCTCCCTCCATCAATAATTAAGAACAAACCTTCCCTTTGATGAGACACCTAGTGTAGAAAATATTTTCCCTTTGGCTTTCATCCAAGTTCTTTACTTGGCTGTCCAACAACCTACTCACCATGAACAAATCTCCTTCAAATGCAATTTCCTCATCATACTCTTCCTCATTTTGTGGAGTAGATTCTGAAAATGATTCACTAGTGCTTTCCCTATTCTCCTTGAGCAACATATTCTTCTTAGTTGGATACTCTAAAGCTATGTGACCTCTCCCAAGCACTTGACGCATTTTATCTCACTACTCCTTGTCTTTTTTAGGGTCTCATTGGACTTGAATTGAGTCCTTTGAGGTGTGGCTATGGTATTGTTATAAGAAGTACCTCCCTCCTTCTTATTTCTTTCCTTCCAATTTGAAGAATTGAAATTAAAAGAACTCCTCCTCATAGTACCTTTTCTTTTAAGTTGTTGTTCTACTTTGGTAGCTTGATGTACCAAGTCCTCCAACTCCACATAATTTTGTAGCTCAACCACATCTCTAATGTCATTATTCAGCGCATTTAGAAATCATTCCATGGTAGCCTCCCTATCTTCATTCACATTGGCTCTGATCAAAGACACCTCCATCTCCTTGTAATATTCATCAACACTCCTACTACCTTGTGTGAGTCTTTGGAGCTTGTTATGAAGGTCCCTATGATAATAGGAAGGGACAAATCTCCTTCTTATAAACCTCTTCATTTCAACCCAAGTATCCACCAAAGGTTCTTCATATCTAAGTCCCTCTTTTTGCAATTGGTCCTACCAAATGAGAGCATAGTTCGTGAACTCCATGGTTGCAACCTTTACTTTCTTTTCTTCAGTGTAATATAGCATGAGAGCAACCACCCAGTCTTCATCTCCCATTCATGATAAGCCTCTGGATCACTTTTCCCTTTGAAAAATGGGATATTAAGCTTTACTCCCTTAATTCGGTCATCTCTAGTATCACCCTTATTATCTCTTCCCCTTCTTCCATCAATCCTCCTTCTACCTCCATCATCACCATGGTATCCTTGATTTTATAACCACTCAACTCCCTCATATAACTCCTCTGTATGCTCCCTCATCATCCTTTGCATTTGAGCTGTAATAGTTTCTACTAACAATCTGTTGTTTACTTGAGGAGAAAGGGTGCCATCACTATCTGTTCTTGCCATAATTCAAGTAAAAAAAAAAGGAAGAAACAAATGAAAACAATAGGACCTCATCACACTTCTCACGTGTTTACAATCACTCGTGTTTGTTACTCTCTAATAGGCTTTTGTGTAAAGTTCTCTCTTGCCTTTTACCACTCAAGTGCTCTTGTACGCTCTTAAATGGAATTACAGGTCAATTCAAAGAGAAACTCCAACAACCCCAATGTTAAATCACAAAATAACAAAAGGTCAAACAAAAGAAAACTCTAAGACAAAACTTCTAAGATCCAAAGAGACAAGAAAAAAAACTAAACAAGGATAAGCAAACTCAAATCAGAGGCCAAACAAGACAAGAACAAGCTAAAGGTTTGAAGAACAAAAGAAACAAGCCATTGCCCTTTTCTTTTTTTTTCAAATTTTTTAATTCCTTTTTTCTTTTTTTTTCCTTAATCTGTTCTCGATGATTGCAGATGAATAGACCAAATGGAATCACATCAAAACAAGCACGTATTTAACAACCAAACATCAAACTAACAAAGCCTTGAAAGATTAAAATTAAACAATTCCCAAGAACATCAAGAACACATGATGAACATTATGCACCCCTTTGTTTGTTTTTTTTTTCTTGACTCACTGATCTAACGTAACATCAAACAAAGACAAAAATGGAAATTAGAAGAACATCACACAATTAAGCAAAAAGATGAATGAAATAAGGACACAAAAAAACAAATCACAGGGTTGCACCAGACTGAGCCAGTAGAAAAGAATTCACTATATGTCAAGCTAGAAAATTCAGATTACAATGATTCCAAAATGAGATGAAAGAGAGACTCTAAAATTCAGAAATGATCTAAGAAATATTGGAATATGATACGTAAAACTTCAGTTATGAACCAAAGAAAACTGACCAATTCTGCAACTCGAAGAACTTAGCTCTGATACCACATGTTACATTCTAGAATAGAAGAGATGAGGAATGAAATTGGTTGGAGATGCCACAATCAATAATGACTAATAAGCCAAGGGAGATCGTCACAAGAGCAATTGGATACTTTTGATAAAACCTAGGGTTCTGAGTAAGAACCAAAGAGACACTCTTACCAAAAAGGTATTCTGATATGAATTTTACAAAATAAACTGAGAGTAAATAACTTATGTAGTCCTTCAAGAAAACTTTACAAGACTATTTAGTCCCTCAAAAATTGAAATTAAACCTGCAATCTCTTAAGATTTTAATAACAGGACACATTAGTCCATTTGTATGTATGTGATTCTTTAAGCACTAATAGAATTGTTTATTGACCTACTAACATGATGTTAAGTGATGTATAATTGAAGTAGAATAGAGTTTAAAATGATTAATTTTGGTGGTTGAAATTCACAAAATGAGTCACTTAAATCTCTATTATAAGTCATAAAGTAATTCATTTTTGTGCAATTTTAAACACCGAAATAAGTGTAATAGGCTCCGAAATAGCTTCATTTAGCTTACTTCTAATGTTTTAATGACATTGATCAATGTATTGTGCCACATGTGTAAGTCCACTAATGTGTCTATTATTTTCAATCTTGAGGGACTAGGAGATTAACTTATTTTCTTGAAGGACAAAATAATTCAATGCAAAAATCTTGAGGGACCAAGGGTATTCACTCATAAACTAATGTTTAGCAAGTGGCCTACAAACACTTAGCCCAAGATTAAAACATAAACTTATCAAAAAAAAAAAAGAAAATACTGAATAACTAGAAATAAGTGACGGGCTATACAAAAATTAACAAGCCTAATTACATTATTACTAACTTAAAATTAACAAGCCCAAAGATATAATTAAGCTAGATCAGTCATGTGAATGCAATAGACTACTAGTCTTGGGTCTTTATCTTCTTGAATGGCTTCACCTCAAACAAACTTGAAATCATTTGGCCCAAAGCTTCCTTAGCTCTCTTTGATTTGGATCTAATCATTAGTCTGCCAAGTCCTTCCAAAGTATCTCCTCCTTACCTTTTCTTGTTTGAGTCTAATTTATCTTCCATGATCACATCACAATGGTTAAGGAAATAAAAAAGAAATTTTTCACGTAAAAACATGAGTTGTTATATTTTTTATATTGGACTAGAAATATAGGCCCGAGACATCGGTCCAACCTCGAAGAACATGGATAGGGAACCCTATATATCCACAAAGAAGACCCTAAGGCCTCTCACCCCAAAGACAAGGGCAATAATGAAAACACTGAATGCAGCAGCTATTAGTTCGATAATGACAAGCAATCCCATACTCCTGATGCACCATATACTACTATAACACCCTGAAATTTATTTCAAAAATTTTACTTAGACCTTATTAATCAGAATTTTACAATTTTGGTAGTGTTAGTCAAGATAAAAATGGCCTAATGAATAAAAAAATAAAAAAGTGATTGTACGGGCCTCGCAGGCCCATCGAGACCACCAAACCCTAGAATTGAGGCCCAGAGATGCTTGAGAATGAGAAAATGCGAGATTAAAGGTTGGGAATAATAAGATTGAAAAGTTTAAACCCTGGAATAAGATTTGGAGTAATATCTATTATACAGGTACTGTATTTTATCCATTCAGTTAAATTACGATGTGTAGTTTCCCACAATATATGAAACTTGCAGTATAAGTAGGACACCTAATGAGATAAGTGTGTGGGTTAAAAGAAGCCATACCATTGTCTTTTCTATGGACCAATAGAATACTTACAAAAGTACTTATATTTATTCTTAAGAAATATAATTTTTATAATTGAAATTACTATGCATATTATCATAATCATAAGACCAACACCTTAACATTTTCTCCCCTAGCTTTTTCAGCAAGCCCCCAAATTTCAGCCATCTTCATCTTTTTCCTCTAACAACCATATGAACCCTAGCTTATAATTTCAAACTTCACTCAAAATTCCATAACCAAAACCACAAGCTATATACTATCTCTTATAAATCCAAGATCAACTCCTTACAACAAACCCTCACCTCATCATATCATCAAATCAGTTGCTATTTTGATATGTCATAAGAGGATTTGAGAGAGTTGGATCAAAAATTTGGTGGATAACTTTCAAAGAAAACTAAGAACAAGGGCTAAAGCTTCCAAGGGCCAAAGTAGGGCTTTATTTGTCTTCTTTACTTTCAAAATTTTCTCTAAAAATTTCTGATTGATTTGGCCTGAAATCTTTGGTTATATTGGTTGATAATACATAGATATTAATGTGTTTAGTTTGGTGAAGTGATTTGATGATGTTAGAAAGTCATTTTTCTCAAAATATTTTGTGAACTATGTTGCCAAAAATCTTAGTTTTAACCAAGTAAGTGAACTTATTTGATTTTTCTGACCTGGTACATACCTTATCTTGAGCTGAAAATTTAATGGGATGAAGCTAACATATGAAAGTATTTCCAGTAATTTTCTTGAATCATTTTAAGTACTTTTTCTATTTTTGAAAAATTAAGAACCGAGCTAGTCAGGGTTGCTACTGAATAGTCAATTTTGGAGCACTGAAATTATCTAATTTTGTTACTACACCAAAATATCGAATTTTGACCTGAAAAATTTAAGTTGAGGACATCTTGAATTACCTTGAATTTTTGTTAGAATTCATATGCTCATTTGATAGGATAATAAAATTGGAAATTTTGACTGGTGGTTGAAAATAAGCAATTTGTATAATTTTATTAATATAGCTAGAAACCTTATTTTGCTTTGAAATTTTTACAGGGTCTCTTAGATACATTAAGTTAGCTCTGAAAAATAGTTTTTCTTTGCTTTGATGAGATTTAGTAGTGGTTCCATAATTTTCTTTAGAACTGAAAATCAGGACAACACACTAAACTAGCTGAAAATATGATGAAAATGATTATGATTTGATCTCATTTATATTATATGAATCTATGAATGATGACAAGCACATATGAATGTGAATGAGAGAAAGCATAAGATTATATTTTTTGGGCTGGAGAAAGTAAATCTAGCCTGTTGGGAAAAGTAAACCTAACTACCCTTAAATTGAGTTGGGGAAAGTAAACCTGACTAGTAATAGGTCTGTGTCAAAGTTAGAGAAAGTAAATCTGATAATCATGTATAGGAATGAGCTCAGTCCTATAAAGCAGTATATTACCCAGGAGTGGAATAAGCCACCATAGTCAAGGGCTAAAACAGTTAAAGTAGCAATTATTTTAAGTTACTCTTTAGGCTATGTGCTATAGAAATGAGTTTTATTATTCCATTGAGATCAAAACCTTATGTACTAAGTTGACATTATAAATTCCAAGAACGATAATTGGATAAAATGAACCTACTTCAGATAAAGATTTTACAAACTAAGATAACTGTTGTTAATTCTTTTATTTACATGCAATACTTTTATAAATAAACTGAAGTAGAATGATGACAGTTGTATGTGTATGGAAGTACCCTATTAAGGATTTTAGAATTCTCATCCCTATTTGCATTCCACGTTTACCTCAGATACTAGAGATCGTCTTCATTAGAGAATTCGATGACACTTAGGAGCTGACATCTGACAACACTATGTTAGGACTTATACCAAAGATATCTGCCACTAATATACTTGATTCGAATAGAATCTTTATGTACGTGTTCTTTTGATGGGTTCATACTAGAGAGGGTTATGATATGTATTTTGATGCATTTTAGACAGTCCTGCATGGACTTTTTGATATCTGTCCTATGATTAGTGGATGATTGTATATACATGTACTGATAAGGGATGTTTGCCTATTTATATATAACGCTATCACTTCTTACTATGAATACAAACAAGGAGTAAATTTACTAGGATAAATGAGTCAATCATTGCATGGCATATGAATAGGATACGTAGTACTACACTCTTAGTTATGGTGTCACAGCCTAGGTGGAACACTATGATTAAGGGGTGTTATAAATTGGTATCAGAGTGGTTCATCCTAGCTTAGCATGAGGAATAGACCGACTCTCCTTCAAAATACTCTAAACATATTAGTGAATGAAATTCAATCTAAGTTTTGATTATATGAGTTAGATCTAAGGTTTAGTAAGCATGACTATTGGTTGTGAACATTATGGGTTACTGCCGCACTTAGCTTAATATTGAGCCTGATCAACTCAATAGTTTTGTTTGGTGTGACAGGGACAAATGGCTTCCAATAGGTGAAATAAGAACAATAGGGATAATGAGTATGAGTAGGAAGCAGGAATGATGAATACTTTTTGTGAAATGGTCACTGCTATCAGGGAATAAGCTGTAGTGGCAAACCGGATGATGGAAAGATTGGACCAAAATACTAGAGGAAATCCAATAGGAAATCCAGGAGAAGCAGAGATAGACATAGAATACCAGAAGTTCATGGAATTTAGGAAAGCTAACCTAAAAGCCTTTTAAAGGAGCCTTCAACCTAGGCAAGGTAGATGAATAGATAAAGGCAATGGAAAAGATTTTCTCGGTATTAGCTTGTACAGAAAGTCAGAAGGTAGCCTTTGCTACCTATATATTGGAGGCCAATTCTAAGTTTTAATGGAATGAAACTAAGAGATTACTTGAGGCTACTTGGCCTGAAATCACTTGGGATAATTTTTACAAAACCTTTTATTAGAAATATTTTCCTGTTTCAGTGAGAAATGCAAATGAGGTAGAGTTTATAGGACTTAAGCAAGGGAATATGAGTGTGATGAAGTATACTACAAATTTTGAGGAGTTATATAAGTTTTCTACTATGTACTAACAGGATCCCGATGAGACCTGGAAGTAAATCAAGTACGAAGTTGGATTACGAGAGGATATAGAAGCTGCTATTGGAATTTTAGAAATTAGAGACTATACTATTTTGGTGGACAAATGCCAATTGGTGGAAGGATATAATAGGAAACTAGTGATTACCAAGTCCACAAAGGACAATTCTAAGAGAAGACTACCACTTGAAAACCAAGACTATGTGGATGACTTGCATTAAAGAAGTAGTTCCAACCAAGTCCACATGAGGATAAACTGCAACAATAAACAACCATGGGACGAGACTGCCCAAGATGTGGGAAAGATCATAGGAGTAGGCCTTGCTTGGCTGGACAATATGTATGCTATCGCTGTGGAAGACCAGGGCACAAGATTTGGGGGTGTCTAGATAAGTATCCAAAACCAACAACATCAAAGTAAGGTCTTTACCCTAAGTGCTGAAGGGACATCACTACCTAAAATTCCAATCTAAGGTAAGAGCATTTTTTACTACGTTATAGGACTTGATTGTGTGTGCATTGTTTGTTTGATCTGTGTAAACTGTAACACCCCAAAAAATTATTTTAAAAATTTTATTTGGACTTTATTGGTTAGAATTTTATGGTTTTGATAGGATTAGTTGATATGAGAACAGCTTGATGGTGATGAACAAAAAAAAAGTGAATAGCAACCATGCTGCCCCATGGGCCCGCTAGGAACCTCGAAGCCTTGGAATTAGGCCTAAAAATGCCCGAGACTGAGAAATTACAGGATTAAGGTAAGGAATGGCTAAAAATAAAGATTTTAGACCTAGAATTTAATTTCAGGCAATATTTGTTTCTTGGGTATGATATTTTATCTGTTCAGTAAAATTATGGTGTGTAGCTTTTTACATTGTATGAAACTCATTGTATAAATTACACACATAATTATGGTGTGTAGAATAAGCCACACCATTGCCCTTTTCTATGAACTGATGAGAACATTACAAAATGCACATAATTATCTTCAAGAAGTACATTTTCATAATTCATTGATGTGTACTTTATCTTCAAATGAAAAAGAAAATAAATAAAATTCATCATTTGTCTCCCTTAAGTTCTCAGCCAGCACCTCTATTCAGCCATCTCCACTTATTTTCTTCTTTAAAAGCATCATAAACATGCTAAGAACTCTAAGCCATAACGTCAAACACCCATATGTCTTATCACAAACACAAATTTACCTTTTAAACACTTGAATTAACCTTCTGCCAAGGCTTCTTTTCCAACACACCATCAAGAGGCAGCCGTTTTATTACCATCTTAGAGGAAGGTACTTTGAAGGAAGCAAGAACAAGAGTTAGAGTTGCAAGAGCCCAGTAGGGCTTTATTCATCTACTTTTCTTTCAAATTTATTCTAGAAATTTCTGATTTAATTGAGCTTGATATTTTTAGTTTTATCGGTTGATAACATATGAATATTGATATATGAATTTTGGTAGAGAGTTTTGATGATGTTAGAGAATCAATTTTCTCAAAACATGTTGCAAACTAAGTTGTGAATCTCAGATTTCCAGCAAGCAGCTCAACTTACATGATTTTTATGACTGACTTAGAGACATGATCGTGAGCCAAAATTTTTCTATGATGAATTCAACATATGTAACTGCTTCTAGAAATTTTCTAGGCTCATCTTAAGCACTTTTGCTATTTTTAAAAATTGGAAAACTGAATAGGTCAGGGTTTCTACCTGCATAGTCTAGTTTGTAGTATTGAATTTGTCTAATTTTGCTACCCTAGCAAATGATTGAAGATGTTCAGGACATATTGAGGTCCAATTCTAATTTTTTGCACGAAGTTCTGGGTTCATTTGATAGGGTTGAAAAATTGAGACTTCTGACTATTAGCTAAAACTGTATAGTTTCTAACCTTCAAAAAACTGAGAATTTTTAAATATATCTAGACACCTTTTTATGCCTTGAAATTTTTATAGGATTTTCTTAATACATTAAATCATCTCTGAAAAATAGTTTTACTTTGTTTCTATGATGTTTAGTAAGTTAGCCATAATTTTCTGTGACTGAAATGCTAGTAGCATACTGAATTAGTTGAACAGGTGATGAAGGATACGTAATTTGATCTCATTCATGATTTATGTACTTATTAATGATGTTATGCATATACCATGGTGAATGTCTAAGAATGAAAGTATTGATAGATGCTCTATGAGCTAAAGCTAGGATAAGGAAAAATATGTATGCATATATAGTTAAGATGTACACATAAAGGAGATGCACATATGACAATGATGCTTGTATATGTGACTCTATTAATGATGTTATGTGCACAAGATTGTGAATACTTATTACAATTGCTTATACATGCGAGAAAAGCATGAGATTATGTCTTTTGGGTCGGAGAAAGTAAATCCAGTCTGTCGAGGAAAGTAAACCTGATTAGGAATAAGTATATATGAGAATTGGAGAAAGTAAATCAAATGATCATGTATAAAAATGAGCTCAGTCCTAAAAAGCAGTCTATTACCTAGAAGTGGAATAAACCACCATAGTCGTAACAATTATTTTAAGTTACTCTTTATGCTATGTACTATGAGAATGAGCTTTATAAATTCCAGGAACAATGATTGAATAAAATAAACCTACTTCGGACAAAGATTTTATAAACTAAGATAATTGTTATTAGTTCTTTTATTTACCTACAATACTTTTATGAATAAATCGAAGTAGTTGATGTAGATAATGATGACAGTTGTATGTGTATGGGAGTACCCTACTGAGGATTAAAGAATTCTCATCCCTATTTGCATTCCATGTCTACCATAGATTCAGGGATTGGCGTTAATGCGTTTGCTTTAGATTAGGAGCATGTTTTTACGTTTTGATATACTTTGGTAGTCCCTGCATGGACTTCAAACTCTTGTGTACTGTATGTTATAAATATGTACTGAAATTGCTTAAGTGCCCATATTGTCTATAAATAAAATTACTGATGTTTTAGTACTTATATAAAATCAAATGATACCCTATTATATATTATTTCCTTTCACATAAAGTTTCATTTATATGCCATCAGACAATAATGTGTGGTACTACTTGAATTCGGACAAGAAGTACTGACTATGCTTCTTGAACACTTGAACTAACCTTCTTCCAAGGCTTCTTTTCCAGCACACCATCAAGCAGCAACTATTCTATTACCATCTTAGAGGAAGGATTGCCTGATTTAAAGTGAAAGTTAGGTGTACGAACTCTTGAAAGAAGCAAGAACAGGAGTTAGAGTTGCAAGAGCCAAGTGGGGCTTTATTCATCCACTTTTCTTTCAAATTTATTCTGGAAATTTCTGATTTGATTGAGCTTAATATTTTTGTTTTATTAGTTGATAACATATGAATATTGATGTACAAATTTTGGTAGAGATTTTTGATGATGTTAGAGAATAAATGTTCCCAAAACATGTTGTAAACTAAGTTGTTGAATCTCGGATTTCAAGCAAGCAGCTCAAATTACATGATTTTTATGACTAATTTAGAGACATGATCATGAGTTGAAATTTTTATACAATGAAGCCAACATATGTAACTGTTTCCAAAAAATTTTCTTGGCTCATTTTAAGCACTTTCTCTATTTTTAAAAATTGGAAAACCGAACAAGTTAGGGTTTCTGGTTGCACAGTCCAATTTTAGTACAAATTTTTCTAATTTTGTTACCCTAGCAAATGATTGAATTATTAGCTGAAATTTTACAAGACGTTGAGGACATGTTGAGTTCCAACTCTAATTTTTGGTATGAAGTTCTGGGTTCATTTGATAGGGTAGAAAAATTGAGACTTCTAGCTATTAGTTGAAATTGTGTAGTTTCTGACCTCCAAAAAAGTGAGAATTTTTAAATATAGCTAGAGACCTTTTTATGCCTTGAAGTTTTACAGGATCTTCTTAATACATTAAATCATCTCTAAAAAATAGTTTTACTTTGTTTCTGTGATGTTTAATAAGTTAGCCATAATTTTCTTTATGGCTAAAATGCTGGCAGGGTACTAATTAGTTGAACAGGTTGATGCGATCATGGAAGATAAATTAGACTCCAGCAAGAAAAGACAAGGAGGAGATCCTTTAGAATGATTTGGTGGACCAATGACTAGATCCAAAACAAAGAGAGCTAAGGAACCTTTGGGCCAAATGTTTTCAAGTTTGTTTGAGGCAAAGCCCATTCAAGAAGATAAAGATCCAAGACTAGTCAATTTGTGTTCACATGGCTGATCAAGCTTAATTTTGGCTTGTTAATTTTAAGTTAGTAATAATGTAACTGGGCTTGTTAAGTTCGTACAGCCCATCACTTGTTAATTTCACATTTTTTTTTGTAAGTTTAGGTTTTAGTTTTGGGCTAAGTGTTACAACCCACTTGCTGAACTTTAGTTTATAAATCTTGTAAACACCTTTTTGGTGAGAGTTCTCTCTCTGGATCTTGCTTGGAACTCTAGGTCTTATCAAGAGTTTCCAATAACTCTTGTGGCGATCACCCTTGGCTTATCAATCATCCTTGATTGTGGTGCCCTCTAACCATTTCCATTCCTTGTCTCCTCCATCCTTTGTTATTATCTCCTCCTTGTTTCAATTCTGATCAAGTTAGAACAAAAATCGCATTAGGTAGTAATCAGAGCTCGGTTCAAATTTTGCAAAATTGGTCAATTTTCCTTGGTTCATATTTCGAGTTTTAGGTATCACATTTCGGTGTCTTTTGGATCATTTATTAATTTCGGAGTTTCATTTTTCATCTCGTTTTGGAATCATTGCAATCTGAATTTTGTAGCTTGAGATACAGCAAAATTCTTTTTACGAGCTCAGTCTGGTGCAACCTCAAAATTTTTTTTAAGTCCTTGTTTGATTCATGTTTTGCTTAATTTTGTGATGTTCCTATAGTTGCCATTTCTGTATTTTTTTTTATGTTACATTGGATCAATGGGTTAAAAAAAGAAAGGGTGCAGAATGTTCATCATGTGTTCTTGATGTTCTTGGGAATTTTTCTTTTTAATCCTTCCAAGCTTTGTTAGTTTGATGTTTTGTTGTTAAATATGTGTTTATTTTGATGTGACTCCATTTGATTTGTTCATCTACAATCATCAAGAATAGATTAAAAAAATGAAAAAAAGAAAAAAAGAATTTGAAAAAAAAAAGGTCAGAATAGTGACTTGTTTCTTTTGTTCTTCAAACCAGCTTGTTCTTGTCTTGTTTGGCCTCTACTTTGAGTGTGTTTATCCTTGTTTAGTTTTTCTTGCTTGTAGAAGTTTTGTCTTAGAGTTTCCTTTTGTTTGAACTCTTGTTATTTTGTGATTTAACATTGGAATTGTTGGAGTTTCTCTTTGAATTGACCTCTGATTCCATTTAAGAGCCTACAAGAGCACTTGAGTGGTAAAAGCCAAGAAAGAACTTTACACAAAAACTTATTAGAGAGCAACAAACATGAGTGATACATCTCTAAGAGTGCAAACATGTGAGAAGTATGGTAATTCCTTTTTCTTTCATTTTTTTTCTTTTTACTTGAATTATGGCAAGAATAGGTGGTGATGGTATCCCTTCTCCTTAGGGAAACAATAGACTGTTAGTGGAGGCTATTATAGCTCAAATGCAAAGGATGATGAGGGAGCATACAGAGAAGTTATATGAGAGAATTAAGCGGTTAGAAGATTAAGAACATCGTGATGATGATGGAGGTAGAAGGAGGATTATGGAAGGAGGAGAAGAAATAATGAGGGTGATGCTAGAGAGGATAGAATTGAAGGAGTGAAGCTTAATATCCCACTTTTCAAAGGGAAGAGTGATATAAAGGCTTATCTTGAGTGGGAGATGAAAATTGAATAGTTATTCTCATGTTACAATTACAATATAGAAAAGAAAGTAAAGGTTGCAGCCATGGAGTTCACGAACTATGCTCTTAGTTGGTGGAACCAATTGCAAAAGGAATGACTTAGTTATGAACAACTTTTGGTGGATACTTGGGTTGAAATGGAGAGGTACTTCTTCTAACATTACTATAGCTGCATCTCAAAGGACTCAATTCAAGTCCAATGAGACCACTAAAAAGACAAAGAGTAGTGAGATGAAATGCTTCAAGTGTTTAGGGGAAGGGTCACATAGATTCGAAGTGTCCAACTAAGAAGACTATGCTGCTTAAGGAGGATAGGAGGAAGAGTATGATGAGGAAATTGCACCTGAAGGAGATTTATTCATGGTGAGGAGGTTGTTAGGCAGCCAACAAAAGAGTTAGATGAAAGCCAAAGGGAAAATATTTTTCATACAAGGTGTATTATCCAAAGGAAGGTTTGTTCTTTAATTATTGATAGAGGGAGCTGCACTAATGCTGCTAGTGCAAGGATGGTCTCAAAACCGAATTTGGAGACTAAGCCACACTTGCAGCCATATAAGCTTCAATGGCTTAGTGAGGATAGTGAAATGACTATAACTAAACAAGTGGAGGTGGAATTCTCCATAAGGAAGTATGATAATGCAGTTTTGTGTGATATGGTGCCTATGGAAGCTTGCCATTTACTTCTTGGTAGACTTTGGCAGTATGATAAGAGAGCTTTGCATGATAATTACACAAATAAATTTTCATTTGTACACAGAGCGCAAGACTATTCTTGCCCCTTTGTCTCCAAGAGAGGTTGGCGAGGATCAATCCAAAATAAGAGATAAAAGAAAATAGGAAAGAAAAGAAAAAGAGAGCAAAAAGAAAAAGGAAAAAGGAAGTGAAAAGAAAAAGGAAAAGGACAGTGGAAAAACATAGGGAAAATTGAAAATCTGTTTATTAGAGAAAAAAGGTGAAAAAGGCAATGCTCATGAAATAGCCAATGCTTTCACTTTTGAGTAAAGAAAGTAAATTAAATGAAGCATGTGCTATTAATTCTCTTCCTTGTGAAGTTTCTTCTTTGTTGCAGGAATTTGACTATGTCTTTCCCAAGGAGATACCTAATAGTCTACCCCTTCTAAGAGGAATAGAACATCAAATTGATCTCATTCTAGGAGCTTCATTGCCTAATAGGCCAGCCTGTAAGAGTAATCCCCAAGAGACCAAGGAAATCCAAAAACAAGTTGAAGATTTGATGCAAAGGGGGTGGGTGCAAGAAAGTTTAGGTCTGTGTGTAGTTCCAGTCATTCTTTTGCCTGAGAAAGATGGAACTTAGAGGATGTGCACTGATTGTAGAGCCATCAATAACATTACGGTAAAGTATAGACATCTCATTCCTAAATTAGATGATTTGTTGGATGAATTGCATGGAAAATGTGTGTTTTCTAAAATTGATCTTAAAAGTTGATATCATCAAATTCCGTTGGAAGGACTCGATGGACCAATGACTAGATCCAAAACAAAGAGAGCTAAAGAAGCTTTGGGCCAAATAATTTCAAGTTTGTTTGAGGAAAAGCCCATTCAAGAAGATAAAGATCCAAGACTAGTCCATTGTGTTCACATGGCTGATCAAGCTTAATTTGTGCTTGCTAATTTTAAGTTAGTAATAATGTAACTAGGCTTGTTAAGTTTGTATAGCCCATCACTTGTTAATTTCACTTTTTTTTTGTAAGTTTAGGTTTTAGTTGTAACACCCTAATATTTAACCCAATACGCCTAGGACGCATTTAAGTTAATTATTAGTTATTACTCTTTTGTTCCAATCATTAACTTAAGCTTTTGAAAATCACTTTAGTAAAAATACAGGTAAATTTTTTTTTTGAAAATACAAAACATGAGCCGCGTATACGAATTGATTAACGTTGACACTCCCTATGTGAAAGAAAGAGAATAAAGCAAACCAAAGTTATAACATTAGCATATAACAATATAATCAAAACAAGTACTGATCGTTCAGCATATACACCATAACATAGAAACATAACACTACTGACAAGAGTTATGATAAATATAGTACTCCATAATACGTAATATACGAATAAATATAAATAACTGACACACACTCCTTCCCCCTTATAACTCTGCCTCGTAGCACCTAAAGCAAACGTCAACATCTTGACTCGTCACGTGTGGCGAGGCTCCTTGCTGGATAGACATGGGCACCTTGGCGTGGACGAGTAGGTCCTCCACGTACGGGCATAGCTCCTATCATCGACTGTACTACGGTGGCCTCACTGTCTTCACCAAAATCCATGGGCATGGTGGGGGAAGAGCCCTCGGATGGCACCTGGGTGGTGGAGTCCTCAGATGGATCCATCTCTGAATGATCCATGGGGGAACGAGGCACATACTCTGGGAAACCCCAGATGGTCGAAGCGACTGGCTGGGTGCAGTGAGTCCGTTCCTCGCAAGGACGTGCCCGCTCAAAGACAAGATCGTCGCCAAAAGGTAAAGCAGGAGAGAACCGAAAGCTGGAAACTGGGTGTGCAAAGGAGCGGTCTATGTACACAAAAAGGCGAATGGCACAACGACCCACGAAGTGATATGACCGATGGGCAGTGTTATAGTGCATCTTCCAAGTGGGCGCATCAATGTAAATCACGAACGTCACCATCAACCTCTAAAGACGTGATGGAAAGAAAAGATAGAGGGAGTGAGAATCTTAACAAAGAATCTCGATAAAGTGTTCTACTATCTTGGTGTCATCATCTACACTCTCAGGAATTTCGGGTTTTCATTATGAAGTAGTGAGCATACATCAGGTTCAATTCTTAAGTTCTAAAATACCATTAGCCGAGGCCCATATCTTTTAGCATGAATCTTAATGTCGTAAATGCAACATGCTAATCATAGATGCATATCAATATCATATACAAAACATCAGAGAATTTATAAAACAATGCATATGGTATAAAATCATGATCATCATTCTTAGAGGTGACTTAAACTTCTTATTCTCTTTTCCTTGGGGCCGCCCTATATTCTCTCTTTTCTCGAGAGTTCTAAATTATGAGCTTATACCTCACTAGTCATTACTAGAGTAATCTTATCCCTTTTGATAATTTAGATTCCCGACTCTTAGGGTATGGGATAGGGGCATTAGGATCACCTTTCATAACCTTTAATTCGGGGAGTCCAAAGGATCACTTCCTATTTGGATCACCTCTCATAACCTTTAATTCGAGGAGTCTAGAAGATCATTTCCATATGTCTTATGTCACCTTTAATCTTAGCACGTCATTTAGATATGCAAACATGAACATGAAATCATGAAATATATATTCACAAGTATGTCATCAACCAATAGTTTATAACAACAACATGCTCCTATCCAGTATGCCGAAATTCAAGGACCAGACTCAGCTAATGCATATGCTGTGCTCAAAAGGATATGCACAATATACTAGAGATCGTCATTTAACATATACATGTCTTACTACTCAACAGCATAATAATTCATTCCCCAAAGAAATAAAATAAAATTAAGGAAAGAAGAATCAAATAATAATAACAATAATAAAAGGAGATTAAAATTTTAGGAAAAATTAATTTTCGCTTGATAGCTGTGAACTACGTCAATGTGTCCCTTGGTGCAATGAGGAACTCAAAGCCACGTCGTTCTCAATAAAATATTTATTGGTTGATTGATTTTTTTGTCTTTGAAAAGGAATTTAGAATATTAAACTATTGGCCAAAAATATTAAGCATTAGCATTGCAGGATACATATAGACCTATACTAGTATTATAATTATAGACGAAATTAGCAGCATAACATTATCATCTTGTATAACACTTAGTGCAAAATAATAAAATAGTTAACACTTAACAATATATCTTTTAAAGAATTCTACAAAAAAAACCTACTATTAAAACTATCATACCACTATAATACCTCTCACCTATTTCACAGTGTGATAAATTCCATTGTCATGTCATGAGTTTAAAATAAAATGAAGCGGTATATAGCCTTAAATATTTATTAATGATCAGATGCTATTTATTTTGAAAGTTCATTATAACCTTGCTAATTATAAGATTTACACATGATTATATGGAATGATGTCAGATTAATATGCACAGTCTAAAATACATAAGTATATGCCTGGCGGAAGAATAGTATCTTAAAGCACGAATTAAATAAGCCGTTACGACTAAACTAACTCTACCATAAGAATTTACTGATTAATTGTATTTTAAAACAAACTAGGATACTAGTCTTGGCCAAAACATTGTACATATATAACTCAAAGAATGGTACCTAAAATTGGCATAAAAAAATGAAATATAAATAAAATCACTATTAGACTTTTAATGAGTATAGCTAACTAGCCTAAACCTTGTATTACCACAAAATAAATGGCAAAGAAGAAGAGAACCAACAAGTTAAAATAAGGGATCCTCATAGCTTGGGTTTAACAGTCTTTTCAAATATCTTTGTCTTTCTTGTTTTGTTTTTACTTATTATCATTATTATTATTTTTTTTTGAAACTCAGCTTCCAAAAACTTAACCCAAATGCCCCTAATCTTAGAACCAAAAAAAATGAAGTCCACGAATGATGACCCACAATTATTAAAAAAAGAAAACCCAAGATCATTCTTTTTGTTTAAGCCTCAAACCAAAATCTGCATTGAAATGAATTTTTCCTTTCTTAAACCAAATAAGCCCAAGACATTTGGCCCAAGAACTCAATGTCAGACTAAAGGAAAATGAAATAAATAAAGAAAAGGAAGTGTATTCCCCTAAGCTCATCGATCTACCTACTGCAACATCCACAAAATTTTAACCAAAGAGGTCCCACATTTCCACTAGCCCATTTAAAATAGCACAAACTCTCTTCCTCTCTCACTCCCTGAACGGCACACACCCATAAAAGAAAAGAAATTGTGATTTGAGGATAAGGGGGGCAATAGGGGATGGGTTTCTGTGGGTGGCACACACACACACACACAAAATAAAATTCTCTCTTTCTCTCATGCCACTTACACGGGCACACACACACTTGCACTTTTCTTTTTGTTTCAAAGAGTGGGAAAGGAACACAGAGAGAGGGAGAGCTGATGAGAGATGGAGAGAGCAAGGGAGTGAGAGGGAAGGAAGGAGAGATCCGAGGTGCATGGAGGGGGAGGCCGAGGCTTGAGGCATAGAAGAAAGGGGATTTGCGCACTCCCACCACCACGAGGAATGCCGGCATGGCGGAGAGGAGGTCATGCAATGGAGGCCATGTGACTGAGATGCATGGGCATGCTGCGCGGTGGCATGGGGAGAGGGAAGTGTGTGGCTGTGAAGGAGGGGGGCCGCGCACTAAGAGGCAAGTAAAGGGATGTTCATGGCGAGGAGGGTGTCTGCAAGGGCAGAGGGAATTGGTGGTCAAGGGAGAGGCTGATCCGCCGCTGTGGGCACGCGGTGGGGAGGAGGATGGGTAAACGAGGTGGAGCTCGTGGTGGTGATAGTTGCGGTGCCACCTGCAGCTTCTCCCCCTCCTTTTTTGATTAGTTTTGGGTTTGTTTTGGTTTTGCAATGTTGTTTGGTTTGGTTAAAGATGAAGATGGTTCTATAATGATGAGATTAAGTTATGGATGCTTAGAGGTGCTGTCTAGTGATGGACATGATGATGGTGGCTGGAGTTTGATTTGGCGAGACTTCGCAGTGGTGACCACCTAGAGTAGAATCGCTTCCCCTCTTTCTATCTTTCACATTGATCCTTAATTTTTATTGCTTTTTGCTGCCATTTATAGGGCTGTTTGGACTGTATTTGTTGCTTTAAACCGTGAAGGTCATATTGGAACTTTTGAGATTGATTTTTCTGATTTGGCCTATAATTTATGGGTTTTGCATGGTTGGTTTTTGGATGATGATTTGAGAATAGTTCTAAGGGTTATTTTTCTTCTGGCTGTGGTTTGATATTTTTGATTGTGGACTGGGAATGGAATCTATTTCAATTTGTGTTTGTTCATGGTTCAAGGGACACTATGTTTGATGGGGTGAGTAATAGATTTTGAATCAAGTTGGCTTCAAGAAGAGAGAAAAAAAATAAAATAAATGAAACATCAGAAATATAGGATGAGTTTCTCCTTGTGTTTTGATCTCTAAATTGCTATGGTTTTGCTTTGGTCTCTCTTAACAGTCTTGCAAGTAGACAACTCTCTCCTTTTTCTTGATGATGGCGACAGAAATTGAAAGTGTAATGATGAGAGGGTGGAGGCTAAAGTTTCAGGTTTTTCATTTGTGATAGATGATGAAGATGGATATGAGGTTAGTTCTTCCTAAGGGGGCTCGTAGCCTCTTCAAATACTGACGCTCCCCTACTCTGTTTTCATAATCAATTTTTGATCCCATGCTATTCATGGAATGGGGAAGAACCTATGCTAACTTGTCTCCCATGTTTCTGCAGTTGCTAAATATTCCCTTGGCTAAGCATAGAGCCCATCTCCATTGCAAGGAGTGCAGAGAATGGAGAGCATCTCTGTGTCGGCCACTTTGTTTGTTTCTTTCTTTCTCTTTTTTTTCGATTAGAAAGAAAGGAATGGGTTGTAGACTCTTGTTTTTTGGGTTATAAAAAGGAAAAGGAAAAAAAAGAAACCATGTAATATCTTAAAAAGGGATTAGAGATGGGTCATACTCACAAGAATGAATAAAAGGACGGACTAGCACATATTTTACCTGATCTTTTAGTAGAAAAAAAATCTTGTTAGAATATATGGGCAATTAATTCTTCCTACATAAATAGTTAGTTTAGATTATGTGATTTATGGATACCATATATTCAATTAATTATGTTAAACCATCATCAAAGATTCAAAATGACGATACTTATTTTAACAAAATTTAATTTCAAAGAAATCATCAATTTGAATCCATCATCCTCAACTGTTCAGGACCCTTAATTATCACCCATATTATTACTAAATACACAATAACAATCCTATGTAGTATGAAAGTGTAGTATGAAAATCATCAAGGTAACTATACCAAAGGTATCTACAATGGAAAACACTATACATGGGAAATAAACTACTTATCAAGACTGACCTTGTTCTTATACATGATCATCGGACTTCATTTTTTTCATTTCTGAATCTCATATAATTCTATTAAGTAGATATGTCTATCGACTCATAATATCTCTAGGGAAGTTCCTTTTTTTGCCTTCCCTTAATCAGCGTAAGTGTTGTTTTTGTTTTGTCCATATGTCAAAACATGAACAATTGAAGTCCATCCATTCCTTTTTGTCACATATATGCATCATTTACTTGTTTTTTTCCAAATGCATGCATAAAACACATATAGATAATCAATCACAAGTGATTCTCATTTATTTCTCATAAACCAATCTTTAAAGTCCATAGCATGTATTCATACACAACATACTTGAATCAAAAGGCTTTATATCAACAATTCAAGACTTTTCCAGCACATTAGCAGATTTATACTTGTGTAGCAAAATTTGATTTTCATATCAAACAACCAATTACATGGTTATAAAAATTCTCCATGACATCTGAATGTGTTCACAATGTCCAGTAAAAATTTCAATGCAAGATTCATTCTCTAGCTATGTTAATAAAACTCTACAATTTGGTGGTTAGAGACCACCTAATCTCAGCTCAAAGCCAGAATTCCATAATTCTTAACCCTAGGAAATGAGTTCCTAAAATCAAAATAAAATTCATGGTTAAACCTCAAGATGTTTCCAACACCCTATAAAAATTTCAATATAAATTCAATCATTTATTATGATAACAAAATTGGCAAAATTTACAGCTTCAAGATGTAGTAATTTAGCAACAATTCACATAGTCACTATTCTTTTTTTTTTTTTAAAGTAGTGTAAGTCTTTATTGTGACCCAAGAAAAATCATGGAGTTGCCTTAAAATGTTAGCTTCGATATATAAAATTGTCAGCATGTAAAAATACCTACAGATACATCAGAAAAATCATGACTAGTTCCTGCTTGTGGCAAAACTGAAAATCCAGCAACCTAGATCAAAACTTCTTTTGACAAAAATGATTTTTCAACAACACCAAACTACTACACCAATGTAAATACATCTATATCTATGTGTAATCATACATTAGAACTAAGAATTTCAAATTCCAACAAGCAAAATTTGGGAAAAAAATAGAATTGAACAACAAGGTACAAAGAACCTTACTTTTGGAGCTGTAGGGATCTTGGCTCCAAAGGATGTTTCAAGAATGATTTTTCTCACTTCAAGGCCTCCACACCAACACCAAACCCTTCCTTAGGCAATAGGGTATGAGGTATCAATGTGATAAATAGTGAAGAAACAAAATTTCAATCAGTTAGTCTGGTAGATCTTGATGAGTGGAATAAGTATAGTAAAGGAAGTTTGTGATTTTAGTAACTTTGGACAAGGGTTTTGATGGTTCTAATTCAAGCTTGGAGCTCTTGAGAAAACAACAATGGAGGCTGGTTTTTCTTCTCTCTTGGCTAAAATGTTTTTGTGGAGTGATAAGGTTGTTTGGTCTTGTATTTATCTCATGTTAAGTAGTTATGTAATATAAAGGTTAATTTCTTTCTAAAAAGAAAAGAAAATGGATGGCTAAGATTTGATCTTGAAAATCAAGATTAAATCTTAGCCTTACACTTGGCCCTAAAGGATAGACATTATCCTTTTGTAAAGATTAAACTATCTTTCAATGTTAGAAATTGTACATTGAAATTTTACCAAACGAATGAAACACTATACTTGAGTAATTAGATATTGCCTAAAATTAAATTCTAGGTATAAAATTTTCATTTCTAACGTTAACCCTAGACCTAGGGTTTCGGCTATCTCGATCGGCCTGCAGGACCCGTAAGGTTACTATTCACCTTTTTCTCCACTCGCCCATTAGGTCGTCCTCATGATCACTGCATCCATCAAAAAATTTAAACTCTTTTTAGTAAGGCTTCAATTAATTTCTAAATAACTCCAGGGTGTTATATATAAGATTTTGAAGAGAATATCTAATAAGAAATTGAGGAGATTTTAAAGAGAAAAGTCTTATAGTAATTCAAGAGACTTAGCAAAGAAAATATCATAAGAGTCAAGGAGATTTCAAGAAAATCTCAAAGCAAAAGCATGAGAAATAGAATTATTAAAAAGAAATTTTACCTAATAATTATCAGATTTCCTAAATAAAGATTAAATATTCATATGAAGAAAGAAAACCTAAGAAATTAATGCATAAATAAGCTTTATCTAATATCAATTACTTGATTGTAAGCTCATGGATTCATGTTGTAAGACAAGGTACTACATCAATTGAACTATATCAGGTTGTAACATGAGGTGTTACATCATTATGAGTAAAGTTACTAATAAGACTATGATAAAGAAGTAATCAAACAAACAAACTAATGATTATACAAACAACCAAAAACTGATTAAATATTTAACAAATCCTATGATTTTATTCTCAAGCATAAGTACACCCCTAATACTACGTTAAATAAGAAAAATCATAAGCAAACTAATTATTTCAAAAGGAATCAAAGATGCATTAATTATTTTGATACTAAGTCAGATGTCACTATGTAGTAGACTGGTGTTTTTCCTACTATGAATATTTGATTCTCATTCCTACTGTTATCATACTTTTACATAGATTGCGATGACGGTGATTATTTTATGGAGATCCTTAGCTGATTTTGGCATCACAGTCCGGAGCTTTTGATGAACCAATGATAGAGAATCTAGTCAATATTTTTATTTATTTTTATCTTTTAATGAATTTTGAGTAGTACCCTATCTAGACTAAAGAGTTTCTGCATGAACCAAGGTAAGGGTTTGATATAGTTATGGATACTGTTGATTTGATGTCGAGTAATACAATCATGTATTTTTGACATATTATTTATGTTCAAACTCAGCGACACAGAGAAAACGATTTATGTTTGTCACAAAAGTAGACTCATATTTAATAATATATATACTCCTCTAAGATCAAGCAGAGTTAACAAGTAACAACTACTCACTGTAAAGTAATGGCTTAAGTATAACTTTATGATGTGAAGGGTGTTACATACATAGTGTAACATCCTAATTTTTAACCCAATACTCTAGAACATATTTAGGTTAATCATTAGTCTGTTACTTCATAGTTCTCATTTAACTTTGAATTACTTAGCGGAAAATACGGGTAATTTTTTTTTTGAAATAAAAGTGAGAGCCGCGTGATGCGATAAGCGGTAAACTATGTATGGTAAACAAATGTCTCACAACATCATAACATAAGGCACAACATGAACATCACTGAATATCATCTTATATATATATAACTTGCCCACTTATAAGTGTGGGACTTAATTTAGTACAAGGAAAATGCATAAAAGAAAATACAACATAAAACATGAACATGATCTACTCCCCTACCCGAGTGCATCTAATGGGAAACCTCTAAACAAAAGAAGGTTTATCCCCATCTAAGTGGTGTGTTCTCTATCTCGGGCCATCCACGGCCTCCTACTGGCGACTATCTCGTGATCGAGGCAGATATCCGGGAAACTGGGCGAGCTCCTCCGGCGTGAAGAGGCGGAGCGGGGATCGAGGGTGAGCCCCGGGGTATGGCCGCATCTCCGGTCGTCGTGCACGCCTCGGCTGAGTCACGGTGGGCTCGCTATCTTCTCCAAAGTCCATGGGTATGGAGGGGGAAGATCCCTCAGAGGATGCCTGGGTTGCCGAATCCTCGGAAGGATCCGTCTCTGAAAAAGACGACGGGCAACGGGGCACATACTGGGGGTAGTCTCGAGCGGCGGACGTGGATGATGGGAATGCAGCCGAAGCCTCTCCTCTAGGGGACGTGCGTGCTCGAACACCAGGTCATCGCCAAAAGGTGAGACGGGGGAGAAACGATGGGAATGTATAGGGGGAGTGAAGGGTCGACCCAAAAACATGAATACTCTAACCGTGCATCGACCCACAAAATGGAATGACCCGTGGTCCGGGTCATGGTGCACCTCCCATGTCGGCGTGTCCACGAACACCACGAACGTCGCCATCTGAAGACGTGACGGAAAGAAAGAGGTAGAGGGAGTGAGAATCTTGCTAAAGAATCTCAGTAGGGCCTCCTACTACCTAGGTGTCATCATCTACGTCCTCAGGAACCTTGGGTTTATTTATACAAAACGACTGAGCATGTATTAAGTCCATTTTAAACTTAAAAATATATTTTATCCAAGGTCCATTCACTTTAGGATGATCTTACTGTCATGAATGCAACATGATAGAAAATGTATGCATGGCACTACCTAATGCACATACATAAAACATAACATCAAGCATCATCATTCTTGGTGGCATAAAGTGGCATTAGTAACATTCATATGGGACAAAACTTAGTGACATAATCATAATCATGAAACTTCTCTTCCTCATGGACCACCCTAAAAGACAATCGAACTGGGGGTGCTCGGCCGAACCGGTGTCACCCAGAACGTGTCATACATCTAGGTTATGAGCTCATACCTTAACTAGTCGTCACTAGTTCTTACTTACCACTTAACGATAAGCGTATCATAAATCATAAATCTCGACTATCTGAGTACGGGTTAGGGAGCAAAACTCTTAGGGGTGCTCAGCCGAACCGGTGTCACCTAAGAGTGTAAAATGGTACCGATGTCACATGAGTTCTATGGAGGTGCTCGGCCGAACCGGTGTCATCCTAGAACCCATCTTAGTACCTTAATTTTCAAAATCTCTTTAAGTCCCTAAATTTGTCGGAAATTCGGCGACACAACGGTCATTACACCGAATTTCCTTCCAAATTTGCTTTATGCCACATAAACATATAGTCTCATAAATTCCTCATATGAATAACATCATCATCATTAGCATACTTCATGCATCATCATAAAACATCCAAACGCTTACCCTTACGGTAGCTTATGCTTTGACCCTTACGGGTCTTAATCTTGAGATATAGTTCTCTACATCCGTCGCTCATATCTTTATGCACCTAAGGGCTCATATTTAATCATCATTCCTAATCCTCATGTTCATACTTAAATCTGAATAGCATAGGGCAAATCCTCTCACTTAGACCCTTTCTCGGTTCTGTTTTCGCCGAAGGCGCTATATATTAAATCTAAATCAATTATGAGGCATTCCTATGCTTAAGGACTAATTATTAACCACATTTATCATGTTGTAAGGGTGCTGGACAGAATCTAGAAAATTAAATGTTCTAAGAGTTCTACATTTGCATTTTTACGGTTTTCTAGTTACTAGTTTCCCCGTAGGTGCCAGAATTCGTTTCTAATCCAAATGATACCAAGTTTTTCATGTCTAAACAATCTAAATCTGATTATGTTCCCATTAAAACAGTTTGGATTAGTTCCATAAACAAATGGGTCAAAACTATGTTAAATTCTAGCTTTACGGTATTTCTAGTTAGCTAGTTTCTTACCTATCATGCATAGGATCGCTTCTACATCATCATATGATATTTTCACACATTCCAACACATCAAAACATCATCATCCAGCATCACACTCATCACATTAGAACCGAAAACATCTTGCCTCAATAAGAGAATTAAATTGACATTTCTAGGTACATAAGTTAACTAGTTTCTCTTGGAATCAATCTAGAATTTCTAAAACTCTTTGCAAAACATTTTAATTCATCAAAAGGCTAAGAGAAGCCTTAGGTCTCTGACCAAAACATATTCCATCCCCTAAAAGATAATAAAATCACAACTTGTGATGACGTAACCTTATAAAGATTTGTAAAGCTTTAAGGAAAACTTAAAACATAGACTATTGGTCCTAGTAGCTAGATGAAAACTCATTGCAAGTCCATCATCACTACTTGGCCGAAATTATGCATTCAAGGAATACATTCACATTTAACTTTATCTTGGAATGAAATGGGCAAGTCTTTGAGCTCTAGGTTCTTAAGTTACGACATAAACTAAACGTGCTCATGCTTTTCATTTTAAATCTTGCTTACAAAGTAAAGTGATGACTTAAATTTAAATAGGCAAGGCATAAACTTAAACGTGCAAGCTTGAAAGTAAATATGCGAGGCATAAACTTAAACGTGCAAGCTTGAAGATAAATATACGTGGTTCAATTCTTTATTTTAGTGCTCTTGGCCCAACAACAATCGACTTTAAGGCCGAAATAGATAGGCATTCGAGAAATTAATTAGGTGATAATGCAAGTTCAATTCTTTATTTTAGTGCTCTAGGCCCAACAACAATCGACTTTAAGGCCGAAATAGAAAGGCTTCGAGAATTAAATTAAGTGATGATACAAGTCCCATTTTAATCTTTATGTTCTTAAGTGATAGCTAGAAAGTAAAGATGCATAGCAAGAATGTAAATATGAATGCAAGCATAAAATAAATTATGCAAGTTCATTTTATCTTTCTAGAGCTCTTAACAAGACTTTAAAGGAATTTAAACCATAACCCAAACTCATCCAAACAAGGTAAAGTCAAGCTTAGAGTTCTTTAAAACTCAACATAATATTTTTAGGAAATCAAACCATGAAACTTAGAAAATTTAAGGAAGTGGCCGAAATCTTCAAGAAGAAAAAGGAACATTTTAGAACTCTAGAGTTCATGATCTTGATGATATATTAACACCAACATCATGAGTCCTCATCATTGAGTTCATAGAGCCATTTCAAAACATCATCAAAGCTAAAGTTCTCAAGAGTTCAAGAAAGGAAAAACTAAAAACATTTTTGCTCAAGAACAAAGATCAAGCTCTAGAGTTTGTTTCAAGTGATGAACATCATCATGAAACTCTCATCATCAAGCTCTCATTCCTTCATTCCCAAAGGCCCATGGCCGAAACATAAAGAGGAAGAAGGAGAAGAAAAGAAGTTCTAAAAGAAACCAAGAGGAACTATGAACATCAAGCTTAAAACAAGAACTTTAAAGAAAGGAATACATGAAAGAAACTCCCTACTTGGTGTGATGAACTTGAAGATGGAAGAAGAAGATGAAGATGATGAAGAACTTTGAAGAGCTTGAAGAACTTGAAGAACACTAGAACTTTGAGAGAAAAGAAAAGCTTTGAGTGTTTCCTAAACTTGGCAAATGATCTAAAAGCGGTGCAAGCTCCTCAAGGCATTCTATTTATAGAGAAATGAAACAAATGGAGGGAGCTCATGGGTGAAGAGGTTTCGGCCATGAGGGTGCAGATTGGAGGCTTTCCATGAGTTCCATGAGGTGAGATAATGTGTTCTTGAGGTATGGTGAGGTATGATTCAAAGCATGGTGAGGTATGGTTCAAGGTATGGCTTCAAGCATGGTTCTTTGAGTGAGAAAACAATTTAACATGTGTGGTAATTGGGGAGAGATGGCCGAATATGCATCAGCCCTTGGGGAGGATTAGTTTGCATTTTAATTGTGGTTTAGAGTTGTGTTTAGGTGTATATTTGATTATGCTTAAGATTAGGAATTTGTAAGAAAGTGTTTAGGTAAGGTAAATGGGTAATTAAGGTGGTCTAGACATAATTAAGGAGTGGTCTTGCACCATTAGAGAGTTAAATCCTCAATTTAGAGTCTAAACAACTCTAGACACATTTCCTTGATTTAAGGAATTGGAGAGAGAAAACACTATTCAAGATTCCAAGACTAGGAGTCTTGAGTTCTAAAAAGGGATTTAAGTTTAATCTAAGCAATTTTAGGTTCTAATTAACTTTAATAAATTATTTTGACTCTAGATTAATTATGGAAATTAATTAATCTTCGTTTAGAGTCTAATATTGTTTAGGTTTGCTTAATTACGTCATTAAGCTCAAAAACACTATTCTAGGGGCAAAATCGTAATTTTGCACTAAAACTGCCCGGGGCCACCGGGACTTGAACAAAGACCTCTAGACACATGAAAACATGTTTTTTTAATCCTATGGGGAAAGTTCCGGGCTCAAACGGCACCTTTACCCGCGTAAAAACGCTATAGGGGTATTTTGGTCATTTTGGCCCGAAACTGCGGAAAACGAGATTTTCGCTTCCGAAAGCATTCAAAGGCCATTCAATCCCCTTCAAACATTGAGTTGACCCTTCGAGGACGACCGAGTTGGTTACCCTCGAGTTCGGGTCAGGAAATGACCTCAGGGGCATTTTGGTCATTTCTCTCGGACAGAGAAATCGGGGTGTTACACATAGGATTAGAGTCATTTAACAGAGGATAGTTTTGAATCTTGTATGTAGATATTTTGTATAATGAAGGGGAGGAATTCATAAGTGTAGGATGTATGCTTCCTTTTCCCTTAACCTATGCCTGCAACTAGTTGAAAGAGACTTAAATGAAATTTATCATGCTTAAGTTGTAGCTTGGTAACACAATAATAAAAAGTTAATGGCCTTAGTAAAGTAATAAGAAGCATGTTGTTTGCGTCAATTATATATACGTGTATGATGTGTGAACATGATTGGATGTTTGGAATGTGTATTTACATTTGAAAGAGTTTGATTAAGGATTAGGAAGTTTCGAGCCAAGAAGAGTAGTTCTTAGGAAACTAATAATGCATGCTATCATGGTAGGGTGTTTCAGAGATCCTAGAGCAAGTTATGTTTGTTTGATAGATATATGTGATGTATAGCATTTGTGCATACTAGGTGTCTAGACCCTTGGTTGCTTAGCAACCTTGAATTGTTGAAATGCGATAGTCAAGAATTCTTATGAATGCCATGTTTATTTTAGCATTTTGCTACATGCACAGATAGAGTAGCTTTGATTTCCATGCATGACATGCATATAGAAAGTGAGGAAGTTCAGGAATCGAGGACTATTAGTCTTCATGTTATCAATCGATGTCAGATATGTGAGAAAGAGAAAGAGAGAAGTAAAGCAAGTACAAAAGTTGATGTTTAGCCCCTATATTCTCGAGAGCTCACGTGCTCACGAGGCAGCATAGTATAATTATCCACCTAGGTCTTACACTGTGGAAAGGGCTGCTCTTAGAGATGGAGTTGTCCAGTGTAAGTGTCATGATAGAAAGCCGTTGTTGCCCTGATGGGAAAGTGCTGCCCTTGGAGGTGGAGCTGCCCTGATGTGATAATTGGAATCCTTAGCCAAAGTAATGGAGCAGTAGCTTTCAAAATGGCACTGTCTCCTAGAGTATCATGTAAGAGTGTTCTAAGCATGCAGGCTCATCCTTGAAATCCCATGTGGTTTAAGTATTTTAGCTCTTTGATCTTCTAGATGCACAAGTTTAGATTTGGGGACCCACCCTTGTTGACCGAGAAGGCCTCGAATGCTTGAAGGACCCTTAGCACATAGATTCGGTGTTTCTAACACCGCTATGGTGGTCTTGGGCAAGGACACTATTCTTGCCAAGTGGGTGATCGCTATAGCAGTCAGGTGCATGGTTTTCACGATGTTGGGTATGTGGTCGACCACTATAGTGATACCCTTTGCACCTGGAATAGTACGGAAATGATCTAGTTTCGTTTACTAAAACCCTAAACCCTATAAACACCCCTTCACACATTTTTGAGGAAGAAACTAAAATCCCTAGCCCCCAATCTCTCTTCCTCCCTCCCAACTCTCAGCCTCACTCAATCTTACATCCTCTAAGCTTAAAGGTAAGAGATTTATGCTAGTTTATGCTCCCGTCTCATCACAACTTGATTTGGGAACATGACCAACAAATGAGGGATCCTATCCCCCCATAAACCTCATGATTGCTGAGATTCTCTATATGTCATATTTTAATCATGAAAACCATTTCTAAAGCATTATTTTATCTTTGATATAAATCTCTTTTTCTCCAAAAATAAAATAATCATAAATAATAACTATATAATTAAACTCCAAATTTGTCTCTATAATGTAAATTATATATTGAATTGTTTTCTATACAAAATAAACCGTGAAAACTATACTCATATAAATACAAAATAATCTGAATCATGGCAACAAAATGCATAACTAACTCTATGGTCTGGGACCCTACACGCGTTGTGACTAGAGCATTGCTAAACTAACATGGACCTGTAGTACACTTCACTCCAAAATGAAGCCCACTAAAAAAAGCTGCAACACTATTGAAAAGGATCTTGTGAGGCAACTGAACCTGCAGCTATATTTATAGGGGAGGAAAAAGAGAGGGCCGAATTCATCAAAAAGTGAGCAGATAGCTACCTACAACTCACATGGGACGATAAGGAACTATATAATAATACATACATACAACTTAGGAATGCAAATTGTAACATCCCCACTTTCGTCTTAGATAAATGTTCACTCGATAATGACCCAAGGAAACAATTCTACTCGAAACTATTGAACTTTCACCTGATCAAGGGTAAGTCAACATAAAATGTTAAGTGTTGACCAAGAGTCAACAAGAGCCAAGGTTAAAGGTCAAAGTCAAAAATTCAAACCTCAGGTCAAAAGTCAACCATAAAAGTCAAAGGTTTGTAAAAATCAACAAAATCATGAGAAAGTCAACTAAAACATGAAATAGTCAACATAGTAGTCAAATAGTGATCAAAGACCAATTAAATCATGATTAAGTGATCTAATAAAAGCTAATTAATACACTAATTATGGTTTAGGCATAATTAATTAACATAGGATTTCCAAGATAATAATAAAATAAGCTTAACTGGTAATTTACTATAAATGGCAACAATCTTAAAAGTGAGTTATACCATAAACAGCCAAGTTAGAGATGATTAATCAGTAATTAGGTTGATTACCAACCTGATGGGAGACTAATCTAATTAATCTATGATAGATTAAAAATAAAATATGCTTAAAAGTTGGTTTAAACTATTTTTGTAAAAGTAATATTACCAAAAGAGGTAAAAATGCCTGTTTACTCATCAAACAAATGTGCAACTCTACAGAATAACTCCTAAAACCACATGGACCTTTTTTAAACCCCTCTTTTCAGCCATCGTGTAAAAGAAAACACTCATATAAGTTTCATCAAAACAACTTACACTAGAACTAATTTAACTACAAGATAACACTAAGTTACACATCAAAACAAAAACACAAGTTTTTCCTTCTTGTTTTCTTGTCATGGCCAAAATATATCAGCCATCTTTCAAGGCTGAAATGAGCTTGATGTGAGGCTTGCTTGAGGGCTTGGTGATGGAATGATGGGTGTCACATGACAAGTTGTCATTAGGCTTGCAAGATTAGGCTATAGATGGTGCTTCTTTGGCATATAATCTAACTACCTAACTTAACCAAGTTCTAATTTGCCATTACCTTAACTAGATAGCTAACTAAATGAACTAATTAGGAGGTTAAAATCCTCCCAAATAGCCCTTAGATAGCCAAGGAGCTTATAAAAGGAGTAGTAGTAGTTGAATTTGTGTTCTTCTACAAAACCTCTCATCATTCCTAAGTCTTGAGCTTTCTAAACTTCTTCCATTCTCTCTCAAAACTCTTCCTCAAACATTCTTATCCTCAACTCTAAGACCTCTTTTTGATTAGTTAAGGGACACCTCTTCCAAACCTTACAAACACATCTCAAGTCACACACTAACTTCCTTCTTGCAAACAAGATACTAAAGCTTGGAGCTAGAAATAAAGATTTTCTCTTCTACTCTTCTTTTTTTTTCTATTTGTTCGTGACCCTTTAAGGGTTGAAGGACTTATTTACACCTCTTCACATCTTGGTAGGTGGTTTCTATCTTAAAGATGTGAGCGTTTTAAGTCTTTAGCTCATTTTAGGCTTAAAGCTTGCACATCTATTCCTCTAAGTTGTGTATTTTCCTTCCATGATAAATATGCTCCAAGATATGTGTTAACATGATCAAGTCTATTGATGCTTATATATGCTGGCCATTGTAACGCATGCGATTTTTCGCTAAACTTTCAAAATGACCAAAATGCCCCTGAGGTCATTTTCACCCGAAACACGAGGACGGCCGGCTTTGGCCATCCTCATAGGGTTCATGTTATATGAAGGGGGTTGTATGATTGTGAATGTTTAACGGAGCAGAAAAACCTCATTTCTGAGATTTCTGCCCATAAGGGACCAAAATACCTGTGATGCATTTCAGGCAGTTTTAAAGTTCTGTTTTGACCCAGACCTTGTCCCGAGGTTTAAAACCATGATTTTAAGGCATGAACTATGTTTGTTTAAGGTTTGGGTAAGTCCCGGTGGTCCCGGCAGTTTTTAAGTAAAATTACGATTTTGCCCCTGCTTAGTGCATTTTGGGCTTAATGATTATCTAACTCAGAACCTAGGTGATTTTAGGCTCTAAATAAAGGTTAATTAATTTCCATAATTAATCTAGAGCCAAAGTCATTATTTAGAACTAATTGGAACCTAGGGTTGTTCAAGGAAATTTAAAACCCTTTTCTAAATTCTTTTCTTTCTTTAAAGAAAAAAGCAACTATGAATAGTATTTTCACTATTCACACTCCCTTTTCCAATGACACTCTCTTTCCAAGAAAGTTGTCACTCTCAAATCATCATGATCACATTTGAAATTTATGTCATTCAAAAATTCAAAAGAATGAATTGTTTATGTTGTCACTCAAAACTTTCAATCAAGCTTCATAATCAATCATATCTTCTATACTTTCTTCCACACATTTGAATGACAACACATATAGATATTTTACCTTGTGGCCATAAAATTTTCTTTCCCTTGACCCTATAATTTTCTGATCACTCCCCCCAAGAAGTCAAAAGAATTTTATTTTATGTAGTCAATCAAGTTGTCTTTCAAAGCTACCCTATGACCTATGCCTACCCATGTTTTCAATCACACCAAGAATGACCACACAAGAAGATATTTTTTTCTCTTCCTTCTTCAAGAAGCTTCAACCAACTCCCTCTTTACTCCTTCATTTGCCTATAAATACATCACACTCCACAACTCCACCACTTTTGCATCCTTCTCCAAAGTCTCAAACTCTCTTATTTCTTTCTCTCAAGCTTTCTCACTTTTCTCTCAAACTCTCGAAGAGTTCCTCAAGCTCAAGTTCTCTCCTTTATTTTCAAGATACAAGGTAGGGAACTCTTTCTAAATATGTCTTTGATTCTTATGCTTGAATCTTGATTGGGAGTTGATGAATGGTTGAACCTCTATGTTGCTTTGTCTTTGGTTTTTTCCTTTTCTTCCCCTTAGTTTTTCGGCCTTAAGGCCTTGAATATGATGGCTTGATGATGAGTGTTCTCTAGATGTGACCATGAGTCCATGAGACCTCTAAAGCTTGAGTTTTTCTTAAAGAAAGTTTCATTCTTTACAAGTTTAGTTAAAGGAGTTTATGTTTCTCTTGAACATTTTGGATCTTCTTCCTTTTCCTTCTTATGTTTTCGGCCATGGAGCCTTTTTACATGGGAAAAATGTAAGCTTGATGATGAGAGCTTCATATTGATGCTTGTCACGTGAACAAACTCTAAAGCTTGAAACTTTGGCCCTAAACCAAGCATGGTTTTGGTTTTGCTTTCTCCTTTATCATGAACTTTGTTTAAATATTTGTTTTGAAGGGAGCCATGTACTCAATGATGAGGACTTAGAATGTTGATGCTTGGATCATCAAGATCTTGGTCCCTAGAGTTTTAAAAATGGTTCCTTCCTTTGTTAAGATTTGACCACTCCCATGACTCTTGAAGTCATGTTTTCTCTTGATGCCTTGGTACCAATGGTTTTTCTTTTCTTGTGAAGATGAGTTTTGGGTTGGGACTATGTTCCTCCTTAAAAATCTTGTAAGAGCTCTAGACAAGATACAAAAGAAACTTGCATTCACGTTTACTTTACGCTTTGCATAGCACGTTTATTTCTATGCAACCACTAAACCCCAAGACTAAGAATGAACTTGCATTATGCACGTTTAAATTCCAAGCTTTGCATCTCATTTTATATTTCAAGTCCTCACTAAACTCAAAGAATGAAAATGGGTATGCACTTCATATTTACTTTGAGCTATCACTTTACTTTCTAAAGGACTCTAAAATGAAGTGCATAGCACGTTTATTTTATGTCATCATCTAAGATACTAGAGCTCAAAGATTTGCCCATTTCATCTTGAGAAGAGGTTAACCATGGAAAACATTCTTGGAATGTACATTTTGGCCATGTGATGAAGATAGCTCCAAGAGGAGTTTATTAGTCACAAGAGCCTATAGCTCATGTTTTAAGTCTTTCTAAAACATATGTTGTACTCAAAAATATTTTGGGTATGTTCTTAGATTTATAAGGGTTTTGACAAGTTAAAATGGTTGACAAGATGTTTTTGGAGTTCAAAATTGTTCCAAGAGAAACTAGCCACCATAAGCATTTCAAAGGAATGACTCAGATATGTTTAGACCTCATATTTCGGTTTTTAAGATGTTGGTAATCGATTACCCAGCCCATGTAATCGATTACCAGAAAGCTCGGACAAGCTCAAACATGAACTTTTGCCCAAAGTAATCGATTACTATATAGTGTAATCGATTACACATCTGAATTCTAGTAATCGATTACCTAATCATGTAATCGATTACCCGGATGTTCTAGGGGCCCAAGAAAGTGTTTTAAACAAAATAATCGATTACAATTCCATGTAATCGATTACGTAACTCCCTATCTGCCTTGATTCGAAATCTCGAAAGTGTGTAATCGATTACAAGTCCTATGTAATCGATTACGTAACCCTGACCTCCATGTTTTGAAATCTCGAAACTGTGTAATCGATTACAAGACTTATGTAATCGATTACGTAACTCCAAGTTTACAAACAGAATGCTTTTCTGATTTAATGACTTGAAGCTATGGTCTTGCATTGCTTGAATCTGAGAATTGTTATGACATGAGTCTATGCTTTAGCCTAACATGAATACATGATCTTATATGTTCGATTTCAAACATGATCAAGTTAAGAGGCTTATTGCTCTTGCTTACCTTATGATGATTTTACTCCATGAGTCAAGTATGATGATACCATGTGAACTATTATTCTTCGATGATAGTTTTATGTTTGCATGTTATTGTTCTTTAAAGACTTCAAAGATGCCTATGATGTAATTATGTTTGACATGCATGAATTATGTGGCATCTTGCATTAACATGCTAAGACTTAAGGTGACATAGACTATGAGAAGATGATCCTTGAACCACCGGATTAAGGGTGGGGATAAGGTGATTCTAGTCCCCTAGACCCGTACCTTAGGTCGGGATCTTTAAACTTATCAAAAGGGATAAGTCCATGTACTAGTGACGACTAGTAAGGTATGAGCTCATAACCTAGAATTTTCTCCACAAGGAGATCAATTAGGGTGGCCCCAGGAAAATAATGATGATGATGTTCTAATGTCACCTCAAGTAACCAAGATATGTACCATGTTCCATGAGCTATGTTTTTATGCACCATAATTATATGAATTTGCATGCTATGCCCCATGATATGAGAATCATAAAGTTATGAGTTTATGTTCTATGACCCATGATATAGGAAACCATGTTCCATGATCTAAGGTATATGATTTATGTTCTATGATCCAAGTTATGTGATTTATGTCTATGATACAAGTGATATGTTAAAAGGAACGGATCTCGGAAATTAAGACTTTAGAAAACTCATAATTGAACCAATAGATGTCCATGGTTTTCATAAATAAACCGAGATTCCTGGAGACGTAAATGATGATACCTAGGATAGGAGGAAAACCCTACTGAGTTTCTTTAGTAAGAATCTCACTCCCTCTATCTCTTTCTTTCCATTACGTCTTCAGAGCGAGATGGCGACGTTCGTGCTGTACGTTGACACGCCACGGTGGGAGATCCACCATGACCCGGAGCATGGGTCATTTCATTTTGAGGGTCGGTGTACTGTGCGCATCTTCATGTTTTTAGGACGGCCATTCGCACACCCCTTGTACAGTTATCGCTTCTCCCCAGCATCCCCCTATGGTGACCTCGCGATCTTTGAGCATGCGCGACCACGACATGAGAGGAACCTGCGGACCCACTTTGCCGGTTCAGCTGACGTGCCGCAGACGCGCTAATTATCGCGAAGACTCGTAGGAGGACCCTTCAGAGGATTCCCCCATGGACCACGAGGACTCTGCCCCCACTCCGTCTCAGCGACCGAGGGGCAGCGAGGAGACAGTCACTCAGCGTTGGAGGGCCTCGGTGCCTGGACCACGACCCCAACGGGAACGACACATCCAGTCACAGGGCACGCCTGCACCCGTCGAGCTCCGCCCGTGGATTGGCTACGTCCCTCCGTACCCGTGATCCCGCTGCATAGATTGGAGGGTAGTCCTTAGTGCACGCACGTCACATAGTATGGATGAAACCTCTTTTGTGTTGAGGTTATCCATCTTAGGTTGCACATGGGTAAGGATGCTTCTTTCCAGTTCTTTTCCATGTATTCTGTTTTTCTGCTGTATTCATGTTATTATGTACTTGAAGAGCCCTGCCCCTTAGGGTAGGCATATTATAAAGATGAAATATTTCAGTTATGATGATGCTACGTTTTGGAGCCACCTCTATGTTTATGTTTCTGCACTTTATGATACCGACCCGATAGGATACGCGCGGCTCTTATTTTAAGTAATGTTTTAAGAAAAAAAATTGGCTCGTATTTTCTTTAAGTTACTTTTTAAAGAACCATGTCAGTTAGTAACGACTAATATTTAGCCTGAGTACGTACTAGTAGTATTGGGTCGAATATTAGGGTGTTACAGCCATGACTAGAAATAATGAGAATCCATGGTTTAACTTGAAAAGAACCAAGCACACATACATATACTAGTGCTGAAAAATGTTTCTGCTTGAGATAGGTGCACTAAAACATGTCACATTTGAAAACCGTGCCTCTGGAACCTCTGGGAAAATTATATGTGAAAGTTGACCCTTCAAGGAACACTCTCCAAAAAGAATAATTCAGAAACAAGTTTTCTAGCTTAAGATATAATTTTACAAAGTTAAGCCTTTTTACTGAAGATGCTGTTCGACCCCTTGACACTAAAATGAGCTTTTCTTTCTGTAACATCCTAATTTTAACCCAACTTTCTAGAACACATTAGGTTAAACATTAGGCTATTACCTCATAGTCTCATCTTTTTCTTGAAAATACTTAGCGGAAATTATGGTAAAATTTTTTTGAAAGTATAAAACAAAGTGAGAGCCGCGAACTTAACTATTCGAATAACAGAAACGTGAGACATGATTAACACTCATAGAGAGAACTCAAAAAGGAAAACATATAATAGTGGAGCAGAAATCATCATAACAAGAGAAACATTTCATTAATAATATATTTAGAGTACATAGGTAGTCATACCCGCATAGGTACAGGCAGAGCTTGTAATACAGAAGGAATAAGTTACAACAAGAAACACAAGTGTAGGGTACGACTACAATAAAAATCCAAAATGCTACCCTCTTAGTAAGCTACGAGTATAAATCCACCACCCCTCCCAAAAGATACAGCCGAAGAGAATATCCTTGCAACGCTTGTGAACTCGAAAGCTCCACCGGGGTATAGTGCACCTCCCAGACTGGCGTGTCAATGAAGTCAACGAACATCGCCATCGCTCTCTGAAGATGTGACGGGAGAAGAGAGAGAGGAGTGAGAATTCTTAGTAAAGAATCTCAATAGGAGTCTCCTATCCTAGGGCTACATCGTTCACATCCCCAGGAACCTTGGGTTTATTTCATAAAGACAAGTGAGCATACATCAAGTTCATTTTAGGTTCTAAAGTGTATTTTAGCCAAGGTCCATTCATTTTAGGATGATCTTAATGTCATGAATGCAACATATATTTGATGAATGCATGACAATACCATATGCACATTAACACGAAAATCGTAATACTTGGGCACATCATAAAGGAACATAAATCATATACGTGGCATAAACAGGCATAGTACTTTTCATGTGACATCTTCATCATGAATCAAGCTCTTAAATTCCTTTTTTCTTAAAGACCACCCTCTTAACATATCCACCAAAAATCCAACCGATTCACCGGCCCGGCGATAATCTGGTCACCAAACTACATCTCTCCTATCGCCTAGGAATGAGCTCAATCCTAACTAGTCGTCACTAGATTTAATATGGGCTAATAGAGGGGGTATACATAACTTTCTTGGATCACCTATCTTAGGATCATTTCCCTCTTTGAAACGCTCTACTGGTATCTAGTACACAGCGAATTGTCCGCTTTGGCAAGCTCAATGTCAATACCCTCACGGATTTGCTTCCTCCCCACCGTAGCGGGAGAAATGCGTCTCAGTGTTCTATCACATCTGTTCTGGGGGTGCTCGGCCGAACCGGTGTCACCCAGAACCATTCCTGAGGGTGCTCGGCGAGCAGGTGTCACCCAGGAGTTTTCACAAACTTTTCTCAAATTCTCAAGTTTGATGGGAAATTCGGCAGCGTAACGGCATACACCGGATTTCCTTCAAACTTGCTTTATGCCACGAAACATATAGAGCATGCATAGCCATTCAACATCACATAAGGCATCATATTCATCGTATGCATCATAAGCATCATAATATCATAATTTTACATAACGCATTCATGGTGGGAGCATCAACACATCAATACTATACACTCTCATCAGAGATCACATGCTCAAGTTATTCTCGTAATAAAACATATATCCTCATGAATTCCTCATATGAATAATGTCATCATCCTTCACATAACATATGCGTCATCGTAAAACATCTTGACATATCTTAGTATCATATAAATATATTCTCATATTCTTAATGTCTTATGCACTGACCGCTATGGTCTTTAACTCACAGTCTAAGTTATGAATCATTCAAAGCTAACCTCTCAAGTACTTAGGAGGTTATGACTAAGTATATCTCTCTTCATACTATGGTCAAGAATATCTCTCAATCTCAAAGGTGCAGAATTCGTAATTTCAACTTTACGGGTACCTAGGAGTCACGACAATGACCCTTTCTAAGTTCGTTCTGCTCCTAAGGCACCAAGATCAAGTCCTAAACCAATTATGAGTCATTTCTACATATTTAAACTAATTTAGAACCATGATTATCATTACTAAACCTTGCTGGACAGAATCCAGAAAATTCTAACATTAAAGGATCTAGAACTCTCAAATTAATTCTTTTCTAGTTTCTAACCTTTCTTATCTTTTACTTATGAGTTTTTCCATTGATCATACTTAAACATAAGCATGTTATCATCGTTAAAACAGCTCATACAGTGGCCAAACATAGCAAGGCGGAACCAAAACAACACTCTCCATACAAAGGCATAAAACATACTTTTTAAAGCACATAGGATACTAGTTTCTCTTGGAACCTTTTTAAAACCTTCAAAACTCTTTTGTAAACATTTTTAACATCTAAAATCATCAAGATATTTATAAGGGCAATAGCTAAGTTGAATTTATTTCAAGAGGTACTAAATCCATAAAACTTAGTTCTATATGTTCTTTGAATCCACATAGACTTAGAAAAATTATAAAGCATAGCTTATGGGCATTTGTGATCAAATGAAACTTATCCTAAGTTCATTCATCTCACATAGCCGAAGTGGGCATTCTAAGAGAATGCTTTCCATGTCTAACTCTCATTTGAGACCTTGGGACAAATCTTTGAGCTCTAGAGCTTTAGGTGATGACAAAACATAAACATGCCATGCACTTCATTTTTATTGTTCATTAGGGAAATAAAGTGAGAACTTGAAAAGTAAATAGCTCAAAATAAATATGAGATGCAACTTGTTATTATCTTGGATTTTAAGTGATGACTTGAATAATAAACGTGAAATGCGATGCTTGGAAATTAATATGAATATGCAAGTTCATTTTTAGTCTTAGAGCATTAGTGATGACATAAAAATAAATCATGCTATGCAAGGCATAAACTAAATATGAATGCAAGTTCATTTTGGTTTAATAACTAGAGCTCGTCCAAGACTTTAAAGAACCAATATTCACAACCCCAACATAGTCTCATCAAGTCAAGAGAATGGAACTAAAAGAAATCTCCATATTTTCAAGAAAAGGAATTATGGCCGAAATCATGAGGCTAAGAGAAAGTAACCCATATTCCTTTTTGAAATCATTCTTATTTTCTTAAGTTGAAAACTTTAGTGAACTTCATAACATAATAATAAAAACTAAAGAAAACTCAAGCTTTAGGGGTCTCATTATGATGAACACATAGTCATCATCTAGAGGTCCCCATCATCAAACCATCATGTATGAGTTTAAAGGACATGAAGGCCCAAAACTCAAGAAGGAAACCAAGAGAGTTTTAAAAAGAAATTCCAAGAGGTAGCTAGAGAAAAACTCATTTTTCATGGAAATGAGATGCAAAGAAACACTCCTACCTAGAGTGAAGACAAAGAGCTTGAACTTTGAGAGAAGAAAACAAGATGATGAGCTCCTCCAAAAGGCTTGATGTTTTCGGCCAAGGGGAGATAAGGAGGTTAGAGTTGTGTTTGAGGTGAGGTTGTGTTTGAGATGAAATATTTGAGAGGTTTTGATGGTGATTCAAGGTTATGGGGTGATGTGTGAAGGTTATGAGATGATGATGATGAAGTAAAGAGATGAAAAAGATGAAGATGAAAAAGAAAGGAACTCTTTGGGACTAGAGAGAAAGAAAGAAACTAGCAAGACTACTCTAAGCTTTAGCAAATGCTCAATGTGCATCCAATGCTAATACAAGCTCCCTATTTATAGAAAAACAAAGTGATAGGTGAGAGAATGGAAAGCATGGCTGATGGTAAGAAAGAGAAAATATCTCTTTGATGGTGTCATACAAGCATGGTTTGAAGCATGGAGCTCATGACACAAGGTATGGCTTCAAGCATGGGTTTTTGAGTGATCTTTTCTTTAAATTGTGGATGAAATTAGGCTTCTAGAAGACCAACATGGCTGGAAGTTTTTCAGCCACAAATAATTGAAGAGAATGATTTATTTTACTTGGTTATTCATTTGGAAAAGCAAGCTTGATTGAAATTATGACAAGGCATGACAAGTGAGGTGATTTGAGGTGATTTTCCTTTAAGTTTGAAATGAAATAATTCATGAAAATGGGGGATGATTTTCGGTCAGATTTGGGCAGCAAGGAGAGAGGAAAAATCTTCCATGTAATTGGGTGTTAATGATAGGATTAAGTGTAGGTTAGTTTAGGTACAAGGTTAGGAGTAATTAAGCTTAAGTTTAGGTAACTAAGCATGTGTATTAGGAATTTTATAACAAGGTTAGGAGTGCTCTTACATCATTAGAGAATTTAAAACTCATTTGTGAATAAACAATGTGTATCACAATCCCATGATTTAAGGAAAGAGAGAGAAAACACTATTTGTACACTATTTGTGCACTATTCATTGATTCCTACACTCAAAGTCCTTGAATTTAAAGATAGGGTTTTAAGTTTATCTAAGCAATTTTAGGTTCTAATCATTCTTATTAAATTATTTTGACCTTAGATTAATTATGGAAATTAATTAACCTTCGATTAGAGCCTAATATTGCTTAGGTTTCGCTTAACCGTGTGATTAGGTGTAAACATACGAAATTACGGGCAAAACCGTAATTTTGCACTTATTTTGCCCGGGACCTCCGGGACCAAAACTGAGACCACAGAATACATAAAAATGTCTTTTAAACTCATCTAGAGAGGTTTCGGGTTCATCCGGCACTTGCAAAAGGGTAAAACGCCACAGGGGCGTTTTGGTCATTTTGACCCGAAAACTCGAAAAATGAGATTTTCGATCTGGAAGCATTCAAAGACCATTTAATCCCCTTCAAACATTGAGTTGGCCCTTCGAGGACTGCCGAGTCAGCCATCCTCGAATTCCGGGCCAAAAATGACCTCAGGGGCAATTCGGTCATTTTCCATTCAGACAGAAAATCGGGGCGTTACACTTTCCCTCCAAAAATGAAAAACGTGTGGAAATGGTTTTGTTGGGAAGCTGAAATCATAAGGAATAGAGAGATATAAAATACATGCATTAAAAATGTGCACGTGATCCCATAATTTAGAAACAAGCCATGGGTTGAGTCTTTGGACACTGCTGGAATAGGGTAACTTTGTAATGGTATAAAAGACACTTCACTTGGGATATTTCTGTGAAAATTTCGTTCAGAGAAAGGCCTTCAAGTCAGGAATCTGAGCATGCTTGTTTTTTCTAAGGGGATAAGTATAGTGCAAGAAATTAATTTTTCATTCAGACACGCCAGAATTGGTAAAGAGCTGTAAAACTCTACAAACTAAAAATAGTGCTTTTTAAGGGTAAATCCGAGTTTCCTTTTTTTAAAAGAGTTAAATATTATTTAAATCAAGCCATTAAGGTTAATATAAATTTAATAAGATATATAATTCATAATTACACTTAATTAGGAAATTTTCACTCATAAATGACTAACAGAACTAAGGTCTTGACCGATAAGCTTATGTTCAAATTAAACAAGGCTTAATGACCTTGAGACACACATAATACATGACTTTGACTCATAATCTTGATTATGTATGAAATGTTATGAATGGATTATTATTTGCATGAATGTTTCAAAGTGCTATACTTACTATGATGTGAATCTTTGAGTATTGATCATATAGTATACATTGTATTAAATGTTAATACATTACTATGATGAAGCATATGAGAAATGTTAAATGTCAAGAAGTTTTGCATATGAAACATGATATATGGAACTGACGAAATTAAGCAATGATAGTCTGAAAAAGTGGACTTGAGCCAAACCATAAAAAGTATGGGAGAAGCTCACTGCTTAACCTCTCACCGTTGAGATCACGGCAACGGAAAGAAAACCAAATGGTTGTGGTGACGGCCACGGTATGAGCTCATTACCCACGGAGGTGGTTTAAGACATTGGTGTTGGTGCACTCAATGAGTGAAGGACCGAATCAAGTTAAAGATATATAAAATGTTAAGTGCATAAATACAGTTATGGTAAATCTATCTTACTCTAATACTTGCTTTGCTTGAGTAACTGAAAGGAATGTTAATCAAGGAAAAGATGATGATCACAACTCAAGTAAATGTTAAGGATGAGTAATCATGAAATGCATGCATCTCCTAAATTATTTATTGCTCATTAGTGATCTACATGAAATGTGTGATTGATGAATGACTAAATGGATGTTCCTGTTAATGTTATAAGAGTAGTTTAAAAGCAACTGTACTTCGCCTAATTACGTTTGTGAAAATGTAGTAATTAAACCATCTGTATGTCTACCTTTTATAGTAAACCCGAAGTGAATGAGATGCAACGATGACACGATTAGTACAAGTAGGAACTCCTACTGAAAAATCTTGTATTTCTCACTCCTATGTTTCTCTTTCTGTTGTCATCACCAGAGACAAGCGAGTCCACTTGAAGCAACGAAGCTATAGTTAAGGAAGGAGGCAACGTGTGAAGATTTCAGAACTCCCAAGAATTAGCACTCCAATTTTAGTTATGTTATAGATTGCGAAGAATAGACCAATAGTAGTAGAACTTATATTGTCATTTGTAAGAACCTATCATTATGATATATGTCCTAGTATGACTCACGTATCAAATGGTTGTATTTCGAATTAAGTGGTAGTAATTTTATGATTATTCTCTTATTCCGCTTTATTAAATTAAGTACGCAATGTAATTTTGATTATCATCTATGTAAACGCTATGTATTTCAATTCTATACAAGCTTAAGCTTTTAAAATGTAAGTTGTAAAAAAAGGGGGGGAAGTTATCCACTATTTTTCTAAGTTAATTTCAAAGAAAATGAAAGCAAGGCATAAGTGACAACTAATAGAATCCAAATGCAAATTTAAGCGTAGTTGGGTTTATTAGGGTGTTACACAAATACTCATATAATAATAATATTCACATACATGTCATTCGATCTTTGCCTTAACTACACAAAATTCTAACTTTAAAGAAAATTAATTTAAACTAATTTCATGTTGTATAAGCATTCACTTGCATCACAACATTCACTTATGGGTTTGTCTACATAAGGACCGTGTCCTGCGGTATATTTGAATCATGAAAGTCTAGCTCCATAGCTGCTTGACGTATTGCCTCTTGGCAGCCAAGTATGCCAAGGTTAACAACTTACAAGATTGCTTCCATGGCTACTTGGTATACCACTTCCTTGGCAACTAGGCATACCAAGGTTAACATCTCATAAGACTGCCTAGTACACCGCCACCTTGGCAGTTAGGCATACCAATGTTAACACTTTTCCAACACATACTGCAATTATACTATACTGATTTCAATGTACAGAAGTTACCTGAATCATATTCCTTGTATCTTGTTCGCTACTTATGAGATAACAATTTAGATATGTAGTATATGTCATGGAAATTGATCATGCTATACTGAGCCCTTCTTATCCTTTAATAACTAACTCATAATTTAATCGTAGAGGCTGCAAAAGTTATTGATTTATTTCTGTTAATTGACTAGCCATATAATGTTACTTAGTTGTTAACTACTCTTCATCAACTAGCTAAATCTTATCATGCTAAACATTGATATTTCCTATTTTAATTGGGCACTGTACTCATTGTTTTATTGAGTTCTAATATTAGGCTGGGCTCTATGTACATAATTAAAATTTGCATAACATCATATCTATTCTCACTATTCTAATTGCTATTCATGCAGTAACTATCAAATAGTTATGAATTATTTAGTTTCCTTAATTGTTTTGTAGTAATTAACTGGGTCATATAATACTAAATAGATAATAATAATAACATTTTCTAATATTTGTATAAATTGTTCCATGATATCTTGCTTGGTGTTCATATTTAATAATTAACTAATACTTTTATCTGTGAAATCATGATAACTGCCAATCTATTTTCTAATGATGAAACTCATAACATGCTAAACAAATCACATTATTGCTAAAGCACAATATAACTTGAACTGGTGGCACCTTCCAACATTTATGCAACAAACAATAGTCCAATGTGTTTTCCAAAATATAATCTTCATGGTAATGATAATAATCATTTTCTAAAATACTTTGAATGGCTAAAATAAAGCCATGATGATATGATTCAGCTTGGTTGGAGTTGAAAGACTTAATTCAACAACTAGGATAGAGCTGGATCATCTTGCACTTTCAGGTTTGAGTTTAGAGATGTGTTTGAGTTTGTTTGTGTTTTAGAAAGATATAGATGCCATACTCAAGAGAAGATGAGAAGGTGAGTGATAGGTCTTGTTTTGATCACCACAAGTTGCCTTGATAAGATCAAATTTAGTTCTTTGCCCAAGAATAAGGGGAGTTCTCACAATGGGGAGAAGACTCAAAAGAAAACTATTCATAATCTAAATTGTGTATTACATTGAGTTCCTATTTATAATCTTAAGTGGACTGTAGAAAAGTCCCACTACAAAAATCACTAAGCATTAAGTTACAGCCTCTGCACCTACTATCATTCCCACTTCACCCACTATCTATCACTTAAAACACTTAAAACTAACTTGAAAAAAACTAAAAAGCATATGAAATGGAAAGTGCACAAAAATTTACCAAATAAGATAAATTACAGCTAATTTAAAATAATTATTCCAACCCAATCTGTTTGCAACTTGATCACTTGAATTGGGCTTCATCTTTGGGTCTTCAAGTGACTTATTCATATTGGACTTGGCTATTCTTCAAACTGAATAAGAGTGGTCGAATTTGGGAGCTGATGCTCAACTAGATTGCTCTTGCTCTTTGCTTCCATGACTAGGCCATGCAAAGCTTCTTTTAGCCTTTTTGTTTTAGCTCTAGTCATTGGTCCATCCATGCGTTGTAATTGATCTTGAACTTTGTTGGCCTTGGTTGAATTCTCATCATTCCACGCTCACCACACCATTCCCTCTCTCTTGAAAAGGATTCATCCTCGAATCATCTAACAAAGACAAATCAGTCATATTAAAGGTAGCACTAACTTGATACTTACCTGGAAGATCAAGTTTGTAGGCATTATCATTGATTTTCTCAATCACTTGGAAAGGACCATCGCCTCTTGGTTGCAATTTGGAACGTCTTTGAGTAGGAAACCTTTCTTTCCTCATATGAAGCCAAATCCAATCTCCCAGCTCAAAAGTCACCTTCTCGCACCCTTTGTCGGCTTGATGAGCATACTGCTATGTTCTTTTCTCAATTTGTTGTCTCACTTTCTCATAGAGTTGTTGGACAAATTCAACCTTCTTTTTGCCATCTAGATTACCTTGCTTTCTCATTGGCAAAGGAATTAAATCTAATAGAGTCAAAGGATTGAAACCATAGACTACTTAAAAAGGAGAGTGATTAGTAGTAGAGTGTGTTGCCCTATTGTAAGCAAATTCTACATGAGCAAATATTCATCTCAAGACTTTAGATTCTTACTAATCATAGCCCTTAATGTAACGCCCCGTTTTTCTCTAAATTTTTAAATGACCAAAATGCCCTTGAGGTCATTTTTATCTGAAATAGGAGGACGACCAGCCTCGGCCATCCTCACAAGGCTTTTATGATATATGAAGGGGATTATATGTTTATGAATGTTAACAGGTCAGAAAAATCTCATTTCTGAGGTTTTTGTGCACAAATGACCAAAATACCCCTAACTTGATTTAAGGCAGTTTTAAGTTTTGACTCTGACCCGGACTCGTCCCGGAGATCAAAAATGATGTTTTAAGGCATGAACTATGTTGGTCTAAGTCCCACAGGTCCCGGGCAACTTTTGGTAAAAATTATGATTTTACCTTTGTTTAGTGCATTTTAAGCCTAACGAGTTATTTAACTCAAACCTAAGCAATATTAGGCTCTAATGAAAGGTTAATTAATTTTCTTAATTAATCTAAAGCTAAAATAATTATTTAAGGTTGATTAGAACCTAAAATTGCTTAGGGAAATTTGCAACTCAATTCTAATTCTTTTCTTTCTTTAAAGAAAAAGCAACTATGAATAGTGTTTTCACTATTCATATTTCCTTTCCCAAAAATGCTTTCTCTTCCAAGAAAAGTTGTCATACATCAATCAAGGTTTTCAATTCATTTCTAAATTAAAAATATTTATGTCATTCAAATTCGAAAAGAATGAATTGTTTTTGTGGTCATTCAAGCTTTCAATCAAACTTTTTCAAGACACCATGTCTTACACCACCTTACCTATACTTTGGAAATTCAAGCCTAGAAAATATTTCTTCTTTTTGGACATGGAATGCATGGTTTTTCCACTCCTTTACAGCCCAAAATTTTATGATTTTATTCATTTAAAGGTTTGGAAATAAGCTACATTGTTAGCCATACTTTAGGACATGCATAGCTAGACTTTTCACCATGCTTTGAATGACTAACACCATGCTTTGAACAAAGATATTTCTTCCCTCTTGTGGCTATAAAGTGGCCGAATGCTTCCCCCCAAAAGGCCACCATTATTTCAATTCATTTTACTTCTCTATAAATAGGTAGCTTAGGGAACTTGAAGCACCTTTGTTCATTTTACTAAAGCTTAGAGTTTAGAGCACTTTGAGGTTTTCTTTCTCTCTCAAGTTCAAGAGTTCATCCTCTCTAATTTCTTCATCTTCTTCATCTCCTCTCAACCCCAAATACTAGGTAGGGAGCTTTTCAAATAATGCCTTTCTTTTTTTATTTTAATGCTTAATGCTTGATCTTGCTTGAATGTTGTGTTGTGGTGAGTTTTCTCACAAGTTTTATTTCGATTTTCTCCTTCTCTTTTTCTTTCATTTTCGGCCTCAAGGCCAAGGTAATGAGAGCTTGATGATGAGTGCTCTCCAAGATGAAACCATGAGTTCATCTTAAAGTGAGGCCTCTAAAGCTTGAACCTTTCTTAAGAAAAAATTCCATCCTTTCTCCTTTTTCTTTCTTTTTCGGCCTCAAGGCCAAGATGAGGAGAGCTTGATGATGAGTGCTCTCTTGAGATGACCATGTGCTCATCCTAACATGAGACCTCTAAAGCTTGAATCTTGTTTGAGAAAAGTTTCATCTTTTTCAAGTTTTGGTTAAGACAAGGTTATGTTTTTCATGAAACCTTTTTGGAACTTTTGTTTCCTTGATGTTTCAGCCATAAAGGCCTAAGGTACTTGGAAAAAAGGATAGCTTGGTGATGAGGGCTTCATGTTGATGTTTGTCACATGAACAACCTCTAAAGCTTGAGTTTTCTCAAGAAAAGTTTATTATTTCCAAGTTTTACTCAAGAAATAGTTGTGTTTCTCTTGAACCTTTGAAAACTCCATCTCTTTTCTTTGAGGTTTTGGCCATGAAGGCCCTTGGGACTTGAAAAAAAAATGGTAGCTTGATGATGAGGGCTTCATGTTGATGTATGTCACATGAACAAAACTCTAGAGCTTGAACTTGGTTCCTAGACCAAGTATGATTTTCGGTTTTATTCCTTTACGTTTACCATGAGTTTGGTTTTGATGGAAGTTTAAAGCATAGTAAAATACTCAATGATGAGGACTTGAGATGTTGGTGTTTGAATCATCAAGATCTTGGTCCCTAGAGTTCAAAATGGTTTGTTTCTTCATGATGAGGATTCGGCCACCTCATGGTTTTTGAGGATATAACTTCTCTTTTTATATATCTTGGTGTTATTAGTGTGTCTTTTCTTGTGAGGATGAGGTTTGGGTTAGAACTATGTTCTTTTTAAAGTCTTGCAAGAGCTCTAGACAAGATATAAAAATAACTTGCATCCACGTTTACTTTATGTTTTGCATAGCACGTTTATTTTCTACGCTCTCACTAAGACCCAAGATAATGAATGAACTTGCATAATGCACGTTTATCTTTCGAGCTTTGCATCTCATTTTATGTTTCAAGTCCTCACTAAACTCCAAGAATAAAAATGAATATGCACATCATATTTACTTTGAGCTATCACTTTACTTTCTAAAGGACCCTAAAATGAAATGCATATCACGTTTATTTTATGTCATCACCTAAAATACTAGAGCTCAAAGACTTGCCCATTTCATCTTGAGAAAAGATTTATCAAGGAGATATTCCTTGAAAATGCATTCGACCATGTGTATAGGAATGACTCAAAAATGAGTTCATTTAGTTACAAAGGCCTATAAGTGTATGTCTTAGAATTTTTCTTAAGAGTAGATGAACTTAGCAAAAGTTTTAAATGTGATTTCAAGTTTAGATTCTTTGTCAAGGGCAAGTTTAAATAGCTGCTGCCCTTGGTGTTTTATATGGGTTTTGGCAAAATAAACTTTGATTTTTATGTAGTCTTGAAGTCCCAAAAAGGTTCCAAGAGAAACTAGTGAGTCATATGTTTGAAAGTGAAGTTTTCCCATGTTTTCATGCCTCAAGTTTTCGGTTCTGCCTTGTTAAAATTTCAGCACCTTAAAATCTGTTTTGAGTGGTCTAAATGTGCTTGAATACCTTAACAAGTATGTGATAATTTTTCTAGGCATTCCAAAGCATCATTTGTAATCTTGTTTGCTTAATGTGTGGATTCCAGTGCTACTTAAAAACAGAAAAATTTAGGTTCTGTCCAGCATTGTTAAAGTAGTTGGAATCACATAATATGATGCTTAGATGAGTGAGAGTGACTCATAATTGGTTTAGGTATTAACTAATGTACCATAGAAAAAGTCGAAAGTGAGAAAGGGCTTAAAACGCATTTTCTAGGACACATAATTCATCAAAATTGATCAACTACCTAAAGCTGTCCAACCATAATTAATTAGGATTTAGAACTTAATGGATTATGGTAATGAGGTTAATCAATCCCATAAACATACAAGAAAATAATGGTATAGTTTGAGGTCACCCGATTTAGGGATTTCTACCTTAAGGGATGATTATGTGCCTCTCATTTGATGATGAATTGATGTTTTAGCTCATGACGTATATGGTGCCATGTGAACTATTACCCTTATGTGATGGTTTGTAATCTCATGTTATTTCTTCTTTAAAAGAACCTTAGAGATGCCGAAGTGGTAATTATTTGTTATGCATCAATTATGTGGCATCTTAAAGTAACATGTTAAACTTATGGTGACTTAAAATATGAGAATGTAATCCTTTGAAACCACCAAACTAAGGGTGGGGACAATGTGATTCTAGCCCCCTAAACCCGTACTTAAAGTTGGGAAGTTGACTTATCCCAAGGGATAAAAGTCTAGATACTAGTGACGACTAGTATGGTATGAGCTCATAGCCTAAAGATTTCTCAAAAGGGAGAAATATTAGGGCCGCCCCAGTTTAAGTAAAAGTTTCAATGTCACCTAAGTAACTAAGGCAAGTCACCATGTGCCAAGTACCAAGTTATATGATTTATGCTCTATGATCCAAGTTATATGATTTATGTTCTATGATCTGAGTTATATGATTTATGCTCTATGATCCAAGTTATATGCTCTATGATCCAAGTTATATGATTTATGTTCTATGATCCAAGTTATATGATTTATGTTCTATGACCCAAGTTATATGATTTATGTTCTATGACCCAAGTTATATGATTTCTGTTCAAACTATATGATTGAAGTCCCACAATTTATTTCCCATGATTTATGTAAACACAAGTGATATGTTAAAAGGAACGGATCTCGGAAATTGAGACTTTAGAAAACTCATAATTGAACCAATATATGTCCATGGTTTTATAAATAACTCGAGATACCTGGAGACGTAGATGATGACACCTAGGATAGGAGGAGAACCCTACTGCGTTTCTTTAGTAAGAATCTCACTCCCTCTATCTCTTTCTTTCCATTACGTCTTCAGAGCAAGATGGCGACGTTCGTGCTGTTCGTTGATACACCCCGGTGGGAGGTCCACCATGACCCAGAGCACGGGTCATTCCATTTTGAGGGCCGATGTACTGTACACATCTTCATGTTTTTGGGACGGCCGTTTGCATACCCCGTATATAGTTATCGCTTCTCCCCAACATCCCCCTATGGTGACCCCACGATTTTTGAGCGTGCACGGGCACGACATGAGAGGAACCTACGGACCCACTTTGCCGGTTCAGCTGACATACCGGAATACGTGCCACTATCACAGCACTCGAAGGAGGACCCTGTAGAGGATTCCGCCATGGACGATGAGGACTCTGCCCCCACTCCGCCTCGGCGACTGATGGGCAGTGAGGAGACAGTCACTCAGCGTCGGAGGGCTTCGGTGCCCAGCCCACGACCCCAACGCGGACAACACGTTCAGTCACAGGGCATGCCTGCACCCGCCGAGCACCGCCCGTGGATTGGCTATGTTCCTCCGTACCCGTGATTCTGCTATATAGATTGGAAGGTAGCCCTTAGTGCACGCACTGTAACACCCTAATTTTAACCCAACTTTCTAGAACACATTAGGTTATACATTAGGCTATTACCTCATAGTCTCATCCTTTTCTTAAAAATATTTAGCGGAAATTATGGTAAAATTTTTTTTTTGAAAGTATAAAACAAAGTGAGAGCCGCGAACTTAACTATTCGAATAACAGAAACGTGAGACATGATTAACACTCATAGAGAGAACTCAAAAAGGAAAACATATAATGGTGGAGCAGAAATCATCATAACAAGAGAAACATTTCATTAATAATATATTTAGAGTACATAGGTAGTCATACCCGCATAGGTACAAAGTAGCTTGTAATACGTAAGAAATAAAATACAACAAGAAACACAAGTGTAGGGTGCGACTACAATAAAAATCCAAAATGCTACCCTCCTAGTAAGCTACGAGTATAAATCCACCACCCCTCCCAAAAGATATAGCCGAAGGGAATATCCTTGCAACGCTTGTGTACTGAAAGCTCCACCCGGGTCTAGTGCACCTCCCGGTCTGGCGTGTCAATGAAGTCAACGAACATCGCCATCGCTCTCTGAAGATGTGACGGGAGAAGAGAGAGAGGAGTGAGAATTCTTAGTAAAGAATCTCAGTAGGAGTCTCCTATCCTAGGGTTACATCGTTCACATCCCCAGGAACCTTGGGTTTATTTCATAAAGACAAGTGAGCATATATCAAGTTCATTTTAAGTTCTAAAGTGTATTTTAGCCAAGGTCCATTCATTTTAGGATGATCTTAATGTCATGAATGCAACATAATAAAGAATGTATGCGTGGCGCTACTTAATGCACATACATCAATCATCATCATACTTAGTGGTATTAAGTGGCAATTAGAACACATTCATATGGGACAAACTTAGTGACATAATCATAATCATAAAACTTCTCTTCCTTATGGGCCACCCTAAAAGACAATCGAACTGGGGGTGCTCGGCCAACCTGTCACCCAGACGTGTCCATCTCTAGGTTATGAGCTCATACCTTAACTAGTCGTCACTAGTTCTTACTTACCATTTAATGATAAGCGTATCATAAATCATAAATCCCGACTATCTGAGTACGGGTTAGGGGGCAAATCTCTTAGGGGTGCTCTACTAACCGGTGTCACCTAAGAGTAAAAAATGGGTACCGATGTCACATGAGTTCTATGGAGGTGCTCGCCAAACCGGTGTCATCCTAGAACCCATCTTAGTACCTTAATTTTCAAAATCTTTAAGTCCCCAAATTTGTCGGAAATTCGGCGGCACAATGGCATCACGCCGAATTTCTTCCAAATTTGTTTTATGCCACATAAACATATATCCTCATGAATTCCTCATATGAATAACGTCATCATCCTTCACATAACATATGCATCATCGTAAAACATCTTAACATACCTTAGTATCATATAAATATCATTCTCATATTCTTAATGTCTTATGCATTGACCGCTATGGTCTTTAACTCACAGTCTAAGTTATGAATCATTCAAAGCTAACCTCTCGGGTACTTAGGAGGTTATGACTAAAATATATCTCTCTTCATACTATGGTCAAGAATATCTCTCAATCTCAAAGGTGCAGAATTCATAATTTTAACTTTACGGGTACCTAGGAGTCACGACAATGACCCTTTCTAAGTTCGGTTTGCTCCTAAGGCACCAAGATCAAGTCCTAAACCAATTATGAGTCATTTCTACAAATTTAAACTAATTTAGAACCATGATTATCATTACTAAACCTTGCTGGACAGAATCCAAAAAATTCTAACATTAAAGGATCTAGAACTCTCAAATTAATTCTTTTCTAGTTTCTAACCTTTCTTATCTTTTACTTATGAGTTTTTCCATTGATCATACTTAAACATAAGCATGTTATCATCGTTAAAACAGCTCATACAGTGGCCAAACATAGCAAGGCGGAACCGAAACAACACTCTCCATACAAAGGCATAAAACATACTTTTTAAAGCACATAGGATACTAGTTTCTCTTGGAACCTTTTTAAAACCTTCAAAACTCTTTTGTAAACATTTTTAACATCTAAAATCATCAAGATATTTATAAGGGCAGTAGCTAAGTTGAATTTATTTCAAGAGGTACTAAATCCATAAAACTTAGTTCTATATGTTCTTTGAATCCACATAGACTTAGAAAAATTATAAAGCATAGCTTATGGGCATTTGTGATCAAATGAAACTTATCCTGAGTTCATTCATCTCACATAGTCAAGTGGGCATTCTAAGAGAATGCTTTCCATGTCTAACTCTCATTTGAGACCTTGGGACAAATCTTTGAGCTCTAGAGCTTTAGGTGATGACAAAACATAAACATGCCATGCACTTCATTTTTATTGTTCATTAGGGAAATAAAGTGAGAACTTGAAAAGTAAATAGCTCAAAATAAATATGAGATGCAATTTGTTATTATCTTGGATTTTAAGTGATGACTTGAATAATAAACGTGAAGTGCAATGCTTGGAAATTAAATATGAATATGCAAGTTCATATTTAGTCTTAGAGCATTAGTGATGACATAAAAATAAATCATGCTATGCAAGGCATAAACTAAATATGAATGCAAGTTCATTTTGGTTTAATAACTAGAGCTCGTCCAAGACTTTAAAGAACCAATATTCACAACCCCAACATAGTCTCATCAAGTCAAGAGAATGGAACTAAAAGAAATCTCCATACTTTCAAGAAAAGGAATTATGGCCGAAATCATGAGGCCAAGAGAAAGTAATCCATATTCCTTTTTGAAATCATTCTTATTTTCTTAAGTTGAAAACTTTAGTGAACTTCATAGCATAATAATAAAACTAAAGAAAACTCAAGCTTTAGGGGTCTCATTATGATGAACACATAGTCATCATCTAGAGGTCCCCATCATCAAGCCATCATGTATGAGTTTAAAGGTCATGAAGGCCAAAAACTCAAGAAGGAAACCAAGAGAGTTTTTAAAAGAAATTCCAAGAGGTAGCTAGAGAAAAACTCATTTTTCATGGAAATGAGATGCAAAGAAACACTCCTACCTAGAGTGAAGACAAAGAGCTTGAACTTTGAGAGAAGAAAACAAGATGATGAGCTCCTCCAAAAGGCTTGATGTTTTCGGCCAAGGGGAGATAAGGAGGTTAGAGTTGTGTTTGAGGTGAGGTTGTGTTTGAGATGAAATATTTGAGAGGTTTGATGGTGATTCAAGGTTATGGGGTGATGTGTGAAGGTTATGAGATGATGATGATGAAGTAAAGAGATGAAAAAGATGAAGATGAAAAGAAAGGAACTCTTTGGGACTAGAGAGAAAGAAAGAAACTAGCAAGACTACTCTAAGCTTTAGCAAATGCTCAATGTGCATCCAATGCTAACACAAGCTCCCTATTTATAGAAAAACAAAGTGATAGGTGAGAGAATGGAAAGCATGGCTGATGGTAAGAAAGAGAAAATATCTCTTTGATGGTGTCATACAAGCATGGTTTGAAGCATGGAGCTCATGACACAAGGTATGGCTTCAAGCATGGGTTTTTGAGTGATCTTTTCTTTAAATTGTGGATGAAATTAGGCTTCTAGAAGACCAACATGGCTGGAAGTTTTTCAGCCACAAATAATCGAAGGGAATGATTTATTTTACTTGGTTATTCATTTGGAAAAGCAAGCTTGATTGAAATTATGACAAGGCATGACAAGTAAGGTGATTTGAGGTGATTTTCCTTTAAGTTTGAAATGAAATAATTCATGAAAATGGGCGATGATTTTTGGTCAGATTTGGGCAGCAAGGAGAGAGGAAAATCTTCCATGTAATTGGGTGTTAATGATAGGATTAAGTGTAGGTTAGTTTAGGTACAAGGTTAGGAGTAATTAAGCTTAAGTTTAGGTAACTAAGCATGTGTATTAGGAATTTTATGACAAGGTTAGGAGTGCTCTTACATCATTAGAGAATTTAAAACTCATTTGTGAATAAACAATGTGTATCACAATCCCATGATTTAAGGAAAGAGAGAGAAAACACTATTTGTGCACTATTCATTGATTCCTACACTCAAAGTCCTTGAATTTAAAGATAGGGTTTTAAGTTTATCTAAGCAATTTTAGGTTCTAATCATCCTTATTAAATTATTTTGACCTTAGATTAATTATGGAAATTAATTAATCTTCAAATAGAGCCTAATATTGCTTAGGTTTCGCTTAACCGTGTGATTAGGTGTAAACATACGAAACTACGGGCAAAACCGTAATTTTGCACTTATTTTGCCCGGGACCTCCGGGACCAAAACTTAGACCACAGAAAACATAAAAACATCTTTTAAAACCATCTGGAGAGGTTTCGGGTTCATCCGGCACTTGCAAAAGGGTAAAACGCCACAGGGGCATTTTGGTCATTTCGACCCGAAAACTCGAAAAATGAGATTTTCGATCCCGGAAAGAAACACAAGTCATCCAATCCCCTTCCAACATTGAGTTTGCCCTTCGAGTACTGCCGGACCTGGCTTTCCTCGAATTCCGGGCTGATAATGACCTCAGGGGCATTTTGGTCATTTTCACTCTAGCAGAAATCGGGGCGTTACACGCACGACACGTAGTATGGATGAAACCTCTTTTGTGCTAAGGTTATCCACCTTAGGTTGCACGTGGGTAGGGATGTTTCTTTCTAGTTCATTTCCATGTATTCTCAGATTTCATTGTATTCATGGTTATTGTGTACTTGAAGAGTCCTGCCCCGTAGGGTAGGCATATTATATATGAAGTACTTCAGTTGTGATGATGCTATGATTTGGAGCCACTTCTATGTTTATATTTCTGCACTTTATGATACCAACCCGGTAAGATACGCGCGGCTTCTATTTTAAGTAATGTTTTGAAAAAAAAATTGGCTCGTATTTTCGTTGAGTTATTTTCCAAGTAAAAGAACCATGACAGTAAGTAATGACTAATATTTGGCCTAAGTACGTACTAGTAGTATTGGGTCGAATATTAGGGTGTTACACTTAACAATGTTGAGAGAGGCCTATTCACTACCTCAGTTTGTCCATCAGTTTGTGGATAACAAGTTGTAGAGAAAAGAAGCTTGGTTCCTAACTTGTTCCACAAGGTCCTCCAAAAGTGACTTAAGAATTTAGTGTCACGGTCGGAGACAATGCTTCTTGGCATGCCATGCAATCTCTCCATTTCTTTGAAAAACAATTCAGCAATTTGAGTGGCATCATTTGTTTTAGGGCAAGCTATCAAGTGGGCTTAAAAACCTGTCCACAATAACAAAAGCAGAATCTTTACTTCTTTTGGTCCAAGGCAATCCTAATAGAAAGTCCATAGACAAGTTAGTCCAAGGAGAATCAGGAATTGGCAATGGAATATACCATGGCAATTAACTTTGAACTTGGCCTTTTTGCAAGTAACACAATTACCACAAATTTTTTCTACATATTTTTTCATTTGAGGTCAAAAGAAATGTTCAACCAAGATACTTAAAGTCTTACTAACCCCAAAGTGACCCATTAAACCCCCTCCATGAGCCTCTCTAACAAGCAATTCATGTAAAGAACAATTAGGCACACAAAGTCTATTACCCTTGAACAAGTAAACCATATTGCCTAAAGAAATCCTTTTCTGCCCCTTTTTACAATTGTGCAAAATTAGAATCATTTACGTGCAAGTCTTTCAAATGCTCAAAACCAAGCAATTTTGTATCTAAAGTGGAAAGAAGTGCATACCTCCTAGAAAGTGCATTAGCCACCACGTTTTCTTTCCCTTGCTTGTATTTCATCAGATAGGGGAATTGTTCTAGAAATTCAATCCACTTACCATGCCTTTTGTTTACCTTTCCTTGTCTCTTAAAATGCTTCAAAGATTCATGATTTGTGTGCACCAAAAATTGTTTCGACAAAAGATAATGTGGTCAAACCTGTAAAGTTCTCACCAAAGCATACAAGTCTTTGTCATAAGTGGAGTAATTAAGTTTAGCACTACTTAATTTCTCACTGAAATAAGCCACGGGTCATCCATCTTGCATCAAAACAGCACCAATACCTATACCTTCACATTCAATTTCAAAAGATTTAGTGAAATTAGGAAAAATAACTAATGGTGCATTACTTAACTTCTCTTTAAAGGTATTGAAAGCCCCCTCTTGCTCTTTTTCCCATTTGAATCCCATATTTTTCTTGACAACCTCAGTTAAGGGTGCAGCTAGTATACTAAAGTCTTTGACAAACCTCCTATAGAAACTAGCTAACCCATGAAAACTTCTTACATTACTCAAATTTTTAAGTGTAGGCCATTCTTTAATTGCCCTTACTTTTTCCCATCCACTTCTACACCTCTTGAGCTAACAATGAATCCAAGAAAATTTACTTGTTGTGTACCAAAAGAACATTTTTTAAGATTAGCATACAATCTTTCTTTTCTCAATGCAAGCAAGACACACTCCAAATGCTCAAGATGTTCACCTAAGCTCTTACTATAGATGAGGATATCATCAAAGTCAACAACTACAAATTTTCCAAGAAAAGCATGCAAAACATAATTCATGAAGCACATGAACATACTAGGAGTATATTAAACCAAAAGGCATAACTAACCATTCACACAACCCATATTTAATTATGAAAGCTGTTTTCCATTCATCCCCTTCTTTCATCCTAATTTGATGATAACCACTTTTCAAACCAATTTTGGAAAACTAGCAAGAACCATGCTCATCAAGCATATCATCTAATCTAGGAATTAATGTTCATAGTTTACAGTGATTTTGTTAATGGCTTTACAATCCGTACACATCCTCCACGATCTATCTTTCTTTGGTACAAGAATAATGGATACAGCACAAAGACTCATGCTTTCCCTCACCCATCCTTTTCCCATCAGCTCCCCAACTTGTTTTTAAAGTTCCTTTGCTTCTTTGGGATTAGTTCTATAGGTTGGCCTGTTAGGGAATATAGCTCCAAGAATGAGATCAATTTGATAATTCTTCTCAATGGTGGCAAACCACTTGGAACTTCATCCAGGAACACATCCTCGAATTCCTGCAAGAGAGATACAAAAGAACTAGGTAAAGAAATTTGATCAAATGTTAGAGTTTAAACAAGCCTCTTTGTACTAAAGTACAAGCATAGGTTGATGAGAAAAACAAGCTCTCTTGATCTCACTTTCTTTTGCAATGACACTCATGTGTTTACTCTCCTTTTCTTACTCACCACTCTCTCGGTGTTTACCTTTCTTGTTTTCACTCAAAAGTTTCTTTTCACTTTCTTTTTTATTAGATGTCTCGCGCTCTCTAGACTGCCTCATTTTTACTTGATCTTCAAAAACTTGTCTTGGAGCCAAAGGTGCAAGAGCGAGTTTCTTCTTGTTGTGCATTAGTGAAAACCGATTAGTGTATCCATTATGGATCACCTTGCGGTGAAATTGCCATGGTCTTCCAAGAAGTATGTGTGCAGCCTTCATAGGGACTACATCACAAAGTACCTCATTCACATAATCTCCAATAGTGAATGGTACCAAAACTTGCTTGTCCATCTTCAATTCTCCATTACTACTAAGCCAGTGCAACCTATATGGCCTAGGATGCTTAAACGTGCTCAAATTCAATTTTTCCACCAAGGTTGTGTTGGCTACATTGGTGTAGCTCCCCCCATCAATGATCATGCTGCATACTTTTCTTTGAACAAGACATCTAGTATAGAAAATGTTTTCCCTTTGTGTACCATCTTCTTCTTTTTCTTGCACATTCAAAATCGTTCTAACAACTAACAAATCACCATCATGAGGCCAAATTTCCTCACCTTCACTTTCATTCTCTAGTGATGCATCAGACTCTTCCTTGGTCTCCACCTCATCATTATCCTTCAAAATCATTGCTCTCTTGTTAGGACATTGAGAAGCAATATGAAATCTTCCTGGACACTTAAAGCACTTTATGTCTTGATTCTTTGAAGTGCTTGTTGATGGTTGAATTCTCTTTAATTCAGCCTCTTTGGACTGAATTGCAATTGGTTGCTCCTTTTTTGGGTTGTTTCTCCAAGGAATTGAATTGGAACTAGAAGAATTTCTTCTATTCCTCTTCTTCAATTGCTGCTCCACCTTAATTGCTTGATGCACCATCTCTTGAAGTTCCACATAGTGACACATCTCAACAACATCAGCTATATCTTGGTTGGCCCTTGAGAAATTGAGCCACAGTTGCTTCTTGATCCTCCACAATGTTTGCTTGAATCATGGCCATCTCCATCTCCTTGTGATACTCATCCATACTTTTAGAACCTTGAGTGAGTCTCTGCAACTTGTTATCGAGTTCCCTATGGAAATATGACAAATCTCCTTATTATTGCCTTCATCTCAGCCCATGTCCTAACTGGTTGCTCTCCATTCCTAGCTCTATCTCTTTGCAATTGATCCCACCAAACAAGAGCATAATCAGTAAATTCAAGGGCAGCAAGCTTAAACTTATTACTTTTAGAATATGTGTGGCAAGGGAATATTTGCTCCACACTCATTGCCCACTCTAAATAGGATTCTGGATCATACTTCCCTTGAAATGGAGGAATTTTGATGTCAATTCCTCTAAGTTCATCACCAGAATTTCTTCTTCTCCTATTATGCCTAATGATCCTTCTTCTCTTTAGGTTTTGATCACTTATCTCTTCCTCTCCAGATTGGTAATTTGTTTCATCTTGAGAAGCATGCTGACTACCAGGTGCATGGTTTGCCATCCTATCCATCCTCTCATGGAGCTCTTCAAATTTTGTATTGAATAGCCATTCTAGATGGCCGGTCAATACTTGCATCTGAAAAAGTGGATAATCCTTCACCTTGTGATGGATTTTCATCTCCTGCCATGTTAGCTAATTGAAACCAAAAAATATAGGACCTCACAATACTCACAAAGTGTTTTACACTCTTGAAATATGACACTCACACTCGTGTATGTCATTCAAATTGGCTTTTGACCAAAATGTTCTCTCTAGCTCTTTTTTGCTCAAACTTTCACTTATGCGTTCTTAAGAAAGAACCTGATCAATGATCCTTTTAAGGCAACAGATTTTGATAAAAAAAACAAAGAAAAAGGATGACTAGAAGAACTGAAACATGGAATATCAAAACTTACTGGAACATGTTTTGGCTTGTTTTCTTCTTCTCAGTTTTTTTTTCTTTTTCATTTTTTATTTTAGTTTTTTTTTTCAAGTTCAGATCTGAATAACAAGGAAACTGTGCACTGATTACCAAATGATATGATTCAGCTTGGTTAGAGTTGAATGGCTTGATTCAATAACTAGAATAAACCTCGATCATCTTGCATTTTCAGGTTGGAGTTTAGAAATGTATTTGAGTTTGTCTGTGTTTCAGAAAGATATAGATGCTACACTCAAGAGGAGATGAGAAGGCGAGTGATAAGTCTTATTTTGATCACCACAAGTTGCCTTGATAAGATCAGATTTAGTTCTTTGCCCAAGAACAAAGGGAAGTTCTCACAATGAGGAGAAAACTCAAATGAAAACTATTCATAATTTGACTTGTGTATTACGTTGAGTTCCTATTTATAATCTTAAGTGGACTGTAGAAAAATCCCACTACAAAAACCACTAAGCATTAAGTTGCTCTACACCCACTATCATTCTCATTAAGCATTAAAGCCCCACTATCATTCCCACTTCACCCACTATCTATCACTTAAAACACTTAAAACTGACTTGAAAACAACTGAAAAGCATCTGAAATGGAAAGTGCACAAAAATTTACAAGAAAATAAGATAAATTACAGCTAGTTTAAAATAATTATTCCAACCTAATCTGTTTGCAACTTGATCACTTGAATTGCACTTCATCTTTGGGTCTTCAAGTGACTTCTTCATATTGGACTTGGCTATTCTTCAAACTGAATAGGGAGCTCATGCTCAACTAGATTGCTCTTGCTCTTTGCTTCCATGACTAGGCTTTGCAAAGTTTCTTTTAGCCTTTTTGTTTTAGCTCTAGTCACTGGTTCATCTATGTGTCATAATTGATCTTGAACTTTGTTAGCCTTAGTTGAATTCTCATCATTCCATGCCCACCACACCACATGAGCAATCAGCCACTCACCATTTGGAGCTAAGAATATATGGGTACCACCAACTTGACCTTGAAAGTTTGGAATAATATCAACAACTGCCACAGAGCACATAAACTTGTGAATAGTCTATAATGATCTCTAAACAACTCTAATAACATTGGGAGAGCACCCTCACTTGACAATAATAAGAAACTACAACACCCAAACTCTAGAACATTGAAGCATTGGGGAAGGGAGATTGATGGAGGATGAGAGTGAAAGGGTCGAAAGGAAAGAGAGCTGTTAAGGTTCAGATTTGGGGCAAAAATTCTAGTGGAAAGGGGTATTTATAGGGGGGTCACTTAAACGAAACTACGTCATTTCAACAATGTTCAAGCATCGGAGGCACTGCTATAGAGGTCAAGGCATCTCTAGCTCCCTCTCGTGTACAACATGGGAGTGCTATAGCTATGGCTAAGTGCCAAACTCTACCAACACCCCTTGACCGCTACAATGGTCCTAGACTACTATAGCAGTGACAGAAACTCCAAGTTCCACATAACTTGGTCTTTCATACTTTTAGGGCTTTCCTGGCAACACGACTGGGTCTTAAGAGACCCCGAGGCTATATGAAACTTGTTGACGGACACGTATACATGAGGTATTACACTTTCTCTCCTCCTTTCCATGTTCTTGAGTTAGAATGTTTATATTCTTCATTGTTGGCAAGTGAGGATGCTTCCCCAATGTTCGTATAGTTGGTTAATAATTGTTCTAGAGTTGTTAGAGATTATTCATGTGTCCATATTGCTCTATGGCAGTTGTTGGTGTTATTCCAAGAGGGAACGAATCCCCTTGAAATTTAGTTTTTTTTTGTAGGAAAGGATATTTACGCACACTTAAAAAAGATGAGAAAGTGAGTGATAAGTCATGAAGGTTTGATTGCCGCAAGTTGCCTTGATAAGATCAGATTTAGTTCTTTGCCCAAGAACTCAAGCGAAGCTTTCACATTAGAGAAAACTTAGATTTTATTCAACTTCAACTTCTATTTGCAATATAAGAGTTTTCCTATTTATAGGCTTAGTGGAGGGCTGAAACATTAAACCTTCATTACACTTTCTGTAACACCCTAATAGACCCGGACTCTATTAGCTGTTACCTATATTCTTTAATCAATTTTATTTTTAAATTAATGATAAGAAGATAGGGGTAATTTTTTTTATATGAATCTACTTTTAAAAAAATTAAGCTTGTAATGTGAATGATATGTGCGCCATAGTTCCGATATAATATAATTTCTAAAATTGAAGTTTACTGAGCAGTAATATCATTGTTACCAACATGAGTTTACATAGTAGCACCTAGACGAGTAAATACAGTACTGGCTTTTGATACATCTAATAAAATAGTACATAGAAGAAAATACAGCATACGGATAGCAATAGTGGAAAAGTGAAAATCTCTAGCATAGATTACTACAGAGGTGGTGGTAGTGGTTCTTAACCTATCAAATGTCTAATCTGAGGCTAGGCTAGTAGTGGTTTTTTTTTTCCCTAGCTCCCCAGACTTCGTGCATCTTGACTCAGGGAAGTGAGACTTCCCCCTTCTCGAATAGTTGGGATTCATCGAGATCCGTGGTGACAACGGAAACATACATAGGAGTGAGAAATGCTGGATTTCTCAGTAGAAATTTCAACTTGGTATCGATTGTGTCATCATTGTCACTCCAACTACCTCGGGTTTATTTACAAAGTGATGGACAGGTAAAGGTTCATTTATCAAGATTTTCGCAAACGTGATTAGCCGAGGTAGAGTTACACTATTCTTATTAGCAGAGTCATACATATCTAACTTAATGATTTCATGCATCTTTTTTGTAATCATACAAGCATTTCTACTACTAGCATGACACTTTATTCTCTTTTATTGACATGTCTCATAATTACTCACGGGATGAATACATCAATGCCTTAGACCACCCTAAAAGGGTAATGAGCTCATACCGTGGCCGTCGCCACAACCTTTTGGTTTTCTTTCCGTTGCCGTGATCTCAACGGTTTAGGGGGTTAAGCCGTGAGCTTAGCTCAAGTCCACTTTTCCAGACTATCATTGCTACTTTTTATGGCTTTACTTTTATTCTCATTGAGTGAAAATCATCATGCAATCATAAATAAATCATGGTACAATCAATCATCCATTCTTATCATTTCATAACTCATCAATATATATTCATAATACTATATATCAGCTTGGATATCATAGAAACATTTCATACACAATCTTATATCAAATAGTAGAAATTTCATACTAAGTCTCATGGTAAAAAAAAAAATAGTATTCTTGTTAAGTAGGTATTTAGCATATAGACTTATGTAAGATGTAACATCCTAATTTTTAACCCAATACTCTAGAACATATTTAGGTTAATCATTAGTCTATTACTTTTTTAGTCTCATTCCTTAGAATCTTTCATTAAAATACTTAGCGGAAAATACGAATAAATTTTTCTTTTTGAAACTTGAAAGCAAAACGCGAGGCGCGCACTAACCTAACGTTCGTCATAACCATAACGTGCAAGAAAAAGTAACCACACCATTGATAATCATGAAACATAGTATTATACATTACGATCACAATATCATCACATCTTCATAGATACATAAACTACTAACATCATAGTACCATCATTTACATCAAAACATGCCCACATATGTGAAGTCATCCTTATCCACCTATGAGGTTAGATAAGTGTTAACCCAAAAAGCTAAGCTATCTATGCCTCCGCAGCGACCCTCTACTCCGTCTGCTAGTGTGTCCCTTAAGCACGCGCCTCAAAAGAAGTTACGAACCTCGTTGTAATCCTCATCTAGAGACGACACGGAAGAAAGGGAAGGGATGAGAAACTCAATTCGAGATTCTCAGTAGGGACTCCCGACTCTAACACTAGTGTCATCGTCGTCGTCCCCAGCCACCTCGGTTTTAATTATGAAAAAGGTGTACATGCATAGAGATTGGTTTTAGGCTTTACAAATCTAATTATCCGAGGTGGGTGTCTTTTAGTATGTGTCTTAATGACATGAATGCAACAGATATTTGATGAATGCATGACAATACCATATGCACATTAACACGAAAATCGTAATACTTGGGCACATCATAAAGGAACATAAATCATATACATGGCACGAAAAAGGCATAGTACTTTTCTTGTGGCATCTTTCTCATAAGTAAAACTCTTAAGTTCTTTTTCTTAAAGACCACCCTCTTAACATATCCACCAAAAGTCCAACCGATTCACCAGCCCGGCGATAATCTGGTCACCAAACTACGTCTCATCTATCGCCTAGGAATGAGCTCATTCCTAACTAGTCGTTACTAGATTTAATATGGGCTAATAGAGGGGGTATACATAACTTTCTCGGATCACCTATCTTAGGATCATTTCCTTCTTTGAAACGCTCTACTGGTATCTAGTACACAGCGAATTGTCCGCTTTGGCAAGCTCAATGTCAATACCCTCACGGATTTGTTTCCTCCCCACCGTAGCGGGAGAAATGCGTCTCAGTACTACGTCACATATGTTCTGGGGGTGCTCGGCCGAACCGGTGTCACCCAGAACCTATCCTGGGGGTGCTCGGCCGAACCGGTGTCACCCAGGAGTTTTCACAAACTTTTCTCAAATTCTCAAGTTTGATGGGAAATTCGGCAACAGAACGGCATACAATCGGATTTCCTTCAAACTTGCTTTATGCCACGAAACATATAGAGCATGCATAGTCATTCAACATCAACATAAGGCATCATATTCATCGTATGCATCATAAGCATCATAATATCATAATTTTACATAACGCATCGTGGCGGGAGCATCAACACATCAATACTATACGCTCTCATCAGAGATCACATGCTCAAGTTGTTCTCGTAATAAAACATATATCCTCATGAATTCCTCATATGAATATCATCATCATCATTTACATAACATACATCATCATGGAACATTCAACCGTTTATCCTTACGGTAGCTTATGGTTTGACCCTTACGGGTCTTAATCTTGAGATATAATTCTCTAACATCCGACGCTCCTATTTTTATGCACCTAAGGGCTCATAATTAATCATCATTCCTAATCCTCATGTTCGTACTTAAATCTGAAAAGCATAGGGCAGAATCTCTAACTTGTTTTTACGGGGTTCTAGAACTTACGTTTTAGACCATTTCTCGGTTCCGTTTTCGCCGAAGGCGCTATATATTAAATCTAAATCAATTATGAGGCATTCCTATGCTTAAGGATTAATTATTAATCATGTTTATCATTTTGTAAGGGTGCTGGACAGAATCTAGAAAATTAAATGTTCTAAGAGTTCTAAACTTGCACTTTTACGGTTTTCTAGTTACTAGTTTCCCCGTAGGTGCTAGAATTCAATTCTAATCCAAATGATACCAAGTTTTTCATGTCTAAACACTAAATCTGATTATGTCCCCATTAAAACAGTTTGGAAGAGTTCCATAAAGAAATGGGTCAAAACTATGTTAAATTCTAGCTTTACGGTATTTCTAGTTAGCTAGTTTCTTACCTATCATGCATAGGTTTGCTTCTACATCATCACATGATATTTTCACTCATTCCAACACATCAAAACATCATCATACAGCATCACACTCATCACATCAGAACCGAAAACATTTAACTTAAATGAGAGAGTTAAATTGACATTTCTAGGTACATAAGTTAACTAGTTTCTCTTGGAATCATTCTAGAACATCTAAAACTCTTGCAAAACATTTTAATTCATCAAGAGGCTAAGTGAAGCCTTAGGTCAAAGACCAAAATATATTTCATCTCCTAAAAGAGGATAAAATCACAACTTGTGATAACATAACCTTATAAAGATTTGTAAAGCTTTAAGGAAAACTTAAAACATAGACTATTGGTCCTAGTAGCTAGATGAAAACTCATTGCAAGTCCATCATCACTACTTGGCCGAAATTATTCATTCAAGGAATACATTCACATATAACTTTAACTTGGAATGAAATGGGCAAGTCTTTGAGCTCTAGGTTCTTAAGTTATGACATAAACTAAATGTGCTCATGCTTTTCGTTTTTAATCTTGCTTACAAAGTAAAGTGATGACTTAAAATTAAATATGCAAGGCATAACTTAAACGTGCAAGCTTGAAAGTAATTATGCGAGGCATCAACTTAAACGTGCAAGCTTGAAGGTAAATATGCATGGTTCAATTCTTTATTTTAGTGCTCTTGGCCCAACAACAATCGACTTTGAGGCCGAAATAGATAGGCATTCGAGAAATTAATTAGGTGATAATGCAAGTTCAATTCTTTATTTTAGTGCTCTAGGCCCAACAACAATCGACTTTAAGGCCGAAATAGAAAGGCTTCGAGAATTAAATTAAGTGATAATACAAGTTCCATTTTAATCTTTATGTTCTTAGGTGATAGCTAGAAAGCAAAGATGTATAGCAAGAATGTAAATATGGATGTAAGCATAAAATAAATTATGCAAGTTCATTTTATCTTTCTAGAGCTCTTAACAAGACTTTAAAGGAATTTAAACCATAACCCAAACTCATCCAAACAAGGTAAAGTCAAGCTTAGAGTTCTTAAAACTCAACATAATATTTTTAGGAAATCAAACCATGAAACTTAGAAAATTAATGGATTTGGCCGAAATCATCAAGGAGAAAAGGAACATTTTAAAACTCTAGAGTTCATGATCTTGGTGATATATTAACACCAACATCATGAGTCCTCATCATTGAGTTCATAGAGCCATTTAAAAACATCATCAAAGCTAAAGTTCTCAAGAGTTCAAGAAAGGAAAAACTAGAAACACTTTTGCTCAAGAACAAAGATCAAGCTCTAGAGTTTGTTTCAAGTGATGAACATCATCATGAAACTCTCATCATCAAGCTCTCATTTCTTTGAACTCCAAAGGCCCATGGCCGAAACATAAAGAGGAATGAGGAGAAGAAAAGAAGTTCTAAAAGGAATCAAGAGAAACTATGAACATAAAGCTTGAAACAAGAACTTTAAAGAAAGAATACATGAAAGAAAATCCCTACTTGATGTGATGAACTTGAAGATGGAAGAAGAAGATGAAGAAGATGAAGAACTTGAAGAACTCCAAGAACTTGAAGAACACTAGAACTTTGAGAGAAAAGGAAAAGCTTTGAGTGCTCCTAAACTTAGCAAATGTTCTAAAAGTGGTGCAAGCTCCTCAAGGCATTCTATTTATAGAGAAATGAAGCAAATGGAGGGGGTGAGGGGCTGATGCATTTTCGGCCAAGGGGAGTGCAGCCCATGAGTTCCATGAGGTGAGATAATGTGTTCTTGAGGCATGGTGAGGTATGGCTCAAAGTATGGTGAGGTATGGTTCAAGGTATGGCCTCAAGCATGGTTCTTTGAGTGAGAAAATAATTAAACATGTGGTCAATGGGAGAGGAGAATTTCGGCCATGTGCATCAGATTTGGGAGAGGTTTAGTTGCATTTTAATTGTGGTTTTAGAGTTGTGTTTAGGTGTATCTTTGATTATGCTTAAGATTAGGAATTTGTAAGAAAGTGTTTAAGTAAGGAAAATGGGTAATTAAGGTGGTCTAGACATAATTAAGGAGTGGTCTTGCACCATTAGTGAGTTAAATCCTCAATTTAGAGTCTAAACAACTCTAGACACATTTCCTTGATTTAAGGAATTGGAGAGAGAAAACACTATTCAAGATTCCAAGACTAGGAGTCTTGAGTTCTAAAAAGGGATTTAAGTTTAATCTAAGCAATTTTAGGTTCTAATTAACTTTAATAAATTATTTTGACTCTAGATTAATTAGGGAAATTAATTAATCTTCGTTTAGAGCCTAATAATGCTTAGGTTTGCTTAATTACGTCATTAAGCTCAAAAACACTATTCTAGGGGCAAAATCGTAATTTTACACTAAAACTGCCCGGGACCACCGGGACTTGAACAGAGACCTCTAGACACATGAAAACATGTTTTTAAACCTCTGGGGAAAGTTCCGGGCTCAAACGGCACCTTTACCCGCGTAAAAACGCTATAGGGGTATTTTGGTCATTTTGACCCGAAACTGCGGAAAACGAGATTTTTCGCTTCCGGGAGCATTCAAAGGCCATTCAATCCCCTTCAAACATTGAGTTGACCCTTCGAGGATGACCAAGTTGGTTACCCTCGAACTCGGGTCAGGAAATGACCTCAGGGGCATTTTGGTCATTTCCCTCGGACAGAGAAATCGGGGTGTTACATAAGATCTCATGTAGATTCTCTTAGTCTTCTTTGAATACTTAATATTTAGTAATACATTAATGCACTTTAAAATATTATTAAATGTTCTTTACATATTTTAAAGCTCCCCTATGACTTTTATATATATATATATATATATATGTTTCCTCTTGAAGATTATTACTACTTAAATATTTAAGTTCTCTTGCAAGACTTAAATCTTCTATTTCAGTTTCTAACATCTTTTAGAAAAAAAAAATTGTAGCTCTCTATATACTTGTTATCTCAGCCTAGAAAAGGTAGTTTTAGATTCCTAATTCATCAAGTTTTAGTGTAATTCAACTGTAATCCGTGCACAGGAGGATTCCTGTGAAAAGGGGGTGGGTCACAATGGACACGCTTAAATACCAAGTCTTTCCTTAGCCAGAACCGTTCCAAACTACACTCTCACAGCACAGTGTCCTGAAAATTATTTCTCATTCTATATTTACGCGGTGCAAAGCATTATGTATAACATACATAGATGTGTTTCTCTATGTGTTAGCTTTCCTAAGGAGTTGAAATCAGTCCATTTGGATTTTTATATAGTGAGTTACACTTATTTTACTACTGCAAGGTCATATGTAGAGTTTCAGTTTTTGGCTTAGCTTTAAAAATTTATATCTTGAGCTAGAGAACTCCAGTTTAGGTGATTCTTTTTGGAGAGTCTTCTATAATGAGTTTAGTTTATGATAAAAATATTTTTATTTCGGGATACTTCATATTTTATGATCATTACATTCCGAAGTGCCTGCTGCCAGAATCAACCAGAAATTCCAGCACCTACCATTTTTATGTCTTTAGTAATTTTTATTAAAAAAAAACAAGTTTCACATACTATCTTTTTATGTTATATTTGAGTATGATAACATCATAGAAGTGCTAAGAACATAATAGAATATATTGTGCTATCTAAAAATATATTTTACAAATAATCATTCAAAACTTTTGATAATAACTCAAGGTTGAGGCATTCTATCTATGGTTAGAAGCCAATAATGATTGAACAAATAAAGAAGAAACTCCTACCTCTTATGTAGGGTCTAAAAAAGAGTCATTCTCTTCTTTCTTGAGCTTATGCAAGAGTCCTTGGAGTGGATGACCCTCTTTGAATCTTGACTCTAGAACTTGAGTGCTTAAGAAAATATTTCTCACCAGAGTTAAAGATTGTAACTCTTATGAGAGCTAGTGAAGGTTTGAGTTTAGAATTTAAGTGTTTAAATAAGGTTTAGAGGATTAAGAGAAATCTTTGAAGAGGAGAACATAAGAAGAATGGTAGAAAAAAATAAGAAAGAAAGAGCACTTGGGGAGTTTCTAAGGCTTGGAAACTAGTAAAAGTGTATGTATTTTACAAGAGCTAGAGAATGTATCTCTTGCAAAGCATGGTAAGGCCTCTTTGTGTTTTGGAAATGTAAGGAATGGAAAAGAGTTTGAAGAGTATTTATAGTGGAAGGATCAAGACAAGAAACATTTAGAGAATTAATTCTTGGAGCATGATTTATGGAAACTTGTTGGCCAAACTTTGGATGAAAACACTCCATGTTTTATGCAAACATGTTGGCCTAGTTTTATGAAATCATGTTCCATGTTTTATGCAAAAATGTTGTTAGTGGAAATTTTCTAACCTTTAATGTATGTATGCATCATAGATTTACATCATGTGATCTTATGCTTTAATAAGTGTTTTTAATTTTTTAGCATGAGATTATCTATGTGCATGTATGTGATTAAGAATGTGTATGATGTATGTGGTTGAATTATTGTATTGCCATCTTAATTCAATGGTTTAGATTCATTCTTGTCTAAAGACAAATCTAGGGATTTGTGCAATGTCATTGTTGTAATTTCTTTAACTAAGACAAGGATACTTTTGTAATTATACAATGATAATGGTATTCTTGTAATTCTATTTACAGAGTAAGGATATCTTTGTCATTTACTAATAAGGCAAGGGTAGTTTGGTAATTTCCTTTACATAGCAAGGGTATTTTCGTTATTTCTATTAAATGATGGCATTTTTGTAATTCTTTGCATTTTTCTCTAGAAATACTTGAATATTCTAATAATATTTGTTATGTTTCATAAAACTGGTCCAGGTTCTCTTGGTTTTTGCTATATTTTATCTAATTGCTAATTAGCATTAATCGATATTTATTTTATTTATGAAATTAGGGATGTTACACTTTCCACTAAGTATCTACTATCCACTAAGACTCTACTATGAATTCTGCACCACCATCATGCACTCATGCACGTTACATTTATTTTCCACTAGTGTAGTCGTAAGAGTCCACTAATCCTAATAATAACTTAGTAACTATCAAAATACATAAAAAAAAACTCACCTCAGAAAAAATCACTCAAAAATATATATGAAAAATACAAAGAAAATAATAAAAACTGAACTTATTTATTTTCCACTAGGGTCCAATATTCTTGATCCATTAAATAGGTCAATTGCAGCCCATGAATGAATCTTTGATCATGCAAATTGGGCCTTTACAATGTCTTCGTGTTGGCTCAATTTCACTTTCAACTTGAAGGAATGTAATCCATTTAGTTGCTGCCTCCATTGTGTGTTGTTGATCCTCCTTTTCCTTGATCTCCATTATTAGGCCTCCCAAAGCCTACTTCATTATCTTAGTCTTGAACCTTGTCATGGGTACTCCAATTCCCTTCAATGCCTATTCCTCCTTGGCTTTGTCTTGCAAGCTTGTAACCATTCCTTGGTTCACATCATTCCCTCATTCTTTAGGTGAATTCATCCTCGAATTTAAGTCTTCATCACCTACATTAAAAGGATGCAAATCAACCACACTGAATCTTTGCACTAACACCATACTCACCGAGAAAGTCAATTTTGTAAGCATTGTCATTCATTCTTTCCAACACTTGGAATAGTCCATCTCCTCTTGGTTGAAGCTTTGATTTCCTTTGGGAGGGAAACCTTTCCTTCCTCGTATGAACCCATACCCAATCACCGGGTTCAAAGACAACTCTTTTTCTTCCTTTATTGGCTTTATTTGCATATTGCTCCATTTTTTTCTCAATTGAGCTTTAACTTGTTCATGAAACTTCCTCACATATTCAGCCTTTGTTTTTCCATCCTTGTGAAGTAAACAAGAAGTGTTAGGTAAAGGAAGCAAATCAAGAGGTGTTAGTGGATTGAATCCATAAACTATCTCAAAAGAACAAAATTTAGTAGCAGAATAGACAGCTCTATTATAAATGTAATTTATCTTTAGTGAAATAATCTTTACTTGCCCTTGATATGTTGAAAGGGATCTCATATTTCTCTTATGGCCCTAAAACTCAACTTTGTGCATTTTTCTCCTTTTATTAACATAGGGAAAACCTAATTCATACCAACTAGTATCAATGGATAACACTACACATGGGTAATAGACTGCTTATAAGGGTTGAGCTTATTTTTATGCATGATCATCAGACTTCATTTTTTTCCTTTTTCAAATCTCATATAGATCTATTCCTAGCCGATGCATCTACTGACTCATAATATATCTAGGGAAATTCCTCTTTTTGTATTTCCTTTCATTTAACATAAGTCTTGTTTCTATTTTGCCATATGTCAGAATACGGACAATTGAAGTTCATACGTTCTCTTTTATATCATATATATGCATCATTTATTTTTCTTTTTTCAAATGCATCCATTAATCACATATAGACATTCATTCACCAGTAATTCTCATTCATTCCTCATAATTCAATATTTAAAGTCTATATAGCATGCATTCATACACATCACACTTGAATCAAATGTCATTATGTTACCAATTTAAGACATTAGTACAATTCCATCATAATGGGCAGATTTCTCACCTCTGTAGAAAAATTATTTTGCATACCATTCAATCAAAATCAAGGCTACAAAAATTATCCATGACACTTCAATGTATCCACAAATTCCTATAAAATTTTCAGGGCAAAAAAAGCTCTATAGCTATATTAACGAAATTGTATAAATTCAGAGGTAAAAAACTACTCATTTTCAGTTAACAACTAGAAGTCTCAATTTTATTACTCTACCAAATGAATAGATAAAATCCTAAAAAAATTTAGGGTTGGAATTCATGATGTCCTCAACAACCTAGAAAAATTTCAAGTCAAAATTAGATTATTTGGTATAGTAACAAAAATAGACAAATTTATAGCTTTAGAATTTACTGTTCAGACCACAACCCCAACCGTCTCAGTTTTTTATTTTTCAAAAATAGTAAAATTCTTCAAATCAACCCAAGAAAATTACCAAATGCCTTCATATGTTAGTTTCACTATATAAAAATTTCAGCACAAAAGGATATCTAAAAATACTTAAGAAAAATCATAAAATACTCATTGCCAGTGAAATACCAGAGATTCCAATAGCCTAGTTTGAAATTTGTTTTGGTAAAAATGGTTTTCTAACAACAACAAACTACTACACGCTTTTTAAAAACATCAATATCTATGTGTTACCATACAACAAAATCAAAAATATCAAGTTCAATCATTAAATATCATGTAGAAATAGAATTGAAAAAGAAAGAGATACAAAACCCTACTATGAAGTTTTAAGGCTTCTAGTTTGAAAAGATCTTCTAGAAATGATTTCCTTCACTCTTAGCTTTTCCAATCAACTCTAAACCCTTCATTTAATGGTGGGCTATGATATCTCAAGGTGGAGAATGGAGATGATTCAAAATTCGAATCGGTTGATTTTGTAGATTATGAAGAGTAGAACAAGTTTAGTAAAGGAATTTTGGAGTTTTAGTAACTTTGGGCTAGGCTTTGGGGATTTGAAGTTAGAGTTAGGGTTTAGAGAGAAGAAACAATGGAGTGTTGTATTTATGAGCTCTGTGGTCAAAAATGATGATGATGAATTGACAAGGTTGGTTGTGTTGTTCTTATCTTGAGTTTGGTGATAGTATTTATCTAGTTTCAAGTTTTTCTTTCTTTTTGGAAAAGAAATTATATGAATAGTTAGGATTGATTTGTTGGTCAAAAAATGAATCTTGGACGATCAATATATGAATATGCCATAAGACCAAAAATATTGAGTTCAAAATTTCAATATCTTCATAAACAAAATTTAGAACAGAAATGATATGAGCTAAGAAAGGGTTACAAGCTTGCAAGACAAAGCTAAGAAGGAAAAGGCATTGAAGAGAATTGGAGGACCCATAGCAAGGTCCAAGACTAAGAGAATGAAGCAAGCTTTGGGAGGCTTAATAATGCAGCTCAAGGAAAAGAATGATCAATGCACAATGGAGGCAGCAAGTAAATGGATCACGTTCCTTCAACTGAAATTGAAATTGAGCCAACATGAAGACATAATTGTGAGGACACAATCTGCATGATCAAAGATGCATTCATGAGCTACAAGTGACCCATTTAGTGGATTGAGGCATAGTGGAAAATAAATAAGTCTAGTTTTTATTATTTTCTTTGTATTTTGGTGAGTTTTTCTAACATGGATTTTTATTGTCTTTTAAGAGTTACTGAGTTATTATTAGGATTAATGGACTCTTAGGGATGCACTAGTGAAAATGCATGTAACATACATGAATGCATGATAGTGATGGAAAATTAATACTTAGTTGAGTCTTAGTGGATATTAAATACTTAGAAGGGAAGTGTAGTGAAGGTTTAATGTTTTAGCCCTCCACTAAGCCTATAAATAGGAGAACTCGTGTATTGCAAAGACAAGTTAAATTTGAATGAAATCTGAGTTTCCTCTATTATGAGAGCTTGCCTTGAGTTCTTAGGCAATGAACTAAATATGATCTTATCAAGGTAACTTGTGGCGATCAAAACCGTCATGACTTATCACTCACCTTCCCATCTTTCTTGAGTGTGGTGTCAATATCCATCCCTGAAACTTAATTTCAAGGTGATCTGTTTCCTAGTTTTGTATCATTTGGTATCTAGAGCTTTGGCTCCTTGTTTTTTAGGTTTGTGTTGTTTCTTGTAACACCCTAGTAATTAACCAAATACACCTAGGTTGAATCTGATTAATGACTAGACTTTACTCCTTGCTTTGGTTCTTTCTTCATAATTTGAAAATACTTAGTGAAATTACGAGCCATTTTTTTTAAAAAAAAAACATAATTGAAAACGTGAGCCGAGTACAACGTGAACGAGTAAGCGGAGTATAATAAGACGTTTAAGAATATATCACATCATATCACTTTGGCTCTATCATATAACATCCATAAGCACATTATAACATATATTTACATACAATAACCTCACTCAAAGGGTGGGTTATGATCATACATCATTGTCTTATGCAAACCCATAAAAGAAAATATACATAAGGAAATACATGCCCCTAAACTAGATAACTCCATAAGTCGGGAAGGTTATCCTAAAACTAGGGTGCATGAACACACATAAATCTACTAAGAACCTTCTATGGCCACTGTCCTGGAAATGGGGGAATAAATCCGATCCACTGATGAGCTCCCTCGGGAGGGGACACACGAGATGCACCAGGCTGGGGTCGCATGGACGGCCTTCTTGCTAACCTCGGCTGAACAATTGTTTCCTCACTACCCTCTCTTACACGTGTGGGAGTAGGAGCAGAGCTCTCAGAATATACATGAGTAGGAGTGTCCTCTGAAGGATCAGTTTCAGAATATCTCATCTCGGGAACATACTCCGGAAATCCATGGACCGCAGATGAAGCGGGATAAGAACGTAACATCCTTTCATCAAGTGGACGTGCATGTTCGAAAACCATTTCATCGCCATAGGGAGAAGTAGGAGAAAATCGATAACTAGGGACAGGATGTGCAAATGGACGACCTATGTAAATAAAAACACGAACTGTGCACCTCCCTTCAAAATGATACGAGCGATGTACCGGATCATAGTGGAATTCCCAAGTAGGGGTATCAACGAACAGGATGAATGTCGCCATTTGAATCTGGAGACAATGATGGAAATAAAGAAAAGGGAGTGAGAATCTTGCTAAAGAATTCTCAGTAGGGTACCTCCTTCTACAGTGTCATCATCAAAGTCCCCAGGAACCTTGGGATTATTCTAAAATAGTAAGCATGCAAAGATTCATTTTAAGTTCGGACAAATACTTAACCGAGGTTCGTCAATTTTTAATCATGCGTCTTATAGTGCATCATAATCTTAACATGTCATATTTACAATGAACTTTTCCTTTATCATTACATCATATTCCTCATCATCATTATCAAAATAACATGCATAAGAGAACGTGATATAATATTAGCTCCACATGGACACAGTGCACATATTTCATTTCTTTAGTGCCTTAGGTGACTTAAAATCTTATCATCATCATTATTTTCCTTGGGCCACCCTATACTCCACCCTTTTGGGAGTAATTTAGGTTATGAGCTCATACTTTACTAGTCGTCACTAGCATATACTTATCCCTTTTGATAAGCTAAAGTCCCGACTCTACCCTTTTGAGAGAACGGGTTAGGGGGCTAAAATCACCTTTTCACCACCTATAGTTTGATGGTTCCAAAGGATCATTTTCTTATAAGTTTAAGTCACCATTAAATCTTTGCATGTTATATCACAATACAATTCATAAACATCATAGCATTTTCTCATTTATAGTCTTAAGCTAGAATAATATATATCAACTATAATCATGCATCTCGGAGATTCCCAGGAAAGAGAGGTGGGTCACAATGGACACGCTTAAATACCAAGTCTTTCCTTAGCCAGAACCTTTCCAAATTACACTTTTGCAATGATACACTTTCTTCTAGCAACAAAGGTAAATTTTACATAATAAAAAATATTTCATGCATAAGCATTCTCATTATTTGCAACAACAACTATAACATGCAAGCCAGGAAATCATTCAATGATATCAAGTACTTAATAAGCATCCAATACTTACATAGAATTATCAATTATAGAACTAATTAATTATGCACCTAAGGGATTTATTACCATCCTTACGATTATTTATAGGCCTTAAGAACACTATTAAATCAAATGGGGTAGCATAGGTAGTAAGTTGTTCCTAAGGTTTTACGGTATGCTAGAAGTTATGTTTTAAATCCTTTCTTGTTACCAGCTTTCCCTATGATGCTGAAATTAGTTACTAAACCAATTATGAATCATTCTCCCTTATTTAAACATAATAAAACCTGGTTCTTATCGTTGCTAAAGATTCTGGATAGAATGCATAAATTACATTCCCTAGAGTTCTAGAAATCTTGTTTTTACGGTTTTCTAGTTGCTAAGTTCATTTTTAGTGTTCGGGATCAATCCTAGTCTAATTGATACCAAATTTTTCATGGCTAACTAATCCTAGACAGAATTATAACATACTAAAACAGATTTGGCATTGGCTAAACTTAAAGGGGTCAAAAACTAGGTAAATTCTAGCTCTTCGGTTGTTTTAGGGAGCTAATTTTATCTCTAACATGCAGTGAATCATTCTCTTAACAATAAACCATAATTATCAGAACTTCAAACATATCAAATCATTATCATACATTGATACTAAACTCAGATCAGTGGCCGAATCATGAACCTCATGCAATTACATAGAATCATATTTTAAGTGCATATAAAATACTAGTTCCCCGTAAAATCCTTGCAAAGTCTTAAAACTCATTTAGAAACTAGTTCTTTTGTCAAACTTGGGAGGATCTTCACAATTAAAATTCTCACTTAAGATAAAAGGAGTAAGTCTTGAGCTTTAGAGATTTAGGTGACATCTTAGAATTATAAACATGCTATGCAACCTTATTTTAATCTTATCTTTATAAGGTGATACCTTGGAATTATAAATATGATATGCAATTCCATTTCTTTATCTTTAAGATTTAAGGTGATGACTTGAAAATTAAACATGATGCAAGAAATCGAGCGGTAATCCGCACAGACCAAGAGAGGGAGAAGAGAATATTAAGAAACCTGAGCTACAGTAGTCCGCACAGACCTGTGTGAAGGGAGAAGAGAATTATTATTACATCTTTTTAAGCTCCAATCTCAAGACTTTCTAAAGAATAAATTCTTTAACTCCAATAATCATATTTCTTTGCTTGTGATACATGGCCAAGTCTTTGACTTCTAGGATCTTTAGGTGATGGCATAAAATAAACATGCCATGCTGATTCTTTTAGCCATTATAAAATAAAGTGAGAGCATAAATTAAATATGAAATGCAACCTCTTTATTATCTTGAAAGATTAAGTGATGACTTGAAACATAAACATGAAATTCAAGCTTGGAAAATACATCTTTCAAGTTCTAAACTAAAAATCTTTGTTTTAGCATCATAAAGCATTATTCTTTAAAGTTTTGCATCAAGTGGAGTTTTCAAGCTTTAGAGGCCTAACTTGTGATGGATTTACAACCCACCCTCAAGGTCCTCATCATCAAGCCATCATCTTAGTTCCACCTAGGCCATATGGCCGAATTGGTTAAAGAAAAATGAAGAGGAAAACCGAAATGAAAAGCTAAGGTAAGTTCATAATTTCATCATTTTGAGCTAAAAACACAACTCCTCAAAGCATAGAAATAAATTTAGAAACTACTCCCTACCTAATCTGAGTTGAAGAAGAGGAAGAGAACTTGATTTCTTGAAGTGAAATTAAACAAAATCTCTTTGAAAAATTGAAGAAAGAATTCAACCAAAGAGGAGGAAGAAAGAAAGTTTTTGGTGCTCCTAAAAACTAGTTATGAACAAAGCATTCCAAGACCACTCAAGCAAGCCTATTTATAGAAGATTTTGAGGCTTCTAATTGGCCAAAATGAGGAGGTAGTTGGCGGAATTTTGCAGGAGAAATAAGGGAGGAAAAATCATTTTAGACAAAGTTGTATGAAATTAAGGAATTATGTCTCTTATGGTGATATTTTGGCATTTTGTTTTAGTGCAACTTTTGGCAATAATTCAGCTGCATAATGACATCAATAATTTCATCCATTACAGCCCAAAGAAGTGAAATTTGTGTGTTCCATGCATTATTTAGGTGTAGGCAAGGTATTCATGTAATTTAGAGAATTTACGGTTAAGGGCTTAAGTGAATTAGTAAGCAATTTGGGTGTTTTTGAGCAATTTTGGGTTCTAATCAATCTAAACACATAATTTTGACTCTAGATTAATATTTAGAATTTAATAAGCTTTAATTTGAGCCTAATATTGCTTAGGTTTCGGTATACGAATCAAAAATCCCGAAATTCGCAAAACTGGCCAAAAACAGGGGCAAAATCGTACTTTCACTTAAAAACTGCCCGAGGCCACCCGAGCTTAACCAATAGTTAATCATGGCTTAAAAACAAATTTTAAAACATTTTAGTGAGGTTCGGGCTCAGTCGGCACATCGGAGTTAAAACACCACAGGGCGTTTTGGTCATTTCTCGTCTTTAACTCAAAATTGAGATCCTTCTGCTCTATTAACACACATGACACAAACAATCCCTTATTATCATCAAAACATCCCCTTGAGAATAGGTGGGGCCCACGATCCTCATTTTCTGAGTAAAATAACTTCAGGGGCATTTTGGTCATTTTATACGTACAGAAATTCAGGATTTGCGACTCTCGCATGAATCGCTCCTAACCTTTCTTCTAATGTTATATTCCTTTATTGAGGATTGTTCGGCCTCAAATCTTATGTAATAATTACCTACAGTAATTCGGTAATTTCTAATGACAAAGAAAATTACAAGAAAAATTAGGGCGTTACATTTCTTATCAATTAAAAAAAAAAGCAAATTGTTGGGCATATTAAAAAAAAAATTGGGCAGATTTAAAAACAAAAGAAATTTCTGGGCAGATTAAAAAAAAAAAAAAGAAGGATTGGTGAATTAAAAGGACTCAATATTCTTTCTTTGTGAAATCTGAGTTCAAAGATATTCCTTTCATTGCTCTTGATCTTTGTTGAATTTGTTGTTTCTATCCGTTTATGTCTCTTGTTCTATTGATATTTTCTTATTGGTTTCTTACTCAATTGAATGTCTACTTGTTGTCTTGAGAAAAATCATTTGATAAGGTTCTTTTCGTAAGAGCTTATAAAGGAAGTTGAATGGTAAAAGGTAAGATTGAACATTACACAAGAGCCTATTTCAGTACGAAACATGAGGGGATAAAATTTAAGAGTGCAAACACGAGTAGAGAGGTGAGATCCTTCTAACATTTCATTTGTAATTTTCCTTGTCATCTTTTTGTTGCAAGCATGAGTATGGAAGAATCAGGTAATTCCCCTAGGCAAGGTCTTAATGGGCTCAAATGGAGACACTTACTCAACATTTTGATAGAATGCTTCAAAGACAGCTTAAAGGTTTACATGAAAGGATGGACCGACTTGAAGAAGGAAGAGTCTCCAACCATGGGGGTAATTATAATCATGAAGAATCCCATCAAGAAAGTAACCTATTCTATGATTCCCCAAGAGAAAGAAGGAGGCGTGAATGGGAAGAAGACATCCAAGAAGAGGTAGAACCATAAACATGATGATGATTTAGGAGATGTGAAAGTTAAGGTACCTTCCTAAACACATACCTTGAGTGGGAGATGAAAATAGAACAAATCTTCTCATGCCACAATTATAATGATGCAGAAAAAGTGAAGGTGACTGCCCTTGAGTTCACCGATTATTCCTTAATTTGGTGGGATCAAGTGCAAAAAGAAAGAAGAAGACATGGACAGCATCCTATCAACACTTGGGATAAAATGAATACTTTGATGAAAAAGAGATTTGTGCCTTCCCACTACCAAAGGTGAGATGATTCAGATTGGTTGGAGTTGAATAACTTGAATCAATAACTAGAAACCTGGATCACCTTGCACTTTCAAGTTGGAGTTTGGGATTGTGTTTGAGTTTGTTTCTATTTTCAGAAGGATATAGATGCCACAAAGGAAAGTTCTTACAAGGAAAGAAAACTCAAGAAGTGTAATTCATAATCTACCTTGTGTTGTACATTGAGTGCCTATTTATAATCTTAAGTTTGCTGTATTAAAGTCCCACTACACAAGTCGCTATCATTCCCACTTCACCTACTATCTATCATAATTGTCAAGGATAGATCATCACCTAGTATGCCTAGTTGCAAAGGAGGTGGTATACCAAGTGTGAATTACTAGTTAGGGAAGCACATGAGGGGGTTTAATAGGACACTTTGGGGTTCAAAAGACCTTAGAAATGCTGCATGAACATTTACATTGGTCACATATGAAGCATGATGTGCATAAATTTTGTGAAAGATGCATTGTGTATAGAAAAGCAAAATTGAAGGTATCACCTCATGGACTTTATACTCCTTTGCTTATTCCTAATTGCCTTTGGATTGACTTGTCTATGGATTTTGTTTTAGGGCTACCATGCACCCAAAAAGGAAAGGACTCTATTTTTCTAGTAGTTGATTGATTCTCCAAGATGGCACACTTCATACCTTGCCTTGCCCCAAAGTGGATGATACAAGTCATGTAGCAGATTTTTTTTTCAAAGAGGTGTAAGACTTTATGCCATGCCTAGGAGCATTGTTTCAGATCATGACACCAAATTCTTAAGCCATTTTTGGAGGACCTTATGAAACAAGCTTGGAACAAAGCTTCTTTTCTTCATCGCTTGCCGCCTGCAAACTGATGGCCAAATTGATTTCACAAGGATGGCAAACAAAGGCTCAATATGTGAGGAAGCTTAATGAACAAGTTAAAAGCTCAAATTGAGAAGAAAATGCAGCAATATGCAAATAAAGCCAAGACTGGGAGAAAAACAGTTGTCTTTGAACTTGGTGATTGGGTATGGCTTGTTATGTTCCAGAATGGAAAGATGAGCAATGGAATTGGTTGGAGGCACCATAATCAAGAATGATTGATAAGCCAAGGGAGATCACCATAAGAGCAATTGGATACTCTTGATAAGACCTAGGGTTCAAAGCAAGAACCAAAGAGACATTATTATGAAAAAGGTATTCTGATATGAATTTATCAAAAATGCCCCTTCCAAAAGGTGTTTACAAGGTTTATAAAATAAACTAATGTTTGGCAAGTAGGCTACAACACTTAGCCCAAGATTAAAACATAAAATCATTTAAAAAAATGGAAAAGTCTAAACAACTAGAAAACAAGTGATGGGCTGTACGAAAAAATTAACAAACCTAATTACATTATTACTAACATAAAATTAATAAGCCCAAGTACATAATTAAGTTAGATCAGCCACATGAATGCAAAGGACTAGTCTTAAGTCTTTATCTTCTTGAATGGGTTTCACCTCAAACAAACTTGAAATTATTTGGCTCAATGTTTCCTTAGCTCTCTTTAATTTGGATTTAGTCATTGGTCCACCAAATACTTCCAAAAGGATCTCCTCCTTGCCTTTTCTTATTTGAGTCTAATTTATCTTCCATGATCACATCATCCATTCCTTCTTTAAGGGAATTCATCTAAAATTTAGCTCCGTATTACCTACATCAAATAAGGACAAGGCAGCTACATTAAAAGTAGCACTTACCCTATACTCACCACGTAAGGCAATCTTGTAGGCATTGTTATTTATTCTCTCCAAGACTTTAAAGGGTCTATCATCCCCAGGTAAGAGTTTGGATTTCCTTTGAGATGGAAATCTCTTCTTTCTCGTGTGTTGCCAAACCCAATCACCGGGTTCAAATACAATCTTCTTTCTGCCCTTGTTGGCTTGCTTTGCATAACTACCCATTTTTTTTTCTCAATTTGAGCTTTGACTTGCTCATGCAAACAAAGTCAACCTTAGCTTGGGCATCTTTATACTTAAAAATAGAAGTGTTAGGCATAGGCAGAAAATCAAGGGGAGTCAAGGGGTTAAATCCATACACTATCTTAAAAGGAGAACAATTAGTAGTGCTATGGATAGCCCTATTATATGCAAACTCTACATGAGACAAAACTCTTCCCATGACTTAATATTCTTCTTTATAATAGCCCTAAGGATAGTAGAAAGAGATTTATTAACTACCTCAATTTTACCATCAATTTGGGGGTGACAAATAGTTGAGAAAAGCAATTTAGTATCAATCTTACCCTATAGTGTCCTCCAAAAGTGACTTAGGAACTTGGTGTCCCTATCACTTACAATGCTCTTAGGTACTCCATGAAGCCTCACTACCTCTTTGAAAAACAAGTCAGTCACATGACAAGCATCATCCACCTTCTTGCAAGGTATGAAATGAGCTATCTTAGAAAACCTATCCACCACCACAAAAATGGAATCCTTGCGATTCTTTGTCCAAGGCAATTCTAAAACAAAGTCCATGGACAAATCAATCCAAGGAAAATCAGGAATTGGCAAAGGTGTATAGAGTCCATAAGGCATTACCTTTGACTTAGACTTCTTACAAACAATACATCTTCTACAAAATTTATGCACATCATGCTTCATGTGTGGCCAATAGAAATGTTCATACAATATGTCTTAAGTCTTTTGGACACCAAAAAACCCCATTAAACCCCTTTCATGTGCCTTTCTCACAAGCAACTCTCTAATGGAACTTTAGGAACCTTTTCTTCTTAAACAGATAGTCCTTAAGCCTAAAGTACCCTTTTTGGACAGCATGTACACAATTCTTATAAAATCTAAGGAAAATATGGATCATACTCATACAATTTCTTTATATGTTCAAAACCAATGAATTTAGTTTCAATAGTAGAGAGCCGAGCATACCTTCTTGAAAGCGCATTGGCAATACATGAGCCTTACCTTTCATATGCTTGATCACATAGGGAAATTGCTCAAGGGACTCAACCCACTTGGCATGCCTCTTATTCAGTGCCTTGTCCTTTTAGATACTTCAAGGACTCATGTTCATTATGAATCACAAATTCCTTAGGTAAAAGGTAATGCTACCATGTTTGTAATGCCCCCACTGATGCATACAACTCTTCATCATATGTAGGATAGTTAAAAACAACACCATTTAATTTTTCACTAAAATAAGCAATTGGATACGCTTCTTGCATCAAAACAGCCCCTATTCCCACACTAGATGCATCATATTCAATCTCAAAAGATTTAGTAAAATTAGGCAATGCAAGAATAGGTGCATGAGTTAGTTTATCTTTGAGGGCAGTAAAGGCTTGCTCTTGTTTTTGACCCCATTTAAATCTCATATGCCTTTTAATTACTTCATTTAAGGGTGCAGCCAATGTACTAAAATCTTTAACAAATCTCCTATAAAAACTAGCTAGGCCATGAAAGCTTCTTATCTCACTAACATTCCTAGGAGTTGGCCACTCTTGAAGAGCTTTTACCTTCTCTTGATCAACTTGCACTCCTTGTGAGCTAACAACAAAACCAAGAAAAATTGCATGGTCTGTACAGAAAATATATTTTCCATGTTGGCATACAATTTCTCATGCCTAAGAGCTTCCAACACACACCTCAAATGCATTACATGCTCATGAAAAGATTTTTGTAAATCAAGATGTCATCAAAATAAACAATAACAAATTTTCTCAAAAAATTCCTAAGTACATTATTCATCAAACACATGAAAGTGCTACTTGTGTTTGTCAATCCAAATGGAATGACCAACCATTCATAAAGACCATATTTAGTCATGAAGGCAGTTTTCCATTCATCACCCTCTTTTATCCTGATTTGATGATATCCACTTTTAAGATCAATTTTAGAAAACACATGCTCCATGCAATTCATCCAACAAATCACCTAATCTAGGAATGGGATGCCTATACCTTACCATGATGTTATTGATGGCTCTACAATCAGTGCACATCCTTCAAGTTCTATCTTTCTTAGGCACTCGAGTGACTAGAACTGTACACAGACTTAAACTTTCTTACACCTACCCCTTTTGCATCAAACTTCAACTTGCTTTTGGATCTTTTTGGTCTCTTGGGGATTCCTCCTATAGGCTGGCCTACTAGGCAATAAAGCTCCTAGAATAAGATCAATTTGATGTTCTATTCCTCATAGAGGGGATAGACCGTGAGGTACCTCCTTAGGAAAGACATCTTCAAATTCCTGCAACAAAAAAGAAACTTCACAAGAGAGTCAATAGCACTTACTCTAATTGATTTACTTTCCTTACTCAAAAGTAAAAAGCATTGGCTTTTCCATGAGCTTAGTCTTTTTCGCCGCCTTTCCTTTAATAAACAGATTTTGCAATTTCCCCTCTATTATTTATAACGCCTAGTGACGAAGTCGGGGAGTGATCGCTAGTGCAAGAAGGCACCAATAAGAAGCAGCTCCTAGCAGACTTCTAAGCAAAGAGGTACATGAATAAACTGATTACACACCCGAATGAGAGGGATCCTGAGACTGTATAGGTATGAGACTATATAGTTAAGGAGGGTTTATATGAATTGATTTATACTACCCATACCAACAAGATGCATCTTCTTTTCGGTAGCCCATTACTAAAGAACTCTACAGTTAAGCATGCTTGACTTGGAGCATTGGGATGGGTAACCTCCTGGGAAGCTTTCCTAGGAAGCGTGTGAGTGAGGACAAGCACGCTGAAAAGACCCGTGTTGATTTGTAGGGGCAGTCATCAATCCATAAAACAGCAAGGGATGCTACATTGTTCTACTCTGTTTTTCCTTTTTCTTTTCACTTCCTTTTTCTTTTTTCTTTTCACTCTCTTTATCTTTTCTTTTGTATTTTCTTTTATCTCTCATTTTGGATTGATCATCACTAACCTCTGTTGGAGCAAAAGGCCAAGAATAGTTGTAACACCCCGATTTTTCTATCCGAGTAAAAATGACCAAAATGCCACTGAGGTAATTTTTCAGCCAGAATTCGAGGACAGCCGACCCAGCAATCCTCGGAGGGTCAGCTCAATGTTCAAAGGGGATTATGTGTGGAATGTATGCTAATAGAGCAGAAGAATCTCGTTTTTGAGTTTCGATGCGCTAAATGACCAAATGCCTTTGTGGCTGTTTAACACCAATTGAGCCCGAACTTCACCCAAAGGTTTTAAATGATGTTTTTATAAGTCTGGGCATGTTCTGCTAAGTCCCGGTGGTCCCGGGCAACTTTTGTGCAAAATTATGATTTTGCCCTTGCATAGTGCATTCTGGGCCTAATGAGAAAATTAAGGAAACCTAAGCAATATTAGGCTCTAATCGAAGATTAATTAATTTTTATAATTAATCTAGAGTAAAAATAATTCATTAAAGTTAATTAGAACCTAAAATTGCTTAGATTAAACTTAAATCTCTTTTTAAAACTCAAGATTTCAAGTCATGGAATCTTAAATAGTGTTTTCTCTTTCCAATTCCTTAAATTAAGGAATTGTGTCTACAATTGTTTACACTTTAAAATGAGTTTTAATCTCTCTAATGAAGCAAGAACACTCCCTAATCATGTCTTGACATCCTTAATTACCTATTACCTCACCTAAACACTTACTTTCAAATTCCTAATCAATTACCTAATCAAACCCATTCCCTAAACGAAGTCATAACACAAATGAAATGACAAAATATCCTCCCTAAGCTCCCATAGAGAACCGTCCACCCCTCCTCCATAAATCCACGACATGTTAAAATTCAAACACTCAAAGAGCCATGCTTAGGACCATAGTCAAGACCATGCTTTGCATCATACTCCACCGTGCTTTGAACCATGCCTTTGAATGACATATTGGAAGAGGTATTTTTCTCCTTCCTGCTTCTTCATGGCCGTAGCACACGTCCCTCCATTCATCCTCCATTTGTTTTCATTTCCTTATAAATACACATGCAAATGAACTTGTAAGAACCTTTAGATCATTTGTTAAGCTTTGAGTTTTCAAGAGCAACTTCAAGTTCTTCCTTTTCCTCTCAAGAGTTCTTCTTCCTCTTCTTCTCTTTCCAAGATCAAACCCTCTTCCAACAAAAGGCATATCCAAGGTAGAGAGTTATATTCTTTTCTTTGTTGCTTAACTCTTGGATTGTAAAGATACAATGTTGATTCTTCCTTCCTTCTCCACTTTCTTTTGGTTTTTACTCTTCCTTTCCCTTCCTTTTGTTTTTTGGCCAAATGGCCTACATTTGGAAGAAACCATGGCTTGATAATGAGGATCTTGAGTGTTGGTTGCAAAATCATCATTTATTTGACCTCTAAAGCTTGAAGGTTTCACTTTTAGAAAGGTTTTTAGCAAATAAAAAACTATGTTTTTGTTAAGAGTAATCTTGAGCCTAGGACTCAAAGAGATAGTAAATGGATTGCATTCATATTTATTTTCCTTGCTATCACCTAAATAATTAATCTCAAAGCCTACCTATTTCAACTTTAAAGTTGATTGTTGATTTAGAGTGAAAACTGTAAGGGGCCTAGAGCACTAAAATAAAGAATTGAACTTGCATATCATATTTATTTTTCAAGTCATCACCTAAAGGTCAAAGATAAGAAATGAACTTGCATTTCATATTTACATTTCTTGTTTAGCATGTTTATGTTTGAAGCCATAACCTAAAACTTAAAGATTAAGATTGAACTTGCATTCTCATGTTTATTTTCAAGCTTTGCACATTTATCTTTCCTTGCCATCACTTGATAATGCTGAGATTAAAATGAAACTTGCATTAGCATGTTTATGTTTATGTCATGACCTAAAAATCTAAGGCTTAAGACCTAACTCTTTCAACTTAATCTTGAAACTATGGGCATTTATCTTTATAAAAACATTTTAATTTCAAAAAGAGTGTTGGAATAAGGTTCAAAATGGTTTGAGAAGGAAGGAATAACTTAGAAGGTGTTTTAAACTTAAATTTTCGTATTTTGAAGGTGCTATTAATCGATTACCAGAGAGTTTTGCCATACTCGGATATGAACTTTTGGCCTAAGTAATTGATTACAACATCATGTAATCGATTACACATTCTGGACTCAAGTAATCAATTACCATTCTATGTAGTTGATTACTCGGATGTTCTTGGAGCCCCAGAGAGTATTTTCAACAGATGTAATCGATTACAAGGCCCATGTAATCGATTATCAGAGCCCTCAACTTTCCTGTTTTGAAAACCTGAAGCTGTGTAATTGATTACAATGCTCCTGTAATCGATTACCAGAGCCCTCAATTTATCTATTTTGAAACTCGAAGCTGAGTAATCGATTACAAGGCTCATGTAATCGATTACCAGAGCCCTAAGTATGTAATAAACATTTTTTCCCCAACTTGAATGACATGAAGCCATAATCTTATGTTACTCAATTCTATGATTTTGTATGATATGAATCTATGATCTTGTTTACACATGAATCTATGAGTTTGCCTGACATAAACTGGTGAGATATGTATGACTATTCATGAAGCATAAGCATGTTTATTTTACGAGGCATTGATCTTTAGAGATAGAACTCATCCTTTACATGTTATGGTTTCATATGGAATATTAGATGCATATGCTAGAGATATATGAAGAGCTAGGAATGATTATTCTTGAATCATGGCATGTTATGATATGTTGTATGACATTGATAGTGATTTGATTTTGAACTTTGAATGAGAAAGTACATGCACTATTAGTTCTTGTGGCATAAAGTAGATTGGAAGGAAATTCGGTGTACCACCATTACATTGCCAAATTTCTGTCAAATTTGAAGACTTCAGAAAGTTTTTTTGAAAACTCCATGAGATTTTAAATGTGACATAATACTGAGACGCATTTCTCCTGGTCCGATGGGGAGAAAGCAAATCTTTGAGGGTATTGACATTGGGCTTGCCAAAGCGGATAATTCACTGCGTACTAGATACCAATAGAGTATTTCAAAGAAGGAAATATTCCTATGGACTCCCTGAATTAAAGGTTATGATAGGTGATCTTTATGCCCCTTAGCCCGTACTCTTGAAGTCAGGATTATTATTATGTTATGCTTATTAGAGGATAAGTAAGAACTAGTGACGACTAGTTAGGTATGAGCTCATAACCTAGAAATATTTTTAGGGTGGTCCCCATGATGCAAAGTATAATGTTTAATGTCACATAGTTAAGAAAAGAGAAAGTTCCACATGAAAAAGTTACATGCCACTTTATGCCACTTATATGATGTTGCTTGATGTTATGTTCTATTGCTTTCTTACATAATGTATTATGATGCATTCATGCTTTGCTATGTTGTATACATGACATTAAGACTCATTCTAAAATAAACAGGCCTTGGATAATTATGTTTAAAAACCTAATAATAAAATTTATGCATGTACACCTTTTTACAATAAACCCAAGGTTCCTAGGAATGTTAACGATGTCACTTAGATAGGAGGTTCCCTACTGAGATTCTTTAGTTAGATTCTCACTCCCTCTCTTTCTCTCTTTCTTTTCTGTCACATCTTCAGATTTCGATGGCAACGTTTGTGGTCTTCATCAACACCCCAGTGTGGGAGGTCCACTTTGATCCGGAGCACCAATCCTACCATTTTGAAGGGCGTAGCGTCGTCAAAGTCTTCATGTTCATAGGACGCCCCTTTCCACACCCAGTACCTAGCTATCACTTTTCCCCGACATCCTCCTATGGAGATGACATGGTTTTTGAGCACGCTTGAACGCGCGACAATAGGATTCTTCATATCCATACCACCGTGTCAGCTGTATGTGACTTCCCAGACTATACGCCCCGCTCACAGTCTTCGGAGCCCTCGGAGGACCCACCGACCCAGCCGTACAGTAAGAGCTTTACCCCTTCTCCCCCACTCATGAAAGAGGGTAGCGAGGAGACCGTGACTCAACCGAGATTGGCCCGGAGGCCAGCCATGCACCCCTGTCACGGAGCTCACGTCCTGCCACTTCACATGGCCACTCCTGCCGAGATACGCCAGTGGGTTGGTTATGTCCCGCCCTTTCCGGGACCGCAGCAGTAGAGGCTCTTGGGGAGTGTTAGTGCACACACCACGCATAAACTAGGATAACTTCTTTTGGTCTAGAGGTTATCCATCTTAGGTGCACTAGCGTAGGGGTGATTTCTTTTATGCTTTCCTTGTATTTCCTTCTTAGTTGTATTTGCACTTATGTTGTACAAACTCATCCCGCCTTTCAAAGGTGGGCAGTTTATTATATTAATATAATATTACTGTTGGTGTGCACTGATTGTCTAAGGTTATGTAGTTACTTGATGTTCTTATCTTGCACTTTCTTTTGTATGCGATACGCTTTATGATAACCCACGTTTGAGATATGCACGGCTCTTACTTTGTATTTATGTTTCAAACAAAAAAAATTTGCCCGTATTTTCGGCTAAGTATTTTAAAGAAACGTTTTAAGAAATGAGGCTAAAAGAGTAATAAACTAATGGTCAAAGTAAATATGTTCTAGGAGTATTGGGTTGAAAATTAGGATGTTACAATAGTCTTGCACTCTTTATGTACAAATGAAAATTTATTTGTGTACCCATCATGTAGAGCTTTCTTATCATATTGCCAAGGTCTACCAAGAAGTAAATAGCAAGCCTTCATAGGCACCACATCACACAAAACTACATCATTATGCTTTCCTATGTAAAATTCCACCTCTATTTGCTTACTTACAGTCATTTCACCATCATCACTAAGCCATTGAAGCTTATATGGCTGTGGGTGTGGCGTAGTCTCCAAATTCAATTTTGAGACTATCCTTGCACTAGCGACATTAGTGCAACTCCCTTCATCAATAAATGAAGCAGAAACTTTCCCTTGGATGATACACTTTGTGTGGAAAATATTTTCCCTTTGGCTTTCATCCAAGTCCTTTGCTTGGCTGCCTAATAACCTCTTCACCATGAATAAATATCCTTCAAATGCAATTTACTCATCATAGTCTTCCTCACTTTGTATTGCAGATTTTGAGGATAATTAACTAGTGATTGTCCCATTCTCCTTAAGCAACATAGTCTTCTTGGTTGGACACTCCGAAGCTATGTGACCTCTCCCCAAACACTTGAAGCATTTTATCTCACTACTCCTTGTCTTTTTACGGGTCTTATTGGACTTGAATTATGTCCTTTAAGGTGCAATCATGGTATTGTTAGAAGAAGTACCTCCTTTCTTATTTCTTTCCTTCCAATTTGAAGAATTGAAATTAGAACTCCTCATCATGATACCTTTTCTCTTAAGTTGTTGCTCCACTTTGGTAGCTTAATGTACCAAGTCTTCCAACTTCACATAATTTTGTAGCTCAACCACATCTCTAATGTCATTATTTAGCCCATTTAGAAAGCGTGCCATAGTAGCTCCCTATCTTCATTCACATTGACTTTAATCAAAGACACCTCTATCTCCTTGTAATATTCATCGACACTCCTACTACCTTGTGTTAGTCTTGGACCTTGTTATGAAGGTCCCTATGATAATAGAAAGGAATAGATATCCTTTTCATCAACTTGTTCATTTCAACCCAATTATCCATCAAAGGTTCTTCATATCTAAGTCGCTTCTTTTGCAATTGGTTCAACCAAATAAGAGCATAGTTCGTGAACTCCATGGTTGCCACCTTTACTTTCTTTTCTTCATTATAATTGTGGCATGAGAACAACTGCCCATTTTTCATCTCCCACTCAAGATAAGCCTCTAGATTACTCTTCTCTTTGAAAGGTCGGATTTTAAGCTTCACTCCCTCAATTCAGTTCTCTCTAGCATCACCCTCATGATCTATTCTCCTCCTTCCATCAATCCTCCTTTTACCTCCATCATCATAATGATGTTCTTGATTTTCTGATCGCTCAATTCTCTCATATAACTCCTCTGTAACAGCCTCTACTAACAATGTTGTTTTCTTGAGGAGGGGTACCATCACCACCAATTCCTGCCATAATTCAAGTAAAAAGAAAAAAAATGAAAGCAATAGGACCTCACCACACTCCTCATGTGTTTGCACTCTTAGAGATGTATCACTCGTGTTTGTTGCTCTCTAATAGGCTTTTGTAAAGTTCTCTCTTGCTTTTTACCACTCAAGTGCTCTTGTAGGCTCTTCAATGGAATCACAGGTCAATTCAAAGAGAAACTCGAACAACCCCAATTTTAAATCACAAAACAACAAGAGGTCAAACTAAAGAGAACTCTAAGACAAAACTTTTAAGATTCAAAAGAGATAAGAAAAACCAAACAAGGATAAGTACACTCAAATCAGAGGCCAAACAAGACAAGAACAAGGTACAGGTTTAAAGAACAAACGAAACAGGTCACTGTTCTGACCCCTTTTTTTAATTCTCTTTTTTCTTTTTTTTAATCTGTTCTTGATGATTGTAAATGAATAGACCAAATGGAATCACATCAAAACAAGCACATATTTAACAACTAAACATCAAACTAACAAAGCATGGAAGGATTAAAATGAAACAATTCCCAATAACATCAATAACACATAATGAACATTCTACACTTTTTTTTTTTGACCCACTGATTCAATGTAACATCAAACAGATACAGAAATGGCAACTATAGGAACATCACAAAATTAAGCAAAAGTTGAATCAAACAAGGACTAGAAAATAATAAATTGCAGGGTTGCACCAGACTGAGCTCATAAAAAGAATTTTTTGTATTTCAAGCTAAAAAATTCAGATTGCAATGATTCCAAAACAAGATGAAAGATGAAATGCTGAAATTCAGAAATGACCCAAGAAATGCTGAAATATGATGAGTAAAACTCCATATATGAACCAAAGAAAACTGACCAATTCTACAACTCGAAGAACTTGGCTCTAATTACCAAATGTTACCTTCCAGAATGGAAAGTTGGAGGCGCCACAATCAAGAATGATTGATAAGCCAAGGTAGATCGCCACAAGAGCAATTGGATACTCTTGATAAGACCTAGGGTTCCAAACAAGAACCAAAGAGGCACTCTTATGAAAAAGGTATTCTAATATGAATTTATCAAAATCCTCCCTTCCAAAAGGTGTTTACAAGGTTTATAAAGTAAACTAATGTTTAGCAAGTTGGCTGCAACACTTAGCCCAAGATTAAAACATAAACTCTATTAAAAAAAAATGGGAAAAGTCTAAAACAACTAGAAACAAGTGATAGGCTGAATGAAAAAATTAACAAACCCAATTATATTATTACTAACTTAAAATTAATAAACCCAAAGATATAATTAAATTTGATCTGCCACATGAATGCAATGGCTAGTCTTGGGGTCTTTATCTTCTTGAATGGCCTTCACCTCAAACAAACTTGAAATCATTTGGCCTAATGCTTCCTTAGCTCTCTTTGATTTGGATCTAGTCATTGGTCCACCAAGTACTTTCAAAGGATCTCCTCCTTGCCTTTTCTTGTTTGGTTCCTCTTAAAGGTGGCAAACCACTTGGAACTTCATCCGGGAACACATCCTCAAATTCTTGCAAAAGCGGTACAAAAGAACTAGGGAAAGAAGTTTGATCAATGTTAGAGTTTAAATAAGCCTCCTTGTAAGTACAAACACAGATTGATGAGAAAAATAAGCTCTCTTAATCTCACTTTCTTTTGCAAAGACACTTCTTAATCTCACTTTCTTTTGCAAAGACACTCATGTGTTTACTTTCTTTTTCTTGCTCACTATTCTCTTGTCATTTACCTTTCTTTTTTTTCACTCAAAAGTTTTCTTTTCACTCTCTTTTTTATTGGATGCCTCATGCTCTCTAGACTACCTCATTTGGCCTAGGATACTTGGAAATTCTCAAATTCAATCTTTCCACCAAAGTTGTGCTGGCCACATTGGTGCAGCTCCCTCCATCAATGATCATGCTGCATACTTTTCCTTGAATAAGACATCTAGAATGGAAAATGTTTTCCTTTTGTAGGTAATATCCTTTTAATTGCAGTATTCCACCTAGGTTGTGACACCTTAACTAAGAGTATGCTACTATGTTCTATATTCGTGTATCATGAAATACAATTATAGTTGTTTAATTGTAAGATTGTATCCAAATTAATTATTTGGTATCCACCTAGCAGTAGTACATTGAAAAATCAGGGAGAAAGTAATGTAAAAACAAAGTATCATATAACTTTCTATGATTACTACAAACATCAGAAATTTTATTTATGAACATAAAGGCTCACGAACATTTAAGTACATACATATAGCATACAGCCAGCTAGGATACAGTACTTAAAAGCATTAAGCCCTTGCAAGGACTGCCAACATACATCAAAATATAAGACATACTCCTGCTCTAAAGAAAACCTATCGAAAAGTCATGTACAAAGGTTTTCCTATCAATCAAGTCCAACAAATAGTAGGCATCTATCACAATACTAAAACATAACATGAGCATCTGGCTATTCTTGTAAGTCACAGTAGCACTTTAGAGAAATCCATTCACCATTAGGATGATGGCATCACCTCTCAAAGAGGAGTTAGGGTCAGAAGCTAAGCTATCATCAGGAGAAGCAAGGGCCATATCTACATCGAGAGTAGGCAGAGCAGGTGGTGTAGGTGACAGTTGGATGATAACTAGATATGCCATGTGCAGAGGCGCTCTATCAAACGGGAAGTTAGGATCAAAAAGTGGACTAAAACAAAGACCGGCAAATGAATGATGACAAAAGATATATACACGCAACTAGGCATGAGCTAGTGCAAAGAAAGAGTCTAGAATAGGTCATAGTGCCATTCTAGGTGTGGCGACTCAATGAAAAACACCATCGATGTCATTCTCTGGATTTGTAGTAGACATGGAATGTAAACAGGGATAGAATTCTAAAATCCTCAGTAGAGTATTCTCATACATAAATAGCTACCATCATTATCTACCTAACTACTTTAGTTTATTTATGAACTTTAATTATATAGATTAATAAGATCTTTATCCAAAGCAGATCCATTTTAAGTGGTCATCATCCTTGGACTTAAAACAGTAATTAAACACATAAACATCCTGACCTCAATCAAATATTAAAGCATTATTCATATAGCACAAAAGGTAAAAAAAATAACTGAAACAAATTGCTACTTTAACTATCTGGGCTCTTGATTATGATTTCAGAGGTCAGAAACTACACACTTACAGGCAACAGCCAGAAGTCTCAATTTTTTTGCCCTATCAAATGAACCTAGAACTTCGTACAAAAAATTAAAATTGGACCTCAATATGTCTTTAACATCTTGTAAAAATGTCAACTAATAATTCAATCATTTCCTAGGGTAAAAAAATTAGACAAATGTAGTACTACAAACTGGACTCTACAGGCAGAAACCTTACCCTGTTCGGATTTTCAATGTTTAAAAAGGGCAAAAGTACTTAAGATGAGCCAAGGAAATTTTAGGAAACACTTACATATGTTGGCTTCATCATATAAAAATTTTAGCTCATGATCTAAATCAGTCATAAAAATCATGTAAGTTGAGATGCTTGCTGGAAATTCGAGATTCAGCAACTTAGTTCACAATATTTTTTGGGAAAATTGATTCTCTAATATCATCAAAACTCTCTACCAAAATTCATACATCAATATTCATATGTTATCAACTAATAAAACTAAAAATATCAAGCTCAATCAAATCAGAAATTTCTAGAATAAATTTAAAAGAAAAGTGGATGAATAAAGCCCTGGACTCTTTGAAAGCTTAAGCTCTTGTTCTTAATTTTTCTCAATGATTTTCCACCAATTTCTTGATCTAACTCTCACAAATCTTCTTCCAACACTGCCTCCAACAGCTAACTTGATAATATGAAGAGGTTGGGGTTTGTAATAAAGAGTTTGGTCTGAAATTTTTGAGAAGTAGTATGTAACACCCCCTGCTACTTTATGGATTAATGATTGTTCCCACAAACCAACATGAGTCTTTTCAGCATGCTTTGTCCTCACTCGCACGCTTCCTAAAAAAATTTCTCAGGAGGTCACCTATCCCAAAATTGCTCTAGGTCAAGCACGCTTAATTGTGGAGTTCTTTCAGTTTGGGCTACTGAAAAGAAGATGCATCTTATTGGTATAGGTAGTACAAACTAATTCATATAAGCTCTCCTTAACTGTATAGTTCCATACCTACACAGTCTTAGGATCCCTCTCATTCGAGTGTATAATCAGTTTATTCATGTACCCCTCCACTTTCAAAGTTTGCCAGGAGTCGCTCCTTGTCTGTGCCTCTTTGCATTGGCGATCACTCTCTGACTTCGCAATCCCTGGGCGTTACATGCCCACCAGCTTTCACTTGGTTCATCCTCGAATCACACCATACTGGTTGAGGTGCAGGCTCTGATACCATTTGTAACATCCCTTGCTTTTTTATGGATTGACGACTGTCCCCACAAACCAACACGGGTCTTTTTCAAGCGTTCGCCTTCACTCGCATGCTTCCTAGAAAAACTTCTTAGGAGGTTACCCATCCCAAATTTGCTCCAGGTCAAACACACTTAACTGTGAAGTTCTTTCAGTTTGGGCTATCGAAAAGAAGATGCATCTTGTTGGTATAGGTAGTACAAATCAATTCATATAAGCCTTCCTTAACTGTATAGTCTCATACCTACACAGTCTTAGGATCCCTCTTTAACCGAATGAAATCTCAGTTCTCCATCAATCCTCACCTTGATACCTCACTTACTCACTGCCTAAGGAAGGTTTGGGGCTTGATTGGGTGTCCTTAAAGTGAAGAGAAATCCATTGGAACACCTTTGGACTGCAAAACTCTAAAGTTTGCAAGGTAGGGTGGTGTTTTCTTGCTTGATAAAATTTTGTTTTCTTGCTGATTATGAGGGTTTGAAAATTTATGTTCTTGGTTCTAATGAATGATTATACATAGATGTAGGTGTATTTGTATTGGTGGAGTGTATTGGTGTTGTGGAAAAACTCAATTTTGCTAGAGAAGTGTTAATCATGTTTGCTGGAAATTCGGTTTTCTTATAGGCAGGGTATGATCACGAAATTTCTGATGGAGTTGTGGGTACTTTTATGGGCCAGAAAAATTATATGTTGAAGTTAACATCCTAAGGCAACTCTATGATTTTTCTTGGGTCATTTTAAGGAATTTTACTACTTGAGAAAAATCATATACTTTGAACCTTGTTGCTGGAAAATCCTGATTTGAAGCAAGCAGGGAATTTATTCAAATTTTCTGAACTATTTAGACATCTTGGATTTAGCTGAAAATTTTATGGGCTGTACATAAATGTTAAAGTGTTTCTAGCAAAAATTTGGAGCTATTCTGGGCACTTTTGCTATGTTTGAAAAATCAGAAACCAAAGTGATCTATGTGCTGCTTTAAATGTTGGACTAGAAGCTATAAATTTTGCTCATTTTATTATCATATCAAATGATTGAATTATAACTTGAAATTTTTACACAATATTAGAGATACCTTGAGGTTTTACCAGGATTTTTATTTCGAATTTTCTGGGTTCATTTGCTATAGTTAAAAATTATGCATTTCTGGTTCTGAGCTACGTATAAGTGGTCTCTGATCGCTAAGTTTGTTGAATTTTGTTATCATACCTAGAGAACTCTTTTGACTCTAAAATTGTTAGGGGACCTTGGGGACACATTGAAGTGTCTTGGATTTGATGGTTTGAAATGTACAATAATTTGTGTTATGGATATGTGAAATCTATCATTGTGCTGAAAATGAATTGATGCTTTGAATTAATAATGAAATAATGACATTGGATTCAAGTATGATATATGAATACATGTGAGTGACTTTAAGGAATTGTAACACCCTAATAGACCCGGACTCTATTAGCTGTTACCTATATTCTTTAATCAATTTTATTTTTAAATTAATGATAAGAAGATAGGGGTAATTTTTTTTTATACAAATCTACTTTTAAAAATTAAGCCTGAAATGTGAATAATATGTACGCCATAGTTCCGATTTAATATAATTTCTAACATTGAAGTTTACTGAGCAGTAATATCATTGTTACCAACATGAGTTTACATAGTAGCACCTACACGAGTAAATACATTACTGGCTTTTGATACATCTCATAAAATAGTACATAGAAGAAAATACAAAGATACCTAATAGCAACAAAGGGAAAAGTAAAAATCTCTAGCATAGATTACTACAGAGGTGGTGGTAGTGGTTCTTAACCTATCGATGTCTAATCTGAGGCTAGCCTAGTAGTGGTCTTTCTCTCTAGCTCCCTGCATCTGCGCATCTTTACTCGGGAAGCGAGGCTTCCTTCTCGAATAGTTGGGATCCATCAAGATCTGGTGGTGACAACTAAACATACATAGGAGTGAGAAATGCTGGATTTCTCAAGAGGAATTTCAACTTGGTATCGATCGTGTCATCATTGTCACTCCAGCTACCTCGGGTTTGTTTACAAAGTGATGGACAGTAAAGGTTCATTTATCAAGATTTTCGTAAACGTGATTAGCCGAGGTAGAGTTACTTTTAAACTATTCTTATTAGCGAGTCATACATATCTAACTTAACTCATCAATTACAAGTCAACACATCACTTAATGATTTCATGCATCCTTTTTGTAATCATACAAGCATTTCTACTAGTAGTATTCATGCATGACACTTTATCCTCTTTTATTGACATGTCTCATAATTACTCACTTCGGATGAATACATCAATGCCTTAGACCACCCTAAAAGGGTAATGAGCTCATACCGTGGCCGCCGCCATAACCTTTTGGTTTTCTTTTCCGCCGTGATCTCAACGGTTTAGGGCTTAAGCCGTGAGCTTAGCTCAAGTCCACTTTTCCAGACTATCATTGCTACTTTTTCAGGCTTTACTTTTATTCTCATTGAGTGAAAAATAATCATGCAATCATAAATAAATCATGGTACAATCAATCATCCATTCTTATCATTTCATAACTCATCAATATATATTCGTAATACTATATATCAGCTTGGATATCATAGAAACATTTCATACACAATCTTATATCAAATAGTAGACATTTCATACTAAGTCTCATGGTAAAAATAGTATTCATGTTAAGCAGGTATTTAGCGGATAGACTTATATAAGATCTTATATAGAATCTCTTAGTCTTCTTTGTACACTTAATTTTTTAGTAATACATTAATGCACTTTAAAATATTATTAAATATTATTAAATATTCTTTACATATTTTAAAGCTCCCCTATGACTTTTATATATATATATATATATTTCCTCTTGAAGATTATTACTACTTAAATATTTAAGTTTTCTTGCAAGACTTGAATCTTCTATTTCAATTTCTAACATCTTTTAGGAGAAAAATTTGTAGCTCTCTATATACTTGTTATCTCAGCCTAGAAAAGGTAGTTTTAGATTCCTAATTCATTAAGTTTTAGTGTAATTCAACTGTAATCCGTGCACAGGAGGGTTCCCAGGAAAGAGAGGTGGGTCACAATGGACACGCTTAAATACCAAGTCTTTCCTTAGCCGTAACTGCTCCAAACTACACTCTCACAAAGACATAGTGTCCTTAAAATTTATTTCTCATTCTATATTTACGTGGTGCAAAGCATTATGTATAACATACATATATGTGTTTCTCTATGTGTTAGCTTTCCTAAGGAGTTGAAATCAGTCCATTTGGATTTTTATATAGTGAGTTACACTTATTTTACTACTGCAAGGTCGTATGTAGAGTTTCAGTTTTTGGCTTAGCTTTGAAAATTTATATCTTGAGCTAGAGAACTCCGTTTTGGGTGATTCTTTTTGGAGAGTCTTCTATAATGAGTCTAGTTTATGATAAAAATGTTTTTATTTCGGGATACTTCATATTTTATGATCATTACATTCCGAAGTGCCTGCTGCCAGAATCAACCAGAAATTCCAGCACCTACCATTTTTATGTCTTTAGTAATTTTTATTAAAAAAATCAAGTTTCACATACTATCTTTTTATGTTATATTTGAGTATGATAACATCATAGAAGTGCTAAGAACATAATAGAATATATTGTGCTATCTAAAAATATATTTTACAAATAATCATTCAAAACTTTTGACAATAACTCAAGGTTGAGGCATTCTATCCATGGTTAGAAGCCAATAATGATTGAACAAATAAAGAAGAAACTCCTACCTCTTATGTAGGGTCTAAAAAGAGTCCTTCTCTTCTTTCTTGAGCTTATGCAAGAGTCCTTGGAGTGGATGACCCTCCTTGAATCTTGACTCTAGAACTTGAGTGCTTAAGAAAATATTTCTCACCAGAGTTAAAGATTGTAACTCTTATGAGAGCTAGTGAAGGTTTGAGTTTAGAATTTAAGTGTTTAAATAAGGTTTAGAGGATTAAGAGAAATCTTTGAAGAGGAGAACATAAGAAGAATGGTAGAAAAAAAATAAGAAAGAAAGAGCACTTAGGGAGTTTCTAAGGCTTGGAAACTAGTAAAAGTGTATGTATTTTACAAGAGCTAGAGAATGTATCTCTTGCAAAGCATGGTAAGGCCTCTTTGTGTTTTGGAAATGTAAGGAATGGAAAAGAGTTTGAAGAGTATTTATAGTGGAAGGATCAAGACAAGAAACATTTAGAGAATTAATTCTTGGAGCATGATTTATGGAAACTTGTTGGCCAAACTTTGGATGAAAACACTCCATGTTTTATGCAAACATGTTAGCTTAATTTTGGGATGAAAATGCTCCATGTTTTATGCAAAAATGTTGTTAGTGGAAAATTTCTAACCTTTAATGTATGTATGCATCATAGATTTACATCATGTGATCTTATGCTTTAATAAGTATTTTTAATTTTTTTTTTTTTTAGCATGAGATTATCTATGTGCATGTATGTGATTAAGAATGGGTATGATGTATGTGGTTGAATTATTGTATTGTTATCTTAATTCAATGGCTTAGATTCATTCTTGCCTAAAGGCAAATCTAGGGATTTGTGCAATGGCATTGTTGTAATTGGCATTGTAGTAATTTCTTTAACTAAGACAAGGATACTTTTGTAATTATACAATGACAATGGTATTTTTGTAATTCTATTTACAGAGTAAGGGTATCTTTGTCATTTACTAATAAAGCAAGGGTAGTTTGGTAATTTCCTTTACATAGCAAGGGTATTTTCGCTATTTCTATTAAATGATGGCATTTTTGTAATTCTTTGCATTTTTCTCTAGAAATACTTGAATATTCTAATAATATTTGTTATGTTTCATAAAGCTGGTCCAGGTTCTCTTGGTTTTTGCCCTATTTTATCTAATTGCTAATTAGCATTAATCGATATTTATCTTATTTATGAATTTAGGGATGTTACATGAATAGTTTGAGGCATGATTGGAATCATATTGTGAATGAATGTGTATATGTGTCTCATGCATGCATTTGGAAAAGTAAAGTTAATGATATACAAATGTGGCAAAAGAGAATATATGAATTTTAATCATGCATGTTCTGACATATGGAGAAAACAGAAACAAGACTTAGATTGAATTAAAGGGAAGGCAAAAAAAGGAACTTCCCCCGAGATATTATGAGTCGATAGACGTATCGGCTAGAATAGAACTATGTGTGATTCGGAAATGGAAAAAAAAATGAAGTCCGATGATCATGTATAAGAATGAGTTCAATCCTGATAAGCAGTCTATTTCCCTTGTGTAGTGTGATCCACTATACATACCATCTGGTATAAACTATCTATTGTAGAGTTGTCCATGGCAAATACGCGTTGGGTATAAACTAAGTCTTTCCTATGTCAATGAAGAGATAAAGTTGCACTGAATTGAGTTTTATAGCATGATATAAGCTAAGTCTTTCCTATGTCGATGAAAAGAGAAAAATGCACCGAGTTGAGTTATATGGCCATAAGTAAAACCAGGTCACTTTGAGATAAGTTCACTATATTTAGCATATGCATACTCATATCATATTTAATTTCTTGATTAGGATTATTAACCATATGTTTGAGCTTTATGAAATGTGTGCATTAAGTGATTGATCATTAAAAACAACCCACTTCGAAAATATGATTTAGAACTTTAAAAATAAATCATTATTATGTAATGTTTGATCACCTTTTCTTAATAAATTGAAGTGGTTGGGGCGATGATAATGACATTATAGTTGAGTTTTTGGGGAGTTATCCTACTAAGAATTGTATAATTCTCTCCCCTATGTGTTTTGTGTTCCCGTGTCGTCTCCAGGTTGATTTAGAGAACAATGCAGCTGCGACGTGAAAGAAACTCGGGATTGCAGTAGTTTAGCTGATGTTTTTCTTATGTGGTATATAGTTGTAGGTATATGTGTAGGTAAATGTACTAGAGATTGTATATATAATCAAGCTCACAGTAGAGCTTCCTTATGTAATTAACTTGTATCTTTGTTATATATTTTAATCTAATTACGCTAGTTATTATATGATCTTATCGCATTTGCTATAGTTATTTAAGAAAGGTCCGATAATTTATAAGTAACAACTCTCAAGTCTGGTGTCATGACTTAAGGATGACGTTGTACTTGGGAGGATGTTACATAGTACATGGATTGTAATCTTGACTATGGGATTTTTTAGTGAATTTTGATGTCCTTAGCTAGAGTTCTTGTATTGAATAGAGAAAAAAGATGTAGATGGCTATAAAATAAGGTGTTTGGCCGAGAATTTCTAGGGAAGAAAGGTTAAGAAGCTTATCTTGTAATATTGTGATAATGGTGTAATAAATGAAATTAATAAAAGGTTTTTCTTTAAGATAAATGTATGAAATTTTTGGTGGCTTCTCATTGGTTCCTAGAAAAGACAATGGTGTGGCTTCTTCTAAGTCACATACTTGTCTTCTAGGTGTCCGTCTCATGCTATAATTTCCTTATGGTGTAAGAAATCAGATATCATAATTTAACCTAACAGTAAAACACCATACCCATAAAACATATAGTACCCGAAATCTTATTATGGGTCTAACCTATTCATTTTCAATCCTTTCGAATCTAAATCTCACATTTTATCTGTCTCGAGCATCTTCGAGCCCAATTCCAGGGCTCTAGTGGTCCCAGCAGGCCCATGGGAGCTATAGTGGTACTATTCACTTTTTTTGTTCTTTGGCGTCCTCTTCAAGTCGTTCACATCTTGACTAACCCTATCAAAATTGAAAAATTCTAATTAATAAAGTCTAAATAAATTTTCTAAAATAATCTTAGATGTTACATTACCACCATCCTTAAAAGAAAATTTTGCACTCAAAATTTCGTACCTGGGAATAGTTCTAGATAATTCTTTTTAATGTTTGATTCTAATTCCCAAGATATTCTTCATTTACTAGCTTTCCCCAAGCTACTTTCACTAATGGCACTGACTTATTCATAAGCTATTTGGTTTGCTTTCCAACAATCTGAATCGAGGGTACTTGAAATGTGAGGTCATCTCTTAACTGATGGATTTAGGTTCTAGTACATGACTTGAGTGTGGATGATATTTTTTGAGTTGGGATACATGAAAAACATCATGGAGGTTTGAAAATTGAGGGGGTAGAGCTATGCGATATGCAACTGGGCCAACTCATTGAAAAGGACCTATGAATCGGGGTAACAATTTCTTAACCTTTAGAGCTCTACCTATACCTAGAGTAGGGGTGACTTTCAAGAATATATGTTCTCCTTCTTGGAACTCTAGAGGTTTCCTTCTAATATCCATATAACTTTTCTGTCGACTTTGAGCAGTGAGAATCTTCATCCAAATCTTTTGTATCTGCTCAATTATTTGGTTAATCAGATTAAATCCTAACAACTTTGCTTCTCCAAGGTCATACTAGCATAAAGGAAATTGGCACTTTCTACCATACAAATCCTCGTATGGAGCCATGTCGATACTAGTATGGTAGCTGTTATTATAGGCAAACTTAACCAGTTGTAATAATTTATCCCAACTCCCCCTTTGCTCAAGCACGCATGCCCTTAACATGTCCTCCAAGGTCTGTATGGTTCACTAAGTTTGTCCATCAATTTGAGGATGCTAGGCAGTATTGAAACAAAGCTTAGTTCCAAATGACTTTTGAAGGGTTCCCCAAAACCTTGAAGTAAATCCTGGGTCTTAGTCATAAATTATAGTAGAAGGGACACCATTAAGTCGTACTAATGGATAAAAAGTGTGCAGATTTAGTTAACCTGTCTACTATAAACCATATAGTGTCATATCCTGAGGATGTTCTTGGTAATCTCAACACAAAATTCATCGTGACATTTTCCCACTTCCATTCAAGAATATCTATAGGTTGAAGTGCTCCTGTAGGTTTTTTATGTTCTAACTTGATCTTATGATAAGTTAAGCATTTCCTGACAAAATCAGTTATGTTTGACTTCATTTTTAGCCACCAAAACATTCTTTTAATGTTTGCATACATCTTGCATGTTCCGGGGTGTATAGTGAAGTCATTCTCATGAGCTTCTTCCAAAATTCTCTTTTTGAGATCATCATTTGCAGGTACACATATTCTATCCTTATATCTCCATGTCCCTAGTTCATCCTGGCTAAATCCTGTCAATTTTCTTGTGTGACCCAAGTTCAAAGTCTCTTAAAATCCTGGGTCATCACATTGTACCATTGAAATTAGGTCCTTAAAATTGCTTGTCACCTTTATCTGACTTAAGGAAATACTTTGGGGAGTTATAGAAATTCCTAGATTGAGATTTCTAAAGCTCTCCACAAGTCCTTCCTCTTTAATCATCATCCATGTAACACCCTAAAAATTATTTAAAAAATAATTAGAGCTTTATTAATCATAATTTCAAAAATCTGAAAGTTTTAGAAATGATGAGGATGGCCCAACAGACGTGTTAAAAAAAATTTTGGGCCTAGGTGAATAGTAATCTTGTAGACCCCACGAGCCTGTTGAGATAGCTGAAACCCAAGAATTAGGACCTAGAGATGCCCAAAACTGAGGAAACATAGGGTTAGGATTAGAAATAGTTAGAAGAAAGATTTTATACCTAGAATTAATTTTCAGGCAATGTCTTATTACCCGGGTATGGTGTTTCACCCGTTCAATAGAGTTTTGATGTGCAGTTTTTAACACTGTACAAGTTACTTAGTGGCCAAGTAACTTTTACCAACCACTTTATGCCAAGTGGATGGCAAGGATTAAAACTTGAAAAGTAAGTTTTAGTCTTGACCTTTCATTTATTATATTTTACCCGGGAGCCAATATCTAATCTGCTCAATAGAATTTTGCCCGATTTTAACACAAAAAATGCTACTTACTCCCTAAGTTAAAGTGAGCCAGTTATTTTGAGCCAAGTGGATGGCCAAGATTCATTCTTTGACCAAGAAAGCAATCCTAGCCATTCATTTCATTTCTTTTTCAAAAAGAAAGAAAGAAAAGTCAATCTTTACCCAAATTATTACATAACCTTATCTAAGAGCATTTAAAAGCTACCAAACTTAACCTTGAAGCCATCAATTTTAGCCAAGAAGACAGAAGAACCAGCCTTCATTTTTCTTTTTCCAAACCTTCATTAACAAGCTTTAAATCCTCAAAATCACAGCTTAAACTTGATAAAATCAGAAGACCTCTTCACAAAACTTACTTCCCTCATCAAACTCTATCAAACTAACCAATTAGAATTTGAATCCATCACCATTTTCCACCTTGAGAGATTATCCTTTACTGCCTGAGGGAGGGTTTGGTGTTGATTTGGTGGCCTTGAAGTGAGCAAAATCCTTCTTGGAGCATCCTTTGGAGCCAAAATCCCTAAAGCTACCAAAGTAGGGCTTTTGAACCTCTTTTACTTCAAATATGTTTTCATGCTTTGCTCACTGATTTTCCTAAATGTTTTTGGTTGCATTGGTTAATAATATATGCATATTGATGTATTAATTTTGGTGGAGTGTTTGGAGGATGTTAGAAAACCCATTTTGGCAAAACAAGTCTTGAATCATGTTGCTGGAATTCTCGGATTTGCACTGACAGGTTATAGTTCAAACATTTTCTGGTGTATTTGTAGATATTTTTATGAGCTAGAAAAATTATATGTTGAAGCTAACACCCTTAGACAACTCATGATTTTTTTGAGCCTCAAAAATGGCTTTTATTATTTTCTAAAAATATGAAACTGAGACTGTTGTTGAGTTGTCTAGACAGCCAATTTTGGAACACTAAATTTTGGTAATTTTGTTACCATAACAAGTGATTGACATATCACTTGAAATTTTTACAGGATGTTGAGAACATATTGAAGTCCAACCTTGAATTTTTGTATGATTTGATATGATCATTTGATAGGGTAATAAAATTAGGGACTATGGCTGTTTGTCATAAATAGAGGGTTTCTGACCTCCGAATTTGTCTAATTTTGGTAATATTGTTAGAGAACTCTTTTTGCTCTTAAATTTTTATGGAGCCTTGTGGACACATTGAGGTGTCATGGAGAATGTTTGTAGCCTCTAAATTGATTATTTGATGTGCAAATAAATTTATGCTAGTGTGAAATCTACCAAATTGCTAGACTTGAACCTAAGACTTGAATTGATAATGTAATGACATTTTGGTTCTAGTATGGCATGAATACTTGATGTTAAATATTTGGCCATGTGACTTGTGATATATAAATTCGTACTAGAGGAAGTAAAGAGTAGTTTATGAGGCATCATTGAAATTCACTTGTGATTAAATGCCTACATGTGGCTTATGCATGCATTTGAGAAAAGAAAAGTATGTGATGTAATTATGTGATAAAAGAGAATGTGTGAACTTCAATTGTACATGTTTTGACATATAGGAAAAACAGAAACAAGACTTGATATGATGCAAACTCCATGAATCATGCAAGAAGGATCTACTAAGGTTGGGAAATGCAGATTTAGCACGAAGTTAACACAACCCCGTATCTCACGCTACAGGTCTCGGACTTGGACGATTCAAAAATGAAAAGAAAATTCACATTCTGAAACACAATTTAGGCACAAGAATCACTGAAGTGTGATTTGTATATCTTGAGATATGGACGAGGGTTAATGGACATTTCTGAAAGAAAGAATTAAATGTGAATCCTAACAAGAACAGAAAAGAAAGAACAAGGTGCCACAATCAAAAGATTGTTAAACCTAGGAGCATCATAAAGATGAGCACCTTTGATAAGTTCAGAGATTCTATGAAGAACCAAGAGAGAACAAGTCTCACACATAAAGAAAATATGTTCTGAATTCTGATTTCCAAAAGTTAGGGTTTGTCTTTTATAATGGGCAACACTTTATAAGTTTGCTTAGACTTGAGCCAACTTAAGTCCATTACAATAAGGCCAAAAATCAGCTTACTAATTCAGCTCACCACTATTAGTAAACTAAAACAATAAAAAATAAGAATGTTCAGCCCATTTTAACATGTACTAAAAAGAAAAACTAAGACTGGCTAAATAGGCCTTATAATAAGCTTAAATTCAAAAAATAGAAAAAAAAGGGTGCAGATTGGCTGAAACATAGACGCAACCTTCATGCTCTATTTTACCAATTTGGACTCAAGTAATTAAATGGAGAAATTGGGCTCGAATTGAATACAGCCTTCAAGACTCTATATTCCTTTAATTTGCATTAAGCAGTTCACCATCTTGGACTACAATTCTTCATGACTTAGGCATGCTTCGAATAAAGTTGCCACAAATTTATTTAGAGGCTCTTTAGCCTTCTTAGATCTCGTCCTTGTCATCCTCCAAGACCTTGTAATTCGTCCTTGCAACATTCGTTAGACATGCTTCCTTCCATGTCCTCATCATTCCCTCCTTCTTGAATAGAATTGGTCCTCAAATTGGAAATTGAATCACCTACATCAAAAAGAGATAGGTAAGAGACATTAAAAGTAGCACTAACACCATACTCACCTGAGGGGTCTATTTTATAAGCATTGTATTAATCTTTACAAGGACTTGGAATGGACCATCTCCTCTATGTTGAACTTTGGATTTCCTTTGACATGGAAATCTTTCTTTTCTCATGTGTACCCAAACCTAGCCAGCAGGTTCAAATACAATCTTCTTTCTACCCTTGTTGGCTTGCTTTGCATAACTCTCCATTTTCTTCTCAGTTTGAGCTTTCAATTGCTCACGCAGCTTCTTTACAGAGTCAGTCTTAGCCTGTGCATCTTTATGCTTAAAAATAGCAATGTTAGGCATAGGTAGCAAATCAAGAGGAGTCAAGGGGTTAAATCCATACACTATCTCAAATCAAGAGTAGTGCTATGGACAGTCCTATTATATGCAAACTCTACAATAGGCAAACACTCTTCCCATGACTTAATATTCTTCTTTATAATGGCCTTAAGGAGAGTTATATTGACTACCTAAGTTTGCCTATTAGTTTGGGGGTGACAAGTAGTTGAGAAAAGCAATTTGGTACCAATCTTACCTTATAGTGTCCTCCGAAAGTGAGTTAGGAACTTGTATCCCTATCACTCACAATGTTCCTAGGCAATCCATGAAGCCTCACTATCTGTTTGAAAAACAAGGCAGCCATATGACAAGCATCATCCACCTTTCTGCAAGGCATGAAATGAGCCATCTTAGAGAACCTATCCACCACCACAAAAATGGAATCCTTGTCATTCTTTGTCTTATCAGTCCTAAAACAAAGTCCATAGATATATCATCCAAGGAAAATCAGGAATTGGCAAAGGAGTATAGAGTCCATGAGGCAATACCTTTGACTTAGACTTCTTACAAACAATACATCTTTCGCAAAATTTTTACACATCATGTTTCATGTGTGGCCAATGAAAATGTTTATGTAGTATGTCTAAAGTCTTTCGGATGCCAAAATGCCCTATTAAACCCCCCTTCACATGCCTCTCTCACAAGCAACTCTCTAATAGAACTTTTAGGCACACATAATCTTTTCTCTTTAAACAAATAATCCTTATGCCTAAAGTATTCATTTTGGGTCGCATGCACACAATTCTCATAAATTTGAGAAAAATCTAGATCATGCTCATACAATTCCTTTATATGCTCAAAACTAATGAATTTAGTTTCAAGAGTAGAGAACAGAGCATACCTTCTTGAAAACGCATCAGCAACCACATTATCCTTACCTTTCTTATGCTTTATCACATAAGGAAATTGCTCGAGGAACTCAACCCATTTGACATGTTTCTTATTCAGCTTGCCTTGTCCTTTTAGATACTTCAAGGACTTATGGTCACTATAAATCACAAATTCCTTAGGCAAAAGGTAATGCTGCCATGTTTGTAATGCCCTTACTAATGCATACAGCTCCTTTTCATATGTGAGATAGTTAAGAACAGCACCATTTAATTTTTCACTACCCTCATGTGGATCCTGATTTGAAGCTTGTTTTATTTTATTTTGAGGCTTGGATCTTGTCTTTAAGATGCACAAAGAATTTTTGAAAGATTTAGAAACTCAAGTATTAAAGAACATGATTTTCTCATGATTTTAGAAGCAAATATTTTGGTTACTGACCTGATCTATTAGAACTGGAATGGTTACTGATTTATGATGTTTAGATGAGTACAAGTCACTAATAATTGTTGTAAAAATTGTTTTTAGCATTTTGGAAAAAACTAGTAACTAGAAAGGATCAAAATTGTAATTTTATGAAGCTTTAAGAAGATTAATTTCTGATTCTGTTCAATTCTGTTCATGCTATTCACATACATAAGAATTACTAATATTGGTTGTAAAAATTATTTTCGGTACCTTAGACGCATAAAAGAGTAATTACAAGTGTTAGTTTGAGCCATTTTGCTAAGTGCGAAAAGTTCTGTTATGAACTATCAATTATATGATTTCAGCCAAATGATTTTAGTTAGAGTTAGTAATGATATTGAATGTGTCCATGTGCTCAAAATACCATTTATGATGTTTAGATAAAGTTTTAGAAGTTTCGGTTGTTGTTAAGTGTTAAAAATGAGCGATTTTGCACTTTGACCCCTAAAGTATAGCAAAATTTGGCCTATGGTCCAAAATGGTTTTTATGATGAATTTAATTGATTTCTAAGTGTTATGGGTCTCTGAAATGTATAGATTAGTTTTAAGGATCATTAGTTTGAGAATACGAGTTAAAAAGGAAAATTACATTTTGACCCATAATCTTTGAGAAATTGCAGTTTTAACCCTCTTTTGGGCCTAAGCACAAAAATTGATAATTTGATGAGATTGGTGTGAATGATATCTTATGGAAGCTATATACATGTGTTTTAGTTGAAATTTATATGACTTGTGATGATCATTAGTATGTTGCACTATCCTATTGAGAATGGCATATGCATTAGCTGAGTCAGGTCCTTGATTCCAGCATACTGGATAGGAGCATGTTTACTTTCATGAGATATTGATGATAACATGCTTATGTATATTTATATGCAAAGAATGTGTTGCATACTTATGTGATCAAATTATATGATGGATTGTGGCATGTTATATTTATGATTGATTAATTGAGATGCATGATTCATGAAGTTTATTAGTATGAAATGTTAAGTGATAAGTTATGAGCATATGTGTCATGTTTGCATCTCTAGATAACATGCCAAGGTTAAGATGACATAAAATATGTAGAAGTGATCCTCTAGACTTCTCGAATTAAAAGTTATGAGAGGTGATCCTTTAGACTCTTCGAATTAAAGGTTATTAAAGGTTATGAAAGGTGATCCTATGTTGTGAGCACAAAATGTTAAATGACAAGTTATGACTACGTGTTTCAAGTTTGCATCTCTTGATAACATGTTAAACTTAAAGGTGACATAAGACATATGGAAATGACCCTCTAGACTCCCCGAATTAAATGAGAGGTGATCCAATAAGAAAGTTCCATATTCATGAATAGAAAGTCAAGTTAAGAAAAGGAAGTGATGTGTTTCCCCCTCCATTACCCTATATTAAATCTAGCAAAAGCTAGTTAGGTTGAGCTCATCCTAAGTGATCAGTGTGATAGAGTTTTAGTGTTGCATTTAAAATCACCGGGGAAGGTGAAATGGTTGGTTTTAAATGTGCATGTAAAAAGGTGGTTTTTAAGAAAGGAACTTGAGAGTTCGGTTATAAGAAAGGCAAGCATTATGGGTTTTCTTGCCTCCCCATGCATGCTAAAAGGTCATATAATTCATCATGTTCGTCCTACCATGCATTCTTTTGCTTGTTATTCAAACGCATAATTTGATTGCCAAGTCAACTAAGAAAGAAAAAGATGAAAGTTGCGTGCCATGGTTGGAAACGCTCTTTATGCTCCATATATTATGTCATTGTATACTTGGAATATCGCATAAGGTATTGACATGCATTCATAATATGGTAACATGCATTCATGACATTAAGACTCATGCTAAAAGATACGAGTCTTGAATAATGGTATTTGGAACTTAATAAATAAACCTTATATATGTTCACATTTTCATAATAAAACCTGAGTTTCCTGAGGACGATTATGATAACACTTGCTTTAGAGTCGGGAAGCCCTACTAAGAATCTTGTATAAGTTTCTCATCTTTTTTTCTTTCTTCCGGGTCGTCTCCAGACAAGGATGGTGGTGTAGCTCGTGAATTTCTCTGAGACGCAAACAAGGGAGTTGCACTACAAAAGGGATTAAGAAGGTCGCAGTGAGAGTACAGAAATAGTTTCCTTTAGATATTAGTTTTAGGGTGATCATACCCTTTCTATTTGCTTGTATTTTAGCTTCTTGATGGATGTGTACTGATGCCCTTTATGTTTAGAGGACGTCACTAATATGATATAATTCTAATGTGTTAACACTAATATGATATAATTTTGATATGTTAATATTGTTTGTGTCATGTTATGCCATGGTTTATATATATGTTGTGATGTGGTTTATATGATCGCTATTATTAGATGTGTAATGATTGCTATTCATGCGTACACGTGGCTCACATTTTAGAATTTAAGTTCAAAAAAAAATTTACCCATATTTTCACTAAGGTATTTTCAAGAGTTTAAGTTAAAAATTGGAACAAAAGAGTAATGACTAATAATTAACTTAAATGCGTCCTAGGTGTATTAGGTTAAATATTAGGATGTTACACTAGAAGGGGTCATGACCAATAAGAGATTTTGGGGTTAAAGAAGATGGATATATCAATGGAAAAAAGGAAAAGAAATGGAAGATGGTGATAGTGGTGATGGGCGCCACTTCCAAGAATGGAAGATAAGCCTTCAATAGATGCCACAAGAGTGCTGAGCAGCCCTTGATAAGTCCTCAATGGTTCAGCCAATAACTTAGGAGAATACAATTCTCTTACAAAAGCAATTTGAGGAAAATTTCAATCTGATTAATTCCTCCAAAGGGTGCATACAAATAAGGCCATGGACAGCCACGTTAATTTAGAATAAAGGCACCATTACTAACATGTGAAACTCACTATGGTGCAAACAAAAAGCCAAAGAGAAATTTGATTGGAGTTGACCAAAATATGCAAACTAAAAACCAAACTCCTTATGAGCTAAATGAAACAAAAGCATTTGGCCCACTCCTTATGTGCTAAATGAAACATAAAAATTCGTGCTCCATTCATATGAGCCATCCAACCCACTTAAAACTTAGTAAAATTGAAAGAAAACAACCCAAAACCAAGTTAAATTCGTATGCTCATGTGGCAGCTCAAATGTACTTATTACAAACTTTATTTAGTAACATAAAAAGACTTAAAAAGATGGTGGCAATCCATATAGCATCCGAGGTCTTCAAGTGGGGTTATGCAATGCACCATTTTGGCCTTCAAGTCTTCCAAATTAGGGGCAGCCTTAAGAAATATTGTTATAACTTGTTGCAATGCCTCCTTTACTTTCCTAGCCCTTGTTCTTGTCATAGGTCACCCAAGTCCTCCAAGTGCCTTGTTGTGCTTGCCATTAGCCGTGTCCTTATCATCCCCTCCCTCTTGAAGATGATTTAAACTCAAATCCAAGCTTCATCACCTGCATCAAAAAGAGACAAATCAGCAACATTAAAAGTGGCACTGATATTATACTCACCAGGCAAATCAATTTTGTAGGCATTCTCATTGATCCTCTTTAACACTTGGAAAGGACCATCTCCTCTAGGTTGGACTTTTGACTTACTTTGTTCAGGGAACATCTCTTTCCTCATGTGTACCCAAACCCAATCTCCGGGTTCAAACAACAACTTTCTTTCTTCCCTTGTTAGCTTGCTTGGCACAGCTCTCAATTTTCTTCTCAATCTGAGCTTTCACAAGCTCATGTAACTTTCTCACATAGTCAGCCTTAGCTTGTGCATCCTTATGCTTAAAACTAGTAATATTAGGCATAGGCAAACTATAAGCAAATTATAATCAAGTGGTGTCATAGGATTAAATCCATACACAACTTCAAATGGTGAGCAATTAGTTTTGCTATGGATAGCCCTATTATAAGCAAATTCTACATGGGGCAAACATTCTTCTCAAGACTTAAGATTTTGTTTTAAAACAGTCCTAAGCAAAGTGCCTAAAGTCCTATTCACTACCTCAATTTGCCCATCAGTTTATAGGTGATAAGTAGTAGAGAAAAGTAATCTAGTACCAAGTTTACCCTACAATATTCTCCAAAAGTGACTTAGGAACTTAGTGTCCCTATCACTTATAATCCTCCTAGGCAACCCATGGAGTCTCACCACTTCCCTAAAAAATAACTTAGCTACATGGCAAGCATCATCAACCTTTTTCAAAGGTATAAAATGTTTCATTTTTGAGAACTCGTCCACAACCACAAAAACAAAATCCTTGTCATTCTTTGTTCCAGGCAGCCCTAAAACAAAATCAAGAACAGGCAGAGGAGTATATAAACCATGTGGCATCACTTTTGATTTTTTCCCTTTTACAAACAATGCAATGCTCACAATATTTATGCACATCATGTTTCATATGGGGCCAATAAAAATGTTCATGCAATATGTCCAAAGTTTTATGCACCCCAAAACCATTAATCCTCCCTCATGTGCCTCTTTCACAAGCAAATTTCTTATAGAACACTTAGGCACACAAAAATTTTTTCTTTAAACAAATATCATTGTACCTATAGTAACCATTTTGAGACATATTTTCACAAGCAACATATATCTCAAAAAATTCAGCATCATGCAAATACATTTCTCTCAAAGTCTCAAGTCCAAAAATTTTAGTTTCAAGAGTAGAAAGTAATACATGCCTCCTTGATAAAACATCAGCTACTATGTTTCCCTTCCCCTTTTTATGCTTAATGATATATGGAAATTGTTCTAAAACTCAACCCATTTGGCATGCCTTTTATTCAACTTGCTTTGTCTTTTCAAGTATTTTAGGGACTCATGATCACTATAAATTACAAATTCTTTTGGGAACAAATAATGCTACCAAGTTTTCAAAGCACACACTAAGCCATACAATTCCTTATCATAAGTGGGATAGTTTAGGGCAACTCCATTTAAATTCTCACTAAAATAAGCAATCCGATGGTCTTCTTACATCAAAATAGCCCCATTGCCCACGTTTGATGCATCACATTCAAGTTCAAAAGATTTAGCAAAATTGGACAAAGCAAGAATGGGTGCATTAGTTAGCCTTATGCTTAAGGGCAACAAAGGCTTGCCCTTGTTTATCTCCTCATTTGAAACCCACATGCTTTTTAAGTATTTCATTTAGAGGTGCAGCCAAGGTGCTAAAGTCCCTAACAAACCTTCTATAGAAACTAGCTAAGCCGTGGAAACTTCTCACTTCACTCACATTCTTAGACATAGGCCACTGTTGAATGGCATTAACCTTTTCCTCATTAATTTGCACTCCTTTTGCACCACAACAAAGCCTAAGAACACTACATGATTGGTGCAAAAAGTGCATTTCTCAAGATTTGCATACAATTTTTCTTTTCTAAGCAAATGCATGATAGGTCTCAAATGTTCAATATGCAAGTCAAAACTAGTGCTATAAATCATAATGTCATCAAAGTAAATAGCAACTAACTTGCCAATAAAATCTCTTAAAACATGGTTCATTAATCTCATAAAAGTGCTTGGGGCATTAGTTAGCCCAAGAGGTATAACCAGCCACTCATACAAACCATACTTAGTTTTAAAGGTAGTTTTCTTTTCATCCCTTTCCCTTATCCTAATCTGATGATACCCATTTTTTAAATCAATTTTAGAAAAATAACAGGCACTATACAACTCATCAAGAAGGTCATCTAACCTAGGAATAGGGTGTCGATACTTGACTGTGATGTTGTTGATTGCTCTACAATCATTTCACATCCTCCAAATCTTATCCTTTTAAGGCACCAAAATCACTGAACAGCACACGGACTCAAGCCTTCTTGCACCTAACCTTTTGTCATCAACTCCTCAACATTCCTTTGTATTTCTTTGGTCTTTTGATGATTGCTCCTATAAGCTGACCAATTGGGTAAAGATGCACTAAGGATGAGATCAATATGATGCTCAATCCCTCTCAAAGATGGCAATCACTTAGAACCTCTGTTGGAAATTGTCACGACCCTACTTGGGCACATGACCAGCATGTAAGAAATCTCATCCCCACGTAAGTCTCTTGATCTCTGAGTCTCTCTATATGCATAAAATAACATACTTTTCATTCTGAAATCATATCTTCATCTAAATCTCTCTTTAAACTCTATATTTGAAATTATAAAACTGAAATACTTGATATATGAAACTTTGAAATTATCCTGATCATACTCTGAAAATCAATTTTACATGTGATCTGGATCATAAATACATCTCAGGTTTATTGCATAAACTCTAATCAAATACTACAATTTCAAATCTATACTTGTGAACTGAAAACATATACATAACTATCCAAATACTGAAATCAAATACATAATCTGAAAATAATGCATGGCTCAGATCCTGTTTGCACATCTAATGGAGCACTCTACTCTAATAAGACTCTAAGCTAAGCCTTACTTCAAAGTAAGAGTCACCACTAAGAATGACCGTGTCTACCAAAATAGAGGTTGAACAACATCTATACATGCAACTATGAGGGAGAGGGGTAAGTTAACGGACTTAGTAAGTGAGCTCTCACCCATCACCAACATAGGACAACCAAGAAATATATCATAATACAACATACATGCAACAATCATAAACTGTTTGATATTCATGTACATAATCTCATAGAAAATATATATCTGTATTCATAAATTCATCAGAAAACATCTCTAAATTCTTACTCCAACAAGAAAATCATTTCATATAATATTTCTTAAATAAAATATTCTCTGAAAATATTAATAACAACACCCTAATAAAAAAACAAGAATATTTGGTAATGCCCAATTCATGTAACATAACAAAATCTCTAATCTCTATGGCACCTAAATAGGTCTCATTTCTGATTTCTTGGGCCCTGGGGGGACTTGGTATACCAAGGTTAATCTGAATAATCGCCATTAACTCACAGTCTATTTCTCTATAGTTATCGTCTAAACTAGTTTATGCTTAACTCATATAATCTAAAACTCTTAAAATCTTTTAAAGCACTAAAACTCTAAAACTCTGTTATATATTCTAATCTGGGTATCAAAACTCTTTCATACATAACTACTCTAACCTTTGAAATCATCAAGATAATTTATAAAATCTCTAAATACAACCATATTTATACTCTAACTCTTTATAAAACTATTTGAATATGAAAATTCTAGAAACTCTAGAAGCTCTAGACTCATATAACTCTGGCAACCTGACTTTAGCATAACTGTGACTGTAAAATCATGCCTAAGGGATCACCCACTTGCAGGCATTTTGATTTCAAACCCACAGGATATGTGTATGGTAGTTGCTACAAATTATACTAAATTTCATGCTTCTGAGTATCATAAAAAAGGTAGGTTTTTCCAAGATCTCATTTCTTAAGCTTACCTTTTTATATCTTAATAACTCTAATATCAATCTTTGAAATAGAAAAGCTCAAATCAGAAAATCTCTAATGTTGATGATAAAACATCTCTGCTTGATATCCTTGCCAAAATATCCTAACTGATACTCTAAAATCACATTTCAAAATCTCTAGTCTTGAAGTATAAATATGTCTTAACTCTTGAAACATGTTGGATATACTAAACTTATTAAATCATATATTCTCGCGATAAATCTCTTCTCATATATATATATAGAACATTTTCATAGCACTCTATACATCAATCAGGGTTCCATGGTTTTCTAAAATACATAATTCATACTTTTTGAAAATCATGCTCTTTGTCTAGCTTGCCATACTTGCAAAATCATCTATATAATCATTCTTTCATCCCTAAATTTTCATATATATTAAACATCATGCATAAACATACTCATAATGCTAAAAACTAAGGCCATGAGTTTGAATCCACTCACCATTTGGAGCCGAGAGAGTATATAGGCACCACTAACTTGACCTTCAAAGCATGGAATGACACCAATAATTGCCATAGAGAAACATTGACTCAAGATTAATCTCCGTTAATCTCTAAACAACTCTAATCTAGCTCTAGCAACATTTGATAACAATGGGAGAAACAACAAAGCCCAAACCATGGAACACATAAAAGAAAAGAAGGAGATGACAAAACCAACATAAACCCTTACCTTTGATCTTGGAGCATGAAGATTTGATGTTAGATTGGGAGAGTAGGGAAGGGTTTAGAGGAAGAGGGTTTCGGTTTCTGTCCCAAAATCTCAAAATTGGGGTGTTTTATAGGGTTAGGGGGTTCACTTATCCAAAACTACATCATTTTGTACTGTGCTATCATTGGGCTCATTTGTCGCAGCAAGTAAAGATAAAGATCACTGCAGCAAGCCTACTGGGACTCACACTGGCTACAGCGAATATTTCTCACTGCAACAAATCTTTTGACTTGCTACCTAGCTATGGTCACCAAAACTAGCTGCAACAAGCATGTTTTGTAGAATTTTGTAGCAACAGCACCTTAACTCCATTCCTTGGCTCTTTACACCACCGGGGCTTTCTTGGTAACACGGGTGGATCTCAGGAGACCCTAGGGCTGTACTAGACTTGTCCAAGAACACGTATACCTGGGGTATCACAGAAACACATCCTTGTATTCCTAAAAAAGTAATTCAACACTAACAAGGACAACAATTTTATTAGAGTTATTAGCAGTTTAGACATTTTTCTTGCAATAAAGTAAATAAAGTGGCTTGTTGGCAAGTAGCAGCCTCTTCACCTCACTTTCTTTTGCTAAACAACTCTGTCTACTCTCAAGTGTTTTACTCAATCCCACAAGTGTTTTACTCTTTTTCTTTACACTCTTTTTTTATCAAGTGTTTCACTCATCTCTTTTTTCTCTTACACTCTCTTTTCTCTCAATTTTATTTGATCTTCAAACACCTCTCTAGGAGATAAATGTTTGAGTACAATTTTCCTCCTATTATGCAGGGAAGAAATCTTGTTTGTGAACCCATCATGAACAGCTTTGGTGTCATATTGCCACGGCCTCCCCAAGACAATATGGCTAACCTCCATTGGAACCACATCACATCACTTTGTCATTGTATTGTCCTGTGGAAATATGCAGTTCCACTTGCTTGCTCACAGTCATCTCTCTATCTTCACTAAGCCATTGGAGTTTGTATGGCCTAGGATGTGGCTTGGTCTCCAAATTTAATCTGGACACTAATCTAGAGCTGGCCATATTGGTTCAACTTCCTCCATCCACAATCAAAGAACATAGTTTTCCATCAATTGAACACCTAGAGTGAAAGATGTGCTCTCTTTAGGAATCATCAAGAGCTTGTATCTGACTTCCAAGGAACTTCCTGATCATTAATAAATCTCCTTCTTTGGCCTCCACAATGATCTCCTCATCTACTTCTTCCTCTTCCTCAGCTTCACTAGCTGAAGACACACCAGTAATTTCCCTATTCTCCTTCATGATGATTATTCTCTTAGTTGGACACTCAGATGCATAGTGCCCTCTTCCCAAACATTTCCAACATTTCATACCACTTGTATTGCATTTAGGGGGTGATTCAGGACGCTTCATTGGATCGTTCCTATGTGGGGCAAGCAAGGCAAAACTAGAGGATGAAGATGAAGATCCTTTGTGCTTGTCCCTCCAACTTGTTGGGCTGAAGTTGGAAGAACTTTGTCTAGTAGTGCTTTCCTTTTGAGTTGCTGTTCAACCTGAATGGCTTTATGTAGCAACTCCTCCAGTTCAAGATAATCTTGCAACTCCACAACATCCCTGACATCATTATTTAGGCTACTCAAGAACCGATCCATGGTCACCTCAGGGTTTTCATCAATTCTGGCCTAAAGCATAGTCACCTCCATCTCTTTGTAGTACTCTTCAACACTCTTGTTGCCTTGGGTTAATTTTTGAAGTTTCAGCTTCAAGTCCCTATTGTAACTGGCTGGCACATATCTCTTCTTCATGATTCTTCTCATTGCTGTCTAAGTGTCTACTAATGGTTCTTCATTTCTCAACCCGTCCCTTTGAAACTTGTTCCACCAAATAAGTGTCAGAAAATTCAGCTGCTGCTAGCTTAACTTTCTACTCCTCAGTGTAGTCGTTACAAGAGAACACATGCTTAATTTTTGGCTCCCACTCCAGATATGCCTCTAGGTCTCCTTTGCCTTTGAATGGTGGAATGTTAAGCTTGACTCCTTCAAGCCTATTCTGCCACTGGTCACCTTCATTATCTCTTCTTCTTTGCCTATTGTCCTCATTGTGCTCAACTTGGTCCAGCCTATCAAACACTTGCTCAATTTATTACCTCATTAGCCTTTCAAAATTTTGTGTCAAGGCTTGCATTTGGAATGGTGATAGACCTATTCCCATGGGGGAAAGATTATGTTATTAACCTGAGATGCTTAAGAAAAGAAAATGATTAGTAGTAACAAATAATTTTCCTCACCACACTCCCTTACCTTTTTTGCACTTAGCACTCAAGTATATGCACTCAAGTGATGGCTTTTTTTTATCAATCTCTCTTGCCTTTTTCTACTCGAGTATTCTCCTTGAGTTCTTAACTGAATCAAATAGAATTTATACAAGAACAACCCACCACAAAGGTTTAACTAGGTGCGGTTATAAGGGCAACGAGGATATGGTATAAGAACAGTCCCAAATATGCTCAAAAGTGCACAAATAGAATCCCAAAATTGTATGCTTTGTCACAATTTTCTTGAGGCAGCCACAACACCACAAATTATACTTGCAAAATTTATATTCATTACCAAAAGATAGCACAAGAACAGCCTCCAAATTGGTGAAGGCAGCATATAACACCTTAGCCCACAATAAGCTATTTTGATGCAAATTAAGGCCTAAACAAATTCAGCAACAAACCTCTGCAAATAGCAGCCAAAGTATCACCTTAAATTGAATTTGTTTAAGCGTTCTAGAGTATGAACCATTTAGCCTAAAAAAAAATTTATATGAATTTTATTTTTGTTATTTTAGGCTTAACTTTTGCAATGGTTTAGCCTTTGGAAATGAACACAGGTAATAGCAAGGGCAGAAAAAGAAACGAAGGATGTTACCAAGGTACAAGGCAACCTCAATTCCTTCCCTAGAACTATTCTCTAGTACCAAATGATGCATCCCTTGATGTGTAGGACTGATTCAGGATCTTCTAGGGTTGATACCACACAAAATTAGGACTCCCTAAGGTTGATAAAAGCCAAAATTCAGACTTGGATGGGCTGGAATGGGCGCATAAAAGAAAATGGGGCTGATTGGGATGGTTGATCTGATTTGAATGGGTTCCTTATTTGATGAGTTTGAAAAGGAAATAATTCAACTTGATATGGAAGGTTCTGATGGAGTTTTAATGGAAAAATATTGGGTTGTTTTTGGTACTAAAACGGCGTGTGACCAACAAGGGATTTTGGGGTTGAAGAAAATGGATATATCAATGGAAAAGGGAAAAGAAATGGAAGATGGTGATAGTGGTATAGGCGCCACTTCCAAGGATGGAAGATAAGCCTTCAATGGACGCCACAAGCGTGCTGAGCAGCCCTTGATGAGTTCTCAATGGTTCAGCCAAGAACCTAGGAGAATACAATTCTCTTATAAGCAATTTGAGAAAAATTTTCAATCTAATTCATTCCTCCAAAGGATGCATACAAATAAGGCCATGGACAGCCATGTTAATTCAGAATAAAGACCCTATTACTAACATGTGAAACATCTTTATGGTGCAAATGAAAAGGCAAAGAGAAATCTGATTGGATTGGCCAAAGTATGCAAACTAAAAACCAAACTCCTTATGAGCTAAATGAAACAAAAGCATTCAGCCCACTCCTTATGAGCTAAATGAAGCATAAAAATTTGTGTCCACTCATATGGGCCATCCAGCCCACTTAAGACTTAGTAAAAATGAAAGAAAACAACCCAAAACCAGTTAAATTCGTATGCCCATATGGTAGCCCAAATACACTTATTACAAACTTTGTTTAGTAACATAAAAAGGCTTAAAAAGATGGTAGTAGTCCATTTAGCATCAAAGGTCTTCAAATGAGGTTATGCAATGCACTATTTTGGGCTTCAAGTCTTCCAAATTAGGGGCAACCTCAAGAATTGTTGCTACAACTTGTTGCAATGCCTACTTTGCTTTCCTAGCCCTTGCTCTTGTCATAGGTCCTCCAAGTGCCTTGTTGTCCTTACCACTAGCTATCTCCTCATCAAGGAAGGTCACCACCACCTATTCCTGCCATTATTCAAGTAAAGAAAATAAAAGTGAAAGCAATAAGACCTCACATACTTCTCACATGTTTACACTCTTAGAGATGTATCACTCACATTTGTTGCTCTCTAATAGGCTTTTGTGTAAAGTGCTCTCTTGTCTTTTACCACTCAAAAGCCTTGTTCAAATTCTTAATAGATTCCCCACAAACACACAAGAGTACTTACTGAAGACTCAACAATATGATGACAAACAAAAGAACAGCTAAGTGATGATAGACTGAAAACACAAAAGATTCAGCAAGACACTTAGGAACTTTATCAGACAACCAGTGTGCATTGAATTTATAGCAAAAAAAATAGCTGTTGTCTTCTCTGTTACACTTCTTTCTCTCTTTTTTTTACTTTTATTTTCTATTTCAAATTTTTTTAACTCTTTTTGTTTTCTATTTCAATTTTTTTGTGTAATTTTTTGCTTCTAACTCAACAATTAATAATAGCAAGCTGATATGGAAATTGAGAAAACAAAATGTTGGAATTTGCACTAATTGAGGACAACTGACAAATAGGTGTTGCACAAATTATAGGAAATAAAGGACTGCAGAAATGTAACTGACTTCAAATAAATCCAACACCCAAATAACAATGAAGACAAGGCAAACAATGAAAATAGACAATAGACACAAAAGAAACAAAGCTGGACAAGAAAAAAAAATTCAGTACCAAATTATCCAACCTTAGAACTGAGCTTTGATTACCACATGATATGATGCAAACTCCATGAATCACGCAAGAAGGATCTACCAAGGTTGGGAAATGTAGATTCAACATGAAGTTAACATAACTAGTATCTCACGCTATAGGTCTCAGAATTGGACGATTCAAAAACAAGAAGAAAACTCACGTTCTGAAACACAATTTAGGCACAAGATGACCGAAATATGATTTGTATATCTTGAGATATGGATGAGGGTTAATGGACATTTTTGAGAGACAAAATTAAGCGTGAATCCTAACAAGAATAGAAGAGAAAGAACAAGGCGCCACAATCAAAAGATTGATAAGCCTAGGAATGCCACAAGGATGAGCACCCTTGATAAGTTCAAAGATTCTATGAAGAACCAAGAGAGAGCAAGTCTCACACTTAAAAGCAAATATGTTCTGAATTTTGATTTTCAAAAGTTAGGGTTTGGCTTTTATAATGGGCAACACCTTATAAGTTTGGTTAGACTTGGCCTAACTCAAGTCCATTACAATAAGGCCCAAAATTAGCTTACTAATTCAGCCCACCATTATTAGTAAACTAAAACAATAAAAAATAAAAATATTCAGCCCATTTTAACATTTACTAAAAAGAAAAACTAAGACCGGCTAAATAGGCCTTATAATAAGCTTAAATTCAATAAAAAGAAAGAAAAAAAAATAAAGGTGCAGATTGGCCCAAACATAGACGCAACCTTCATGCTCCATTTTACCAATTTGGACTCAAGTAATTACATGGAGAAATTGGGCTCGAATTGAATGCAGCCCTCAAGCCTTTATATTCCTTCCATTTGCATTAAGCAATTTACCATCTTGGGCTACAATTCTTCATGACTTAGGCATGCTTCAAATAAAGTTGCCACAAATTTATTTAGAGCCTCTTTAGCCTTCTTAGATCTCGCTCTTGTCATGGCACCTCCAAGGCTTTGTAATTCATCCTTGCTACATTCCTCAGACTTGCTTCCTTCCACGTCCTCATCAAGACTTAGGTTGGGTAAAAGAGAAGGCAAAAAGAGGAACTTCCCTGGAGATATTATGAGTCAGTAGACATATCGGCTAGGAATAGAACTATGTGTGATTCAAAAGAGGAAAAAATGAAGTCTGATGATCACATATATGAATGAGCTTAGTCCTGATAAGCAATCTATTTCCCATTATGCAGTTATCCATGGCAGATACTAGGTGGTATGAACTACCCATTGTGGAGTTATCTATGGTAAATACTATTCGGTATAAGCTAAGTCTTCTCTATGTCAATAAAAAGAGAAAAATGCACTAAATTAAGTTCTAGGGCCACAAGAAAAGCCATGAAAAAGTCCCCTTTAGTATGTAAGGGGCATGGAAAAGATTACCGCATTTATCATATGCATAGGTATATTTTATCAAATTATGTGTATAGAATAAATTACTATGATCTTGAGTGTTATGAAACATATGTTCTAAGTGATTAATCTTCAGAGGAATGATTTTAGAACTTTAAAATGTGTAACGCCCCGATTTTTCTGTTTGAGGGGAATGACCAAAATGCCCCTAAGGTCAGTTCCAGACTGGAATTCAAGGATAGCTGGCACAACAGTCCTCGAAGGGTCAACTCAATATTCGAAGGGGACTGGATGATCCTCGAGTGTTTTCGGAAATGAAAATATTATTTTTTGCGGTTTCGGGTCAAAATGACCAAAATACCCCTGCAGCGTTTTTACACGGGTAAAAGTGCCGTTCGAGCCCGAAACTTTCCCCAAAGGTTCAAAATGATGTTTTCAAGTATTTAAAAGTGTCTGTTTAAATCCCGGTGGTCCAGGGGAATTTTGTGCAAAATTACGATTTTACCCCTGGAATAGTGCTGTTTGAGCTTAATGACATAATTGAGCAAACCTAAGCAATATTAGGCTCTAATCGAAGATTGATTAATTTCCATAATTAATCTAGAGTCAAAATAAGTTATTAAAATTAATTAGAACCTAAGATTTGCTTAGATTAAACCTAAATCCCTTTTTAAAACTCAAGATTCCTAGTCTTGGAATCTTGAATAGTGTTTTCTTTCTCTAATTCCTTAAATTAAGGAATCATATCTAGAATTGTTTATACCCTAAAATGAATTTCTATCTCACTAATGAAGCAAGACCACTCCTTAATTATGCCTAGACAACCTTAATGGCCCATTTCCTCACCTAAACACCTTCCTATAAATTGCTAATCTTAAGCATAATCTAAGACACACATAAGCACAACTCTAAACCATAATTAAAATGTGAAAACTCCTCCCCCATGGCTGATGCATTTTCGGCCACATCATCATCCCATTTCCACCACATGTTTTAAAATTCAATCACTCCTTGAGGCCATGCTTGAAGCCATACTTAGCCATGCTTCCACCATGCTTTGAATGAGATATTTTCTCTCCCTTTGACCATGAACCTCACGACCAACACACCCTTCACTCACCCCTCCATGTTTTGTTTCTTTATAAATAGCACACTTGGGTGAACTTGAATCACCTTTAGTCATTTGTTAAGTCTTAGTTTTCTAGAGCACTCAAAGCTTTCCTTTTTCTCTCAAAGATCAAGAGTTCTTCTTCTTCAACCTCATTTCACTTGGTAGGGATTTTGTTTTAAATGTTTTAGCCATTAAAGTTCTTGTTTAAGTTATGTGCTTTATAATTTCTCTTGAATCTTTTAGAACTTCTTTCTTCCTCCTTGTTTCTTTTTCATTTTTGGCCAAGGGCCTTGAGAGACTTGGAAATGAGAGCTTAAAGATGAGGATTTCATGATGATATAATCACTTGAGGAACCTCTAAAGCTTGGAACCTAGTCTTGACTTCAACACTTTTTGGTTATCTCTTTATTTTCTTCTCAAAATTTCGAGTTCTTTTCCTTTTCTTACTTTGGTTTTTCTTTATCTTTTTCTTGCCATGATTTCAGTTTATGAAGGCTTGTTTTTTGGATAAAAATGACTCAAGGATGAGAGCTCATGATGTTGATGTGGTTGCATCATCAAGACCATCGGCCTCTAGAGCTTCAAAGTCCTATTTCTTCCCCCCTCCCCCTATGGATTTGGCCATTTTTCCCTTTTCCTTAAGTTATTGAGCTTTCATTTTCAAAATTATGAAGGAATGTTAACTTTGTTTGTTCTTTTAATCCATTTCCTTAAAGCTTGATGATGATATTCATACCATACGGTTTCTTTGTAAACCTTGGTGCAAGGAACTCTAAACGTTACTTTACCTTGCTATGATAAGTTTTGGGTTGAGGTTTAAGTCCCTCTAAAGTCTTGTATGAGCTCTATTAAGAAAAAAAAATGAACTTGCACTCATGTTTATATTCAAGCTCTTGTATTTGCATATTTACTTTGAGCCTTGCATTCATGTTTACTTTCCAAGCTATCACTGAAAGTTAAAGATAATGAACGAAAAGCATCTCATATTTATGTTCTTGTCTAGCACGTTTACTTTTCAAGTCATCACCTAAGGACTTAAAGATTTAAAATGAGAGCTTGCATATCAGCTAACTAATCTCAAAGCCTTTCTATTTCGGTCTTAAAGTCGATTGTTGCTAGACCTAGAGCACTAAAATAAAGAATTGAACTTGCAAATTCATTTTTCAAGTCTTGCATATTTACTTTGAAGTTCTTGCAAATTCATTTTTCAAGTCTTGCAAATTCAATAAAGAATAAAATGGAATGCATAGCACGTTTACTTTTGTCATCACTTAAAAACTCTAAGAGCTCAAAGACTTGCCCGTATTGTCTCAAGTTAAAGTTTGGTTATGGAGACATCCTCATGGATGCATATTTCGGCCATGTGACGATGATAAACTTAATATGAGTTTCATCTAGTTGCAAGGGCCAACAATCTATGTTCAAAATTTTTTCTAGGTTTTAAGAATTTTATAAGGTCCTCACCAACAAGATTTGTAAATTAAACTTCTTCCAAAAGTATTTTAAATTAGTTACTGCCCTATGATTGTTCTTAGTCTCTTTAACAAGATAAAATGTTTTGCAAAAGAGTTTTAGAAGTCCTAAAACGAATTCAAGAGAAACTGGTAACTTATGCTGGTTAAAAATGAAATTTTATGCATGATATGAATATATATGAGTTTGGTTCTGTCATGGTATGTTTTGCTGCTATATGATGTTTTTTTGGTATGTTGGAATTTGTTAAAATTATGTATAATAAGTTGAGAACCTTTCTATGCATGTTAAGAAAGAAACTAGTCTTAAAGAGAAACCGTAAAGTTGAGTTTTAACATAGTTTTGACCCATTTATTTTTAGGCACTACCAAAACTGTTTTAGTATGATAATAATCAGATTAGGATTGTTTATTTATGAAAAATTAGGTAACATTTGATGTAGGATTGAATTTTAGCACCCATAGAGAAAGTAGTAACTAAAAAACTATAAAAATGCAATTCTAGAACTCGGGAGTTTTGTACAAAATTATGATTTTGCCCTCGGGATAGTGCCATTTGAGCTTCTAAGCAATATTAGGCTCTAATCGAAGATTAATTAATTTCCATAATTAATCTAGAGTCAAAATAAGTTATTAAAATTAATTAGAACCTAAGATTTGTGTAACATCCTAATTTTTAACCCAATACTCTAGAACATATTTAGGTTAATCATTAGTCTATTACATCATAGTTTCCTTATTACTTTAAAATACTTAGCGGAAAATCCTGGTAATTTTTTTTTTAAATTATAAAAACAAAGTGAGAGCCGCGCGACATGATAAGTAATGAAGCACGTGAGGAAATAAAGCAAGCATCTCCTAAACATCATAACATAAAGCAGGTAAAGGCACATCACGATAAAACTAAACTGCATATATATATATATATATGATATGCCCACTTATGAAGAGTGGGACTTAGTTTGGTACAACATGAAACAAATACATCTAAAAAGAAGATACAAAGGAAAGTGTGACGAAAAGCATAAAAGCAAACTCCCCTACCCAAGTGCGACTAAAGGGATAACCTCTAAACAAAAGAAGGTTTATCCTCATCTAAATGGTGTGTACACTAGCCTGGGTACTCCATCAGTCATCCGCTACCTCTTACTGATGTCCATCTCGCGAGCGAGGCACATACCCGGCAAACTGGGCGAGCTCCTCCTACGTGTAAAGACGAAGCGGGGATCGGGAGTGACCCCCACGACGTGGCCACATCTCCGGTCATTGTGCTAGCCGAGGCTGAGTCACGGTGTCCTCACTGCCCTCTCTCATCAGTGGTGGAGTGGGGGCAGAGCTCTCGCTGTATAGATAGGTAGGCGGGTCCTCCGACGGGTAGGTCTCCGAGAAGTATGTCCGGGGCACATAGTCGGGGTAGTCGCGCATGGCTGAAGCGGCGGTATGCATGTTGAGCACTCTCTCTTTGTGCGTATGTGCGCACTCGAAAACTCACTCGTCGTCGCCGTAGGGTACTGTCGGGGAGAAGCGATGGGTATGTACAGGGTGAGCAAAGGGTCGTCCAATGAACATGAAGACACGAACCGTGCACTGACCCTCAAAATGGTATGATTTGTGCTCCAGATCATAGTGCACCTCCTACATCAGGGTGTCCACAAAAACCACGAACGTCGCCATCTGAAGATGTGACGGAAAAAAAAAAAGATAGAGGGAGTGAGAATCTTGCTAAAGAATCTTAGTAGGGCCTCCTACTACCTAGGTGTCATCATCTACGTCCTCAGGAACATTGGGTTTAGTGTATAAAATAAGTGAGCATGCGTTAAGTTCATTTTTATGCTTTTAAAATATAATTAACCAAGGTCCGTTCATTTTAGAATGAATCTTAATGTCATGAATGCAATATAGTAAATGATGTATGCATGACACTACTTAATGCAGGGACATCAATCATAACATCAAGAAGCATCATAATGGTGGCATAAAGTGGCAATTGAAATCTCATATAGGGAAAACTTTGTGACATAATCATCATACTTTACTTTCTCATGGGGCCACCCTAAAAGACATTCGTTCTGGGGGTACTCGGCCGAACCGGTGTCACCCAGAACATGTCACATCTCTAGGTTATGAGCTCATACTTAACTAGTCGTCACTAGCTCTGACTTATCAATCCTAATAAGCATATCATAATTATAATCCCGACTATCTAGTACGGGCTAGGGGGCATTTCTTAGGGGTGCTCAACCGAACCGGTGTCACCCAAGAATACATCTTAGTACCGATGTCACATGAGTTCTCTGGAGGTGCTCGGCTGAACCGGTGTCATCTAAGAACTCATCTTAGTACCTCATATCTCATAAAGAAAATCTCATAGGTTTTTCAAAAACTTTCCAAGTCCCCAAATTTGTTAGAAATTCCACAGCGCAACAGCAGCACGCCGAATTTTTTCCAAATTTACTTTATGCCACATAAACAAATAGAAATGTATCCTCAATCATAATTCCATACGTTTACATAATCATTCTCAAATAAAACATACGTTTACATGTAACATTGAAACTCATTATGCTCTTGATCCTACGGTATCTTATGCTTTGACCCTTACGGGCCTTAAACTTGAGATGTAATTATTCTATCATTCTTTATCAACCTCTTATGCACCTAAGGATTCTCTTCTAACAAATCTTACTATTATTTATGCTCTTTAATAAATCTGGCCAGCACCATACTCCAAGGGCAGAGTTATATATCTATGATTACAGGGTTCTAGAACTTACATTTTAGACCATTTCTCGATTTCGTCTTCGTCTAAGGCGCTATAAATTAAATCTAAACCAATTATGAGGCATTCTTATGCCTAAGAACTAATTATAAACCATGTTAGTCATATTATGAGGTTGCTGGACAGAATCCAGAAATTAAATGTTCTAAGAGTTCTAGGATTGCACTTTTATAGTTTTCTAGTTACTAGTTTCTCTATAGGTGCTAAAATTCGATCCTTCTACAAATGTAACCAAATTTTTCATGATTAATCAATCCTAAACTGATTGTTATCATACTAAAATAGTTTTGGCATTGATTAGGATTGAAGGGGCTAAACTCACGTTAAATTTCAACTTTACAATTTTTGTATGAAGTTAGTTTCTCTCCTAACATGCATAGAAGTGTTCCTACCTCATCATATATCATTTTCACATATTCTAACACATCAAAACATCATCATATAGCATCAAACACATCAAGTCAGAACCAAATTGTTCAAATCCAAAAAGACACATAATTTGACATTTCTAAAGCATATAAGTTGCTAGTTTCCCTTGGGATCATTTTAGGACTTCTAAAACTTTTTGCAAACCATTTTATTTTATCAAGAGGCTAAAAACAACCTTAGGTCAGTAACCAATTTAATTCTTCTTTAAAAGAGGATTAAAATCATAAATCTTATTGGTCATAACTTTATAAAACTCATCAAGCTTAAAGAAAATCCTAGAACATAGGTTGTTGGCCCTTGTAACTAGATGGAACTTATTCCAAGCTCATTGTTATTACTTGGCCGAAACTATACATTCAAAGAATGCTTCCATATTAAACTTTAACTTGAGATAAAATGGGCAAGTCTTTGAGCTCTAAAGTCTTTAAGTGATGACAAAATATAAACATGCTATGCACTTCATTTTTATTCTTCATTACAAGGTAAAGTGAGAACTTTAAAGTAAATATGCAAGACTTGGAAATAAATATGCAAGGCTTAAAATTTAAATATGCAAGGCTTGAAAGTAAATATGCAAGACTTGAAGTAAATATGCAATGCAAGTTCATTTCTTTATTTTAATGCTCTAGATCCAGCAACAATCGACTTTAAGGCTGAAATAGAAAGGCTTTGAGAATTAATTAGGTGATAATGCAAGTCTTGTTTTAATCTTTGAGTCCTTAGGTGATGACTTGAAAATAAAGATGCAAAGCAAGAATATAAATATGAGTGCAACCTCAAAATAAATATGCAAGTTCATTTATATCTTATTGGAGCTCATTCAAGACTTTAGAGGAACTTATACCTTACCCAAACTTATCATGACAAGATAAAGTGAGGTCTAGAGTTCTTAGAACTCAAGATAACATTCCTTAAAAATATAACCATAAACGAACTTTATAACACCTTTATGAAAACTCAAGCTTTAGAGATTTCTTTGTGGTGAACATAGAGTCACCAACTAGAATTCTCATCATCAAGCTATCATGAGGGTTCATCCAACAATTGTTGGCCGAAAATTTTAGAGAAAAAGAAAAGGAAAGAAACCGAAACTTAAGAGCAAGAAAGAACCATTTTGAAACTCTAGAGACCATGATCTTGATGATGTATTAACACCAACATCATGAGTCCTCATCATTGAGTTCATGTAACCATTTTAAAACATCATCAAAGTTAAAGATTTCAAAGTTCAAAAAGAAAGAACTATAAACATTTTTAACTCAAGAACAAAGATCAAGCTTTAGAGGTTGTTCAAGTGATGAACATCATCATGAAACCCTCATCATCAAGCTCTCATTCCTTTGTTTTCAAGGGCTCAAGGCCAAAAATGGAAAAGGAAGAGAAGAAGAAAAGAAGTTCCAAAAGATTCAAGAGAAATCATAAAACACATAACTAGATTAAGAACTTAAATGAAAGAAACACTTGAAAGAAAATCCCTACCAAGTGATTGGAGGTTGAGATGAGTAAAGAGGATGAAGAACTTGAAGAACTTGGACACTTGAACTTTGAGAGAAAAAAAAACTTTGAAGTGCTCTTTGAAAACTTACACTTAGCAAATGAACCCAAAATGATGCAAGTTTATCCAAGCATGCTATTTATAGATAAATGAAACAAATGAGGGATGTTTAGGGAGGGAATGGCTTCGGCCATTATAGCCACAAGGAGGAGAAAAATATCTTCTCCAAGGCATGGTGGGAAGTATGGCTAGGTATGGGTTCAAGTATGGGTGCAAGTATAGGTCAAGCATGGTTCTTTGAGTGAGAAATAAATCAACATGTGATGGAATTGGGAGAGGGATGGCCGAAACATGCATCAGCCATGGGGGAGGATTTCTCGCATTTTAATTATGGTTTAGAGTTGTGTTTAGGTGTATCTTTGATTAGGATTAAGATTAGGAATTTGTAAGAAATTGTTTAGGTGAGAAAATGGGTAATCAAGGTTGTCAAAACATGTTTAAGGAGTGGTCTTGTATCATTAGTGAGTTTTAAATTCATTTTAGTTCATAAACAACTCTAGACACAATTCCATGATTTAAGGAATTGGAAAGAGAAAATACTATTTAAGATTCCAAGATTGGAATCTTGAGTTTTAAAAAGATATTTAAGTTTAATCTAAGCAATTTTAGATTTTAATTAATTTTAATAGCTTATTTTGACTCTAGATTAATTATGGAAATTAATTAATCTTCGATTAGAGCCTAATATTGCTTAGGTTTGCTTAATTACGTCATTAAGCTCAAAAATACTATTCCAGGGGCAAAATCATATTTTTGCACAAAAATTGCCCAGAACCACCAGGGCTTAAACAGATGCTTTTAAATATGTAAAAATATTGTTTTAAACCTTCGGGGAAAGTTTCGGGCTCAAAAAGCACCTTTACCGGCATAAAAACGCTATAGGGGTATTTTGGTCATTTTGACCCGAAACTGTAGAAAATGAGATTTTCGCCTCCGAAACCATTCAAGGGCCATCCAATCCCCTTCAAACATTGAGTTGGCCCTTCGAGGACTGTCGGGCCGGCTTTCCTCGAATTTTGGGAAGAAAATGACCTCAGGGGCATTTTGGTCATTTTTCTCTCAGACAGAAAATCGGGGCGTTACAATTTGCTTAGATTAAACCTAAATCCCTTTTTAAAATTCAAGATTCCTAGTCTTGGAATCTTGAATAGTATTTTCTCTCTCTAATTCCTTAAATTAAGGAATTATGTCTAAAATTATTTATACCCTAAAATGAATTTCTATCTCACTAATGAAGCAAGACCACTCCTTAATTATGCCTAGACAACCTTAATGGCCCATTTCCTTATCTAAACACCTTCCTACAAATTCCTAATCTTAAGCATAATCTAAGACACGCCTAAGCACAACTCTAAACCACAATTAAAATGTGAAAACTCCTCCCCCATGGCTGATGCATTTTCAGTCACATCATCATCCATTTCCACCACATGTTTTAAAATTCAAACACTCCTTGAGGCCATACCTTGAACCATGCTTAAAACCATATCTAGCCATGCTTCCACCATGCTTTGAATGAGATATTTTCTCTCCCTTTGACCATGAACCTCACGGCCAACACACCCTTCACTCACCCCTCCATGTTTTGTTTCTCTATAAATAGCACACTTGGGTGAACTTGAATCACCTTTAGTCATTTGCCAAGTCTTAGTTGTCTAGAGCACTCAAAGCTTTCCTTTTTCTCTCAAAGATCAAGAGTTCTTCTTCTTCAACTTCTTCATCTTCTTCAACCTCATTTCACTTGGTAGGGATTTTGTTTTAAATGTTTTAGCCATTAAAGTTCTTGTTTAAGTTATGTGCTTTATAGTTTCTCTTGAATCTTTTAGAACTTCTTTCTTCCTCCTTGTTTCTTTTTCATTTTCAGCCAAGAGCCTTGAGAGACTTGGAAATGAGAGCTTGATGATGAGGATTTTATGATGATATTCATCACTTGAGGAACCTCTAAAGCTTGGAACCTAGTCTTGACTTCAATACTTTTTGGTTATCTCTTTCTTTTCTTCTCAAAATTTCGGGTTCTTTTCCTTTTCTTGCTTTGGTTTTTCTTTCTCATTTTCTTGCAATGGTTTCAACTTATGAAGGCTTGTTTTTGGATAAAAATGACTCAAGGATGAGAGCTCATGATGTTGATGTGGTTGCATCATCAAGACCATGGCCTCTAGAGCTTCAAAGTCCTATTTCCCCTGCCCGGCCCCATGGATTCGGCCATTTTTCCCTTTTCCTTAAGTTATTGAGCTTTCATTTTCAAAATTATGAAGGAATGTTAACTTGGTTTGTTCTTTTTATCCATTTCCTTAAAGCTTGATGATGATGTTCATACCATATGGTTTCTTTGTAAACCTTGATGCAAGGAACTCTAAAGCTTACTTTACCTTGCTATGATAGGTTGAGGTTTAAGTCCCTCTAAAGTCTTGTATGACCTCTATTAAGAAAAAAAAATGAACTTGCACTCATGTTTATATTCAAGCTCTTGTATTTGCATATTTACTTTGAGCCTTGCATTCATGTTTACTTTCCAAGCTATCACTGAAAGTTAAAGATAATGAACGAAAAGCATCTCATATTTATGTTCTTGTCTAGCACGTTTACTTTTCAAGTCATCACCTAAGGACTTAAAGATTTAAAATGAGAGCTTGCATATCAGCTAACTAATCTCAAAGCCTTTCTATTTCGGCCTTAAAGTCGATTGTTGCTAGGCCTAGAGCACTAAAATAAAGAATTGAATTTGCATATTTATTTTTCAAGTCTTGCATATTTACTTTCAAGTCTTGCATATTTACTTTAAAGTTCTCACTTTACTTTACAATAAAGAATAAAATGGAATGCATAGCACGTTTACTTTTGTCATCACTTAAAAACTCTAAGAGCTCAAAGACTTGCTCGTATTGTCTCAAGTTAAAGTTTGGTTATGGAGACATCCTCATGGATGCATATTTCGGCCATGTGATAATGATGAACTTAATATGAGTTTCATCTAGTTGCAAGGGCCAACAATCTATGTTCAAAAGTTTTTCTAGGTTTTAAGAATTTTATAAGGTCATCGCCAACAAGATTTGTAAATTAAACCTCTTCCAAAAGTATTTTAAATTAGTTATTTCCCTATGATTGTTCTTAGTCTCTTTTACAAGATAAAATGTTTTGCAAAAGAGTTTTAGAAGTCCTAAAATGAATCCAAGAGAAACTGGTAATTTATGCTGGTTAAAAATGAAATTTTATGCATGATATGAATATATATGAATTCGATTCTGTCATGGTATATTTGCTGCTGTATGACATTGTTTTGGTATGTTGGAATGTCTTAAAATTATGTATAATAAGTTGAGAACCTTTCTATGCATGTTAGAAAAGAAACTAGTCTTAAAGAGAAACCGTAAAGTTGAGTTTTAACATAGTTTTGACCCATTTATTTTAGACACTACCAAAACTGTTTTAGTATGATAATAATCAGATTAGGATTGTTTATTTATGAAAAACTTGGTAACATTTGATGTAGGATTGAATTTTAGCACCCATAGAGAAACTAGTAACTAGAAAACTGTAAAAATGCAATTCTAGAACTCTTAGAACATTTAATTTTCTGATTCTATCCAGCGCTCTTATAATATAGTAAACATGATTTATAATTAGTCTATAGGCATAGGAATACCTCATAAATGGTTTAGATTTAATTTATAGCGCCTTAGATGAAGACAGAACCGAGAAAGGGTCTAAAACGTAAGTGCTAGAACCCCGTAATCATAAAAATGTAATGCTGCCCTTAGAGCATGATGCTGTCCAGATTTATTAATGGACATAAGTGCTAGTAAAAATCATTAGTTGTGATTCCTTAGGTGCACAAGAGGTTGATAGAGAACGATAAAATAATTATATCTCAAGTTTAAGGCCCGTGAGGGTCAAAGCATAAGACACGTAGGTTCAAGAGCATAATGAGTTATAATGTTACATGAGAATGTATGTTTTATTTAAGAATGATTATATATACGTGTGAAAATTATGATTAAGGATATATGTTCTATTTGTTTATGTGGCATAAAGTAAATTTGGAAGAAATTCGACATGCTGCTGTGATGCTGCCGAATTTCTGACAAATTTGGGGACTTAGAAAGTTTTTTCGAAAAACCTATGAGAATTTTCTTTAAAAGAGATGAGGTACTAAGATGTGTTCTTGGATGACACCGGTTCAGCCGAGCACCTCCAAGAACTCATGTGACATCGGTACCAAGATGTATTCTTGGGTGATACCGGTTCGGCCGAGCACCCCCAAGAAAATGCCCCCTAGCCCGTACTAGAGAGTCAGGATTTATTTATGATATGCTTATCAGTAAAGGATAAGTAAGAACTAGTGACGACTAGTTAGGTATGAGCTCAAAACCTAGAGATGTGACACGTTCTGGGTGACACCGATTCGGCTGAGCACCCCCAGAACAAATGTCTTTTAGGGTGGCCCCATGAGAAAGTAAAGTATGAGATGATTATGTCACAAAAGTCTTCCCACATGAGATTTCAATTGCCACTTTATGCCACTATTATGATGTTTCTTGATGATTATGATTAATATTCTTGCATTAAGTAGCGCCATGCATACATTCTTTACTATGTTGCATCCATGACATTAAGAATCACTCTAAAATGAACAAACCTTGGCTAACTATGTTTTGAAGCTTAAATGAACTTGATGCATGCTCACTTATTTTATACACTAAACCCAAGGTTCCTAAGGACTTAGATGATGTCACTTAGGTAGTAGGAGACCTTACTGAGATTTTTTAGTAAGATTCTCACTCCCTCTATCTTTTCTTTCCGTCACGTCTTCAGATGGCGATGTTCGTAGTTTTTGTGGACGCCTCGACATGGGAGGTGCATTATGATCCGGACCATGGATCATACCATTTTGAGGGTCGCTGTGCCATTCGCATTTTCATGTTCGTAGGACAACCCTTCGCTCATCCTGTACACACTCACCGATTCTCTCCTGCTTCGCCGTTCGGCGACGATTTTGTGTTCGATCGCGCACGCCCTCGAGAACAGCGAATTTGCTGCACCCCACCGACAACTTCTGCTATCTGGGACTTCCTGCAGTATGTGCCCTGCTCCCTCTCATCATTCTCAGAGATGGACCCTTTTGAGGACTCTACCACTTAGGTACCTTCCGAGGGATCCTCCCCCACCGTATCGATGGACTTTGGGGAGGGTAGTGAGGCTACCGTCACTCAGTCGATGCATGGAGGATGAGTGAAGATGACTCCCCGCCATGGAGCACATGTCCGGCCGATGCAGCGTATAGCCACCTCGGCAGAGATAGCTCAATGGATCGGATACGTTCCTGCTTTCCAAGGAGGCCCGCAGTAGGAGACGACAATTGTGTTTTGGTGCCTGAGCTTTGACTAGATTAGGATAGCTTCCTTTTGTTTAGAGGTTATCCATTGTAGGTGCACTAGAGTATAAGAGTTTCTTTTATGCCTTCTGTTGTATTTCCATTTTCCTTGTATTCCCCTTTTGGCTGTATTCGCTTTATGATGTATCAACTAAGTCCCGCTTTTTATAAGTGGGCATATCATATTACATTTATGCAATTCAGTTTCATTGTAATGTGCCATTACTTGCTTTATGTTATGATGTTCATAAGTTTGCTTGTTTCATTTTCTTACGTGTTCCATCATTTATCGTATTGTGCGACTCTCACTTTGATTCTACATTTCAAAAAAAAAATGTTACCTGTATTTTTTACTAAGTATTTTAAAGTAAAAAGGAAACTATGACATAATAGACTAATGATTAACCTAAATATGTTCTAGAGTATTGGGTTAAGAATTAGGATGTTACAAAATGAACCATTGCTATGTAGAGCATGATCACATTTTTCTAATAAACCAAAGTGGCTGAGGCGATGACAATGATATTATGATTGTGTAATTAGAGAGTTGCCCTACTGAGAATTATAAAATTCTCCTCCTATGTGTTTGTGTTCCTGTATCGCCTCCAGATTATTCTAGAGAACAATGAGGTTGCTACGTGAAAGAACTCGAGATTGCAGTAGTTTAGTAGTTGATATTTTTTTGCACTGTACTTAGTTGGAGTTATATGTATGTAAATGTAATAGAAGATGAATATGTATTAAAGCTCATAGAAGAACTTTCTTTTGTATTTGACTTTGTATTAAATGAATGTTGTGTTCCTTTGTTATATATTTTAATAGAATTACACTTAGTTATTACATACGTTAATTGAGCTTGTTATAGATATTTAAGAAAGGTCCGCTAATTAATAAGTAGCAACTCTTGAGTAAAATGTCATGACTTAAGGGTGAGGTTATACTTGGGAGGATATTACAATCCATGCCATGCTTAGGGATTTCTTGCTTAGGCATCGGCTACAACATTAGCTTTGCCAGGGTAATAGATCAAATCAAAGTCATAATCCTTAAGGAATTCCATCCACCTCCTTTGTCACATATTCAGTTCTTTCTGAGCAAAGAGGTATTTCAAACTCTTATGATCAGAGAAAACTTTGAAGCTTACTCCATAAAGGTAATATCGCTGAACTTTTAAGGCAAAAACTACAGCTACAAGTTCTAGATCATGGGTTGGGTAGTTCACTTCATGGGGTTTTAACTGTCAAGAAGCATAAGCAACTACATTCTGGTTCTATATCAGTACACATCCTAATCCTTTGCGAGAATTATCACAATATACTTCAAATGGTTCTTGAGGATAAGGTAGTACCAACACCGAAGCTGTGGTTAACCTCTATTTCAACTCTTAGAAACTCCTTTCACACTCAGGCATCCATTGGTATGAGGCATTTTTCTTGGTCAATTTTGATAAAGGTAAAGCTATATAAGAAAATCCCTTGATAAACCTCCTATAATAACTAGTTAACCCAGGAAGCTTCGAATTTTGGCAACCATCATTGGCTTTTCCCAATAGAGTACTACCTCATCTTTACTTGGATCCACTGATATCCCCCCTTGTGGCACTACATGTCCTATGAATTTAAATTTTTCCATCCAAAATTCACACTTGGACAGTTTGGCATAGAGCTTTTGTTCCCTTAGAATTTGAAGTATTATTCTAAGGTGTTCATCATGCTCTTCTTTGGTCTTCGAATAGATGAGTATATCATCTATGAAAACAACCACAAATTGATCCAAATAAGGTCGAAAGATTTCGGTCATGTAGTCCATGAAAACAGCTGGAGCATTAGTTAGCCTAAATGACATTATTATATACTTGTAAAGTCGATAACGATTTCTAAAAGATGTCTTAGAAATATCTTCATCTCGAACTCTAATATGATGGTAACCAAATCTTAAATCAATCTTTGAGAACACTATTGCCCCTCGTAGTTGATCCATAAGATCATTAATTCTCGGCAAAGGATACTTATTCTTTATTGTTACCTTATTTAGTTGCCTATAATCAATACACAACCTCATGCCTTCATCCTTTTTCTTGACTAAAAAACAGAGGCTCCCCATGGTGAAGTACTTGGTCTAATAAATTATTTCTTTAGAAATTCTTCAATCTATGCCTTTAACTCTGCTAATTCAAAGGGAGAGATTCTATATGGCAAAATAAAGATAGCACTAGTTCCTAGCACCAATTTGATTGAAAACTCAATCTCCCTTTCTAGAGGAAATTTCAGAATATCTTCTAGGAAGACGTTAGGGTATTCTCTAACTACAGGAATTTCATCTAGTGTCTTCTTACTTTCAACCTCACTTGCCAAGAGGAGAACATATCCTTGACTCTCAGCTTTCTTAGAGTTTGACTCTATGGAATATAAATAAAAAGCATATGGAAATTACAAGCTTGGTAAACAAGACTGAGTAAAAGGAAACAATTTTATCAGCACAAGGGAAAGACACTTGATTGGCTGAAAGCCAATTCATTCCTAAAATTACATCTAAACCAGATAAAGGAAGCCATATTAAATCAAATACAAATTTCCTATCTCCTATTCAGAAAGGGAGATTTATACATACTTGACTAGTCCTAACAGACTTATCGGTAGGAGTGGAGACTGTCAAATCATAAGGTAATATGGATATAGGTAGTTGTAATTTGTGTATGCAACTATGGAATATAAATGAATGAGAGTAGCACCCGAATCATATGGCACATTTAAGATGTTACCATCAATTTCACATTTACCTTAGATCAAATCCTTGGATTGAGAAACTCCCTCAGCTTTCAAGGTAAAAACGTGCCCTTGGCATTGTGGCTAGGAATTAGGTTACTAATTTTGGGTAGGACACTCATACCTCATATGTCCTGGCTTGTCGAAATTATAATAAACATTCTGCCTTGTCAGACATGGCTTGTTCCTATGGTTCTTCCCGCATTTTGAGCATGGCTTAACTCACTGCAGTTGATTCCCTCTAGCATTATTTGGTGGAAGTTTTCCTTTTTGCTGATGGTTGGGCTTGAATCGTTGGCCTTGCGGTGCCAATCTTCTCTTGGAATCCTCTCTAGTGGACTTAGAGGATGCTAATTTCCAATTATATCCTTCAACCAACTGACATTTTTCCACCAATACCGCATAATCCCTAATTTCTAAAAGTCCCACTGTGACTTTGATGTCTTCTCGTAATCCACCCTGGTACTTAATACACTTCCAAGCTTCATCTTGATCTCATTGATCAATGATAGAGAACTTGCACAACTCCTCAAACTTTGCAGTATACTTTACTAGACTCATATCTCCTTGTTTAAGCACCATAAACTCCAGCTCTTTTGTATTCTTTACTGAAGCGGGAAAATACTTTTGATAAAAGGCCTCTTTAAAAATGTTCCAAGTGATTTCAGGTTGAGAAGCCTTAAGCAACCTCCTAGCTCCATTCCACCAAAATTCAGCATCAACTTCCAACATATATGTAGCAAAGGCCACCTTCTGACTTTCAGTACAATGGAAAACTGAGAAGATCTTCTCCATTGCCTTGATTCATTCTTCCTCCTTACCTGGGTTAAAAATTCCTCTAAAAGACATCGGATTAGCCTTCTTAAATTCTACGAACTTTTGGTACTCTATCTATTTTGGTACCCCCAGGGTTCCTAACGAGGTTTCTTTCCATATTTCGATCCAACCTTTGCATCATCTTATTGGCTACCGTAGCTTTGTAACATCCTTTTAATTGCAGTGTTCCACCTAGGCTATGACACCTATATTTGTGTATCGTGAAATACAATTATAGTTGTTTAATTGTAAGCTTATATCCAAATTAATTATTTGGTATTCACCTCACAGTAGTATGGAGCATTAATACATTGAAATACCAGGAATAAAGTTGTTTAAAACAAAGTATCATATAATTTTCTATGATTACTACAAATTTCAGAAATTTTATTTATGAACACAAGGGCTCAGCCATTTCAATACATACATATAGCGTACAACTAGCTAGGATACAATACATAAAAGCATCAAGCCCTCGCAGGGACTGCCAACATACATCAAAATATAAGACATACTCCTGCTCTAAAGAAAACCTATCAAAAAGTCATGTACAAAGGTTTTCCTATCAATCAAGTCTAACAAATAGTAGGCATCTATCATACTACTGAAACATAACATGAGTGTCTGGTAGTTCCTGTAAGTCACAACAACACCCTAGAGAAATCCATTCGCCATCAAGATGATGGCATCACCTCCTAAAGTGGAGTCAAGATCAGAAGCTAAGCTATCATCAGGGGTAGATGGTGGTATTGGCACAGAAGCAAGGTCAGGAAAAGTGTGGGCCATATCTACATCGGGAGCAAGCAGAGCAAGTGGTGTTAGTGGCGGCTAGATGATAATTGGATATGCCATGTACAGAGGCACTCCACCAAATGGGAAGTCAAGATAAAAAATGAACTAATAATGAAACCAGAAAATGAATGATGAAAAAAGTATACACGCAACTGGGCATGAGCTAGTGTAAAGAAAGAGTCCAGAATAGGGTCATAGTGCCACCTAGGTGTGGTTACTCAATGAAGAACATCGTCGATGCCATTATCTGGATCTGTGGTAAACATGGAATGCAAATAAGGATGAGAATTCTAAAATTTTCAATAGGGTATTCCCATACATATATAACTGTCATCATTATCTACCCAGCTGCATCGATTTATTTATGAACTTTCTAAACGAAGATTAAGAGTAATTATCTAGATTAACAAGATCTTTATCCGAAGCAAATCCATTTTATGTGGTCATCATCCTTGGACTTAAAATAATAATCAAACACATAAACATCTTGATCTTATTCAAATATTAAAGCATTATTCATATAGCACATAAGGTAAAAAAAATAACCTAACAAATTGCTACTTTAACTATCTAGGCCCTTAATGATGGCCATTCTAGAGTAATAGACTGCCTTTTGGGACTGAGCTCATTTCTATACGTGATCTTTGGATTTTCTCTCCAATTCACACATAGACCTATTTCTAGCCAGGTTTGCTCCTTGACTTAACTCAAGGGTAGTTAGGTTCACTCCCTAACTAGCCAGATTTGCTCTCTGATGTAACAATACATAGTCTTATGCTTGTCTTGCATATATATGAGTAATTGGAATAAGTAATCACTTTTTTGTGTGCCTAACATCATCAATAAGTTTACATGTCATAATGAGATAAAGTCATAAACATTTTGGCATTTCCTTAACCAACCATGCTTGCTGCCAGAATTTCAGTTCTAAGAGAAATTATGGTTGTTAACTTATCAAGCATCCTTAGAACATAGCAAAACTATTTTTCAGAGATAATTCAATGTGTTAATGAGGTCATGTAAAAATTTCGAAGCATGAAAAGATCTCTAACTAAATTCATAAAATTTCACAATTTTGGAGGTTAGAAACTATACACTCACAGGCAACAGCCAGAAGTCTCAATTTTTCTACCCTATCAAATGAACCCAGAACTTCATACAAAAAATTAGTTGGACCTCAATATGTTTTCAACATCCTATAAATTCAGCTAATAATTCAATCATTTTCTAGGGTAAAAAAATTAGACAAATTCAGTGCTATAAACTAGATCGTGTAGGCAGAAACTTGACCTATTCAGTTTTCCAATTCTTAAAAATAGCAAAAGTGCTTAAGATGAGCCAAGAAAATTTCTGGAAACACTTACATATGTTGGCTTTATCATATAAAAGTTTCAGCTCATGATCATGTCTAAATCAATCATAAAAATCATGTAATTTGAGCTACTTGCTAGAAATTCGAGATTTAGCAACTTAGTTCACAACATTTTTGGGGAAAATTGGTTCCCTAATATCATCAAAACTCTCTACCAGAATTCATATATCAATATTCATATGTTATCAACCAATAAAACTAAAAATACCAAGCTCAATCAAATCAGAAATTTCCAAAATAAATTTGAAAGAAAAATGGATGAATAAAGTCCTACTTAACTCTTTGAAAGCTTAAGCTCTTATTCTTAATTTTTCTCAATGATTTTCCACCAATTTTGATGAGAATTCAACCAAGGCCAACAAAGTTAAAGATCAATTACAACACATGGATGGACTAATGACTAGAGCTAGAGCAAAAAGGCTAAGAGAAGCTTTGCAAGGCCTGGTCATGGAAGCAAAGACCAAGAGCAATTAGGTTGAGCATAAGAAGCCAAAATGGACCAATCTTATTCAGTTTGATGAATAGTCAAGTCCAACATAAAGAAGTCACTGGAAAACCCAAAGAATAAGCCCAATTCAAGTGATCAAGTTAAAACAGATTAGGTTGGAATAATTAGTTTAAATTGGGTGTAATTTGTCTTATTTCCTTGTAATTTCGTGCACATTTTATGTCTCCCAATTCATGTTTTTTAGTTGTTTTTCAAGTCAGTTTTAACTGTTTTAAGAGTTCCTAGACAATTATGATATATAGTGGGTGAAGTGGGAATGTTAGCGAAACTTTGATACTTAGTGGGAATGATAGTGGATGTAGAGGCTGTAACTCTATGGTTAGTAGCTGTGGGTGAAGTGGGAATGATAGTGGGACTTTATGCTAGTGGGAATGGTGGTGGCTGCATTACAATTCTTAGTGGATTGTATATGGGACTTTTCTATAGCCCATTTAACACTATAAATAGGGACTCAATGTAATACACAAATCAGATTATGAATTACACTTCTTCAGTTTTCTTCTATAAGAACTTTCTTTTTGTTCTTAGGTAAAGAACTAAATCTGATCTTATCAAGGCAACTTGTGGCGATAAAAAACAAGACCTATCACTTACTTTCTCATCTTCTCTTGAGTGTGGCATCTATATCTTTCTGAAACACATACAAACTCAAACACCTATCTCTAAACTCCAACTTGAAAATGCAAGGTGATCTAGGTCTATGCCAGTTGTTGATCTACTCAACTCTAACCAAGCTGAATCATATCAAATTTCTTGATCTAACTCTCTCTCAAATCCTCTTTCAACACTGCCTCCAACAGCTAACTAGATAATATGAAGAGGTTGGGGTTTGTAATAAAGAGTTTGGTCTCAAATTTATGAGAAGTAGTTCATGGGTTGTAATCTTGGCTATGGGATTTTTGAGTGAAGTTTAATGACCTTAGCTAGAGTTTTTGTATTGAGTAGAGAAAGAAGATGTAGATGGCTGTAAACTAAGATGTTTGGCCGAGAATTTCTAGGGAAGAAAGGTTAAGAAGTTTATCTTCTAATATTGTGATAATGGTGTAATAAATGAAATTAATAAAATGGTTTTTCTTTAATATGAATGCATGAAATTTTTGGTGGTTTCTAATTGGTTCCTAGTAAGAACAATGGTGTGGCTTCTTCTAAGCCACACACTTATCTTGCTAAGTGTCCATCTCATACTGTAATTTCCTTACAGTGTGAGAAACTACACATTGTAATTTAACCAAATGGATAAAACACCATACCCACAAAAAATATAATACCCAAAATTTTATTCCGGGTTTAACCTTTTAGTTTTAATCCTTTTCAACCTAAATCTCATATTTTCTTAGTCTTAGGCATCTTCGAGCCCAATTCCAGGGCTCTAGTGGTGCTGGGGGCCCGTAGTGGTACTATTCATTTTTTTTTCTTTGGCATCCTCTTCAAGTCATTTGCATCTTGACTAATCCTATCAAAATTAAAAAAATTTGATTAATAAAGTTTAAATAAAATTTCTAAAATAGCTTTGAGTGTTACATTGTGCATTATTTTCTTCTTTGGCCTGCACATTTAAAATCCTTCTACCAAGTAGCAAATCACCATCATGAGGCCTAATTTCCTCACCTTCACTTTCATCCCTTGGGTAGCATTTGTTTACTGTCTCGAAACAGAAAATACAGGGACGGGGACAATGGAGATAATGGAGACGGGGACATAAATAATAAATATGTATAACGGTGTTGTTGGAAGACAAAAATATTAAATTTCCATCTTTGTATCTATCCCCATTGTCCCCATATTTTGAAGGTAGAGAAATTTTGTGTTTTTCTGTCCCGGGGATAGTTTTTGTCCTTTGTTCCTGTCTCCACCACCAAATAGATTTGTGTTTCTAGTATCTCTGTATTTCTTTCCCAGAGATAGTAAACAAACGCTATCTTAGTGATGCATCAGACTCCTCCTCAGTGTCCACCTCACCATTGTCATTCAAAATCATTGCTCTCTTGTTAGTACATTGAGAAGCAATGTGACTTCTTCCAAGACACTTAAAGCACTTCATATCTTGGTTCTTTGAAGTGCTTATTGATGGTTAAATTTTCTTTAATTCAGCCTTTTTGAACTAAATTCGAATTGGTTGCTCCTTCTTTGGGTTGTTTATCTAAAGAATTGGATTGGAACTAGAAGAATTTCTTCTATTTCTCTTCTTTAGTTGATGCTCCACCTTGATTGCTTGGTGCACCATCTCTTGAAGTTCCACATAGTCGTACATCTCCACGGCTTCAGCTTTGTCTTGGTTGAGGGCATTGAGAAACCGAGCCATGCTTGCTTCTTGATCCTCCATAATGTTTGCTAGAATCAGAGTCATCTCCATCTCCTTTTGATACTCATCCACACTCTTAGAACCTTGAGTGAGGAGGCTCTACAACTTCTTGTGGAGTTTGCTATGGAAATATGAAGGCACAAATATCCTTCTCATGATTGCCTTCATGTCAGTCCATGTCCAAACAGGTTGTTTTCCATTCCTAGCTCTATCTTTCTACAATTGATCCCACTAAACAAGAGCATAATTATTAAATTCAAGGGCAGCAAGCTTAACCTTACTCGTTCATAATATGTGTGACAAAAAATATTTGCTTTACTCCCATTGCTCACTCCAAATAGGCTTGTGGATCAGACTTTCCTTGAAATGGAGAAATTGGATATTAATTTCTCTAAGTTCATCACTAGAATTTTTTCTTCTCCTATTATGCCTAATGGTCCTTCTTCTCCTTGTGTTTTGATTACTCGTCTCTTCCTCTTCAGATTGGTTATTTGCTTCATCTTGAGAAGCATGCTAACTACCAGGTGCATGGTTTTCTATCCTATTCATCCTCTCATGGAACTCTTCCAACTTTGTATTGAATAGCTATTCTAGAATACTAGTCAATGCTTTCATTTGAAAAGTAGATAATCCTCCACCTTATGATGAATTTTTGTCTCCTATGATGTGATAGAGGTTGTCGCTACCTCCTCAAATTAGAATTACTTTTATGCTAAGTTGCATCAAAAATGTAGTAAAGGGCACAACTTAGGTCATTTTTAGAGGAGGCTATGGCACTTAGTTGGAAATTTGGGGATTTTTTAAGAAGTAAATTAACTGAGAAAAAACAATAATTAAAGGCATTAGTGTAAGGTGTTTCTAGGATTGGAACTAGTTATTATAGACCAAATATTGAACATATTAGTGGCTATTAGTAAATTACTAACAATTATACTAGTGATTGATTGAGCTCTAGAATTTGACCAATGAAACAACAAACGGTATCCCAATTTAATTAGAAATTACATTGATTTAAAGTACCAATTGCTATAGCCTAACCACCAATCAAAAAGTTAATTTTAATATTCTCCTTTAAACATAAATCAATTGATCAATCAATTTATACCCAAAGGGTTTCCTTAAATGATGATTGCCAATTCCAATAAAAATTGTAATAACCGTAACAATAATTATAAGAATAGGAACTCAAGAATATTGAGAAAACTAATTCATTCAAATATAAAAGGGGTCTTAATCATTATTCCAATCTATCCAAAAACCCTTACACTAGCAAGGACACTCCATTTCTGGAGGATTACAATAATGAAAATAAACGAGTACTTGAAGATAATAACAAGGATCCTTATCACAATCTTGAATAACAAAGCAAATTCACTAATGGAATCCCTAGAGAGAGAAGAATAGAGAAGATATAGAGAGGTGTAGAGAGAGAGAGAATCCTAGCTGTTAAAAGTCTGAATCAAAAACTAGGTTTAAAAGTCTATGTCAATCCCTTAAATACTGCTATAAAAAATAGCCCAAAGTGGGCCCCAAAAATAGATTAATTATCTATTATTTCCTCATTGCACTGGTGAGCCGAAGGATTCTTCCTGATGCTTTTGCCAAGCACAACAATGCTCACTCGAGAGTGAACTTTCATGGTTTTACTACTTTTGAACTCCAACCTCCTTCCCAAGAGTGCCCATCCTTGTTCTTGATATCTTGTACTTAATCCCAAATTCCTCCATACACAACCATACTAAAAGAGAAATGTTAAACGCAATAAACTATAATCCAATAATTATTCCAAAATTAGTGCAATAGTCAATTATTTTGTAAAAAATACACAATGAGGACCAAGTCATATTCCTAAATATTTACATCAATAACATAATCAAAATTATGTGAAAAGCTAAGGTTTAAAAGAAAAATAAGTGGTATAAATGCCCCTTATCACCATGTTAGCTAACTAAAACTGAAAAATATAAAACTTCACAAAACTCAGAAAATTTTTACACTCTTGAAATATGACACTTACACTTATGTATGTCATTCCAAATTGGCTTTTGACCAAAATGTTCTTTCTAGTCTTTTTCCACTCAAACTTCCTCTTATGAGGTCTTAAGAAAGAACTTGATCAATGATCCTCTCAAGGCAATAGACTTTGATCAAAACAAAGAACTTAAAATAAGGAGTGACAAAAAGAAATGAAACAAGGAATTTTGTTACAACTTACTAGAATATGTTTGGTTTTTTTTCTTCTTTCTCTTTTTTTTGTTTTCCTTTTTTAACACATCTTTCTAGTAATGATGAAGACAACATAAATAAAACAAGTTCAGGCCTGAATTATAAGGAAGTCGTGTTCTAAATACCAAATGATATGATTCAGCTTTGTTTGAGTTAAATGGCTTGAATCAACAACAAGTATAAACCTAGATCGCCTTGCACTTTCAGGTTGGAAATCAACGCTGTGTTTTAGTTTGTTTGTGTTTAATCAGACATATACAGATGCCACACTGATATGATCCAAACTCCATGGATCATGGAACATGGATCCACTAAGGTTGGGAAGCGCAAGTTCAATACAAAGTTAAGTCTACCCCGTATCTCGTGCTACAGGTCTCGGAATTGGACAATTCAAAAATGAGAAGAAAACTCGCATTCTGAAACACAATTTAGGCTCAAGAATCATAGAAATCTGATTCGTCTTGAGATATGGACGAGGGTTGATGGACATTTTGGATTAAACGTAAATCCTGCCAAGAATAGAAAAGAAAGAACAAGGCGCCACAATCAAGAGATTGATAAGCCTAGGAACGCCACAAGGATAAGCACCCTTGATAAGTTCAGAGATTCTATGAAGAACCAAGAGAGAGCAAGTCTCATACTTAAGATAAAAATGTTCTGAAAAAGTTCTCTTCCAAAAGTTAGGGTTTGCCTTTTATAATGGGCAACACCTTTCAAGTTTGCTTAAACCGGACCTAACTCAGGTACATTATAATAAGGCCCAAAATCAGTTTACTAATTCAGCCCACCACTATTAGTAAACTAATAAGAATGTTCAGCCTATTTTAACACGTACCAAAGAAGAACTAAGCCTCTATTCCTTCAATTTGCATTAAGCAATTCACCATCTTAGGCTGCAATTTGTAACACCCCGATTTTTCTGTCCGAGGGAAATGACCAAAATGCCCCTGAGGTCATTTCCTGACCCGAACTCGAGGGTAACCAACTCGGTCATCCTCGAAGGGTCAACTCAATGTTTGAAGGGGATTGAATGGCCTTTGAATGCTTTTCCGAGCGAAAATTTCGTTTCATAGCTTTCGGTCAAAATGACCAAAATACCCCTATAGCGTTCTTACGCGGGTAAAGGTGCCGTTTGAGCCCGGAACTTTCCCCAGAGGTTCAAAAACATGTTTTCATGTGTCTAGAGGTATCTGTTCAAGTCCCGGTGGTCCCGGGCAGTTTTAGTGCAAAATTACGATTTTGCCCCTAGAATAGTGTTTTTAAGCTTAATGACGTAATTAAGCAAACCTAAGCAATATTAGGCTCTAAACGAAGATTAATTTATTTCCCTAATTAATCTAGAGTCAAAATAATTTATTAAAGTTAATTAGAACCTAAAATTGCTTAGATTAAACTTAAATCCCTTTTTAGAACTCAAGATTCCTAGTCTTGGAATCTTGAATAGTGTTTTCTCTCTCCAATTCCTTAAATCAAGGAAATGTGTCAAGAGTTGTTTAGACTCTAAATTGAGGATTTAACTCTCTAATGGTGCAAGACCACTCCTTAATTATGTCTAGACCACCTTAATTACCCATTTACCTTACCTAAACACTTTCTTACAAATTCCTAATCTTAAGCATAATCAAAGATACACCTAAACACAAACTCTAAACCACAATTAAAATGCAAACTAATCCTCCCCATGCATGATGAAGTTTCGGCCAGACCTCATCCCCATTGGCCACATGTTTAATTGTTTCCTCACTCAAAGAACCATGCTTGAGGCCATACCTTGAACCATACCTCACCATACCTTAAGCCATACCTCACCATACCTCAAGAACACATTATCTCACCTCATGGAACACATGGAACCCTCCAATTCTGCACCTCTTGGCCGAAAATGCATCAGCCCACATACACCCTCCATTTGTTTCAATTCTCTATAAATAGAATGCCTTGAGGAGCTTGCACCACTTTTAGATCATTTGCCAAGTTTAGGAAACACTCAAAGCTTTTCTTTTTCTCTCAAAGTCTTTGTGTTCTTCAAGTTCTTGGAGTTCTTCAAGTTCTTCATCTTCTTCATCTTCTTCTTCCATCTTCAAGTTCATCACACCAAGTAGGGATTTTCTTTCATGTATTCTTTCTTTAAAGTTCTTGTTCTAAGCTTAATGTTCATAGTTTCTCTTGATTCTTTTTAGAACTTCTTTTTCTTTCCTTTACCTTTTCATTTTCGGCCATGGGCCTTGGAGAACAAAGGAATGAGAGCTTGATGATGAGAGTTTCATGATGATGCTCATCACTTGAAACAAACTCTAGAGCTTGATTTTTGTTCTTGAGCAAAAGTGTTTCTAGATTTTCCTTTCTTGAACTTTTGAGAACTTTAACTTTGATGGTGTTTTAAAATGGCTCTATGAACTCAATGATGAGGACTCATGATGTTGGTGTTAATATATCATCAAGATCATGAACTCTAGAGTTTTAAAATGCACTTTTCTCTTCTTGGAGATTTCGGCCATTTCCTTGAGATTTTCTAAGTTTCATAGTTTGATTCCCAAAGATATTATGTTGAGTTCCAAGAACTCCAAGCTTGACTTTACCTTGTTTGAATGAGTTTGGGTTAAGGTTTAAATTCCTTTAAAGTCTTGTTAAGAGCTCTAGAAAGATAAAATGAACTTGCATAATTTATTTTATGCTTGCATTCATAGTTACATTCTTGCTATGCATCTTTATTTTCAAGCTATCACCTAAGAACATAAAGATTAAAATGGAACTTGCATCTTCACTTAATTTAATTCTCGAAGCCTTTCTATTTCGGCCTTAAAGTCGATTGTTGTTGGGCCTAGAGCACTAAAATAAAGAATTGAACTTGCACATTTACTTTCAAGCTTGCACGTTTAAGATTATGCTTCGCATATTTACTTTCAAGCTTGCACGATACGTTTATGTCTTGCATATTTAATTTATGTCATCATTTTAATTTGTAAGCAAGATTAAAAATGAAAAGCATGAGCATGTTTAGTTTATGTTGTAACTTAAGAACCTAGAGCTCAAAGACTTGCCCATTTCATTCCAAGTTAAAGTTATATGTGAATGTATTCCTTGAATGAATAATTTCGGCCAAGTAGTGATGATGGACTTGCAAGGAGTTTTCATCTAGCGACTAGGTCCAATAGTCTATGTTTTAAGTTTTCCTTAAAGACTTACAAATCTTTATAAGGTTATGTCATCACAAGTTGTGATTTTATCCTCCTTTAGGAGATGAAATATATTTTGGTCTTTAACCTAAGGCTTCACTTAGCCTCTTGAGGAATTAAAATGTTTTGCAAAGAGTTTTAGAAGTTCTAGAATGATTCCAAGAGAAACTAGTTAACTTATGTACCTAGAGATGTCAATTTAATTCTCTTATTGAGGCAAGATGTTTTCGGTTCTGATGTGATGAATGTGATGCTGTATGATGATGTGTTGGAATGTGTGAAAATATCATATGATGATGTAGAAGCGATCCTATGCATGATAGGTAAGAAACTAGCTAACTAGAAATACCGTAAAGCTAGAATTTAACATAGTTTTGACCCATTTGTTTATGGAACTAATCCAAACTGTTTTAATGGGGACATAATCAGATTTAGATTGTTTAGACATGAAAAACTTGGTATCATTTGAGTTAGAATTGAATTCTAGCATCTATGGGGAAACTAGTAACTAGAAAACCGTAAAAATACAAATGTAGAACTCTTAGAACATTTAATTTTCTGGATTCTGTCCAGCACCCTTACAACATGATAAACATGATTAATAATTAGTCCTTAAGCATAGGAATGCCTCATAATTGAGTTAGATTTAATACATAGCGCCTTCGGCGAAAACGGAACCGAGAAAGGGTCTAAAACGTAAGTTCTAGAACCCCGTAAATACAAGTTAGAGAACTTGTCCTATGCTATTCAGATTTTAAAAGTAAAATGAGAGGATTATGAATGATGTTTAATTATGAGCCTTAGGTGCTTAAAATATGAACGACGGATGTAGAGAACTATATCTCAAGATTAAGACCCGTAAGGGTCAAAGCATAAGCTACCGTAAGGGTAAGCGTTTGGATGACTTATGATGATGCATGAAGTATTCTAATGATGATGATGTTATTCATATGAGGAATTTATGAGATTATATGTTTATGTGGCATAAAGCAAATTTGGAAGGAAATTGATTGTAATGACCGTTTTGGCCGCCAATTTCCCGACAAATTTGGGGACTTAAAGAGATTTTGAAAATTAAGGTACTAAGATGGGTTCTAGGTTAACAGCCGTTCGGCCGAGCACCTCCATAGAACTCATGTGACATCGGTACCATTTTACACTCTTAGGTGACACCGGTTCAGCCGAGCACCCCTAAGAGTTTTGCCCCCTAACCCGTACTCAGATAGTCGGGATTTATGATACGCTTATCGTTAAGTGGTAAGTAAGAACTAGTGACGACTAGTTAAGGTATGAGCTCATAACCTAGATGTATGACACGTTCTGGGTGACACCGGTTCGGCCGAGCACCCCCAGTTCGATTGTCTTTTAGGGTGGCCCATGAGGAAGAGAAGTTCATGATTATGATTATGTCACTAAGTTTTGTCCCATATGAATGTTACTATTGCCACTTTATGCCACCAAGAATGATGATGCTTGATGTTATGTTTTATGTATGTGCATTAGGTAGTGCCACGCATACATTTTCTAATATGTTGCATCCATGACATTAAGATCATCCTAAAATGAATGGACCTTGGCTAAAATATATTTTAAAGTTTAAAATGAACCAAATACATGCTCAGTCATTTTGTATAAATAAACCCAAGGTTCCTGAGGACGTAGATGATGACACCTAGGTAGTAGGAGACCCTACTGAGATTCTTTAGCAAGATTCTCACTCCCTCTATCTCTTTCTTTCCGTCACGTCTTCAGATGGCGACGTCAGAGTGTTCGTGGACACCCGACATGGGAGGTGCACTATGACCCGGCTCACGGGTCATACCATTTGAGGGGCAGCACGGTGCGAAGTTTTCATGTTCGTAGGACGCCCGCTTCGCTCATCCCGCACCCACGCCAGCTTCTCCCTATGGCGATGACGAGCGGGTTTTTGAGCGTGCGCGTACGCATGACGAGAGAGTGCTCCGCATGCACACCGCCGCCTTAGCCATGCGAGACTATCCCGATTACGTGCCCCGGACCTACTTCTCCGAGGACCCGCCTACCCATCCGTATAGCGAGAGCTCTGCCCCCTCTCCACCATTGATGAGGGAGGCGGTGAGATACCGTGACTCGGCCCGACTTGCACGACGACCGGAGATGCGGCCACACCGCAGGGGTCACTCTCGATCCCCGTTCCGCCTCTTTACGCCCGAGGAGCTCGCACAGTTTCCCGGATACTTGCCTCGTTCACGAGACGGACGTCAGTAGGAGGTGACGATCGACCGATGGAGTACCCGGTTAGAGCACACACCACTTAGATGGGGATAAACCTTCTTTTGTTTAGAGGTTATCCTATTAGATGCACTCGGGTAGGGGAGTAGATTATGTTTATGTTTGATGTTGTATTTCCTTTCTTGTATTTTCCATGTACCAAATCAAGTCCCACGCTTATAAGTGGGCAAATTATAATCATATATGAAATGTTATTCAGTGTCTCTCATGATGTGCCCTTCTATGCTTTATGCTATGACGTTATGAGATGTATGTTTTGTTCGTTGCAAGTTATGACGCATCACGCGGCTCTCACTTTTATTTCAAAAAAAAATTACCCGTATTTTCCGCTAAGTAATTCAAAGTTAAATGAGATCTATGAAGTAACAGACTAATGTTTAACCTAAGTATGTTCTAGAGTATTGGGTTAAAAATTAGGATGTTACACAATTCCCTAAGACTCAGGGCTTCAAATAAAGTTGCCACAAGTTTATTTAGAGTCTCTTTAGCCTTCTTAAATCTCGCCCTTGTCATTGGACCTCCAAGTTCACCAAGCACCTTGTTATCCTTCTCACTAGCCGTGTCCTCATCACACACTTAAGAGAAGATGAGAAGGTAAGTGATAACTCTTGTTTTGATTACCACAAGTTGCCTTGATAAGATCAAATTTAGTTCTTTACCTAAGAACAAAGAGGAAGTTCTAACAATGGGAGAAAACTCAAAAGAAGTCTATTATAATCTCTGTGTTTTACATTGAGTTCCTATTTATAATCTTAAATGAACTGCAAAAACATTGAGTTACAACCTCTATACAATCTAGTAAGCATTAAAGTCCCACTATCTTTGAAAATGCAAGTAATTCACCCACTATCTATCATAATTTGCCTAGGAGCTCTTCTTAAAACACTTAAAGAAACTTTGAAAGCAACTAAAAAGCTTCTAAAATTGGAGACATTAAAAGGTGCACGAAAAAGTACAAGAAAATAAGACAAATTACACCTAATTAAAACTAATTATTCTAGCCCAAACTGTTTGCAACTTGATCACTCGAATTTGGCTTCTTTTTGGGTCTTCAAGTGACTTCTTCATGTTGGACTTGGCTATTTTTCAAGCTGAATAAGATTGGTCCATTTTGGAGCTTGCTAAACTGGATTGCTCTCAGTCTTTGCTGTAACACCCTAATTTTAACCCAACTTTCTAGAACACATTAGGTTAAACATTAGGCTATTACCTCATAGTCTCATCTTTTTCTTGAAAATATTTAGTGGAAATTACGGTAAAATTTTTTTTTGAAAGTATAAAACAAAGTAAGAGCCGCGAACTTAACTATTCGAATAACAGAAACGTGAGACATGATTAACACTCATAAAGAGAACTCAAAAAGGAAAACATATAATAGTGGAGCAGAAATCATCATAACAAGAGAAACATTTCATTAATAATATATTTAGAGTACATAGGTAGTCATACCCGCATAGGTACAGGCAGAGCTTGTAATACAGAAGAAATAAAATACAACAAGAAACACAAGTGTAGGGTGCGACTACAATAAAAATCCAAAATGCTACCCTCCTAGTAAGCTACGAGTATAAATCCACCACCCCTCCCAAAAGATATAACCGAAGGGAATATCCTTGCAACGCTTGTGTACTCGAAAGCTCCACCGGGGTGTAGTGCACCTCCCTGGCTGGCGTGTCAATGAAGTCAACGAACATCGTCATCGCTCTCTGAAGATGTGACGGGAGAAGAGAGAGAGGAGTGAGAATTCTTAGTAAAGAATCTCAGTAGGAGTCTCCTATCCTAGGGTTACATCGTTCACATCCCCAGGAACCTTGGGTTTATTTCATAAAGACAAGTGAGCATATATCAAGTTCATTTTAAGTTCTAAAGTGTATTTTAGCCAAGGTCCATTCATTTTAGGATGATCTTAATGTCATGAATGCAACATAATAAAGAATGTATGCGTGGCGCTACTTAATGCACATACATCAATCATCATCATACTTAGTGGTATTAAGTGGCAATTAGAACACATTCATATGGGACAAACTTAGTGACATAATCATAATCATAAAACTTCTCTTCCTTATGGGCCACCCTAAAAGACAATCGAACTGGGAGTGCTCGGCCGAACCGATGTCACCCAGAACGTGTCCATCTCTAGGTTATGAGCTCATATCTTAACTAGTCGTCACTAGTTCTTACTTACCATTTAATGATAAGCGTATCATAAATCATAAATCCCGACTATCTGAGTGCGGGTTAGGGGCAAATCTCTTAGGGTGCTCGGCCGAACCGGTGTCACCTAAGAGTAGAAAAAATGGGTACCGATGTCACATGAGTTCTATGGAGGTGCTCGGCCAAACCGGTGTCATCCTAGAACCCATCTTAGTACCTTAATTTTCAAAATCTTTAAGTCCCCAAATTTGTCAGAAATTGACACGATGGCATCACACCGAATTTCTTCCAAATTTGTTTTATGCCACATAAACATATATCCTCATGAATTCCTCATACGAATAACGTCATCATCCTTCACATAACATATGCATCATCGTAAAACATCTTAACATACCTTAGTATCATATAAATATCATTCTCATATTCTTAATGTCTTATGCATTGACCGCTATGGTCTTGAACTCACAGTCTAAGTTATGAATCATTCAAAGCTAACCTGTAACACCCTAGTAATTAACCAGATACACCTAGGTTGAATCTGATTAATGACTAGACTTTACTCCTTGCTTTGGTTCTTTCTTCATAATTTGAAAATACTTAGTGAAATTACGAGCCATTTTTTTTTAAACACATAATTGAAAACGTGAGCCGAGTACAACGTGAACGAGTAAGCGGAGTATAATAAGACGTTTAATAATATATCACATCATATCACATAGGCTCCATCATATAACATCCATAAGCACATTATAGCATATATTTACATACAATAACCTCACTCAAAGGGTGGGTTATGTTCATATACTTAAGGAAATACATGCCCCTAAACTAGATAACTCCATAAGCCGGGAAGGTTATCCTAAAACTAGGGTGCATGATCACACATAAATCTACTAAGAACCTTTTATGGCCACTGTCCTGGAAATGGGGGAATAAATCCGATCCACTGATGAGCTCCCTCGGGACGGGACACACGAGATGCACCAGGCTGGGGTCGCATGGACGGCCTTCTCGCTAACCTCGGCTGAACAACTGTTTCCTCACTACCCTCTCTTGCACGTGTGGGAGTAGGAGCAGAGCTCTCAGAATATACATGAGTAGGAGTGTCCTCTGAAGGATCAGTTTCAGAATATCTCGTCTGGGAACATACTGAAATCCATGGACAACAGATGAAGCGGGATAAGAACGTAACATCCTTTCATCAAGTGGGCGTGCATGTTCGAAAACCATTTCATCGCCATAGGGAGAAGTAGGAGAAAATCGATAACTAGGGACAGGATGTGCAAATGGACGACCTATGTAAATAAAAACACGAACTGCGCACCTCCCTTCAAAATGATACGTGCGATGCACCGGATCATAGTGGAATTCCCAAGTAGGGGTATCAACGAACAGGACGAATGTCGCCATTTGAATCTGGAGACAATGACGGAAATAAAGAAAAGGGAGTGAGAATCTTGCTAAAGAATTCTCGATGAAGGTACCTCCTTCTACGGTGTCATCATCAAAGTCCCGGGAACCTCGGGATTATTCTAAAATAGTGAGCATGCAAAGATTCATTTTAAGTTCGGACAAATACTTAACCGAGGTTCGTCAATTTTTAATCATGCGTCTTATAATGCATCTTATTCTTAACATGTCATATTTACAATGAACATTTCCTTTATCATTACATCATATTCCTCATCATCATTATCAAAATAACATGCATAAAAGAACGTCATATAATATTAGCTACATGTGGACATAGTGCACATATTTCATTTCCTTAGGTGACTTAAAATCTTATCATCATCATTATTTTCCTTAGGCCACCCTATACTCCACCCTTTTGGGAGTAATTTAGGTTATGAGCTCATACTTTACTAGTCGTCACTAGCATATACTTATCCCTTGATAAGCTAAAGTCCCGACTCTACCCTTTTGAGAGAGAACGGGTTAGGGCGCTAAAATCACCTTTTCACCACCTATAGTCTGATGGTTCCAAAGGATCATCTTCTTATAAGTTTAAGTCACCATTAAATCTTTGCATGTTATATCATAATACAATTCATAAACATCATAACATTTTCTCACTTATAGTCTTAAGCTAGAATAATATATATCAACTGTAATCATGCATATGGGAGATTCCCAGGAAAGAGAGGTGGGTCACAATGGACACGCTTAAATACCAAGTCTTTCCTTAGCCAGAACCTTTCCAAATTACACTTTTACAACGATACACTTTCTTCTAGCAACAAAGGTAACTTTTACATAATAAAGAACATTTCATGTATAAGCATTCTCATTATTTGCAACAGCAACTATAACATGCAAGCCAGGAAATCATTCAATAAGCATCCAATCCTTACATAGAATTATCAATTATAGAACTAATTAGTTACTAAACCAATTATGAATCATTCTCTTAACAATAAACCATAATTATCACAACTTCAATCATATCAAATCATTATCACACATTGATACTAAACTCAGATCAGTGGCCGAATCATGAACCTCATGCAATTACATAGAATCATATTTTAAGTGCATATAAATTACTAGTTCCCCTCAGTAAAATCCTTGCAAAGCCTTAAAACTCATTTAGAAACTAGTTCTTTTGTCAAATTTGGGAGGATCTTCACAATTAAAATTCTCACTTAAGATAAAAGGAGTAAGCCTTGAGCTTTAGAGATTTAGGTGACATCTTAGAATTATAAACATGCTATGCAACCTTATTTTAATCTTATCTTTATAAGGTGATAGCTTGGAATTATAAACATGGTATGCAATTCCATTTCTTTATCTTTAAGATTTAAGGTGATGACTTGAAAATTAAACATGATGCAAGAACTTGAAATATAAACATGAAACAAGAAAGCTGGGCGGCGGTAATCCGCACAGACCAGTATGAGGAGAAGAAAATATTAAGAAACCTGAGCGGTAGTCCGCACAGACCAAGAGAGGGAGAAGAGAATATTAAGAAACCGGAGCGGCGGTAGTCCGCATGACAGACCAAAAGAGAGGGAGAAGAGAATATTAAGAAACCGAGCGGCGGTAGTCCGCACAGACCGATAGAGAGAGAAGAGAATATTATTATTACATCTTTTTAAGCTCCAATCTCAAGACTTTTTAAAGAATAAATTCTTTAACTCCAATAATCATATTTCTTTGCTTGTGATACATGGGCAAGTCTTTGAGCTCTAGGATCTTTAGGTGATGGCATAAAATAAACATGCCATGCGTTGATTCTTTTAGCCATTATAAAATATAGTGAGAGCATAAATTAAATATGAGATGCAACCTCTTTATTATCTTGAAAGATTAAGTGATGACTTGAAACATAAACATGAGATACAAGCTTGGAATTTAAACATGAGAAATGCAAGTTCATTTATTCATTCTTGAAAATTTAGTGATGACATAGAAGGTAAACATGGTTATGCAAAGCATAAACTTAATCATGGATGCAAATTCATTTTGTTTCTTTACTAGAGCTCCTTCAAGACTTTAAAAGAATTATAAATTCAACCCAATACATATCTTAACAAGAAATAAAACATAAAAGGAAAAATACATCTTTCAAGTTCTAAACTAAAAATCTTTGTTTTAGCATCATAAAGCATTATTCTTTAAAGTTTTGCATCAAGTGGAATTTTCAAGCTTTAGAGGCCTAACTTGTGATGGATTTACAACCCACCCTCAAGGTCCTCATCATCAAGCCATCATCTTAGTTCCACCTAGGCCATATGGTTGAATTGGTTAAAGAAAAATTGAAGAGGAAAGCCAAAATGAAAAGCTAAAGCAAGTTCATAATTTCATCATTTTGAGCTAAAAACACAACTCCTCAAAGCATAGAAATAAATTTAGAAACTACTCCCTACCTAATCTGAGTTGAAGAAGAGGAAGAGAACTTGGTTTCTTGAAGTGAAATGAAACAAAATCTCTTTGAAAAATTGAAGAAAGAATTCAGCCAAAGAGGAGGAAGAAAGAAAGTTTTTGGTGCTCCTAAAAACTAGTTATGAACCAAGCATTCCAAGACCACTCAAGCAAGCCTATTTATAGAAGATTTTGAGGCTTCTAATTGGCCAAAATGATGAGGTAGTGGACGGAATTTTGCAGGAGAAATAAGGGAGGAAAAATCATTTTAGACAAAGTTGTATGAAATTAAGGAATTATGTCTCATATGGTGACATTTTGGCATTTTGTTTTAGTGCAACTTTTGGCAATAATTCAGCTGCATAATGGCATCAATAATTTCGTCCATTACAGCCCAAAGAAGTGAAATTTGTGTGTTCCATGCATTATTTAGGTGTAGGCAAGGTATTCATGTAATTTAGAGAATTTACGGTTAAGGGTTTAAGTGAATTAGTAAGCAATTTGGGTGTTTTTGAGCAATTTTGGGTTCTAATCAATATAAATACATAATTTTGACTCTAGATTAATATTTAGAATTTAATAAGCTTTAATTTGAGCCTAATATTGCTTAGGTTTCGGTATACGAATCAAAAATCCCGAATTCAAAACTGCCAAAAACAGGGGCAAAATCGTACTTTCACTTAAAAACTGCCCGAGGCCACCCGAGCTTAACCAATGGTTAATCATGACTTAAAAACACATTTTAAAACATTTTAGTGAGGTTCGGGCTCAGTCGGCATGCACATCGGAGTTAAAACAGCCGTAGGGGCGTTTTGGTCATTTCGCGCGTCGGAACTCAAAATTGAGATCCTTCTGCTCTATTAACACACATAACACAAACAATCCCTTATTATCCTCAAAATATCCCCTTGAGAATAGGTGGGGCCCACGATCCTCATTTTCTGAGTAAAATAACTTCAGGGCATTTTGGTCATTTTATACGTCTGAAATTCGGGATTTGCGACTCGCATGAATCGTTCCTAACCTCTCTTCTAATGTTATATTCCTTTATTGAGGATTGTTCGGCCTCAAATCTTATGTAATAATTACCTACGATAATTCGGTAATTGAGTAATTTCTAATGACAGTAAAAATTACAGTAAAAATTGGGGCGTTACATTACTCCCCTCCTTAAATAGAATTTCGCCTGAAATTGTTACCTGAGAACAACTCGGGTATTGTGCTTTCATGTTTGCTTCGGCTCCCATGTAAGTTCTTCTGGTTTCACCTCTGTCCCATGCTACTTTGACCAGGGTACACCTTGTTCCTTAATCGCTTAACTCCTCGGTCGACGATTCTCGTGGGTAGTAAGTTAAATGTCAGTTATCTCTTAATTGTACATGTTCGCTCTAGTACATGACTCGGGTCGATTGATACTTTCTTAATCGAGAGACATGGAAAACATCATGAAGGTTGGATAGACTCGGGGTAGGGCTATACGGTGAGGCTACGTGTCCTACTTTGGTAAGGATTTCAAACGGACCAAGAAATCTGGGCTCAATTTTTTTACTTTTATTGCTCGGCCTATGCCTGGTGGGGGTGATCCTTAGGAACACGTGGTCCCCTTCTTGAAAATCTAGCGGTTTTCGCCGCTTGTCCGCATAGTTTTTCTCGTCGACTTTGAGCAGAAGAATCTTATCCCTAATCTTCTTGATTTGTTCTGTTGTTTCCTCACAATATCAGGTCCGAGTAAACTTTGCTCTCGGGTTCATACCAACATAAGGGAGATTGACATTTCCGCCCATAGAGGGCCTCATACGGTGCCATATCGATACTCGCATGATAATCAAGTTGTTATATGCAAATTCAATCAATGGCGTGTACTTATCCCAACTTCCCTTTGATCTAAAACACATGCCCTTAACATATCCTCCAAGGTTTGGATAGTTCTTTCAGATTGACCGTCTGTTTGGGGTGATAGGCCGTGGCTTAGACACGACTTAGAACCAAATGCCTTTTGAAAGGCTCCCCAAAATCGTGACGTAAACCGCGGATCCCGGTCCGAGATTATCGTCGACGGCACCCCATGTAACCTTACTATCTCCTGAATATATAATTGTGCTAACCTATCCAAGGAATAAGTCACCTTAATAGGGTAAAAGTGGGCTGACTTCGTCAATCGATCCACGATTACCCATATGGTATCATGATTCATTTGGGTCCTCGGTAATCCAGTCACAAAATCCATGGAGATACTATCCCACTTCCACTCAGGGATCGACAAAGGTTGCAGCATTCCAGAGGGTTTTTGGTGTTCAATCTTCACCTTTTGACACACCAAGCACTTACTCACCCATGTGCACACATCTTTCTTCATTCCAGGCCACCATAACATCTTCTTCAAATCTTGATACATCTTGGTGGCACCAGGATGAAGGGTAAAATGGCTCTTATGGGCTTCCTCCAAAATATCCTTTCTGAGGCCACCACTAGCAGGTACACATATTCGACCTTTAAACCTCCACAAATCGTCCATTCCTTGGGTAAAACCTATCAACTTTCCTGCCTTCATCGCCCTAAAGTCTCTTGAAACTCAAAGATCATCCCCTTGAGCTTGAACAATCCTTTCTTTGAACTCACTTGTCACTCTAAGATGACAAGCTCTGATGCCCTTAGTGGTCAAAGTCATTCCTAGGTTTAAGTCCCTAAATTGCTCAATCAATTCAACCTCCTTCACCATTAAACGGGACACTTGTAAGGACTTCCTACTCAAAGCATCAGCTACTACATTAGCTTTACCAGGATGGTAGTTCAATCCAAAATCATAATCTTTCAAGAACTCCATCCATCGCCTTTGCCTCATGTTTAGCTCTTTTTGATCAAAGAGATATTTCAAACTCTTGTGATCGGAAAACACCTCAAACTTAACTCCATATAAATGGTGTCTCCAAATCTTTAGAGCAAACACGACGGCAGCTAACTCAAGGTCATGGGTAGGGTAGTTTGCCTCATGTGGCTTGAGTTGTCTTGATGCATAGGCCACCACTTGCCTATCTTGCATCAATACACAACCTAAACCCAATTTTGAAGCATCACAATACACCTCGAAAGGCATATTGGGGTCGGGTAACACTAAAACAGGGGTCGAGGTTAGCTTGTGTTTTAACTCTTGAAAGCTCTTTTCACACTCAGGGTCCATGAAAAATGGGTGTTCTTCCTAGTCACTTGGTCAAAGGTAGGGAAATGGGAAAATCCCTTGATAAATCGACGGTAATAACCGGCTAAACCCAAAAAGCTCCTTACTTCATCTGTGGTTGGTCTTTCCCGGTTACTACCGCTTCTACCTTACTAGGATCTACAGCAATTCCTTTCTTAGATACTACATGCCCTAAAAATTGCACCTTATCCAACCAAAACTCACACTTGGAAATCTTGGCATATAGTTTCTTTTCCTTCAAGATCTCCAAGATTATGGTCAGGTGGCATTCATGCTCTTCATGGGTCTTAGAATATATGAGAATGTCATCTATAAAGACAACTACAAACTGATCTAAATAGGGCGAAAGATCCTATTCATGTAATCCATAAAAATAGCCGAGCATTGGTTAACCCAAAGGACATTATCGCAAACTCAAAATGGCCGTGTCGAGTCACGAAAGGCCGATTTAGGTATGTCTTCATCTCTCACTCTAATTTGATGGTAGCCTGACCTCAAATCTATCTTAGAAAACACTACCGCACCTTTTAGTTGGTCCATCAAATCATCGATCCTAGGCAGAGGATACTTGTTTTTCACCGTTACTTTATTCAACTGCCGATAATCTACACACATCCTCATACTCCCATCCTTTTTCTTTACAAACAACACAGGGCTCCCCAAGGTGATGCACTAGGCCTAACAAACTTTTTCTCCAATAAATCTTCCAATTGAGTTTTTAACTCGGTCAATTCTAATGGGGACATCCTGTATGGGGCTATGGATATAGGTCCTGCACCCTAAGCAATTCTATGGAAAACTCTATCTCTCTCTTGGGAAACTCAGTATCTCATCTGGAAATACTTCAGGATAATTTCTTACTATTGGTATCTCATCGATACTTTGCTCAAAGTCTACATCACTAGCGGCTAAGAAAATGTAACCTTTACTCTCACCCTTACCACAATCCATTTCCACAGCTTATGTAAAGACTTATGGGTTTCTTAGGTTCAATAGGAGCAGGAAGAAAAGTGATGGTTTTCTCATAACAGTTTAACAAAGACACGGTTGGCCTCAAGCCAATCCATGCCAAGAATCACATCTAAACCTCGCATGGGTAAGCAAATAAGATCTAAAACAAAGGATCTATTATCTATAATAAAACTACAATCTAAACAACATTTACAAGTCCTAACGGGTTTTCCAAATGGGTAGAAACAATAAGCTCAAAAGGAAGCTCAGCATAGGTAAATTAAGGCTTTTAACACATGAATGGGAGATAAAAGAATGAGAAGCGCCAGAATCATATAGTACAATTAAGTCTTTACCATGCATATTACCCTTACCTTCCACGAGATTTCGTGACTTCGTTGTTTCTTCAAGATTAACGAGAAATACCCTTCGCTCGTATTGCGGCTTGGGATTTGGGGTTGGCGGGTTCCTTTCCGTGCATTCTCGGGAGTAATGACCTGGTTTTCCACACCGATAGCACACGTTTGTTCCGGCTCGACATGGCATGCTCCCATGATTCTTGCCGCACTTGGGACATTCCATGGATGGCGCAGGCCGTGGAGGTACTGCTGGACCTCTTTGTGGTGCTTTCCCTTTATTGTTGTTATTGTTGTTGTTGTGATTGTTACTGAGGTTATTATTGTAGCGGTTGTTATTATAGCGGTTGTTGTTGTTTGGCCTTCCTTGTTGAAAATTTCTTTGTGTCCCTTGTGGTCTTGATTGAGGGGGAAATGGAGGTCGACTCTGCCTCTTGAACTGCTGACCTTGAGGTGTCAACTTTTTGGTAATATTATCTGACTTTGGGGTGTTTAGTTTTCTCTGACCTTCTTCAATAATCCGACATTTGTTAACTAGGGTAGAGAAATCCCTAATCTCCAAATGTGCAACTGCCACATTAAGTTCCGCCTTCAACCCTGACTCGTATTTAATGCATTTCCAGTACTCATCAGGATTTCCTTGGTACATTCTTGAGAACTTAATGAGTTCTTCAAATCTGGCAGTGTACTGGGCCACATTCATATTCCCTGGACAACTTGCATGAATTCAATGTCCTTGGCATTTCTAATCGACTGCAAAGTACTTTTCATAAAAATGGACCTTGAAAAGTTCCCAATCAATGTCCATGTCGGTCGTCTCCAGGAGTCTTCGAACACCCGTCCACCAGAAACCGGCATCACCTTCAAGCATATGAGTAGCGAAGGTGACCTTTGCTCCTCCGAGCATGGGACTACAAAGCAAAGACCTTCTCAATATTCCGAATCCATTCATCCGCAATATTTGGATTCAGTGTCCCTTCAAAACTGGTGGGTTTGCCTTACGAAACTCCCGAAACAGGCATGTTCAGGAATCTCATGTCCCTGATTCATATTGGCTTGACGATCCTGATCCATTCGTTCCATCATCATTCTCATGGTCCTTGCTACGTCGCGGAGTGCTTCGGGTGTCTCGTTGCCTTGATTATTCGTCAGCGCTCCTAGTCCGTTGTCGACGTGCCATTGGTCCCTATACACACAAAACAAAGAACACTGAGGTGATCAGGCTCAATATTCCATGCAAAGAGAGCAAGTTACCATGGCACTTTCAACATACAGTAGTCATGTATTTCTAATCCTCAAGCTCATCCTAATGATAAACATCTACACATGACGTTACTAACGTATTATGCTTTAGAAGCATAGCTAGTCCAATCCTCAGGCTCCATGAGAATCGAACTGCTCGATACAAAATGTAACACCTAGTAATTAACCAGATACACCTAGGTTGAATCGATTAATGACTAGACTTTACTCCTTGCTTTGGTTCTTTCTTCATAATTTGAAAATACTTAGTGAAATTACGAGCCATTTTTTTTAAACACATAATTGAAAACGTGAGCCGAGTACAACGTGAACGAGTAAGCGGAGTATAATAAGACGTTTAATAATATATCACATCATATCACATAGGCTCCATCATATAACATCCATAAGCACATTATAGCATATATTTACATACAATAACCTCACTCAAAGGGTGGGTTATGTTCATATACTTAAGGAAATACATGCCCCTAAACTAGATAACTCCATAAGCCGGAAGGTTATCCTAAAACTAGGTGCATGATCACACATAAATCTACTAAGAACCTTTTATGGCCACCGTCACTGGAAATGGGGAATAAATCCGATCCATCGATGAGCTTCCTCGGGACGGGACACACGAGATGCACCAGGCTGGGGTCGCATGGACGGCCTTCTCGCTAACCTCGGCTGAACAACTGTTTCCTCACTACCCTCTCTTACACGTGTGGGAGTAGGAGCAGAGCTCTCAGAATATACATGAGTAGGAGTGTCCTCTGAAGGATCAGTTTCGAATATCTCGCCTCGAACATACTCTGGAAATCCATGGACAGCAGATGAAGCGGGATAAGAACGTAACATCCTTTCATCAAGTGGACGTGCATGTTCGAAACCATTTCATCGCCATAGGGAGAAGTAGGAGAAAATCGATAACTAGGGACAGGATGTGCAAATGGGCGACCTATGTAAATAAAAACACGAACTGCGCACCTCCCTTCAAAATGATACGAGCGATGCACCGGATCATAGTGGAATTCCCAAGTAGGGGTATCAACGAACAGGACGAATGTCGCCATTTGAATCTGGAGACAATGACGGAAATAAAGAAAAGGAGTGAGAATCTTGCTAAAGAATTCTCGAGAAGGTACCTCCTTCTACGTTGTCATCATCAAAGTCCCAGGAACCTGGGATTATTCTAAAATAGTGAGCATGCAAAGATTCATTTTAAGTTCGGACAAATACTTAACCGAGGTTCGTCAATTTTTAATCATGCGTCTTATAATGCATCTTATTCTTAACATGTCATATTTACAATGAACATTTCCTTTATCATTACATCATATTCCTCATCATCATTATCAAAATAACATGCATAAAAGAACGTCATATAATATTAGCTACATGTGGACATAGTGCACATATTTCATTTCCTTAGGTGACTTAAAATCTTATCATCATCATTATTTTCCTTAGGCCACCCTATACTCCACCCTTTTGGGAGTAATTTAGGTTATGAGCTCATACTTTACTAGTCGTCACTAGCATATACTTATCCCTTGATAAGCTAAAGTCCCGACTCTACCCTTTTGAGAGAACGGGTTAGGGGGCTAAAATCACCTTTTCACCACCTATAGTCTGATGGTTCCAAAGGATCATCTTCTTATAAGTTTAAGTCACCATTAAATCTTTGCATGTTATATCATAATACAATTCATAAACATCATAACATTTTCTCACTTATAGTCTTAAGCTAGAATAATATATATCAACTGTAATCATGCATATGGGAGATTCCCAGGAAAGAGAGGTGGGTCACAATGGACACGCTTAAATACCAAGTCTTTCCTTAGCCAGAACCTTTCCAAATTACACTTTTACAACGATACACTTTCTTCTAGCAACAAAGGTAACTTTTACATAATAAAGAACATTTCATGTATAAGCATTCTCATTATTTGCAACAGCAACTATAACATGCAAGCCAGGAAATCATTCAATAAGCATCCAATCCTTACATAGAATTATCAATTATAGAACTAATTAGTTACTAAACCAATTATGAATCATTCTCTTAACAATAAACCATAATTATCACAACTTCAATCATATCAAATCATTATCACACATTGATACTAAACTCAGATCAGTGTCCGAATCATGAACCTCATGCAATTACATAGAATCATATTTTAAGTGCATATAAATTACTAGTTGCCCGTAAAATCCTTGCAAAGCCTTAAAACTCATTTAGAAACTAGTTCTTTTGTCAAATTTGGGAGGATCTTCACAATTAAAATTCTCACTTAAGATAAAAGGAGTAAGCCTTGAGCTTTAGAGATTTAGGTGACATCTTAGAATTATAAACATGCTATGCAACCTTATTTTAATCTTATCTTTATAAGGTGATAGCTTGGAATTATAAACATGGTATGCAATTCCATTTCTTTATCTTTAAGATTTAAGGTGATGACTTGAAAATTAAACATGATGCAAGAACTTGAAATATAAACATGATACAAGAAAGCTGAGCGGCGTGTAATCCATACAGACCAAGAGAGGGAGAAGAAAATATTAAGAAACCGGAGCGCGGTAGTCCGCACAGACCAGAGAGGGAGAAGAGAATATTAAGAAACCGGAGCGGTGTAGTCCGCATGAGGACCAAGAGAGGGAGAAGAGAATATTAAGAAACCGGAGCGGTAGTCCGCACAGACCGAGAGAGGAGAAGAGAATATTATTATTACATCTTTTTAAGCTCCAATCTCAAGACTTTTTAAAGAATAAATTCTTTAACTCCAATAATCATATTTCTTTGCTTGTGATACATGGGCAAGTCTTTGAGCTCTAGGATCTTTAGGTGATGGCATAAAATAAACATGCCATGCGTTGATTCTTTTAGCCATTATAAAATATAGTGAGAGCATAAATTAAATATGAGATGCAACCTCTTTATTATCTTGAAAGATTAAGTGATGACTTGAAACATAAACATGAGATACAAGCTTGGAATTTAAACATGAGAAATGCAAGTTCATTTATTCATTCTTGAAAATTTAGTGATGACATAGAAGGTAAACATGGTTATGCAAAGCATAAACTTAATCATGGATGCAAATTCATTTTGTTTCTTTACTAGAGCTCCTTCAAGACTTTAAAAGAATTATAAATTCAACCCAATACATATCTTAACAAGAAATAAAACATAAAAGGAAAAATACATCTTTCAAGTTCTAAACTAAAAATCTTTGTTTTAGCATCATAAAGCATTATTCTTTAAAGTTTTGCATCAAGTGGAATTTTCAAGCTTTAGAGGCCTAACTTGTGATGGATTTACAACCCACCCTCAAGGTCCTCATCATCAAGCCATCATCTTAGTTCCACCTAGGCCATATGGTTGAATTGGTTAAAGAAAAATTGAAGAGGAAAGCCAAAATGAAAAGCTAAAGCAAGTTCATAATTTCATCATTTTGAGCTAAAAACACAACTCCTCAAAGCATAGAAATAAATTTAGAAACTACTCCCTACCTAATCTGAGTTGAAGAAGAGGAAGAGAACTTGGTTTCTTGAAGTGAAATGAAACAAAATCTCTTTGAAAAATTGAAGAAAGAATTCAGCCAAAGAGGAGGAAGAAAGAAAGTTTTTGGTGCTCCTAAAAACTAGTTATGAACCAAGCATTCCAAGACCACTCAAGCAAGCCTATTTATAGAAGATTTTGAGGCTTCTAATTGGCCAAAATGATGAGGTAGTGGACGGAATTTTGCAGGAGAAATAAGGGAGGAAAAATCATTTTAGACAAAGTTGTATGAAATTAAGGAATTATGTCTCATATGGTGACATTTTGGCATTTTGTTTTAGTGCAACTTTTGGCAATAATTCAGCTGCATAATGGCATCAATAATTTCGTCCATTACAGCCCAAAGAAGTGAAATTTGTGTGTTCCATGCATTATTTAGGTGTAGGCAAGGTATTCATGTAATTTAGAGAATTTACGGTTAAGGGTTTAAGTGAATTAGTAAGCAATTTGGGTGTTTTTGAGCAATTTTGGGTTCTAATCAATATAAATACATAATTTTGACTCTAGATTAATATTTAGAATTTAATAAGCTTTAATTTGAGCCTAATATTGCTTAGGTTTCGGTATACGAATCAAAAATCCCAATTTGCAAAACTGCGCAAAAACAGGGGCAAAATCGTACTTTCACTTAAAAACTGCCCGAGGCCACCCGAGCTTAACCAATGGTTAATCATGACTTAAAAACACATTTTAAAACATTTTAGTGAGGTTCGGGCTCAATCGGCACGCACATCGGAGTTAAAAACGGCCCGTAGGGGCGTTTTTGGTCATTTCGGGCGTCGGAACTCAAAATTGAGATCCTTCTGCTCTATTAACACACATAACACAAACAATCCCTTATTATCCTCAAAATATCCCCTTGAGAATAGGTGGGGCCCACGATCCTCATTTTCTGAGTAAAATAACTTCAGGGGCATTTTGGTCATTTTATACGTACAGAAATTCGGGATTTGCGACTCTCGCATGAATCGTTCCTAACCTCTCTTCTAATGTTATATTCCTTTATTGAGGATTGTTCGGCCTCAAATCTTATGTAATAATTACCTACGATAATTCGGTAATTGAGTAATTTCTAATGACAGTAAAAATTACAGTAAAAATTGGGGCGTTACATAACCTCTCGGGTACTTAGGAGGTTATGACTAAGTATATCTCTCTTCATACTATGGTCAAGAATATCTCTCAATCTCAAGGTGCAGAATTCATAATTTCAACTTTACGGGTACCTAGGAGTCAGACAATGACCCTTTCTAAGTTCGGTTTGCTCCTAAGGCACCAAGATCAAGTCCTAAACCAATTATGAGTCATTTCTACACATTTAAACTAATTTAGAACCATGATTATCATTACTAAACCTTGCTGGACAGAATCCAGAAAATTCTAACATTAAGGGATCTAGAACTCTCAAATTAATTCTTTTCTAGTTTCTAACCTTTCTTATCTTTTACTTATGAGTTTTTCCATTGATCATACTTAAACATAAGCATGTTATCATCGTTAAAATAGCTCATACAGTGGCCAAACATAGCAAGGCGGAACCAAAACAACACTCTCCATACAAAGGCATAAAACATACTTTTTAAAGCACATAGGATACTAGTTTCTCTTGGAACCTTTTTAAAACCTTCAAAACTCTTTTGTAAACATTTTTAACATCTAAAATCATCAAGATATTTATAAGGGCAGTAGCTAAGTTGAATTTATTTCAAGAGGTCCTAAATTCATAAAACTTAGTTCTATATGTTCCTTGAATCCACATAGACTTAGAAAAATTATAAAGCATAGCTTATAGGCATTTGTGATCAAATGAAACTTATCCTAAGTTCATTCATCTCACATAGCCGAAGTGGGCATTCTAAGAGAATGCTTTCCATGTCTAACTCTCATTTGAGACCTTGGGACAAATCTTTGAGCTCTAGAGCTTTAGGTGATGACAAAACATAAACATGCCATGCACTTCATTTTTATTGTTCATTAGCGAAATAAAGTGAGAGCTTGAAAAGTAAATAGCTCAAAATAAATATGAGATGCAACTTGTTATTATCTTGGATTTTAAGTGATGACGTGAAATGCAATGCTTGGAAATTAAATACGAATATGCAAGTTCATTTTTTAGTCTTAGAGCATTAGTGATGACATAAAAATAAATCATGCTATGCAAGGCATAAACTAAATATGAATGCAAGTTCATTTTGGTTTAATAACTAGAGCTCGTCCAAGACTTTAAAGAACCAATATTCACAACCCCAACATAGTCTCATCAAGTCAAGAGAATGGAACTAAAAGAAATCTCCATATTTTCAAGAAAAGGAATTATGGCCGAAATCATGAGGCCAAGAGAAAGTAATCCATATTCCTTTTTGAAATCATTCTTATTTTCTTAAGTTGAAAACTTTAGTGAACTTCATAGCATAATAATAAAAACTAAAAAAAACTCAAGCTTTAGGGGTCTCATTATGATGAACACATAGTCATCATCTAGAGGTCCCCATCATCAAGCCATCATGTATGATTTTAAAGGTCATGAAGGCCAAAAACTCAAGAAGGAAACCAAGAGAGTTTTAAAAAGAAATTCCAAGAGGTAGCTAGAGAAAAACTCATTTTTCATGGAAATGAGATACAAAGAAACACTCCTACCTAGAGTGAAGACAAAGAGCTTGAACTTTGAGAGAAGAAAACAAGATGATGAGCTCCTCCAAAAGGCTTGATGTTTTCGGCCAAGTGGAGATAAGGAGGTTAGAGTTGTGTTTGAGGTGAGGTTGTGTTTGAGATGAAATATTTGAGAGGTTTGATGGTGATTCAAGGTTATGGGGTGATGTGTGAAGGTTATGAGATGATGATGATGAAGTAAAGAGATGAAAAAGATGAAGATGAAAAAGAAAAGAACTCTTTGGGACTAGAGAGAAAGAAAGAAACTAGCAAGACTACTCTAAGCTTTAGCAAATGCTCAATGTGCATCCAATGCTAACACAAGCTCCTATTTATAGAAAAACAAAGTGATAGGTGAGAGAATGGAAAGCATGGCTGATGGTAAGAAAGAGAAAATATCCCTTTGATGGTGTCATACAAGCATGGTTTGAAGCATGGAGCTCATGACACAAGGTATGGCTTCAAGCATGGGTTTTTGAGTGATCTTTTCTTTAAATTGTGGATGAAATTAGGCTTCTAGAAGACCAACATGGCTGAAAGTTTTTCAGCCACAAATAATTGAAGGGAATGATTTATTTTACTTGGTTATTCATTTGGAAAAGCAAGCTTGATTGAAATTATGACAAGGCATGACAAGTAAGGTGATTTGAGGTGATTTTCCTTTTAAGTTTGAAATGAAATAATTCATGAAAATGGGGGATGATTTTAGGTCAGATTTGGGCAGCAAGGAGAGAGGAAAAATCTTCCATGTAATTGGGTGTTAATGATAGGATTAAGTGTAGGTTAGTTTAGGTACAAGGTTAGGAGTAATTAAGCTTAAGTTTAGGTAACTAAGCATGTATATTAGGAATTTTATGACAAGGTTAGGAGTGCTCTTACATCATTAGAGAATTTAAAACTCATTTGTGAATAAACAATGTGTATCACAATCCCATGATTTAAGGAAAGAGAGAGAAAACACTATTTGTGCACTATTTGCACACTATTCATTGATTCTTACACTCAAAGTCCTTGAATTTAAAGATAAGGTTTTAAGTTTATCTAAGCAATTTTAGGTTCTAATCATCCTTATTAAATTATTTTGAACTTAGATTAATTATGGAAATTAATTAACCTTCGATTAGAGCCTAATATTGCTTAGGTTTCGCTTAATCGTGTGATTAGGTGTAAACATACGAAACTACGGGCAAAGCCGTAATTTTGCACTTAATTTGCCCGGGACCTCCGGGACCAAAACTGAAACCACAGAAAACATAAAAACATCTTTTAAAACCATCTGGAGAGGTTTCGGGTTCATCTGGCACTTGCAAAAGGGTAAAACGCCACAGGGGCATTTTGGTCATTTCGACTCGAAAACTCGAAAAATGAGATTTTCGATCCGGAAAGAAACACAAGTAATCCAATCCCCTTCCAACATTGAGTTTGCCCTTCGAGTGCTGCTGGACCTGGCTTTCCTCGAATTCCGGGCTGATAATGACTTCAGGGGCATTTTGGTCATTTTCCACTCAGACAGAAAATCGGGGCATTACATTTGCTTCCATGACTAGGCCTTGTAAAGCTTCTTCTAGCCTTTTTGCTCTAGCTCTGGTCGTTGGGGCATTCGTAACTTGTAATTGATCTTGAACATTTTTTGGTTTGATTGAATTCTCATCAAAGATTATGAATAATAGATGAAGTCTAGTGAAAAAAGCTTGTGATTTTGGAGATCAAAGCTAGGGTTTTTAGATGATAAAGCTAGGGTTAGGGTTTGGAGTTTTTCTTAGATGAAGCACTGTATTTTTGGAGGACTTGATTGCAAATGATGATGGTAATGAGATAAGGTTGGTTGTGAAAGTGTTATCTTAAGTTTGGTGTAGTATCTAGTTTTAAACTTTTATTTCTTTCTTTTTGAAAATAAATTAAATGAATGATTAGGATTGATTTTATTCGTCAAGAATAGGTCTTGGCCATCCACTTGGCTCAAGATATGTGGCTCACTTAAACTTGGTGAGCAAGTTCCTTTTTTAGTGTTAAATCACACCAAAATTTTACCGAACGAATAAACACGGTATTCATGAAATCAAAATATTGTCTGAACTTAATCCTAGCCCTAATACTCTATCTTGACCTTTGTCCTATCTTCCCTCAGCCTTGGGTAACTCCTGGTCCTAGTTTTAGGGTTACTATTCACTTATATCCTGTAAAGTTGCCATTAACGCTTGGCCTTGAAATTTTTTTCACTTGTCTATTAAATTATCCTTATTGTCATTAAGTTTCTCAGAATACTCAAATTATCATTGATAAGACTGACATTAGTTTTTAAATAACATCATGGTGTTACACATAATAGTTCAGTATTTTCATAAATACAATTTTGGAAATAGAATGTCACAAAAACCCTACTCTTGAATCTTGAAGGCTTTTAGCTTAAAATGGTCTCCCTAGAATGATTTTCTTCATACCAAGCTCTTCCAAGCAGCCCACAATCCTTTTTTCAATAGTGGTGCATGATGTCTGAAAGTGGAAAATGGTGATAAATCAAAATTCTAATTGATTAGTTTTAAAGGTTATGAAGGGTATGTGAAGTTTAGTGAAGGAAACTTGTGGTTTTATAGACTTTAAGCTAGGTTTTTGGGACCATGGAAGCAAGGTTAGGGCTTGAATAAAATAACATGGAGGCTATGTTCTTGAGGGGTTTCTAGCCAAAAATATGTTCTTGATGGTTGCTTTTATCTTATCTTAGGGTAGGTGTTTAGTATTTATCTGGTTTGTCTTTCTTTTTTGAAAACAAAATGAAATGAATGACTAGGATTGTTTATGTTAGTAAAGAATGAATCTGGGCCATCCAGTTAGCTCAAGATAAGTGGCTCACTTAAACTTAGTGGGTAAGATTTTTTTCAGTGTTAAAAATCGCACATTGAAATTTTATCTAACAGATAAAACACCATACCCGGCAAATCAAAATATTATTCAAAATTTATCCTAGGCCTAATTGTAACACCCCAAATTTAGTTTGAAAATTTTACTAGACTTTATTATAAGAATTTATGATTTTGATAGGGTTAGTTGAGATAAGAACAGCTTGATGAAAAAGAAAAAGTGAATAGTAGCATTGTGGGGCCTCCAAGTGTAATCCCCTCCCAAATACAACATCATTCTTAAGTCATGACATTATACTTAGGAGTTGTCACTTATAGAGTAGCAGACCTTTCTTAATTATCTATAGCAGATTTGGTCGAATCAGATAGTAACTAATTCGTGGTTCTATCAAAATATATAGTAAGGAAACAAAGTATTTATTTAACATAACATCAAGTACAAAAGGAAACTTTCCTATGAGCTTTAGTACATATCTGTTCTCTATTACGTTTACAAACATATACATACAACTAAATACAACATAATAACAACACTAACTACTAAACTACTGCAATCTGATTCCTTTTGTGTAGTAGCACCATAGTTTTCTAGATCAACCTGGAGATGATATGGAAACACAAACACATAGAGGTGAGCATTATACAATTCTCAGTAGAGCATTTCCCCTAAATATACAATCGTAATGTCATCGTCATTATCCCAGCCACTTTGGTTTATTAAAAAAAGGATCATGCAATTTATAATAATGGTTCATTTATAAAGATGATCAATCACTTTGTACACATTTATCATAAGCTCATAATCATAGTAAATAATGTAAATCAAAATGATTCAAAATGATACAAATATGTATATGTCAAATATAGGGAAATTATCTTCAATTGCCTTGATAAATCAAAGAGGACCTCATCTATCTTTATTTTCCCTCGACAAGTTGAAAATGATCGCATCCCTCTCTATTTGTCCTCAGCAAGTCAAAAAGGATCTCATCTCTCTATATTTGTCCTCGACAAGTCGAAAGGATCTCATCTCTCTCTATTTTCCCTCGACAAGTCCTATATGTCTTGAACAAGTCAAAAATGATCCCATCTCTCTCTATTTGCCCTCGACAAGTTGAAAAGGATCTTATGTTTCTTTATTTACCCTTGACAAGTCAAAGAGGATCTCATGTTTCTTATGGCTATAGAACTTAATTCAATATATCATCACTTTTCTTTTTCCAATGCATGCATAAAACACATATAGGCATTCGTTCACACTGTGATTTTAGTCATGCCTCATAAACCAATGTTTACTTCCTCTAGCATACATTTATACATCACAAGTCACATGACCAAATATTTAATATCAATTATTCATGTCATACTAGAATCAAAATCCTATTACATTATCAATTCAAGTCTTGGGTTCATTTCCAACAATTGGGCAGATTACACACCATTGTAGCACAAATTTATTTGCACATCAAAAATCAATTTGGAGGCTATACAATTTATCAAGACACGTCAATGTGACCCCAAAGTCCTATAAAACTTTCAGGACAATAAAATTTCTCTAACTATGTTAACAAAATTAGACAAATTTAGTGGTCAGAAACCACTTAACCTCAGCTTAGAACTGAAATTTCATAATTTTTAACCCTAGTAGATGGTTGAATCAATTCAAAATAAAAATCTAGGTGAACTTAAAGATCTTTACAACACCCTGAAAAAATTTCAAGTGATAATTCAATCATTTGGTTTGGTAAAAAAATTAGTAAAATTTACAGCTTCTATTCCAATATTTCAGGTAACACATAGATCACTTTGATTTCTGATTTTTTCCAAGCAGTAAAAGTTCAAAACACAGCTTAAGAAAATTCATGGAACTAGAGTGGGATGTTAGCTTCAACATATAATTTTTTCTAACTGATGAGAATACCCCACAATTGCCTCAAAAAATTCATGATCAATGGCTGCCTATACAAAAACTGAAAATCCAGCAGCATGGTTCAAAATCTCTTTTCACAAAAATGAGTTTTTCACAACAACAAACTAATCTGCCAAAGCAAATACATCTATATATATGTGTAATCACACAATAGAACCAGAAAATATCAATTTTAACCCATCAAAATCTGCAAGAGACAAAATTTCATTAAACAAGACAACAAATCCTACTTTTGGTAACTTAATGGATCCTTGGCTCCAAGGTGCTCCAAGATTGATTCTTTCCACTTCAAAGCTCCCAAGTCCTTCCTAAATTAGTGAGGTATGAGATATCAAGGTGAGGATTGGTGAGGAATTGAGATTTCAATCAGTTAGTTTGATAGATTATGAGGAGTAGAACAAGTTTTATGAAAGGATCTTAGTGTTTTAGTGACTTTGAGCTAGAGTTTTTGAAGCTTGTTAATAGAGGTTTGAGGGAAGAACAATGGAGGCTGTTCTTCTCCTTGTGCTGGCCAAAATGTTAGTGGCTTAATGGAGAAGTTTGGTTTTGTGTTGATCTTGTAAGGAAGCTTATAAAGAAAGCTTGGTTATTATAATGGAAAAAGAGAATTCTTTAAGAAGGAAAATGAGATGGATGGCTAGGATTTGTTTTTTTGGGCAAAGAATGAATCTTGGCCATCTACTTAGCCCAAGACAAGTGGCCCACTTTAACTTGGTGGACAAATAGCTTTTTCGGTGTTAAAATAGGACGCTTAAATTCTAACGGGTATAACACCGTACCTGGATAATCAAAATTACCCAAAATTATTTTCCATGTATAAAATGCTCATCTCTAACTATTTCTAACGTTAATCCTCTCTTTTCTTAGTTTTGGGCACCTCCAGGTCTTAATTCTAGGGTTTCAGCTATCCCAACAGGCTTGTGAGGCCCGCGAGGTTACCATTCACCCCAGCCCAATTTTTTTAACATATTCATTGGGCTATCCTCATCGTTGCTAAAATTGTCAAATTTTTGAAATTATGAATGATAAAGCCTTAATTTTTAAATAATTTTTAGGGTATTACACTAGGCCCATGGGGACCATCGAAACCCTAGAATTGGGACCAAGAGATGTCGGAGACTGAGAAAATATAGGATTAAGGTTAGAAAAGTGATGAGATATCAACCAAGGCCAACAATGTTCAAGATCAATTACAATGCATGGATGGACCAATGATTAGAGCTAGAGCAAAAAGGCTAAAAGAAGCTTTGCAAGGCTGAGTCATGGAAGCAAAGACCAAGAGCAATCCAATTGAGCATAAGCTCCCAAAATGGACCACTCTTATTCAGTTTGAAAAATAACCAAGTCCAACATGAAGAAGTCACTTGAAGACCCAAGATGAAGCCCAATTCAAGTGATCAAATTGCAAACAGAGTGGGCTGGAATAGTTAATTTAAATTACGTGTAATTTGCCTTATTTTCTTGTAATTTTCATGCACCTTTTAGTGTTCCCAATTTTAGAAGCTTTTTAGTTGTTTCAATTCAGTTTTAAGTATTTTAAGAGTTCCTAGGTGATTATAATAGATAGTGGGCGAATTATTTGTGTTTTCAATGATAGTAGGAATTTAATGTTTAATAGATTGTGTAGAGGCTGAAACTCAATGTTGCTAAGTCCACATAAGATTATAAATAGGAACACAATGTAAAACACAAGGCAAATTATGAATAGACTTCTTTTGAGTTTTCTCCTATTGTGAGAACTCCCTTTTTGTTCTTGGGCAAAGAACTAAATTTAATCTTATCAAGGAAACTTGTAGGTATTAAACCAAGACTTATCATTCACCTTCTTATTTTCTCTTGAGTGTGGCGTCTATATCTTTCTGATTAAACACAAATAAACTCAAACACAACCTTAGACTCCAACCTGAAAGTGCAAGGCAATCCCAGTTATACTTTCAAGCCTTTCAACTCAAACAAAGCTAAATCATATCAAAAAGGTTAATGAGAATTTTAGACCTAGAATTTAATTTCGGGTAATATCTATTTTATCGATATAGTATTTTACCCATTCAGTTAAATATGATGTGTAGTTTTTACACCCTATAAACCTTGCAGTGTAACTTGCCACCTTTGTGACAAATGTATGTTGTAAAAGGAGATGCACCATTACCTTTTCAAGGGCCAATGGGAGTATCACAAAATTCACATAATTACCTTTAAGAAAAAATTATTTTATAATGGAAAATTAATATATAATGTTATATAATGTTATAAATACACAAAATAATACATCCTACTGTTTCTCCTCTCAATTTTCGATCAAACCACCAAGAATACATCAATCTTCATCTTCTTCCTCTAGTAAACCAAGAACACTAGCTAGAAATTCAAAAGTTCATCCAAAAACTCCATAACCAAAAAGCACAACCTACATACTATCCTTGTAACTTCAAATCTACTCCTACTAACAAACCCTCACCTCATTATCTTATTAAGTAGCTGTTGTTTCTGCCTGTGTTACAAGAGGATTTGAGAGCGTTAGATCAAAAATTGAGTGGAGAACTCTTGGAGGAAGCTAAGAACAAAGACTAAAGCTTCCAAGGGTAGGGCTTTATTTGTCCTCTTTTCTTTCAAAATTTGCTATGGATTTTTTTGATTGATTTGGCCTGAAATCTTTAGTTATATTGGTTAATAATACATAGATATTGATGTGTTTAATTTGGTGGAGTGATTGGATGATGTTAGAAAATTATTTTTCTCAAAATATGTTTTGAACTATGTTACTGGAAATTTTAAGCAAGCAGGTGAACTTATTTGATTTTTTTGACCTGGTTAAAGACCTTATCTTGAGCTGAAAATTTTATGTGATGAAGCTAACAAATAAAGTGTCTCCACTATTTTTCCTGACTAATTTTAAGCAATTTTTCTATTTTTAAAAATTGAAAAACTGAACTGATCAGAGTTTCTACCTAAACAGCAATTCCGGATCACTGAAATTGTCTAATTTTGTTTCTACATCAAATGATCGAATTTTGAGCTGAAATTTTTACAGGGTATTGAGGACATCTTCAAGTCCAACTAAATTTTTGTAGAATTTTATTTGTTCATTTGATAGGATATAAAAATTGAGACTTCTAGGTGTTGGTTGAAAATGAGTAGTTTCTGACCTCTAAAATTGTGAAATTTTGTTAATATAGCTAGAGACCTTATTTTGCTTTGAAATTTTTACAAGGCCTCATAGACATAATAGATTAACTCTAAAAAATAGTTTTGATATGTTTTGATGAGGTTTAGTAGCTAATCCATAATTTTCTTTAAGACTGAAAATTAGGACAACACACTAAACTAGCTGAAAATGTGATGAAATGATTATATGACTTGATCTCACTCATTCTATATGACTTTATTGATGATGTTAGGCAGATATGAATGTAAATACTTATTATAATTGCTTACATATGAAAGAAAGCATGAGAATACATTTCTAGGGCTGGACAAAGTAAATCCAATGATCATGTATAGGAATAAGCTTAGTCTTGAAAAGCAATCTTTCATCCAAGAGTGGATACCCACCATAGTCAAGGACTAAGGCAATTAAAGTAGCAATTATTTTTAATTTACTCTTTATGCTATGTGCAATCAAAATGAGTTTTATTATTCCATTGAGATCAAATACTTATAATGAACCTGCTTCAGATAAAGATTTTACAAACTAAGATAACTGTTATCAATTCTTTTATTTACATGCAATACTTTTATAAATAAATAGAGGTAGCTGAGGTAGATAATGATGACAGTTGTATGCATATAGGAGTACCCTACTGAGGATTTTAAAATTCTCATTCCCAGTTGTACTCCACGGCTACCTCAGATACTGGAGATGGTCTTCATTAGAGAATTCGATGACACTCAGGAGCCGACATCTGACTGCACTGTGTTGGGACTTATACTAGAGATAACTGTAACACCCTAATATTTAACCCAATACGCCTATGATGCATTTAAGTTAATTATTAGTTATTACTCTTTTGTTCCAATTCTTAACTTAAACTCTTGAAAATACTATAATAAAAATACGGGTTAATTTTTTTTTTAAATACAAAACATGAGCCACCAATGCTAAGTAACTAATGTCATTCGGCTTGTCTATATATGAGAAAAGATAAAGACAAGTCATAGTACATACAACATCACAATATTATAATAATGCCATAACAATTGTACTGAGCCCACCTATAGAGGTTGAGCATACAATAATTCAAAAGCTAAGCATAACTATGATGTAGCTAAACCCCTCATGGGAGCATGTCTACTAGAAATCAAGTTGTGAACATGTACGAAGACGATACAACTGCCATGTCTTGTAATAGGAAGGACTATATCTCCGCTTTTGCTGCACCAATTTGGTATGGACCATAGTGCAACTCCTACACTGGCATCTCAAGGAAGTCCTCGGACATCGCCATCAACCTCTGGAGATGAGATGGCAAGAAAATAAGAGGGAATGAGAAGCTTATAAAAGAATCTCAGTAGGGCTTTCACCTCCTAATATGTGTCATCATCATCGTCCCTAAGAACCTCGAGTTTCATTATGAAATTGGCGAGCATGTATAATGTAACATCCCTTGCTACTTTATGAATTGACGACTGTCCCCACAAATCAACACGGGTCTTTTCAGCATGCTTTGTCCTCACTCACACGCTTCCTAGGAAAACTTCCCAGGAGGTCACCCATCCCAAAATTGCTCCAAGTCAAGCACGCTTAACTGTGGAGTTCTTTCAGTTTGGGCTACCGAAAAGAAGATGCATCTTGTTGGTATAGGTAGTACAAATCAATTCATATAAGCCCTCCTTAACGGTATAGTCTCATACCTATACAGTCTCAGGATCCCTCTCATTCGGGTGTGTAATCGGTTCATTCATGTACCCCTCTACTTTCGAAGTCTGCTAGGAGCCGCTCCTTGTCCGTGCCTCTTTGCACCGGCGATCACTCCCCGACTTTGCAATCCCCGGGCGTTACATTTTTCCCCCCTTCTTATTAAAAAAATTTGTCCTCAAAATTTGATACCTATGAATAGGTTCGGAAATTCTTTTCGCATGTCTTCCTCGAGCTCCCACGTGTGTTCTTCCATTCCATCTTTTCCCCAGGCCACTCGGACCAGAGATACGGATTTGCTTCTTAGCTGCTTGGTGCCATGATCCACGATCCTCATTGGCGGTAATTCGAAAGTTAGGTCATCTCTTAATTGTATAGCTTCTGGCTCAAACACATGACTAGGGTCTTCCTGATACTTTCTTAATTGGGACACATGAAAAACATTGTGTAGGTTGGACAGATTTGGAGGTAATGCAATTTGGTAGGCAGAGGGACCTATCTTTTTGAGTATTTGAAAGGGTCCTAAGAACCTAGGGCTTAGCTTTTTGACCTTTATTGCACGGCCTATACCTGTAGTAGGAGTAATTCACAAGAATATGTGCTCTCTTTCTTGAAATTGAGAGGCTTCCTTCTTACATCGGCATAGCTCTTACACTTTGCTTTGAGCAATGAGGATTCTTTCCCTAGTTCTCCTTATTTGTTTGGTTGTCTCCTCTACCAAATCTGGGCCCAAAATGCTTTGCTCGCCCGGATCATACCAACAAAGTGGCGATTGACACTTCACGCCATACAAGGCCTCATAGGGTGCCATCCCAATGCTAGTGTGGTAATCAAGTATTATATGCAAACTCAATCAATGGAAGCTGTTTGTCCCAACTTTTTGGTTGGTCTAAGACACACGCTCTTAGCATATCCTCAAGGGTTTGAATTGTTCTTTCCGATTGTCCATCGGTTTGAGGGTGATAGGCAGTGCTTAAACATAATCTTGAGCCAAATGCCTTTTGCAAGGCTCCCCAAAATCTCGAGGTGAACCTTGGATCCCTATCTGAGACAATAGTCTTGGGTACTCCATGGAGCCTTACTATCTCTTGGATGTATAGCTGAGCTAACTTTTCCAAGGGGTAGTTTGCTCGGATGGGTAAAAAGTGAGCAGATTTGGTCAATCTATCCACAATTACCCATATGGAGTCATGTTCGGTAAGCGTTCTTGGCAATCCCATCACGAAATCCATGGATATTCCTTCCCACTTCCATTTGGGGATTTCGAGAGGTTGCAGTACTCCGGAGGATTTTTGATGTTCTATCTTCACTTTCTGGCATACCAAACATTTTCCCACTATATTTGCTACATCTGCTTTCATCTTTGGCCACCAGAACATTCTTTTAAGGTCATGGTACATCTTGGTTATACCAGGGTGTATACTAAATTGACTCTTGTGGGCTTCTTCCAAAATCTTGGTTCTCAATCCTTCCTTTGCCGGTACACAGATTCTCCCTTGGTACCTCCACACTCCTTCTCTATCTTGAACAAACTCTTTCACCCTTCCCGTCTTTACAAGGCTTAAGGTTCTAAGGAAATCCTCGTCTTCTCTTTGAGCTTGGATTATTTGATCCTTAAAACTACTAGTTATGCTTAGTTGACTTAACCGAATTTGTCCAGAAGTTTCCCTATGCCCTAAGTTGAGGTTCCTAAAATTTTCTATCAGCTCGCCTTCCTTCACCATGAGCCATGCGGCATGCAAAGACTTACGACTTAAAGCATCTGCTACCACATTTGCTTTTCCTGAGCGGTAGTTCAACCCAAAGTCATAGTCATTGAGAAATTCCATCCAACGCCTTTGTCTCATATTGAGTTCCTTTTGGTTGAAGAGGTATCTGAAACTTTTGTGGTCGGAAAAGACTTCAAACCTTACACCGTAAAGATGATGTCTCCAGATTTTTAAGGCAAAGACAATAGCCGCTAGTTCTAAGTCATGGGTTGGATAATTAACTTCATGAGGTTTGAGTTGTCTAGAGGCATAGGCTACTACATTCCTGTTTTGCATTAAAACACATCCTAGCCCTTTTCCCGAGGCATCACAATACACCTCAAATTTTTCCTTTGGGTCGGGTAGGATTAGGACAGGGGTAGTGGTCAACTTCTTTTTTAGTTCTTGGAAACTTTCTTCACATTCTGGGCTCCATATAAAAGCTGAATTCTTCCTTGTTAGCTTAGTGAGGGGTAAAGCAATTTGGGAAAAGCCTCTAATGAACCTTCGGTAGTACCCGGCCAACCCTAGAAAACTCCTAATCTCCGTCACAGTTGTAGGGGTTTCCCATTGTTGCACCGCTTCTATCTTGTTTGGGTCCACTGCTATTCCCCCATGTGAAACCACATGACCCAAGAACTTAACTTCCTTCATCCAAAATTCACACTTTGACAACTTTGCATAAAGTTTCTTATTCCTCAACACCTCCAACACCACTCGTAAGTGTTCTTCATGCTCCTCTTTTGTTCTAGAGTAGACTAGAATGTCATCGATGAACACTATTACAAACTTGTCCAAGTATGGTCTAAAAATCCTATTCATATAGTCCATAAACACTGTCGGTGCATTGGTTAACCCAAATGACATCACATTAAACTCATAATGTCCATATCTAGTCCTAAAGGCCGTCTTTGGTACATTTTCCTCCTTTACGCGGATCTGGTGGTATCCTGATCGTAGGTCTATTTTAGAAAAAATCTGGGCTCCTCTCAATTGATCCATGAGGTCATCAATTCTAGGCAAAGGGTACCTATTCTTAATGGTTACCTTGTTGAGTTGCCTATAATCCACACATAATCGCATGCTCCCATCCTTCTTTTTCACGAACAGCACTGGAGCTCCCCATGGCGAAGCACTGGGCCTAATAAATTTCTTCTCTAGTAATTCCTCTAATTGTTTCTTCAATTCTGTCAACTCAGCAAGTGACATCCTATAAGGAGCTATAGATATGGGTCCTGTTCCTGACACCAAATCTATAGAAAACTCAATCTCCCTTTGTGGGGGAAATTCGGGTATGTCATCAGGGAATACATCTGGAAATTCCTTTACCACGGAAATCTCATTTAAGTCTTGTTTCACTTCTTCCTCACTTGTCATTAGGAAAACATACCCTCGCTTTTTATTCCTACTATCCCCCATGATTATGGAGTTCAGGTATAGCCGTAGCTTTCTATTGGGTGTAGAAGGCTTGGGTTTAGGAAGAAACACTATTGTCTTATTTGGACAATGTAGTAGCACATGGTTAGCAGAAAGCCAATCCATGCCCAAAATTACATCAAAGTCAAACAAGGGCAGACATATTAAATCATGATGAAAAATCCTATCAGCTACTTCAAATTCACAGTTTAGACATGCTTGATCAATCCTAACAGCATCTATAGTAGGTATAGAAACAACTAAGATAATGTTCAAGTGGGATATATGAAGTTTCAACTTATGTGCACAGTTATATGAAATGAATGAATGCATTGCGCCAGAGTCAAACAATACAATTCAGGATTTTCCATTAATTATACACTTACCTTGAATGAGATCGTCGGATTCTGAGGCCATCTCAGCAGTGATAGCAAACACACGTCCTTGTGCCCTTGGCTTAGGTGTAGAAGGCTGGTTGATCTTTGGGCAATCCCTAGAATAGTGCCCTGACTGTCCACACCGATAATGCATATTCTTCCCAAATCTACATTCTCCTCCATGTTGCTTTCCACAAGTGGCACAAGGTGGTCTAACAAAGAGGTTCGGAATGCCGACCGCCCTAGGTCGATTGACAGCTTGCGTCCTAGGTCGGTTAATCATAGGGTGTTGAGGTCGTTTCCCCTTGAATCCACTTCCTTGGTACGGTTTCTTATGAGGGGGTAGGAACGCTTGGTAGCCTTGTGGAGCAGACCTCTTATTATTCTCTTCAACTCGATGGGTGATCAACTGGCGATTGCAATTTTCAGCCACTTGGCTTTTGCTGACTAGAGATGCATAGTCAAGAATCTCCAATCCAGACTGCATGCTAGAATGTCTGGCCTCAAACCACTCTCATACTTCATACACTTCCAAACCTCATTGGGATCCCTTTGATAGCTAGTTGAATGTTTTATTAATTCTTCGAACTTGGTTGTGTATTCAGCCACACTTCGGTTTCCAACCGACTCCTCTGACCTCCTATTCATTTGTTCCATCATCACTGTTGCTTGTGCTTGCATAGCCCTAGCCATCTCCTGGAGTGCATTTGCCAGTTCATCACGATTTCCCCTATCACGTGTCCCGTGTATCGCCTGCTTTCTGCCATTAGTTCCTAGACACACCAAACAACAGTCATCGAGTTGATCAGGCTCAATACTATAGCTAAGCATGGTAGCAACTATGGCAGTATCACAAGACGATCATGCATTTCTAAATCCTATATCTTATCATATAGATAAGGTTAATAGCATGATAGAAGCAAAGTCAGTCCATTCCCCAGGCTTAAACAGATGAATCGCTCGCATACCATAATGTAACACCCTAATAGACCCGGACTCTATTAGCTGTTACCTATATTCTTTAATCAATTTTATTTTTAAATTAATGATAAGAAGATAGGGGTAATTTTTTTTTATACAAATCTACTTTTAAAAATTAAGCCTGAAATGTGAATGATATGTGCACCATAGTTCCGATTTAATATAATTTCTAAAATTGAAGTTTACTGAGCAGTAATATCATTGTTACCAACATGAGTTTACATAGTAGCACCTACACGAGTAAATACAGTACTGACTTTTGATACATCTAATAAAATAGTACATAGAAGAAAATACAGCATACTTAATAGCAACAAGTGGAAAAGTAAAAATCTCTAGCATAGATTACTACAGAGGTGGTGGTAGTGGTTCTTAACCTATCAGATGTCTAATCTGAGGCTAGGCTAGTAGTGGTCTTTCTCCCTAGCTCCCCTGCACTCAGTGCATTTTTACTCGTGAAGCGAGACTTCCCTTCTCGAATAGTTGGGATCTATCAAGATGTCCGTGGTGACAACGGAAACATACATAGGAGTGAGAAATGCTGGATTTCTCAGTAGGAATTTCAACTTGGTATCGATCGTGTCATCATTGTCACTCCAGCTACCTCGGGTTTGTTTACAAAGTGATGGACAGTAAAGGTTCATTTATCAAGATTTTCGCAAACGTGATTAGCCGAGGTAGAGTTACTTTTAAACTATTCTTATTAGCAGAGTCATACATATCTAACTTAACTCATCAATTACAAGTCAACACATCACTTAATGATTTCATGCATCCTTTTTGTAATCATACAAGCATTTCTACTAGTAGTATTCATGCATGACACTTTATCCTTTTTTATTGACATGTCTCATAATTACTCACGGGATGAATACATCAATGCCTTAGACCACCCTAAAAGGGAAATGAGCTCATACCGTGCCGCCGCCATAACCTTCTGGTTTTCTTTCCGTTGCCGTGATCTCAACGGTTTAGGGGGTTAAGCCGTGAGCTTAGCTCAAGTCCACTTTTCCAGACTATCATTGCTACTTTTTCAGGCTTTACTTTTATTCTCATTGAGTGAAAAATAATCATGCAATCATAAATAAATCATGGTACAATCAATCATCCATTCTTATCATTTCATAACTCATCAATACATATATTCATAATACTATATATCAGCTTGGATATCATAGAAACATTTCATACACAATCTTATATCAAATAGTAGACATTTTATACTAAGTCTTGTAACATCCTCTGCATGGCCCTAGCCATATCCCTGAGGGCTTCAGCAGTTTCATTATTTTGCTCGCTTCCTCCTGGCGTCCTAGTCTGTCGTGGTCTTGCCATTGGTCCCTAAGAACACAGAGCAACAAACACTGAGGTGATCAGGCTCAATACTCTATGCAAAGTGAGCTAGTTACCATGGCATGTTCACACGTACAGGAGTCATGCATTCCTATCCTATAGCTTATTCTAATAAAGCACTATACATGACATAACTACCGCATCATGCTTAAGAAGCATAGTCAGTCCAATCCTCAGGCTCCATGAGAATCGAACTGCTCTGATACCAAAACTGGGGTTGAGGTGAGCTTTTCCTTAAGCTCTAGGAAACTCTTTTCACACTCAGGGCTCCACTCAAACGGGGCATTCTTCCTAGTGAGCTTGGTCAAGGGTAGGGCTAACTAGGAAAATCCTTTGGTAAACCTACGATAATAGCCAGCTAAACCCAAAAAGCTTCTAATCTCGGTCACGGAGGTTGGTCTATCCCAATTCATTACGGCCTCTATTTTACTTGGGTCGACAGCTATGCCACCTTTTGACACAACATGTCCTAAGAATTTCACCTCATCCAACCAGAATTCACACTTAGAGAGCTTGGCATATAGCTTCTTTTCTTTTAATACTTCTAAAACCAGCTTTAAATGACGCTCATGCTCCTCGTGGGTCTTCGAATAGATGAGAATATCATCTATGAACACAACCACGAACTGATCTAAATAGGGTCGAAAGATCCTATTCATGTAATCCATAAAAATCATGGAGCATTCGTCAAACTAAACGACATCACATTGAACTCAAAGTGTCCATACCGAAGTTCGAAGGCGCGTTTTGGAATGTCCAAATCTCTATCCCTAATCTGATGGTAACCGGACCTCAAATCAATCTTAGAAAACACTACAGCTCCTTTCAATTGGTCCATAAGATCATCAATCCTAGGCAACGGGTACTTATTCTTTATGGTCACTCGGTTCAACTGCCTATAGTCTATACACATTCTCATACTTGCATGCTATTTCTTTACAAATAAGACCGGAGCACCCCAAGGCGAAGCACTCGGCCTTATGAATCTCTTCTCCAATAACTCCTCTAACTGGGTTTTTAACTCAGCTAACTCCAAGGGTGACATTCTATATGGGGCTATAGAGATCGGTCCCGTTTCGGGTACTAGTTCTATGGAAAACTCTACTTCTCTTTCGGGAGGGAATTCGGGTATTTCCTCTGGGAATACCTCGGGATAGTCTCTTACCACAGGTATCTCATTTATGTTTTGCTCAAAGTCTACATCGCAGGCGGCTAGGAGAACATATCCCTTAGTTTTCTCCCCACTACAGAAGACTTCTACGGAGTTTAGGTATAACCTAAGAGGTTGAGTGATATCTTTGGGAAGAGAAGGAAAGACTACTCTTCAGGTTCCGCAACGGCTACTGTATGCCCTCAATGCGGGAAGAATCATGGGAACCGCCCATGCCTAGCCGGGCAGAATGTCTGTTTCAAGTGTGGCAGGCCCGGCCACTACGCAAAAGACTGTGCCAGCAGAGGGCCATCAAGCCAGGACCCCCGTCCACAACACCAAGGGAGAATCTTTACCCTCAATGCCGAAGATGCCGAGAAGTCTAACGACCTCATCGAAGGTAAGTGCGAACTTAATGGTAGAACCTTAACTGTACTTTTTGATTCTGGCGCTACTCATTCCTTCATTTCACTTGCTAGTGTCGAGTCTTTAAATTTGAAAGTCTCTAAACTTCCCTTTGATCTCATTGTTTCTACTCCTACAAATCGCCCTGTTAATACCTGCCATTGCTGCCTGAACTGTCATCTTGTAGTGGAAAATAGGTCTTTTATCATGGATTTTATTTGTTTACCCCTGAAAGACATAGGAATCATCTTAGGCATGGATTGGCTTCACACTAGAAGACGGGGCAGAGGGTCGCTGCGGAAGCATAGATAGCTTAGCTTTTGGGTTGACACTTATCCAACCTCATAGGTGGATAAGGATGACTTCACATATATGGACGTGTTTTGATGTAAATGATGGTACAATGATGTTAGTAGTCTATGTATCTATGAAGATGTGATGATATTATGATTGTTATGTATAATACTATGTTTCATGATTATCAATGGTGTGGTTACTTTTCTCGCACGTTATGGTTATGACGAACGATAGATTAGTGCGCGGCTCGCGTTTTGCTTTCAAGTTTCAAAAAGAAAATTTTACCGTAATTTCCGCTAAATATTTTCAAGAAAAAGATGAGACTATGAGGTAATAGCCTAATGTTTAACCTAATGTGTTCTAGAAAGTTGGGTTAAAATTAGGGTGTTACAAGTCTCATGGTAAAAATAGTATTCATGTTAAGCAGGTATTTAGCGGATAGACTTATATAAGATCTCATATAGATTCTCTTAGTCTTCTTTGTACACTTAATTTTTAGTAATACATTAATGCACTTTAAAATATTATTAAATATTCTTTACATATTTTAAAGCTCCCCTATGACTTTTATATATATATATTTCCTCTTGAAGATTATTACTACTTAAATATTTAAGTTTTCTTGCAAGACTTGAATCTTCTATTTCAGTTTCTAACATCTTTTAGGAGAAAAATTTGTAGCTCTCTATATACTTGTTATCTCAGCCTAGAAAAGGTAGTTTTAGATTCCTAATTCATTAAGTTTTAGTGTAATTCAACTGTAATACATGCACAGGAGGGTTCCCAGGAAAGAGAGGTGGGTCACAATGGACATGCTTAAATACCAAGTCTTTCCTTAGCCAGAACCGTTCCAAACTACACTCTCACAGCACAGTGTCCTAAAAATTTATTTCTCATTCTATATTTACGTGGTGCAAAGCATTATGTATAACATACATAGATGTGTTTCTCTATGTGTTAGCTTTCCTAAGGAGTTGAAATCAGTCCATTTGGATTTTTATATAGTGAGTTACACTTATTTTACTACTGCAAGGTCATATGTAGAGTTTCAGTTTTTGGCTTAGCTTTGAAAATTTATATCTTGAGCTAGAGAACTCCGTTTTGGGTGATTCTTTTTGGAGAGTCTTCTATAATGAGTCTAGTTTATGATAAAAACTTTTGACAATAACTCAAGGTTGAGGCATTCTATCCATGGTTAGAAGCCAATAATGCTAGACGAAACTCCTACCTCTTATGTAGGGTCTAAAAAAAAGAGTCCTTCTCTTCTTTCTTGAGCTTAAGCAAGAGTCCTTGGAGTGGATGACCCTTCTTGAATCTTGGCTCTAAAACTTGAGTGCTTAAGAAAATATTTCTCACCAGAGTTAAAGATTGTAACTCTTATGAGAGCTAGTGAAGGTTTGAGTTTAGAATTTAAGTGTTTAAATAAGGTTTTGAGGGTTAAGAGAAATATTTGAAGAGGAGAACATAAGAAGAATGGTAGAGAAAAATAAGAAAGAAAGAGCACTTAGGGAGTTTCTAAGGCTTGGAAACTAGTAAAAGTGTATGTATTTTACAAGAGCTAGAGAATGTATCTCTTGCAAAGCATGGTAAGGCCTCTTTGTGTTTTGGAAATGTAAGGAATGGAAAAGAGTTTGAAGAGTATTTATAGTGGAAGGATCAAGACAAGAAACATTTAGAGAATTAATTCTTGGAGCATGATTTATGGAAACATGTTAGCCAAACTTTGGATGAAAACACTCCATGTTTTATGCAAACATGTTGGCTTAATTTTGGGATGAAAATGCTCCATGTTTTATGAAATCATGTTCCATGTTTTATGCAAAAATGTTGTTAGTGGAAAATTTCTAACCTTTAATGTATGTATGCATCATAGATTTACATCATGTGATCTTATGCTTTAATAAGTGTTTTTAATTTTTTTTTAGCATGAGATTATCTATGTGCATGTATGTGATTAAGAATGGGTATGATGTATGTGGTTGAATTATTGTATTGTCATCTTAATTCAATGACTTAGATTCATTCTTGCCTAAAGGCTAATCTAGGGATTTGTGCAATGGCATTGTTGTAATTGGCATTGTAGTAATTTCTTTAACTAAGACAAGGATACTTTTGTAATCATACAATGACAATGGTATTCTTGTAATTCTATTTACAGAGTAAGGGTATCTTTGTCATTTACTAATCAAGCAAGGGTAGTTTGGTAATTTCCTTTACATGCAAGGGTATTTTCGTTATTTCTATTAAATGATGGCATTTTTGTAATTCTTTACATTTTTCTCTAGAAATACTTGAATATTCTAATAATATTTGTTATGTTTCATAAAACTGGTCCAAGTTCTCTTGGTTTTTGCCCTATTTTATCTAATTGCTAATTAGCATTAATCGATATTTATCTTATTTATGAATTTAGGGATGTTATATATAAGGTTCATTCAATAAGTTCCAAATACTATTAGCCGAGGCCCGTATCTTTTAGCATGAATCTTAATGACATGGATGCAACATATTATATCATACATGCATGTCAATGCCATATGCAAAATATCATAGGAATCACAACCTATGCACATGACATAAAGAACATAAATCCTTTTAACATGATTTTTCCTTATTATTCTTTTAAGTGACTTAAATTTCTTATTCTCCTTTCCTTGGAAGCCGCCCTATATCTTCTCTCCTCTTGAGAGTTCTAGGTTATAAGCTCATACCTGGCTAGTCGTTACTAGTTTATACTTATCCTCTTGATAAGCTAAATTCCCGACTCCCAGAGTGCGGGATAGGGGGCATAGGATCACCTTTCATTACCGTTAATTCCTAGAGTCTAAAGGATCACTTCCTTGGGTCACCTTCCATAACCATTAATTCCTGGAGTCTGAAGGATTCCCATATTGGATCACCTCTCATAACCATTAATTCCTGGAATCTAGAGGATCATTTCCATGTATCTTATATCATCCCTCATAACCATTAATTGCTAGAGTCTAGAGGATCATTTCCATGTATCTCATGTTACTTTTTATCTTGGCATGTTATTTATAGATGCAAGCATAAACATAGAATCATAACTTATACTTTAATATCTCATGCTCATAGAACACTTAAATAATGCAGCTTAATTAATCAATCATAAACATGACATGCCACAATTCATCATGTAATTGATCACATAGGTATGCATCACATTCTTTGCATATGTCCATTAAGCAGATTATCATCAATATCTCATGAAAGTAAACATGCTCCTATCGAGTATGCCGGAATGAAGGACCGGACTCAGCTAATGCATATGCCATGCTCAACAGGAGATATACAACATACTAGAGATCATCACTTGCATAATTCAAGAATTAAGCATGCATAATCTTTTATTTGTGATTTTCCACAATTATCACAAGTCATATAAATTTCAACTAAAACACATGAACATAGCTCCCATAAGATGTCATTCACATTAATCTCATCAAGTTATCAATATTTATGCTTAAGTCCCAAAGGGGGGGTTAAACTGTAATTTCTCAAAGATTATGGGTCAAAGTGTAATTTCTCCTTTTTAATACATTTTCTCAAACTAATGATCCCTAAAATTAATCTAAACTTTTAGAAGACCTTTAACACTTAGAAATAATTTAAATTTATCATAAAAATCTTTTTGGGTCATAGACTAAATTTTGTTTTCCTTTAGGGGTCAAAGTGCAGGATTGCTCATTTTTAACACTTAACAAATGACAAAGCTTCTAAAACTTTTTATAAACCTCATAAACAAAACCTCATAAATGGTATTTTGAATACATGGACACATCCAATATAATTAGTAACTCTTTTTAAATTCATATGACTGAAATCACATAATTGATAGTTCAAAATGCAACTTTCCGCATTTTGCAAAACGGTCCGAACTAAAGCTTGTAATTATTCTTTTATGCATCTAGGATACCAAAAATAATTTTTACAACAAATATTAGTAATTCTCATGTGTGTGAACAGCATAAACATTACCAAAACAGTACCAGAAAATTACTCTTTCTAAAGCTTTATAAAATTACAATTTTGATCCTTTATAGTTACTAGCTCTTCCCAAATGTTGAAAACAATTTTCACAACAATTATTAGTAATTTATACACATCTAAACCTTACTGAACAGCAACCTTTCCAGTTTAATTAAATCAAATCAGTAACCATAATTTTAACTTCTAAAAACTTGAGAAAAATCATATTTTTAACCCCTTTGAATCTCTAAATCTTTCAAAAATTCTTTGTGCATCTTAAAGACAAGATTCAAGCCTCAAAATAAAATAAAACTAACTTCAAATCCAAGATCCTCATAAGACTGAAAATCATATGTTTGAGATACGTCCATGATCAAAATTCCCATTTAAGATAAAAGGAGCAAGTCTTGAACTTTAGAGATTTAGGTGATAACCAGAATTATAAACATGCCATGTAATCTCATTTTTAATCTTTATCATTATAAGGTGATGACTTGAAAATATAAATATGATTGCAAGATTTGAAATATAAATATGAAGATGCAAATTCAATTTTAAGTCTTCAAAGTTTAGGTGATAACTTGAAATATAAACATGATGTGCAAGGCTTGGAATTTAAACATGAAATGCAAGTCCATATTAAAGTGATGACTTGAAATTTAAACATGATATGCAAGTCCATTTTCTTATCTTTCAAATTATGATGCTTTGAAATTTAAATATGATATGCAAGTCCATATTATTATCTTCAGGAATTAAGGTGATAACTTGAAATATAGACATGATTATGTAGGGCTTGGAATTTAAACATGATATGCAAGAGCTTGAAACATAAATATGGATGCAAGTTCATTTTATATCTTGTTAAGCTCAAAACTTAAGACTGAGAATGAAACTCTTTAACTCCAAATACTCTTAATAAAAGGAAGTGAGCTTTAGAGTTCTTTATTACCATGGTTCCAAAAACCTTATTTCTTGAGCTTATTATCAAGCTCAAAAAGAATCAACTTAAAGAAGATTAACACTTAGAGGTCAACTAATCATGAGCTATAGAGGTCAATTATATGATGCATTTACAACCACCACCATGATTGCTCATCATCAAGCCATGCTCATCATCAAGCCATAAAAACTGAAAAATAAAAGAAAAAGCATAAGAAAGAACATGAAATAAAATCCCTACCAAGTTGTTTCTTGTTTTCAAAAAGGAAAGCTTGATCTTTTATGAAGTATGAAGAAGAAAATCTGTTCTTGATGGATGTAGTGGTTTCAGTCAAGAGAGGAAGAAATGGAGGAAAAATTTTTCTTGTGTTTGTGTGTTTGGAAATGGAAAGTTTAGGTATTTAGGAGTTGATCGATAGTGGATATGTGTTAGCTTGAGGTTGAGAGCTTGAATGAATGTTGAGAATGAAGTCTCTTGGAGATGGAGGAGGAAGAAGAAGAAAGCTTAGAGTCTTGAGAGAATGCAGAATTTTTTTTATCAAACTTTGAGCAAGACAACTCAAAAAAGCAAATGATAAGGCAATGATGTTTGTAAGTGTACTATTGTTGAAAAAGAAATAAAATATGAGGGTGATGGAGAGGTATAGAGGCATAGCCTTTGCTAGGCTATCATGGGAGACAATTTCATTCTTTGATAAGTGGTAGGACATGTAGGATAGCATATTTTATTAGGTCGTAGATTAGGAATTGGTAATTTAGTGTAGGTAGTAAAAATCAAGTGTTTAGGATTTACCAAGACAGGTAAAAGAGTGATCTTGCACTAGTAATGGAGTTAATCTCAAATGAGTTGAAATTCAATTAATAACATAAGTCCTAATCTTAAGACATAGAAAGATAATGCACTAGATTTACCTTAATCTTAACATTATTGATTTTATGAGCTCTTGTAATTAAGAAAGGAAATTAAATTTTCCTAAACAATCTTAGGGCCTAATTACCTCAAATAATTATTTTTAACCCAAGATTAATGAATGAAATCAATTTGAAATTAGTTAGAGCCTAACATTGCCTTGATTACTTAGGTAAACTCATTTAGCACTAACTAGGAGTAAAAAGGTCATTTCACATAAAAATCCCCCCAAATTACCTAAACATTTCTAGATATCAAATTATACTTGTAACAAACATTTTGAACTTCCCAAGTGATAACCAAGTTTAAAGGTTACTCAATCTCGTGTTAAATTAGCATAGGAGTAATTTGGTAATTTCACATATGGTAAAAACTGAGAGTTGAGATTTTTACCACAACATCAACATAACACATATAATCCCCTTCAAACATTAAACTAACCCTTTGATGATAGCCTGGACTGGCCGTTCTTAATTTCGGGATAAAAATTATAGGTGAAGATGTGCACGAGAAGGGGAGTTGAATCGTGCATTTGATCCTTTTTCATTTTCTAAAGCTTCTAACAAAGATTATTATCAAGTATAAAACTTAAAGTGCAGTGGAAATATAATTAGTAGCTTCAGAAAGTTACTTTTTGAACCTTATTAAGTAAAACCCTCGGTATAGCATAAAAAGAGTAGCAATAAAAGAAAATAAAAGAGATCAGGCTAAGAGAGAAAGGACACAGGTTTTTATACTGGTTTAACCTACATGCCTACATCCAGTACTTAACAACTGTTGAGGTCCCACTATAACAGTAGCTTTCTCAACTTGAGAAAGTAAAGATGGATAGCCTTTTCATTAGTTCCCAAGCTATCATTCAAGGATTTCAAAGATTACTTGTAACTAAGGATTTTCAAGTAGTTCTATACTAGTCTCTCCAAACTAACATGAGTAGTCTTGACTCTGGCCTCTCTAAGCCAACCTGTGACTGACGGGCAACTCCTTCAACACATTGTTAGTAGTCTTTCTCCAGCCTCTCCAAGCCCAACTGAGTAGTCTTGACATTGACCTCTCTAAGCCTAACCATGTGCAGTAGCAACCTCTACTGACACGTTGAAAGTAGTCTTGCCCCAGCCTCTCTAAGCTACAAGTAGTCTTTGAATAGTCTCTTTAAGCTAAATCATGATAAGCAAGAACATCTTATTATCGTGTTGTAAGTAGTTTTACCTTAGCTTCTCCAAGCTATGTCCCACTCTGATCACTAACGGATCAAGGATAAAGGTTAGGTGTTTGAGTTGTTACTCAAACTAACCTACACTCAAGTTTCCTTAAAGATGATACATTTAAAAAGATCCTGGGAAAAACTTGAAGGACTTCCTTTTTCTACTTCTTCCAAAAGAAGAACATAAATCTGTCTAAGAATATAGAAGGAAGATTTTCTTTACACTTCAAGGATAGAACTGATTACATGACAAGGAATGAATATTCCAGGAAGTGGGAGGAGATTTTTACAGAGTTTCTTCTCTTGAATCTTCAAATCTCTCTCAATGTTTTTCAAGCTTAGCATCTCTTTATATAATGGTCTTTCTTTATGACCATTGCCGTAGATCAGTTCTTCAAGGGACACGTATTGATCATTAGTTGTGTCTTGAAAGAAATAGCTAGAAAAGAGGTTGACAGAATTGTCACATAGGTTGCAGAAGTTGTTGTAAATATGAGCTTTTTGATCTCCCATTAGAAACTACTTTTCTACTTTCTGAGGTAGCTTTTTGAACTCCTTTTATGACACTCCGATTTTTCTGTCTGAACGAAAATGACCAAAATGCCCTTGAGGTCATTTTTCACCCGGAATTTGAGGATAGCCGGCACGGCAGTCCTCGAAGGGTCAACTCCAATGTTGAAGGGGATTGGATGAGTTGGGGATGATTTTAGAGATGAAAATTTCATTTTTCGAGTTTTCGGCTCAAAATGACCAAAATACCCCTATAGCGTCTTACGCCGGTATAAGTGCCGTTTGAGTCCGGAACTTTCCTAAAAAGTCTAATATGATGATTTTATGTGTTTAATGACATCTGTTTAAGTCCCGGTGGTCCCGGGCAGTTTTGTGCAAAATTATAATTTTACCCCTGGAATAGTGATTTTGAGCTTAATGACGTAATTAAGCAAACCTAAGCAATATTAGGCTCTAATCAAAGATTAATTGATTTTCATAATCAATCTAGAGTCAAAATAATTTATTAAAGTTAATTAGAATCTAAAATTGCTTAGATTAAACTTAAACTCTTTTTAAAACTCAAGACTCCAATTCATGGAATCTTAAATAGTGTTTTTACTATTCCAATCCCATGACTTAAGAAACCTAGGATGTGATTGAAAACCTTGATTGAATATGGTTTGACCTCACTAATGGGCAAGAATGCTCATTAATCATGCCTTATATAGCCTTAATCACTCATCCTTTCACTTAAACTGTAACATCCTAATTTTTAACCCAAAACTCTAGAACATATTTAGGTTAATCATTAGTCTATTACTCTTTTAGTCTCATTTTTCAAAACCTTTCATTAAAATACTTAGCGGAAGATACGAATAAATTTTTCTTTTTCAAAACTTGAAAAACAAAATGCGAGCCGCGCGCTAACTTAACGTTTGTCATAACCACCTCGTGCAAGAAAAGTAATCACACCATTCATAAATATGAAACATAACATCATTCATAACAATCATAATATCGTCATTCCTTCATAAATACATAAATTACTAGCATCATTGTACCATTAGTTACACCAAGATATGCCTATTTATATGAAGTGATGCTTATCCATCTGTGAGGTTGGATAAGTGTCAACCCAAAAGCTAAGCTATCTATGCTTCCGCAGCGACCCTCTGCCCCATCTTCTAGTGTGATCCTCAAGCACGAGCCTCAGAAGAAGTCACGATCCTCGTTGTAATCCTCGTCTAGAGACGACACGGAAGAAAAGGAAGGGATGAGAAACTCATTCGAGATTCTCAGTAGGGATTCCCGACTCTAACACTAGTGTCATCATCGTCTTCCCCAGCCACCTCGGTTTTAATTATGAAAAAGGTGTACATGCATAAGAATTGGTTTTAGGTTTTACAAATCTATTTATCCGAAGTGGGTGTCTTTTAGTATGAGTCTTGATGGCATGAATGCAACAGAAATTTGATGAATGCATGACAGTACCATATGCACATTAACACGAAAATCGTAATACTTAGACACATCATAAAGAAACAAGAATCATATATGTGGCATAAAGAGGCATAGAAATTTTCATGTGATATCTTTCTTATAACTAGAGCTCTTAAGTTCTTTTTCTTGAAGACCACCCTCTTAACATATTCACCAAAAATCCAACCGATTCACCGGCCCGGCGATAATCTGGTCACCAAACTACATCTCACCTATCACCTAGGAATGAGCTCAATCCTAACTAGTCGTCACTAGATTTAATATGGGCTAATAGAGGGGGTTTACATAACTTTCTTGGATCACCTATCTTAGGATCATTTCCTTCTTTGAAACGCTCTACTGGTATCTAGTACACAGCGAATTATCCGCTTTGGCAAGCTCAATGTCAATACCCTCACGGATTTGTTTCCTCCCCACCGTAGCGGGAGAAATGCGTCTCAGTGTTCTATCATATCTGTTCTGGGGGTGCTCAGCCGAACCGGTGTCACCCAGAACCTTTCTTGGGGGTGCTCGGCCGAACCGGTGTCACCCAGGAGTTTTCACAAACTTTTCTCAAATTCTCAAGTTTGATGGGAAATTCGGCAGCGTAACGGCATACACTGGATTTCCTTCAAACTTGCTTTATGCCACGAAACATATAGAGCATGCATAGCCATTCAACATCAACATAAGGCATCATATTCATCGTATGCATCGTAAGCATCATAATATCATAATTTTACATAACGCATCATGGCGGGAGCATCAACACATCAATACTATACACTCTCATAAGAGATCACATGCTCAAGTTGTTCTCGTAATAAAACATATATCCTCATGAATTCCTCATATGAATAACATCATCATCCTTCACATAACATATGCATCATCGTAAAACATCTTAACATACCTTAGTATCATATAAATATCATTCTCATATTCTTAATGTCTTATGCATTGGCCGCTATGGTCTTTAACTCACAGTCTAAGTTATGAATCATTCAAAGCTAACCTCTCGGGTACTTAGGAGGTTATGACTAAGTATATCTCTCTTCATACTATGGTCAAGAATATCTCTCAATCTCAAAGGTGCAGAATTCATAATTTCAACTTTACGGGTACCTAGAAGTCACGACAATGACCCTTTCTAAGTTCGGTTTGCTCCTAAGGCACCAAGATCAAGTCCTAAACCAATTATGAGTCATTTCTACACATTTAAACTAATTTAGAACCATGGTTATCATTACTAAACCTTGCTGGACAGAATCCAGAAAATTCTAACATTAAGAGGTCTAGAACTCTCAAATTAATTCTTTTCTAGTTTCTAACCTTTCTTATCTTTTACTTATGAGTTTTTCCATTGATCATACTTAAACATAAGCATGTTATCATCGTTAAAACAACTCATACAGTGGCCAATCATAGCAAGGCGGAACCGAAACAACACTCTCCATACAAAGGCATAAAACATACTTTTTAAAGCACATAGGATACTAGTTTCTCTTGGAACCTTTTTAAAACCTTCAAAACTCTTTTGTAAACATTTTTAACATCTAAAATCATCAAGATATTTATAAGGGCAGTAGCTAAGTTGAATTTATTTCAAGAGGTACTAAATCCATAAAACTTAGTTCTATATGTTCTTTGAATCCACATAGACTTAGAAAAATTATAAAGCATCATAGCTTATGGGCATTTGTGATCAAATGAAACTTATCCTAAGTTCATTCATCTCACACAGCCGAAGTGGGCATTCTAAGATAATGCTTTCCATGTCTAACTCTCATTTGAGACCTTGGGACAAATCTTTGAGCTCTAGAGCTTTAGGTGATGACAAAACATAAACATGCCATGCACTTCATTTTTATTGTTCATTAGGGAAATAAAGTGAGAACTTGAAAAGTAAATAGCTCAAAATAAATATGAGATGCAATTTGTTATTATCTTGGATTTTAAGTGATGACTTGAATAATAAACGTGAAATGCAATGCTTGGAAATTAAATATGAATATGTAAGTTCATTTTTAGTCTTAGAGCATTAGCGATGACATAAAAATAAATCATGCTATGCAAGGCATAATCTAAATATCAATGCAAGTTCATTTTGGTTTAATAACTAGAGCTCGTCCAAGACTTTAAAGAACCAATATTCACAACCCCAACATAGTCTCATGAAGTCAAGAGAATGGAACTAAAAGAAATCTCCATATTTTCAAGAAAAGGAATTATGGCCGAAATCATGAGGCTAAGAGAAAGTAACCCATATTCCTTTTTGAAATCATTCTTATTTTCTTAAGTTGAAAACATTAGTGAACTTCATAGCATAATAAAAACTAAAGAAAACTCAAGCTTTAGGGGTCTCATTGTGATGAACACATAGTCATCATCTAGAGGTCCCCATCATCAAGCCATCATGTATGAGTTTAAAGGTCATGAAGGCCAAAAACTCAAGAAGGAAACCAAGAGAGTTTTAAAAAGAAATTCCAAGAGGTAGCTAGAGAAAAACTCATTTTTCATGGAAATGAGATGCAAAGAAACACTCCTACCTAGAGTGAAGACAAAGAGCTTGAATTTTGAGAGAAGAAAACAAGATGATGAGCTTCTCCAAAAGGCTTGATGTTTTCGGCCAAGGGGAGATAAGGAGGTTAGAGTTGTGTTTGAGGTGAGGTTGTGTTTGAGATGAAATATTTGAGAGGTTTGATGGTGATTCAAGGTTATGGGGTGATGTGTGAAGGTTATGAGATGATGATGATGAAGTAAAGAGATGAAAAAGATGAAGATGAAAAAGAAAGGAACTCTTTGGGACTAGAGAGAAAGAAAGAAACTAGCAAGACTACTCTAAGCTTTAGCAAATGCTCAATGTGCATCCAATGCTAACACAAGCTCCCTATTTATAGAAAAACAAAGTGATAGGTGAGAGAATGGAAAGCATGGCTGATGGTAAGAAAGAGAAAATATCCCTTTGATGGTGTCATACAAGCATGGTTTGAAGCATGGAGCTCATGACACAAGGTATGGCTTCAAGCATGGGTTTTTGAGTGATCTTTTCTTTAAATTGTGGATGAAATTAGGCTTCTAGAAGACCAACATGGCTGAAAGTTTTTCAGCCACAAATAATTGAAGGGAATGATTTATTTTACTTGGTTATTCATTTGGAAAAGCAAGCTTGATTGAAATTATGACAAGGCATGACAAGTAAGGTGATTTGAGGTGATTTTCCTTTTAAGTTTGAAATGAAATAATTCATGAAAATGGGGGATGATTTTCGGTCAGATTTGGGCAGCAAGGAGAGAGGAAAAATCTTCCATGTAATTGGGTGTTAATGATAGGATTAAGTGTAGGTTAGTTTAGGTACAAGGTTAGGAGTAATTAAGCTTAAGTTTAGGTAACTAAGCATGTATATTAGGAATTTTATGACAAGGTTAGGAGTGCTCTTACATCATTAGAGAATTTAAAACTCATTTGTGAATAAACAATGTGTATCACAATCCCATGATTTAAGGAAAGAGAGAGAAAACACTATTTGTGCACTATTTGCACACTATTCATTGATTCTTACACTCAAAGTCCTTGAATTTAAAGATAAGGTTTTAAGTTTATCTAAGCAATTTTAGGTTCTAATCATCCTTATTAAATTATTTTGAACTTAGATTAATTATGGAAATTAATTAACCTTCGATTAGAGCCTAATATTGCTTAGGTTTCGCTTAATCGTGTGATTAGGTGTAAACATACGAAACTACGGGCAAAGCCGTAATTTTGCACTTAATTTGCCCGGGACCTCCGGGACCAAAACTGAAACCACAGAAAACATAAAAACATCTTTTAAAACCATCTGGAGAGGTTTCGGGTTCATCCGGCACTTGCAAAAGGGTAAAACGCCACAGGGGCATTTTGGTCATTTCGACTCGAAAACTCGAAAAATGAGATTTTCGATCCGGAAAGAAACACAAGTAATCCAATCCCCTTCCAACATTGAGTTTGCCCTTCGAGTGCTGCTGGACCTGGCTTTCCTCGAATTCCGGGCTGATAATGACTTCAGGGGCATTTTGGTCATTTTCCACTCAGACAGAAAATCGGGGCATTACATAAACACTTAATTACAAACTCTTAATCTTAAGCCTAATTAAAACTACACCTAAATACACCTCTAAACCACAATTAAATGAAAGATTTTCCTCCCCCTTGGATGCTCCAAAATGGCACCACCTCACCCCCTCCAATGCATCACATGTTTGTTCATTCAAACACTCAAAAAACCATGCTTAGGACCATACCTTAGGCCATACCTAGCCATACTTTCCACCTTATCTCACCATGCCTCCATGAAACCAATTCTTTCACCTCATGGAACATGAGGTTCAGCCACCCCTCCCCCTTGTACCCTTGGTTTTGTTTTTCTATAAATACCCATGCAAATAAGCTTGTAAGAACCTTTTGATCATTTGCTAAGCTTTGAGTTTTCAAGAGCAACCTCAAGTTCCTTCTTTTCTCTCAAAGCTCAAGAGTTTTCTTCCTCTCATTTTCTTCATCTCCTTCAAGTTCACTTCAACCTCACCATTTGGTAGGGAGCTTGTTCTAAAACTCATTCTTTCACTTGATTATGCTTTGTTCTTGGATTAAAATGTTGTTTTGATGAACCTTCTTGGTTTCCTTTCTTTTTCGATTTTCTTCTTCTTCTTCTTCCTTCTCCATTTTGGCCTTCAAGGCCTTGTTTACTTTCCATGATGATTTTGTTCTTTAAAAGTTCTAACTTTCAAGTTGATGTTTGATATGAAAAGTTCTAGTTTTTCTTAGTTCAAACCCCTTCTTTCTTTTTATCCTTGGTTATGAGGCTTGGTTGGAAAGGAAGTTTCCTTAGCTTGAGGATGGGGTTCCAAGATAATAGCCCTATAGTTATCATTTGAGAAACCCCTAAAGCTTGAAACTTAGTTTTGATCTTAACACATTTTTGGTTTTTCCTTTCCTTTCTTCAAACTTGGTTTTGGTTTCCTTCTTCCTTTTCTTTCCTCTTGGCTTCGGCCTTATTTCCTTTTCTTTGATGTTCAAAGGTTTTGTTTAAAGATAGTTGTTGGATGATTTGATTCCTTTAAGTCCATTTTCTTGAAGCTTGATGATGACGTTCAAAACATAAGGTTTCTTTGAAACCTTGGTACGAGAACTCTAAAGCTCACTTTGCCTTGATAAGATATGTGATGGATTGAGGTTTATACTCCTTTAAAGTCTTGTATGAGCTCTAATAACTATATAATAAAGAACTTGCATTCATATTTACATTTCTTGCCTAGCATATTTACTTTTCATGCCATCACCTAAAGGTTAAAGATTAAAACAAGAGTTTGCATTCCATATCACCTAAATAATTAATCTCGAAGCTCACCTATTTCGGCCTTAAAGTTGATTGTTGTGGAGCCTAGAGCACTAAAATAAAGAATTAGACTTGCATTCATATTTACATTTCCTTGTCTAGCATATTTACTTTTCAAGTCATCACCCAAACTTAAAGATAAGAATGAAGTTGTATCCCATATCTATTTTGAGCCCTCGCCTTACTTTTCTAATGAAGAATAAAATGAAGTACATATTATGTTTAGGTTCTTGTTATCACTTACAGATTCTAGAGCTCAAAGACTTATCCATTTATCTCAAGCAAAGGTTGGACATGGGAGCATTCTCTTGAATGCAAAATTCAGCCATATGATGATGATGAGCTTGGTGTGAGTTTCATCTAGTCACAAGTGCCAATAACCTATGTCTTAGGATTTTCTTAAGCATATGTGAACTCAAAGAACATATCAAGCATGATTTTATGTTTTAAAGACCAACCAAGAAAGATTTAAATTAGTTGCTGCCCTTATCTATCTTATGATGATTTTAATTGAATAAGTTGGTTTCCAAAGAGTTTTAGAAGTCCTAAAATGATTCCATGAGAAACTAGTGCCTTATGTGTATTGAAAATGAAATTCTATGCTCAATATGATGTTGTATGTTTTCAGTTTTGCCTTGGCATGTTTGCTACTGTTTGGTGATGTTTAATATGTTGGAGTGTGTATTAAATTGGTGAGAATTGAAGTGGAAATGATTCTATGCATGTTAGATAAAAAGTCAGTTTACTAGGAAAACCGTAATGTTGTAATTTTAGAGGTCTTTGGCCTAATTAACCTTGGCCATTATCAAAACTGTTTTAGTATGATAAAATTCTATTCAGGATTGTTTAATTAGGAAAAATTCGGTAGCATTTGGTGTAAGAATGGTTTTTAGCACTTAGAGAGAAACTAGTAAGTAGAAAAACTGTAAAAACATAAATTCTAGAACCTTAAGGATGTAGATTATAATTTCTATTTTAAGAACATGATAATTTGGTGATAGGTAGCTATACACTTGGTGAAATGTGTGGGACACACTCATAATTGGTTTAGGAATTAATTACAGTGCCTTAGGCAAAGACGGAACTTAGAAAGGGTCCAAGACGTAGTCTTTAGAACCCCCTAGTTAAATGGTATCGAATCTGCCCACGTTTTTATAATGTTGTCTAGGTTTGTTTATGATCATAAAAATAAGTGAGGATTATTAGTCATAAACCTATGGGCGCATAAAAGGTTAAAGATGGATAATAGGTTGGCTAGATTGCAAGTTTAATAACCGTAAGGGTCAAAAGTATAAAACTTTGTGAGTTAAAGGACATAATGAAGTTTATTAGTATGGATGCATGTGTTATGAAGAACATGTTTATATGCCTTTGATGACTCGTTTTGCATATGAAATTATGTACTTGCTTTATATATCTTGTGCCATAAAGAAAGTTGGGAAAATTCGGCGCACCGCCATTGTGCTGTCGAATTTTCGCCAAACTTAAGGACGTAGAAAGTTTTTTGAAAGATATGAGATATGTTCTGGGTGACACCGGTTTAGCCGAACATGCCCAAGAACAAATGTGACATAGTACTGAGACGCATTCTGGGTGACACCGGTTTAGCCAAGCACCCCTAGGAACAAAACCGTGAGGGTATTGACATCGTGCTTGCCAAAGCGGACAAATAACTGTGTACTAGATACCAGTAATTGCGTTTCAAAGAAGGAAATATTCCTATGGACTCCTCAAATTAAAGGTTATGATAGGTGATCCTTGCGCCCCCTAGCCCGTACTCTAGAAGTTAGGATTTTTATGTTACGCTTATCGAGAAGGATAAGTAAGAACTAGTGACGACTAGTTAGGTATGAGCTCATAACCTAGAGATGTTTTTAGGGTGGCTCCTATGATGCAAAGTATAATGTTTAATGTCACATAGTTGAGATAAGAGAAGGTTTCACAAGAAGAGTTACATGCCCACTTTATGCTACTTATATGATGTTGTTTGATGCTATATTCTATCGTCCTCTTGCATAATGTATTATCATGCATTCATGCTTTGATATGTTACATACATAACAATAAGATTCATTCTAAAATGAACAGACCTTGGATAATTATGTTTCAAACTTAATAATGAACCATATGCCTGCACATTTTTTTATAATAAACCCAAGGTTCCTGAGGATGTGGATGATGTCACTTAGATAGGAGATTCCCTAATGAGATTCTTTAGTAAGATTCTCACTCCCTATTTATTTCCGACACATCTTCAGATCTTGATGGCGACCTTCGTGCTGTTCATTGATACCCCCACCTGAGAGGTTCATTTTCACCCGGAGCACCGGTCATATTATTTTGAGGGGAGCTGTACTGCCAAAATCTTCATGTTTTTGGGACGCCCCTTTGCACACCCAGTACATAGCTATCATTTTTCTCCGATATTCCCCTATGGAGATGACATGGTTTTTGAGCGCGCTCGGATGCGCAACAAGAGGATTCTTCACACCCACACCACTGCGTCGACGATGTGTGACTTTCTGAACTACATGCCACGCTTGCAAGGTTCGGAGGACGATCCCTCAGAGGACCCATCGACCCGCTTGTACAACGAGAACTCTGCCCCCTCTCCTCCGTTCATGATGGAGGGTAGTGAGGAGACAGTGACTCAGCCGAGGCTGGCTCGGAGGCAGGCCATGCTGCCCCATCGCGAAGCTCACATCCAGCCACGCCGAGTGCCCACTCCCGACGAGCTTTGTCCGTGGATCGGTTATGTTCCACCCTAGCTGGACTACCAGCAGTAGGACTCTTGGGGGATCATCTATGCACGCACTACCACTAGTTTAGGATAACCCTCATCTGTTTTCAGAGGGTATCCATTTTAGGTGCACGAGGGTAAGGAGTGGTGTCCTTTATGCTTTCCAGGTATTTCCATTTCTGTTATATTTGTTGTGTTGTATCAAACTCAATCAGCCTTTCATAGGTGGACAATTTATTATGGTAATATAATATTATTGTGGTGTGCATGTGAATGTTTAACGACATGAAGCTAATTGATGTTCTTATCTTGTGCTTCCTTTGAATTGGGTTATCCTTTAGGATAATGCTCGTCTAAGATATGCACGGCTCTCACTTTGTATTTATATTTCAAAAAAAAAATTATCTGTATTTTCCGCTAAGTATTTTAAAGAAAGGTTTAAAGAATAAGACTAAAAGAGTAATAGACTAATGGTTAATCTAAATACATCCTAGGAGTATTGGGTTAAAAATTAGGATGTTACACCTTCTTCATGAAGCTAGGGTCGTTGATCAAAAAGGTAAAAGAGATGACATACCTGTTTAAAACTGGGTTTGACTTGATAATTTGAAATTCAAATTTCAAATTTCCTTCCCTTTTCTATAGCATTCTTTGCTCCACTTACAAGTAAGCTTTTTGATGTACGTAATCAGCCCTTGAAGAGTTATTTTGCTTTCAGATCTTCAATCAAATCTTCTTGATGATGATTTCTTTGTGATTGTAATGATTGAAGATTAAGTAACATGTTGCACACGGACATATTCTGATATCTTCATCTTTAGAGTACTTTTTGTTGTCCTGTGCTACTTTCTAAAGTCTCTTTCCTTGATTTCTTGGCTCTTGACTTGATTTCCTGCAGTCCTTAAGCATTTACACGTTCTTTGCACAAGATAATACATGTTTGAACATGTGTAGTGAAATTATTATGGATTCAAGTTCATTTCTATGCTTTATTCCATAAGAATGTATACGTGCTTTGCTTGAAATAATATTCACTTTTTATTTGGCTCAATCTCTTCCCATAAGATAAATCATGCTTGCACATGCGAAGTGAAACATTATTCTTGCTTTAAGTCTGTAACATACTAACCGAATTTGACCTGTTATACTTTGTCAAGAAACTCAATAGAGACATTAGTTGTTCTTCAAAGTATTTTCTTTGAATTGGTTTTGTTATTCAAAACTCATGAGCGCAAGGATTCTGGAGCTAACAATGTAACATCCTAATATTTAACCCAATACGCCTAGGACGTATTAAAGTTAATTATTAGTTATTACCCTTTTGTTTCATTCTTTAAACTTTACTTTGTTAAATACTCAGCGAAAAATAGGTATAATTTTTTTTTGAAAACTTAAAACAAAACATGAGCTGCGCGCGCTAACATAAGTATTATCATTTGCCAAGAACACAGTATATCGTAAAAAGTAACCACAGCATTCATAACCATGAAATACATATATTTTACATGATAACATAGTTCATACATGATAATGCTGCAAATACTAATAATGTAGACAAGAAAACATAAAGGCGGAGTCCCACCCATCTACGTGGACTGAGCTTCCATATAAGATAAATACATAAAAGCAAGGAAGTACATGGAACAACACGACATAAGCTACTAGCAAAAGCTCCCCTCTATAACCCTATGAATACTCCTAATCATAGACACCCTCATCAAAAGATTAGATGAGAATACAGAGATCTACATGTGCAAGCTCAAGCACTCCGTCGGGTCCTCCGCTAACTCCTACTGATGTCCATCCCACGAGGAAGCACACACCCAATAAACTGAGCAAGGTTCTCTGGCATAGGAAGACGAAGCGGGGGTCAGACGTGACCTCTACGGCGTAGTCGCATCTTTCATCGTTGTGCCAACCTAGGCTGGGTCACAGTATCCTCACTACCTCTGCCCACCTCCATGGGCACCGCTGGAGCGGAACCCTCCGAGTAGACGTGAGTAGGGGAATCCTCTGATGGGTCGGTCTCCGAATGCTTCGTACAAGGAACTTAGTCGGGGTAGTCGCGGATAGCTGAAGCGGCAAGGCAAGCACGTCGAGTCTGCTCATCGGGAGGCCGGGCACACTCGAACATAGGTCATCTCCATAAGGGGAAGTGGGGAGAATCAGAAGCTAGAAACTCGATAAGTAAAGGGGAATCCCAAGTATGCAAAAATACGTACTGCACAGCGACCCACAAAGTGGTACGAGCAGTGATCCGAGTCGTAGTGCACCTCCCAAACTGGCGTATCAACGAAGATCACGAATGATGTCATCATCCTCTAAAGACATAATGGAAAGAAAAAAAAAGATAGAGGGAGTGAGAATCTTAAAGAATCTCAATAAGGAAATCCTCCTATCCTAGTGTCATCACCAATGTCCCCAGGAACCTTGGGTTTATTATAAAAGGTGAGCATGCATAAAGTTCATTATTAGGTTTGCAAATATAATTATCCAAGGTCTATGTCTTTTAATATGAATCTTGATGCTATGAATGCAGTATATCATACTATGAGTGCATGGCAATACCATATGCAAACATCACTTGAACATAGGATAGAGAAACATGCTATGAATCTTGATGCTATGCTATGAATAACATAAGGAAAAACATGGTACTTCCAAATAAATTTTTTTCTTTTTCTTTTCCTTAAGTGACATTAAGTTCATCATTACCTTCATCACGAGGCCACCCTAATAACTCTTCCCATTGAGAGTTTTTAGGTTATGAGCTCATACCTAACTAGTCGTCACTAATCCTTACTTATCCTAAGATAAGTATAATCCCAACTCCCAAACTGCGGGTTAGGGGGCTTATATTATCTCCTTTTGCTTGGGAGATCCGCGTTTATCAAAAGTAGATGTTGTGTTCTTTGCCCTTTTGCTAGGGGCGCAAGGTTTTGTTTCCTCTTTTTGCTAGGGAGAAACGCGTTTTATATCACTTTACCATTAGCATGTTATATTTAAGACGCAAGAACACAACTCGTCATATAACGTCACATACTATATTACTTTTACACATGCATCTAAAACATTCCAAGTAAAAGTCATAACATGCTATACCCATCTTTATGCAAACATAATCATCACATAAACCTCAAGTACATCAATTCATATCACATTATAAGGCAAGCACTCATAATTATTCCTTAATCGATTAAACTTCTAATCGGGTAAACCTAACTTCTGTATTCATTCTTTTATGCATCTAGGGATCAGTTCTAATGGTTCTCACTAATCAGCCAAGCTTAGGAACAGCACCAAACAGCATCACATAGCTTGGGCGGAAATTATAAAATCTTAATACAGGATTCTAGGAGCTACCTTTTTGACCCTTTCTAAGTTTCGCCTTCTACTAAGGTGCTAAAATTAATTCATAAACCAATTATGAGCGGTTCCTACACTTATACACTTAATAGAACACATTTCTCCCATTTTTAAGCATGCTAAAACAGAATCCACAATTTCATCCTTAAGAGTTCTAGAATTCACATTTTTACAGTTTTCTAGTCACTAGTTTCACTTTTAGTGCTAAGGATCAATCTTACACCAAATGTTACCAAGTTTTTCATGATCAAACAATCCTAAACAGAATTCCATCATACCAAAACATTTTTGGCAGTGGCTAAAATTAAATAGGTCAAGGACGTACAAAATCCTAACTTTACAGTTTTTTCTAGAAAACTAGTTTCTTTCCTAACGTGCATAGAATAGTTCCTACATCAATAATTATAATTTTTTACACATTCTAACATATCAAAACGGCATCATACAGTAGCTAACTCACCAAGGCTGTAACCAAAAAGTTCAATTGTAAAGAACACATAAAATCACGTTTCTAAGGCGTATAAATTTCTAGTTTCTCTTGGAATCAATTTAGAACTTCTAAAACTCTTTGTAAACTAATTTATTTTATCGAAGGTACTAAAAATAGCCATAGGGCAAGAGCCAAATTAAAACATTCTTGAAAGAGGTTTAATCCACAAAATCATGTTTGTAGCATTCTTTTAACTCTCACTACCTAAGAAAAATCTTAAGACATAGATTATTGGCTCTTGTGACTAAACGAAACTTATACTAAGCTTATCATTATCACATGGCCGAAATTATGCATTCACAAGAATGCCTCCGCATCCACACTTTTTCTTCAAACAAAAGGGCAAGTCTTTGAGCTCTAGGAACTTTTAGTGATGGCAAAATCATAAACATGCTATGCAGTTCATTTTATTCTTCGTTATAGAATAAAGTAAGGGCTTCAAAGTAAATATGAGATGCAAGTTCATTTTTAATCCTTGGGTTTAGGTGATGACTTGAAATATAAACATGCTGGACAAGAAATATAAATATGAAATGCAGTTCATTTTTTATCTTTGAGCTTTAGGTCATAATCAAGTCCAATTCTTTATTTTAGTGCTCTAGGCCCCTTAGGGTATTCACTCTAAATCAACAATCAACTTTAAGGTTGAAATAGATAGGCTTTGAGATTAATTATTAGGTGATGACAAGAAAATATAAACATGAATGCAAAGTTTGAATATAAATATGAAATGCAAGGACTTGAAATATAAATATGAATGCAAGTTCATTTCCTATCTTGCTAGAGCTCATTCAAGACTTTAAAGGAACATAAATAATACTCCAAAAACATTGGCAATACCTAAAGTAAACTTTATTTAACATTCTTGAGATTATCATTCCTTTCCAACGGTATCATAAAACACAAGTGTAACACCCTAGTAATTAACCAAATACACCTAGGTTGAATCTGATTAATGACTAGACTTTACTCCTTGCTTTGGTTCTTTCTTCATAATTTGAAAATACTTAGTGAAATTACGAGCCATTTTTTTTAAAACAAAAAACATAATTGAAAACGTGAGCCGAGTATAACGTGAACGAGTAAGCGGAGTATAATAAGATGTTTAAGAATATATCACATCATATCACTTTGGCTCCATCATATAACATCCATAAGCACATTATAACATATATTTACATACAATAACCTCACTCAAAGGGTGGGTTATGATCATACATCATTGTCTTATGCAAACCCATAAAAGAAAATATACATAAGGAAATACATGCCCCTAAACTAGATAACTCCATAAGCCGGGAAGGTTATCCTAAAACTAGGGTGCATGAACACACATAAATCTACTAAGAACCTTCTATGGCCACTGTCCTGGAAATGGGGGAATAAATCCGATCCACTGATGAGCTCCCTCGGGAAGGGACACACGAGATGCACCAGGCTGGGGTCGCATGGACGACCTTCTTGCTAACCTCGGCTAAACAACTGTTTCCTCACTACCCTCTCTTACACGTGTGGGAGTAGGAGCAGAGCTCTCAGAATATACATGAGTAGGAGTGTCCTCTGAAAGATCAGTTTCAGAATATCTCGTCTCGGGAACATACTCCGAAAATCCATGGACCGCAGATGAAGCGGGATAAGAACGTAACATCCTTTCATCAAGTGGACGTGCATGTTCGAAAACCATTTCATCGCCATAGGGAGAAGTAGGAGAAAATCGATAACTAGGGACAGGATGTGCAAATGGACGACCTATGTAAATAAAAACACGAACTGTGCACCTCCCTTCAAAATGATACGAGCGATGTACCGGATCATAGTGGAATTCCCAAGTAGGGGTATCAACGAACAGGACGAATGTCGCCATTTGAATCTGGAGACAATGATGGAAATAAAGAATCTTGCTAACATCTTTTAGAAAAAAAAATTGTAGCTCTCTATATACTTGTTATCTCAGCCTAGAAAAGGTAGTTTTAGATTCCTAATTCATCAAGTTTTAGTGTAATTCAACTGTAATCCGTGCTGTGGAGGATTCCTGTGAAAGAGGGGTGGGTCATAATGGACACGCTTAAATACCAAGTCTTTCCTTAGCCAGAACCGTTCCAAACTACACTCTCACAGCACAGTGTCCTTAAAATTATTTCTCATTCTATATTTACGTGGTGCAAAGCATTATGTATAACATACATAGATGTGTTTCTCTATGTGTTAGCTTTCCTAAGGAGTTGAAATCAGTCCATTTGGATTTTTATATAGTGAGTTACACTTATTTTACTACTGCAAGGTCATATGTAGAGTTTCAGTTTTTGGCTTAGCTTTAAAAATTTATATCTTGAGCTAGAGAACTCCATTTTAGGTGATTCTTTTTGGAGAGTCTTCTATAATGAGTTTAGTTTATGATAAAAATATTTTTATTTCGGGATACTTCATATTTTATGATCATTACATTCCGAAGTGCTGCTGCTTAATCAACTGTAAATTCCAGCACCTACCATTTTTATGTCTTTAGTAATTTTTATTAAAAAAAAACAAGTTTCACATACTATCTTTTTATGTTATATTTGAGTATGATAACATCATAGAAGTGCTAAGAACATAATAGAATATATTGTGCTATCTAAAAATATATTTTACAAATAATCATTCAAAACTTTTGACAATAACTCAAGGTTGAGGCATTCTATCCATGGTTAGAAGCCAATAATGATTGAACAAATAAAGAAGAAACTCCTACCTCTTATGTAGGGTCTAAAAAAGAGTCCTTCTCTTCTTTCTTGAGCTTATGCAAGAGTCCTTGGAGTGGATGACCCTCTTTGAATCTTGACTCTAGAACTTGAGTGCTTAAGAAAATATTTCTCACCAGAGTTAAAGATTGTAACTCTTATGAGAGCTAGTGAAGGTTTGAGTTTAGAATTTAAGTGTTTAAATAAGGTTTAGAGGATTAAGAGAAATCTTTGAAGAGGAGAACATAAGAAGAATGGTAGAAAAAATAAGAAAGAAAGAGCACTTAGGGAGTTTCTAAGGCTTGGAAACTAGTAAAAGTGTATGTATTTTACAAGAGCTAGAGAATGTATCTCTTGCAAAGCATGGTAAGACCTCTTTGTGTTTTGGAAATGTAAGGAATGGAAAAGAGTTTGAAGAGTATTTATAGTGGAAGGATCAAGAAAAGAAACATTTAGAGAATTAATTCTTGGAGCATGATTTATGGAAACATGTTGGCCAAACTTTGGATGAAAACACTCCATGTTTTATGCAAACATGTTGGCCTAGTTTTATGAAATCATGTTCCATGTTTTATGCAAAAATGTTGTTAGTGGAAATTTTCTAACCTTTAATGTATGTATGCATCATAGATTTACATCATGTGATCTTATGCTTTAATAAGTGTTTTTAATTTTTTAGCATGAGATTATCTATGTGCATGTATGTGATTAAGAATGTGTATGATGTATGTGGTTGAATTATTGTATTGCCATCTTAATTCAATGGTTTAGATTCATTCTTGCCTAAAGACAAATCTAGGGATTTGTGCAATGGCATTGTTGTAATTTCTTTAACTAAGACAAGGATACTTTTGTAATTATACAATGATAATGGTATTCTTGTAATTCTATTTACAGAGTAAGGATATCTTTGTCATTTACTAATAAGGCAAGGGTAGTTTGGTAATTTCCTTTACATAGCAAGGGTATTTTTCGTTATTTCTATTAAATGATGGCATTTTTGTAATTCTTTGCATTTTTCTCTAGAAATACTTGAATATTCTAATAATATTTGTTATGTTTCATAAAAGCTGGTCCAGGTTCTCTTGGTTTTGCTATATTTTATCTAATTGCTAATTAGCATTAATCGATATTTATTTTATTTATGAAATTAGAGATGTTACACTTTCCACTAAGTATCTACTATCCACTAAGACTCTACTATGAATTCTGCACCACCATCATGCACTCATGCACGTTACATTTATTTTCCACTAGTGTAGTCGTAAGAGTCCACTAATCCTAATAATAACTTAGTAACTATCAAAATACATAAAAAAAAACTCACCTCAGAAAAAATCACTCAAAAATATATATGAAAAATACAAAGAAAATAATAAAAACTGAACTTATTTATTTTCCACTAGGGTCCAATATTCTTGATCCATTAAATAGGTCAATTGCAGCCCATGAATGAATCTTTGATCATGCAAATTGGGCCTTTACAATGTCTTCGTGTTGGCTCAATTTCACTTTCAACTTGAAGGAATGTAATCCATTTAGTTGCTGCCTCCATTGTGTGTTGTTGATCCTCCTTTTCCTTGATCTCCATTATTAGGCCTCCCAAAGCCTACTTCATTATCTTAGTCTTGAACCTTGTCATGGGTACTCCAATTCCCTTCAATGCCTATTCCTCCTTGGCTTTGTCTTGCAAGCTTGTAACCATTCCTTGGTTCACATCATTCCCTCATTCTTTAGGTGAATTCATCCTCGAATTTAAGTCTTCATCACCTACATTAAAAGGATGCAAATCAACCACACTGAATGCTGCACTAACACCATACTCACCGAGAAAGTCAATTTTGTAAGCATTGTCATTCATTCTTTCCAACACTTGGAATAGTCCATCTCCTCTTGGTTGAAGCTTTGATTTCCTTTGGGAGGGAAACCTTTCCTTCCTCGTATGAACCCATACCCAATCACCGGGTTCAAAGACAACTCTTTTTCTTCCTTTATTGGCTTTATTTGCATATTGCTCCATTTTTTTCTCAATTGAGCTTTAACTTGTTCATGAAACTTCCTCACATATTCAGCCTTTGTTTTTCCATCCTTGTGAAGTAAACAAGAAGTGTTAGGTAAAGGAAGCAAATCAAGAGGTGTTAGTGGATTGAATCCATAAACTATCTCAAAAGAACAAAATTTAGTAGCAGAATAGACAGCTCTATTATAAATGTAATTTATCTTTAGTGAAATAATCTTTACTTGCCCTTGATATGTTGAAAGGGATCTCATATTTCTCTTATGGCCCTAAAACTCAACTTTGTGCATTTTTCTCCTTTTATTAACATAGGGAAAACCTAATTCATATCAACTAGTATCAATGGATAACACTACACATGGGTAATAGACTGCTTATAAGGGTTGAGCTTATTTTTATGCATGATCATCAGACTTCATTTTTTTCCTTTTTCAAATCTCATATAGATCTATTCCTAGCCGATGCATCTACTGACTCATAATATATCTAGGGAAATTCCTCTTTTTGTATTTCCTTTCATTTAACATAAGTCTTGTTTCTATTTTGCCATATGTCAGAATACGGACAATTGAAGTTCATACGTTCTCTTTTATATCATATATATGCATCATTTATTTTTCTTTTTTCAAATGCATCCATTAATCACATATAGACATTCATTCACCAGTAATTCTCATTCATTCCTCATAATTCAATATTTAAAGTCTATATAGCATGCATTCATACACATCACACTTGAATCAAATGTCATTATGTTACCAATTTAAGACATTAGTACAATTCCATCATAATGGGCAGATTTCTCACCTCTGTAGAAAAATTATTTTGCATACCATTCAATCAAAATCAAGGCTACAAAAATTATCCATGACACTTCAATGTATCCACAAATTCCTATAAAATTTTCAGGGCAAAAAAAGCTCTATAGCTATATTAACGAAATTGTATAAATTCAGAGGTAAAAAACTACTCATTTTCAGTTAACAACTAGAAGTCTCAATTTTATTACTCTACCAAATGAATAGATAAAATCCTAAAAAAATTTAGGGTTGGAATTCATGATGTCCTCAACAACCTAGAAAAATTTCAAGTCAAAATTAGATTATTTGGTATAGTAACAAAAATAGACAAATTTATAGCTTTAGAATTTACTGTTCAGACCACAACCCCAACCGTCTCAGTTTTTTATTTTTCAAAAATAGTAAAATTCTTCAAATCAACCCAAGAAAATTACGAAATGCCTTCATATGTTAGTTTCACTATATAAAAATTTCAGCACAAAAGGATATCTAAAAATACTTAAGAAAAATCATAAAATACTCATTGCCAGTGAAATACCAGAGATTCCAATAGCCTAGTTTGAAATTTGTTTTGGTAAAAATGGTTTTCTAACAACAACAAACTACTACACGCTTTTTAAAAACATCAATATCTATGTGTTACCATACAACAAAATCAAAAATATCAAGTTCAATCATTAAATATCATGTAGAAATAGAATTGAAAAAGAAAGAGATACAAAACCCTACTATGAAGTTTTAAGGCTTCTAGTTTGAAAAGATCTTCTAGAAATGATTTCCTTCACTCTTAGCTTTTCCAATCAACTCTAAACCCTTCATTTAATGGTGGGCTATGATATCTCAAGGTGGAGAATGGAGATGATTCAAAATTCGAATCGGTTGATTTTGTAGATTATGAAGAGTAGAACAAGTTTAGTAAAGGAATTTTGGAGTTTTAGTAACTTTGGGCTAGGCTTTGGGGATTTGAAGTTAGAGTTAGGGTTTAGAGAGAAGAAACAATGGAGTGTTGTATTTATGAGCTCTGTGGTCAAAAATGATGATGATGAATTGACAAGGTTGGTTGTGTTGTTCTTATCTTGAGTTTGGTGATAGTATTTATCTAGTTTCAAGTTTTTCTTTCTTTTTGGAAAAGAAATTATATGAATAGTTAGGATTGATTTGTTGGTCAAAAAATGAATCTTGGACGATCAATATATGAATATGCCATAAGACCAAAAATATTGAGTTCAAAATTTCAATATCTTCATAAACAAAATTTAGAACAGAAATGATATGAGCTAAGAAAGGGTTACAAGCTTGCAAGACAAAGCTAAGAAGGAAAAGGCATTGAAGAGAATTGGAGGACCCATAGCAAGGTCCAAGACTAAGAGAATGAAGCAAGCTTTGGGAGGCTTAATAATGCAGCTCAAGGAAAAGAATGATCAATGCACAATGGAGGCAGCAAGTAAATGGATCACGTTCCTTCAACTGAAATTGAAATTGAGCCAACATGAAGACATAATTGTGAGGACACAATCTGCATGATCAAAGATGCATTCATGAGCTACAAGTGACCCATTTAGTGGATTGAGGCATAGTGGAAAATAAATAAGTCTAGTTTTTATTATTTTCTTTGTATTTTGGTGAGTTTTTCTAACATGGATTTTTATTGTCTTTTAAGAGTTACTGAGTTATTATTAGGATTAATGGACTCTTAGGGATGCACTAGTGAAAAATGCATGTAACATACATGAATGCATGATAGTGATGGAAAATTAATACTTAGTTGAGTCTTAGTGGATATTAAATACTTAGAAGGGAAGTGTAGTGAAGGTTTAATGTTTTAGCCCTCCACTAAGCCTATAAATAGGAGAACTCGTGTATTGCAAAGACAAGTTAAATTTGAATGAAATCTGAGTTTCCTCTATTATGAGAGCTTCCCTTGAGTTCTTAGGCAATGAACTAAATATGATCTTATCAAGGTAACTTGTGGCGATCAAAACCGTCATGACTTATCACTCACCTTCCCATCTTTCTTGAGTGTGGTGTCAATATCCATCCCTGAAACTTAATTTCAAGGTGATCTGTTTCCTAGTTTTGTATCATTTGGTATCTAGAGCTTTGGCTCCTTGTTTTTTAGGTTTGTGTTGTTTCTTGTAACACCCTAGTAATTAACCAAATACACCTAGGTTGAATCTGATTAATGACTAGACTTTACTCCTTGCTTTGGTTCTTTCTTCATAATTTGAAAATACTTAGTGAAATTACGAGTCATTTTTTTTTAAACAAAAAACATAATTGAAAACGTGAGCCGAGTACAACGTGAACGAGTAAGCGGAGTATAATAAGACGTTTAAGAATATATCACATCATATCACTTTGGCTCCATCATATAACATCCATAAGCACATTATAACATATATTTACATACAATAACCTCACTCAAAGGGTGGGTTATGATCATACATCATTGTCTTATGCAAACCCATAAAAGAAAATATACATAAGGAAATACATGCCCCTAAACTAGATAACTCCATAAGCCGGGAAGGTTATCCTAAAACTAGGGTGCATGAACACACATAAATCTACTAAGAACCTTCTATGGCCACTTGTCCTGAAATGGGGAATAAATCCGATCCATCGATGAGCTCCCTCGGGAGGGACACACGAGATGCACCAGTGAGGGTCGCATGGACTGGCCTTCTTGCTAACCTCGGTGAACAAGCTGTTTCCTCACTACCCTCTCTTACACGTGTGGGAGTAGGAGCAGAGCTCTCAGAATATACATGAGTAGGAGTGTCCTCTGAAGGATCAGTTTCAGAATATCTCATCTCGGGAACATACTCCGGAAATCCATGGACCGCAGATGAAGCGGGATAAGAACGTAACATCCTTTCATCAAGTGGACGTGCATGTTCGAAAACCATTTCATCGCCATAGGGAGAAGTAGGAGAAAATCGATAACTAGGGACGGGATGTGCAAATGGACGACCTATGTAAATAAAAACACGAACTGTGCACCTCCCTTCAAAATGATATGAGCGATGTACCGGATCATAGTGGAATTCCCAAGTAGGGGTATCAACGAACAGGATGAATGTCGCCATTTGAATCTGGAGACAATGATGGAAATAAAGAAAAGGGAGTGAGAATCTTGCTAAAGAATTCTCAGTAGGGTACCTCCTTCTACAGTGTCATCATCAAAGTCCCCAGGAACCTTGGGATTATTCTAAAATAGTAAGCATGCAAAGATTCATTTTAAGTTCGGACAAATACTTAACCGAGGTTCGTCAATTTTTAATCATGCGTCTTATAGTGCATCATAATCTTAACATGTCATATTTACAATGAACTTTTCCTTTATCATTACATCATATTCCTCATCATCATTATCAAAATAACATGCATAAGAGAACGTCATATAATATTAGCTACACATGGACACAGTGCACATATTTCATTTCTTTAGTGCCTTAGGTGACTTAAAATCTTATCATCATCATTATTTTCCTTGGGCCACCCTATACTCCACCCTTTTGGGAGTAATTTAGGTTATGAGCTCATACTTTACTAGTCGTCACTAGCATATACTTATCCGCTTTGATAAGCTAAAGTCCCGACTCTACCCTTTTGAGAGAACGGGTTAGGGGGCTAAAATCACCTTTTCACCACCTATAGTTTGATGGTTCCAAAGGATCATTTTCTTATAAGTTTAAGTCACCATTAAATCTTTGCATGTTCTATCACAATACAATTCATAAACATCATAGCATTTTCTCATTTATAGTCTTAAGCTAGAATAATATATATCAACTATAATCATGCATCTGGGAGATTCCCAGGAAAGAGAGGTGGGTCACAATGGACACGCTTAAATACCAAGTCTTTCCTTAGCCAGAACCTTTCCAAATTACACTTTTGCAATGATACACTTTTTTCTAGCAACAAAGGTAAATTTTACATAATAAAGAATATTTCATGCATAAGCATTCTCATTATTTACAATGACAACTATAACATGCAAGCCAGGAAATCATTCAATGATATCAAGTACTTAATAAGCATCCAATACTTACATAGAATTATCAATTATAGAACTAATTAATTATGCACCTAAGGGATTTATTACCATCCTTACGATTATTTATAGGCCTTAAGAACACTATTAAATCAAATGGGGTAGCATAGGTAGTAAGTTGTTCCTAAGGTTTTACGGTATGCTAGAAGTTATGTTTTAAATCCTTTCTTGTTACCAGCTTTCCCTATGATGCTGAAATTAGTTACTAAACCAATTATGAATCATTCTCCCTTATTTAAACATAATAAAACCTGGTTCTTATCGTTGCTAAAGATTCTGGATAGAATGCATAAATTACATTCCCTAGAGTTCTAGAAATCTTGTTTTTACGGTTTTCTAGTTGCTAAGTTCATTTTTAGTGTTCGGGATCAATCCTAGTCTAATTGATACCAAATTTTTCATGGCTAACTAATCCTAGACAGAATTATAACAAACTAAAACAGATTTGGCATTGGCTAAACTTAAAGGGGTCAAAAACTAGGTAAATTCTAGCTCTTCGGTTGTTTTAGGGAGCTAGTTTTATCTCTAACATGCAGTGAATCATTCTCTTAACAATAAACCATAATTATTAGAACTTCAAACATATCAAATCATTATCATTGATACTAAACTCAGATCAGTGGCCGAATCATGAACCTCATGCAATTACATAGAATCATATTTTAAGTGCATATAAAATACTAGTTCCCCGTAAAATCCTTGCAAAGTCTTAAAACTCATTTAGAAACTAGTTCTTTTGTCAAACTTGGGAAGATCTTCACAATTAAAATTCTCACTTAAGATAAAAGGAGTAAGTCTTGAGCTTTAGAGATTTAGGTGACATCTTAGAATTATAAACATGCTATGCAACCTTATTTTAATCTTATCTTTATAAGGTGATACCTTGGAATTATAAATATGATATGCAATTCCATTTCTTTATCTTTAAGATTTAAGGTGATGACTTGAAAATTAAACATGATGCAAGAACTTGAAATATAAACATGATGCAAGAAACTGAGCCACAGTGTAATCCGCAAGACCAGAGAGGGAGAAGAGAATATTAAGAAACCTGAGTGGCGGTAGTCCGCACAGACGATGAGAGGGAGAAGAGAATATTAAGAAACCGGAGCGTGAGTCCGCATACAGACCTGAAGGGAGAAGAGAATTATTATTACATCTTTTTAAGCTCCAATCTCAAGACTTTCTAAAGAATAAATTCTTTAACTCCAATAATCATATTTCTTTGCTTGTGATACATGGCCAAGTCTTTGACTTCTAGGATCTTTAGGTGATGGCATAAAATAAACATGCCATGCGTTGATTCTTTTAGCCATTATAAAATAAAGTGAGAGCATAAATTAAATATGAAATGCAACCTCTTTATTATCTTGAAAGATTAAGTGATGACTTGAAACATAAACATGAAATACAAGCTTGGAAAATACATCTTTCAAGTTCTAAACTAAAAATCTTTGTTTTAGCATCATAAAGCATTATTCTTTAAAGTTTTGCATCAAGTGGAGTTTTCAAGCTTTAGAGGCCTAACTTGTGATGGATTTACAACCCACCCTCAAGGTCCTCATCATCAAGCCATCATCTTAGTTCCACCTAGGCCATATGGCCGAATTGGTTAAAGAAAAATGAAGAGGAAAACCGAAATGAAAAGCTAAGGTAAGTTCATAATTTCATCATTTTGAGCTAAAAACACAACTCCTCAAAGCATAGAAATAAATTTAGAAACTGCTCCCTACCTAATCTGAGTTGAAGAAGAGGAAGAGAACTTGATTTCTTGAAGTGAAATTAAACAAAATCTCTTTGAAAAATTGAAGAAAGAATTCAACCAAAGAGGAGGAAGAAAGAAAGTTTTTGGTGCTCCTAAAAACTAGTTATGAACAAAGCATTCCAAGACCACTCAAGCAAGCCTATTTATAGAAGATTTTGAGGCTTCTAATTGGCCAAAATGAGGAGGTAGTTGGCGGAATTTTGCAGGAGAAATAAGGGAGGAAAAATCATTTTAGACAAAGTTGTATGAAATTAAGGAATTATGTCTCTTATGGTGACATTTTGGCATTTTGTTTTAGTGCAACTTTTGGCAATAATTCAGCTGCATAATGGCATCAATAATTTCATCCATTACAGCCCAAAGAAGTGAAATTTGTGTGTTCCATGCATTATTTAGGTGTAGGCAAGGTATTCATGTAATTTAGAGAATTTACGGTTAAGGGCTTAAGTGAATTAGTAAGCAATTTGGGTGTTTTTGAGCAATTTTGGGTTCTAATCAATCTAAACACATAATTTTGACTCTAGATTAATATTTAGAATTTAATAAGCTTTAATTTGAGCCTAATATTGCTTAGGTTTCGGTATACGAATCAAAAATCCCGAAATTCGCAAAACTGGCCAAAAACAGGGGCAAAATCATACTTTCACTTAAAAACTGCCCGAGGCCACCCGAGCTTAACCAATGGTTAATCATGGCTTAAAAATAAATTTTAAAACATTTTAGTGAGGTTCGGGCTCAGTCGGCACGCACATCGGAGTTAAAACAGCCACAGGGGCGTTTTGGTCATTTCGCGCGTCGGAACTCAAAATTGAGATCCTTCTGCTCTATTAACACACATGACACAAACAATCCCTTATTATCATCAAAACATCCCCTTGAGAATAGGTGGGGCCCACGATCCTCATTTTCTGAGTAAAATAACTTCAGGGGCATTTTGGTAATTTTATACGTACAGAAATTCGGGATTTGCGACTCTCGCATAAATCGCTCCTAACCTTTCTTCTAATGTTATATTCCTTTATTGAGGATTGTTCGGCCTCAAATCTTATGTAATAATTACCTCTGATGATTAGTAATTTCTAATGACATAAAATTACAAGAAAATTGGGGCGTTACATTTCTTATCAATTAAAAAAAAAAAGCAAATTGTTGGGCATATTAAAAAAAAAAATTGGGCAGATTTAAAAACAAAAGAAATTTCTGGGCAGATTAAAAAAAAAAAAGAAGGATTGGTGAATTAAAAGGACTCAATATTCTTTCTTTGTGAAATCTGAGTTCAAAGATATTCCTTTCATTGCTCTTGATCTTTGTTGAATTTGTTGTTTCTATCCGTTTATGTCTCTTGTTCTATTGATATTTTCTTATTGGTTTCTTACTCAATTGAATGTCTACTTGTTGTCTTGAGAAAAATCATTTGATAAGGTTCTTTTCGTAAGAGCTTATAAAGGAAGTTGAATGGTAAAAGGTAAGATTGAACATTACACAAGAGCCTATTTCAGTACGAAACATGAGGGGATAAAATTTAAGAGTGCAAACACGAGTAGAGAGGTGAGATCCTTCTAACATTTCATTTGTAATTTTCCTTGTCATCTTTTTGTTGCAAGCATGAGTATGGAAGAATCAGGTAATTCCCTAGGCAAGGTCTTAATGGGCTCAAATGGAGGCACTTACTCAACATTTTGATAGAATGCTTCAAAGACTGACTTAAAGGTTTACATGAAAGGATGGACCGACTTGAAGAAGGAAGAGTCTCCAACCATGGGGGTAATTATAATCATGAAGAATCCCATCAAGAAAGTAACCTATTCTATGATTCCCCAAGAGAAAGAAGGAGGCGTGAATGGGAAGAAGACATCCAAGAAGAGGTAGAACCATAAACATGATGATGATTTAGGAGATGTGAAAGTTAAGGTACCTTCCTACCAAGGGAGGAATGATCCCTAAACACATACCTTGAGTGGGAGATGAAAATAGAACAAATCTTCTCATGCCACAATTATAATGATGCAGAAAAAGTGAAGGTGACTGCCCTTGAGTTCACCGATTATTCCTTAATTTGGTGGGATCAAGTGCAAAAAGAAAGAAGAAGACATGGACAGCATCCTATCAACACTTGGGATAAAATGAATACTTTGATGAAAAAGAGATTTGTGCCTTCCCACTACCAAAGGTGAGATGATTCAGATTGGTTGGAGTTGAATAACTTGAATCAATAACTAGAAACCTGGATCACCTTGCACTTTCAAGTTGGAGTTTGGGATTGTGTTTGAGTTTGTTTCTATTTTCAGAAGGATATAGATGCCACAAAGGAAAGTTCTTACAAGGAAAGAAAACTCAAGAAGTGTAATTCATAATCTACCTTGTGTTGTACATTGAGTGCCTATTTATAATCTTAAGTTTGCTGTATTAAAGTCCCACTACACAAGTCGCTATCATTCCCACTTCACCTACTATCTATCATAATTGTCAAGGATAGATCATCACCTAGTATGCCTAGTTGCAAAGGAGGTGGTATACCAAGTGTGAATTACTAGTTAGGGAAGCACATGAGGGGTTTAATAGGACACTTTGGGGTTCAAAAGACCTTAGAAATGCTGCATGAACATTTACATTGGTCACATATGAAGCATGATGTGCATAAATTTTGTGAAAGATGCATTGTGTATAGAAAAGCAAAATTGAAGGTATCACCTCGTGGACTTTATACTCCTTTGCTTATTCCTAATTGCCTTTGGATTGACTTGTCTATGGATTTTGTTTTAGGGCTACCATGCACCCAAAAAGGAAAGGACTCTATTTTTCTAGTAGTTGATTGATTCTCCAAGATGGCACACTTCATACCTTGCCTTGCCCCAAAGTGGATGATACAAGTCATGTAGCAGATTTTTTTTTCAAAGAGGTGTAAGACTTTATGCCATGCCTAGGAGCATTGTTTTAGATCATGACACCAAATTCTTAAGCCATTTTTGGAGGACCTTATGAAACAAGCTTGGAACAAAGCTTCTTTTCTTCATAAACGCTTCACTGCAAACTGATGGCCAAATTGATTTCACAAGGATGGCAAACAAAGGCTCAATATGTGAGGAAGCTTAATGAACAAGTTAAAAGCTCAAATTGAGAAGAAAATGCAGCAATATGCAAATAAAGCCAAGGCGGGAGAAAACAGTTGTCTTTGAACTCGGTGATTGGGTATGGCTTGTTATGTTCCAGAATGGAAAGATGAGCAATGGAATTGGTTGGAGGCACCATAATCAAGAATGATTGATAAGCCAAGGGAGATCACCATAAGAGCAATTGGATACTCTTGATAAGACCTAGGGTTCAAAGCAAGAACCAAAGAGACATTATTATGAAAAAGGTATTCTGATATGAATTTATCAAAAATGCCCCTTCCAAAAGGTGTTTACAAGGTTTATAAAATAAACTAATGTTTGGCAAGTAGGCTACAACACTTAGCCCAAGATTAAAACATAAAATCATTTAAAAAAATGGAAAAGTCTAAACAACTAGAAAACAAGTGATGGGTTGTACGAAAAAATTAACAAACCTAATTACATTATTACTAACATAAAATTAATAAGCCCAAGTACATAATTAAGTTAGATCAGCCACATGAATGCAAAGGACTAGTCTTAAGTCTTTATCTTCTTGAATGGGTTTCACCTCAAACAAACTTGAAATTATTTGGCTCAATGTTTCCTTAGCTCTCTTTAATTTGGATTTAGTCATTGGTCCACCAAATACTTCCAAAAGGATCTCCTCCTTGCCTTTTCTTATTTGAGTCTAATTTATCTTCCATGATCACATCATCCATTCCTTCTTTAAGGGAATTCATCTAAAATTTAGCTCCGTATTACCTACATCAAATAAGGACAAGTCAGCTACATTAAAAGTAGCACTTACCCTATACTCACCACGTAAGGCAATCTTGTAGGCATTGTTATTTATTCTCTCCAAGACTTTAAAGGGTCTATCATCCCCAGGTAAGAGTTTGGATTTCCTTTGAGATGGAAATCTCTTCTTTCTCGTGTGTTGCCAAACCCAATCACCAGGTTCAAATACAATCTTCTTTCTGCCCTTGTTGGCTTGCTTTGCATAACTATCCATTTTTTTTCTCAATTTGAGCTTTGACTTGCTCATGCAAACAAAGTCAGCCTTAGCTTGGGCATCTTTATACTTAAAAATAGAAGTGTTAGGCATAGGCAGAAAATCAAGGGGAGTCAAGGGGTTAAATCCATACACTATCTTAAAAGGAGAACAATTAGTAGTGCTATGGATAGCCCTATTATATGCAAACTCTACATGAGACAAAACTCTTCCCATGACTTAATATTCTTCTTTATAATAGCCCTAAGGATAGTAGAAAGAGATTTATTAACTACCTCAATTTTACCATCAATTTGGGGGTGACAAATAGTTGAGAAAAGCAATTTAGTATCAATCTTACCCTATAGTGTCCTCCAAAAGTGACTTAGGAACTTGGTGTCCCTATCACTTACAATGCTCTTAGGTACTCCATGAAGCCTCACTACCTCTTTGAAAAACAAGTCAGTCACATGACAAGCATCATCCACCTTCTTGCAAGGTATGAAATGAGCTATCTTAGAAAACCTATCCACCACCACAAAAATGGAATCCTTGCAATTCTTTGTCCAAGGCAATTCTAAAACAAAGTTCATGGACAAATCAATCCAAGGAAAATCAGGAATTGGCAAAGGTGTATAGAGTCCATAAGGCATTACCTTTGACTTAGACTTCTTACAAACAATACATCTTCTACAAAATTTATGCACATCATGCTTCATGTGTGGCCAATAGAAATGTTCATACAATATGTCTTAAGTCTTTTGGACACCAAAAAACCCCATTAAACCCCTTTCGTGTGCCTTTCTCACAAGCAACTCTCTAATGGAACTTTAGGAACCTTTTCTTCTTAAACAGATAGTCCTTAAGCCTAAAGTACCCTTTTTGGACAGCATGTACACAATTCTTATAAAATCTAAGGAAAATATGGATCATACTCATACAATTTCTTTATATGTTCAAAACCAATGAATTTAGTTTCAATAGTAGAGAGCCGAGCATACCTTCTTGAAAGCGCATTGGCAATACATGAGCCTTACCTTTCATATGCTTGATCACATAGGGAAATTGCTCAAGGGACTCAACCCACTTGGCATGCCTCTTATTCAGTGCCTTGTCCTTTTAGATACTTCAAGGACTCATGTTCATTATGAATCACAAATTCCTTAGGTAAAAGGTAATGCTACCATGTTTGTAATGCCCCCACTGATGCATACAACTCTTCATCATATGTAGGATAGTTAAAAACAACACCATTTAATTTTTCACTAAAATAAGCAATTGGATACGCTTCTTGCATCAAAACAGCCCCTATTCCCACACTAGATGCATCATATTCAATCTCAAAAGATTTAGTAAAATTAGGCAATGCAAGAATAGGTGCATGAGTTAGTTTATCTTTGAGGGCAGTAAAGGCTTGCTCTTGTTTTTGACCCCATTTAAATCTCATATGCCTTTTAATTACTTCATTTAAGGGTGCAGCCAATGTACTAAAATCTTTAACAAATCTCCTATAAAAACTAGCTAGGCCATGAAAGCTTCTTATCTCACTAACATTCCTAGGAGTTGGCCACTCTTGAAAAGCTTTTACCTTCTCTTGATCAACTTGCACTCCTTGTGAGCTAACAACAAAACCAAGAAAAATTGCATGGTGCTGCAGAAAATATATTTTCCATGTTGGCATACAATTTCTCATGCCTAAGAGCTTCCAACACACACCTCAAATGCATTACATGCTCATGAAAAGATTTTTGTAAATCAAGATGTCATCAAAATAAACAATAACAAATTTTCTCAAAAAATTCCTAAGTACATTATCCATCAAACACATGAAAGTGCTACTTGTGTTTGTCAATCCAAATGGAATGACCAACCATTCATAAAGACCATATTTAGTCATGAAGGCAGTTTTCCATTCATCACCCTCTTTTATCCTGATTTGATGATATCCACTTTTAAGATCAATTTTAGAAAACACATGCTCCATGCAATTCATCCAACAAATCACCTAATCTAGGAATGGGATGCCTATACCTTACCATGATGTTATTGATGGCTCTACAATCAGTGCACATCCTTCAAGTTCTATCTTTCTTAGGCACTCGAGTGACTAGAACTGCACACAGACTTAAACTTTCTTACACCTACCCCTTTTGCATCAAACTTCAACTTGCTTTTGGATCTTTTTGGTCTCTTGGGGATTCCTCCTATAGGCTGGCCTACTAGGCAATAAAGCTCCTAGAATAAGATCAATTTGATGTTCTATTCCTCATAGAGGGGATAGACCGTGAGGTACCTCCTTAGGAAAGACATCTTCAAATTCCTGCAACAAAAAAGAAACTTCACAAGAGAGTCAATAGCACTTACTCTAATTGATTTACTTTCCTTACTCAAAAGTAAAAAGCATTGGCTTTCCCATGAGCTTAGTATTTTTCGCCGCCTTTCCTTTAATAAACAGATTTTGCAATTTCCCCTCTATTATTTATAACGCCTGGTGACGAAGTCGGGGAGTGATCGCTAGTGTAAGAAGGCACCAATAAGAAGCAGCTCCTAGCAGACTTCTAAGCAAAGAGATACATGAATAAACTGATTACACACCCGAATGAAAGGGATCCTGAGACTGTATAGGTATGAGACTATATAGTTAAGGAGGGTTTATATGAATTGATTTATACTACCCATACCAACAAGATGCATATTCTTTTCGGTAGCCAATTACTAAAGAACTCTACAGTTAAGCATGCTTGACTTGGAGCATTGGGATGGGTAACCTCCTGGGAAGCTTTCCTAGGAAGCATGTGAGTGAGGACAAGCATGCTGAAAAGACCCGTGTTGATTTGTAGGGGCAGTCATCAATCCATAAAACAGCAAGGGATGCTACATTGTTCCACTCTGTTTTTCCTTTTTCTTTTCACTTCCTTTTTCTTTTTTCTTTTCACTCTCTTTATCTTTTCTTTTGTATTTTCTTTTATCTCTCATTTTGGATTGATCATCACTAACCTCTGTTGGAGCAAAAGGCCAAGAATAGTTGTAACACCCCGATTTTTCTATCCAAGTAAAAATGACCAAAATGCCACTGAGGTAATTTTTCAGCCAGAATTCGAGGACAGCCGACCCAGCAATCCTCGGAGGGTCAGCTCAATGTTCAAAGGGGATTATGTGTGGAATGTATGCTAATAGAGCAGAAGAATCTCGTTTTTGAGTTTCGATGCGCTAAATGACCAAATGCCTTTGTGGCTGTTTAACACCAATTGAGCCCGAACTTCACCCAAAGGTTTTAAATGATGTTTTTATAAGTCTGGGCATGTCTGTTTAAGTCCCGGTGGTCCCGGGCAACTTTTGTGCAAAATTATGATTTTGCCCTTGCATAGTGCATTCTGGGCCTAATGAGAAAATTAAGGAAACCTAAGCAATATTAGGCTCTAATCGAAGATTAATTAATTTTCATAATTAATCTAGAGTAAAAATAATTCATTAAAGTTAATTAGAACCTAAAATTGCTTAGATTAAACTTAAATCTCTTTTTAAAACTCAAGATTTCAAGTCATGGAATCTTAAATAGTATTTTCTCTTTCCAATTCCTTAAATTAAGGAATTGTGTCTACAATTGTTTACACTTTAAAATGAGTTTTAATCTCTCTAATGAAGCAAGAACACTCCCTAATCATGTCTTGACATCCTTAATTACCTATTGCCTCACCTAAACACTTACTTTCAAATTCCTAATCAATTACCTAATCAAACCCATTCCCTAAACGAAGTCATAACACAAATGAAATGACAAAATATCCTCCCTAAGCTCCCATAGAGAACCGTCCACCCCTCCTCCATAAATCCACGACATGTTAAAATTCAAACACTCAAAGAGCCATGCTTAGGACCATAGTCAAGACCATGCTTTGCATCATACTCCACCGTGCTTTGAACCATGCCTTTGAATGACATATTGGAAGAGGTATTTTTCTCCTTCCTGCTTCTTCATGGCCGTAGCACACGTCCCTCCATTCATCCTCCATTTGTTTTCATTTCCTTATAAATACACATGCAAATGAACTTGTAAGAACCTTTAGATCATTTGTTAAGCTTTGAGTTTTCAAGAGCAACTTCAAGTTCTTCCTTTTCCTCTCAAGAGTTCTTCTTCCTCTTCTTCTCTTTCCAAGATCAAACCCTCTTCCAACAAAAGGCACATCCAAGGTAGAGAGTTATATTCTTTTCTTTGTTGCTTAACTCTTGGATTGTAAAGATACAATGTTGATTCTTCCTTCCTTCTCCACTTTCTTTTGGTTTTTACTCTTCCTTTCCCTTCCCTTTGTTTTTTGGCCAAATGGCCTACATTTGGAAGAAACCATGGCTTGATAATGAGGATCTTGAGTGTTGGTTGCAAAATCATCATTTAGTTGACCTCTAAAGCTTGAAGGTTTCACTTTTAGAAAGGTTTTTAGCAAATAAAAAACTATGTTATTGTTAAGAGTAATCTTGAGCCTAGGACTCAAAGAGATATAGTAAATGGATTGCATTCATATTTATTTTCCTTGCTATCACCTAAATAATTAATCTCAAAGCCTACCTATTTCAACTTTAAAGTTGATTGTTGATTTAGAGTGAAAACTGTAAGGGGCCTAGAGCACTAAAATAAAGAATTGAACTTGCATATCATATTTATTTTTCAAGTCATCACCTAAAGGTCAAAGATAAGAAATGAACTTGCATTTCATATTTACATTTCTTGTTTAGCATGTTTATGTTTGAAGCCATAACCTAAAACTTAAAGATTAAGATTGAACTTGCATTCTCATGTTTATTTTCAAGCTTTGCACATTTATCTTTCCTTGCCATCACTTGATAATGCTGAGATTAAAATGAAACTTGCATTAGCATGTTTATGTTTATGTCATGACCTAAAGATCTAAGGCTTAAGACCTAACTCTTTCAACTTAATCTTGAAACTATGGGCATTTATCTTTATAAAAACATTTTAATTTCAAAAAGAGTGTTGGAACAAGGTTCAAAATGGTTTGAGAAGGAAGGAATAACTTAGAAGGTGTTTTAAACTTAAATTTTCGTATTTTGAAGGTGCTATTAATCGATTACCAGAGAGTTTTGCCATACTCGGATATGAACTTTTGGCCTAAGTAATTGATTACAACATCATGTAATCGATTACACATTCTGGACTCAAGTAATCAATTACCATTCTATGTAGTTGATTACTCGGATGTTCTTGGAGCCCCAGAGAGTATTTTCAACAGATGTAATCGATTACAAGGCCCATGTAATCGATTATCAGAGCCCTCAACTTTCCTGTTTTGAAAACCTGAAGCTGTGTAATCGATTACAATGCTCCTGTAATCGATTACCAGAGCCCTCAATTTATCTATTTTGAAACTCGAAGCTGAGTAATCGATTACAAGGCTCATGTAATCGATTACCAGAGCCCTAAGTATGTAATAAACATTTTTTCCCCAACTTGAATGACATGAAGCCATAATCTTATGTTACTCAATTCTATGATTTTGTATGATATGAATCTATGATCTTGTTTACACATGAATCTATGAGTTTGCCTGACATAAACTGGTGAGATATGTATGACTATTCATGAAGCATAAGCATGTTTATTTTACGAGGCATTGATCTTTAGAGATAGAACTCATCCTTTACATGTTATGGTTTCATATGGTATATTAGATGCATATGCTAGAGATATATGAAGAGCTAGGAATGATTATTCTTGAATCATGGCATGTTATGATATGTTGTATGACATTGATAGTGATTTGATTTTGAACTTTGAATGAGAAAGTACATGCACTATTAGTTCTTGTGGCATAAAGTAGATTGGAAGGAAATTCGGTGTACCACCATTACATTGCCAAATTTCTGTCAAATTTGAAGACTTCAGAAAGTTTTTTTGAAAACTCCATGAGATTTTAAATGTGACATAATACTGAGACGCATTTCTCCTGGTCCGATGGGGAGAAAGCAAATCTTTGAGGGTATTGACATTGGGCTTGCCAAAGCGGATAATTCACTGCGTACTAGATACCAATAGAGCATTTCAAAGAAGGAAATATTCCTATGGACTCCCTGAATTAAAGGTTATGATAGGTGATCTTTATGCCCCTTAGCCCGTACTCTTGAAGTCAGGATTATTATTATGTTATGCTTATTAGAGGATAAGTAAGAACTAGTGACGACTAGTTAGGTATGAGCTCATAACCTAGAAATATTTTTAGGGTGGTCCCCATGATGCAAAGTATAATGTTTAATGTCACATAGTTAAGAAAAGAGAAAGTTCCACATGAAAAAGTTACATGCCACTTTATGCCACTTATATGATGTTGCTTGATGTTATGTTCTATTGCTTTCTTACATAATGTATTATGATGCATTCATGCTTTGCTATGTTGTATACATGACATTAAGACTCATTCTAAAATAAACAGGCCTTGGATAATTATGTTTAAAAACCTAATAATAAAATTTATGCATGTACACCTTTTCACAATAAACCCAAGGTTCCTAGGAATGTTAACGATGTCACTTAGATAGGAGGTTCCCTACTGAGATTCTTTAGTTAGATTCTCACTCCCTCTCTTTCTCTCTTTCTTTTCTATCACATCTTCAGATTTCGATGGCAACGTTTGTGGTCTTCATCAACACCCCAGTGTGGGAGGTCCACTTTGATCCGGAGCACCAATCCTACCATTTTGAAGGGCGTAGCGTCGTCAAAGTCTTCATGTTCATAGGACGCCCCTTTCCACACCCAGTACCTAGCTATCACTTTTCCCCGACATCCTCCTATGGAGATGACATGGTTTTTGAGCACGCTTGAACGCGCGACAATAGGATTCTTCATATCCATACCACCGTGTCAGCTGTATGTGACTTCCCAGACTATACGCCCCGTTCACAGTCTTCGGAGCCCTCGGAGGACCCACCGACCCAGCCGTACAGTAAGAGCTTTACCCCTTCTCCCCCACTCATGAAAGAGGGTAGCGAGGAGACCGTGACTCAACCGAGATTGGCCCGGAGGCCAGCCATGCACCCCTGTCACGGAGCTCACGTCCTGCCACTTCACATGGCCACTCCTGCCGAGATACGCCAGTGGGTTGGTTATGTCCCGCCCTTTTCGGGACCGCAGCAGTAGAGGCTCTTGGGGAGTGTTAGTGCACACACCACGCATAAACTAGGATAACTTCTTTTGGTCTAGAGGTTATCCATCTTAGGTGCACTAGCGTAGGGGTGATTTCTTTTATGCTTTCCTTGTATTTCCTTCTTAGTTGTATTTGCACTTATGTTGTACAAACTCATCCCGCCTTTCAAAGGTGGGCAGTTTATTATATTAATATAATATTACTGTTGGTGTGCACTGATTGTCTAAGGTTATGTAGTTACTTGATGTTCTTATCTTGCACTTTCTTTTGTATGCGATACGCTTTATGATAACCCACGTTTGAGATATGCACGGCTCTTACTTTGTATTTATGTTTCAAACAAAAAAAATTTACCCGTATTTTCGGCTAAGTATTTTAAAGAAACGTTTTAAGAAATGAGGCTAAAAGAGTAATAAACTAATGGTCAAAGTAAATATGTTCTAGGAGTATTGGGTTGAAAATTAGGATGTTACAATAGTCTTGCACTCTTTATGTACAAATGAAAATTTATTTGTGTACCCATCATGTAGAGCTTTCTTATCATATTGCCAAGGTCTACCAAGAAGTAAATAGCAAGCCTTCATAGGCACCACATCACACAAAACTACATCATTATGCTTTCCTATGTAAAATTCCACCTCTATTTGCTTACTTACAGTCATTTCACCATCATCACTAAGCCATTGAAGCTTATATGGCTGTGGGTGTGGCGTAGTCTCCAAATTCAATTTTGAGACTATCCTTGCACTAGCGACATTAGTGCAACTCCCTTCATCAATAAATGAAGCAGAAACTTTCCCTTGGATGATACACTTTGTGTGGAAAATATTTTCCCTTTGGCTTTCATCCAAGTCCTTTGCTTGGCTGCCTAATAACCTCTTCACCATGAATAAATATCCTTCAAATGCAATTTACTCATCATAGTCTTCCTCACTTTGTATTGCAGATTTTGAGGATAATTAACTAGTGATTGTCCCATTCTCCTTAAGCAACATAGTCTTCTTGGTTGGACACTCCGAAGCTATGTGACCTCTCCCCAAACACTTGAAGCATTTTATCTCACTACTCCTTGTCTTTTTACGGGTCTTATTGGACTTGAATTATGTCCTTTAAGGTGCAATCATGGTATTGTTAGAAGAAGTACCTCCTTTCTTATTTCTTTCCTTCCAATTTGAAGAATTGAAATTAGAACTCCTCATCATGATACCTTTTCTCTTAAGTTGTTGCTCCACTTTGGTAGCTTAATGTACCAAGTCTTCCAACTTCACATAATTTTGTAGCTCAACCACATCTCTAATGTCATTATTTAGCCCATTTAGAAAGCGTGCCATAGTAGCTCCCTATCTTCATTCACATTGACTTTAATCAAAGACACCTCTATCTCCTTGTAATATTCATCGACACTCCTACTACCTTGTGTTAGTCTTGGACCTTGTTATGAAGGTCCCTATGATAATAGAAAGGAACAGATATCCTTTTCATCAACTTGTTCATTTCAACCCAATTATCCATCAAAGGTTCTTCATATCTATGTCGCTTCTTTTGCAATTGGTTCAACCAAATAAGAGCATAGTTAAGTGAACTCCATGGTTGCCACCTTTACTTTCTTTTCTTCATTATAATTGTGGCATGAGAACAACTGCCCATTTTTCATCTCCCACTCAAGATAAGCCTCTAGATTACTCTTCTCTTTGAAAGGTCGGATTTTAAGCTTCACTCCCTCAATTCAGTTCTCTCTAGCATCACCCTCATGATCTATTCTCCTCCTTCCATCAATCCTCCTTTTACCTCCATCATCATAATGATGTTCTTGATTTTCTGATCGCTCAATTCTCTCATATAACTCCTCTGTAACAGCCTCTACTAACAATGTTGTTTTCTTGAGGAGGGGTACCATCACCACCAATTCCTGCCATAATTCAAGTAAAAAGAAAAAAAATGAAAGCAATAGGACCTCACCACACTCCTCATGTGTTTGCACTCTTAGAGATGTATCACTCGTGTTTGTTGCTCTCTAATAGGCTTTTGTAAAGTTCTCTCTTGCTTTTTACCACTCAAGTGCTCTTGTAGGCTCTTCAATGGAATCACAGGTCAATTCAAAGAGAAACTCGAACAACCCCAATTTTAAATCACAAAACAACAAGAGGTCAAACTAAAGAGAACTCTAAGACAAAACTTTTAAGATTCAAAAGAGATAAGAAAAACCAAACAAGGATAAGTACACTCAAATCAGAGGCCAAACAAGACAAGAACAAGGTACAGGTTTAAAGAACAAACGAAACAGGTCATTGTTCTGACCCCTTTTTTTAATTCTCTTTTTTCTTTTTTTTAATCTGTTCTTGATGATTGTAAATGAATAGACCAAATGGAATCACATCAAAACAAGCACATATTTAACAACTAAACATCAAACTAACAAAGCATGGAAGGATTAAAATGAAACAATTCCCAATAACATCAATAACACATAATGAACATTCTACACTTTTTTTTTTTTGACCCACTGATTCAATGTAACATCAAACAGATACAGAAATGGCAACTATAGGAACATCACAAAATTAAGCAAAAGTTGAATCAAACAAGGACTAGAAAATAATAAATTGCAGGGTTGCACCAGACTGAGCTCGTAAAAAGAATTTTTTGTATTTCAAGCTAAAAAATTCAGATTGCAATGATTCCAAAACAAGATGAAAGATGAAATGCTGAAATTCAGAAATGACCCAAGAAATGCTGAAATATGATGAGTAAAATTCCATATATGAACCAAAGAAAACTGACCAATTCTACAACTGGAAGAACTTGGCTCTAATTACCAAATGTTACCTTCCAGAATGGAAAGTTGGAGGCGCCACAATCAAGAATGATTGATAAGCCAAGGTAGATCGCCACAAGAGCAATTGGATACTCTTGATAAGACCTAGGGTTCCAAACAAGAACCAAAGAGGCACTCTTATGAAAAAGGTATTCTAATATGAATTTATCAAAATCCTCCCTTCCAAAAGGTGTTTACAAGGTTTATAAAGTAAACTAATGTTTAGCAAGTTGGCTGCAACACTTAGCCCAAGATTAAAACATAAACTCTATTAAAAAAAATGGGAAAAGTCTAAAACAACTAGAAACAAGTGATAGGCTGAATGAAAAAATTAACAAACCCAATTATATTATTACTAACTTAAAATTAATAAACCCAAAGATATAATTAAATTTGATCTGCCACATGAATGCAATGGCTAGTCTTGGGGTCTTTATCTTCTTGAATGGCCTTCACCTCAAACAAACTTGAAATCATTTGGCCCAATGCTTCCTTAGCTCTCTTTGATTTGGATCTAGTCATTGGTCCACCAAGTACTTTCAAAGGATCTCCTCCTTGCCTTTTCTTGTTTGGTTCCTCTTAAAGGTGGCAAACCACTTGGAACTTCATCCGGGAACACATCCTCAAATTCTTGCAAAAGCGGTACAAAAGAACTAGGGAAAGAAGTTTGATCAATGTTAGAGTTTAAATAAGCCTCCTTGTAAGTACAAACACAGATTGATGAGAAAAATAAGCTCTCTTAATCTCACTTTCTTTTGCAAAGACACTTCTTAATCTCACTTTCTTTTGCAAAGACACTCATGTGTTTACTTTCTTTTTCTTGCTCACTATTCTCTTGTCATTTACCTTTCTTTTTTTTCACTCAAAAGTTTTCTTTTCACTCTCTTTTTTATTGGATGCCTCATGCTCTCTAGACTACCTCATTTGGCCTAGGATACTTGGAAATTCTCAAATTCAATCTTTCCACCAAAGTTGTGCTGGCCACATTGGTGCAGCTCCCTTCATCAATGATCATGCTGCATACTTTTCCTTGAATAAGACATCTAGAATGGAAAATGTTTTCCTTTTGTAGGTAATATCCTTTTAATTGCAGTATTCCACCTAGGTTGTGACACCTTAACTAAGAGTATGCTACTATGTTCTATATTCGTGTATCATGAAATACAATTATAGTTGTTTAATTGTAAGATTGTATCCAAATTAATTATTTGGTATCCACCTAGCAGTAGTACATTGAAAAATCAGGGAGAAAGTAATGTAAAAACAAAGTATCATATAACTTTCTATGATTACTACAAACATCAGAAATTTTATTTATGAACATAAAGGCTCACGAACATTTAAGTACATACATATAGCATACAGCCAGCTAGGATACAGTACTTAAAAGCATTAAGCCCTTGCAAGGACTGCCAACATACATCAAAATATAAGACATACTCCTGCTCTAAAGAAAACCTATCGAAAAGTCATGTACAAAGGTTTTCCTATCAATCAAGTCCAACAAATAGTAGGCATCTATCACAATACTAAAACATAACATGAGCATCTGGCTATTCTTGTAAGTCACAGTAGCACTTTAGAGAAATCCATTCACCATTAGGATGATGGCATCACCTCTCAAAGAGGAGTTAGGGTCAGAAGCTAAGCTATCATCAGGAGAAGCAAGGGCCATATCTACATCGAGAGTAGGCAGAGCGGTGGTGTAGGTGGCAGGTTGGATGATAACTAGATATGCCATGTGCAGAGGCGCTCTATCAAACGGGAAGTTAGGATCAAAAAGTGGACTAAAACAAAGACCGGCAAATGAATGATGACAAAAGATATATACACGCAACTAGGCATGAGCTAGTGCAAAGAAAGAGTCTAGAATAGGTCATAGTGCCATTCTAGGTGTGGCGACTCAATGAAAAACACCATCGATGTCATTCTCTGGATTTGTAGTAGACATGGAATGTAAACAGGGATAGAATTCTAAAATCCTCAGTAGAGTATTCTCATACATAAATAGCTACCATCATTATCTACCTAACTACTTTAGTTTATTTATGAACTTTAATTATATAGATTAATAAGATCTTTATCCAAAGCAGATCCATTTTAAGTGGTCATCATCCTTGGACTTAAAACAGTAATTAAACACATAAACATCCTGACCTCAATCAAATATTAAAGCATTATTCATATAGCACAAAAGGTAAAAAAAATAACTGAAACAAATTGCTACTTTAACTATCTGGGCTCTTGATTATGATTTCAGAGGTCAGAAACTACACACTTACAGGCAACAGCCAGAAGTCTCAATTTTTTTGCCCTATCAAATGAACCTAGAACTTCGTACAAAAAATTAAAATTGGACCTCAATATGTCTTTAACATCTTGTAAAAATGTCAACTAATAATTCAATCATTTCCTAGGGTAAAAAAATTAGACAAATGTAGTACTACAAACTGGACTCTACAGGCAGAAACCTTACCCTGTTCGGATTTTCAATGTTTAAAATGGGCAAAAGTACTTAAGATGAGCCAAGGAAATTTTAGGAAACACTTACATATGTTGGCTTCATCATATAAAAATTTTAGCTCATGATCTAAATCAGTCATAAAAATCATGTAAGTTGAGATGCTTGCTGGAAATTCGAGATTCAGCAACTTAGTTCACAATATTTTTTGGGAAAATTGATTCTCTAATATCATCAAAACTCTACCAAAATTCATACATCAATATTCATATGTTATCAACTAATAAAACTAAAAATATCAAGCTCAATCAAATCAGAAATTTCTAGAATAAATTTAAAAGAAAAGTGGATGAATAAAGCCCTGGACTCTTTGAAAGCTTAAGCTCTTGTTCTTAATTTTTCTCAATGATTTTCCACCAATTTCTTGATCTAACTCTCACAAATCTTCTTCCAACACTGCCTCCAACAGCTAACTTGATAATATGAAGAGGTTGGGGTTTGTAATAAAGAGTTTGGTCTGAAATTTTTGAGAAGTAGTATGTAACACCCCCTGCTGCTTTATGGATTAATGATTGTTCCCACAAACCAACATGAATCTTTTCAGCATGCTTTGTCCTCACTCGCACGCTTCCTAGAAAAATTTCTCAGGAGGTCACCTATCCCAAAATTGCTCTAGGTCAAGCACGCTTAATTGTGGAGTTCTTTCAGTTTGGGCTACTGAAAAGAAGATGCATCTTATTGGTATAGGTAGTACAAACTAATTCATATAAGCTCTCCTTAACTGTATAGTTCCATACCTACACAGTCTTAGGATCCCTCTCATTCGGGTGTGTAATCAGTTTATTCATGTACCCCTCCACTTTCAAAGTTTGCCAGGAGTCGCTCCTTGTCTGTGCCTCTTTGCATTGGCGATCACTCTCTGACTTCGCAATCCCTGGGCGTTACATGCCCACCAGCTTTCACTTGGTTCATCCTCGAATCACACCATACTGGTTGAGGTGCAGGCTCTGATACCATTTGTAACATCCCTTGCTTCTTTATGGATTGACGACTGTCCCCACAAACCAACACGGGTCTTTTCAGCGTGCTCTGTCTTCACTCGCATGCTTCCTAGAAAAACTTCTTAGGAGGTTACCCATCCCAAATTTGCTCCAGGTCAAACACACTTAACTGTGGAGTTCTTTCAGTTTGGGCTATCGAAAAGAAGATGCATCTTGTTGGTATAGGTAGTACAAATCAATTCATATAAGCCTTCCTTAACTGTATAGTCTCATACCTACACAGTCTTAGGATCCCTCTTTAACCGAATGAAATCTCAGTTCTCCATCAATCCTCACCTTGATACCTCACTTACTCACTGCCTAAGGAAGGTTTGGGGCTTGATTGGGTGTCCTTAAAGTGAAGAGAAATCCATTGGAACACCTTTGGACTGCAAAACTCTAAAGTTTGCAAGGTAGGGTGGTGTTTTCTTGCTTGATAAAATTTTGTTTTCTTGCTGATTATGAGGGTTTGAAAATTTATGTTCTTGGTTCTAATGAATGATTATACATAGATGTAGGTGTATTTGTATTGGTGGAGTGTATTGGTGTTGTGGAAAAACTCAATTTTGCTAGAGAAGTGTTAATCATGTTTGCTGGAAATTCGGTTTTCTTATAGGCAGGGCATGATCACGAAATTTCTGATGGAGTTGTGGGTACTTTTATGGGCCAGAAAAATTATATGTTGAAGTTAACATCCTAAGGCAACTCTATGATTTTTCTTGGGTCATTTTAAGGAATTTTACTACTTGAGAAAAATCATATACTTTGAACCTTGTTGCTGGAAAATCCTGATTTGAAGCAAGCAGGGAATTTATTCAAATTTTCTGAACTATTTAGACATATTGGATTTAGCTGAAAATTTTATGGGCTGTACATAAATGTTAAAGTGTTTCTAGCAAAAATTTGGAGCTATTCTGGGCACTTTTGCTATGTTTGAAAAATCAAAAACCAAAGTGATCTATGTGCTGCTTTAAATGTTGGACTAGAAGCTATAAATTTTGCTCATTTTATTATCATATCAAATGATTGAATTATAACTTGAAATTTTTACACAATATTAGAGATACCTTGAGGTTTTACCAGGATTTTTATTTCGAATTTTCTGGGTTCATTTGCTATAGTTAAAAATTATGCATTTCTGGTTCTGAGCTACGTATAAGTGGTCTCTGATCGCTAAGTTTGTTGAATTTTGTTATCATACCTAGAGAACTCTTTTGACTCTAAAATTGTTAGGGGACCTTGGGGACACATTGAAGTGTCTTGGATTTGATGGTTTGAAATGTACAATAATTTGTGTTATGGATATGTGAAATCTATCATTGTGCTGAAAATGAATTGATGCTTTGAATTAATAATGAAATAATGACATTGGATTCAAGTATGATATATGAATACATGTGAGTGACTTTAAGGAATTGTAACACCCTAATAGACCCGGACTCTATTAGCTGTTACCTATATTCTTTAATCAATTTTATTTTTAAATTAATGATAAGAAGATAGGGGTAATTTTTTTTTATACAAATCTACTTTTAAAAATTAAGCCTGAAATGTGAATAATATGTACGCCATAGTTCCGATTTAATATAATTTCTAACATTGAAGTTTCTTGAGCAAGAATATCATTGTTACCAACATGAGTTTACATAGTAGCACCTACACGAGTAAATACATTACTGGCTTTTGATACATCTCATAAAATAGTACATAGAAGAAAATACAGCATACGAATAGCAACAGTGGAAAAGTAAAAATCTCTAGCATAGATTACTACAGAGGTGGTGGTAGTGGTTCTTAACCTATCAGATGTCTAATCTGAGGCTAGCCTAGTAGTGGTCTTTCTCTCTAGCTCCCCAGACTCCGTGCATCTTTACTCAGGGAAGCGAGGCTTCCCCCTTCTCGAATAGTTGGGATCCATCGATGTCTGGTGGTGACAACGGAAACATACATAGGAGTGAGAAATGCTTTGGATTTCTCAGTAGGAATTTCAACTTGGTATCGATCGTGTCATCATTGTCACTCCAGCTACCTCGGGTTTGTTTACAAAGTGATGGACAGGTAAAGGTTCATTTATCAAGATTTTCGTAAAACGTGATTAGCCGAGGTAGAGTTACTTTTAAACTATTCTTATTAGCGAGTCATACATATCTAACTTAACTCATCAATTACAAGTCAACACATCACTTAATGATTTCATGCATCCTTTTTGTAATCATACAAGCATTTCTACTAGTAGTATTCATGCATGACACTTTATCCTCTTTTATTGACATGTCTCATAATTACTCACGGGATGAATACATCAATGCCTTAGACCACCCTAAAAGGGTAATGAGCTCATACCGTGGCCGTCGTCATAACCTTTTGGTTTTCTTTCCGTTGCCGTGATCTCAACGGTTTAGGGTTAAGCCGTGAGCTTAGCTCAAGTCCACTTTTCAGGACTATCATTGCTACTTTTTCAGGCTTTACTTTTATTCTCATTGAGTGAAAAATAATCATGCAATCATAAATAAATCATGGTACAATCAATCATCCATTCTTATCATTTCATAACTCATCAATATATATTCATAATACTATATATCAGCTTGGATATCATAGAAACATTTCATACACAATCTTATATCAAATAGTAGACATTTCATACTAAGTCTCATGGTAAAAATAGTATTCATGTTAAGCAGGTATTTAGCGGATAGACTTATATAAGATCTTATATAGAATCTCTTAGTCTTCTTTGTACACTTAATTTTTTTGTAATACATTAATGCACTTTAAAATATTATTAAATATTCTTTACATATTTTAAAGCTCCCCTATGACTTTTATATATATATATTTCCTCTTGAAGATTATTACTAAAATATTTAAGTTTTCTTGCAAGACTTGAATCTTCTATTTCAATTTCTAACATCTTTTAGGAGAAAAATTTGTAGCTCTCTATATACTTGTTATCTCAGCCTAGAAAAGGTAGTTTTAGATTCCTAATTCATTAAGTTTTAGTGTAATTCAACTGTAATCCGTGCACAGGAGGGTTCCCAAGAAAGAGAGGTGGGTCACAATGGACACGCTTAAATACCAAGTCTTTCCTTAGCCAGAACCGTTCCAAACTACACTCTCACAGCACAGTGTCCTTAAAATTTATTTCTCATTCTATATTTACGTGGTGCAAAGCATTATGTATAACATACATATATGTGTTTCTCTATGTGTTAGCTTTCCTAAGGAGTTGAAATCAGTCCATTTGGATTTTTATATAGTGAGTTACACTTATTTTACTACTGCAAGGTCGTATGTAGAGTTTCAGTTTTTGGCTTAGCTTTGAAAATTTATATCTTGAGCTAGAGAACTCCGTTTTGGGTGATTCTTTTTGGAGAGTCTTCTATAATGAGTCTAGTTTATGATAAAAATGTTTTTATTTCAGGATACTTCATATTTTATGATCATTACATTCCGAAGTGCCTGCTGCCAGAATCAACCAGAAATTCCAGCACCTACCATTTTTATGTCTTTAGTAATTTTTATTAAAAAAATCAAGTTTCACATACTATCTTTTTATGTTATATTTGAGTATGATAACATCATAGAAGTGCTAAGAACATAATAGAATATATTGTGCTATCTAAAAATATATTTTACAAATAATCATTCAAAACTTTTGACAATAACTCAAGGTTGAGGCATTCTATCCATGGTTAGAAGCCAATAATGATTGAACAAATAAAGAAGAAACTCCTACCTCTTATGTAGGGTCTAAAAAAGAGTCCTTCTCTTCTTTCTTGAGCTTATGCAAGAGTCCTTGGAGTGGATGACCCTCCTTGAATCTTGACTCTAGAACTTGAGTGCTTAAGAAAATATTTCTCACCGTGAGTTAAAGATTGTAACTCTTATGAGAGCTAGTGAAGGTTTGAGTTTAGAATTTAAGTGTTTAAATAAGGTTTAGAGGATTAAGAGAAATCTTTGAAGAGGAGAACATAAGAAGAATGGTAGAAAAAAAATAAGAAAGAAAGAGCACTTAGGGAGTTTCTAAGGCTTGGAAACTAGTAAAAGTGTATGTATTTTACAAGAGCTAGAGAATGTATCTCTTGCAAAGCATGGTAAGGCCTCTTTGTGTTTTGGAAATGTAAGGAATAGAAAAGAGTTTGAAGAGTATTTATAGTGGAAGGATCAAGACAAGAAATATTTAGAGAATTAATTCTTGGAGTATGATTTATGGAAACTTGTTGGCCAAACTTTGGATGAAAACACTCCATGTTTTATGCAAACATGTTAGCTTAATTTTGGGATGAAAATGCTCCATGTTTTATGCAAAAATGTTGTTAGTGGAAAATTTCTAACCTTTAATGTATGTATGCATCATAGATTTACATCATGTGATCTTATGCTTTAATAAGTGTTTTTAATTTATTTTTTTTTAGCATGAGATTATCTATGTGCATGTATGTGATTAAGAATGGGTATGATGTATGTGGTTGAATTATTGTATTGTTATCTTAATTCAATGGCTTAGATTCATTCTTGCCTAAAGGCAAATCTAGGGATTTGTGCAATGGCATTGTTGTAATTGGCATTGTAGTAATTTCTTTAACTAAGACAAGGATACTTTTGTAATTATACAATGACAATGGTATTTTTGTAATTCTATTTACAGAGTAAGGGTATCTTTGTCATTTACTAATAAAGCAAGGGTAGTTTGGTAATTTCCTTTACATAGCAAGGGTATTTTCGTTATTTCTATTAAATGATGGCATTTTTGTAATTCTTTGCATTTTTCTCTAGAAATACTTGAATATTCTAATAATATTTGTTATGTTTCATAAAGCTGGTCCAGGTTCTCTTGGTTTTTGCCCTATTTTATCTAATTGCTAATTAGCATTAATCGATATTTATCTTATTTATGAATTTAGGGATGTTACAGGAATAGTTTGAGGGATGATTGGAATCATATTGTGAATGAATGTGTATATGTGTCTCATGCATGCATTTGGAAAAGTAAAGTTAATGATATACAAATGTGGCAAAAGAGAATATATGAATTTTAATCATGCATGTTCTGACATATGGAGAAAACAGAAACAAGACTTAGATTGAATTAAAGGGAAGGCAAAAAAAGGAACTTCCCCCGAGATATTATGAGTCGATAGACGTATCGGCTAGAATAGAACTATGTGTGATTCGGAAATGGAAAAAAAAATGAAGTCCGATGATCATGTATAAGAATGAGTTCAATCCTGATAAGCAGTCTATTTCCCTTGTGTAGTGTGATCCACTATACATACCATCTGGTATAAACTATCTATTGTAGAGTTGTCCATGGCAAATACGCGTTGGGTATAAACTAAGTCTTTCCTATGTCAATGAAGAGATAAAGTTGCACTGAATTGAGTTTTATAGCATGATATAAGCTAAGTCTTTCCTATGTCGATGAAAAGAGAAAAATGCACCGAGTTGAGTTATATGGCCATAAGTAAAACCAGGTCACTTTGAGATAAGTTCACTATATTTAGCATATGCATACTCATATCATATTTAATTTCTTGATTAGGATTATTAACCATATGTTTGAGCTTTATGAAATGTGTGCATTAAGTGATTGATCATTAAAAACAACCCACTTCGAAAATATGATTTAGAACTTTAAAAATAAATCATTATTATGTAATGTTTGATCACCTTTTCTTAATAAATTGAAGTGGTTGGGGCGATGATAATGACATTATAGTTGAGTTTTTGGGGAGTTATCCTACTAAGAATTGTATAATTCTCTCCCCTATGTGTTTTGTGTTCCCGTGTCGTCTCCAGGTTGATTCAGAGAACAATGCGGCTGCGACGTGAAAGAAACTCGGGATTGCAGTAGTTTAGCTGATGTTTTTCTTATGTGGTATATAGTTGTAGGTATATGTGTAGGTAAATGTACTAGAGATTGTATATATAATCAAGCTCACAGTAGAGCTTCCTTATGTAATTAACTTGTATCTTTGTTATATATTTTAATCTAATTACGCTAGTTATTATATGATCTTATCGCATTTGCTATAGTTATTTAAGAAAGGTCCGATAATTTATAAGTAACAACTCTCAAGTCTGGTGTCATGACTTAAGGATGACGTTGTACTTGGGAGGATGTTACATAGTACATGGATTGTAATCTTGACTATGGGATTTTTTAGTGAATTTTGATGTCCTTAGCTAGAGTTCTTGTATTGAATAGAGAAAAAAGATGTAGATGGCTATAAAATAAGGTGTTTGGCCGAGAATTTCTAGGGAAGAAAGGTTAAGAAGCTTATCTTGTAATATTGTGATAATGGTGTAATAAATGAAATTAATAAAAGGTTTTTCTTTAAGATAAATGTATGAAATTTTTGGTGGCTTCTCATTGGTTCCTAGAAAAGACAATGGTGTGGCTTCTTCTAAGTCACATACTTGTCTTCTAGGTGTCCGTCTCATGCTATAATTTCCTTATGGTGTAAGAAACTGTATATCATAATTTAACCGAACAGGTAAAACACCATACCCATAAAACATATAGTACCCGAAATCTTATTATGGGTCTAACCTATTCATTTTCAATCCTTTCGAATCTAAATCTCACATTTTATCTGTCTCGAGCATCTTCGAGCCCAATTCCAGGGCTCTAGTGGTCCCAGCAGGCCCATGGGAGCTATAGTGGTACTATTCACTTTTTTTGTTCTTTGGCGTCCTCTTCAAGTCGTTCACATCTTGACTAACCCTATCAAAATTGAAAAATTCTAATTAATAAAGTCTAAATAAATTTTCTAAAATAATCTTAGATGTTACATTACCACCATCCTTAAAAGAAAATTTTGCACTCAAAATTTCGTACCTGGGAATAGTTCTAGATAATTCTTTTTAATGTTTGATTCTAATTCCCAAGATATTCTTCATTTACTAGCTTTCCCCAAGCTACTTTCACCAATGGCACTGACTTATTCATAAGCTATTTGGTTTGCTCTCCAACAATCTGAATCAAGGGTACTTGAAATGTGAGGTCATCTCTTAACTGATGGATTTAGGTTCTAGTACATGACTTGAGTGTGGATGATATTTTTTGAGTTGGGATACATGAAAAACATCATGGAGGTTTGAAAATTGAGGGGGTAGAGCTATGCGATATGCAACTGGGCCAACTCATTGAAAAGGACCTATGAATCGGGGTAACAATTTCTTAACCTTTAGAGCTCTACCTATACCTAGAGTAGGGGTGACTTTCAAGAATATATATTCTCCTTCTTGGAACTCTAGAGGTTTCCTTCTAATATCCATATAACTTTTCTGTCGACTTTGAGCAGTGAGAATCTTCATCCAAATCTTTTGTATCTGCTCAATTATTTGGTTAATCAGATTAAATCCTAACAACTTTGCTTCTCCAAGGTCATACTAGCATAAAGGAAATTGGCACTTTCTACCATACAAATCCTCGTATGGAGCCATGTCGATACTAGTATGGTAGCTGTTATTATAAGCAAACTTAACCAGTGGTAATAATTTATCCCAACTCCCCCTTTGCTCAAGCACGCATGCCCTTAACATGTCCTCCAAGGTCTGTATGGTTCACTAAGTTTGTCCATCAATTTGAGGATGCTAGGTAGTATTGAAACAAAGCTTAGTTCCAAATGACTTTTGAAGGGTTCCCCAAAACCTTGAAGTAAATCCTGGGTCTCAGTCATAAATTATAGTAGAAGGGACACCATTAAGCCGTACTAATGGATAAAATAAAGTGATAGCCATTATAAAATAAAGTGAGAGCATAAATTAAATATGAAATGCAACCTCTTTATTATCTTGAAAGATTAAGTGATGACTTGAAACATAAACATGAAATACAAGCTTGGAAAATACATCTTTCAAGTTCTAAACTAAAAATCTTTGTTTTAGCATCATAAAGCATTATTCTTTAAAGTTTTGCATCAAGTGGAGTTTTCAAGCTTTAGAGGCCTAACTTGTGATGGATTTACAACCCACCCTCAAGGTCCTCATCATCAAGCCATCATCTTAGTTCCACCTAGGCCATATGGCCGAATTGGTTAAAGAAAAATGAAGAGGAAAACCAAAATGAAAAGCTAAGGTAAGTTCATAATTTCATCATTTTGAGCTAAAAACACAACTCCTCAAAGCATAGAAATAAATTTAGAAACTACTCCCTACCTAATCTAAGTTGAAGAAGAGGAAGAGAACTTGATTTCTTGAAGTGAAATTAAACAAAATCTCTTTGAAAAATTGAAGAAAGAATTCAACCAAAGAGGAGGAAGAAAGATAGTTTTTGGTGCTCCTAAAAACTAGTTATGAACAAAGCATTCCAAGACCACTCAAGCAAGCCTATTTATAGAAGATTTTGAGGCTTCTAATTGGCCAAAATGAGGAGGTAGTTGGCGGAATTTTGCAGGAGAAATAAGGGAGGAAAAATCATTTTAGACAAAGTTGTATGAAATTAAGGAATTATGTCTCTTATGGTGACATTTTGGCATTTTGTTTTAGTGCATCTTTTGGCAATAATTCAGCTGCATAATGGCATCAATAATTTCGTCCATTACAGCCCAAAGAAGTGAAATTTGTGTGTTCCATGCATTATTTAGGTATAGGCAAGGTATTCATGTAATTTAGAGAATTTACAGTTAAGGGCTTAAGTGAATTAGTAAGCAATTTAGGTGTTTTTGAGCAATTTTGGGTTCTAATCAATCTAAACACATAATTTTGACTCTAGATTAATATTTAGAATTTAATAAGCTTTAATTTGAGCCTAATATTGCTTAGGTTTCGGTATACGAATCAAAAATCCCGAAATTCGCAAAACTGCCCAAAAATAGGGGCAAAATCGTACTTTCACTTAAAAACTGGCCGAGGCCACCCGAGCTTAACCAATGGTTAATCATGGCTTAAAAACAAATTTTAAAACATTTTAGTGAGGTTCGGGCTCGGTCGACACGCACATCGGAGTTAAAACAGCCACAGGGGCGTATTGGTCATTTCGCGCGTCGGAACTCAAAATTGAGATCCTTCTGCTCTATTAACACACATGACACAAACAATCCCTTATTATCATCAAAACATCCCCTTGAGAATAGGTGGGGCCCACGATCCTCATTTTCTGAGTAAAATAACTTCAGGGGCATTTTGGTCATTTTATACGTACAGAAATTCGGGATTTGTGACTCTCGCATGAATCACTCCTAACCTCTCTTCTAATGTTATATTCCTTTATTGAGGATTGTTCAGCCTCAAATCTTATGTAATAATTACCTACAGTAATTCGGTAATTTCTAATGACAGTAAAAATTACAGTAAAAATTGGGGCATTACAACAAGTCTTGAAACAAAGTATAAAGAGACCCACACCATATTCTTTATTTTATGCCAAAGAGCTCCTATCTAGAGTAAACTCTAGAATGTGCCGGGCAATTTTAAGGTTGACAAGGGTAAGCTTTGTACTCTTTGAAAACCAAGTGATATATTTTCTTAAGTAAAACCTTTAGTGAGCTACCTAGCATTTTCATCAAACTTTGTAAAAAGTAAAACTCAAACTCTAGAGGTCTCATTGTGATGAACTCATAGTCATCATCTAGAAACTCTCATCATCAAGCTATCATGAGAAACCAACAAAGCCTTGAAGGCCAAAATGCATAAGAAAAGAAAAAAGAAGAAACCGAAATGATAAAGCATAGGGATTCATCAAAACATCATTTCAAACCAAGAACAAAACTTAACAAGGCAAGGAAATAATTTTCAAAGCAACTCCCTACCAAAGGTATATTTTCTAGGAGGTGAAAAAGACTTGATCTTGAGCGAAGGATGAAAGAAAAATCTTTCTTCGAGCTTGAAGATGTTTCGGCCAAGGAGAAAAAGAAAGAAAGAAAGAAAGTTGTGTTTCTTGAGTTTGATCTTTGGAAAAAGTAAGGCTAAGTGTTTAGGAGTTAGTGTATGATTGAGAGTGTAACACCCTAATTTTAACCTAACTTTCTAGAACACATTAGGTTAAATATTAGGCTATTACCTCATAGTCTCATCTTTTTCTTGAAAATATTTAGCGGAAATTACGGTAAAATTTTTTTGAAAGTTTAAAACAAAGTGAGAGCCGCGAACTTAACTATTCGAATAACAAAAACGTGAGACATGATTAACACTCATAGAGAGAACTCAAAAAGGAAAACATATAATGGTGGAGCAGAAATCATCATAACAAGAGAAACATTTCATTAATAATATATTTAGAGTACATGGGTAGTCATACCTGCATAGGTACAGGCAGAGCTTGTAATACAGAAGAAATAAAATACAACAAGAAACACAAGTGTAGGGTGTGACTACAATAAAAATCCGAAATACTACCCTCCTAGTAAGCTATGAGTATAAATCCACCACCCCTCCCAAAAGATATAGCCGAAGGGAATATCCTTGCAATGCTTGTGTACTCGAAAGCTCCACCGGGGTGTAGTGCACCTCCCTGGCTGGCGTGTCAATGAAGTCAACGAACATCGCCATCGCTCTCTGAAGATGTGATGGGAGAAGAGAGAGAGGAGTGAGAATTCTTAGTAAAGAATCTCAGTAGGAGTCTCCTATCCTAGGGTTACATCGTTCACATCCCCAGGAACCTTGGGTTTATTTCATAAAGACAAGTGAGCATACATCAAGTTCATTTTAAGTTCTAAAGTGTATTTTAGCCAAGGTCCATTCATTTTAGGATGATCTTAATGTCATGAATGCAACATAATAAAGAATGTATGCGTGGCGCTACTTAATGCACATACATCAATCATCATCATACTTAGTGGTATTAAGTGGCAATTAGAACACATTCATATGGGACAAACTTAGTGACATAATTATAATCATAAAACTTCTCTCCCTTATGGGCCACCCTAAAAGACAATCGAACTGGGGGTGCTCGGCCGAACCGGTGTCACCCAGAATGTGTCCATCTCTAGGTTATGAGCTCATACCTTAACTAGTCGTCACTAGTTCTTACTTACCATTTAATAATAAGCGTATCATAAATCATAAATCCCGACTATCTGAGTACGGGCTAGGGGGCAAATCTCTTAGGGGTACTCGGCCGAACCGGTGTCACCTAAGAGCAAAAAAAAATGGGTACCTATGTCACATGAGTTCTATGGAGGAGCTCGGCCAAACCGGTGTCATCCTAGAACCCATCTTAGTACTTTAATTTTCAAAATCTTTAAGTCCCCAAATTTGTCGGAAATTCGGGGGCACGATGGCATCACGCCGAATTTCTTCCAAATTTGTTTTATGCCACATAAACATATATCCTCATGAATTCCTCATATGAATAACGTCATCATCCTTCACATAACATATGCATCATCGTAAAACATCTTAACATACCTTAGTATCATATAAATATCATTCTCATATTCTTAATGTCTTATGCATTGACCGATATGGTCTTTAACTCACAGTCTAAGTTATGAATCATTCAAAGCTAACCTCTCGGGTACTTAGGAGGTTATGACTAAGTATATCTCTCTTCATACTATGGTCAAGAATATCTCTCAATCTCAAAGGTGCAGAATTCATAATTTCAACTTTATGGGTACTTAGGAGTCACGACAATGACCCTTTCTAAGTTCAGTTTGCTCCTAAGGCACCAAGATCAAGTCCTAAACCAATTATGAGTCATTTCTACACATTTAAACTAATTTAGAACCATGATTATCATTACTAAACCTTGCTGGACAGAATCCAGAAAATTCTAATATTAAGGGATCTAGAACTCTCAAATTAATTCTTTTCTAGTTTCTAACCTTTCTTATCTTTTACTCATGAGTTTTTCCATTGATCATACTTAAACATAAGCATGTTATCATCGTTAAAACAGCTCATACAGTGGCCAATCATAGCAAGGCGGAACCGAAACAACACTCTCCATACAAAGGCATAAAACATACTTTTTAAAGCACATAGGATACTAGTTTCTCTTGGAACCTTTTTAAAACCTTCAAAACTCTTTTGTAAACATTTTTAACATCTAAAATCATCAAGATATTTATAAGGGCAGTAGCTAAGTTGAATTTATTTCAAGAGGTACTAAATCCATAAAACTTAGTTCTATATGTTCTTTGAATCCACATAGACTTAGAAAAATTATAAAGCATAGCTTATGGGCATTTGTGATCAAATGAAACTTATCCTAAGTTCATTCATCTCACATAGCCGAAGTGGGCATTCTAAGAGAATGCTTTCTATGTCTAACTCTCATTTGAGACCTTGGGACAAATCTTTGAGCTCTAGAGCTTTAGGTGATGACAAAACATAAACATGCCATGCACTTCATTTTTATTGTTCATTAGGGAAATAAAGTGAGAACTTGAAAAGTAAATAGCTCAAAATAAATATGAGATGCAATTTGTTATTATCTTGGATTTTAAGTGATGAATTGAATAATAAACGTGAAATGCAATGCTTGGAAATTAAATATGAATATGCAAGTTCATTTTTAGTCTTAGAGCATTAGTGATGACATAAAAATAAATCATGCTATGCAAGGCATAAACTAAATATGAATGCAAGTTCATTTTGGTTTAATAACTAGAGCTCGTCCAAGACTTTAAAGAACCAATATTCACAACCCCAACTAGTCTCATCAAGTCAAGAAAATGGAACTAAAAGAAATCTCCATATTTTCAAGAAAAGGAATTATGGCCGAAATCATGAGGCTAAGAGAAAGTAACCCATATTCCTTTTTGAAATCATTCTTATTTTCTTAAGTTGAAAACATTAGTGAACTTCATAGCATAATAATAAAAACTAAATAAAACTCAAGCTTTAGGGGTCTCATTGTGATGAACACATAGTCATCATCTAGAGGTCGCCATCATCAAGCCATCATGTATGAGTTTAAAGGTCATGAAGGCCAAAAACTCAAGAAGGAAACCAAGAGAGTTTTAAAAAGAAATTCCAAGAGGTAGCTAGAGAAAAACTCATTTTTCATGGAAATGAGATGCAAAGAAACACTCCTACCTAGAGTGAAGACAAAGAGCTTGAACTTTGAGAGAAGAAAACAAGATGATGAGCTCCTCCAAAAGGCTTGATGTTTTCGGCCAAGGGGAGATAAGGAGGTTAGAGGTGTGTTTGAGGTGAGGTTGTGTTTGAGATGAAATATTTGAGAGGTTTGATGGTGATTCAAGGTTATGGGGTGATGTGTGAAGGTTATGAGATGATGATGATGAAGTAAAGAGATGAAAAAGATGAAGATGAAAAAGAAAGGAACTCTTTGGGACTTGAGAGAAAGAAAGAAACTAGCAAGACTACTCTAAGCTTTAGCAAATGCTCAATGTGCATCCAATGCTAACACAAGCTCCCTATTTATAGAAAAACAAAGTGATAAGTGAGAGAATGGAAAGCATGGCTGATGGTAAGAAAGAGAAAATATCTCTTTGATGGTGTCATACAAGCATGGTTTGAAGCATGGAGCTCATGACACAAGGTATGGCTTCAAGCATGGGTTTTTGAGTGATCTTTTCTTTAAATTGTGGATGAAATTAGGCTTCTAGAAGACCAACATGGCTGGAAGTTTTTCAGCCACAAATAATTGAAGGGAATGATTTATTTTACTTGGTTATTCATTTGGAAAAGCAAGCTTGAGTGAAATTATGACAAGGCATGACAAGTAAGGTGATTTGAGGTGATTTTCCTTTAAGTTTAAAATGAAATAATTCATGGAAATGGGGGGGATGATTTTGGTCAGATTTGGGCAGCAAGGAGAGAGGAAAAATCTTCCATGTAATTGGGTGCTAATGATAGGATTAAGTGTAGGTTAGTTTAGGTACAAGGTTAGGAGTAATTAAGCTTAAGTTTAGGTAACTAAGCATGTGTATTAGGAATTTTATGACAAGGTTAGGAGTGCTCTTATATCATTAGAGAATTTAAAACTCATTTGTGAATAAACAATGTGTAACACAATCCCATGATTTAAGGAAAGAGAGAGAAAATACTATTTGTGCACTATTTGCACACTATTCATTGATTCCTACACTCAAAGTCCTTGAATTTAAAGATAGGGTTTTAAGTTTATCTAAGCAATTTTAGGTTCTAATCATCCTTATTAAATTATTTTGACCTTAGATTAATTATGGAAATTAATTAACCTTCGATTAGAGCCTAATATTGCTTAGGTTTCGCTTAACCGTGTGATTAGGTGTAAACATACGAAATTATGGGCAAAACCGTAATTTTGCACTTATTTTGCCCGGGACCTCCGGGACCAAAACTGAGACCATAGAAAACATAAAAACATCTTTTAAAACCATCTGGAGAGGTTTCGGGTTCATCCGGCACTTGCAAAAGGGTAAAACGCCACAGGAGCATTTTGGTCATTTCGACCCGAAAACTCGAAAAATGAGATTTTTGATCCCGGAAAGAAACACAAGTCATCCAATCCCCTTCCAACATTGAGTTTGCCCTTCGAGTACTGCCGGACCTGGCTTTCCTCGAATTCCGGGCTGATAATTGTAACATCCCCTGCTGCTTTATGGATTGACGACTGTCCCCACAAATCAATACGGGTCTTTTCAGCGTGCTTTGTCCTCACTCGCACGCTTCCTAGGAAAACTTCCCAGGAGGTCACCCATCCCAAAATTACTCCAAGTCAAGCACGCTTAACTGTGGAGTTCTTTCAGTTTGGGCTACCAAAAAGAAGATGCATCTTGTTGGTATAGGTAGTACAAATCAATTCATATAAGCCCTCCTCAACTATATAGTCCCATACCTATACAGTCTTAGGATCCCTCTCATTCGGGTGTGTAATCGGTCCATTCATGTACCCCTCCGCTTTCGAAGTCCGCCAGAGCCGCTCCTTGTCCGTGCCTCCTTGCACCGGGCGATCACTCCGATCAAGCAATCCCAGGCGTTACATGCCCACCACCTGCCTGGTTCGTCCCTCAACCACACCGCATCGGGAGAGTGCAGGCTCGATACCATTTGTAACATCCTCGCCGCTTTATGGATTGACGATCGCTCCCACAAACCAACACGGTCTTTTTCAAATGCTTTGTCCTCACTGCACGCTTCCTGAAAACTTCCCAGAGGTCACCCATCCCAAAATTGCTCCAAGTCAAGCACGCTTAATCAGGAGTTCTTTCAGTTTGGGCTACCAAAAAGAAGATGCATCTTGTTGGTATAGGTAGTACAAATCAATTCATATAAGCCCTCCTCAACTGTATAGTCCCATACCTATACAGTCTTAGGATACCTCTCATTTGGGTGTGTAATCGGTTCATTCATGTACCCTTCCGCTTTCGAAGTCTGCCAGGAGCCGCTCCTTGTTCGTGCCTCCTTGCACCGGCGATCACTCCCCGACTTCGCAATCCCCGGGCGTTACAATAATGACCTTAGGGGCATTTTGGTCATTTTCACTCTAGCAGAAAATCGGGGCGTTACAGAGAGGTGGTGGTTCTTTGTGAGCAAGAAGAAGATGAAAAGAACTCTTGAACTTTGAGAGGAAAAGAGAGAACTTAGAATTACTCTTTGAATCTAAACTTAGCAAATGAACAAAGTGTAACCAAGTCCATCTAGGCATGATATTTATAGAGAAATGAAGCAAATAAAGGTGCATTGACGAGGAGGAGTCTGTGGCCTCATGGAGCATGAGGTGAGAGAATTTGCTTCATGAAGGCATGGTGAAGTATGGTGGTAAGTATGGGCAAGCATGGTCTCAAGTATGGCTCCAAGCATGACCAAGTATGGCCTTTGAGTGTTCATTTTGAATTGAAGTAAATTAAATCTTTTGAATAGAGGAGGGGGAGTAGCCGGCGGTCTTCTTCTTAATTAAGGGGAGGAAATGACTTTATTGTGTATTTGGAGTGAGCTTAGGAGTAGTATTTGATTATGCCAAAGATTAGAGATTGGTGACTAAGTGTTTAGGTAAGTAAGTAGGTAATTAGGACCATGTAAGACTAGATTAGGAGGTGGTCTTTCTAAATTAATGAAGTAAAACTTTATTAACTTGAAATCCAATGCCAACAACATTCCTTGATTTAAGGAAATAGGTGAGAGAAAATACTATTCATAGATATCTTTCTTAAAGAATTAAAACTAGAAAAGAGTTTTGAGTTTCCATAAGCAATCTTAGGTCCTAATTAACCTCAAATAATTATTTTGGCCCTAGATTAACTATCAAAATTAATTAATCTTTAATTAGAGCCTAATATTGCTTAGGTTTTGCTAATAACATCTTTAAGCCCAAAATGCACTATACAGGGGTAAAATCATAATTTTTCTCAAAAACTGCCCCGGACCTCCGAGACTTAAACAAACCTTAAATGTGCATTGAAAATATAGCTTTAGACTTCCGGCAAAGTCCGCATCAACTTATAAATCAAAACCGTACTTAATCATAGCAATGGTATTTTGGTCATTTATACACTTAGAGAAAAATTAGGGCATTACAAACAATCTCCCCTTTTTTGATGATGACAAACCAATTTGAAGAAAATCTTTGAAGAGATAATTGAAAGAAATATTGCAGAAATGTAAACAAGATAAGCATATTCTTCCAAGATATCAGAACAAGAGATTTTCAAGAAGTTCTTTCTCTTAAGGCATGATGTGAATTATAAAATCATTTTGGCCTTAAGTGACATTTAATCAAGACTACTGTTGTTTCATTTTAAGCATAAGACAAACTTAAGCGTACTTTCTGATCATGGTGAGAACAGATATTAAAGAGAAAGATTGTTAAACTATAGATAAACAACCAGCTTGATCATTTGTCAAAAGAAAGAACTTTCTAAAGATCCTTATCCTTGAAAACTTAACAAGTAAAACTTGTGATACTTTAACTTTGTAAGATTCATTTTCAACAAGTCTTAAACCCAAAGACCCTTTGAAAAGAATGCTCGAAGGTATATAAGAAAATGAAGCAAAGCATTTATAGTTTTTGAAAAGCAAACTGAAGCTTATGTAGTTTCTGATGCTTAGAGAAACCATAAGAAAGATAAGATCAATACATTACTATCAAGGTTTCTAAAGCTCATATAGGGATCAATCCCTGAATTAACAAGAAGGAGCTTTTGAACTGAGTTATGAAACTTTTCTCATAAAAAACAGGTTATGAAGAACGTTGTTTTCGAAAACAAAAGATGTATGATCCTTTTTTAAATAGGTTTTGTGAAAAACAGAGAACACATTACTCTATGAGAGACTTCTAAAGCTTGCTTACTAATCTTGGTCTTTTTATCATATGTAAATGTAAGTTTCTGAAGATGAGTTAGTAACTATATATATCTAGACTTCGATCAGGTTAAGCACAAAACTTTAGAAAAGCATCTCTAAAGAGAGTAAGAAAAACAAGTAAGCTTATCATGTGTATCAATACTTAGCTTATAAAACAGTATAAAAGAAACAACCACTTTGTTCTCCTAAAGATACATGGCTAAGACTAATCATACAAGAAAAACATAAACCAATATCCAGCATATATATCAAACATGATAAAGCATATGCATTCAAGATAAGAAGCAGACATATGTCAGAGATATATGTGATTAGCTGAGCTTAGATAGAGCATTTGATATGAATCAGAGCTTATTAAAAAAAATGAAGCATGATAAAAAAATGCATCAAAACATAAAGGATAAGACAGATATAAACAAGACACATTATAACTAAAGAAGATCATGATCAAAGAAACTTTTATAAACAAAAACATGGTCAAGGATATACACAAAATAAAAAACTAAAAACATGCTAAACAAAAATCTCTGGACTCCCCATCAAAGATAACTCCTTGAGTCCTTGGCATCGCTTTCATATCAGCATAGCCCCCCCAATGAATCCTTAGCATAGATTTTCTTCAATCTTCACTTCTTTCCCTTTTGGCATCATTAAAAAAGAGGTGTGTCAGGAAACGCACACTGCATCCACTGAAACATCTGGAGTTGAAGATCCTCTATCTGCCTTAGTTGAGCACCATGAGTAGCTAATGTTGCTTCAAATCTATCCTGTCTAGAAGAAATCTCTCTCAGATTCCTCAAGATGACTTCATGGATTGCTGAAGTTTCAGATGGGCAAGGAGGTGGCTAATTGATTAGAGTAGGAGCAACTCTAGTAGAAGATTCTGGAATGTCTAGGGGTACAGTGTCCCCTAATCTTGGTGAGTTACTCCTAGTATCATTTTGTACCTTAGAAGTAGATGAGGATGGTTGTCTATGAGCATTTTCAGAGGTGGCACAGACAGCGAGAACAGGTATAGGGTCAACATCATCATCATTTAGCATGTGGGCAACAAAAGGATCAGAAAGATCTTGTGCTTGAGTAGGTAAATTAGGAACATTTTGGCTCAGAGTGTTAGCATCAGCTTCCTGAATAATAGGAGTTGAACCCTCAGGCAATTTATCCCCTTCTTCTTCAACTAGAAGAATATGAATGGAAGAGAGAGGTAAAGATTCAAATGGTACTAGAGCACAACAGGGTGCAAGATTTTCTTTATCTGGCTCTTCGATAATGGGCTCCATTTGAGGCTCTTCAGGTGTAGGTCTAGAACTTGTCATGGAACTCAATCTGGCCTTTTCACTGCTTAGAAGATGGTGTTGCTGTTTGTTCTTCACTAGCTTTTTCCTCTGCTTTTCTTCTTCAATATCACAGTTACACGATATCCTTCCTCTTGAAATTTTTTGACTTCCTCCCACAGAATGGTGATCAGTGATACACTTTTGTGCATCCTCTTGCATCTTAGTTCAATCTCTTTTATGCTTATAACCATTTTAGGTTTGGTTATCGCTTCTGATGGTTGAGTGCTTGCCTCTTCTCTTCTTTCTGTTCTCCTTTCAAAGTGTTGAAATAAGGGAACATCCTCTTCATCATATTCACTATTAGGAAGAATGAGTTTTCTCTTCCTTTTTGGCTTCTCTTGGTTAGACTAAGACTTCTACGAGGCCTTTTGAGCTTGTCCTTTTCTTGTTCTGGGGATTTGCCTTGTAGGCTTAGATATTTGGAGGATTGACCTCTTTCTCATAGTTTTGAAGGATGAGGGTGTGATGATGGTTCCTTCCATCAACTCATATCTTTCATTGTCAAGAGGGAACTTTACTTTTTGAAGCACCTTAGTCAAAAGCATGGCAATGGAACACTCGTAGTCCTTCGAGTTTCCTTTGTTGCAGCACTCATCATATAATCAAGAATGGGCATAGGTAGATTTACTTTTCTCTTTGCCATTAAGCAATAGAGAAGCATGCAATCCATTCCAACTAGAGTGTCTATGCTACCAATCCGTGAAGGATTAAAAACTGAACTACTGTGTATATTTTTCTTGCCCTAGCACTTAACATGGCTGTGGTAATCTCACTAGGCTTGTGAATAATGGAGTCAATGAGATACCTGGATACGTCTCCTTCATTTATGCTAAGAGATTTTGCCTATTCTAGTATATGCAGACGATCCCCTCGCATGGTGCCTTAATGATCTTTGCAAGACCTGATGTGGTGATCTTGATAGAACAATCTCTAATCATTCCTCTGACTTGTGAAGGTGAAAATCTCTGTAGATAAGAATGAAAGACGAGTTCATTTATTTCTAGAAATTCTTTCCATTTCTGAGATGTAAAAGACTTCATTGAAAATAGTGACTTCTTCTCGTAGGCCTTTACACAAGGACTTCCCTGGTGCCATCTTCCTGTTCATGAAGAATTTCTCAAAACGGTCCTACATACTAGCATCTTTGAACATGTAAAAGGGTTTTTCTACGGGGACAAACTCAGCCACGTTCTTATCCTTTGCCATAGAAGAGGTGTAAGGGTAAGTCCGAAAAGATAAAGATTGAAAGAAAAGACACAAGAAGAAAGAAAGAAGAAAAAAGAAAAAAAATGGCTCAAAGATGAGAAGAGCGATTAAAGGAACAAGGGTAAAGCTTTGAAGAAAGATTGTTGTGGAGTGGAAGAAGAAAGGTTCAGGTTACAGTGAAGTGAGAACAAAAAGGAAATAGGGCTAAAGGTTATAAAAGACTTGCTCTAGAAGATGACGGTTAAGAACAAAGATGGATGTGGGAATTTTAGGAGATATGACGTAACTAAAGGTGAAGCGACATGGGAGAGAAAAACTTCTGACAACGTGGATAGAGACTCCCGCCTTTTCATCCTTCTTTTTTTTTTTTTTTAAAAAGAGAGTCTTCTGACTCTTGATCTTACTTTTTGCAGGAGTTATTTTTTGAAGCTTCATGGTTTACTTTCTGATCTCCAGAGAAACTTTCGTAACTTTACCCAGAGTCTTCTTCTTGCTCTGAGTTCAAATCCTTCATAAAAACATCATGCTTCAACCTTCTTTCTTACCCAGCAAACTTCTTATGAACCCATAGTCTTCATTCTGATCAATCCGTCTTTAAACTAAGCAACTAATTCCTTTCTTATCTGCAAACTGATACATCATACTTCACAGAGCACTGTGGCTTTGCAAACTAACTTCTGAGACGCATGATGGTAGACCTGATCTTGCATACTGATATATTATAGTCTTCAGGAGGATGTGTACATTGATGTTGCTTGATCTTCAGAGGAGAGTATAGAGAGACCACTGAGAGTTTTTATGCAGGAATGCTTATGCAAAACAAAAAACTTGAAAACTTTTCAGAGACGGAAACAACCAAGAGATCCTCAATTATAGATATTGTGATACATCTTGATATAAGATCTTCAGTAGACACGTCTATTTACTAACCAAATAGAAGTTTTTCACAAACAGGCACAGATAAAAAACATAGAGAAGTAAAAGAATATTAGAGGACAACCTACCTTAAGAAATAGTCTTGCACTTGATTCCTTATCCACAGCATCTGGGTTCAATGAACTTGGCATGCCTTTGGCCTTTCCTCTTTGATCTTCTCTCCTTGAATATATGTAACATCCCTAAATTCATAAATAAGATAAATATCGATTAATGCTAATTAGCAATTAGATAAAATAGGGCAAAAACCAAGAGAACCTAGACCAACTTTATGAAACATAACAAATATTATTAGAATATTCAAGTATTTCTAGAGAAAAATGCAAAGAATTACAAAAATGTCATCATTTAATAGAAATAACGAAAATACCCTTGCTATGTAAAGGAAATTACCAAACTACCCTTGCTTTATTAGTAAATAACAAAGATACCCTTACTCTGTAAATAGAATTACAAGAATACCATTGTCATTGTATAATTACAAAAGTATCCTTGTCTTAGTTAAAGAAATTACTACAATGCCAATTACAACAATGCCATTGCACAAATCCCTAGATTTGCCTTTAGGCAAGAATGAATCTAAGCCATTGAATTAAGATGACAATACAATAATTCAACCACATACATCATACCCATTCTTAATCACATACATGCACATAGATAATCTCATGCTAAAAAAAAAAAAATTAAAAACACTTATTAAAGCATAAGATCACATGATGTAAATCTATGATGCATACATACATTAAAGGTTAGAAATTTTCCACTAACAACTTTTTTGCATAAAACATGGAACATGTTTGCATAAAACATGGAGCATTTTCATCCCAAAATTAAGCCAACATGTTTGCATAAAACATGGAGTGTTTTCATCCAAAGTTTGGCCAACATGTTTCCATAAATCATGCTCCAAGAATTAATTCTCTAAATGTTTCTTGTCTTGATCCTTCCACTATAAATACTCTTCAAACTCTTTTCCATTCCTTACATTTCCAAAACACAAAGAGGCCTTACCATGCTTTGCAAGAGATACATTCTCTAGCTCTTGTAAAATACATACACTTTTACTAGTTTCCAAGCCTTAGAAACTCCCTAAGTGCTCTTTCTTTCTTATTTTTTTTCTACCATTCTTCTTATGTTCTCCTCTTCAAAGATTTCTCTTAATCCTCTAAACCTTATTTAAACACTTAAATTCTAAACTCAAACCTTCACTAGCTCTCATAAGAGTTACAATCTTTAACTCTGGTGAAAAATATTTTCTTAAGCACTCAAGTTCTAGAGTCAAGATTCAAGGAGGGTCATCCACTCCAAGGACTCTTGCATAAGCTCAAGAAAGAAGAGAAGGACTCTTTTTTAGACCCTACATAAGAGGTAGGAGTTTCTTTTTTATTTGTTCAATCATTATTGGCTTCTAACCATGGATAGAATGCCTCAACCTTGAGTTATTGTCAAAAGTTTTGAATGATTATTTGTAAAATATATTTTTAGATAGCACAATATATTCTATTATGTTCTTAGCACTTCTATGATGTTATCATACTCAAATATAACATAAAAAGATAGTATGTGAAACTTGATTTTTTAATAAAAATTACTAAAGACATAAAAATGGTAGGTGCTGGAATTTCTGTTGATTCTAGCAAAGAGCACTTCGGAATGTAATGATCATAAAATATGAAGTATCCCAAAATAAAAACATTTTTATCATAAACTAGACTCATTATAGAAGACTCTCCAAAAAGAATCACCTAAAACGAAGTTCTCTAGCTCAAGATATAAATTTTCAAAGCTAAGCCAAAAACTGAAACTCTACATATGACCTTGCAGTAGTAAAATAAGTGTAACTCACTATATAAAAATCCAAATGGACTGATTTCAACTCCTTAGGAAAGCTAACACATAGAGAAACACATATATGTATGTTATACATAATGCTTTGCACCACGTAAATATAGAATGAGAAATAAATTTTAAGGACACTGTGCTGTGAGAGTGTAGTTTGGAACAGTTCTGACTAAGGAAAGACTTGGTATTTAAGCGTGTCCATTGTGACCCACCTCTCTTTCCTGGGAACCCTCCTGCACGGATTACAGCTTGAATTACACTAAAACTTAATGAATTAGGAATCTAAAACTACCTTTTCTAGGCTGAGATAACAAGTATATAGAGAGCTACAAATTTTTCTCCTAAAAGATGTTAGAAATTGAAATAGAAGATTCAAGTCTTGCAAGAAAACTTAAATATTTAAGTAGTAATAATCTTCAAGAGGAAATATATATATATATATAAAAGTCATAGGGGAGCTTTAAAATATGTAAAGAATATTTAATAATATTTTAAAGTGCATTAATGTATTACTAAAAATTAAGTGTACAAAGAAGACTAAGAGAATCTATATAAGATCTTATATAAGTCTATCCGCTAAATACCTGCTTAACGTGAATACTATTTTTACCATGAGACTTAGTATGAAATGTCTACTATTTGATATAAGATTGTGTATGAAATGTTTCTATGATATCCAAGCTGATATATAGTATTATGAATATATATTGATGAGTTATGAAATGATAAGAATGGATGATTGATTGTACCATGATTTATTTATGATTGCATGATTATTTTTCACTCAATGAGAATAAAAGTAAAGCCTGAAAAAGTAGCAATGATAGTCTGGAAAAGTGGACTTGAGCTAAGCTCACGGCTTAACCCCCTAAACCGTTGAGATACGGAAAGAAAACCAAAAGGTTATGGCGACGGCCACGGTATGAGCTCATTACCCTTTTAGGGTGGTCTAAGGCATTGATGTATTCATCCCGTGAGTAATTATGAAACATGTCAATAAAAGAGGATAAAGTGTCATGCATGAATACTACTAGTAGAAATGCTTGTATGATTACAAAAAAGATGCATGAAATCATTAAGTGATGTGTTGACTTGTAATTGATGAGTTAAGTTAGATATGTATGACTCTGCTAATAAGAATAGTTTAAAAGTAACTCTACCTCGGCTAATCACGTTTACGAAAATCTTGATAAATGAACCTTTACCTATCCATCACTTTGTAAACAAACCCGAGGTAGCTGGAGTGACAATGATGACACGATCGATACCAAGTTGAAATTCCTCTTGAGAAATCCAAAGCATTTCTCACTCCTATGTATGTTTCGTTGTCACCACCAGATCTCGATGGATCCCAACTATTCGAGAAGGGGGAAGTCTCGCTTCCCTGAGTAAAGATGCACGGAGTCTGGGGAGCTAGGGAGAAAGACCACTACTAGCCCAAACCTCGATTAGACATCCGATAGGTTAAGAACCACTACCACCACCTCTGTAGTAATCTATGCTAGAGATTTTTACTTTTCCCTTTGTTGCTATTAGGTATCTTTGTATTTTCTTCTATGTACTATTTTATGAGATGTATCAAAAGCCAGTAATGTATTTACTCGTGTAGGTGCTACTATGTAAACTCATGTTGGTAACAATGATATTATCGCTCAAGAAACTTCAATGTTAGAAATTATATTAAATCGGAACTATGGCGCACATATCATTCACATTTCAGGCTTAATTTTTAAAAGTAGATTTGTATAAAAAAAAATTACCCCTATCTTCTTATCATTAATTTAAAAATAAAATTGATTAAAGAATATAGGTAACAGCTAATCGAGTACGGGTCTATTAGGGTGTTACAATATATATACATGCTCTGATGATATCAGATTCATCTAGATGATCCTAGATCTTTTTCTTAGTAAGGATGATAATGCCTTCAGCATAATGATTAGACTTTACTTTTCTCTTGAGCTTGGATAGCAAATTCAACATAGCTTCCACCAAACTTTGATAGCTCAAAGCTTTTTCAACAGATATAGATAACATGGTGGTGATGAAAGCATGATTAATAAGTATCCAAGGAATGACTTGATTTTCATAACCTTGGGAATATTTCAAAATTTTGACAATAGAAGATAATTTTTAAAGACTGAACTATCATGAAGTTACAGTGCATCCAAATCATTCGGCTTATGTGTCTTCTTCAAACAACTCATGTTGTTTATCAGATAAAAATTTCTTTTTGATTATCCTGAATGGTCTGAGCATAATTTTCTGAAAGACTAAGGTTCTGGAGCTTATTTTCTGAAGCTTCTGGCTTTCATCTGCTGGCTTTCTAAAGATGCCTTGAGATAGAAAATCTCAGGATATTCCTCAGCATAAATAAGATTATCAACAAAATCTTTCTTAAGCTTTTTCTTTATTATTATCATGAGAGATCCTTGAAAAGATTAACTCTTGGGAATTGTGACAACACTTAGAACCATCAGAGCACTTCTTTTGATGTTTCAGCAAAGAGATATATCAGAATTACCTATAAGAGTGAAAAATACTTATGGTACCCAGACTTTTATGGGTTCTTATCAATTAGTTTTAGATAAAGAGATTTTTCCAACCTTTTAAAGGGAAATCCTTTTCAAGATTCATTAGTCATGAAGGTATCTCTTTAAACATATACACATTAAAAAGAAGATATATATATATATATATATCAGATGAAGTTGTATAGATTTTGCTTTTGATGTTTCATCTGTATATCTCAACCAGTTTCTTCAAAATAAAAGATACTGGCCATTTCTTACAAAATCATGGTTTTTGAATATGTCTGATAACACAGGTCAAATCTTGAGATGCCATGAGGTCCACTTCAAGAATTCAGTAAAAGATTTTTGACATGATCATATAGTTTCTTGGAGTCTTCATATAACTTGAGAAGAGTAAACTCTCTTGGAGTATTTCTTTTTTTCAGCTTCTAGCTTTGGATTAGACTTTCTCAAGTGTTCATGGCAACCTTTTCGAGTTATGAGATAGACTGAGATATATAGATGAATCAGCTTGATGACTTTCTAGCAACTCATCTTAAAAGATTAAAAAAATGAAAGAGATAGGATGCAAAAACATTTACCTCATATGTCTCTAATGAAGCTCTTTGGATATGAAGCACAAAATGGCAACAGGTTTTAACACAGTAAGACTTTCTGACAAATACTTTCTAGATCATTAGCGCATTCTTCCTTTTTCCACAGGAATATGATGGTGAAAAATTGAACATATATATGATGTGAGATATAGTTGCTATAAGCAACTGATCTTTCTCAAGATGATCTTTGTCCTGATTTGTTATTCAAGAGATTGATGTCCTTTTGATATAGTCATTTTAGACTTCAGACATTTGACAAATAGAGAATCCAATCTCAGGTAACAGTATCAGATTTTTCTACTTCTCAAAAAAGCTTTCAACAAATATCATTGTGTAAAACCCTAACTTTCAACACAATATGCCTAGTATGCATAATGGTTAATCGTTAGTTATTACTCTTTCGTATCAGAATTTTACTTAATTTTGATCTTCAAAAATAAGTCTATGGAAAATACGACCTATTTTTTTAAAAAAAACTAAACTATGAGCCGTTCGCATATAAGTTATAGTGTATAATAATTCATCACATTGCATTCATGCAAACCACAACAAGGTGCAACATAAACTGTGAACATCATCATATCATAACATTTGCTTTGAATATCATATCAAATAATAATAATAATAATAATGTGGAAATATCCCACAGTCATAGTACCACATCAAAATATATTGAGCCCACCCATAGAGGCTAAGCATACGCTAATACAAAAGCTAAACATGATTAAAAAGCAACTAACTCCTAGTGGGTGCACATCTACTAGAACTAAGTTACGAGCATATGCGAAGATGAGACAACTTCTAAGTGCTAAAAACAGGAAGGCCTTTTCTCCATTTTCGCTGTGCCACTCTGATCTAGACCACGAAGCAACTCCCATGCCGGCATCTCAAGGAAGTCAATGAGCATCGCCATTGATCTTGTCCGAAGACGAAGATGAAAAGAAAGAAAAGGAGTGAGAAACTTATAAAAGATTCTTAGTAGGGTATTCCATCTCCATACACATGTCATCATCATCGTCCTCAAGAACCTCGGGTTTCATTATGAAAGTAGTGGACATATGTAAAGTTCATTTATTAAGTTAAAAATACCATTAGCCGATTACCGTGTCTTTTAGCATGTATCTTAATGTTATGAATGCAGCATACTAAGTCATGAATGCATGTCAATATCTTATGCAGTATTCCAAGTACATAAGGACATAATGTAGAAGCATAAGGATCATTTCCACTATATATGCAATCATTCCTCTTTTTCTTTCTTAGGTGACTTAGCATGCAATCTATACAATCGTATGATGGGTAAAAGAATACAAATATGAGGAACCATATAACTCTTAGCATGCATGGGATGCCAGAAAACTCATGATAATTTGCCTTCTCATATTTGAACATTCAAGTTCCTTTCTTAATAACCACCCCTTTACATAACCATCCTAAATCAACCATCTCACCTTCGCTGGCGATTTACAATAACCACCAAAACTTCACTTCACCGATTACCTAGGATGAGCTCAACCTAATTAACCATCGCTAGATTTAATATGGGGTAATAGAGGGGAAAAATACATTACTTTCTTGCCTTAACTTAACTTTCTTATTATGAGCATGTAACTTACTTGGATCACCTTTCATAACCTTTAATTCGGAGAGTCTAAAGGATCATTTCCATATGTTTTATGTCACCTTAACTTTAGCATGTTATTTAGAAATGCAAGCATGAGCACATAATCATATCAACATAATTTATCAATTAACATTTCATGCTCATAAAACCCTTCATCAATGCATCTCAATTATCTCAACCATAATTGCAATTCTCCATAAAATAGTTCACATAAGCATGCCATTGTCAACATCTTATTGAAAGTAAACGTGATCCTACCCAGTATGCCGGAATCAAGGACTGGGCTCAGCTAATGCATATGCTATGTTCAACAAGGTATTAAAGATCATCATGGATGTTATTCAAACTTTCATGCTCAAGTAATTGGTAATTACTTATTATCCCTTAAACAGGTCAAAACTACAACTCGATTTAACTTAACGTTAATAACTATTCTTTTATGCATCTAAGAGATCAACTACCATGATTCTCACTGATTTTTAACCTCATGAACATTACCAAACAAAGCTGTAAGGTTGGACAACACTTAAAATTAAACCGTTTCAGGATTCTAGAGGTTACGTCTTTGACTCTTTCTTATTACCGACTTTTCCTAAGATGCTAAAATTAATTCCTAAACTAATTATGAGTGATTCTTACACATGTACTAAGAGTCAAATATCTTTTTACAGAATTATAACTTGCTGAAACAGAATCCATAATTCCATCCTTAAGATTTCTAGAAATCACATTTTTTATCCTTTCTAATTACAAGTCTTTCCTTAAGTGCTAAAAATTATCACACTAATTATTAGCAAATTTTACACACTTAAATAATCCAAATCAGCACCATACAGCAACAAAACAGTTCAAGCAGTAACCGAAAATTGAATTATTAAAAGCTTCCAAAATTACAATTTTGCGTGTTTCTAATTACTAGTTTTTGCTTAAGGTGCCGGTGATGATTTTCACAACAATTCATAATAATTTTTACACCTCTAAACCATTCCAAATAGCATATTACAGAATTAAAAGAATCAAATCAGTAGCCATAATTTAACTTCTAATAGCATCGAAAAGTTGCAAGATCAAGCATTTCTAGTAACTAGTAAGGGATCATAGACACAAGTTGGATAAAAATAAAATTCTATTCTAAGACCAACACTTGTCATGGCCGAAAATACCATCAAGAGCGGTGACCATGACTAAAACTTCCATTTAAGATACAAGGGCAAGTCTTTGAGCTCTAGAGATTTAGGTGATGGCAAGAAAATAAACGTGATATACAACCTCATTTTAGTCTTTATCATTAGGAGGTGATGGCTTGGAAAAGTAAATATGATGTGCAAGACTTGAAATATAAATATGAGAATACAAGTTTATTTTTAAGTCCTTGAACCTTTAGGTGATAACTTGAAATATAAATATGAAATGCAAAACTTAAGCTTTAAACATGAGAATGCAAGTCCATTTCTTTAGTCTTCAAGATTTAAAGTGATAATTTGAAAATAAATATGAGGTGCAAGGCATTGAAACATAAACATGAGATGCAAGAGCTTGAAATATAAATATGATGCAAGTCCATTTTTACATCCTATTAGAGCTCATTTCAAGACTTCAAGAAATGATACTTTCAACTCCATACAATCTTAACAAATGGAAGTGAGCTTTAGAGTCTCTCATTATTATGGTTCCAAGAACCTTGTTCCTTTAGACTCACCATCAAGCTTAAACAAAATCAACTTCAAGAACAACAATAAAACAATCTTTTCTCATTTTTCTCTTGAAGTCAAAAATCAAACCTTGAGCTCTAGAGGTCAAACAAATGATGGTAACACTACCAACATCAAACATCCTCATCATCAAGCCATGGTTTCTAACCATTCAACAACAATAAAACTAAAAAGAATAAAGAAGGAAAAAGGAAAAACCCAAACTGAAAATGGAAGAAAAGAAAGGAAAAAAAGCAAAGCTCATTCAACATCAAACCAAGAACCGAAAATAGAAAGGAAAAAAAGAGAAAAACTCAAAACAAAAATCCCTACCAAAGACATTTTCTTGTTGCAAAGAAAGAGCTTGATCTTGTGCAAGAAAATGAGAAAAAAAAATCCTCTTTTGGACTCAAGATGGATTCGGCCAAAGGAGGAAGAAAAGGAAGGAAAGTTTTTCTTGAGTTCTTGTGTTCAAAGATGGAAAGGTTGTGTTTCTTGATGGTGGTTTGAGGTTGAGAGGGTGGTGGAGGGTGGTTCTTGTGGTGGTGGAGGAAGAAAAGAGAGTCTTTGAGAAGTGAGAGGAGTGAATTGTAAGACCACTTTTTTGGACAAGTTGTGATTCCAAAAATTTGAATAGTAAAGTGTGTGCTTCTTTGTGTGTGTAAGTGTAGAAAAAGACACATTTGAGGGTGTAAAGGGAAGGGTATGGCCGGCCATGAGGAAAGCATGGGGGGAAGATATTTTCTTTCTTTTGTGTTAGGAGTTGTGTTTAGAGATAACTTATTTTGGCACTTGGTTAGGAATTGTTAATGGAGTGTTTGGGCTAGTAAGCAATTGATTAAAGCCATGCAAGACAAGATTAGGAAGTTAGCTTGCTCAATTAGAGTAAAACCACCTTTATTTGTTAGGAATCTCGTCACATCATGGGTTCCATGATTTGAGGAACTGGAAAGAGAAAATATTATTTCGTATGACCTGACACAAAGTCTTAGATTAAGGAAAGGATTTTGAATTTTCCTAAGCAATCTTAGGGCCCAATTAACCTCAATTAATTATTTTGACTCAAGATTAACAATTAGAATTTACTAATCTTTAATTAGAGTCTAATATTGCCTATGTTTTCTTAATTGCACAAGTAAGCTCATTATGCACATAAGCAGGGGTCATTATGCTCGTAAGCATGGGTAAAATGGTAATTTTGTACAAAACTCTGTGGGACCATCCATGCTTATACAGATGCCATGCATCCCTTAAAAATAACATTCCAGACTCCCGGGTAGCATCCGGGTTTAGTCGGCAATTAATCCCGCGTTAAATTACTTGCAAGGGGTTCTTTGGTAATTTGACATACTGGAAAAACTAGGAAATCAAGGTTTTCACCTCTAACAGAATTAATAATACATCCATTCCCCTTCAATTATCAAACTAACCCCTAGAGCATAGCTTGCACTGGTTGTCCTCAATTCCTAGTGAAAATGACCTCAGGGGTATTTTGGTCATTTTGCACAGTAGGAAAAATCAGGGCGTTACACATTGCCTCAACAAGATAAAACATCTGACATGTTATAAATAGGATCAAAGATATCTTGATGCATGTTGAGTTCCTTTAACATCATGAACTGATTGTCTCATATAGCCTTTCTTATGTAACACATAGTACATAAATAGCATATATAGTTGTAGCTCAGGGCTTATATGAATAGAGACTTGACTTGATTGAGAAACTGAGTTTTTCTCCTTTGAAAGATACTTGTCAGTAGGTCTCTATTGAATCCCTTTCATCTTATGAATGAACTATGCCATATCTTCGAGTCTTGTCAGCAAAGGATCATTAGATATAGGCTGATCCTCAAGATGATATATGTTATTCTGTCCTTTGGATCTTTGTCCTCTACAATCATTGGATTGCTCAACCTCTCAGAGGCCTGGCTCTAATACCACTTGTAGGTGAAGATGTGCATGAGAAAAGGGGTTGAATCGTGTATTTGATCCTTTTTCATTTTCTGAAGCTTCTGAAAGAAATTACTATCAAGTATAAAACTTGAAGTGCAGCAGAAATATAATTAGTGGCTTCAGAAAGTGACTTTTTGAACCTTATTAATTAAAACTCTCGATACAACATAAAAAGAGCAGGATAAAAATAGAACTGATAATAAGATAATGAAGCAATAAAAGAAAATAAAAGAGATCAGGGTAAGAGAGAAAGGACACAAATGTTTTTATACTAGTGCGGCCAATATGCCTACATCCAATACTCAACAACTGTTAAGGTTCCACTATAACAACAGCTTTCTCAACCTGAGAAAGTAAAGGTGGATAGTCTTTTCATTAGCCTTCCCAAGCTATCATCCAAGGATTTCAGAGATCACCTATAACCAAGGATTTCGAGTAGTTTTGTACTAGCCTCTCCAAGCTAACATGAGTAGTCTTGACTCTGGCCTCTCCAAGCCAACCCGTGACTGACAGGCAACTCCTTCAGCACGTTGTTAGTGGTCTTTCTCCAGCCTTTCCAAGCTGCAAGTAGTCTTAACATTGGCCTCTCTAAGCCTAACCATGTGCAATAACAATCTCTATTGATACGTTGAAAGTAGTCTTACCCCAACCTTTTCAACCTGCAAGTAGTCCTTGACTAACCTCTCCAAGTTAAACCGTGATAAGCAAGAACATCTTATTATCGCATTGCAAGTAATTTTTGTAACATCTCCTGCTGCTTTATGGATTGACGACTGTCCTTACAAACCAACACAGGTCTTTTCTGCGTGCTTTGTCCCCATCCCAAAATTGCTCAAAGTCAAGCACACTTAACTATGGAGTTCTTTAGTGATGGGCTACCGAAAAGAAGATGCATCTTGTTGGTATAGGTAGTACAAATCAATTCATATAAGCCCTCCTTAACTGTATAGTCCCATACCTACACAGTCTCAGGATCCCCCTCATTCGAGTGTGTAATCGGTTCATTCATGTACCCCTCCACTTGGAAGTCTACTAAGAACCGTTCCTTGTCCATGCCTTCTTGCACCGACGATTACTTCCTGACTTCGTCCCCGGGCATTACATGAAAAAAGGGTTTTTGAAGTCTATTAGGCAACCGTGTGACCATCCCAACTGCACGAGTACAGTGAGAATGATCCTCTCATCGCCCTGATGACACCCCATTAGAGAGGTATCATCAAAGCCATTAATCACGCTCTCTGATCACAGGGCCATGATTCATCCAGCAAACTTAGGTTCCTGTCTCCTTAAAACTCAAGGACGCAAATGTATGATCTTATAGAACAGATCCTGTTCCCACGAGGGGTATGGAGTAGTCCCACATTGGCTAGAGAGGGGAATGAAGCATGCCTTATAAGGGTATGGATACCTCCCCATTGCGAACGCGTTTTGGGCGGCGCAAGGCCGTACCAAGAACAAATCCGTAAGGGGCGCGAGGCCCCAAAGCGGACAATATCTGTAATGCCGGGGGTCTGGGCTGTTACAGATGGTATCAAAGCCGGTCTTGGAGTTAGTGTGCCAGCAAGGACGCTGGGCTCCCTAAGGGGGTGGATTCCCACGAGGGGTATGGGGTAGTTCCATATCGGCTAAGGAGGGGAACGAAACATGCCTTATAAGGGTGTCGATGCCTCCCCCTTGCGGACGCATTTTGGGCGGTGCGAGGCCGTACCAAGAACAAATTCGTGAGGGGCACGAGTTCCCAAAGCGGACAATATCCGCAATGCCGGGGGTCTAGGCTGTTACAGTTTTACCTTAGCCTCTCCAAGCTATGTCTCACTATGATCACAAACAGATCAAGGATACAAAGGTTAGGTATTTCGGTTGCCACTCAAACTAACCTACACTCAAGTTTCCTTAAAGATGAGATACATTTAAAAAGATCCTGGAAAAAATTTGAATGACTTTCTTTTTCTACTTCTTCCAAAAGAAGAACATAAATCTGTCTAAGAATCTAGAAGGAAGATTTTCTTTACACTTCAAGGATGATTACATGATAAGGATTAAATATTCTAGGAAATGGGAGGAGATTTTTGCAGAGTTTCCTCTCTTGAATCTTCAAATCTCTCTCAATGTTTTTCAAGCTTAGTATCCCTTTATATAATGGTCTTTCTTTGTGACCGTTGTCATAGATCAGTTTTCAAGTGACGTGTTGATTATCAATTGTGTCTTGAAAGAAACAACTATAAGAGAGGTTGATAGAATTGTCACATCAGTTGCAGAAGCCATTGTAAATATGAGCTTTCTAATCTCTAATCATAAGCTACTTTTTTACTTTTTGACCAATTTTTCTGAACTCCTTCTTCATGAAGCTAGGGTCGTCAATCAAAAAGGCAGAAAAGATGACGTACCAGTTTAAAACTAGGTTTGACTTGATAATTTAAAATTCAAATTTCAAATTTCCCTCCCTTTCCTGTAACATTCTTTGCTCCACTCACAGGTGAGCTTTCTGATGTACGTAATTAGCCCTTGAAGAGTTATTTTGCTTTCAGATCTTTAATCAACTTCTTGATGATGATTTCTTTGCGTTTGTGATGATTGAAAATTAAGTAACATGTTGCATATGGACATATTCTGATATCTTCATCTTTAGAGTACTTTCTGATGTTCCGTGCTACTTTCTGAAGTCTCTTTCCTTGGTTTCTTGGCTCTTGACTTGATTTCCTATAGTCATTAAGCATTTACACGTTCTTTGCACGAGATAATGATCACTTTATTTTAAGCTTAATCTCTTCACCCGAGATAAAACATGTTTGAACATGTATAGTGAAATTATTCTCGATTCAAGTCTGTTTCTATGCTTTGTTCCATAAGTATGTATACATGCTTTGGTTGAAATAATATTCACTTTCCATTTGGCTCAATCTCTTCCCATAAGATAAATCATGCTTGCACATGCAAAGTGAAACATTATTCTTGTTTTAAGTCTGTAACATACTAAATGGATTTGACCTGTTATACTTTGTTAAGAAACTCAATAGAGACATTAGTCATTCTTCAAAGTATTTTCTTTGAATTAGTTTTGTTGTCATATAAAACTTATGAGCGCAAGGGTTCTGGAGCTACCAAAAATGACCTCAGGCGCATTTGATCATTTTGCAAATGAAAAAATTGGGATTTGCAATTTTCACACAAATTACTATCTAAGCCTCATATAATATTACCCTAATGTTGAAAATACCCTATTGAGGGTTGTTCGGCCTGAAATCTCATGCAAAATTCACCTAGGAACATTTTGGTAATTTTGTACAGTAGGAAAAATCGGGGCATTACAATAACTGCCACTAGTATATTTGATTTGGATAGAATTTTTGTGTACGTATTCTTTTGATGGGTTTCATACTAAAGCAGGTTGTGATATGTATTTTGATGCATTCCGAGCAGTCCCTGCATGGACTTTTTGATATATACCCTATGATTAGTGGATGACTATATATTATACATGTACTATCGAGGTATGTTTGCCTACGTCTATATAAACAAATATACTAATGATATTATTACTTTGAGAAAATCTAATCAGACTCATTTATACAATTTTTTCTCTCTATTCATAAAGTTGCAACTATATGTCACAAAACACTATCACTTCCTACTATGGATACAAACAAGGAGTAATTTACTAGGATAAGAGCTTATAAATAAATGGGTCAATTATTACATGGCATATAAATATGGTATGCAGTACCATACTCTTAGTTATGATGTCACAGCCTAGGTGGAACATTATAATTTAATGGGTGTTACACTAATACTTTATCCTTACCTTTGTCCTATCTCCCCTTGGCCTCGGGTGACTCCTTGTCCCAATTTCATAGTTACTATTCACACTCAGCTAGGAAATTTTTTCTACTCATTTGTTGGGTCATCTTCATTATCACTAAGTCTATTAGAATACGAAAATTCTCATTAATAAAGTTTAAATTAATTTATAGACAATTTTGAGATGTTATATTATTACCCACTTTAAAAAAATTATTTTGCCCCTAAAATTTCATACATGGAAATAGTTCTGGGTGATCATTCTTCATGTTTGATGTCTCTATCAATGATCTAAATTGGAGGTGTTTTGAATGTTAGGTTATCCTTTAATTGTATAGATTTGAGTTCTAACACATGACTTGGATTCACATGGTATTTTTAAGTTGGGATGCATGAAAGAAACTATAAAGGTTTGAAAAATATGGGGAGGTAAGGCTACCTGGTAGGTAACTGACCCAATTTGTTGAAAAATTTGAAAAAGACCTATTAATCAAAGTGATAACTTCTTATCTACCTATTCTTGTGATGGGGATGACTTTCAGGAGTATATGTTCTCCCCCTTGGAATTCTAAAGATTTTCTTCGATTAGCAGCATAACTCTTTTGATGACTATGTGTAGTGAGAATCTTACTTCAAATTTCTTAAGTCTGTTTAATAGTTTGATTGACAAGGTTAGGCCCTAACAAACTTGTTTCTCCTAGGTCATCGTAGCATAAGGGTGATTGGTATTTTATTCCATTGTGATACCCAGTATATACGTGGCAATGGATAAGTTCCGTTTTGCCTCGGGGTCCCCTGGGACCCACCCGTGTTGTCGAAAAAGCCCCGAAATGCCCGGAGGACCCTTAACACAACTGATGTGTGAACTGTCACCGTGCGGTCCATGACCGCTATAGTGGTCACAGAGGGGTGATGCTGCGTTTTTGGCTCCGGGGGACCGCTATAGCGGTCATGAGAATGTTTTGGGGGTGTTGGAGACCGCTATAACGGTCTTGGACCACTATAGTGGTCATGTATGGGGGCAGCAGCGTGGTTTTACTCCCTGGAGACCGCTATAGCGGTGTGAACAATGCACAAACAGTGCAAAACGCGTCGTTTCGCGTTAGTGACACCCCCAACCCCTATTTAAACACCCCAACTCAGAAATTTTCCCCCATTTCCGAGCCCTACCTCTCCAAACTCCCTCTCCCACTCCTTTCTCAGAAATCCACTCCATTTCTTTCCCTCCCAAGAGATCAAAGGTAAGATTTATGGACATTTCTTGTTCCTTTCCTTCCCATTTCATATCTTGGTGATTTGGTTGTGGTTTGTCTCCATTTTTATTATGTGGGGGTACTCCCCTAATATTGTTAGAGTTGTGTTTGAGTAATCTAGAGGTTAACGGAGACTAATTTAGAGTTTTATGGCTTTAATAGTAGACGTTGGTGCCATTCCTCCTTTCCAGAGTCCCCGCGGAGTTAGCGGTTCACATTCTACCCCTCCAGGTGAGTGGATTTGAGCTCATGACCTTAGTTTGGTAATTATATTATTATTTTCTAGCATTACGGAGTATTTAGAGGATTTAAAATGGATTTTAGTGCAATATGACTTCATGAAAAATATATATATTTCGCTAGAAAAGCTCTGTTTGAACTTATGCATAAAAATATGATTTTAGAACCACATGGGACCATATTTATTTTATAAAAAGCTTCATATGATTAAATTCATAAAATTGATTCGATTATAAATAGATGAGAATTGCTATGATTTACGAGTTGAGATTTAAGAATTTACAAATGCTAGAAATGGTAAGTATTAAACTAGAAACATAGAACTCCCCTTTTGATATTCAAAGCTTTTAGTATAGAGAGAGTTACTGAGAGGAACAGAACTGTGAGTTAACGGCAGTTATTCCGTTAACCTTGGTATACCAAGGCCCGCCAGGGGCAATTCATCTTGAGTTAGATCTGTCCGCCAGGGACACGGTTCGCCAGGGACCGAAGAGATCACATTAGCTAGGGGCTTTGTTCACCAGGGACTTAGCACCCTCCCTATAGTTAATGAGCACACTGTTCTCTTGCGTAATTCTTGAAATTTTAATGATTATAATTAATATGTGAAGTAATAGAACTGTTTATAAATGTTGTATTTTACCATTATTTATATATTATGTTTTCCTGTCCCATGTACGGTTATGAGTGAGGATCCACTCACTGAGTTTTGATTTTCAAAACTCACCCCTCTCTTCTCCTTTTTTCCCACAGATTCAGGTGTAGCACAGGATCCTCCTCTTCCACCCCTCAGCAGTAGTTTTCTTCAGTTTGGGTGAGCTTCGCTTTGGCGTGAAGCATTAGTACTTTTGTTCATGGTAGATGTGCTCCAGTGATGTGACGGGCAGGATCCCGGACTGCATATAGTTTATTTTGCATTTTGATTTTATACCATGATTCTTGTATTTCACAGCATATCACCTATAGATATTTTGTATATGATTACTCAGTTGAGATGTATATTATAGCAACAGTTATGCTATTTATTTATGAGGAATGGGTCTATTTTACCAATAGTAAAAATTTATGATTAATCTGAAAAATTATCAAATCATGTTTTATGAATTAAAGTAAGCATATAATACGGTACAGAAATCATGAGGCTTACATGGGGACCGGTTTCCCTCATGTGCCGGTCACGATCCAAATCGGGTCGTGACATCCATACAAAGCTTCATATGGAGCCATGCTAATGCTAGCGTGATGACTATTATTGTAAGCAAATTCAACCAATGGCAATAACTTGTCCTAATTTCCTTCCTGTTCAATCACGCATGCCCTTGGATGTCAACCAAAGGGAAAATATTTTCCACACAAGGTGTATTATCCAAGGGAAGGTTTGTTCTTTGATTATTGATGGAGGGAGTTTCACTAATGTTGCAAGTGCTAGAATGGTGTCCAAATTGGGATTGGAGACTAAACCTCGCCCACAGCCATAAGCTTCAATGGCTTAGTAAGGATGATGAAATGATTGTAAGTAAGCAAGTAGAGGTAGAATTCTCCATAGGAAAGTATGATGATACAGTTTTGTGTGATGTGGTGCCTATGGAAGCTTGTCGTTTACTTCTTGGTTGACCTTAGTATGATAAGAAAGCTCTGCATAATGGGTACACAAATAAATTTTCATTAACACATAAAGAGAGCAAGACTATTATTACCCTTTGTCTCCAAGAGAAGTTGGTGAGGATCAATCCCAAATGAAAGATAAAAGAAAACAGGGAAGAAAAAAAAGGAGAGCAAAAAGAAAAAGGAAAATGGAGGTGAAAAGGGAAAGGAAAAACAGAGTGGAAAAATAAAAGGAAAGTGATTATAACTCCAATGCTTTTATTTTTGAGTAAGGAAAGTAAATTAAATGAAGTTGGTACTACTAACTCTATTCCATGTGAAGTTTCTTCTTTGTTATAGGAATTTGAAGATATCTTTCCCAAGGAGATATTTCACGGTCTACACCTTCTACGAGCATAGAACATCAAGATGATCCCATTCCCAAAGCTTCATTACCTAATAGGCTAGCCAATAGGAGTAATCCACAAGAGACCAAGGAGATCCAAAAGCAGGTTGAAGATTTAATGCAAAAAGGGTTGGTGCAAGAAAGTTTAAGTTTGTGTGCAGTTCCAATCATTCTAATGCCTAAGAAGGATGAAACTTGGAGGATGTGCACTGATTGTAGAGCCATCAATAACATCATGGTAAAGTATAGACATCTCATTCCAAGATTAGATGATTTGTTGGATGAATTGCATGGTGCTTGTGTGTTTTCTAAAATTGATCTTAAAAGTAGATATCAGCAAATCAGGATAACAGAGGATGATGAATGGAAAACTACCTTTTAAGACTAAATATGGTCTTTATGAATGGTTGGTTATGCCACTTGGATTGACAAAGCATCTAGCACTTTCATATGTTTGATGAATATGTGCTTAGGAATTTTTTGGGAAAATTTGTTGTTGTTTATTTTGATGACATCTTGATTTAAGCAAATCTTGTGATGAGCATGTGATGCATTTGAGGTGTGTGTTAGAAGCTCTTAGGTATGAAAAATTGTATGCCAACGTGGAAAAATGTGTTTTTTTTTACAGACCATTTACTTTTCTTGGTTTTGTTGTTAGCTCACAAGGAGTGCAAGTTGATCAAGAGAAAGTAAAAGCTATTCAACAATAGCCAACTCCTAAGAATGTTAGTGAGGTAAGAAGCTTTCGTGGCTTAGCTAGTTTCTATAGGAGGTTTGTTAAAGATTTTTTTTCTTAGTTCATTGGCTTCATCCTTGAATAAAGCAATTAAAAGGCATGTAGGATTTAGATGGGATAAGAATAAGAGCAAGTCTTTGCTGTCCTCAAAGATAAATTAACTCATGCACCTTTTTCTTGCATTACCTAATTTTGCTAAATCTTTTGAGCTTGAATCTGATGCATCTAGTATGGGAATAGAGGCTGTTTTGATGCAAGAAAGACACCCAATTGCTTCTTTTAGTGAAAATTTAAATGATCTTGTCCTTAACTATCCCACATATGATAAAGAGTTTGTATGCATTAGTAAGGGCATTACAAACATAACAGCATTACCTTTTACCTAAGAAATTTGTGATTCATGGTGACCATGAGTCCTTGAAGTATCTAAAAGGACAAGGCAAGCTCAATAAGAGGCATGCCAAGTGGGTTGAGTTCCTTGAGAAATTTACCTATGTGATCAAGCATAAGAAAGGTAAGGCTAATATGGTTGTTGATGTCCTTTCAAGAAGGTATGCTCTGTTCTCCACTCTTGAAACTAAATTCATTGGATTTGAGCATATATAGGAATTGTATGAGCATGATCCAGATTTTTCTCAGGTTTATAAGAATTGTTTGCCTGATGTCCAAAATGGAAAAGTTCTATTAGAGAGATGCTTGTGCAGGAGGCACACGAGGGGTGTTTAATGGGGCATTTTGGGGTCCAAAAGACTTTAGACATACTTTATGAACATTTTTATTGGCCACATATGGGGCATGATGTGCATAAATTTTGTGAAAGATGTATTGTTTGTAAGATGTCTAAGTCAAAGGTAATATCTCATGGACTCTATACTCCTTTGCCAATTCCTAGTTATCCTTGAACTGATATATCTATGGACTTTGTTTTAGGACTGCCTCAAACAAAGAATGGCAAGAATTCCATTTTTGTGGTGGTGGACAGGTTCTCCAAGATAGCTCATTTCATACCTTTCAAAAAGCTGGATGATGCTTGTCACGTGGCTGACTTGTTTTTCAAAGAGGTAATGAGGCTTCATGGATTGCCTAGGAGCATTATGAGTGATAGGGACACCAAGTTCCTAAGTCACTTTTGTAGGACACTATATATGGGATAAGATTGGAACTAAATTGTTTTTCTCAACTATTTGTCACCCCCAAATTGATGGGAAAACTGAAGTAGTTAATAGAACTCTTTCTACTCTCCCTAGGGTTGTTATAAAGAAGAATATTAAGTCATGAGAAGAATGTTTGCCTCTTGTAGAGTTTGCATATAATAGGGTTATCCATACCACTACTAAATGTTTTCCTTTTAAGATAGTGTATGAAGTTAACCCCTTGACTCCTCTTGATTTATTGTCTACCTGAAATTTCTGATTTTAAGCATAAAGATGCATAGGCTAAGGCTGACTTTGTAAAGAAGCTGCATGAACAAGTGAAACTTAAATTGAGAAGAAAATGGAAAATTATGCAAAGCAAACCAATAAGGTCATAAAGAAGGTTGTGTTTGAACTGGTGATTGGGTTTGGGTACACATGAGAAAGGAGAGATTTTCATCTCAAAGGAAATCCAAACTTCAATCTAGAAAAGATGGTCCATTCCAAATCCTAGCAAAGATTACTGACAATGCTTATAAAATAAACCTTCCAGAGATTAATGACAATGCTTATAAAATAGACCTTCCAGGTAAGTATAGTGTTAGTGTTACTTTCATTGTCTTTGATTTATCTCCTTTTAATGTAGGTGATGAAGTTTCCAATTTGAGGATGAATTCTGTTCAAGAAAGAGAGAATGATGAGGACATGGAAGGAAGCAAGTCTAAGGAAGGTAGCAAGGATGAATTACAAGGCCTTGGAGGCCTAATGACAAAGGCAAGATCTAAGGAGGCTAAAGAGGCTCTAAATAAATTCGTGGTAACTTTATTTGACGTAGGCATAAGTCTTGAAGAATTGAAGCCTAAGATGGTGAATTGCTTAATCCAAATTGAACGAATAGAGGTTTTAGATGCAGCATGAAGGCTGCATCTATATTTGGGCCAATCTGCACCTATATTTTTTTTTTCTCTTTCTTATTTTGAATTTAGGCTTGTAATAAGGCCTATTTGCCTATTACAAAAGGCAAAACCAAATTTTTGGAAAGGGGATTTCAGAACGTAATTGTTAGAGTGTGAGACTTGCTCTTTCTTGGTTCTTCATAGAATCTTTGAACTTATCAAGGGTGCTCATCCTTGTGACGTTCCTAGGCTTATCAATCTCTTGATTGTGACATCTTATTCATCCTCTTTTGTTCTTGTTATATTTCACATTTAAATCCAAAAAATATTCACGTTTTTACCCAGAAACATCTGTTAGCCTTCATCCATATCTCATGATATACAAATCAGATTTATGTGGTTCTTGAGCCTAAATTGAGTTTCAGAATGTCAATTTTCTTCTCATTTTCAAATCATCCAATTTTGAGACCTGTAGCGTGAAATACATGGTTTTGTTAACTTCATGCTGAATTTGCATTTTTCAACCTTGGTAAATCCTTCTTGCATGATTCATGGAGGTTGGATCATGTCACCAATACCAACTAGGCTCCATGGAGAGGAAATGGTACTAATATCTATCATAACAACCATAAAGCTCTAGACTAATCTTTAAAAATCTCTAGATAACTCAAATATAGTTCTAATAACATTGGAGGAGTACCCCCCCACTTGACAATGCTGGAGAACAATGACAACCCATACTTTAGAACATGAAAGGATGAAGAAGGGAGGCAAATAAAACCAACTAAATCCCTTACCTTTGGGCTTTAGGGGAGAAGGATTGGTGTTGGATTGTGAGAGGAAGAGAGAAAATGTGTTTGGGAGGGTGAAGGTTTCGGTTTTATGATTGGGAGCCCAAGCTTGGGGTGTTTAAAAGGGGCTCACTTATCCAAAGATGTGTCATTTTCTCTTTGTCTTTGGCATCGGGGTCCCATCAGAGCGAGTAAAGCTCACTACAATAGGCCTAGCTGACCCCTAAGGGACAACTCAACTCTTGGCCTTTCACGCATCTGGGGGCCTTCCTAGCAACACAAGTGGATCCCGAGGAACCCTAGGGTCGTACTAAACTTGTCTAAATACACATGTACTTAAGGTATCACATAAGTTGACAAATACATTTATGAGGTTCCCTTCGACATATCAAAGGCATGTAAAGTTGAGAAAGCTATCAAAGTAAAGAAAATCATTGCATTTATCATATGCATACTCATATACTAAATTATTTGCCTATGATGATATACTATGAGTTTGAGCATTATAATGCATTTGAATTAAGTGATTGAATTTTACAAGAAACCTACTTTGGAAGGATAATTTTGAACTTTAAAATGAATCTTTGTTATAATATGCATGATCACATTATTTGTTTAATAAACTGAAGTCGTAGGGATGATAACGATGACATTGATTATTATGTATTTGGGGTATCCTACTGAGAATTTCATAATTTTTACCCCTATATTTGTGTGTTCCTGTATCGTTTCCTGATAGCCCATGAGAATAATGAAGCTGCTCATGCTGGAGTCGCATTCAAAATAGCTCGATGGCCGAAATCCACTATCAAGTTTTCTTTTTTGTTATATATATATATATATATATATATATATATATATATTTATATATAAACATTTATGAAGGCAGAGATGTATATTAAGGCTCGTACAAGAGCTTTTTCATGTATTCCTTGACTACTCTTTTTTCCTTTTATGTATTTAAATACAATTATGAATTAGTTACTACAGACTCGATCAGATATGTTATAGATAATTAAGCAAGGTTAGCTAATTTAACAACTCTCAAGTCTGATATCATGGTTTAAAGGGTGATGTTATACTTAGGAGGGTGTTACAGAAAACATGAAAAGATGGGTTGAATCATGAAACTCAAAAACCTTTTGCTTTCTGAAACTTTAAAACAAATTCTACAAAGCACAAGACTTGAACGGCCCAAAAATTCAAGATAGTTAGCTTTAGAAAATGACTTTTTGAAGTGTCTAGAAAAACAAGCAAGTTCAAAAAGTGATAAACAATAATTTTCAAAACATACACAAATACATAAGAGCACACAAATTAGATTATGAGAGATAGAGTATGAAGAGAATCACACAAGAGATTGGGTTGCCTACATCCAATCCCTAATAGAAACTTGTTGAAAGTTCCACTAAAACACCATTCTTGTACAAGAGATTACAAAGATAGTCTTTCTCTAGCCTTCTAAAGCTATCTCTAGTGAGTAGTCAATACAATCAACCCTCACTCGCAAGTATTATTTAACTAGCCTTTCCAAGCTATCACAAATTATCACTAACGGATCAAGGTATAAAAGATTTGAAGGTTTTGGTATATCACTCAAAACACACTTATGTTTCCTAAGATGTGTATCAAGGGTAAACAAACACTTAAGAGACTTCTTTTTGAATTCTCACAAGAGGTTGCTAGCTAATAATTCCTAGAAAGAATATTTTGGATTACATAAAATGGATTTCAATGAAGAACAAGCTTCAAAAATTTGAATACAGACTTGAATATTTTAGTGCATAAAAGTTTATTCCAACTTGAATGAATGATGCTTTTATACTTGAAATTTGAATAAGACCAATTGTCCTTGATTTGATCACCATCATATGTGTTGACCAATGGTTGTGTCTAGGATTGGTCTTCTAGAAACTGTAAGCTAAGCTTCTAGCGGTGATAGCTATATTGGTACAAAAGTAATGTGTCCTTTATTCCTTGTGTACTGTATATGCTTCAAAAGCATCTTTCAACATCATATATCCTTTTTGAACTTCTCAGCCTATGAAATCTTCACCAAGAATTTATTTCTTTCAAGCAAAAAGCTAATATATCATGAGCAATGACTTTCTAAGGCTTTATGTCCTATTTGACACCATATCTTCAATTTCTGATGATATTCTTCACTTTGAGCTCTTCTAGCTCATATTGAGTTTCTTTCTAATGTAGATGTGTCAGATTCTTCTTTTAGTGACCACGATTGAATTTGGTAGAGATGTGCTTGATTTGGTAATGGATAACCACCTTCTAATGCTATCATGTCACTTTCTGATGTTCCAACCCACTTTCTGGTACTTTAATCTACTTTCTAACATATCTCAGACACTGTAACTCACTTTCTAAACTATTTTTCATACTTCAAAAAAAATTATAAACTTTTAGAATGAGTTTTATATTAAGACGAATCACGATAGTATGAAAAATGTTTCAGGAAACTAGTTACATATGACTTGATAAAGTTCCTATTTAAGACTTGAGAAACGCATGTAAATTATTAGTTTTTTCTTCAAAACATTTTATCAAAATTTGCTTTGTTGTCGTTCAAAATTTAAACTCTAAGAGCCTTCTCAAGGATTCTGGAGCTAACAATATTTACTTAAATGTGTTTGCTTCGCTAATATGATTTGAGGATAGAACATGTTTCCTTTCACATGATTAAATAAATAATCGACAATCAGGAACTTAAATATATTTCTATTGGCGAAGAGACGTGAACACACATCAAGCAAAGTGATATTGATATATAAGGAGTTGCGTGTTAGTTTTTTCTAAAATTGTGTATCTATGGTATCATGGGTATGTTAGTATGAATTTGTACAAGTCTCCTAGCTATGGTATGAAGGCCAAGGATTAATTGGTCCCCCAACGTTGGGGACCAACATTAGTCCCCTCTAAGTAAATGAATTTCAAATGTTGGATGGCCAAAATTTTTCATCAAACGGTTCAGTTCCAAACACATAGGTTTTGCAATGAGTTTGTTAATAAGCCACTATTGTTTACGTTATTTACCCCTGTGGCCTTTCTTTTGTGTAGGACTTCCATCTTTGCTTGGGCTATTTACTCCGATTCTTGCTTCATTGTGGTGTCCGCCCTCGGTGTGAAGACCCTCTGGTTGTCAGACATCCTTACCAGTTCCATGATGAAGATCCTCCATGACTACACTAACTCAGAGTTTTCTGCGTGAACCTCAACCCCCAACCCAACGTCATCATTTCTGCTTCCTTCATTGTGACCGTTAGGGCTTCGGACATCACGTGTAACATCCTAACTTTCAACAAATACGCCTAGGATGCATAATGGTTAATCGTTAGTTGTTACCCTTTCGTCTTAGAATTTTACTTAATTTTTTGTTCTTCGAAAATAAGTCTATGGAAAATATGACCCATTTTCTTTTTGAAAAATCAAACTATGAGCTGTTCGCATATACGTTATAGCATATAATTATTCGTCACATAGCATACATACAGATCACAATAGAATCTAGCATAAACTGAGAACATCATCATATCATAACATTAACTTCAAATATCAAGTCAAATAATAATAATAGTGATATACAGGAATATTCCACATACATACTATAACAATAATACTAAGGCCACCTATGGAGGTTGAGCATACAAATAACTCAAAAGCTAATCATAACTATGGTGTAGCGAAATCCCTCATGACTAAATTACGAACTCGTATAAAGACAAGGCAACTTTTAAGTGTTGTGAAAATGAAAGACTATCTCCGTTTCCACTACGCCACTCTGATTCAGACCGTAGTACAGCTTCTATGTCGGCATTTCAGGGAAGTCCACCGGCATCACCATCAACCTTGTCTAAAGATGAAGATGGGAAGAAAGAGAAGGAGTGAGAAACTTATACAAGAATCTCAGTAGGGTTTCCATCTCCACACACGTGACATCATCATCGCCCCCAGGAACCTCGGGTTTTATTATGAAAGTAGTAGGCATAAATAAGATTCATTTATTAAGTTTCAAATACCATTAACCAAGGCTCGTATCTTTATCAAGTATTTCATGCATGCATGGTAATGCCTCAGTGCACTAGTAACACATGCAAATAACATAGCCATACTCATAACATGAATTAATAACGCGTAAGTTCATAACTAAAGATAAGTTAGAGAACTAAAGCAGTTGCAAATAAATGAAGACATGATGGGGCAAATGCAATGAGTCAAACATCTTTTAACATGCATGGGAAGGTAAGAGGACCCATGATAATTTACTTTCTCATGAATGAATTCTCAAGTTTCTTTTTCATCAATCCACCCTCTTACGTTAACACCAAATCCAACCTACACACCTTCCCCGGTGATTTTAAAATTTACACCAGGACCAACTAACCTACCGATTATCTAGGATGAACTCAACCTAACTAGCCGTTGCTAGATTTAACATGGGGTAATAGAAGGGAAGAAACACATCACTTACTTGCCTTTTTTATTATGAATATGCAACTTACTTGGATCACCTCTCATAACCTTTAATTCGGGGAGTCTAGAGGATCATTTCTACGTGTTTTATGTTACCACAAACTTAGCATGTTATATTGAGATGCAAAAGCACAAACATAACATATAATATCACATGCTTTCATATTACTCATCATATGCATCTCAAATATTCCAAGTGTAATCATGACATGCCATAATAAATTATGTAATTGATAGCTAATTATGTAACATATTCAGCACGTATATCCTCAAGCCATGTCATGAACCAGTCATCTCAAAATAAAAATGCTCATTAGCCCTTAAACGGGTCAAACTACAAGTCGGGTAAATCTAACTTTTGAGAATATTCTTTTATGCATCTAAGGGATTAATTGTAATGATTTCCACTAATTTTCAACCTCATGAGCATAATTAAACAATGCCAGATAGGTTGGGTAGTGTTTGAAATTAAACAATTTGGGTGTTCTAGAAGTTACCTTTTTAACCCTTTCTCATTATCGACTTTTCCTAAGATGCTAAAATTAATTCCTAAACTATTTATTATGGATTCTAACACATATACACATGACAAAACACATTTTTACCAATTAAATGCATGCTGGAATAGAATCTATAATTTCAGTTTTTGAAAGCTTTAGAAACCACATTTTTTATCCTTTTTAGTTATTAGTCTTGCCTAAGGTGCCAAGAATGATTATCACAATAATTAATAATATTTTTTACACATTTAAATCACTCCAAACAGCATATATCAGGTCTAGAAATGCTAGAACAGAATCCAAAATTTAACTTCCAAGAAGCATTCAAAGTTGCAAAGGAAGGCTTTCTAGTAACTTGTTTCACTCAAAAATTGATTCTAAGTCAGAGGACACCCTTTAAAAGCAAATTATCCCTTTACAAATATAAATAAATGCCTTAGGTCAGTAGCGAAAACTTAAAGTTTCATTAATAGGATTTTGATCATAAAATCTTACTTCAATAATTTTAGGAGTTATCAATCCTTTTAAGAGAAATTGCAAGGTACAAGTTTTGAAAGCCTCAAAGCAATGATACACTAAACTTTAAAAACTTTGTTCCATTGAAACCAAAACATATTTGCAAAGATAAATGCCCGTGGAACCAAAATTCCTAGATAAGTTGAAAGGGGTAAGTCTTTAGTTTTAGATATTTAGGTGATGACATAAACATGCTAATATAAGCCTCATTTTAATTTTGATATTATAAGATGATAGCAATGGAAATATAAATATGATCTGCAAGACTTGAAAAATAAACGTGAGAAATGCAAACTCATTTTTAATCTTTAAGTTTAGGTGATGACTTGAAATGTAAACATGATAGACAAGAAATATAAGCATGGAATGTAAGTTCATTTCTCATCTTCAAGCTTTAAGTGACAACTTAGAAATAAATATGAGGTGCAAAGTGTAACGCCGATTTCTCGCTAGAGTGAAAATGACCAAAATGCCCACGAGGTCATTATCACCGGAATTCGAGGAAAGCCAGGTCCCAAGTACTCCAAGGGCAAGCTCAATGTTGGAAGGGGATTGGATGACTTCTGTTTCTTTCCGGGATCGGAAATCTCATTTTTCGAGTTTTCGGGTCGAAACGACCAAAATGCCCCTGTGGCATTTTACCCTTTTGCAAGTGCCGGATGAACCCGAAACCTCTCCAGATGGTTTTAAAAGATGTTTTTTTGTTTTCTGTGGTCTCAGTTTTGGTCCCGGAGGTCCCGGGCAAAATAAGTGCAAAATTACAGTTTTGCCCGTAGTTTCATATGTTTACACCTAATCACACGGTTAAGTCAAACCTAAGCAATATTAGGCTCTAATCGAAGGTTAATTAATTTCCATAATTAATCGAAGGTCAAAATAATTTAATAAGGATGATTAGAACCTAAAATTGCTTAGATAAACTTAAAACCCTATCTTTAAATTCAAGGACTTTGAGTGTAGGAATCAATGAATAGTGTGCAAATAGTGCACAAATAATGTTGTCTCTCTCTTTCCTTAAATCATGGGATTGTGTTACACATTGTTTATTCACAAATGAGTTTTAAATTCTCTAATGATGTAAGAGCACTCCTAACCTTGTCATAAAATTCCTAATACACATGCTTAGTTACCTAAACTTAAGCTTAATTACTCCTAACCTTGTACCTAAACTAACCTACACTTAATCCTATCATTAGCACCCAATTACATGGAAGATTTTTCCTCTCTCCTTGCTGCCCAAATCTGACTGAAATCATCCCCCCCATTTCCATGAATTATTTCATTTCAAACATAAAGGAAAATCACCTCAAATCACCTTACTTGTCATGCCTTGTCATAATTTCAATCAAGCTTGCTTTTCCAAATGAATAACCAAGTAAAATAAATCATTCCCTTCAATTATTTGTGGCTGAAAAACTTCTAGCCATGTTGGTCTTCTAGAAGCCTAATTTCATCCACAATTTAAAGAAAAGATCACTCAAAAACCCATGCTTGAAGCCATACCTTGTGTCATGAGCTCCATGCTTCAAACCATGCTTGTATGACACCATCAAAGAGATATTTTCTCTTTCTTACCATCAGCCATGCTTTCCATTCTCTCACCTATCACTTTGTTTTTCTATAAATAGGGAGCTTGTGTTAGCATTGGATGCACATTGAGCATTTGCTAAAGCTTAGAGTAGTCTTGCTAGTTTCTTTCTTTCTCTCAAGTCCCAAAGAGTTCCTTTCTTTTTCATCTTCATCTTTTTCATCTCTTTGCTTCATCATCATCATCTCATAACCTTCACACATCACCCCATAACCTTGAATCACCATCAAACCTCTCAAATATTTCATCTCAAACACAACCTCACCTCAAACACAACTCTAACCTCCTTATCTCCCCTTGGCCGAAAACATCAAGCCTTTTGGAGGAGCTCATCATCTTGTTTTCTTCTCTCAAAGTTCAAGCTCTTTGTCTTCACTCTAGGTAGGAGTGTTTCTTTGCATCTCATTTCCATGAAAAATGAGTTTTTCTCTAGCTACCTCTTGGAATTTCTTTTTTAAAACTCTCTTGGTTTCCTTCTTGAGTTTTCGGCCTTCATGACCTTTAAACTCATAAATGATGGCTTGATGATGGGGATCTCTAGATGATGACTATGTGTTCATCACAATGAGACCCCTAAAGCTTGAGTTTTCTTTAGTTTTTATTATTATGCTATGAAGTTCACTAATGTTTTCAACTTAAGAAAATAAGAATGATTTCAAAAAGGAATATGGGTTACTTTCTCTTAGCCTCATGATTTCGGCCATAATTCCTTTTCTTGAAAATATGGAGATTTCTTTTAGTTCCATTCTCTTGACTTGATGAGACTATGTTGGGGTTGTGAATATTGGTTCTTTAAAGTCTTGGACGAGCTCTAGTTATTAAACCAAAATGAACTTGCATTCATATTAGTTTATGCCTTGCATAGCATGATTTATTTTTATGTCATCACTAATGCTCTAAGACTAAAAATGAACTTGCATATTCATATTTAATTTCCAAGCATTGCATTTCACGTTTATTATTCAAGTCATCACTTAAAATCCAAGATAATAACAAATTGCATCTCATATTTATTTTGAGCTATTTACTTTTCAAGTTCTCACTTTATTTCCCTAATGAACAATAAAAATAAAGTGCATGGCATGTTTATGTTTTGTCATCACCTAAAGCTCTAGAGCTCAAAGATTTGTCCCAAGGTCTCAAATGAGAGTTAGACATGGAAAGCATTCTCTTAGAATGCCCACTTCGGCTATGTGAGATGAATGAACTTAGGATAAGTTTCATTTGATCACAAATGCCCATAAGCTATGCTTTATAATTTTTCTAAGTCTATGTGGATTCAAAGAACATATAGAACTAAGTTTTATGGATTTAGTACCTCTTGAAATAAATTCAACTTAGCTACTGCCCTTATAAATATCTTGATGATTTTAGATGTTAAAAATGTTTACAAAAGAGTTTTGAAGGTTTTAAAAAAGGTTCCAAGAGAAACTAGTATCCTATGTGCTTTAAAAAGTATGTTTTATGCCTTTGTATGGAGAGTGTTGTTTCGGTTCCGCCTTGCTATGATTGGCCACTGTATCAGCTGTTTTAACGATGATAACATGCTTATGTTTAAGTATGATCAATGGAAAAACTCATGAGTAAAAGATAAGAAAGGTTAGAAACTAGAAAAGAATTAATTTGAGAGTTCTAGATCCCTTAATATTAGAATTTTCTGGATTCTGTCCAGCAAGGTTTAGTAATGATAATCATGGTTCTAAATTAGTTTAAATGTGTAGAAATGACTCATAATTGGTTTAGGACTTGATCTTGGTGCCTTAGGAGCAAACCGAACTTAGAAAGGGTCATTGTCGTGACTCCTAGGTACCCGTAAAGTTGAAATTATGAATTCTGCACCTTTGAGATTGAGAGACATTCTTGACCATAGTATGAAGAGAGATATACTTAGTCATAACCTCCTAAGTAGCCGAGAGGTTAGCTTTGAATGATTCATAACTTAGACTGTGAGTTAAAGACCATAGCGGTCAATGCATAAAACATTAAGAATATGAGAATGATATTTATATGATACTAAGGTATGTTAAGATGTTTTATGATGATGCATATGTTATGTGAAGGATGATGACGTTATTCATATGAGGAATTCATGAGAATATATGTTTATGTGGCATAAAACAAATTTGGAAGAAATTCGGCGTGATGCCATCGTGCCGCCGAATTTCCGACAAATTTGGGGACTTAAAGATTTTGAAAATTAAAGTACTAAGATGGGTTCTAGGATGACACCGGTTTGGCCGAGCACCTCCATAGAACTCATGTGACATCGGTACCCATTTTTTTTTGCTCTTAGGTGACACCAGTTCGGCTGAGCACCCTTAAGAGATTTGCCCCCTAACCCGTACTCAGATAGTCGGGATTTATGATTTATGATACGCTTATCATTAAATGGTAAGTAAGAACTAGTGACGACTAGTTAAGGTATGAGCTCATAACCTAGAGATGGACATGTTCTGGGTGACACCGGTTCGGCCGAGCACCCCCAGTTTGATTGTCTTTTAGGGTGGCCCATAAGGAAGAGAAGTTTTATGATTATAATTATGTCACTAAGTTTGTCCCATATGAATGTGTTCTAATTGCCACTTAATACCACTAAGTATGATGATGATTGATGTATGTGCATTAAGTAGCGCCACGCATACATTCTTTATTATGTTGCATTCATGACATTAAGATCATCCTAAAATGAATGGACCTTGGCTAAAATACACTTTAGAACTTAAAATGAACTTGATGTATGCTCACTTGTCTTTATGAAATAAACCCAAGGTTCCTGGGGATGTGAACGATGTAACCCTAGGATAGGAGACTCCTACTGAGATTCTTTACTAAGAATTCTCACTCCTCTCTCTCTTCTCCCATCACATCTTCAGAGAGCGATGGCGATGTTCGTTGACTTCATTGACACGCCAGCCAGGGAGGTGCACTACACCCTATGGAGCTTTCGAGTACACAAGCATTGCAAGGATATTCCCTTCGGCTGTATCTTTTGGGAGGGGTGGTGGATTTATACTCGTAGCTTACTAGGAGGGTAGCATTTCGAGTTTTTATTGTAGTCGCACCCTACACTTGTGTTTCTTATTGTATTTTATTTCTTCTATATTACAAGCTCTGCCTGTACCTATGCGGGTATGACTACCCATGTACTCTAAATATATTATTAATGAAATGTTTCTCTTGTTATGATGATTTCTGCTCCACCATTATATGTTTTCCTTTTTGAGCTCTCTCTATGAGTGTTAATCATGTCTCACGTTTCTGTTATTTGAATAGTTAAGTTCGCGGCTCTCACTTTGTTTTATACTTTCAAAAAAATTTTACCGTAATTTCCGCTAAATATTTTCAAGAAAAAGATGAGACTATGAGGTAATAGCCTAATGTTTAACCTAATGTGTTCTAGAAAGTTGGGTTAAAATTAGGGTGTTACACAAAGCTTGAATGCAAATATGGAATATAAAGACTTGAAATATAAATATGAATGCATTTTCATTTATTATTTCTTTAAGTCCTAAGCTCAAGACTCCTATTTAGAGTAATAACTCTAAAACAGCGATCAACTTCAAGGTTTGTAAAGTGAATGAATGTCCAATTATTCTTTTTAAGTTTTATGCTCAAGACTCCTATTTAGAGTAATCACTCTAGAACACCGATCAACTTCAAGGTTAAAACGGGTAAGTCTTGAACTTAAGATGATTAAGAGATAACATAAACATATTATTCCATTTTTGCTCAAATAAAACTCATCAAAGAAAACCAAGTGACAATTTCATTTGCCAAAACTCTTAGAAGTGAAACCTTCAAGCTTTAGAGGTCAAGCAAAGGATGATTTTACAACCAACATCCAAGATCCTCATCATCAAGCCATGGTTTTTCAACAACAAGGCCATCAAGGCCGAAAAAGAAAGGCAAGAAAAGGAATGCAAGAAATCAAAATAAAGTGGAGAAGGAGGGAATCAACATTTCAACATTTTAATCTGAGATTAACACAAAAGAAAAGAGAGAAATCTTTTTTAAATAACCTCTTACCAAAGGTATTTTTCTTGATGAATGAAAGAGAACTTGATCTTGAGAAAGAATGAGAAGAACAATCTTTCCCTTGGGCAAGGAAATGGTTTCGGCCACTAGAGAAAAAGAAAGAAAGAAAGGTTTGTCTTGGGTTTTGGCCTTGGGAATGGAGAGGTTAAGTGTTTTAAGGGAGATTGATGGTGGTTGTGTGGTGGTTTGGGGTTGAGGAGTGGTGGAGGATGGTAGCTTTTGAAGAGTAAAGAAGAAGAAGAAAGAGAGCACTTGAGATCAAAGAAAGAAAACTTGAAGTTGCAACAATGAGTAAAGGTTCTTACAAGCTTCCTTTGGCACCTATTTATAGACAAAATGAAATATAAGGGGGTGAGAGGAGGAGGAGTAGCTGGCGGCCTTTGGAGGGAAAAGGAAGGAAAAATATCTCATTACATGGAGTGGCTAGGTATGGGCTTACGTATGGCTAGGTATGGGCTTACGTATGGGTTTATGGCTTCAAACATGACCCTTTGAGTGTGTTATTTTAATTGAATTTCAACATGTGATGGAGTGAATGAAGGGGGTGGCCGTGGACTACAAGGCCTTGGGGGAGGAAAATATCTCTTTTTCATTTGTGTTATGACATAGTTTAGGAAATAGGTTTGATTAGGCACTTGATTAGGAGTTGAATTAAGTGTTTAGGTAAGAAAGTGAATGATTAAGGCTACTCAAGACAAGGTTAAGGAGTGTTCTTGCTTAAATAGTGCAAATTCACCTTTATTATCAAGGAATCTCATCACATGACCATTTCCATGATTTAAGGAATTGGAATAGAGAACATATTATTTCAAATTGACATGACACTAATTCTTGAATTAAGAAAAGGGTTTTGAGTTTCTTTAAGTAATCTTAGGCCCTAATCAACCCCAATTAATTATTTTGACTCTAGATTAATTATTAGAATTAATTAATCTTTAATTAGGGCCTAATATTGCTTAGGTTTCTTTAATTACACCATTAGGCCCATAATGCACTAGTTAGGGGCAAAATGGTAATTTTGAATAAAAACTGCCAGGATCACTCGGGCTTATACAGACATCAAACATCTCTTAAAAATGACATTCCAAACTTCCGGGCGAAGTCCAGGCCCAATTGGCAATTAATTCTGTGTTAATTAGCTGCAGGGGTATTTTGGTAATTTTGCTAGGAAAAACCAAAAATTGAGATTTTTATCTCTAACAATACACATAACACAATTAATCCCCTTCAAGCATTAAAATATTCACTCGAGGTTAGCCTGGACTGGTCGTCCTCTGTTCTCGAGCAGAAATGACCTCAAGGGCATTTTGGTCATTCATACACAAGGAAAAATCAGGTCGTTACATCACGCCTGTAGGAATTGTTGATGGTTGTCCTCACTCATTCTGATGCTGTAGGTGCTTCCAGTGGACATTGTATTAAGAATCTCATCCATGATGATAACCCTCTATATCCTTCGTTAAATTCTCCCCCAAGGGGAAGACCATCCTCGTTCGGATATTGGACAACATTGTGACATGGTATTTACACACTATCTCAACTCAATTCAATTCATTTTGTGAGCCCATTTGTTTTGTCCTGAATTGTTGTCAGACGACCATGATTGAGCTAACCATTGAAGCACCTTAAGATAAGGAAAAATCATCCTTCGGCTTTCGTGGAATCTTCGATGCGGTGTTGGCCACTTGCTATTGTTTGGTTGCAGGGGAGGGGATATGTTCTATTGTTCTTCACTTGTTCACTGTTTACTGCAACTTCTAGTTGATACTTCCTTTCATTTATTTATGCCTTCATCGCAATATTTTTTTTGTTTTTCATTTCCTTGTAAAGAAATGCTTAATCGAATGGTTTGTTGGACCTTGCACTGTTTTTGTTTGTTCTTGTTCTCTCCTTTTAGCTGGAATTTACTGTGTCATTATCCTTCTATGGGTCATTTTTCTCGCAAGTGCCAATTTTATTTTAATAGCCTTTTTGAGCACGATTTGCTTATCCAAAGGCTCATTTATTTTTCTTCTTGTTTTTCCTATTTGGACTCATATGCAGGGACATCCTATTTGTTTTTAACTTTTTCCTAAAGTTTTGTGATGGAGCAGATCCTTCTTATATATGCTTTTGTTTTGGATGAATTGTTGACCTTCAACAAGCGAGTTTCGATCCTTCTTATGCTAGTTTTACTAATTCTAATTATTGGATTTTGATTTATTTGTTTTGTAATTTGTATTACTAATCCTTGCTGCTGGTGGTGTGATTGGTTTTGATTATAACTTGAATGCAACAAAGAAATTTTGTTTTTTTTTTGTTGATTAGTAGAATACTTTCAGTCAAGGTTGCAATTCATTTATATTAGTCTCTATCAGTTAATGCAATTCATTAACTGAATTTTTTTGTTAATGAATGCAATTCATTAACACCCCATTGTGAATTTGAGGATAGTTGCATGACTTTCACTTGCACAAACTAGATCATTTGGCTTGCATATGTATTTTATTTTCATTATGGATAGAGCACGCAAGTTTATACTTTGGTCTTATTAATTGCAGTTACACTACTTCTAACTCCATTTTTTTTTATTCTAGTTCTTATGCAGAGATGTTAACATTTTAATGCTATAGATATCAGTTGAGGTCAAAGGTTGAGATTAATCACCACATAAGATTTCTCATGCTAGCAGCGATATGATGCGCAGACCTTCCTGAGAATTCCTCTCATGTACAAGAACCAAAAGTGGGCTTTATTGAATAGTACATATACGTATTCATTTTTGTTATGAGTGTATTAGTTTGTACGCTTCCTCATTGTCTCTACTATTGCAGCATTCAAGAATATCCTCTATATCTATCTCGTCTTCATCATCCTTGGATTCTTCTAGTAGTGACGAAGAAAGAGTGTCAAGAATATCCAAGTCCAGGTCTCAAAGATCAGAGAAGGAAAAGAAGCTCAAGTCTTTAAAGGATTCTGGAATCAATGATGAAGATGACAGTCCAGTTCGCCTTTCAAGATTCTTTGGGACCATCAAGAGTTTATAATGGTTGATTGAATACTTGGTTTTTTTTATCATAAAATTGTTTTCAGCAAATAGTAAAGTTTGCTTTATTTTCATGATTAACATATTATTTCCTTACAAATTTGTAATTTTGGGTTACATAGAATGTGTTCTCTTTCAGAGAGATTATTTTGTCTTGGGTTAATCTATGAGATGAAGTGACCATTTTAAGTTGGAATGAATACAAATTGAATAATTGATGTTTAACAAAACACTCCAGGATGAAGAGGAAATGATAATGGAAGTTTTTGAAAATATAGGAAAAAGAGGACATATTACTAAATGACTTTGCATGTTTGATCGTTCTATACATTGGACATGCATATTTGAATGCAATTCCTTTTGGTTTTGGAGCCACTATTTGGTGGCAGCTATCTATCCTTAAAGCCAAAGATCCATTGGTACGATAGTGATAGTTATATTTGTAAAAGACCAAACTTTGGTTCACCATGGATGATAGAACTTTGAATTTATGGTCATAATGCTACAATCAATCAACAATGTAATTGAAACATCAATCATCAATGACCAAAGACAAAAATTTAGATCCCCGCTTGAGCCCTGAAAAAAGAAATGAAGGGTTTTAAAAATCGGTTGTTTAATTGCCAACTGAACTCCAATCAGTCAAGGTTAAGGTTTAAAGTCTCCCGAGAAATTCAACTAGTAAAAATTAGAGAACCAGCAACTATAGAAAAAGGAGTCTAATCACATATAAGTACATAAATTTAAATCGAAGAAAAGAGATAATAGTAAAAATTAATATGACTTCTCTTGATATATTGATTTTTTTTTTTAAGAAGACAAATAAGTATTTGAGCAACAAACCTTAATTCTTTGCATTTCACTAATTAAAACTTATTTTGAAAACAATATCAAGAAAAAGTGCATATATATATATGTAAAACAAATCGCCCTTAACATGATTCTTCTTCAAAAATAAATGTAGGAGCACATATTTGACAAGTGAATTAAAGGGAAAAGGATTTATGAGATGTTGGCTCAAGCCAATGAATCTGACAATATGAACCAAATAAACCAATACAAATACCACCTTATGATTGTTGCAGTCTACCAATCATGCCTCTAATGAAAAACAATTGAATTCAACTCCAAGGTCATCCGGTTTCAAATGATAAAAGTACATATAGGAGATCTCTTGATCTATGGACACAGACATAACACTATTCAAACCCCAAAGACAAACAGTTAAATGCTAGGTTAAATGCTAGAGCCTCTCGGTATTTCAGTTCTTTCATCTGCTCCTCGGTCAAAGCATGTTGCTCAAAATCAAAGCTGAAGGGAGTCATGCATACAGGTTCATCACTAATTTCATGCTGAGATGTCAAGTAGGTGGTTGCCGGTGCATCTTCAATTGAAAAACAATAGCATAAAGAAGGGAAATTAGCACTTAGCATCAGGAACAAAGAGAGCATTTGTAATCATACTTAACTGAACCCAAAAATAATTCCCAAATGAATTAAAGGAACAATCCCAGCTGAGAAAGCAAATTAAAGGAACAATCCCAAGCCAAACATTAGGCTAAACATACATCAACATAGAATTTCCAAAGTAGGAATTTACACGTACAACAATGACGTTAAAAATAGTGATAACCATATGGGAATACCAAGTAAATAATAGAGCTTCCACCCAAATCAAATTTCAATTTCACGAGTACACACCAAATTCATAGTTATCATCACAAACACCCTTACGACATTTAAAATTAAAGTTTAAATCATGAATCTTTTGATGTACAACTTACTCCAATACAAATTCAAATCAAACTTAGTACAACATTTCTAAGAAATGGGTGAGTCGAGAGTGCCAAATCATGTATGTGAATCTCATCATCTTTGGAGAAGATAGCAGGGGGAGCACGACGCAAGAGGTGGCGGCGCACAAGCAAAGGTGGCCCTGGTCATCGCCATTCATCATCACTGCTTAGCCATCGGAGAAGGGGTCTGCTCAAACGTTGCCAGGGCCATCACTAGAGCAGACCCTTAACTGGAACTTTCCTCTGCTGTTATGGCATAAAGAGCATGTTAACCACCGCAGCCCTTGTTCTTTATTAAGTAGTGAGTCACCTTGTCCTTAATCAATATTTGAGAGATTTATATCTGAACCCACCACCACTAAGACAATGACCCTCCTTTGAAAATAAACTCCAGAAACGCAAAGAAGCTATTTGCAATTTGACAGATTTTGTGCACTTTTTAAATAACTACTACTTGCCTACAATTTTAAAATTAATTAAGATACCTACTTTCTGCACTTACTTTATATTTTAAAGAATCATATTTATATTGATTACTCAAAATTACGTTGCATATTTTGGAAGTCAACAGTTAAACATACTACATTTTTTTTCCTTCATCGGTACAATATCGCTACTTTCCTTTTTTTCATGCTACAAAGGTTGCCTCACATAAAGATCGCTACTTTTCCTTTTTTTTTTTTTTCCTTTCCTTCTTTTTTCGGATCTCAAACCATTTTTTTTAGAATTCGAACATTCCAAATTCCATTATACAACAGTTTCGCTTTTTTCCTTTTTCAGGAAATTGGACTATTCCCTTACAGTTTTGCTTTTTCATTTTCTTTCCTTTTTTTTCCTTTTTCTTTTTCCGCTACAGTTCACTTTTTTTTCTTATTTTTTGTTTTTCTTTTTTGGCTAAAGTTTCGCTTTTTTTCATTTTTTTTCTTTTTTCTTTCATTTTTCCCTTTTCTTTTGGCTACAATTTCACTTTTTTTTTCTTTCTTCTTTTTTTTTCCTTTCTTTTCCACGAATTCAGATGGCTGAATTCTCTTAGTGCACTATAGTTTCTCTTTTTTTTCCTTTTTTTTAAGGAATTTGGACAGTTCGAATCCCCTTAGCATGCTACAGTATTAATGAATTCAGATGGTCCGAATTCTCTTAGTGCACTATAGTTTCTCTTTTTTTTCCTTTTTTCCTTTTTTTCCTTTTCTTTTTCTTTTTTTTTTAATGAATTCAGATGGTCCGAATTCCCTTAGTGGGCTATGAAACCTTTTCTTTCTTTCTTTTTTCTCTTCTTTTTTTAGGAATTTAGAGAGTCCAAATTCCCTTCACGCTAGAATTCCCTCACTACAGTTTCGGTACTATCATCTTGTGTATATTAGTTATCCGTTTACGATCTATTATGGAATAGTGGTAAGTGGCTTCCTCTATATGCACGCCATCTTTTAAGGATAGTTGATACTTAACTTTAACCTTTATTTTGGCTAGTCGGGTTATGTTTATTACACTTTTTGAAAGGCCGTTGGTAACTGATCAATATCAATGAACTTTATAGTGGGTCACTTTAATAATATATTTTTTTTTTCAAAAAAACTGAGTTCCATTGCAAATTAAGAAAGGCTCTACTTTTTTTTTGATCTGTTATTTGAATTTTGATCTCCTTATATAAAAATTACATGTACTCTGATGCAATTAAATACGCGGATCATGACTAGTTTTTAAAAAGTCACAATTGACATATAAAGAAACTATTTTTGTTTTGTCTTTGATAATAAATGGAGGGTGAAAAGTTACAACACAATAAAGTGACTGTTTCTTCTAATAAACACTCGTGTATTAACATTTGTGACTTTTAAGTTAGTCATCACAAAAATATAACAATGTATAATTATATTACCATATTTTAAAATTAGACATTAATTTAGAATTGACTTTTAAAATTAATTAGATCAAACTGCATTGAAAATTAATTTCCTCGTTAAATTATCAAAATGAGACATTTGTCTTCAATATGATCTTTTTTGTGATAAATAACTAACCTGTTGCATTCATGATCTATCAATCTATAGGAGCTGATAATACTATTATTAGGAAACCAAGAGATGGATGAAGTTCAACTCAAAACCCCCAGCCAAGTAATCCAGGAAACTAAATTGGACACTTTCAGCAAATTTGTCCACAAATGGCTGACTCTTTAACACCTATATTGTAGTTGAATATGCATTTAGTTATAGATAGAGGAATTGATGATGTAAATCAATTTAACTAATATAATAAGACCTTGTTAGGCAGAAGTAATTTTTCTCCTTGGCCATTAGAATGACACCTCTCCAACTCCACTAAAGATTTCTGCACTTTTCTAATAAATCAATTAAGCCATTAGAAGGAACAGCTGATTGCCCCATCAAAGCATGTTTGCCATTGCTATTAAAGTTATAGAACTCTATGATCAAAGGACTCTCTTGTATATAATCAAAAGGATAAAATGCACTTACCTCTCTTGAGGTATCATAAAATGACACTCCATTCTATTAGTTTTGAAAAACCTACACTCCACCCCATTTTATTAAGGGTGTAAAATCAGATTTTACACTTCAAACTAATAAAAATTCAAAATAATGTCAAATCATACTATATAACTAACTATTAACTATGATAATTAAATTATTTATTTATAAAAATTACTTTTTAATATTTTGAATCTCATTCATATAATTATATTTTATACTAATGTTATTTATTACTAATATTATTTACAACATATTATTTATTTTTAAAAATAATTAATGTTTATTTATATTTTAATATTACAATAAATTTTTATTTAATTTTTATATCTTATTTATTTAAAATTTTTATTATTAATTTTTTAAAAAGAGTAATTATTATTAACTTTTGATATAATTCTTAATTTTATTTATGAATTTAATTTTTATATATTGACAGTATAAAATAATATTAACCATGAATTAATAAAAATTAAAAAAAATCAAATTTGGTAAAAATTTATCTATATATATTTTATTTTATACAATCAGTGTATAGAGATTAAATTCATTATTTATTTTATAATTATTTTTATTATTTAGTATATAATTTATAAAAAATAAATTATAAAAAGAAAATACCAATCAAACCCTTAGTGAAATAGGATGAAGTGTCATTTCTGAATACTTCAAATAAGACAGATGCATTTTACTATACTCAAAATGAAAAATGAGATAGCTTCAACCATGCATAGAACATCAAGCCAAAATGTTAGGCCGGTTCTCACCTGCAGATTGGAAAAAAAATCTATAACATGCAGATCTTACCTTATCAAATGAATAGATGACAGTTGTATAATGTGGAGTCCTCGCATTGATGAGTTTAAAATATACTTTAGGTGCGTTCTCAGGTGCAGAACACTTTATTTTCTTCATGCTATAGAACTGACGTGGTTCCATTCAGAATTTGATATGTGTACGTGATAAAGTTGTTGATACAATGTGTTAAAGTTAATATGCGTGGAACTTAAAATAAAAAATTGTTGTCCTGATATTTGCAATACCTGTAACAAAATAGTTTATTTGCTTCTCTTTCTCTTATTTCTCTCTCTCACCCAGGTTTACAACGTTTTACATATAGGTTTACAACTTTTCGTGTGCAGGTTTACAATTTTTTACATACTGGTTTACAACTTTCTTGCATAAAGTTGTTATCCTAACATTTGCAGTACCTATAGTAAAATAGTTTATTTATTTCTCTTTCTCTTGTTTCTCCCTCTCACCTAGGTTTACAACATTTTACACATAGGTTTACAATTTTTTGTGTACTGGTTTATAACTTTTTCATATATGGTTTCACATTTAATCCTAAACTTGTTTAGTATACGTTATTAATATTTACAACTTTTGCGTACTGATTTACATATTGGTTTATAACTTTTTGAGTATTAGTTTATAACATTTCGTTACTTGCATTTATAATTTTTTGTAAATTTAAAACTTATTGAGTATTGGTTTTATAGCGTTTCGTAACTTGTATTTATAACTTTTAACATATTGATTTATAACTTTTTACATATTAGTTTACAACTTTTTGAGTATTGGTTTACAACATTTCATAACTTGTATTTAATAAACATAAATATTAATTCATTGTCAAAATAATTTTATATCCTTTTAAAATACACAATAGGAAAAAAAATGAAGCATGTTTCTACTTGTAGAACTAAAATTAAATTTGACAATATTTTCAAAATTAGAGTTTCCAAATTTGACGCCCAGGTTTACATTTTACAAATAGGTTTATAATTTTTTGTGTACAGTTTTACAACTTTTTGTGTACTGTTTACAACTTTTTTGCATATGATTTCACATTTAATCCCTAAACTTGTTTAGTATATGTCATCAATTGATTTACAACTTTTGCGTACTGATTTATAATTTTTTACATATTGATTTATAACTTTTTGAGTATTAGTTTACAATATTTCGTAACTTGCATTTATAATTTTTTGTAAATTAAAAACTTTTTGAGTATTGATTTACAGCATTTCGTCACTTGCATTTATAACTTTTACATATTGATTTATAACTTTTTACATATTGGTTTACAACTTTTTGAGTATTGGTTTACAATATTTCGTAACTTGCATTTAATAAACATAAATATTAATTCATCATCAAAATAATTTTATATCCTTTTAAAATACAAAATAGGAAAAAAATGAATAAATTTGACAACATTTCCAAAATTAGAGTTTCCAAATTTGACACCCAGGTTTACAACATTTTACACATAGGTTTATAATTTTTTGTGTACAGTTTACAACTTTTTATGTATTAGTTTACAACTTTTCTGCATATGATTTCACATTTAATCCCTAAACTTGTTTAGTATATGTCATCAATTGGTTTACAACTTTTACGTACTGATTTACAACTTTTTACATATTGGTTTATAACTTTTTGAGTATTGGTTTACAACATTTCATAACTTACATTCACAATTTTTTGTAAATTAAAAACTTATTGAGTATTGGTTTACAGCATTTCGTAACTTGTATTTACAGCGTTTTACATATTGGTTTATAATTTTTTACATATTAGTTTACAATTTTTTGAGTATTGGTTTACAACATTTCATAACTTGCATTTAATAAAAGTTGTCCTCTTTTATTCGATGGATGGATGAATGTAGGAGTAGCAAACCATTTGGCTATTGTTACTTCCTATTTATTATTTTCATTCATAACTTTCCTAAGATATCTTTGACAAAAAAAATATTATAATTATCTCATTTTTATTTTTAAAATTAAATTAAATGTTATACAAAAGAATCTCAATTGTTTATTTTCACGCCTTATTTATTATTTTTATTTGTGACATTTCTAAATTATCTTAATTAAAAACCTATTTTATATTTATAATGTATTGTTAACATGATATTTTAAATTTATGTTTAATAATTGTAATAAGAAATATTAAACATAAAAAAATTACTAATATATAATTCAGTAACATTTTTTTCAAATTATTTTTCTGTAAGTACATAACCTTTGAAACAAGATTCATTTTTAAATCAATTATTTTTATATAAACTAATATATCTATAATATTTTATATGAAGTTATTTTTTCCTTTCTCTTGTAACCAAAAAATATGAAGTTATTTTTTAATTGCCAAACAATCTATTTACCATTGGAAACTCTAATTTAGGAAATGTTATCAAATTTAATTTCAGTTCTATAAGTAGAGATATGGCTTCATTTTTTTTCCTATTGTGTATTTTAAAAGGATATAAAATTATTTTGATGATGAATTAATATTTAAGTTTATCAAATGCAAGTTATGAAATGTTGTAAACCAATACTCAAAAAGTTATAAACCAATATGTAAAAAGTTATAAATCAATATGCAAAAAGTTGTAAATACAAGTTACAAAATGCTATAAACCAATACTCAATAAATTTTTAATTTACAAAAAATTGTAAATGCAAGTTACAAAATATTGTAAACCAATACTCAAAAAGTTGTAAACCAAAATGTGAAAGCAAACGTTGTAAACCAATTGATGATATATATTAAATAAGTTTAGGATTAAATGTGAAATCATATGCAGAAAAGTTGTAAATCAGTACACAAAAAGTTATGAACCTGTACACAAAAAATTATAAACCTATGTGTAAAATGTTGTAAACCTGGGTGTCAAATTTGGAAACTCTAACTTTGAAAATATTGTCAAATTTAATTTCAGTTCTACAAATAGAAATATGGCTTCATTTTTTTTCCTATTGTGTATTTTAAAAAGATATAAAATTATTTTGATGATGAATTAATATTTATGTTTATTAAATGCAAGTTACGAAATGTTGTAAACCAATACTCAAAAAGTTGTAAATCAATATGTTAATCAATACGCAAAAGTTATAAATCAATTGATGACGTATACTAAACAAGTTTAGGATTAAATGTGAAATCATATGTAGAAAAGTTATAATTTAGTACACAAAAAGTTGTAAACCTATGTATAAAATATTCTAAATCTAGGTGAGAGGGAAAAGCAAGAGAAAGATAAATAAATAAACTATTTTACTATAGGTACTGCAAATATCAAGACAACAACTTTATGCAAAAAAGTTGTAAACCAGTATGCAAAAAATTATAAACCTATACACAAAAAATTGTAAACCTATATGTAAAACGTTGTAAACTTAGGTGAGAGAAAGAAACAAGAGAAAGAGAAACAAATAAACTATTTTGCTACAAGTACTGCAAATGTCAGGACAGCAACTTTTTATTTCAAGTTCCACGCGCATTAACTTCAACACATTGTATCAACAACTTTGTCACGTACACATGTCAAATTCTGTATGGAACCACACCAGTTCTGCAGCATAAAGAAAACAAAGTGTTCTGGATGTGAGCATACGGCCTAATAGCAAACCAAAAGCAAAGAATTTCTAAAGCTCCAACACAAATCCCAACCTGAAAGCTTCCAGCATATTAAATTAGGACAAGTGTGTAGCTACTGATATCTGTGTTGGTAAGTAAGGACATCAAACATTCAAATTCTGTCGGCTTCAGGAGTGGTTTTCGCTTGGGTCCTTCAAGAGAAGAAAGGTAAGCCTTTTTTATTATGAGCTTGACATGGAATACAAATCATTTTGCACTCCCTGAACTTTAGAAGCTTTTTATTAATCAATTGATGGTATCTAACTCCAATTGAAATTTGATGAAAATTGAGTGCGGTTACCATCAAACAGTAATGAAGAAACCCTCTTACTTTTGAAATGAATTACAAAAGCATATACGATACATTTTGGTTTTTACTATTTTATACCACAGAAACTTGATAAGGAATACTACCCTTGACTTTTTGTTCATATGCGGCATGACCTCGCATCATCAGGGCAGCAGCATCGCCATTCAATGGATCTTATGTGTTGGGGTAAAGAAGAAGTTGGGGAAGAAATACTTCAAACACATTAACAAGGTCTGAATGGAAATAAGAAAAATCATTACCAAAGTTTAAGGTAGTGGCACTAACAATCAAGCAAGGTTCAATCAAATGCATGGTTAATGTACTTATGATAAAATTCTTTAACACTAATATATGTAAGGTAAAGGGTGAAAATATTGCTTACCAAACATGGGACTCCAGGTCTAGTTAATAACATCTAAGCATACTAACCGAGACCTACACATCAGATACAAACATATCAGAAAAAGCTGAAAGAAAAATAACATCTAAGCATATACTGACCCAGACCCAAGCATAATGACTACCAATTGTATCTAAAAGAAAAGTATTAAGCTGTGAAAGCAGAATTTGATTTAAGTAACAAGCAAAAGCCTTCTAGTCAAAAGCTGAAATGAAAATTTAGAACTATCAAGAACTTGATAGATTCAATACAAGAAATTTTAATTTGTGGGCATTGATACCAACCACTACAGCCAGTAATAAACCAACATAAAATATATTAGTGTTTGAGAATGGCCATTGCAAAAAGGGATTTTCGCAAGATAGTTGCCAACAACGCCCAGAGCGAGGACTACAATTTTGCATATTGCATATCTCCAGTATTGAACCACAACGAATTAATAATATTAATAATTATTAACAAGATAGTTATACTACAATTATAACAACATTGCATATCTCCAATATGAACCACAACCAATTAATAAAATGAGGAAAAATTGCAGGGAAGGAAGTGCAGAGAAATCGATATCGTGAGAGTAAGGTTTGACATTGAAATCACCTCCACAACAGCATTGTCACTAAAAATTAGAATTGCTGAATGAGAATCAATCAATTAGATGAATTATCAGATCCGATTCTAGCAATTTTCATGGCGAACAAGGCAGGTGGCTCGACAACACGTGCAGTGGCGTGGTTTCGAGATGATAGTGTGTGGGCTAAAGTGCGGTGGTGCAACGAACAGAGGAGGATGAAGCCACAACAGATCCATGGCAGAGTTAGTAGAGGTGCGATGAAAGAGAGAGAGAGAGAGAGAGAGAGAGAGAGAGACGGTACATGACCTTGCAGCATGAAAGCTAAACATTTGGCTGTAGAAGTTGGTAAAGAGGAAGGGACAGGAGGCTAACCAGCAGTGGAGGTGGCAATGAAGAAGGAGGCGGAAGTTGAGTCCGAGAATGCCCTGCTCATGGCCCAAGGCTAGTAGTCCTCCACAGGCAAGGGGCTTATGTGCAAATAACATATAGAACAAAGACTCATTAGCAAGTTCACTTCAAATACCCATATGCTTAGAATTTATTAGATAAGAAAATTTTTCACATCCAATGATTAAAATCCATTTACAAACAGGGACGAACATTGGTCCCCAACATAGCGGTTATTAAGTGTTTTATGTGCACATTCAAATTAACATTTTTTTTTCATTTTCATACTTGTTAAGTAGCACTTACTTTCACCGGTAAAAAAAGTAGGTCGTTTATTACGTTTTTTATTTTTTAAATATTAATAAAACTAAATTTTTCTATAATAATAAATTGTTAAATTTTACTAAATATGTTATTGTTTATAAATGGTTTAAGATGAGGTTTTCTTTTTTTTAAGAAGTGAGTGGAAAAGAAGAAAATATGGAGAAGTGAAGGATAAATAGGATAATAGTTGGTGGACTTGAAAATAAATTTCAATAGAGAAAAGAGACATCAAAAAGATAATTTACTCACCTCAATTTCCTTTATTAATAGTACAGATTAATTAGAGTTGGTTTAAACAATAAGATTTAAAAATATTAATAAAAAATTCTGATTTAAATTGGGAAAAAGGCTTGGGAACCCCTAGTAGTTCGGCTCTTTTCCATTATTGACAAATTTGTTGCACTGAATTAGCAATTTCCCTTTCTTCTTAACAACTCTTTTTTCTTAATTGAATTCAGCATGATATTTTGTTTATTCATAACATATGAATTTAAAATAATTGAAGTCTTTTACCAAAGCATATGCATTACACTAGTTTTTTCTTTTGACAAATTAAATGTACAATACCCATAGAGTTCATCCATAAATATTTATATCATATTTTTATAATCCAACCAAATATACTTTTAATAGATAATAACTGTATTTTTATCACCAAACCTAACATGCTTTTAATAATAATAAAGACACTCAAACATCAATATGGTTGTTGTGGATTAGGGATTTTCAGTATTTGGAATATCCAACTACAAAAGCTACTACTCCCAACAGGCACAACTATTTGTTGTGGTAGTTCAATGGCTCTTTTACTTATTAAAATTTTTTTCTTTAAAATAAGAAGTTGAGATTAGTTTACTAACCCCGAAGATGCTTTATGTTACATAAATCAGACTGCTTGAAATGTCTTCTTTTGTTTTTTCTCTTTTGGTTAAATCTTGTTCGCTTCGCATATAGTTTTTTTTCTGGGTCATCAGTCATGTGTCATTTTATTTTTTTGTTGAAGTTCATGTAGAATCATGTTTGATTTAGATATTGCTACACCGAAAAAAAAATATTTGATTTAGATATTGTGCTGAACCATTCAATATAAAGGCACATAAAAGGTTAGAGTTGGCTCTGGTCATTTCACCAAAGAAAAACAGTGGGTTGTGAGCATGTAAAACCAGCACTGGGCCTCTCTCAAAGAATACATATTGAGAAAAAAAAGTTAGATCATGATGTTGGAAGTTGAAATTTTGACCAATACAAGTTCAATCCTGAATCATGACCAAAAAGAGATTCCATAATAAGTAAAAGGTAAAATACACCTACTTTTTTTTAGATATTCAGAAATGACACTCCACCCCCATTTATTTAAAAAACCTACACTCCACCCCATTTCATTAAGAGTGTGTTTGGTATTTTCTTTTTATAATTTATTTTTTATAAATTATATGCTAAATAATAAAAATAATTATAAAATAAAGGGTAAAATGCACTTACCTCTCTTGAGGTATCATAAAATAACACTTCACCTTATTAGTTTTGAAAAACCTACACTCCACCTGATTTTATTAAGGGTGTGTTTGGTGCATTCTATTTTAGAAATTAAAATTATAATTACTAATTGACATTAATTAAATCTTTAAGGTGCTATTTGGTATTGTTTATATGTGTAAAAGTTGCTAATAATTGTTGTGAAAATTATTTTTAGCATTTTACGAAAACCTAGTAACTAGAAAGGATAAAAAAATGTTATTCTATAAGGTGCTGTTTAGTACTGCTTTTTAGTGTAAAAATCATTAATAATTGTTACAAAAATTATTTTTGATGTCTTAGATGTTTAAAAGAATAATTAAAAATGCTAGTTTAGGTCATTTTGCAAAATATAGTAAGTTGTGCTTTAAACTATCATTATGAAATTTTGGCCAAAAGGATTTAATTAGAGTTAGTAATGATGTGAATGTGTCTATGTATTCAAAATTCCATTTATGATGTTTAGAAAATTTTTTAGAAGCATTGACATTTGTTAAATGTCAAAAAAGAGAAACTTTTCACTTTGACCCCTAAAATCTAACAAAATTTGGTCTATGGCCCAAAAAGGTTATTATGATGAGTTTAAATGATTTCTAAGTGTTATAGGTCTCTTATAAGCATAAATTAATTTTAAGGATCACTAGTTTGAGAAAATGTGTAAAAAAGGGAATTTACACTTTGACCCGTAATCTTTGGAAAATTATAGTTTGACCCCTTTTAGGACTCAAGTGTAATTATTAATAACTTGATGATATTAATATGAATTGATGACTATACATGCTTGATTCTTGAATGATGCAAATGATGATCTCTAGTATATTATATATATCCTGTTGAACATAGCATATGCAATAGCTGAGTCGGATCCTTGATTTATGGCATACTGGGTAGGAGCATGTTTACAGTTATGAGATATTGATGATAACATGCTTATGGATATATGCGAATAATGTGATGCATGCTTATATGATCAATTACATAATGAATTGGGGCATGTTATAGTTATGATTGAATAATTGAGGTGCAAGACTTAAGTGTTTTATGAGTATGAAATGTTAAATGATAAGTTATGATTATATGTTCATGCTTGCATCTCTAGATAACATGCTAAGATTAAAAGTGACATAAGACACATGGAAATGATCCTCTAGACTTCAAGAATTAATGGTTATGGGAGGTAATCCGATAAAGTAATCTGATAAGGTGATTCTTTAGGCTATAGGAGTTAATGGTTATGAAAGGTGATCCTATGCCCCCCATCCCGCACTCTGGGACTTGGAAAATTAGCTTACTGAGAGGATAAATATAGACTAGTGACGACTAGTTAGGTATGAGTTCATAACCTAAAACTCTCAAGAGAAAAGAGTGTCAGGGTGGCCCCTATAGGAAAGTGATAAGAAATTTAAGTCACCTAAAAGAATGATGAGGAAAGATCATGTTAGAAGGATTTACGTTCTTTTTGCTATGCCTATTTAATATGATTTTATGATATCTTGCTTGTGGCATTGACATGCATTCATGACATAATATGTTACATTCATGACATTAAGATTCATGCTAAAAAATATGGGCTTCGACTAATGGTGTTTGGAACTTAGTAAATAAACCTGATATATGCTCACTATTTCATAATGAAACCTGAGGTTCTTGAGGACATAGATGATGGCATATGATAGGAGGTGAAATTCCTATTGAGACTCTTATATAAGTTTCTCATCCCCTCTTTCTTTCTTTCCATTTCGTCTTCAGATGTTGATGGTGATATTCGCGATTTACATTGACGCCCCCTCATGGGAGATACATTATGACCCGGTTAATCGATCACATCATTTTGTAGGTCACTGTGTTGTTTGTAACATCCTAATTTTTAACCCAATAGTCTAGAACATACTTAGGTTAATCATTAGTCTGGTACTTCATAGTTCTCATTTTTACTTAGAAATACTTAGCGGAAAATACGGGTAAATTTTTTTTTTAAAAACAAAGTGAGAGCCGCGTGATGCGATATATCATGTAACGAACAAAACATACATCTCATAACGTCATAGCATAAGGCACACCATGAATAACACTGAATATCATCTCATCTATATATAACTTACCCACTTATAAGTGTGGGACTTAATTTAGTACAAGGGAAATACATGAAAGGAAATACAACATAAACATAAACATGATCTACTCCCCTACCCGAGTGCATCTAATGGGATAACCTCTAAACAAAAGAAGGTTTATCCCCATCTAAGTGGTGTGTGCTCTAACCGGGTACTCCATCGGTTGATCGTCACCTCCTACTGACGTCCATCTCGCGAACGAGGCAAGTATCCGAGAAACTGGGCGAGCTCCTTGGGCGTAAAGAGGCGGAACGGGGATTGAGAGTGACCCCCACGGTGTGGCCGCATCTCCGGTCGCCGTGCAAGTCGTGGCTGAGTCACGGTATCCTCACTGCCCTCCCTCATCAATGGTGGAGAGGGGGCAGAGCTCTCGCTATACGGATGGGTAGGCGGGTCCTCGGACGGGTCGGTCTCCGAGAAGTAGGTCCGAGGCACGTAATCGGGATAGCCTCGCATGGCTGAGGTGGCGGTGTGCATGCAGAGCACTCTCTCGTCATGCGTACGCGCACACTCAAAAACCCGCTCGTCGTCGCCATAGGATGCAGTCGGGGAGAAGCGATGGGTGTGCACGGAATGAGCGAAGGGGCGTCCTACGAACATGAAAACCCGTACCGTGCACTGCCCCTCAAAATGGTATGACCCGTGAGCCGGGTCATAGTGCACCTCCCATGTCGGGGTGTCCACGAACACTACGAACATCGCTATCTAAAGACGTGACGGAAAGAAAGAGATAGAGGGAGTGAGAATCTTGCTAAAGAATCTCAGTAGGGCCTCCTACTACCTAGGTGTCATCATCTACGTCCTCAGGAACCTTGGGTTTAATTATACAAATGAGTGAGCATGCATTAAGTCCATTTTTGAATTCTAAAACATAGTTTAGCCAAGGTCCATTCCTTTTAGGATGGTCTTAATGTCATGAATGCAACATAATAACGAATGTATGCATGGCACTACCTAATGCACATACGTAAAACATAACATCAAGCATCATCATACTTAGTGGCATAAAGTGGCAATAGAAACATTCATATGGGACAAACTTAGTGACATAATCATAATCATGAAACTCCTCTTCCTCATGGGCCACCCTAAAAGACAATCGAACTGGGGGTGCTCGGCCGAACCGGTGTCACCCAGAACGTGTCACATATCTAGGTTATGAGCTCATATCTTAACTAGTCGTCACTAGTTCTTGCTTACCACTTAACGATAAGCGTATCATAAATCATAAATCCCGACTATCTGAGTACGGGTTAGAGGGCAATTCTCTTAGGGATGCTCGCTAACCTGTCACCTAAGAGTATAAATTGGTACCGATGTCACATGAGTTCTATGGAGGTGCTCGGCCGAACCGGTGTCATCCTAGAACCCATCCTAGTACCTTAATTTTCAAAATCTCTTTAAGTCCCCAAATTTGTCGGGAATTTGGCGGCACAAAGGCATTATGTAACGCCCCGATTTTCTGTCTGAGCGGAAAATGACCAAAATGCCCCTGAGGTCATTTTCGGCCCAGAATTCGAGGATGGCCGACCCGGCAGTCCTCAAAGGGCCAACTCAATGTTTGAAGGGGATTGAATGACCCTTGAGTGGTTCCGGAGGCGAAAGTCTCATTTTCCGCAGCTGGTCAAAATGACCAAAATACCCTATAGCGTTTACGCTGTAAAGGTGCCGCTTGAGCCCGGAACTTCCCCCCGAGGTTTAAAAACATGTTTTCATGTGTCTAGAGGTCTCTGTTCAAGTCCCGGTGGCCCCGGGCAGTTTTAGTGCAAAATTACGATTTTGCCCCTAGAATAGTGTTTTTGAGCTTAATGACGTAATTAAGCAAACCTAAGCAATATTAGGCTCTAAACGAAGATTAATTTATTTCCCTAATTAATCTAGAGTCAAAATAATTTATTAAAGTTAATTAGAACCTAAAATTGCTTAGATTAAACTTAAATCCCTTTTTAGAACTCAAGACTCCTAGTCTTGGAATCTTGAATAGTGTTTTCTCTCTCCAATTCCTTAAATCAAGGAAATGTGTCTAGAGTTTTTTAGACTCTAAATTGAGGATTTAACTCACTAATGGTGCAAGACCACTCCTTAATTATGTCTAGACTACCTTAATTATCCATTTCCCTTACCTAAACACTTTCTTACAAATTCCTAATCTTAAGCATAATCAAAGATACACCTAAACACAACTCTAAACCACAATTAAAATGCAACTAAACCTCTCCCAAATCTGATGCACATGGCCGAAATTCTCTTCCCCATTGACCACATGTTTAATTATTTTCTCACTCAAAGAACCATGCTTGAGGCCATACCTTGAACCATACCTCACCATACTTTGAGCCATACCTCACCATGCCTCAAGACCACATTATCTCACCTCATGGAACTCATGGGCTGCACTCCCCTTGGCCGAAAATGCATCAGCCCCTCCCCCCCTCCATTTGCTTCATTTCTCTATAAATAGAATGCCTTGAGGAGCTTGCACCACTTTTAGATCATTTGCTAAGTTTAGGAACACTCAAAGCTTTTCTTTTTCTCTCAAAGTTCTTGTGTTCTTCAAGTTCTTGGAGTTCTTCAAGTTCTTCATCTTCTTCTTCCATCTTCAAGTTCATCACATCAAGTAGGGATTTTCTTTCATGTATTCTTTTCTTTAAAGTTCTTGTTTTAAGCTTGATGTTCATAGTTTCTCTTAATTCCTTTTAGAACTTCTTTTCTTCTCCTTCTCCCTCTTTATGTTTCGGCCATGGGCCTTTGGGAATGAAGGAATGAGAGCTTGATGATGTGAGTTTCATGATGATGTTCATCACTTGAAACAAACTCTAGAGCTTGATCTTTGTTCTTGAACAAAAATGTTTCTAGTTCTTCCTTTCTTGAACTCTTGAGAACTTTAGCTTTAATGATGTTTTAAAATGGCTCTATGAACTCAATGATGAGGACTCATGATGTTGGTGTTAATATATCATCAAGATCATGAACTTTAGAGTTTTAAAATGTTCCTTTTTCTTCTTGAAGATTTCGGCCATTTCCTTAATTTTTCTAAGCTTCATGGTTTGATTTCCTAAGAATATTATGTTGAGTTTTAAGAACTCTAAGCTTGACTTTACCTTGTTTGGATGAGTTTGGGTTATGGTTTAAATTCCTTTAAAGTCTTGTTAAGAGCTCTAGAAAGATAAAATGAACTTGCATAATTTATTTTATGCTTGCATTCATATTTACATTCTTGCTATGCATCTTTACTTTCTAGCTATCACTTAAGAACATAAAGATTAAAATGGAACTTGTATCATCACTTAATTTAATTCTCAAAGCCTTTCTATTTCGACCTTAAAGTCGATTGTTGTTGGGCCTAGAGCACTAAAATAAAGAATTGAACTTGCATTATCACCTAATTAATTTCTCGAATGCCTATCTATTTCGGCCTTAAAGTCGATTGTTGTTGGGCCAAGAGCACTAAAATAAAGAATTGAACCATGCATATTTACCTACAAGCTTGCACGTCTAAGTTTATGCCTTGCCTATTTAAATTTAAGTCATCACTTTACTTTGTAAGCAAGATTTAAAATGAAAAGCATGAGCACGTTTAGTTTATGTCGTAACTTAAGAACCTAGAGCTCAAAGACTTGCCCATTTCATTCCAAGTTAAAGTTTAATGTGAATGCATTCCTTGAATGCATAATTTCGGCCAAGTAGTGATGATGGACTTGCAATGAGTTTTCATCTAGCTACTAGGACCAATAGTCTATGTTTTAAGTTTTCCCTAAAGCTTTACAAATCTTTATAAGGTTATGTCATCACAAGTTGTGATTTTATTATCTTTTAGGGGATGGAATATGTTTTGGTTAGTGACCTAAGGCTTCACTTAGCCTCTTGATGAATTAAAATGTTTTGCAAAGAGTTTCAGAAGTTCTAGATCGATTCCGAGAGAAACTAGTTAACTCATGTACCTAGAAATGTCAAATTAACTCTCTCATTTAAGTTAAATGTTTTCGGTTCTGATGTGATGAGTGTGATGATGTATGATGATGTTTTGATGTGTTGGAATGTGTGAAAATATCATGTGATGATGTAGAAGCGAACCTATGCATGATAGGTAAGAAACTAGCTAACTAGAAATACCGTAAAGCTAGAATTTAACATAGTTTTGACCCATTTGTTTATGGAACTAATCCAAACTGTTTTAATGGGGACATAATCAGATTTAGATTGTTTAGACATGAAAAACTTGGTATCATTTGGATTAGAATCGAATTCTAGCACCTACGGGGAAACTAGTAACTAGAAAACCATAACAATGCAAATGTAGAACTCTTAGAACATTTAATTTTCTAGATTCTGTCCAGCACCCTTACAACATGATAAACATGATTAATAATTAATCCTTAAGCATAGGAATGCCTCATAATTGATTTAGATTTAATATATAGCGCCTTCGGCGAAAACGGAACCGAGAAAGGGTCTAAAACGTAAGTTCTAGAACCCCGTGAATACAAGTTAGAGATTCGGCCCTATGCTTTTCAGATTTAAGTATGAACATGAGGATTAGGAATGATGATTAAATATGTGCCCTTAGGTGCATAAAATTTGAGCGACGGATGTTAGAGAACCATATCTCATGATTAAGACCCGTAAGGGTCAAAGCATAAGCTACTGTAAGGATAAACGTTTGAATGTTCTATGATGATGCATGTGGTATGTAAATGATGATGATGTTATTCATATGAGGAATTCATGAGGTTGTATGTTTATGAGAGTATATAGTGTTGATATGTTGATGCTCACGCCATGATGCGTTATGCAAAATTATGATATTATGATGCTTATGATGCACACGATGATGATGCCTTATGTTGGTTTTGAATGGCTATGCATGCTCTATATGTTTGGTGGCTAAAAACAAGTTTGATGGAAATCCGATTGTCACGCCAATTCTGCTGCCGAATTTCCCATCAAACTTGAGCACTCGAGAAAAAGTTTGTGAAAACTCCTGGTGACACCGGCTCGCCGAGCACCCCAGGATAGGTTCTGGTGACACCGGTTCGGCCGAGCACCCTGCAACAGATGTGACAAAGTACTGAGACGCATTTCTCCCGCTACGGTGGGGAGGAAACAAATCCGTGAGGGTATTGACATTGAGCTTGCCAAAGCGGACAATTCGCTGTGTACTAGATACCAGTAGAGCGTTTCAAAGGAGGAAATGATCCTAAGATAGGTGATCCAAGAAAGTTATGTATACCCCCTCTATTAGCCCATATTAAATCTAGTGACGACTAGTTAGGATTGAGCTCATTCCTAGGCGATAGGTGAGACGTAGTTTGGTGACCAGATTATCGCCGGGCTGGTGAATCGGTTGGACTTTTGGTGGATATGTTAAGAGGGTGGTCTTTAAGAAAAAGAACTTAAGAGTTTTACTTATGAGAAAGATATCACATGAAAAGTACTATGCTTTTTATGCCACGTATATGATTTATATTTCCTTATGATGTGCCCAAGTATTACGATTTTCGTGTTAATGTGCATATGGTATTGTCATGCATTCATCAAATATCTGTTGCATTCATGTCATTAAGACGCATACTAAAAGACACCCACTTCGGATAAATAGATTTGTAAAGCCTAAAACCAATCCTTATGCATGTACACCTTTTTCATAATTAAAATCGAGGTGGCTGGGGACGACGACGATGACACTAGTGTTAGAGTCGGGAATCCCTACTGAGAATCTCGAATGAGTTTCTCATCTCTTCCTTTTCTTCCATGTCATCTCTAGACGAGGATTACAACGAGGATCGTGACTTCTTCTGAGGCTCGTGCTTGAGGATCACACTAGAAGACGGGGCAGAGGGTCGCCAAGGAAGCATAGATAGCTTAGCTTTTGGGTTGACACTTATCCAACCTCATAGGTGGATAAGGATGACTTCACATATATGGACGTGTTTTGATGTAAATGATGGTACAATGATGTTAGTAGTCTATGTATCTATGAAGATGTGATGATATTATGATTGTTAAGTATAATACTATGTTTCATGATTATCAATGGTGTGGTTACTTTTCTCGCACGATATGGTTATGACGAACGATAGGTTAGTGCGCGGCTCGCGTTTTGCTTTCAAGTTTCAAAAAGAAAAATTTATTCGTATTTTCCGCTAAGTATTTTAACGAAAGGTTGTAAGGAATGAGACTAAAAGAGTAATAGACTAATGATTAACCTAAATATGTTCTAGAGTATTGGGTTAAAAATTAGGATGTTACACATTACGCCGAATTCCTTCCAAATTTGCTTTATGCCACATAAACATATATCCTCATGAATTCCTCATATGAATAACATCATCATCATTTACATACCACATGCATCATCATGGGACATTCAATCGTTTATCCTTACGGTAGCTTATGCTTTGACCTTTACGGGTCTTAATCATGAGATATGGTTCTCTAACATCCGTCGCTCATATTTTATGCACCTGAGGGCTCATAATTAAACATTATTCATAATCCTCATGTTCACACTTAAATCTGAATAGCATAGGGCAGAATTCCTAACTTGTGATTACGGGGTTCTAGAACTTACGTTTTAGACTCTTTCTTGGTTCCGTCTTCACCTAAGGCGCTATGAATTAAATCTAAATCAATTATGAGGCATTCATATGCTTAAGGACTAATTATTAATCACGTTTATCATGTTGTAAGGGTGCTGGACAGAATCCAGAAAAATAAATGTTCTAAGAGTTCTAAACTTGCACTTTTACGGTTTTCTAGTTACTAGTTTCCCTATAGGTGCTAGAATTCGATTCTAATCCAAATGCTACCAAGTTTTTCATGTCTAAACAATCCTAATCTGATTATGCTCCCATTAAAACAGTTTGGATAAGTTCCATAAATAAATGGGTCAAAACTATGTTAAATTCTAGCTTTACGGTATTTCTAGTTAGCTAGTTTCTTACCTATTATGCATAGAATCATTTCTACATCATCATATGATATTTTCACACATTCTAACACATCAAAACATCATCATACAGCATCGTACTCATCATATCAGAACCGAAAATATTTAGCTTCAGTAAAGGATTTAAATTGACATTTCTAGGTACATAAGTTAACTAGTTTCTCTTGGAATCAATTTAGAATTTCTAAAACTCTTTGCAAATCATTTTAATTCATCAAGAGGCTAAGAGAAGCCTTAGGTCAATGACCAAAATATATTTCATCTTCTAAAAGGGAATAAAGTCATATCTCATGATAACATAACCTTGAAAAGATTTGTAAAGCTTTAAGAAAAACTTAGAACATAGACTATTGGTCCTTGTAGCTAGATGAAAACTCATTACAAGTCCATCATCACTACTTGGCCGAATACATGCATTCAAAGAATGCATTCTCATCAAACTTAAACTTGAAATGAAATGGGCAAGTCTTTGAGCTCTAGGTTCTTAAGTTATGACATGAAATAAACATGCTCATGCTTTTCATTTTTAATCTTGCTTACAAAATAAAGTGATGACTTAAATTAAATATGCAAGGCACAAACTTAAACGTGCAAACTTGAAAGTAAATATGCGAGGCATAAACTTAAACGTGGAAGCTTGAAAGTAAATATGCAAGGTTCAATTCTTTATTTTAGTGCTCTAGGCCCAACAACAATCGACTTTAAGGCCGAAATAGATAGGCATTCGAGAAATTAATTAGGTGATGATGCAAGTTCGATTCTTTATTTTAGTGCTCTAGGCCCAACAATAATCGACTTTAAGGCCGAAATAGAAAGGCTTTGAGAATTAAATTAAGTGATGATGCAAGTTCCATTTTAATCTTTATGTTCTCAGGTGATAGCTTGAAAGTAAAGGTGCATAGCAAGAATGTAAATATAAATGCAAGCATAAAATAAATTATGCAAGTTCATTTTATCTTTCTAGAGCTCTTAACAAGACTTTAAAGAAACTTAAAACTCAACCCAAACTCATCAAACCAAGATAAAGTAAAGTCTAGAGTTCTTAGAACTCAACCTAACATTTTTATAAAATCAAAACATTTTGCATGTAAAAGAAAAGGAAATGGCCGAAATTTCAAGGAACAAAAAGAACATTTTGAAACTCTAGAGTCCATGATCTTGATGATATATTAACACCAACATCATGAGACCTCATCATTGAGTCCTTAGAACCATTTTAAAACATCATCGAAGTTAAAGATTCCAAAAGTTAGAGAAAGGAAGAACTAGAAGTGTTTTACCCAAGAACAAAGATCAAGCTCTAGAGTTTGTTTCAAGTGATGAACATCATCATGAAACTCTCATCATCAAGCTCTCATTTCTTTGAACTTCAAGGCCCATGGCCGAAAATGAGAAAGAAAAAGGAGAAGAAAAGAAGTTCTAAAAAGAATAAAGAGAAACTATAAACATAAAGCTTAGAACAAGAACTTTAAAGAAAGGAATACTTGAAAGAAAATTCCTACTTGATGTGATGAACTTGAAGATGGAAGAAGAAGATGAAGAAGATGAAGAGCTCCAAGAACTTGAAGAACACAAGAGCTTTGAGAGAAAAAGAAAAGCTTTGAGTGTTCCTAAACTTAGCAAATGATCTAAAAGTGGTGCAAGCTCTTCAAGGCATTCTATTTATAGAAAAATGAAACAAATGAAGGGTGCTCATGGAGGAGGAGGGCTTCGGCCATGTGTGCAGAATTGGAGGGCATCCATGAGTTCCATGAGGTGAGATAATGTGGTCTTGAGGCATAGTGAGGTATGGCTCAAAGTATGGTGAGGTATGGTTCAAGGTATGGCCTCAAGCATGGTTCTTTGAGTGAGAAAACAATTAAACATGTGGTCAAAGGGGGTGAGAGTTTCGGCCATGTGCATCAGATTTGGGGGAGGATTTCTTGCATTTTAATTGTGGTTTAGAGTTGTGTTTAGGTGTATCGTTGATTATACTTAAGATTAGGAATTTGTAAGAAAGTGTTTAGGTAAGGAAAATGGATAATTAGGGTGGTCTAGACATAATTAAGGAGTGGTCTTGCACCATTAGTGAGTTAGATCCTCAATTTAGAGTCTAAACAACTCTAGACACACTTCCTTGATTTAAGGAATTGGAGAGAGAAAACACTATTCAAGATTCCAAAACTATGAATCTTGAGTTCTAAAAAGGGATTTAAGTTTAATCAAAGCAATTTTGGGTTCTAATTAACTTTAATAAATTATTTTGACTCTAGATTAATTAGAGAAATTAATTAATCTTCGTTTAGAGCCTAATATTGCTTAGGTTTGCTTAATTACATCATTAAGCTCAAAAACATTATTCTAGGGGCAAAATCGTAATTTTGCACTAAAACTGGCCGAGACCACCGGGACTTGAACAGAGACCTCTAGACACATGAAAACGTGTTTTTAAACCTCTGGGGAAATTTTCGGGTTCAAACGGCACTTCTACCGGCGTAAAAACGCTATAGGGGTATTTTGGTCATTTTGACCCGAAACTGCGGAAAACGAGATTTTCGCTTCTGGAAGCATTCAAAGGCCATTCAATCCCCTTCAAACATTGAGTTGACCCTTCGAGGATGACCGAGTTGGTTACCCTCGAATTCGGATCAGGAAATGACCTCAGGGGCATTTTGGTCATTTCCCTCAGACAGAAAAAATTGGGGTGTTACATTGTTCGCTTGTTCATGTTCCTGGACCATCCCTTCGCGTATCCTGTCACTAGCGTTTGGTTCTCCCCTGCCACTGCCTTTACAGATGACTTTGCCTTCGAGCGCGCATGTCCACGTACTCAGCAGTTCCCTTGCAACCACTCTGCTGCATTATCCATTCGGGATTTCCCGATCTACGTACCACGATCACCACCTCAGCCTACAAGTCATGGTTAGACCCATCAGAGGAGTCACCCACCCAGTATTCTTCTGATGGTTCTACCCCTACCGTTCCTATGGAGATGAGAGGTGGCAGTGATGGAGAGGCTACTGTTACGCAGCCATTGAGAAAAACTACGTCTGTCCATAGATAAGCTACTCGTCCTCGCCGAGGTGCCCATGTCTGACCTATCGGTCATCTTTCCATGCCTAATGAGCTGGTCCATTGGATTGTTTACCTTCCTCCTTCTCGGGAGCGACAACAGTAGGAGTCAGCAGTGGACCTCTTGGAGCACCTGTGCATATGTAGTGTAACATCCTTAAATTCATAAATAACATAAATATCGATTAATGCTAATTAGAAATTAGATAAAATATAGCAAAAACCAAGAGAACCTGGACCAGTTTTATGAAACATAACAAATATTATTAGAATATTCTTGTGTTTCTAGAGAAAAATGCAAAGAATTACAAAAATGCCATCATTTAACAGAAATAACGAAAATACCCTTGCTATGTAAAGGAAATTACCAAACTACCCTTGCTTTATTAGTAAATGACAAAGATACCCTTACTCTGTAAATAGAATTACAAGAATATCATTGTCATTGTATAATTACAAAAGTATCCTTGTCTTAGTTAAAGAAATTACTACAATGACAATTACAACAATGCCATTGCACAAATCCCTAGATTTGTCTTTGGGCAAGAATGAATCTAAGCCATTGGATTAAGATGACAATACAATAATTCAACCACATACATCATACACATTCTTAATCACATACATGCACATAGATAATCTCATGCTAAAAATTAAAAACACTTATTAAAGCATAAGAACACATGATATAAATCTATGATGCATACATACATTAAAGGTTAGAAAATTTCCACTAACATTTTTGCATAAAACATGGAACATGATTTCATAAAACTAGGCCAACATGTTTCCATAAAACATGGAGTGTTTTCATCCAAAGTTTGGCCAACATGTTTCCATAAATCATGCTCCAAGAATTAATTCTCTAAATGTTTCTTGTCTTGATCCTTCCACTATAAATACTCTTCAAACTCTTTTCCATTCCTTACATTTCCAAAACACAAAGAGGCCTTACATGCTTTGCAAGAGATACATTCTCTAGCTCTTGTAAAATACATACACTTTTACTAGTTTCCATGCCTTAGAAACTCCCTAAGTGCTCTTTCTTTCTTATATTTTTCTCTACCATTCTTCTTATGTTCTCCTCTTCAAAGATTTCTCTTAATCCTCTAAACCTTATTTAAACACTTAAATTCTAAACTCAAACCTTCACTAGCTCTCATAAGAGTTACAATCTTTAACTCTGGTGAGAAATATTTTCTTAAGCACTCAAGTTCTAGAGTCAAGATTCAAGGAGGGCCATCCACTCCAAGGACTCTTGCATAAGCTCAAGAAAGAAGAGAAGGACTCTTTTTAGACCCTACATAAGAGGTAGGAGTTTCTTCTTTATTTGTTCAATCATTATTGGCTTCTAACCATGGATAGAATGCCTCAACCTTGAGTTATTGTCAAAAGTTTTGAATGATTATTTGTAAAATATATTTTTAGATAGCACAATATATTCTATTATGTTCTTAGCACTTCTATGATGTTATCATACTCAAATATAACATAAAAAGATAGTATGTGAAACTTGATTTCTTTTAATAAAAATTACTAAAGACATAAAAATGGTAGGTGCTGGAATTTCTGGTTGATTCTGGCAGCAGGCACTTCGGAATGTAATGATCATAAAATATGAAGTATCCCGAAATAAAAACATTTTTATCATAAACTAGACTCATTATAGAAGACTCTCAAAAAAGAATCACCCAAAACGGAGTTCTCTAGCTCAAGATATAAATTTTCAAAGCTAAGCCAAAAACTGAAACTCTACATACGACCTTGCAGTAGTAAAATAAGTGTAACTCACTATATAAAAATCCAAATGGACTGATTTCAACTCCTTAGGAAAGCTAACATATAGAGAAACACATATATGTATGTTATACATAATGCTTTGCACCACGTAAATATAGAATGAGAAATAAATTTTAAGGACACTTTGTCTTTGTGAGAGTGTAGTTTGGAACAGTTCAGCTAAGGAAAGACTTGGTATTTAAGCGTGTCCATTGTGACCCACCTCTCTTTCCTGGGAACCCTCCTGTGCACGGATTACAGTTGAATTACACTAAAACTTAATGAATTAGGAATCTAAAACTACTTTTTCTAGCCTGAGATAACAAGTATATAGAGAGCTACAAACTTTTTCTTCTAAAAGATGTTTGAAACTGAAATAAAAGATTCAAGTCTTGCAAGAAAACTTAAATATTTAAGTAGTAATAATTGTCGAGAGGAAATATATATATATATATAAAAGTCATAGGGGAGCTTTAAAATATGTAAAGAACATTTAATAATATTTTAAGGTGCGTTAATGTATTACTAAAATTTAAGTGTACAAAGAAGACTAAGAGAATCTATATGAGATCTTATATAAGTCTATCCACTAAATACCTGCTTAACATGAATACTATTTACCATGAGACTTAGTATGAAATGTCTACTACTTGATATAAGATTGTGTATGAAATGTTTCTATGATATCCAAGCTGATATATAGTATTATGAATATATATTGATGAGTTATGAAATGATAAGAATGGATGATTGATTGTACCATGATCTATTTATGATTGCATGATTATTATTTTTACTCAATGAGAATAAAGTAAAGCGTGAAAAAGTAGCAATGATAGTCCTGAAAAGTGGACTTGAGCTAAGCTCACGGCTTAACCCCTAAACCGTTGAGATCACTAAGAACGGAAAGAAAACCAAAAGGTTGTGGCGACGGCCACTAGTATGAGCTCATTACCCTTTTAGGGTGGTCTAAGGCATTGATGTATTCATCCCGTGAGTAATTATGAGACATGTCAATAAAAAAGGATAAAGTGTCATGCATGAATACTACTAGTAGAAATGCTTGTATGATTACAAAAGCGATGCATGAAATCATTAAGTGATGTGTTGACTTGTAATTGATGAGTTAAGTTAGATATGTATGACTCTTGCTAATAAGAATAGTTTAAAAGTAACTCTACCTCGGCTAATCACGTTACGAAAATCTTGATAAATGAACCTTTACTCCGTCCATCACTTTGTAAACAAACCCGAGGTAGCTGGAGTGACAATGATGACACGATCGATACCAAGTTGAAATTCCTACTGAGAAATCCAGCATTTCTCACTCCTATGTATGTTTCTGTTGTCACCACCAGATCTTGATGGATCCCAACTATTCGAGAAGGGGAAGTCTCGCTCACTGAGTAAAGATGCACGGAGTCTGGGGAGCTAGAGAGAAAGACCACTACTAGGCTAGCCTCATATTAGACATCTGATAGGCTAAGAACCACTGCCACCACCTCTGTAGTTATCTATGCTAGAAATTTTCACTTCTCCACTTGTTGCTATTCAGTATCTTTGTACTTTCTTCTATGTACTATTTATTAGAAGTACAAAAGCCGATCTTGTATTTACCCATGTAGGTGCTACTCTGTAAACTCATGTTGGTAACAATGTATAATTATTCCATGTTATGTTAAGTATTCTAAATTTCTACAATGATATTACTTGCCAAGAAACTTCAATTTTAGAAATTATATTATATCGGAACTATGGCGCACATACCATTCACATTACAGGCTTAGTTTTTAAAAGTAGATTCGTATAAAAAAAAATTACCCTTATCTTCTTATCATTAATTTAAAAATAAAATTGATTAAAGAATATAGGTAACAGCTAATAGAGTCCGGGTCTATTAGGGTGTTACATGTAGTGGAGAGGATAGCCTTCTTTTATTTTTTTTATTAGAGGTGATATATTCTAGGTACACCCCAGTAGGAGTAGTGGGAAGAGAGGTCTTTTCTAGCTTGTATTTAGTTTCCATCTACATATTGTTCATGTATGTTTTGGATGACTGTACGTAGCCTAACCTTTATTGGTGGGTATGACACTACTATACATGTATATTTTGGTGCGTAAGGCAGAATGGTTGATATTAATGATATATAACTATATGATGATATGATTATGCCTATGATATTGTGATATTGTATTTTATGTGTGCCCGTAGCTTGTTCTTATCTTTTATATGCAAGATGAATGACGTTATTTATTTAGTACGTACGGCTCATGTCTTATTTTTAAAATTCACAAAAAGAATTTACTTGTATTTTTACTAAAGTATTTCCAAGAGTTTAAGTTAAGAACTGGACAAAATAGTAATAACTAATAATTAACTTAAATGTGTCCTAGATTTGTTAGGATAAATATTAGGGTGTTACATTTTGGTATCAAAGCAGTTCAATTCTCATGGGGCCTGAGGATTGAACCAACTATGCTTCTTAGGCATGATGCGATAGCTACGTCATGTGTAGTTGCTTAATCGATAGGATAAGCTATAGGATAAAGATGCATGACTGCTGTATGTGTAAGTGCCACGGTGACTAGCTCACTTTACATGGAGTATTGAGCCTGATCACCTTATTGTTTGTTATTTCGTTTGCTTAGGAACCAATGATACGACCATGACAAGATAGGATTTCGGGCGAAAGCGATCAAAGTAATGAGACTGCTAAAGCTCTCAGGGACATGGCAAGGGCCATGCAGATGATGTTTAAACGAATGGACTGTCAGGGCAATACTAGTCATTGTAACACCCCAAATTTTTTGGCCTGGTGCAAAATTACTAAAATGCCCTTGAAAACATGATTTGGATGATTGAAAGATTAATTAAATTTTCTTACTAATCTTGAATCAAAATAATTAATTGAAATTAAGTTATATAAGAAAATCCAAATTTGTCTATTTCATGATGCTCTTCTTTTACATTCATTTTCCTTGAACACTTGAATAAAGATAATTATCCAGAAGATGTAAGTTTATCTCTAAAGTTATATCCATTATGAAATAATATAATTTTATAATTAAGTTAACTTAATGAAATGAACAAATATGTTATTCATCTTAATATTGATTAAACTCTATCTATCCTTTTTATGTATGTAATGCATGACTGTATTATGTTGAGACAAAAACAATTCAAAGTTCTGATACCATAAGCTATAATACAATCATATAACTCGTGTGCATTCTGATTGCATAATTATGTTAAGGGATGATTTCACAGTATGTATTGTGCACATCTTGTATTATTTCCTTTATAGTTTTTGGTCTTGCATTTTATTGTGCTGATTGCTTTGAAATTTAATTTGTTGAAACGAGTATTATCATTTGGAATCTTTGATGATGAGGTGATGCTATTCATACAACTAGTTTTTTGTCTCCGATGCCTTGTCAAGTTAACATGTCAAATAAGCAATATAAAAGCAAACATAAAGCCACACGTCAAGACACTAGACTGATTAAATGAACACCTGTAGTCCACTTGTACCTAAGCTAATTTTGTAAGATTTCCTTCCCATCCCCTGCACTCCCCACTCACTGCACCATGAGCACTCTATCAAGGCACTTAACCGACAATCATGGGCAAGATTGAAACATGAACACAAATCCAGAGGAGGCACTATCAGTATTTCATGCCCATCACTATCTATAGCTTTATAAAAAGGAAAAATTACAGGAGCGAAAAAGGTAGGCTTTTATACATTAGCAATCAACTAAACAGAGAAAAAGAGCAAGATTCTAGAGAAAGAGAAATAGAAGTAAGAAGCTGTTTGCTCTCCTATTGTTGTTGCCTAATTGTATGTTCCTTCGTTTTGGTATCACAAATCACACATGCACATACATACACCATAACTCTCCCATTCTCAAAACAAACCATTCCTCGGCATAACCTCACCACTCTCAAATCACAGCAAACAAACCCAAGCAAAGCATAAACTAGACAAACATAGTCCCAGTTCAAATGTGAACAAAATCACAGCTGGCAATAAAAGTCTAGGAACAATCATTGTCAGTCAAATTCAGTCCAAATAGTCCATCTCAATACACATAAATCCAAATCCCATATCAAAATAAACAATAGATCTAAATTTCTTTTTTTGTTTTTCATAAAAGAAAAAGGAAGCATAAAGCAGGAAAGAAGATCGGCAGCATCACCCCCGCCGCTGGCGTCTCCGATCTCTCTCCACTGTAAGCTGCTAGCCATCTTCTTTCCTCACTAGCCCACCGAAGAACCCCACTGCTAGCCACCACTATCCACCATCTGAACCATCATCATCACCGGCAACCTGCTAGCCACGGCCACATCAAATAAACCAATCAGTTTCAATCCCAAACTATGAATAAAGATGAGAAAAGCAACAACTCATAAACCAAAACCAACAAAAATAGAAGAAACAAATTCAGAAATTAAATAAAAGAAAGGGGAGAAGCAGCGGGTGGCACTACCACCGTCATCACCGTAAGCTCCGCCTCGTTTCCCTATTCTCCTCTCTAGCGTGCGCCCACAGCGACAGATCGGCCTCTCCCTTGGCCGCTGGGAGCACCTTAGCCACCCCGTCACCGGTGACAGCCCCACCTTGAAGCTCCTATCACACTCCTCCACCGCGCACCACTGCGCCACCATACAACAATACCCACCTCCACCCGATTTGCGGCCAAATCGTGACCTATAAAGGTTTCGCGAAGCTCCACCCAACCCAGCCTCCATCTCCACAAAGCTCAGCCCCTTTTCTCCTCTCGCCGCTCCTCAGCCCCACCCTTGCTCAGCACCGCCATAAGCAGGTCTTCCCCGTGTGCCTTCTGCTTGGCGCGGCAACGTCTCCCCCTCCTCGCAGCAGCCTTCCCCACCAGCCCTTGTGCGTCGCGGACCTCTCTCTTTTCCCCTCACTCCCTTGATCTCGTCGTCTCTCATCAGCTCTCCCTCTCTCTGTGTTCCTTTCCCACTCATTGAAAAAAGAAAAAAAAAAAGAGAGAAAAGTGCAAGTGTGTGTACCCGTGTAAGTGGCGTGAGAGAAAGAGAATTTTATTTTTGTGTGTGTGTATGTGGCGTGAGAGAAAGAGAGAGAATTTTATTTGATTTGTGTGTGTGTGTGTGTGTGTGTCACCCTCAGAGACCTATCCCCTGTTCCCCCATGACCGCACTTTCCTTCTATTTTAATTGTAAATATGTGTTGTTCATATGGCTGGAAAAGGGTAAACCTGGGTTGTTTAAACAAACATAAAATCAGTGTATCTGACATCCTTTAAGACCATGAGACCCCAACTCCCCAAATCACTAACCAATACTCCAAGTTTAAAATTTCCAAAGGTTGCTCGCCCATCTTTGTATTTCTGTTGCTATTTTTGGGCCATAAGATTTTATCAAGTTCGTTTACGGGCTTTTGGGATATGTGGGTTCTTTTTCAAAAAAGAAATATGTGGATTTTTGAATTCATAATATAGTCTTAGCAATTTAGTTATCTTAAGAGAATAAGATAAATTAGTCTGGGGAATGTTTAGTTATTTATTTCACGTGATAACAACCTTTGTACTAATTCTTGTCAAAATAATAATAATAAGTAAATAAGTGAAAAAAATGAATAAATGTTTAAATTTTTAGGCTCAATTTATCTTTCGATAATTCTCAATTTATTTGACCCTTTCTTGCATTATTATTCATCGTGATAACAAAGTTATTCTACTATGTTGACATTTTAATTGTAGCATTATATATATATAATGTTAAGATATTATATAATGTGATCTGCAAATTGTTACACTGCGTTTGTCTATAATTGTAATATAATTAAAGGTCTACCTGTATTCCACAATGCGTAATATTTTGGGCCAATGGTTTGATATTCTTAATTTATTTTCAAAGGGAATAAAAATCCATTAACCAATAAATATTGTTGAGAATGACGTGACTTTGAGTTCCTCATTGCACCAGAGGATACGTCGGCATAGCTAATAGCTATCAAGCCAAAATTAATTTTTGAAATTTTAGTCTCATTTGTAAATGATTTCTTTTCTAATAAATTTTGATATGAGACATCTTATTTTATTTTCATTTCTTTGGAGAATAAATTATTATGATGTTAAGAAGTTAAGTGATGATCATGATTTTACGTTCTTTATATCATATGCATTGTTTTATAAATTTGATGATATTTTGTATATGATATTGATATGCATCTATGATTAGCATGTTGCACTCATGACATTAAAATTCATGCTAAAAGATACGGGTCTCGGCTAATGGTATTTTAGAACTTAATAATTGAACCTTATGTATGTTCACTACTTTATAATGAAAACCCAAGGTTCCTGAGGACGTAGACAATGACACCAAGATAGTAGAACACTTTATCGAGATTCTTTGTTAAGATTCTCACTTCCTCTATCTTTTCTTTCCATCGCGTCTTCAGAGGACGATGGTGACGTTCGTGATTTACATTGACGCGCCTACTTGGGAGATGCACTACGATGCCACCCATCAGTCATATCACTTCATGGGTCGTTGTGCCGTTCGCCTTTTTGTATATATGGACCGCCCCTTTGCACACCCAGTTTCTAGCTTTCGGTTTTCTCTTGCTTCCCCCTTTGGCAACGATCTCGTGTTTAAGCGTGCACGACCTCACGGGGAGCGGACTCGCCATACCCAGCCAACCGCTTCTGCTATGCGTGACTTCCCAGAGTATGTGCCCCATTCCCCCATGGATTATTCAGAGACAGATCCATCTGAGGACTCTGCCACCCAAGTGCCATCCAAGGGCTCTTCCCCCACCGTGCCCATGGATTTTGGTGAGGGCAGTGAGGCCACCGTAGTACAGTCGATGAAAGGAGCTACGCCTGCACGTGGAAGAGCCACTTGACCACGCCGAGGTGCCCATGTCCATCCAACGAGGCACCTCGCCACACATGACGAGTCGAGACGTTGATGTTTGCTCTAGGTACTACGAGGTAGAGTTGTGAGGGGGAGAGAACGTGTGCCAGTTATTTATGTTTATCCGTATATCACATATTATGGAGTACTATATTTGTCATAACTCTTGTCAGTAGTGTTATGTTTCTATGTTATGGTGCATAGGCGGAACGATCAGTACTTGTTTTGATTTTATTGTTATACGCTAATGTTATAACTTTGGGTTACTTTATTCTCTTTCTTTAACATACGAAGTGTCAACGTCAATCAACTCGCATACGCGGCTCATATTTTGTATTTTCAAAAAAAAAAATTTACCCATATTTTTACTAAAGTGATTTTCAAAAGCTTAAGTTAATGACTGGAACAAAAGAGTAATAACTAATAATTAACTTAAATGCGTCCTAGGCGTATTGGGTTAAATATTAGGGTGTTACAGTCATGACCCGAACACTGCTGAGGGTCTCAGCATACCCGATTCAGAGAATTCCGCAAGGCAAACCCACCATCATTTAGAGAAGCACTGAACCTAAACCAGGCCGATGAGTGGATTAAAAGTATGGAGAAGATCTTTTAAGTGATTACTTGCACCAAGGAGCAGAAGATGACTTTTGCTGCCTACATGCTGGAGGTGAATGCTGAGTTTTGGTGGACTGGCACCCTTAGACTATTGGAAGCCTTTAGACTGTTGGAGGCATCTAGCACCATGATCAACTGGGAAATATTCAACACCTGCTTCTACAAGAAGTACTTTTCAGCATCTGTGAGGAATGCCAAGGATGTAGAATTCATGCAACTAACCCAAGGAAGGATGACTATTGCGCAATACACTGCAAAGTTCAAAGAGTTGATTAAGTTCGAAGAGGATTTTTCAAGGAAACCCTGATGAATTTTGCAAATATGTTAAGTATGAGGCTGGGCTGAAGGTAGAGAACAATGTTGCCATTGCACATTTGGATATCAGGGACTTCTCTACCCTAGTCTGTAACATCCCCTGCTGCTTTATGGATTGACGACTGTCCCCACAAATCAACACAGGTCTTTTCAGCGTGCTTTGTCCTCACTCGCATGCTTCCTAGGAAAACTTCCCAGGAGGTCACCCATCCCAAAATTGCTCCAAGTCAAGCACGCTTAATTGTGAAGTTCTTTCACATTGGGCTACCGAAAAGAAGATGCATCTTGTTGGTATAGGTAGTACAAATCAATTCATATAAGCCCTCCTTAACTGTATAGTTCCATACCTATATAGTCTTAGGATCCCTCTCATTCGGGTGTGTAATCGGTTCATTCATGTACCCCTCCGCTTTCAAAGTCTGCCAGGAGCCGCTCCTTGTCCGTGCCTCCTTGCACCGGCGATCACTCCCCGACTTTGCAATCCCCGGGCGTTACATGCCCGCGACTCCACTTTGGTTAGTCCCGAACCACACCCCGTACTGGGAGAGGTGCAGGCTCTGATACCATTTGTAACATCCCCTGCTGCTTTATGGATTGACGACTGTCCCTACAAACCAACACGAGTCTTTTCAGCGTGCTTTGTCCTCACTCACATGCTTCCCAGGAAAACTTCCCAGGAGGTCACCCATCCCAAAATTGCTCCAAGTCAAGCACGCTTAACTGTGGAGTTCTTTCACATTGGGCTACCGAAAAGAAGATGCATCTTGTTGGTACAGGTAGTACAAATCAATTCATATAAGCCCTCCTCAACTGTATAGTCCCATACCTATACAGTCTTAGGATCCCTCTCATTCGGGTGTGTAATCGGTTCATTCATGTACCCCTCCGCTTTCGAAGTCTGCCAGGAGCCGCTCCTTGTCCGTGCCTCCTTGCACCGGTGACCTCCTAGGAAGTTTTCCTGGGAAGCGTGTGAGTGAGGACAAAGCACGCTGAAAAGACCCGTGTTGGTTTGTGGGGACAGTCGTCAATCCATAAAGCAGCAGGGGATGTTACAAATGGTATCAGAGCCTGCACCTCTCCCAGTACGGTGTGGTTCAGGGACGAACCAGGCGGAAGCCGTGGGCATGTAACGCCCGGATTGCAAAGTCGAGGAGTGATCGCGGTGCAAGGAGGCACAGACAAGGAGCGGCTCCTGGCAGACTTCGAAAGCGGAGGGGTACATGAATGAACCGATTATACACCTGAATGAGAGGGATCCTAAAACTGTATAGGTATGGGACTATACAGTTGAGGAGGGCTTATATGAATTGATTTGTACTACCTGTACCAACAAGATGCATCTTCTTTTCGGTAGCCCAAACTGAAAAAACTCCACAATTAAGCATGCTTGACTTGGAGCAATTTTGGGATGGGTGACCTCCTGGGAAGTTTTCTTAGGAAGCGTGTGAGTGAGGACAAAGCACGCTGAAAAGACCCGTGTTGATTTGTGGGGACAGTCATCAATCCATAAAGCAGCAGGGGATGTTACATAGTCAGCAAATGTCGCATCATCGAGGAACGCTACAAGAAGTTAAGCGTATCAAGGGCTGAGAATTTCACCAAGAAGTTGGCACCACAAGCTCTAAGATTTAAGCTGCAATTCTGGCCGCATTTTAGACCACAAGGCCCTAAGAAGAATTTTCATCATGGGGGATCAAGTGGTCCTTAGGGCAAGGCACCCCAAAGAGCCCTGGTTGTCCCCTAGGCCTACACCTGCTACATTATGTCCCAAATGTGGGAAGCCACACGGAGATCGACCTTGCTTGATGGGCTAGGGAGTTTGTTACAAGTGCAGGAAGCCCGGTGACTATGCTAGATAGTGCCCTGAGAGGAAACCGACGACCCCTAACCCCAGACCTCAACATCAAGGGAAAGTCTTTACCCTCAATGTGGAAGACTCGATGAATTCCAGAAACCTCATACGCGGTAAGTGTGAAATGAATGGTAAGATCTTAATTATATTGTTTGACTCTGGCACAACTTATTCATTCATATCACATGTTAGTGTAGAGTCTTTGCAATTGCATGTGTTAGAACTTCCTTTTAATCTTACTATTTCTACACCCACTGGTAAACCTGTTAGGACTTGTAGATGTTGCTTAATTTTTCATTTCATAGTGGAAGGTAGACCTTTTATTCTAGATCTAGTTTGTTTACCTATGCATGGTCTAGACATGATTCTCGACATGGATTAGCTTTATACTAACCGTGTAATATTCAACTGTTATACAAAGTCTGTCATCTTTCTCCCTACCCCTAGTGTGCCTAGTAAAGCTCTTAAGTCTTTACTTAAATGCCATGGAAGTCAATTGTTATGGGGAAGAAAATAAGGGATATGTTCTCCTAGCCGCTAGCGAAGTAGACATTGAGCAGATCATTGATGATGTGCCTGTAATAAGAGACTATCCTGAGATATTTCCAAATGAAATACTTGAGTTTCCTCCCGTAAGAGAAATATAGTTCTCTATAGAGTTGGTCTCGAGGATAGGGCTAATATCCATAGTACCATATAGGATGTCACCCTAGAGTTAATCGAGTTGAAGACTCAGTTAGAGGAGCTTTTGGAAAAGAAGTTTGTGAGACCTAGTACATCACCACGGAGAGCCCCAGTTTTGTTTGTCAAAAAGAAAGATGGGAATATGAGGCTTTGCATGGACTATTGGCAATTGAATCGAGTAATAGTGAAGAATAAGTACCTTTGCTTAGGATTGACAATTTGATGGATCAATTGAGGGGAGAGGTAGTGTTCTCAAAGATCGATTTGAGGTCGGGATATCATCAAATTAGAGTGAGGAATAAGGACATACCCAAGACGGCCTTTCGGATTCGATATGGCCACTTTGAGTTTACAGTGATATCATTTGGACTGACTAATGCTCTTTCTATGTTCATGGACTATGTAACACCCTAACTTTCAACATTATACTCCTATGACGTATTATGGTTAATCATTAGTTGTTACTCTTTCGTCTCAGAAGTTTACTTAATTTTAAGGCTTTTAAAAATAAGTCTATGGAAAATACGACTTATTTTTTTTTTTTTGAAAGATCAAACTATGAGCCATTCGCGTATAAATTATAGTGTATAACTATTCGTCATATATCATACGTACAGAACACAACAGAGTCTAGCATAACTAAGCACATCATCATACCATAACATAATTTCAAGTATCAAGATAAATATTAATAATAGTGATGTTATAGGAATAATCCACAACCATACTATAACAATAATACCACATCAAATATACTGAGCTCACTTGTAGAGGTTGAGCATACAACAATTCAAAACTAAACATAACTATGATGTAGCTAAACCCTTCGCAACTAAGTTACGAACTTATACGAATGCGAGGTAGCTCCCAAGGTTGTGAAAACAAAGGACTATATCCCCGTTTTCGCTGCACCACTCTTATCTCGACCATCATGCATCTTCTATGCTGGCACCTCAGGATGGTCCACGGACATCGTCGTCAACCTTGTTTAAAAACGAAGATGGAAAAGAAAGATAGAGGGAGTGAGAAACTTATACAAGAATCTTAGTAGGGTTTCCCTCTCTACATACGTGTCATCATCATCGTCCTCAGGAACCTCGGGTTCAATTATGAAAGTAATAGGCATAAATGAGGTTCATTTGTTAAGTTTTCAAATACCATTAATCGAGACCCGTATTTTTTAGTATGAATCTTAATTCATGAATGTAACAGGTATCTCGTATATGCATGGCATTGCCTCAATGCATAAATCAACAGCGTGTAAATTCAAGCACATGGTAAGGCTAAGCACATAAACATGAGATAAGTTAAAGAACTAAAACAGTGACAAGTAAATGAATACATGATAGGGCAATACTATGAGTTATACATCATGTAACATGCATGGAAAGTAGGAGAACCCATGGTAATTTTACTTTCTTATGCATGAATTCTCACATTTCTTTCTTATTAATTTCACCCTCTTACGTGTAACATCCCCTGCTGCTTTATGGATTGACAACTGTCCCCACAAACTAACACGGGTCCTTTCAGCATGCTTTATTCTCATTCACATGCTTCCTGGGAAAACTTCTCAGGAGGTTACCCATCCCAAAATTGCTCCAAGTCAAGTACGCTTAACTATGAAGTTCTTTAGTGATAGGCTACCGAAAAGAAGATGCATCTTGTTGGTATAGGTAGTACAAATCAATTCATATAAGTCCTCCTTAACTGTATAGTCCCATACCTATACAGTTTTAGGATCCCTCTCATTCGGGTGTGTAATCAATTCGTACCCCTCCGCTTTCGAAGTCTGCCAAGAGCAGCTCCTTGTCCGTGCCTCCTTGCACGGACAATCACTCTCCGACTTCACAATTCCCGGGCGTTACATGGGAAGCCAAAGAAGCCATGAAGGCGAAGTATCCTTATCTTTTTCCTCCTCAATGTATGTTTTAAGATTTGGGAACCAAATCTCTTTTAAGGGGGAGAGAATGTAATACTCGAGGTACACGTGTCCGTGGGCAAGTTCCGTATTGCCCTAGGATCCCCCGGGGCCCATCCGGATAGCCGGACTAGCCCCAGATGCAGAAACCAGTTTGCGACACCAGGTTCTGTAGAATTATGCAGAACAAGTTATTTGCGGCGAAACACTTTTCTCATTTGCGATGAACAAAGCGAGCCTTTATGCTCGGCATTTATAACGAGTGATGGTTCGCTGTAGCAAAGAAAGTTCGCTACATCGAACAACCCATAACAACACAGTATAAGTGGAATGAAGCCGTTTCGTTTTTGACCCTTTAAAGGCCATCGAGCCTTCCCCTCCCTCACAGAACTAGAAGCAGAACGCACACACATACACACACCCTTTCCTCTCTTTTTCATCCCCTTTACTCTCTAATCTACTCTATTCCATCATCCTTAATCATCAAGGTAAGTTTATGTTGTTAGATTATGTCTTATGTTGTTAGATTATGTCTCCTTTGTCTCCATTCCTCATAATCTTGGGTTAGATTGCGTTATTTCTCTCATTGTTGTCAAGTGGAGTTGCTCTCCCAATATTATTATAGTTGTTTTAAGGTAATTTAAAAGTACGCACAAATCATTGATGAGTTTTGTGACTCTAATGGCAGACGTTGGTGTTGTTCCTTCTTCCCGGAGCTCAGTTGGAGTTGACGTCACCATTCCCTCCCCTCCAAGTGAGTGGATTTAGAACCCATGACCCCTACGTTGGTCATTAGAGCTAATTTTTGCCAAATTATTATTAATTTCATGGTTTTAAAAAGATTTCAAGAGCTCAGAGTCTCTGTTGATATGTTATAATTATTGAAATGACGAATTCCAACTAAAGCATGAAATATTTATTTTTTTACAAACTCATGGGACCATTATTGTTAAGTGATTTTATCACAAGAGCTAGAGTATTACTATTATATTTTTTTGAATTGAGATTTTCATAAAATTTCCATGATAATATTTTGAACAAACGATTTACAAATCATAAAGTTGTGCTTAGAGAATCATTAAAATAAAGATTTAGATAAAATATTATGTTTACTGGTTTAGAGACTAAACGTTAGCTATAGAGAAACAGATAATGAGTTAACGGCTGACCCTGATCGTTAACCTTGGTACCAAGTTGTCCCAAGAGGACAATCTCATAGAACAGAAAACAGAACCTATTTAGGTGTCCACATTAGATCCCCGATGGATCATAGAGAATAATATTTCGGTTCTTGAGGAACCATAGAGTAAAGATCCCTATTTCTCTCATAGAGTATTGTTATTATCATTTCAGAGAAATTTCTATTTAGAACTTTTACTTTCACATATGTATTAGTATGATCCCAAAGATTATTGCATCAACTGATTTTAATTATTTATATATGATTACCTATCTTCTTGGTCATTCCATGAAAAGGTTATGGGTGAGGATTTGCTCACTGAGTTTTAGATGAAACTCACCCCACTCCCTTTCTCATTACAGATGTTGTAGACGTTGCGGGTTCCCTAACTTCACTTCCACCCTCGTAGTAGAGATTTACTGTTCGGTGAGCTTCACTTGATGTGAAGTATTCTATTTTGCTTTTTGTTAGAGATAGAGTGCTCCAGTTACATGACGGGCAGGGTCCCGAACCATAGAGATGGATTGGCATTATTTTATCATGATTATAGTTTTCATGTATATTTTGTATAATGAGCAACTCATGTATTTTGAACCCCAGAAATATGTTTAGCGGTTGAAATGAAAATGATTGATTATATTACTCCAAAGATTTGTGTTAAAGTTTGTTTATGTTTATGTTTCATGGAACCAATGGTTTATTAGAGATGAAATGATATTTTACAAACGGTTTTATATTAAAATATGCATATAGAGAAACGCAGAGGTCACGCGGCTTACGTGGGATTGAGGATTTCCCCACGTTCCGATCACGTGCCCAAGTCAGATCGTGACATTACATCATCACCAAAACCAACCAACATGCTAGCCCCGGCGATTTTTACAATTACCACCAGTCGCTAGATTTAACATGGGGTAATAAAGGGGGAGAAACACATCATTTCCTTACCTTTCTTATTATGAATATGTAACTTACTTGGATCACCTCTCATAACCTTTAATTCGGAGAGTTTAGAGGATCATTTCCATGTACTTTATGTCACCTTAACTGCATGTTGTTTTGAGATGCAAGGGCACAACCATATCATATAATATCACATGCTTACATTTCACTTATCATGTGCACCTCAAATATTCCAAGTGTAGTCATAGCATGCCACAATAAATCAAATAAATGGATGGCCAAGTATGCAACATTATTATCACATAAATTCTCATTTATATCATAAACCCCTTATCTCATAAAATAAACACTTTCATTATCCCTTAGACGATTAAACCTCTAAATCGAGTAGACCTAACTTTTGTATTTATTCTTTTATGCATCTAAGGGATTAATTCCAATGACTTCCACTAATTAATGACCTCAAGAACATCATTACATCATGCTGGACAGATTTGGGCAAAATTGAAAATTGAGCAATTTCGATATTCTAGAAGTTACGTTTTTTACCCTTTCTCATTACCAACTTTTCCTAAAATGCGAGAATTAATTCCTAAACCATTTATTATGGGTTCTAACACATTTACACATGGCAAAACACATTTTTACCAATTAAATGCATGCTGGAACAGTATCTATAATTTTAGTTTTTGAAAGCTTTAGAAACCACATTTTTTATCCTTTTTAGTTACTAGTTTTGCTTAAGGTGCCAAGAATGATCATCACAATAATTAATAATAATTTTTACACATTTAAACCAATCCAAACAGCATATATCAGGTCTGGAAATGCTAGAATAGGATCCGAAATTTAACTTCCAAGAAGCATTCAAAGTTGCAAAATAAGGCATTTCTAGCAACTAGTCTTTCTCAAATTAATTCTAAGTCATGGAACATTCATAAAGGCAATTTATCTCTTGGAAATATACACAAATACTCTAGGATCAGTAGCAAAATCAGAGAGCTCTAAAAGGTTTTTGGTTATGTAAATCCCTTTTTAACACTTTAGGAACTAACATATTTCTTAAGGAAAATTGCAAGACACGAACTTTGAATCCTTAAGATAGTAATACTCCCAAACCTTAAGATCTCGTTCCTTTGAAAATAAAACCTTTTTATATGTACAAATGCCCATGGAACCGAAATTCCCATGTAAGTTGAAAGGGGTAAGTCTTGAGCTCTAGATTATTTAGGTGATGGCATAAACTTAAACGTGCAAATACAAGTTTCATTTTAATCTTGATATTATAAGGTGATGGCCATGGAAACATAAATATGATATGCAAGGCTCAAATATAAACATGAAATGCAAAGACTTGAAATATAAATATGAAAATGGAAGCTCATTTTTAATCTTTAAGTTTAGGTGATGGCTTGAAATATAAACGTGGTAGACAAGAAATATAAACATGAAATGCAAGTTCATTTCTTATCTTTAAGCTTTAGGTGATGACTTGGAAATAAATATGATATGCAAGTCCAATTCTTTATTTTAGTACTCTAGGCCCCCTTAAAGTATTCACTCTAAACCAACAATCAACTTTAAGATTGAAATAAGTAGATTTCGAGTTTAATTATTTAGGTAATGACATAAATATAAATATGAAGTGCAAGGCTTGAATATAAATATGAAATGCAAAGACTTCAAATATAAATATGAATTCACTTCATTTATTATCTCTTTGAGTCCTAGGCTCTAGATTACCATTTAACTCTTTAAAATGACATAATGTCTTTATTTGCTAAAACTCTTAAAAGTGAAACCTTCAAGCTTTAAAGATCAAATAAATGATGGTCTTACAACCAACATCCAAGATCCTCATCATCAAGCTATGGTTTTCCAATAACAAGGCCATTATGGCCGAAAAAGAAAAGAAAGGAGAAAGGAAAATAAAGAATCGAAAATAAGGAAGAAGGAAGAATCATCATTATAACATCCCAAACCAAGAGTAAAACAAAAGAAAAGAGTAGAAATCTTTAAAACAACTCCCTACCAAAGGTGTTTCTTGATAAAAGAAAGAAAGAGAGCTTGATCTTAAGATATGATGAGAAGAACAAATCTTCCTTGGAGCTTCAAGTTGATTTTTCGGCCAAGAGGAAAAAGAAGAGGAAGAAAGGTTTGTCTTGGATTTTGATCTTGGAAATGGAGAGGTTTGGTGTTTTAAGGAGGATCTATGATGGTTGTGTGGTAGTTTGAGGTTGAGAGGTGGTGGTGAGTGGTGGTTCTTGGAAGAAATGAAAAAGAAGAAGAGAACTCTTGAGAACAAAGAAAGAAAACTTAGAGTTGCAAGAATGAGCAAAATGGCACTTTGAGCTTCCCTTGCATGTGTATTTATAGAAGAAATAAAACATGAGGGGGTGACTTGGGGAGAGTGGTCATGGACTTCTAGAGGAACTTGGGGAGCAAGTTGCTTCTTGAATGTGGATTATGGTGTGTATTAGGGGTAGATTTAATTAGAAGAATGGTTGAAAATGGGTAATTAGGTGTTTAGGTAGTTAATCAAGTATTTAGGCATTTCAAGACCATGATTAAAGGGTGGTCATAAATATTTAAAGGGGTTAAGTTCAATTAGTTTGAGTCAAACTCAATTAATTTGAATTTCAAACACCAACACTACTCTTTAAATCAGGGAATTGGAGAGAGAAACTACTAGTCATGATGTCATGACATAATGTCTTAGATTAAGAATAAGATTTGAGTTTTTTTAAGCAATCTTAGACCCTAATTAACCTCAATTAATTATTTTGACTCAAGATTAATAATTAAAATTAATTAATTTTTAATTAGAGCCTAATATTGCTTATGTTTTCTTAATTACACAATTAAGCTCATTATGCCGTTAATTAGAGGCAAAATGGTAATTTTACAGAAAACTCCCCCGGGACCACCCCAGGCTTATACAGACGTCATACATTCCTTAAAAACAACATTCTAAACTTTCATGTGAAGTCCGGGTCTAATCAGCAATTAATTCTGTGTTAATTAGCCGTAGAGGTATTTTGGTAATTTTGCACAAAAAAATCAAAAATTGAGATTTTCATCTCTAACAGCACACATAACACAATTAATCCCCTTCAAACATTAAAACATTCACTCGAGATTTGCCTAGACCGACTTTCCTCAATTCCCAGATAAAATGACCTCAGAGACGTTTTGGTCATTTATACACAGGGAAAAAATCGGGACGTTACAAACTACATGAATAGGATCTTTAGACCCTATTTAAACCAATTTGTGGTTATTTTCATAGATGTTATACTCATCTATTCGAAGACCCACGAGGAGCATGAGCTTCATTTAAAGACAGTTTTGGAGATTTTGAAGGAAAAGAAGTAGTATGCAAAGTTGTCTAAGTGTGAATTTTAACTGAAGGAAGTAAAATTCTTAGAACATGTAGTGTTAAAAGGAGGTATCACAGTAAATCCTAGTAAGATAGAGGCTGTGATGAACTAGGAGAGACCTACCATGGTAACAGAGATACAGAGCTTTTTAGGACCAGCTGGCTATTACTGTAGGTTTATTAAGGAATTTTCTCAGATTTCCTTACCCTTGACCAAGTTTACTAGGAAGAATGCCCCTTTTGTTTGGACACCGGAGTGTAAGAGGAGCTTCCAAAAGCTAAAGGTGAAGTTAACTACAACCCCAGTGCTAGTTTTACCAAATCCCAATGTGTCTTTTGAGGTGTATTGTGATGTTTCGAGAAAAGGTTTGGACTGTATGTTGACACAAAATAGATAAGTGTTAACCTATGCATCCAAGCAACTCAAACCCCATAAAGCAAACTATCCCACCCATAACCTAAAGTTAGCAGCAGTTGTGTTCGCATTAAAGGTGTGGAGACATCATCTGTACGGAGTAAAGTTTGAGGTGTTCTCTGATTACAAGAGTCTCAAGTATCTCTTTGATTAGAAGGAGTTGAATATGGAGCAGAGATGGATGAAATTCTTGAAAGACTACAACCTTGGGTTGAACTATCATCCCGGCAAGGCTTATGTAGTGGCTGACGCCTTGAGTCGAAAGTCATTACACCTATCTCAAGTGATGGTTAAGGAGACGGAATTGATTGAGAGGATTAAAGACCTAAACTTGGGAATGACATTAACCACTAAGAGCATAAAGGTGTGTCATCTCACTGTAACAAGTGACTTCAAAGGAAGAATCACTCGAGCTCAACAAGAGGATAAGGAGTTTAAGGAGACCTTAAAAGCAATAGAGACAGGAACGTTGGAGGGTTTCACTTAAGGAACGGACAAGTTGTGGAGGTTTGGGGGCCAGATTTGTGTGCTTGTGAGTGGTTATCTCTGGAAGGAGATTTTGGAGGAGGCTCATAAGAGCCACTTCACCATTCACCCTGATACTACCAAGATATATCAGGACTTAAAAAAGATGTTTTAGTGGCCCAGATTGAAGCGAGATGTGGTAACATGGGTCAGCAAGTGTTTGGTCTGTCAAAAGGTGAAGATTGTGCACCAAAAACCTTCTGGAATGTTGCAACCCTTGTCGATTCCTGAATGGAAATAGGATAGCATCTCAATAGATTTCGTAACAAGACTATCCAAGACCCAAGCTGGCCATGACGCCGTATGGGTGACTGTGGATCTTCTGACTAAGTCAGCTCACTTTTTACCTATCAAGGTGACTTATTCCTTGGATAAGTCAGTTCAGTTGTATATCCAAGAGATCGTGAGGTTGCATGGAGTGCCGTCAACAATAATCTTAAATCGAGATCCGCAGTTTACGTCACATTTTTTTGGGAGTCAAAATAATCAAAATGCCGCTAAGGTCATTTCTGCCCGGAAATCGAGGGCAACCGGTCCAAGCTATTCTCAAGGGGTTAATTTAATGTTTGAAATGCATTAGATATGTTATGAATGATGTTAGGGCTGAAAATCTCAATTCCTGGTTTTTCTCGTGCCAAGATTATCAAAATACCCCTAAGATAATTTAACACGGGATTAAGTGACAACTGAACCTAGTCATCACCCGAAAGTTGGAATTGTTAATTATAAGAAATGTATGATATTTGGAAAAATCTGGGTGGTCCCGAAGAGTTTTTGTATAAAATTACCTCTTTGCCCCTAGTTAGTGTTAAATGAGCTTAATTAAGTAAGAAAGGAAATATAGGCAATATTAGGCTCTAATTAAAAATAAATTAATTTTATTTATTAATCTTGAGTTAAAATATTTATGTGGGGTTAATCAATGAAAATTACAAAGCATTATAGAATTATACACTTCTTCTAACCTCAATAAGTCTATGTTTGCCTTCTACAAAGGAATCAAAACTTACCCACTGGACTATGTTTCCGCAACTAGCACCAAAGTTGTCATTTGGTATTGCTTCTTGACCAAATATGAGTTCAAGAAGAATTACGCCCAAACTACAAAATATCACTCTTGTCGGTTAGCTGCAGAGAAATATAGTACCTGTTAGGCCAAAGTTATAATGTTAAGCTTTACAGTTAATAGGACCATAGGCAACCTTGAGTATAGTCACCCAACAAAAAGCAAGACATAGCAAACATTGGTGACAAACTCCAGACCATGTTTACTACATCACAAGCGAGCACATAAATCAATGAATCATGTAAAATAGATTAACATCTTACTCAGGATCTAGATATCCTATTGTCCCCGAACTATGCTAGAAACATGGGAGGCTCCTCCACAGCAAGTTTTGAGAGACCAAAATCTGAAACCTGGGCTCTCATGTGCTTGTCAAGAAGAATATTGCTGGATTTTAAGTCTGTGTATAACTGCAGGAACACATCCTATGTGAAGATATTCAATCCCTGAAAAAACATGAGGAAAACATAATTAATACTTTTGTGATCTATAATAACCAAAGGGTCATTCAATCAGAAAATTAAGGAAAAATATTAATACCACCATTTTAAATAATGAGTTAAGCTTCATTAACCTTTGGCAGCATCTTCTGCAATCTCAAGGCACATAATCCAATTAATGCTCCATCCATGTGTTAATGGGCCTACGAGAGGTTAGGCATAATTGAGCACATGGATTTCTGCATCTTGATTTAAACCATGTAGGCTTACCGTAAAGATGTTCTTTGAGAGTTCCATTATGCACATACTCATAAATAAGCATACTACTCCCTTCGTCACGGTAATAACCAAGAAGCTGTACCAAGTTTCTGTGATGAATTCTGGATAGAAGAGTCACTTGGATCAAGCAAAAGTATATCTATAATATGAATATCTGTTCAATGCCAAGTTGCCAACAGAATTTAGAAAGAATGCTGAAACTAGTTTTCTTTCTTTTAAGCATCACTTAGAAAGCAAATAAGGAGGGAAAGAAAAGTAAACAAGGTTAAACAAGGAAAAAAAACGACAGGGGCCACGAACTTGAGCTGGGATAGCTGCAATATTAGAATACTGAAAGGGTTTTATAAAATTCAGGTTACCTCGTTGGAGAACTCCCTTTTGCCTTGATAGGAATTACTGGTTAGAACTTTAATTGTTATCTCTTGTCCATCTTTCATTCTCCCATAGTATACAACTCCAAAACCTCCAGAACCAATTTTTTTTCTCAAAGTTATTTGTAGCATTTTCAATTTCAGAAAAACTGAAGCACTGACCAGCTTCTGCAGTTGTAGGACCTTCGCTCTTAGAAGAACCCAGACTTTGAGGCGGGTGAGAAACAAGGTGCCCTATGAAGAAGGTAAGCAAATAAATTGTAATACCCCGGGTTTTAAATAAAAATATTAGAAATTTTTTTTCGAACTAGAAACAGTGCCAGTCACCTTTATCGGTCATTCAAGTCCCAGATTTCACTAAATCTGGCACATCCTTAGAGGGCTCTATAATAGAGCCATAATTTTGGGATCAAAAGTCCCGGTAATGGTTCCCTAGAGAAAAAATGAGTTGAAAAGTGATTTTTAATGAATTTTATGAAATTCTTAAACCTTTCGTTTTCAGCCTATGATTTTATAAAATCGTAAGAATTCCTGAATTTGAACTAAAACCCAAAGTTTGGATTCTGAATTGTTGGGATTTTGATTTTTCTGATATTTTATTTGAATCCAAATAGGGGGTATTTCCTTATTTACATTTATGTTTTAAAGTTACCATTAACTTAAAATTAGTAAATGTAAATAAGTGCATTCTAAAGAGTATTCTGGAGCATTCTGGAGATTGCTGCAACAGTCAATAGAACAGTAAGGCGGAGCAAGGAACGATTTTTGGGCTCTCGGGTGAGCGCTACAGCGCTCAATACAGAATTATAAAAACCCCCACTTCGAGGTCCAGAACACTCCACACACCCATTCTCACCTCCAACCTCGAGCTCTTACCCAGAAAACGTGGTTTTCACCCCAGAAATTTCATTTTCTTCCAATTTCTTCAAGTATAGCTTGGAATCTTCATCCTTCAAGGCTTTAAGGTATGTTGTTCTCTTGGTTTTGCTCCTTTTTCCTTGATTCTCTAAGTTTCTTAGGCTGTTTCCATGGATTTTGTGTCATGCAGTTCCTTCACCAGGAATAGGGTGAGGATAGCCTATCTAGAGGATGATTTAGAGCTCTGGTGCATCTAGGTCAGATATTGCTATCGTTTCTGCTTCCAAGTGTCCTGTGGATGCTATCCCTCCAGATGAGTGGGTTCTCATCTGTTATCTCTATGTTATGCATTAGAATTATTTTCACAAAGATATCAATTACTAATTGATTTTGGAGATTTCTGCAAAAGAAGTTTGAGTTTATTGTTCGTTTATATGTTTTAGAACTCCTAGTTTTAGAGCATGAAACTGATTTTGGATAAAACTCCTGGGACCATATTTGTTATACTGATTTTATGTAAAATTGATGATATATAGGATTGTTAGAAGCTTTTATAATTGTTTTAATGGATTCTGAAACTAGTTTGGATATATATGAAATGGTTTTATATCTAGATACAATGTAGAGAAGAAAATAGAATTATTATTGCAAGCTTTGCTATTTTGAAACATGATATTGAGTTTTCTGATCATGAAGAGCTTGATTATTGAAATATGATTTAGATAATTAAAAGGTTTTAGAGCTTGAATCTTCATGAGATTCAGAACAGTTGACGGCTACATATTCTGTGGAGGTATGGAATCATAAATGTCTACATAGGGTGATCCCTTGGACATGATTTCATAGCCACAGATATGCTAAGGTCAGACTGTTAGAATCAGGTGGATTCATAGCTCTCAGAGTATCAGAGTTTATTGCTGGTAAAGGATAATCTAAAAATTTAGACATAAAAGGATTTTTGAACATGAATCTTTGTATAACTCAGAACAGTTGGCGGACACATATTCTGTGGACTTGAAATCATCATGTATGATTTCATAGTCACAGGTATACTAAGGTCAAACTGTTAGAGAGTTATAGAGATTCACAGCTCGTAGAGAATTAAAATGTTTTAAAGATTTCCAAACATGGATGAATGTATTTAATTAAGTTAAAAGGTAGCTATAGAAAGCAGCGTGTGTTAACGGCAGTTAATCCGTTAACCTTGGTACCAAGTTGCCCAGGCCAGAGATTATAGAGATTTATATCCAGAGAATTTATTGTCACATTGGGGACGGCAATACGTAACGCCCAGATGTAACCAGAGATTTGCATTCAAAGTTTTGTCGCACTAAGGACGGCGATACGTAATGCCCAGATACGACCAGAGATTCACATTCAGAGTTTTGTTACGTCACAGATATTGTGCGTAACCAGAGCATAGATTACTGTTTCTTTAAGAGCTACTATACTATGAGTTCATATAATTTCAGATATGAAAGTAAGTTAAGAAAATTGTTTTTGAATTATAACATGATGATTAGAATACATATCTACTATGAATACTTGTGAGTATCATTGATATCATTATGATTTTATGCATCATTCTTTGATGTCCCATGAAAGGGGGTTTCAGGTAGAGGTTCATTCACTGAGTTTTGGTAACAAAACTCACCCCTTTCTCTTTCCCTGTTTTACAGATAGAGCAGTTGTCATGGATTCTCTTCAACCCCCTTCCTCCCAACAGTACTAGACTTCAGATGGTGAGTCTTGCTATCATTCTAGTTTAGAGTGCTCCAGTGTAGATGCAGGCAAGATCCCAAACCTTAGATCATATTTTGCATTTAGCATACTATGATGGTATATTCATATTTTGTATTTAAAGACATATTTGTATTAATTTCACGAATATTTTGAAGCAAAGCTAGTTTTATATTGTATTATGGTTTCAAACTTCAGAGACAGGTTATGAATCAGCAGACCTGATTATTTCAATTATTTTGTTTATTTTGAATTTAAAGAATAGGTGATTTATATGTCTTGTGGTTTTTATGAATAGAGCATGCATGTAAAAATAGTTAACAAGTCACGAAACTTACGTGAGAACGAGATTTCTCACGTGCCAGTCACGTTCCCAGATCGGGTCGTGACATAAATCATGTTCTGTCATCTCAAATCTCAGAAAGGAAAAATATATAATTCTTATTTATAATCCTACCCTGCTCGTGATATCTTCTCTTTCCTTTATGCATAAACAAGCAAGACACGATAGTCGCCAGAAGTAGAATCGCAGCCCCAGTGACTGAACCTATGATCACAAACATGTGGCTCTTTTTTCTGCTTTTATGAAGATTAATGTTTCCAGAGTAGGTGTTGGATCAAATGAAAGTAGTGGTCATCATGTAAATATGGGGAAGAGGGAATAGAAAACTTAGGGGAAAAGGATAAAAATAAACACCTTGAAGTATTTGCAATTCAAAAAGGGTAATGCAGAATGTCAAGCTATAATGAAGACAGATTTTCATATACAACATTAGTATGGATATTAGCTCACTTGCCAACATAATTTATTTAAGCAATCAAAGCAACATGATTCATCCTGCAGAAAATCAGCAACAAAACAGTATACCAAATAAAATATCTAAGGCCTCACAGGATGTTGGTCCAGTGACATGGAAGAAGGCACAATTCATATAGAGGAATTACAAAATTCAAAAAAGAAAAATCACTTGCACTTGTGCCATAATGGCCAAATGTTCTAGACAGTACAAGACCTTACACTTAACTGATCACACAAGGAATGTTTGTTTTTCTAGTTGTAAATCAACTATTGCAGAACAGATATTAAGACATTACATAAACAGATGCAAAGATTAAAACCTGGAAGACAATAATAATTGAATTGAGCTGAATTATGCTCATCATAAAAGCATCCATCATATCCTCTGTACATATTAATAAATTCTCTTAAGGTGGAACATGCCAATATTTCCTCTACTTTTGAATCTACAATACTGCATTCTGTTTAAAAAGTAACAAATACTACTCACTTCAAGACCAAATCTTCACTCAGAAGATCTGAAGGTACTATTCCGGATAACATATTATTTTGCACATACCTGCAACCATTGTAAGCATCATCTATAATGTCCCAAAATCAAATGAATATGAATCATAGCAACATGAATATTGTTCAACATTAACTGAATGATGCTAGTGAGAAATATGTCTTATTGCTAAGTTCGTAATTGGAAGTATCAAAAGTATAACAATTTACAATTTGACAAGAAAACTGATATGTAAGTTCCAGATATCTTACGGTTCCCTCAAATTTGGAAGGTTTTCCAAAGAGGCTGGGAGCGGACCTGTTAACTGATTGTTCTCAAGATGACTGCGAGAGAAAATGGTTGTAGTTAGCTGAAAGCTAACAAAGAGTGATTAAGGGAAGAACTTATCAGCAATTACATGATCGTTAAGTCCATGCATCCAGTAAAATCTGGTATTGACCCACTCAACATATTTCCATCAAGCCATCTGCATCCATGAATAAAATTACTCCACTAACCGCAACATTAATTTGATAGACAAACCATGAGGCATCAGTAGCTTCAATTAAAAATGAATCCAAAACTTACATTTAAACAAGACCAGTTAATTTGGTGATGTCCACAGGATTATTGCCCACCAAATTTTTATTAGACAATAAACTGCCAACACCAGGAATACAAAGTAATTGTCATTATTTGATCACTGGAATTTTCTTTTATATAGTAACTGAAACATTCTTTACATCAAACTAACTGGCCTTTCTTTTATTCTCCTCTTTTAGGGGAGTGAGTGGATCATATAGAGGATAGTTGTACAATTAGAGATAGAGGGAAGCCTAGGAAAACTAGAGATGAATCAATTAAAAGAGATTTAAATATTAATGGTTTAAACATAAAGATGATCTATGATAAAGTACTATGGCATCAAATGGAGCAAGGCTTAGTAGTAGTTGTTCTCAGCTTAGATCTACTGATATAAAATGAATCCACATATAGACAAAATCAAAACCTCAAAAGAAGTAAACCTTTTACATTGAAACTATTCTTGGCTGTGGATCTGAGTTACAGCAGACCCATGACCATGGAGCAGGTAGACATGGGTCACCACCTTCTTGTGCCTAGTCTGCTGAAGAGTAGTGTGAAAGTACACTAGATATAGCTCCAACTGCAAACCAAAATACACTAGATATAGCTTCAACTGCAAACCAAAAATAAACTATGATGCTTCGAAGAAGATTTAATTGAGAAATGAGGACAGTTTATGTTGCTAATATTAAATAGCTACTCTACGATTGTAAACTGCCAAACAACATATCATATGGTACGAGTACAACTAACCATCAGGAGAGCCATCACTCTTCTCTAGATACTTATTTATCTCCATGGCATTTAGAAGAGGGCCCCTGGAAGATTCAGATGTCTTGGCAAATTTAAATGACAGCACAAAGGGTAGGGATAAATTGGTATATCCTGGTTCACAAAGGCGATATTTTCCTTGAGCATTTTCTTCAATATTTACCACAGCCTTGCTGATATCAGGGTGTCCTAGAAGTACTAGCCTGAATTTTCTGGATTCACTTTGAGCCAAATCCTCGATCTCTGAAAAATAGGTGAACGCCCAACCATTACAATCTTATAGTCTATAGATTGTTAACACTTTATAGTCTATAGATTAATGAATTCTTTTATCTGGATTGTTAATACTTTACATTGTAAATGAATTCTTTTTCATCACAAGGGACCACATTAAGTTCAAAAAAAAATAAAAGAAAAAACACATACTTGGAAACAAACCATTACCAATACATGTATACTTGGAAGCAAAGAGTATGGAACATTGAAGAGCACTCGAACTGATGACAGTGAGCCCAACCCCCACATCAAAAGCTCTCGCTCGGACTTGGACTCTTGACGTGCGCCCAATCCACACATCAAGAACCCAATTCCTTCGCTGTTCCATACTCCTTGGTTGTAGTATCCATGTCCTCCCCTTCTTGACATGCATGTGAAAGTGCATAGACCAGGGGCGCGAACGGATGACCGTGAGCCCGACCCCCACATCAACCGCTGTTGCACTAGGACTGACAACTCTTGACCGTGAGCCCGACCCCCACATCAAGAACTGGATTCCTTCCCAATCCATACACTTGCACACACTTGCGTAGAAGAAGGGCAAGAGAGGTACAGTTCAATTTCCATTGAGCAAACAAACAAACAAGCACAGAACAGGAAAAACAAACAAAGAATCAAGAAAGAAAAGAAAAAACATACAGAGAGAACACAACACAACACAGCACAGCACAACGAAAGCTCAACACAGCATAGCACAGCACAACGAAAGCACAACACGAGTGTTTTGATGATTTTATTATATATATATACATGTTAAAATAAAGAAGCGAAATAAAGAAAGAAGGAGAGAGAGAGAGGGGAATGTGTGCTTATCTTTTGAACAGGGGTAAGGCGCTTGTTCTTTCTTGAGGGCCTCCGCCATCGCTGATCTGTTCGGGATGAACGTGTCCAACTGTGAACGAAAACAATTCTTGAATTTAATCTTCACAAACCAAATGCCAAGTAAATCAAAGACAGAGAGAGAGAGAGAGGCTTACGCTTTCTTGAGATCTTGGAGAGGCAAACGAGAGAGAGAGAGAGAGAGAGAGTGGGTGGAATTGCAGAGAAGCCGGAAAGTGCCCTTTGTTGTCGGAGGTGGTGATCAACAAACCCTCTAAGTAAGCTCCCAAGCAATCATCTTCTCCCAATGTCTTGCTCGTTTTTTCTAAATTGTTAATACTTTACATTGTTAATGAATTCTTTTTCATTACAAGGTACCACATTAAGTTCAAAAAAAAAACAAAGAAAAAGGAAAAACACATACTTGGAAACAAACCATTACCAATACATGTATACTTGGAAGCAAAGAGTATGGAACATTGAAGAGCACTCGAACTGATGACAGTGAGCCCAACCCCCACATCAAAAGCTCTCGCTCGGACTTGGACTCTTGACGTGCGCCCAATCCACACATCAAGAACCCAATTCCTTCGCTGTTCCATACTCTTTGGTTGTAGGATCCATGTCCTCCCCTTCTTGACATGCATGTGAAAGTGCATAGACCAGGGGCGCGAACCGATGACCGTGAGCCCGACCCCCACATCAACCGCTGTTGCACTAGGACTGCCAACTCTTGACCGTGAGCCCGACCCCCACATCAAGAACTGGATTCCTTCCCAATCCATACACTTGCACACACTTGCGTAGAAGAAGGGCAAGAGAGGTACAGTTCGAATTTCCATTGAGCAAACAAACAAACAAGCACAGAATAGGAAAAACAAACAAAGAATCAAGAAAGAAAAGAAAAAACATACAGAGAGAACACAACACAACACAGCACAGCACAGCACAACGAAAGCTCAACACAGCATAGCACAGCACAACGAAAGCACAACACAAGTGTTTTGATGATTTTATAATATATATATATATATACTTGTTAAAATAAAGAAGCGAAATAAAGAAAGAAGGAGAGAGAGGGGGGGGAATGTGTGCTTATCTTTTGAACAGGGGTAAGGCGCTTGTTCTTTCTTGAGGGCCTCCGCCATCGCTGATCTGTTCGGGATGAACGTGTCCAACTGTGAACGAAAACAATTCTTGAATTTAATCTTCACAAACCAAATGCCAAGTAAATCGAAGACAGAGAGAGAGAGGCTTACGTTTTCTTGAGATCTTGGAGAGGCAAACGAGAGAGAGAGAGAGAGTGGGTGGAATTGCAGAGAAGCCTGAAAGTGCCCTTTGTTGTCGGAGGTGGTGATCAACAAACCCAAGCCTCGAACCCTCTAACCAAGCTCCCACGCAACCATCTTCTCCCAATGTCTTGCTCGTTGCAGGCAAAAGAAGATAAGAGACCTAAGAGGCAACACAAGTGGGTGGAATTGCAGAGAAGCCTCATTGTTGGAGACTTGTCGCTGTGGGCGTTGTCGAACCAATCGGAGAGAGGCGCTTTCCGCCTCTGTTTCACGCGACAGGAGACCCAACACACGTGGAAGTGAAGAGAGTATGACCTCGTGTTCCAATCAGGGAACTAAATCAAGACAAGTTATTATCTCGCTTTCTGCCGCCTCTCTTTCACGCCCACACCTGTGATTGACACCATGATATCGTCGCCTCCAATACGACGACGTATTGCCGTTTTGCCATTGGCCACTTCGACTTCAGCCTTTGATTTCAAGAAGGCTCTCTCCACGTTCTTCTTTTGAAGGGTAGAGATTGGCTGTAGATGTTTTCATTTTTTCAGCCAAAAAAGAAAACTCGGGAAAAATATTGGGGATTCTTTCAGTCTTATAAAATTCGTAGTCTTGATGCATTTTAGATAACTTGTGGTGAAAGTTTCTGCATGTCACATTAACTAAATCAATTCTTATTTTAAATCTTCGTGATTAAATCACAACCCTAGATTTAAAAAGTGCAATACTGCTTGGGATACCAAAGAAAAAACCAAAAATATTTCATACCTGGAAAATATATCATAGGTCAATCATCGAAGCCCTGAGTAATCCTTGCTCGCAAACATTTTATATATATATATCATAGATGGGCTGAAATTGAATTCCCTTTAAAATTAAAATTTAATTTTATGATTTGAAACTAAACAATAAATTCTTATTCGCAACAAACATTGGATTAATTAAAAATAATAATAAAAATAAAAATTTAGAACCCCTTTTTGAGAGATAGAGAAAAAGTAAAATTTTAACTTTTCGAATTGAAGATATGAGAGAACTTCATCATATAAAGTTACACCTGGTGGTGGCGTATGAGGTACTAGTTATCCCCTACCTCCGTAAAAACTTGCCTCAAATGCTCTTTAGCCACATTGTAAAACATAACTCCTAAACAATAGCTAAAAAAACCCTAACACAAACAAAACTTGATAATAAATCCTACATTCAAATTACATGGCATATCAAATTGCTCAAAAATCTTTTGGAAACAATAGTTACCCCCAAACAATACTAAAGTTATCTTCCAGAATCAGCATTGGCAGAGCATCAAGTGAAGGATTATTACCTTCAAATCAAGCTAGACCATTATTGATAAAAATATATCAGTCACACAGGACAAGCACACTTAGAACCAAGACTAACACAATTTTAACAAAGAACCCAGAATAGCAAACAAAAAGCAAAAAATATAATTGCAAGATGAAAACTCAAACAAAATGAACCACTCAATCTGACAAAAAATAAAATAGAGATGTTAGAACACAATCACTCACCAAGAAAAGAACCCACACACAATCTGAGAAGAACAACACGGAACACTGCATACACAAAACTGCCAAAGACCACCGATGACAGCACAAAATTGGGCGCCAAGAAAGCACAACTTGACAAAGAGGTTCGACAAGATAGGCATTGAGAATGAGTGATTGTGAGGGAACTTATGGCTACTGCATTTTTGTGAGGGAGAGTGATCTACGCGGAAACAAAAGATGGAAGGAAATAGAGGGTGCTATGTGTGGGAGTAAAATGAAGAGGAGGGAGAGGGTGCTGTTGTTGAAATTTTCTTATGTAGGCTACAATTAATTATGGATTTTATTTTGTGAAAATTGGGTTGATGATATAATCTTAATTGTAGACAAGCACAATAAACCCAATAATTATAATTAATCCATGTTGTGGGATGTGCACACCTATTACTAAAAGTTAGTGTGGTTAGGCGACATAGTGTAGGCCTATTATTTTAAGCTCATAAGGGTTTTCCTGATAGTGACTCGTGATGGGAGAGCCTGTTGAGGTTATAAATACAAGGCTAGGTTCCCTGCCTACCACTCACTGTGATATGCATTTCTAACTTACCCCATTGACAACCGTCACCTAGAGAAAGAGTGGATAGGGAGAAAGGTCTGGCAAGAGGAACACTCCTCGTCCAAATCATCAGTCTCTCATGGCCAATTTAGGTACGCCTTTTATCCTAATTTGATAATGGTGTCTTGAATTTATATGATAAAAATTTATCCTATAGTTGTGTGCAAGGGAAGGGAGTAGAGTGAAGCGAGAATGACGTTTTGGGCTATACTATGGTGTGCTCTTTTTAATTTCTCCCTGTGTGCACCCGCTTTGAGGAGAGACGATGGTTGTGTATAGACACCTAAACCGAGTGTCAAAATAGTGTTTTTGTAAAAACATAAAGTATCAAGATGCAGAAGCAATAAACAAATAGTCTCATCTTCTAATGAGACCCTTTAGTTTCACAATTATTATATTACTAAACAAAATATTATACCATGAATAACCAATACTACATTCATTTTTATTTGGAAACTTTTGTGTATCATCTAATTAATGCGCTATCCTTTACACACTACACACTGAGGCTGTATGGAAAATCAAAATAACCAACTATAAATGACCTTTTAGTCCTCACGCATGGAGAAGTTCTATAGTTAAGAATTTGAAAATGCAGAAGATTAAATGCACGAGATGTATTTCTACACATCATTGAACATATAGTTCACCCACTTACTTAGTTAGTACTCAACATATTGGAACAAAGCAATACATACAATAGAGTAATTATTATTAAGGAAATACTAAAAATTGGAAATGAAAAGAGAAAACTAAGATAGGAATAGAAAGTGAAAAATAATTGCGAGATGAAAACCCAAACAAAATGAACCACACAGTCTGACAAAAAATAAAATAGAGATGTTAGAACACAATTACTCACAAAGAAAAGAAGTCACAAACAATTTGAGAAGAACAACACGAAACTTGACAAACACGAAACTACCGAAGACTGCCGATGACAGCACAAAATAGGGCGCCAACAAAGCACAACTCGGCAAAGGGATTCAATAGTAATAGGCACTAAGAGTGAGCGATTGTGAGGGAACTTATGGCTACGGCCATGTTGTGAGGGAGAGTGAGCTACACGAAAACAGAGGATGGAAGGAAACATAGGGTGCTGTGAGTGGGAGTAAAGTGAAGAGGAAGGAGAGGATGCTGTGTGTGAGGGAAGGGAGTAGAGTGAAGTGAAAATGAAGTTGTGGGTTGCACTATGGTGTGTTCTTTTTAATTTCTCCATGTGTGCACCCGCTATGAGGAGATACGGTGGCTGTTTATAGACACCCAACCCGGGTATCAAAATAGTGTTTCTGTAAGAAGATAAAGTATCGAGATGCAGGAGCAATAAACAAATAGTCTCTTCTTCTAATAAGACCTTTCAGTTTCACAATTGTTCTATTGCTAAACAAAATATTATACCACGAATAACTAATACTGCATTCATTTTTATTAGAAATTGTTGTGTATCATCTAATTAATGTGCTATTGTTGTAATCCTCTACACATTACATGCTAAGGCTGTATGGAAAATCAAAATAACCAACTGTAAATGACCTTTTAGTTCTCACGCATGGAGAAGTTCTACAGTTAAGGATTGGAAAAAGTAATAGATTAAATGCAGGAGACGTATTTCTGCACATCATTGAACATAATAGTTCACCTACTTAGTTAGTACTCGACATATTGGAACAAAGCAATACACACAATAAAGTAATTATTATTAAGGAAATACTGAAAACTAGAAATGAAAACTAAAAACTGGAATTTGTAATTTTTAAAATTTTCAGTATTTCCTTTACAAAATCTGAAAAGCAGAAAATGAAATTGAAAACTAGAAACTCAAACCAAATAGGCCCTTAACTTTTTGGATTGTTTTTTTGGATGAACACAAATTTACTAGCTCAAATTCAGACACAATCACATACAAGTGGATATGACTCATGTATAAGTGATTGTATGTTAAATGAAATTAATAGATCTAAATGTAAGAATGTCTCCTACCAATGTTAAATGAAAAAATGAAGTTAATTTATCAAACATAGTTCTAGCATTTGAAAGTTTTTCAACATAACCTATACCAATTAGTGAAAATAGGAAAAATAAATAAATAAATAAAAGTTAGGAGGTTAGCATATTATCCCAAGAATTCCAAAAACAACTAAATGAGTTAGAAATGAAACACAATCTAGTAACTTAGGTAACTTTTTGTCAGCTTCCTGCAACTAGGGACAAGATAACTTTATGATTCAACCATGAGTAAATTAAACTAAAATGAATTAACTAATCTTATATATGCATTAGCAAACATATATAAAAACAATAAACCCCAAAATAAACATTGCTAATGAACCCACTTGTTTTATATCTTTAAAACCAATCTTTCCATTCATAAAGACAGGGGTGGAGTGTTGTGCTGATGATGGATTTACTGAAACAATAAAATTCAATATTTCTAGAAATTAGTGCATCTCATAGTCCTCTGAAATGGAAAAGCGTCCATCTTCTGGTGTGCCAATGAGGAACAAGCAGATGCCATTGCCGTCACTGTGCCTTCTAGCATGAATAACTCAATTCCCATGTCTCCAACCTTTGAGACACTCTCACTTCCAGCATCATCAACATCTAACTTTTGACACACTAAAAGTCTGCTTACTGCAAAAGCCCAACTGGGCATGCGCTCCATCATCAATCCCTCAAAATCCCCAGAACTTGCTTCCTTTTGAAATAACTACAAACACATTAGAAGATATGCAAAAAAGAACTTAAAGATCAGTGTGATATAAAATGTTCCTTTTCTTATTGGTTTTCTTGCTTTTCATTTCTCCTAGGATGAATCCAAAGTACCAAACATCTACTTAATGAAATAGATACTTGATTGTGAACTACTTCACCTTGAGTTAGAAAGCAAGCATGGACATGTGCACAAATTAAATAAGCCATGCTACCAACTTAGTTGTAGTTTTTAAAACAAGAAAGGAAGCCAATATTGAAACTTCCAACAAATAAACAAAGAATAATATGTCATATATGTCTACATACCTATGTGAACTGCAAGTTAATATGACGGAGATGAAGAAGCAATTATATATCAGGCCTAGAAAGTGATGTCTTGGACAACAATTGCATAAATCAATAAAAATTTGTAGACTACATTTACCACCACCTGCTTACTATTTTTTAATATTGAAAAATGTTTTCTATACCGTTCTCATATAAAAATGGTTTGCATGTATACCTTATATTACCTTAAGTACATTGACTATTGATATACACGTGCACCAGGCTGAAATATTATAGAAATTTAGAGTAATGATATGCTAACATCAAAGTATCTTAATATGTTCACATCAATATAGAAATTTAGAGTAATGATGTATGTTCACACTCCAACTTTCTAGTTAACAACCTAGCCTTGCATTGCAACTTAAGAGGTAATGTAAGTCCTGTTTCAGATCATTATAGATAAAATAATTCAGAGAGAGAGGTGTCATGTCATTTGTGTATTAGCCTGGTTGCATACTTATTAAATTTGGTTAGAAGGGGAAAATATCATGAAGAAATGGTCTTAAGACTTTAAATAGATTGAAAATCTAATAGAACAATATAGACAACATTTTAGAGTCTAAACAAATCATATAGGACCAAACCAATTTCTATGGTAAATGGACTTCAGGATCTAGAGTATGACGCAAAATTGTAGGTTGGCATATCATTAACGAATGAACTATTTCTATACAGCATACTACTGTTAGTGCAGTGCAACAACAACTATCCAATAATGAATATAAAAGTTTGAGGGAGTGAAGATACATCATATGAAGAATAAAAAAAGCTTTTTGTGCAAGATCAACTCAGTTGTGATATCATTGCATATCTATATAAGGAACAAACTGCATCGAGGGGAAAAATTGCGCAATTAAACTTAACTCTACAAGAAGCATAATAGACCATGGAATGAATAAAAAGGAATTTTGCAAAGGTTTCTGTTGGCTATTTCCCAATTGGCACATGATAAAGTACCAAAAGCATTTGTTTTTAGTAAGCTGCATGTCACATAACTTATTTAGGGCCACTATATATGCATTTATTATCAAGTTTACAGTCTTGAAAATTCTTCTAACACCTAGGTACATCTATGAAGCATATTAAACATGCATTATATGCCTACATGACTCATTCAAGGTTATGTTACCCTTCAGCCCAACATTTAACAACATCCGATAGGCATCGAGAGTATGAAGGAAACCAATAAAGCAATACTTTCAAATGGATAGTACATGTGGAATGCGTCAAATATTTTCGTTGATTTTGCTTATTTGGATATATTCTTTTAGTGTTTACACTTAGTGGGTTTCCCTACCACCCCATAAAGGACAGTTTCAACACTTTATAGCTTCCTACCCTGACTTAATGTTCCAAATTTGAATGACCTCTCATATCCTCCGATCCTCCTATTTGCTTAAACTAATAGATGAAAAATAATACACAAAAAGAATGAAGTTTATTCAAAGGAAAAAGAAGGGGAGGTTGGTTTGATGTTTAGAAACAGAGAAATCTAGACATGGATAACAATGCAGTCAAAATTAAATCCGCGAGCCCATAAATGACAGTTTCAAAGCCATAACCCCTCTTATGAACTATAAAAGAAAACACAATAGTAAAAAGAATGAGGAATGATGGTTGCTCACGTTTAAAGAAGTTTTGTTATCTCCCCCTCTTCTTCTTTTTTTGCCAAAAGATAATGAAACTTTCATTGATCAATAAAAGTCTTACCATGGGGTTTGATTTATATGGTGTCTTTGCTATAATTTTGAACAAAATCAAGTACACTTATGCAAGGGGATAAGAACAGATTTTCCTAAATATCATTGCAATATATTTTGTTTCAAATACATAGCAAAAATATAATAATCAGTAAAATTATAAAAATTGAATAGATACATGTATGTTTAGGTTAAAAAAATTGATTTCCTTATTCCAACCTTAGACTACTTTGTCGGTGCAAATTTGATTTAAGGTGCAATAATAATAACTTCGTAAATAATTAAAAGAGTTAAATTCAACCTATAGAGTTGTTTAAAGCTCTGATAATCACAGTCATCAACTAACAAAAAATCAGACTTGTAAAGCACAATACATCAAATGCACATCCACATAGAAATTTCCAGTGACTTCAAACTCAACTGATTAAAGTTAACACCTATAAGGCACTCTATAATAGCCCAGACCCCTGGCATTGCGATATTGTCCACCTAACCCCTCCCGGTCGGTTCCGGCTCGGGCGGCTAGTTTTGTTCTTCTCCCCCTCGAGGGACAAAATGCGTCGCAATGGGAAAGGTATCCACACCCTCTTATAAGGCATGCTTCGTTCCCCTTTCCAACCAATGTGGGACTTTTCACCCCCCTTAGAAGCCCAGCGTCCTCGCTGACACACCGATCCCAGGACCGACTCTGATATCATTTATAACAGCCCAGGCCCCCGGCATTGCAATATTGTCCATCTAACCCTTCCAGGTCGGTTCCGGCTCGGGCGACGCGTTTTGTCCCTCGAGGGGGAGAAGAACAAAACCAGCCGCCCGAACTGGAACTGACCGGGAGGGGTTAGGTGGACAATATCGCAATGCTTGGGTCTAAGCTATAATTGTGTTACTAGGACTAGGCATAAGGCCTGAAATCATAAATGAGTGTTATGCTATCTTCTTGGGTATGAGATAGAGGATAGGGATGAAGATCTTTCTCTCTCTTCTTGAATGAACGAAAGTAATTAAAATATCTGTAATGATGAGAGATAAGAAGGGTGTGAAACCTATGGTACTAAAATAAGGTTTAGCTTTGGCTCTTTTATACTTCGCTTCCAGGTCTGTTTCTACCTCAAATCAATACTTTTTTTCTTTTTTTATATCTAATATTTCTTTTTCCCATTGTTTCCGTGAATAATGAATCCAAGTGATATTTTGCATGTATTATCTCTTTCTCAGGTCATGGGAGTGATGTTAATTTGGGAAGACGTATAGGGGCAGCATTAGACACTTTCAACTCTGTTTCAAAGGGAAATTATTCATATACTATTGTAAGTTACTTGAGAAACTAGTATATTTCTGATTCTTTTCTAGCTATCATTTTAATTAAGATTTAATTCCATTCTTAGCATAGAACCATACTTTATTATTCAATCATATTTTATCTAATTATTAAAGTGGAACAAACTCAATTACGTATGCTTTGGAGCCAGTTGGACTCTAACATAAGCATTCTCTTTTTTCATCATTGAGTCTAAGATACTTTTATTGAAAGGAAACAAGTAAATGGTGTAGCTTTTATCGGCTGAAGACATATTATCTATTTCTAACTTGCAATTCACAAAATTAAATAAGCACGATATAGAAAGCAAGCAAATACTTTTAAGGTGTTTTGATTTTTAAATAAACTGAACTAGAGTTACTAAATTTGTTTTATAGCAGGAAGAAATTAACATGCATCAACAGGGTGATCAGTAACAATTCTTTTATTGGTCTCTCTCCTAACAATAATCACAATATATATAGAGAGAGAGAGAGAAAGAGAGAGATTAGTTCCTCCTGCTTGAATTTAATGATCTTGTGAAGGAAGTAGACTTTGGAGTCACCAAGGATGGAAATTCTTTAGAGAAAGATGTAGAAGCACCAAAGCCAAAAGGAGGATCTTCTATAGCATGTGCAAGTCCTGAAATGGATGACTATGAGCAAGAGATAAGGAAACTCAAGAACATGATTAGATTGCTTCAAGAGAAGGAACAAGGTCTTGAAGTTCAACTACTTGAGTGATGTGGTCTTAGAGAGCAAGAAACAATAGTGATGGAGCTCCACAATAGATTGAAGATAAGTAATATGGAGGCAAAGATGTTTAATATGAAGGCTAAGACATTACAATCTAGGAATTCTACATTAGAAGAACAGGTGGCTAATCATTAAAAAGTGTTGGTTGAGCTTGAGGTTTAGACAGCGAAAGCTAAAGTCTAACTACTGCAGAAGAAAATTAAGCACGAAGCTGAACTCATTGGGAGCAAATCATAACTATTCAACAAAAAGTTGCCAAGTTTTATGAATAAGAATGCAAAGCTATTGCCTGTGATCAAGATGTTCTAATGAATCTGCCAAAGTTGAAGGATCTTGAGTCTAAAGCAGAAGAGTTGAGGCAAACTAATTTAAGATTGCCGATAGAAAATTCTGACTTAGCTCAAAGATTGGATTCTACTCAGATCCTTGCAAATGCTGTTATGGAAGAACCAGAGGTAATAAGATTCTAGTTTAGTAGTCTCTCTCTTCAGTCACTATTTGTTAGGTAAAAATTTTTTATCTTATGCTTTTGGAATACGGTGGATAAATGCTTGCTTAAGATAAGAACTAAGGAATTATCATCCCCCACCTGGCAAAATAGTTGCAAATGCGAACCTACTCGCCTGAAATGGCAGAAGTTGAAGGTTCAACACTGATAGAGTTTCTTCAAATAGAAATGGTATCAGTATCTACCATGGAAATGATAGAACTTTAAATTAGTTTCTAGAATCACTAAAAACCTCAGATTTATCTCTAACACGGAGAGAGATCTCTCTACCCTTATAAGCATAGAAACCACCCTAAGACAAGAAGAAATTGAAGAAAAGAGAACAAAACTAAGAAAACTATATACCTTAAAGCCTTAGGAATGAAGGATTGAAGAGAAAATTCAAAGAAATGGAAGAAAATGAAGTTTGGGGGTGAATGAGAGTGAAAAGGCGAAGGTTCTCGAGTTTGGGAAGGTGAAGGACCCCAAAACAGGGTTTTTATAAAACTGTTGATTGCTACAATGCTCACCGGAGAGCATAACATCATCCCCTGCATCGCCTTACTATTCCATTAAGCGCTGCAACGTTCTCCAGGATGGTTTTTCTTCCAACTTGACCTATAATTCAAGTTCTGGTATGTATTGGGTTGGGTTGTATCATTACTCACTTATTTACATTTCTTAATTTTAAGTTAATGGAGAGGACATTAACTTTAAAACATAAATATAAATAAGGAAATACTCTCCATTTGAATTCAAATAAAATATCATAAAAATCAAAATCCTAACAAATCAAAATTCAAATTTTGGGTTTTAGTTCAAATTCAAATTTTTTTACAATTTTATAAACTCATAGGCTAAAAAAAATATTTAAAGGATTCATAAAATTTATTAAAAATTACTCCTTAATTTATTGCCTCTTGGGAACAATTATCGAGACTTTTAATTCCAAGAAAGTGGCTTTATCATAAAGCCCTTCCAGGACATATAGGGTCTAGACTTAGTAAAATCCACAACCCGGCATGACAGGTAAGGGTAACTAGTACCTTTTCTCGTTCAAAAAATTTTCTATTCTTTTTATTTAAAACCAGGGTATTATAGTGAGTTACTATTCATTAACATCACCTATTGCAGATTTTTTTTCCTTTTTCATTTTACTGTCATTTAAAAAGCATTGTTGATGGAAGTTATCAATTTTTAATTCTACCTATTTGGTATTGTGTTGCAAATCTGGAAGTGTTTTTGAATTTCCCGTTATGTAACTAGGCAATTTCACCTATTTTAAGATTGTATTAAGTGCTTGGTTTATTTTCATTTCATTTTTTTTTCTGGTTATCTGTTACATTTTTTGTCAAATTATTTTCTCTGCAAATTATTGTTTTGTTTTGGATCTTTGCTTTATCTTTTTAGTTAAATTTAAAAATCTTTTAAATAGTTTTATGTATGTCTCACTATCCATTTGATTTAATGTATTCCCTTTAAAATGAAATAATCTATTTGTTGTGATCTAATAGGATGAGTTTGACTTGTATGTATTGTTTTGTTTGAATTAGTATTTGGTATCTTTCTGTTACAATCTGTTGATATTGCCATATGGACCTAGCATGCACAACTCACTGTTTGGACAAGCCCATATGGAAATTCCAAAATTTGAGCCTAAGAAGAATTGGCTACAAACTTACAAGGGGCCCAAACCCATAAGGCGGAAAGCTTGGCACAGCACTCACACCATACGGCCTCCGAACTTAGGCGGTATAAAACCTTACTCCGAGCTCACTTGGCACGAAGCTCATGCTTCACATGATCTCCCACTACGACCTACACACGAACCCACTAACCACGTCCCGAAAAATGAGGATTGTGGCAACGGGCATCAGGATCTCCTATTCGAAGATTATCTGAATGGAAAACTAGTACATACTCAATCCCATCCACTGGCTACGATCTAATACCGAAATGTTTATGGTTGTTAGAATGCTTTTTTGGTTACAAAAATGGTTATTAGAATTTTATCATTATTATGAGCCTATGCTAAAAAAACTTGGGCCCAGTCTAAATAATACGTAATAAACCCTAAAGCCAAATAATGAAACCCTATACATTTAAGCTTCACTTTCACATTACCCTTCCTGTAATGATTTTCTTGTCCAACACGGCAAAGTTGTTGCTTGATTCTTCTCTTTAGCGTAACACAGAAAAGAAATCCAACATGGAGGAGAGTGAATACTGATGCACCATGCTGCAGGCCTGAAGGCTGGCGAAAATGCCAAGGATATGCTACCATAGCCACTCTACCGTGTCAACAACAACAAAATTGCAGCTAGCGTCCTCTTTGTCGTGGTTCAAATGGTAGACATCCTTTGTGGTGGCGCCAGCTTCATCTCAAAATAGTGGGCTGCAACTTGTTTTTTATTAAACTGGTTGATCGTCGAATAGCCTCCAATTTAGGCGATTGGCCGGCTTTTGACAAGTTTTTTTTTTTATCTTTGACCAGTTTTCTAATCCTTGGTTTTTCATGCTTGACTGGACTGGAAAGGGGTATGGTTCCTGGTCTAATCCATTGAACCAACTGGTCCGGTTTGATTTTTAGAACACTGTATTAAACTACTAGCATATACTTTTTTTCAACTCATTTTAACCATAGGATTCAAATTTTTAAGGGAGGGATTAAGTGACCGTGTGGTTCCAAACTTATTCATCCCCGTTGCAAAAATCACCCTAGATAGGTATATATATCTTCAATTTATGTTTCTCTGTTAGGTAGTGTGAATTGGCTACTCCATAGGTTTAGACTCTTGCCTGTCTTGAGTTTTGCTTCCCTTGAACTATTTGGGCTCAATTTGGTTATTGCAAGTTATAGGTATGGGTAATAAACTGAATAAAAAAAATTGTAAGTATAGGCTAAATAGATACCAACCTAAAGTTACATTATTAACCTTTTAAAATTGTTAAATTACTTACTCATAAGGGCAGAAATAATAGAAAAATTGGAACCTAGTGAATAGCATAGCATACTCGCTAAAGGTAGGTCATGCTTCAACTAATGAAAAGATAGGAATTTGTTTTCATTTATTTTTTTTATTTGATGGAAAGGTGTAACTTATATGTAGTTTCCATAATTAGTATATATTTATATATGTATAGGAAACTACATTTACTAAAAAATGAGAATATTACAAAAAATAAAAGAGCTAACAAAAATTTGAAAAAGATATATATGGAGAGCATCCTAATGCTACTTGGAATGCAAGAAACACAGTTTCCTTACCCAATTAAAAGATATATTCTGCCTCTGTCCTTGGAAAGACTAAATGTTTTCCATTCTCATCTTTTTTTAGCTAATTCTAGTGGGTACTCACTTCGATGATATTTTTTAATCATCTTAGCCATTTACATATTTTAGTAAATTAAAGTATTTAATTTATAAAAAGATAAAAATATACTTTTTAATTAATAAAAAATAATGAATAAATTTAATTTATATGATTTCAATTAAATCTCATTTCCTTTTGCATCATTTTAGTAAATATTTTCTAAATGAATATTTTTTCAGGTTCCTCTATAATCATATATAAAATAAAAACCTTATTTCTCAGTGGTTATTGAGTCTATTATATTATCATAAATTATCCTCTGAATTTTATTAATTGAAGATATGTACATTTTAAGATCATCAAACAATTACTCTGTTATATTCTAGCTCTTCAGTTAAGAAATGACTTTGAAATTAATTGAGTAGAGAATCATTTAGGTATGGCATGGACTTAAAACCTCTTTCAAAGACCTTTTATTTGAATTAAATAATTTTTTAATTTTAATTAAAGATAAATTCTTTAGTTATGAACTTGAGATAGAAAAATATACAAAAAATAGAAGTTTTTTTATGACAATATGAAACTCTCAACTTATTCTTAAAAATGCAATATTTTTCTTCAAAATTTAAAAATATAATGTTAAAATCATTGATTAAAAATTTAAATTTCAATTTAAAACATACACTTATTCTTTAGTATACATCTCCAGTCATATGAAGTTTCATCTTTTGAAGGTTCCAAAACATGCTTCTATACAAATTGTGGCATGCTCATTGTGTTTGTCATTAATAATATAATAAAGAGTTTACTTGACTGGTTTTTGGCACTAACTCAACAATTTCTTTTATATCTTCAATAAATTTATTATTCAGGAAATGTATGAGAAACTTTTGATAAATTCTATTCATATGTTAAGCTTTCAAAATAAAAAAATAGTTTTCAATAACTTTAGCACATGAATTTATCATTTTTTCAAGGATAATTTGGAAAAACTTAAAATTGCATTGGCTTGATAAATAAGGCTCAATTTTATATTAAATAAGTAAATTATTATTTCACAAACTGCTTGGTCTCTGCCATTTAGAATTTAAGTCCTATATAAATATATTAAAATATGTATTTGACTTTTATGGATATCAAAAATTTAGTTTTTATCTTTATAAATATTTTTAAAATTCTTTTTTGATTTTTATAAATGTTATTATGTAAAAGCAATAACTAATCGTGAGATCATAAATATAATATTAAAAAAATGCTAAAATCAAAAAATACTAAAACAAAAATAACCAATAAAGTGAGTGAAAGAGTTGTATGATAAAATTGATAAACATAGTGAATACTCTTATTATATAATGAGCCATTGATCTCATTTTATTATATCAAGGTTTAATTTTTAATTTATAACAAAAATTATAAATTAACAAATACATTGATTATATAACGAATATGTTATCATTTTATCAATAGATACAAAAATTATATAGTAATTAATCAATATTATATATTAATTAATTAATAATTAAGAATATATAAGTAAAGTAAAATAATTTATCTAATTTAATTTTTTTTCAAACACTTATATTTTAAAAAATAAACTATATAATTTAAAATTACTTTTGATGATTTATTTATTTTATTTTATTTATCACTTATTATTTTAAAGAAGTCCAATATATAAGGTTATCAAAATAATATACAACATTTATTGCCTTGTAGATTCAACATAAATTCTTCATATATGAAAAAATGATTATAATGAATATTCAAATTATAACAATGCGAGTTGATTCTCCATGCAAATCGCAGTTGCACCCTTCCCAGTTGGAATTGCCATATTCAATTCATATCCAATGTGATTCTTATTGCTTCATATCTCTCTGACATCATGGAAGTTCTTTATCTTCACCATCATATCATCACAACGCATTCTTTTGGAGCTACATTTTTATTAATTAACCTACAAGCGCGCCTACGGGCTTCCATTAACGGATTTTCTCAGCCTCCATACGGTACCTCAATCTTCTCTCTTTTCCTCACATCTCTTATTCACCCATTTCATTCTATTGTTTTTGTGCCTCTATATCTATTGATCGGTTATTTAATTTTATGTTTTTTTGTATAGTTGCTTATCTAATTCTTTCTTCCAAATAAATGTGTTTCATAGGATAGGATAAAAACATGAAGAATTGTATATTAAAAAATGAAATATACTTATTTGCTATTAAAATCAATCTCTTTCTTAAATAATAATATTCTTTTAGTAAATTAAATCTAAACGATACTAAGATTTGAATTTAAGATATGCAAATTAGCTAAGAAATTCACTACTAACCCAATCCTAGTGATTTTTTCAAAATAAGAACATAAACTTGCATATTTTTAATCACCAAGAGTTTAAAATTTAAATATAGAAATAGCTAGGCCCCATTGAAGCTGGACAGGGTGTTATAGTATAGAGTTTAATTCCTATATACTAAATTTTTTGAATACTATCATTCATTAATGTATTATCATGTTAGTAAAGTGGTTAAATCTCACACCTACTATTTGAAAATCCATGCAAATAAAATGATTTAATTGGATGATAGTATGAGAAAAATCTTATACTGTCAGTGTAAAAAAATTAAACTCTAGAAATTAATTATTATTATTATTATTATTGAAAAATAAGTTAATTAAACAACTCAATAACTAATTAACGACTGATAACAGTTTTTAAATAAATATATATTATATAGTTGTAAGGATGATTTTTTCTTTTTTTCTTTTTACTATCTACAAGGCTCATTTCTTTTATTATTTTTAATTTTTGAAACCCCTGCCATATTTTTTAAAATAAGACATCTCACTTGGTGGGTTGTTCTGGGTATGTGGCAGCAGCAAAAAGGACCCTCACAAAAAATTGCTAATTAAAATCAATAAATCTGGCTCTAATGACAACTCATCATAGCTATTATCCTACGAGATTATTGGATATTGAATTATGCATTGAAAGTTAAATTTATCTTCTTTTTTTAAAACGTGGGAGAGTAGCCTCAAATTTGTATACCTAATATACCATTTAAGAATAATTTGTGAATGTTGTGAACTATACAGCCTAGAGGCTAGAATATAAATCAAAACCAATGCTTACTAATATAATAATATCTAACCCATATATAAACAAAATAAATTTAACTAAAATTATTTTTAGAGCCTACTAGATTTCCATTAAAATGTTTTGAATCAAATCAGTTTACTATGAAAGTAAAACTTATTTAATATTAATTTTTTTGTTCACAAAACTTGAATATTATTTTAAAAATAAATAAATACGGAATCAATCAAACCTTGGTTTACTTTACTTTGTATCTCTGTCACGCCCGCAAACTAATTAAATTATGAAATTAAGGTAATCATGATTTGTGGTTAGGACATCTAGCCACATGATTAGGCTTAAAAGTGATCTGAAAGCATGATTTGAGATTCATTAGTCATAAGAAGAGTATCATTTTGCTTTATTTTCAAGATCTCTCAGTGTGAAAGATACATTGCTGAATCTTCAATGTTTGCTTAGGTTGATTTGAATCTGTCTATTGTCTAGGAGAAATTTTTGCATATTTCTGGAGTATATTTAATGCGTGCTCTAAAAACATCCATAACCATATATTTTTTATTTTTATATATGTTTTAAGCATTTTAAATCAAAATTGAATGATTATAATTATTCTCAGAGCATGCATTAAATGTGCTTCACGAATATGTAATCGTTTCATGTTTGGTTTCAGTTTTCAGTTTTCAGGATTTTATGAAGGAAATACTAAAAATTGGAAATGAAAACTGAAAACTGGAATTTGTAGTTTTCAAAATTTTCAGCATTTCCTTTACACAATCTGGAAAACTAGAAAACTGAAAACTCAAGCAAAAAAGGCTCTATAAATTCCAGTTTTCAATTTCATTGCCAGTTTTCAATATTTTCTTCACAAAATTCCAAAAACTAAAAACTGAAACCAAACAAGTTTGAAAAGATTGTATATATATATTTATTCCATAGAAATGAGGCAACTCACGAGGAAGGGAGGGGAGGGGAGGGGAGGGGAGGGTGGGGGAACTAAATCAATAATTATAACTCCCTGTAAAATATAGTCACCGCTGGATATGTGTGTCATATTATTAATTCAATGGACTAATTAATTAATAATTAGTTCTACAATAAGTTAGATGTGATAATAAATGTATGTAACAATTCATTTTCCTTTTATAAATTTACTTGATGATTTTGATGACATTACACAAAATGAAAAATGTTGATTTTAATAATAAAAAACTTTTTTTGTGTGTATAACATGCGATTTATATAATATTAAACCATTAGTATTATTATCAATTGTATTTATATTTTTCATCTAAACGTTTAGTTTTAAAAATTTATCGTACCCCAATTAATTAATTTGGTTTGTACTACTAGAATATTCTTTACCAACTTGCCATTTTTTGAATAATAATATTGTTTTAACACTTAAAACATGAGTGTTTATTAGGGCATTCATTTTATTATCACTAGCAGTTTGACAGGCACTATTGTGCTCGTTGGGCCACATTTTTAATGTTTCTTTTTAGGTATGGATATAATTAAATAGAACTATAAATATCAACTAATGAATATATATATTTGTGTATTTTTTTATAGGTTTAATTTTTATCAACTGCCAGTATAATTTTTTTTTACGTAATCATCAAATCATATATTATCACATCAGTAAAAGTGATTAAATCTCAGACTCATTACTTAAAAAGTAATGCAAATAGAGGTTTTTTTGCCTTTCGTATTTTACCCATCTAATTGCCTTTCTCTCACTCTCTCATTCTCCCACCCATTGTCCATAAGTACACATCTCTCTGGGAAAAATATAACTACTTTGACATTATATGATTTGACAATTGCTATCACTATGACTTTTATTTTAATACATAATATTTTGGTCAGAGATAAGTACTATTTTGGCCTTGAAAAGTCGCAGACAAAATAGTATTTAAAAGAAACTATAGTTGTCCATACACCTAAAAAAATCCACCTCATTTGCCAAATTTACCTAAAGGTCAACTGTAATATCCTAATTTTTAACCCAATACTCCTAGAATATATTGAGGTTGACCATTAGTCTATTACTCTTTTAGCCTCATTTTTTAAAACGTTTCTTTAAAATACTTAGCAGAAAATACGAGTAAAATTTATTTTCTTGAAACATAAATACAAAGTAAGAGCCGTGCATATCTTAAACGTGCATTATCACAAAGCATATCGCATACAAAAGAAAGTGCAAGATAAGAAAATCAAGTAACTGCATAACTTTAGACAATCAGGTGTACACCAACAATAATATTACATTAATGTAATAAACTGCCCACCTTTGAAAGGCGGGGTAAGTTTGGTACAACATAAGTGCAAATACAATTGAGAAGGAAATACAAGGAAAGCATAAAGGAAATCACCCTACCCTAGTGCACCTAAGATGGATAACCTCTAGAACAAAAGAAGGCTATCCTAGTCTACGCGTGGTGTGTGCACTAACATTCCCCAAGAGCTTCTACTGCTGCGGTCCCGGAAAGGGCGGGACATAACCAACCCCACTGGCGTATCTCGGCAGGAGTGGCCATGTGAAGTGGATGGACATGAGCTCCGTGACGGGGGCGCATGGCCGACCTCCGGGCCAATCTCGGCAGAGTCACGGTCTCCTCGCTACCCTCTCTCATGAGCGGGGGAGACGGGGCAGAGCTATCACTTACGGGTGGGTCGGTGGGTCCTCCGAGGGCTCCGAAGACTGTGAGCGGGGCGCATAGTCTAGGAAGTCACGTACAACTAAGGCAGTGGTGTAGGTACGGAGAATCCTCTCATCGCGCATTCGAGCGCGCTCAAAAACCATGTCGTCTCCATAGGAGGATGTCGGGGAAAAGCGATAGCTGGGTACTGGGTGTGCAAAGGGGCGTTCGACGAACATGAAGACTCTGACGGCGCAACGCCCCTCAAAATGGTAGGACTGGTGCTCCGGATCAAAGTGGACCTCCCACACCGGGGTGTTGATAAAGACTACAAATGTCGCCATCGAAATCTGAAGACGTGACGGAAAAGAAAGAGAGAAAGAGAGGGAGTGAGAATCTTACTAAAGAATCTCAGTAGGGAACCTCCTATCTAAGTGACATCATCAACGTCCCCAGGAACCTTGGGGTTATTGTAAAAAGGTGTGCATGCATAAAGTTTATTATTAGGTTTTTAAACAAAATTATCCAAGGCTCGTTCATTTTAGAATAAGTCTTAATGTCATGTATGCAACATAGCAAAGCATGAATGCATGATAATACATTATGCAAGAAAGCAATAGAACATAACATCAAGCAACATCATATAAGTGGCATAAAATGACATGTAACTTTTCATGTGGAACTTTCTCTTTTCTTAACTATGTGACATTAAACATTATACTTTGTATCATGGGGGCCGCCCTATAAACATCTCTAGGTTATGAGTTCATATCTAACTAGTCGTCACTAGTTCTTACTTATCCTCTGATAAACGTAACATAATAATAATCCCGACTTCAAGAGTACGGGCTAGGGGGCATAAGGATCACCTATCATAACCTTTAATTCAGGGAGTCCATAAGAATATTTCCTTCTTTGAAACGCTTTACTGATATCTAGTACGCAGTGAATTGTCCGGTTTGGCAAACTCAATGTCAATACCCTCACGGATTTGCTTTCTCCCCAGCGGAGCGGGAGAAATGCATTTCAGTATTATGTCACATTTAAAATCTCATGAGGTTTTGAAAACAACTTTCTTAAGTCTTCAAATTTGACGGAAATTTGGCAGCGTAATGGCGGTACACCGAAATTTCCTTCAAATTTGCTTTATACCACAAGAACTAATAGTGCATGTACTTTCTCATTCTGAGTTCAAAATCAAATCAAGTTATCAATGTCATACAACATATCATAACATGCTATGATTCAAGAATAATCATTCCTAGCTCTTCATATATCTCTAGCATATGCATCTCTAATATTCCATATGAAACCATAACATGCAAAGGATGAGTTCTATCTCTAGAGATCAATGCCTCATAAAATAAACATGCATATGATTCATGAATAGTCATACATATCTCACCTGTTTATGTCAAGGAAACTCATAGATTCATGTCTAAACAAGATTATGGATTCATATCATACAAAATCATAGAATTGAGTAACATAAGATTATGGCTTCATGTCATTCAAGTAGGGGAAAATATTTATTGCATACTTGGGGCTCTCGTAATCGATTACATGAGCCTTGTAATCGATTACTCAGCTTCAAGTTTCAAAACAGATAAATTGAGGGCTCTGGTAATCAATTACAGGAGCATTGTAATCGATTACATAGCTTCAGGTTTTCAAAACAGGAAAGTTGAGGGCTCTGATAATCGATTACATGGGCCTTGTAATCGATTACACATGTTGAAAATACTCTCTGGGGCTCCAAGAACAACCGAGTAATCGATTACATGGAATGGTAATCGATTACTTGAGTCCAGAATGTGTAATCGATTACATGATGTTGTAATTGATTATTTAGGCTAAAAGTTCATATCCAAGTATGGCAAAACTCTCTGGTAATCGATTACATGGGCCTTCAAAATACGAAAATTTAAGTTTAAAACACCTTCTAAGTTATTCCTTCCTTTTCAAACCATTTTGAACCTTGTTCCAACATTCTTTTTGAAATTAAAACATTTTTATAAAGATAAATGCCCATAGTTTCAGGATTAAGTCGAAAGAATTAGGTCTTGAGCCTTAGATCTTTAGATGATGACATAAACATAAACATGCTAATGCAAGTTTCATTTTAATCTCAGCATTATCAAGTAATGGCAAGGAAAGATAAATATGCAAGGCTTGAAAATAAGCATGAGAATGCAAGTTCATTCTTAATCTTTAAGTTTTAGGCGATGGCTTGAAAAATAAACATGCTAAACAAGAAATGTAAACATGAAATGCAAGTTCATTTCTTATCTTTGAGCCTTAGGTGATGACTTGAAAAATAAATATGATATGCAAGTTTAATTCTTTATTTTAGTACTCTAGGCCCCCTAGACTTTTCACTCTAAATCAACAATCAACTTTAAGGTTGAAATAGATAGGCTTTGAGATTAATTATTTAGGTGATAGCAAGGAAAATAAATATGAATGCAATCCATTTACTATCTCTTTGAGTCATAGGCTAAAGATTACTCTTACAACAACCTAGTTTTTTTATTTGCTAAAAACCTTTCTAAAAGTGAAACCTTCAAGCTTTAGAGGTCAAATAAATAATGATTTTGCAACTAACACTCAAGATCCTCATCATCAAGCCATGGTTTCTTCCAAATGTAAGCCATTTGGCCGAAAAACAAAGGGAAGGAAAAGGAAGAGTAAAAACCAAAAAGAAAGTAGAGAAGCAAGGAAGAATCAACATTGTATCTTTACAATCCAAGAGTTAAGCAACAAAGAAAAGAATACAACTCTCTACCATGGATGTGCCTTTTGTTGGAAGAGGGTTTGATCTTGGAAAAAGGAGAAGAGGAAGAAGACCTCTTAAGAGGAAAAGGAAGAACTTGAAGTTGCTCTTGAAATCTCAAACCTTAGCAAATGATCTAAAGGTTCTTACAAGTTCGTTTATATGTGTATTTATAAGGAAATGAAAACAAATGGAGGATGAATGGAGGGAGGTGTGTCGCGGCCATGAAGAAGGAAGAGGGAGAAAAATATCTATTCCAATGTGTCATTCAAAGGCATGGTTCAAGGCATGGTGGAGTATGGTGCAAAGTATGGTCTTAAGCATGGCTCTTTGTGTGTTTGAATTTCAACACGTGGTAGATTTATGGAGGAGGGGCGGCCGGTTCTCTATGGGAGCTTAGGGAGGATATTTTGTCATTTCATTTGTGTTATGACTTGGTTTAGGGAATGGGTTTGATTAGGTAATTGATTAGGAGTTTGTAAGTAAGTGTTTAGGTAAGGCAATGGATAATTAAGAATGTCAAGACATGATTAGGGAGTGTTCTTGCTTCATTAGAGAGAATAAAACTCATTTTAAAGTGTAAACAATTGTAGACACAATTCCTTAATTTAAGGAATTGGAGAGAGAAAACACTATTCAAGATTTCATGACTTGATATCTTGAGTTTTAAAAAGAGATTTAAGTTTAATCTAAGCAATTTTAAGTTCTAATTAACTTTAATGAATTATTTTGAATCTAGATTAATTATGAAAATTAATTAATCTTTGATTAGAGCCTAATATTGTTTAGGTTTCCTTAATTTCCTCATTAGGCCCAGAATGCACTATGCAGGGGCAAAATTATAATTTTACACAAAAGCTGCCGGGGACCATCGAGACTTAAACAGACATGCCCAGACTCATAAAAACATCATTTAAAACCTTTGGGTGAAGTTCGGGCTCAATCGGCTCATTAATTGGTGTTAAACAGCCACATGGGCGTTTTGGTCATTTAGTGCATTGGAACTCAAAAATGAGATTCTTCTGCTTTATTAGCATATATACCATACATAATCCCCTTTGAACATTGAGCTGACCCTTTGAGGATTGCTGGGTCGGCTGTCCTCGAATTCCGGGTGAAAAATGACCTCAGGAGCATTTTGGTCATTTTTGCTTAAGCAGAAAAAATCGGGGTATTACATCAACTACCCTCCATTTTGTTAACACAAGTGATTATGTTTTATGTTCACACTATTAAACTGCTATTTAAGTCTCAAAAGATCAAATCTTTGTAGAATGATCACTTTAACCTCTAGAAGATCAAATCTTTAATAAAATAGCCACCAAAAAATCACTTTTGTTAATAAAAATAGAGTCTAGTTAACATTTGGGTGAATTTGTCAAATGGGATGAATATTTTGAGGGACCTGAGAGAATATAGTTTTTTCAAGGGCTATTTTGTCAGTCATACAATCTTTCGAGACTAAAATGGTGATTTTCTCTTTTTGTAATGATTATCTTAATTATATTTGGTTGAATTAGTATAAAATAAAAATGAAAAAATGCAACTTGATAGGCACTCAATGCCTGGAAATTTGCTAGTAATTATAAAAATTAAAAAGACATGTTTTGTTCATACCATTGAAATTCCATGAGATTAAGAAAAAGAATATGAATTGCCAAAGTAAAACAAAAATAATTTAAATTATGAGATTAATTAGCATATGTTGACGGTGTAAAGTCATTTTATACCGTCAATCAATTAAAACTTGACACATCAATGAATTTCTTAATGAATATTTATTTTTTATTCACTTTTTATTTTTTTTATTTTATTAACTAAGTAGTAACATGGGAATAATTCAGGTTATTAAAACAGAAAAAAAATTAACATAGTAAGTTATGACGATACACTTCCTCATCATCCAATAGAAGCTACTTCTTCATGTATGTGTTAGATAAAATCCTCTGGAATGAAATTAGGAGTTAAAAAAATTGGAAGTCATTTCATTTAACAACTTTAACCTTTGATTAGAATTTAGAAGTTAAACAATTTTAAGGATTGACAAGATGTGAAACGGAAATTGGATAGCTCAACAAATTAGTCCCCTTTTTTGATGCAAAAATTTCTTATTAGAAAACTTTTACTGAGTGTAATAAAAATGTTTTGCATAAACATTGCACCGGCCTATTAATATGCAAAATTTCTTTAAATTAAATTAAAGTCAATATGCCGATCTTCTTATCTATAAAAAAAAAATTTCATTCATTTTTTTACTATTTAAAATGCAATAAACCAATCAATTGTAAATTAGAAACAAAATGAAACGTTTTGAAAAATAACTACCAATAAATTGAACTAGAAGGGAGGAAATGAAGACAAAATTAAAAACAAAATATTACATGTTCATAACATTATTTGGTCCAGTCATGCACAGACTTTTGAATGAGTAGGTGAATTAATATTTTATGTTCACAAATGTCTATCACAATGCCATTCAAAAATAACTATCCATTTCAATATATTTTATGGTCAAGGATTGATATGACTTTTGAATTAATATAATTCTATCTTTCATTGTCGGTATTAGAAGTTCTTCATCGGTGATCTTTCCCTGATGAATAGAAAGCATTGTCAAACAAACTGAATTCATAAGTACAAAATTCGATAATTTGTGGGAGTTGAAGTTTAGAGTAAAAGATAATGAATAAGAAATGGCAAGAGAAAGGCAAAAAAAGTGGACGACTTAGCATGTCTTCTCTGTATCATTTGTGAATGATGGTGACTTTTTCTTCGATATTCAAGCATGATGCCTTGGAACACGTAGGGGTCTAGGGAGATAGAAAGTTAGAAATTGCACAAGAAATTATATACAACTACAAATAGTGGTGAGGCTAGTGAAGTTGCTTTTCTAACCTTTTTAAATTTGAAAAATAATTATTTTTGAGGATGAAATAGGAAGTTAAAATTGGACACCAAAGCTTTAGAATTCCCTTTATATTAGTTTATAGATTAAATATAATAGGGTCCGTTTAGAGAGAGAAAAAAAAAGCTAATCTTTATTGATTTTGACCGAAGCTTGTCATTTCTTCCCACATCAACAAACACAAACCAAACAAGAACAATTTTTCTCAAAGCAATTTTTGTGAACACAATAGGACAACTATGGTAAACCAAACAAAGTGATGGTAGTCCCATTTATTCCATCACATCTTATAAAGTGGGAATTCAATTGACAATACTTTTGTGTATTAAAATAACACTACCAATCTTCGAATACCATGGAAACCTGCTCAAGGTTGGATATTTGATGCTGTGTCGTGCATTTGTTGCCATGATCTCGTCATGCTCTTATCATTATGTTATGTGATTTTAAAGTAGAAAAGTGAATACTGTTTATGGTGACTTTTGAATCTTTAAACTTCTTTCATTTCGAGTCTGACACTAATTTTTTAGGTACAATAGTAGTTGTCATGTGCAACTACCTTTTTTTTTCTTATGGAAAATGACAACATACTTTTGACTATTTGAAAAGATTTTGTTTTCTAATTGTTGGGATACCCACTTTATCACTATTGGATGTAATGGTAGTCTCTACTTATTCTTTATAATATTTATCACATTAAATGGTTATAAAATGAGTGTCTCAATAGACACCTAACACCTTCCCATTTAATATATCATATATTGGTACAAAAACTTCTGTTGTTGAGTTAAACATACAGACGAGTTTATGCATGAAGCAATATGCAAAACTCAACTGATAGACATATTAGCTAGTAATGCCATATTTGATGTGTTTATTAGGTGATATATATGGAAATTACCTCCTAAGTTACAATGCAAGGCTAAGTTGTTAACCAGAAAGTTGGAGTGTGAACATATATCATTACTCTAAATTTTTATATTGATGTGAACATATTAAGATACTTTGATGCTAGCATATCATTACTCTAAATTTCTATAATATTTCATCTCGGTGCACATGTATATCAATGGTTAATGCACTTAAGGTAATATAAGGGATACATGCAAACCATTTTTATATGAGAACGAGATAGATAATATTTTTCCATATAAAAAATAGGAAGCAAGTGGTGGTAAATGTAGTTTGCAAATTTTTATTGATTTATGCAATTGCTACCCAAGACATCACTTTCTAGGCCTGATACACAATTGCTTCTTCATCTCTATTATATTGACTTGCAGTTCCCATAGGTACGTAGACATCTGTGACATATTATTCTTTGTTTATTTGTTGGAAGTTTCAATATTGGCTTCCTTTCTTGTTTTAAAAACTACAACCAAGTTAATAGCACGACATATTTAATTTGCTCACATATCCATGCTTGCTTTCCAACTTAAGGTGAAGTAGTTCACAATCAAGTATCTATTTTGTTAAGTAGATGTTTTGTACCTAGGAGAAATGAAAAGCAAGAAAACCAATAAGAAAAGGAACAAATTATATCACACTGATCTTTAAGTTCTTTTTTGTATATCTTCTAATGTGTTTGTAGTTATTTCAAAAGGAAGCAAGTTCTGGGGATTTGGAGGGACTGATGATGGAGTGTATGCCCAGTTGGGGTTCTGCAGTAAGTAGGCTTTTAGTGAGTCAAAACTTAGATGCTGATGATGCTAAGAGTGAGAGTGTCTCAAGGGCTTGAGACATGGGGACTAAGTTATTCATGCTAGAAGGCATAGTGACATCAGTGGCATCTGCTTGTTCCTCAATGGCACAAATGGATGTTTTTCCATTTCAGAGGACTATGAGATGTACCAATTTTCAGAAATATTGAATTATATTGTCTCAGTAGATCCATCATTAGCACAACACTCCACCCTTGTCTTTATGAATGGAAAAATTGGTTCTAAAGATATAAAACAAGCAGGTTCATTACCAATGTTTATTTTGGGGTTTATTGTTTTTATAAATGTTTGCTAATGTATATATAAGATTAGTTAATTCATTTTAGTTTAATTTACTCATGGTTGAATCATAAAGTTATCTTGTCTCTAGTTGTAGGAAGCTGACAAAAGGTTAGCTAAGTTACTGAACTATGTTTCATATCTAACTCATTTAGGTATTTTTGGAATTCTTGGGCAATATGCTAACATCCCACCTTTTATTTATTTATTTTTCCTATTTTCACTAATTGGTATGGGTTATGCCTGAAAAAACTGTCAAATGCTAGAAATGTGTTTGATAAATTAGGAGGAACCAAGACATTATTTTGAATTGTTTTACTAATAATGTTATTTTTGTTATAATCCAGTCTTTAAATGACATATAGTGGATCCCATTTCATGAGATGCCATGGATCCAAAAGGAAAACAACATTTTGTTTCTCTCTCTTGATGCCTTAAAAGTCTTATTGTGGTCTTCTTTTTCTGATAGCTCATTATTTCACTTCATAAGAAAGTAAGAGATATTCTTGCATTTAGATCCATGAACTTTATTTAACATATAATCACTTATACACGGGTTGTATCCACTTATATGTGACTGTGTCTGAATTTGAGCTAGTAAATTTGTGTTCATCCAAAAAAGAAAATCCAAAAACTTAAAAGTCTGTTTAGTTTGAGTTTTTAGTTTTTAGTTTTTATTTTTTGTTTTCCTGATTCTATAAAGGAAATACTGAAAATTTTGAAAACTACAAATTCCAGTTTTCAGTATTTCCTTAATAATAATTACTCCATTGTGTGTATTGCTTTGTTCCACTACGTTGAGTACTAACTAGGTAATTAGGTGAACTATACATTCAATGATATGTAGAAATACATCTCTTGCATTTAATCTATTGCATTTTCCAATACTTAACTGTAGAACTTCTCCATGCGTGAGAACTGAAAGGTCATTTACAGTTGGTTATTTTGATTTTCCATCCATCCTCAACTTGGAATGTGTAGAGGATTACAACAATAGCGCATTAATTAGATGATACACAATAGTTTCCAATAAAAATGAATGTAGTATTGGTTATTCATGGTATAATATTTTGTTTAGTAATATAATAATTGCGAAATCGAAAGGTCTCATTAGAAGATGACACTATTTGTTTATTGCTCCTGCATCTCGGTACTTTATATTTTTATAGAAACTATTTTGACACCCAGTTTGGGTGTCTATACACAGACACCGTATCTCTCCAAAGCGCGCGCAGACATGGAGAAATTAGAAAAAGCACACCATAGTGCAGCCTAAAACTTCATTCTCACTTCATTTTACTCCCTTCCTTTGCACACAGAACCATTTCTCTCCTATTCACTTTACTCCCACACACAACGCTCTCTATTTCCTTGTAGCTCACTCACCCTTACAACATTGCCATAGCCATAAGTTCCCTCACAATCGCTTAATATCGATGCCTATCTCCGTTGAACCCCTCTATTGAGTTGTGCTTTGTTGGTGCCCCATTTTGTGCTGTCATCAGTGGTCTTCGACAGTTTCATGTTTGCCATGTTCCATGTTGTTCTTCTCAGATTGTGTGTGGGCTCTTTTCTTGGTGAGTGATTGTGTTCTAACATCTTTGTTTTATTTTTTGTCAGACTGTGTGGTTCATTTTGTCTTGGTTTTCATCTTGCAATTATTTTTCCACTTTCAGTTTGCTGTTTTGGGCTTTTTGCTAAAATTGTGTTGGTCTTAGTTCTAAGTGTGCTTGTCCTGTACGACTGATATATTTTTTATCAATAATGGTCTAGCTTGATTTGAAGGCCATTATCCTTCACTTGATGCACTCCCAATGCCGATTCTGAAAGATAACTTTAGTATTGTTTAGGCCAGCTATTGTTTCCAAAAGATTTTTGAGCAATTTTATATGCTATGTAATTTGAGTGTAGGATCTATTATCAAGTTTTGTTTGTGTTAGGGTTTTGTTTAGCTGTTATTTAGGACTTATGTTTTACAACGTGGCTAAAGAGCATTTGAGGCAAGTTTTTACAGAGGCAGGGGAGGACTAGTACCTTAGACGCCACCACCAGGTGCAACTTTATATAACAAAGTTCTCGCATATCTTCAATTGGAAAAAATAAAAATTCTACTTTCACTTTGTCTCTCTAAAAGGGGTTATCTTTATCTTAACCTCAATATCGCTATATATAGTTGCTAGCTATACAAATGGGGTAGAGTGTCATATCTTGATATTTCAAGGGAAGTAAGTGCATTTTACCCCTTTTAAAAATATTGTATGAGATACTTATTTTATAATTGGGCTGAACTTCGAGCTTTTTCTGTGAATTTTTTTTCCTGGTCGAAGCTACATAGCTCGAAAAAAACAAAGCTCAACATGCCAAAGCAAGCAAACACAAACAAACGTCAACAATGGCCTGTTTGGAGAGCAAAACCCAATCACAGACATTGGAAATCTAACGTGCTAATCAAAGTTTAGCTTTCCTCTAGCAGCTAACGTAACATTTGAGTTTCTGTACACCAAGGAGAATTAGTCATTTCCCAATATCAGGATATATCTTCTATTACCACAATAGCATGCTTCACAAGCTTAGATCCCGATTCTAATCTAGTTTTTATTTTTTTTGGGTTTTGGTGTTGGGGGGTAGTTCAAAGTATTCTAGCTTAGTTGTGAAGGCCAAAAGGGCATTGAACTAACTTATGTGTGTCAGGCCCAATCTCATATAATTGGAAATAATTATCAATTTATCATGCCTAGTTTAAATACATAACCCTGACAAAAAATAAAAAATAAACAGATTGTCTAATTAAATACGTAATCTTTGATAAGATGATAAGTGTACTGATTAAATATGTAATTTTTCTTGATTTCAATGTCAAAACAATATTGTATAAAAACTAAATTGATGTGATAATTTTTATGACTAAATTGATATTTCAAAAATCTGTTGAACATAGAATTGATAGTTTCCTACAATATATTTTAAAGGAGTTAATAACTATTTTAGTCTTTGACTTTACACTCGTGAGTGATTTTAGTCCATAACCTTTAAAATAATTAAATTTAGTCCCTCACATTGCAAAATATGAGCCATTTTAGTCCTTCAACTCACTTTTATTTAACATCCTATCAGTTAAATGATGATAGGTAATCTTAAATGATACCTTGACATACCTTGTGGCATTTGAAGTATAATGAAGTTTAAAATAACTCATTTTCGTGTATAAAATTACACAAAATGAGTCATTTGAATTTCATTTCAAATCATTAAATGGCAATGTTAGATACCAAAATGAGCTATTTTAAACTTTATTCTACTTCAAAAGGCAAATAAAATGTCAACATATCACTTAAGATTACCTATCATAATTTAATTGATGAAATGTTAAATAAAAGTGAATTGAGGGAGGGACTAACATGACTCACATTTTGTAAGTCATTTTAGGGACTAATTTGACTTATTTTGAAAGTCAATGACTAAAATGACCCATAAATGTGAAGTGAGGGACAAAAATGAGCATTAAATTTTTTGACTCATTTCCCCCCTTTTTTTATTAACATAAAATTCAGGTTCAAATTGCAGATATTTGCCTCCGACCTTCAAACTTAATCTCTGGCAGATTGGTACTACAATAAAAAAGGCAATATAATAAACCTATTTTTGCCTTGCATAAAAGTTCCTCTCAGGTGATCTTTTGCATGAATGCATGTTATCGTGGATAGATAGACTCATTAAACTCTGTGTTGTTTCCTTTTTTAATTATTATTAGTTCAATTCTCTATGCTATGTGATTTGTGAAATTGCACAGCCACATATGCCATCGTAGGAGCCTCGAAACATACATGCATCATTAAACAAAGACAACGATGAGAAATGTTGACCCGAATCAGGAATTAGACTTTTTATGTTAGTTTGCCAAGAAAAAAGATTCTTAATTTTGTTAATGTATGGAGATAGAACACTGCATACGTACTTTCCTTTAGTTTTGATGTCTTATTTTGTGAAAAGAACCCCAATGCGAGTTTTTTTTTATATCTTTCTTGGCATTCGTGCTTGAGTTTGGGATTTTTTTTCTTGACATTCTTGGTGGAGGTTTTTTTTCTTTCTATGGAATAAAAATGGAATTTGAAGATGTTTTCCAAATTTTATCTTTAGGTTGGTTATCAATATAACTTAAATTTAAATTTATTATCATGTTAAAAATATAAATCTATTAAGAGCTATTTATTTATTATTATCAAATATAATTCGCAGATTATGTTATTAATACCTGATCTTAAAATTATTTATCTATTGATAATAATTTCTCAACTATACGATTGATACGTCATTTTAAAAATTATATTTTATAACGTTAAATAAAATATAATATCAAAATGCTGGTTAGACTGTAAAGCAAATTATACTAGATTGTGATATTTTTTTATCTATATACTAAGGTGGTGGGTGTTTACTTTCCTTTTGTTCAGCTTCATTTAAGTTCGGCACTGAATTTTTCATTAATTCTATTTTTTCTTTACCTTGAAGTCGGCCACATCCTACTTGATGTGAAGACATTTTGATCAATAGCTTGAAATGTTGTAAAGAACATTGATAACATTAAAAAAAAGAGTACCCACAAAAATTAAAATAACAAAGAATAAATAAAATTAAAAAAAAGAGTTTAATTTTTTTTCTTTTGACACAAGAACAGTCGAAACACAATAGGAAAATATAAAACTAAAGAGTTAGACTAGTAGTTCGGGGGAAACAAATCCCATAAGCATCACTGAAAACATATTTAGAAAGAAAAGGTTGTGTAAAATCTCTACTAGTGCGACTACCATTGGGCATCAGTCTATATATAACTCAAAAGTATTTATATTTGAAGGGTAAACAACATAAGTGGAGAAGGAATAAGAATAACATGGAAAATGAAAGGGGAAAGAGCAATCTTTGGACGAGAATGCAAAAAAATAAGAGCATAAAGTTCCCTTATGTTTAGTAGGTGTTTCAAACCTAAAACCACGTGTTTGTCATGTGCCACTTATAGAGATAACATGTGTAAATAGCCAAGGTAAGTTCAATAAATCTTGAGGATGATCACTGTAATCTAGATTATTATTATTATTTTTAATTAATCCTAATGTTTGCAAGAAAAGATTTATTATTTAATTTGAAATCATGAAATTGAATTTTAATTTTGAAGAGGATTCAATTTCAAGGGTTTTTAAACACCCTATCAATCTCCAAATACTAAAATTTAGCCTAGACCTAATAATAAATCAAAATTACAATATGCAGATACGTTGTGGTGTACTCCATTTAAAAAAGGAAAAGTTTTGTCCATCATATTTTGACACATAATTTCGATGATCAATCTATGATATATTTTCCAGGTATGAAATATTTTTCCCGAGTTTTCTTTCTTGGCTGAAAAAGAAAAAAACCTACAGCCAATCTCTACCCTTCAAAAGAAGAACGTGGAGAGAGCCCTCTTGAAATCAAAGGCTGAAGTTGAAGTGGCCAATGGCAAAACGGCAATACGTCGTCGTATTGCAGGCGACGATATCACGATGGCGTGAAAGAGAGGGGGCAGAAAGCGAGATAATAGTAACTTATCTTGATTTAGTTCCCTGAGAGGAACACGAGGTCATACTCTATTCACTTCACGTGTGTTGGGTCTCCTGTCGCGTGAAACAGAGGCGGAAAGCGCCTCTCTCCGATTGGTTCGACAACGCCCACAGCGACAAGTCTCCAACAATGAGGCTTCTCTGCAATTCCACCCACTTGTGTTGCCTCTTAGGTCTCTTATCTTCTTTTGCCTGCAACGAGCAAGACATTGGGAGAAGATGGTTGCGTGGGAGCTTGGTTAGAGGGTTCGAGGCTTGGGTTTGTTGATCACCACCTCCGACAACAAAGGGCACTTTCAGGCTTCTCTGCAATTCCACCCACTCTCTCTCTCTCTCTCTCGTTTGCCTCTCCAAGATCTCAAGAAAACGTAAGCCTCTCTCTCTCTGTCTTCGATTTACTTGGCATTTGGTCTGTGAAGATTAAATTCAAGAATTGTTTTCGTTCACAGTTGGACACGTTCATCCCGAACAGATCAGCGATGGTGGAGGCCCTCAAGAAAGAACACATTCCCCTATTCAAAAGATAAGCACACATTCCCCCCTCTCTCTCTCCTTCTTTCTTTATTTCGCTTCTTTATTTTAACAAGTATATATATATATAATAAAATCATCAAAACACTTGTGTTGTGCTTTCGTTGTGCTGTGCTATGCTGTGTTGAGCTTTCGTTGTGCTGTGCTGTGCTGTGCTGTGTTGTGTTGTGTTCTCTCTGTATGTTTTTCTTCTCTTTCTTGATTCTTTGTTTGTTTTTCCTATTCTGTGCTTGTTTGTTTGTTTGCTCAATGGAAATTCGAACTGTACCTCTCTTGCCCTTCTTCTACGCAAGTGTGTGCAAGTGTATGGATTGGGAAGGAATCCAGTTCTTGATGTGGGGGTCGGGCTCACGGTCAAGAGTTGGCAGTCCTAGTGCAACAGCGGTTGATGTGGGGGTCGGGCTCACGGTCATCGGTTCGCGCCCCTGGTCTATGCACTTTGACATGCATGACAAGAAGGGAGGACATGGATCCTACAACCAAAGAGTATGGAACAGCGAAGGAATTGGGTTCTTGATGTGTGGATTGGGCGCACGTCAAGAGTCCAAGTCCGAGCGAGAGCTTTTGATGTGGGGGTTGGGCTCACTGTCATCAGTTCGAGTGCTCTTCAATGTTCCATACTCTTTGCTTCCAAGTATACATGTATTGGTAATGGTTTGTTTCCAAGTATGTGTTTTTCCTTTTTCTTTGTTTTTTTTTTGAACTTAATGTGGTACCTTGTAATGAAAAAGAATTCATTAACAATGTAAAGTATTAACAATTTAGAAAAAAAGAATTCATTAATCTATATAGACTATAAAGTGTTAACAATCTATAGACTACAAGATTGTAATGGTTGGCCATTCCCCTATTTTTCAGAGATTGAAGATTTGGCTCAAAATGAATCCAGAAAATTCAGGCTAGTACTTCCAGGACACCCTGATACCAACAAGGCTGTGGTAAATATTGAAGAAAATGCTCAAGGAAAATATCGCCTTTATGAACCAGGGTATACCAATTTGTCCCTACCCTTTGTGCTGTCATTTAAACTTGCCAAGACATCTGAATCTTCCAGGGGGCCTCTTCTAAATGCCCTGGAGATAAATAAGTATCTGGAGAAGAGTGGTGGCTCTCCTGATGGTTAGTTGTACTCGTACCATATGATCTGTTGTTTGGCAGTTTACAATCGTAGAGTACCTATTTAATATTAGCAACATAAACTGTCCTCATTTCTCAATTAAATCTTCTTCGAAGCATCATAGTTTATTTTTGGTTTGCAGTTGAAGCTATATCTAGTGTAGTATAGTAGTGTGCTTCTACACTACTCTTCTGCAGACTGGGCACAAGAAGGTGGCGACCCATGTCTACCTACTCCATGGTCATGGGTCTGCTGTAACTCAGATCCACAGCCAAGAATAGTTTCAATGTAAAGGTTTACTTCTCTTGAGGTTTAGATTTTGTCTATATGTGGATTCATTTTATATCACTAGGTCTTACCTGAGAACAACAACTACTAAGCCTTGCTCCATTTGATGCCATAGCACTTTATCATAGATCATCTTTCTGTTTAAATCATTAATATTTAAATCTCTTTTAATTGATTCATCTCTAGTTTTTCTAGGCTTGCCTCTATCTCTAATTATACAACTATCCTCTATATGATCCACTCACTCCCCTAAAAGAGGAGAATAAAAGAAAGGTCAGTTAGTTTGATGTAAAGAATGTTTCAGTTACTGTATGAAAAGAAAATTCCAGTGATCTAATGACAATTACTGTGTTTGTGGTGTTGGTAGTTTTATGTCTAATAAAAATTTGTCAGGCAATATTCCTGGGGACATCACCAAATTGACTGGTCTTGTTGAAATGTAAGTTTTAGATTCGTTTTTGACTGAAGCTACTGATGCCTCATGGTTTGTCTATCAACCTAATGTTGTGGTTAGTAGAGTAATTTTATTCATAGATGCAGATGGCTTGATGGAAATATGTTGAGTGGGTCAATACCAGATTTTACTGGATGCATCGACTTAAAGATCATGTAATTGCTGATAAGTTCTTCCCTTAACCACTCTGTTAGCTTTCAGCTAACTACAACCATTTTCTCTCGCAGGCATCTTGGGAACAACCAGTTAACAGGTCCGCTCCCAGCCTCTTTGGCAAACCTTCCAAATTTGAGGGAACTGTAAGATATCTGGAACTTACATATCAGTTTTCTTGTCAAATTGTAAATTGTTATATTTTTGATACTTTCAACTATGAACTTCGCAATAAAATATATTTCTCACTAGCATCATTCAGTTAATGTTTAACAATATTAATGTTGCTATGATTCATATTCATTTGACTTTGGTACTAATAGAAGCTAACAAAGATAAACAGAAGCAGGTATGTATGAATACTGTATATTAAACTGGAAAATGCAGAAAGAAGGAATAAGCAACAACCACAAAAGAGTAAGGCCTTGAGCATTAAAGCAGCTCACTCTCCCAATGCCTAGCCTAACAGAATTTTTACCCTCAATACATCACCGCTAGGAGAATTATACTCCTCTCTCCCTACAACCCATGTGTCCGCTACTCCTAGCCTATGACTTGAAACTGTTATGCCTTCATTCCCACAGAGGCCCCACAGTAATTTTTCCCCACTAACAGAATTAGTTAGCCACCCCATTGCCTATACTACCCCTGTGCTTTCTCTTTTTGTAAACTATGATAGGATTCGCAAACTTTTCTTTGACAATACCCCCTTCTTGAACTACCACCTTGTCCTCAAGGTGGAATTCAGGAAAGTTCAGCTTGGTATGTGCTGCTAACTCCCAGCTGCTTTCAAACTGGGGAAGGTCTTTCCAACTAATCAGCACCTCCTTATCCCCTTGTTCATTTTCTCGGGTAGCCAAAACAGCTTCTGGCTGCACCTTCAGTTCCCACCCATCAGTTAGCCCTTGTGGCAATGGTTGGCATTTTCCTTCCGATGCCAAACATTTCTTGAGTAGTGACACATGAAAAACTGGATGCACCAGCGAATCGGAAGGAAGTAGTAACTTGTAGGCAACTTTACCTATTTGTTCAATGATCTCAAATGGCCCATAGTATCGGGAACTTAATTTCTGGTTGACGCGGTTGGCTAAAGTCACTTAATTTCTGGTCCTATATGGTTGGATCTTCCGAAATACCTTTTCTTCTACTTCGAATTCCACTTCTCTTCTTTTCTAGTCGGCTTGGATCTTCGTCCTTTCTTGAGGTTTGTTCAAATACCATTTCAATTCTTCAATCATAGTGTTTCTTTCTGCCATTAATTGATTGACATTGTCCACTGTTGAGGGCATAATATCCCCCTTAATGAGGGTAGGGGGGTCCCTCCCATACAGGGCCTTAAATGGGGATGCGTGTGCAGCAGAATGATAGGTAGTATTAAACCAAAGTTCAGCCCAAGGTAGCCATTTACTCCACTGTCTTGGTCTGATTCCAGCAAAGCACCTTAGATAAGTCTCTAAACATCTATTCACCACCTCCGTTTGCCCATCCGTTTGTGCATGATATGCTGAACTGAATTTCAATTTCGTTACTGCCTGCTTAAAGAGCGCAGACCAGAAATTACTCATGAAAATACGATCACGATGCAGTAACAATGGAGGATGGAAAACCATGCAAACATACTACCTCTTTGATAAATAACTCAGCCACCATTTTGGCTGTATAAGGGTGATTTAGTCCCAAAAAATGGGCATATTTAGAGAGCCGATCGACCACTACTGAAATTGTATCCATCCCTTGGGCCTTAGGTAGTCCCCCTAATAAAATCCATTGAAATATCCTAATAGGCCGTGCTGTAGTGTTAGAACTATGATAAGCTCATATATCACTGATGTGAATACAAACTAAGAAATATGATTGATACTGAAGAACTAAGACAAAAGGTTCTGAGTATATAGCCACTCAGCAGCTCCAGTAGGTAACTAAAAACCTCCAACCCTTAAATTATTCCTAATAATCATTATATACTAACTCATAACAGAAACTCCAAATTATCCCTAACAAAGAATTATCTAACTTATAACAGAACTCCCTATTCCTACGCCTAGTAAAACTACTAGAACAGTTAAGCTAATGACCCTAGGGATTTCCCACTGCTGAGTCATCCATCATTCTTCCTAAACTGCCCTTTTTTTTTCTTCCTTTTGTAAACTTTCAATGAATCAGGGAATTTATCTCTAACAATACCCCCTTCTTGAAGTACCACCTTGTCCTCAAGGTGGAATTCAGGAAAATGCTGCTCTATGTCAGTAGCCAACTCCCAAGTGCTTTCAAATTCTGGTAGGTCTTTCCACTGAACCAGTACCTCCTTTTCTCCTTGATCATTCAACTTTGTTGCCAGCACTGATGCTGGTTGTACCTTTAACTCCCATTCTCCGGTTAGCTCCTTAGGTAGCGGTTGGCATTTGCTTTCAGGAGCCACGCATTTCTTGAGTAACGATACATGGAATACTGGATGCACTGCAGATTCAGGGGGAAGTAGCAATTTATAGGCAACCTTTCCAATCTTTTCACTGATCTCAAAAGGACCGTAGAATCGGGGACTCAACTTCTAATTAACACGTTTGGCTAGAGATTTCAATCGATATGGTTGAATCTTCAAATATACCATGTCCCCAACCTCGTATTCAACCTCTCTTTTTTTCTGGTCTGCCTGGGATTTCATCCTAGATTGAGCTTTGTTTAAATTCCACTTCAATTCTTCTAGAATAGAATTCCTCTTAGCCAAGAGCTGATTTACTTCTTCAACAGCCGAAGGTGTCACATCCCCCCTGGTCAAAACTGGTGGCTCCCTTCCGTACAGAATTTGGAAAGGAGAAGTATTTATAGTTGAATGGAAGGTGGTGTTAAACCACAATTCAGCCCAAGATAGCCATTTACTCCATTGCTTTGGCTTAGTGCTGGAAAAACACCCGAGATAGGTTTCCAAACACCTATTCACTACTTCTATTTGTCCATCCGTTTGTGGATGATAAGCGGAGCTATATTTCAACTTAGTTCCTACTTGTTTGAACAATTCCGTCCAGAAGGAACTCATAAACACCCTGTCACGATCTGTCACTATGGAGGAGGGAAATCCATGCAATCGTACGATCTCTTTAATGAAAAGGCTTGCCACCTCTTTGGCTGAATATGGATGACTTAATCCCAAAAAATGGACAAACTTAGATAGTCTATCCACCACCACCAGTATAGTATCCAAACCTTGGCTTTTTGGAAGTCCTCCTATGAAATCCATGGAAATGTCTTCCCATACTTTAGAAGGAATTGGCAGGGGTTGGAGAAGGCCAGCTGGAGATAAAGTCTGGTATTTATTCCTATTGCACACCTCACATTCTTGAACATACTTCTGAATTTTCTGCCTCATTCCTTCCCACCAAACTAACCCATAAATTCTTTTATAAGTTCTGAAAAATCCCGAATGCCCTCCCAAGACTGAATCATGGAATTCTTGCAAAATCACTTGAATTCTAGGGGAGTCTTTAGGAATGACCACCCTTCCTTTGTAATATAGCCTGCCTCTTCTAAGTTCATAGCCTTCGGTTCATTCTTTCCTTCAATCACCCTTGTATGACTTTCTTGACTTTTCATCTGCTTGTACCTCGTCTTCCAAGCCTTCCCAATTCTGAAAAGTAACAGAGGAGATTGCTCCCATACAATTTCTCCTTGATAGTGCATCAGTAGCGCCATTTTCCTTACCTACCTTATAAATTATCTCGAAGTCAAAACCCAACAACTTGGTTATCCATTTCTGTTGTCCTCTCTTGTTAGTTGCTGGTCCACCAGATGCTTCAAGCTTTTCGGTCGAGTGCACAATAAATTTTCTGCCTTGATGATAGTGTTTCCACTTTTGCACTGCCATGACTATAGCCATAAGATCTTTCTCATATACTGATTTTAGCTGGGCCTTATCGGACAGCTTTTGGCTCAGGTATGCTATTGGTCTCCCATCTTGCATTAAACCGCCCCTACACCTTTCCCTGAGGCGTCTGCTTCCACAACAAAAGTCTTCTCAAAATTTGGGGCTGCCAATACAGGTAAGGTGGTCATGGTCTCCTTTAATTTATCAAATGCTGACTGAGCTTCGATATTCCAATGAAAGTCAGCCCTTCTTCAAGAAATGAGTCGAGGGCCATGCAATTTTCAGTAGCCTTCAACGAATTTGCGGTAATACCCCGTGATCCCCAAAAATCCTCTAAGTCCTTTCAAGTTAGTAGGAGTTGGCCAAGCCACCATTGCCTCTATTTTCTTGGGGTCAGCTTTAACACCCTCACCAGAAATTACATGCCCCAAATATTCAATTTCGGCTTGGCCAAAGGAACACTTTTTCTTGTTGATAAAGAGCCTATTTTGCCTCAGCACTTCCATCACCTTCTGTAGGTGCTCCCTGTGCTCCTTGACTGTTTGGCTATAAACAAGGATATCATCAAAGAATACCAACACAAAACGTCTCAAGAATGGCCTGAGAATTTCGTTCATAAGAGCCTGAAAGGTAGAAGGTGCATTGGTGAGCCCGAATGGCATTACCAAGAACTCGTAGTGTCCCTCATGGGTGCGAAATGCTGTTTTCTCCACGTCTTTCTCCTTCATTTTGATTTGGTGATAGCCTGACTTCAGGTCCAGCTTTGAGAAAATTTGTGCTCCTCCCAGTTCATCCAAGAGCTCATCAATTACAGGTATTGGAAATTTATCGGGAATAGTAACTTTGTTCAAAGCTCGATAATCAACACAAACACGCCAACCTCCGTCTTTTTTCTTCACCAATATGACTGGACTCGAGTAGGGACTTGTGCTTGGTCTGATGATTCCAGAGGTCATCATCTCGCCAATGATCTTCTCAATCTCATTCTTCTGAAAGTACGAATATTTATAAGGCCTGATGTTGGGTATGTTTGCACCTTCCTTCAATGTGATGGAATGGTCTTGAGGCCGTGGGGGTGGCAACCCCTCTGGTAGATGACAAATATCTTCAAATTGCTGTAACAATTGCTGGAACTCTTCTGGTACGGCTACTTCGGAACTTGGCCTCTTCCCTGAGTCTTTGACTGCTTCTTCGGCACACGGGGTGACAAGATACCCTTCTCCATCTGCCTTCAATGCTTTTAAGGTGGTCCTCCATGAAACTCTAGCTGCACCCAGGGATGGGTCTCCTTGAATGTGCCTCCATTCATCCCCGATTTTCCAGTAGATATTTAGCTTCTAGAAATTAGCTCTAATATCCCCCAACCCAGCGATCCATCCATAACCCAACACCACATCCGCGCTCCCTAGTCCAAGAACAAAAAAGGACTGGGTAATACGAATTCCTTGGATCTCCATCTCCAAATCCTCACAAACTCCCATGCCTCGTCGAACCTCTCCCGTTCCCACCTCCACCGTAAAAGGGACGTTTTTGCTTGTTAGCTGTAGGCGATCAGCTAGTTGATCGGAGATGAAGTTTGCGTCCGCCCCAGTATCTATTAAAATGATGACTTCTGTGCCCCCCACCTTACCGATTACCTTGAAGGACTTATTGAGAGTTGTAAAACCTTGAAGGCTATTGACTGTGAGATGGAGAGATTTCATTGACAGCTCCGATTCTTGCTCGCTATCACTGTGATCATCGCCCCTCTCTCCTGCACTCGTCTCGGTTTCTGAGTCTTCAAGTAAGACCAGCTTATAGTGTTTGAGTTTACAAACATGATCGCGGCTCCATCTATCTCCATATTTGAAACAGAGCCCTTTGCGAGTCCGGTCTTGTAGTTCTTCTTGGGAGAGACGTCGGCTGGTGCTATTGCTGCCACCTACCCCCTCCACGTGTTTTGTTGAAGTTTGAGGCAGAGTGTCTTTAATTCCACCACTCTTAGACGAGAAATGTGAAGGTTTGTAAGTATTTGGGCCTTTAGCAAGGTTTGTAAGTATTTGTGGGCAAAGGGCGCTTGTGGGCAAAGGGCGGGTTCCTTCCTAGTAGTATTTTTCACTAACGACATGTTTTCTTATGTCATTATTATTTTCAGGCTTAGTGTTTTTAGTCCCTATAAATAGATCATTTTTGTTCTTAGTTCCTCTAAAACAACTTTTGGTCCTTTTTCTATGTTTTTTTTTTGTCCCTGTTATTAGCCCAACACTATGAAGTGGTGAAATTAATTAAAACTAAGAGATTCTTAAAAAATTTATAATGAAAATAAAACATGCATTCAATACAATATTAAAACAGGTAAAACTGCCTAGTTATATAAAGGGAAATTCAAAATCACTTCCAGATCTGCAATGTAATACCAAAAAGGTAGAATAAAAAATTGATAACTTCCACCAATAATGCTTTTTTCAATAAGACTAAAAATAAAAATGAAAAAAAACACTACAATAGGTGATGGTAATGAATAGTAACTCAGATGAAATGAAATCATCCAGTAAACATCAGAAACAAATAAAAAAAATTCTACTTTAACTGTCTTCATACAAACGAAGATTCACGCAACCTATATTTGCCGTGATGAGAATGCCAAGCAAGATTTGGTATATCAAAATTGTTATCATAAGCTTTTATTAACAACACCACAAGCACATTTAAAGGCATCAGTCTCACATCAATGCGAAAGCTAATAGTGCAACAGATTTTAAAATTTAAATGATACTAATATGGCCACTTAATGGAGCAATAAAGTCCACATTTTAAGACCAGAATATACAACTACAAATAATTAAAAAGATCGGATGGAGAAAGAATGATTAATACAAAATAAGATCGGATGCAGATTTGCATAAGGAACGTGCTTCAACACACTAATTAGAACACAAAATCCCAAATATGAATCTCTAACCTCTTCTTTAGTCGTACCACATTTGCAACATCTACAAAAGAGAGAGAGAGAGAGAGAGAGAGAGAGATGACCATTAACATGAAGTGTCAAATGAATGTAACAGTATAAACAATCACATAATTTAGTAGACCAAATAGACAAGAAAAAACTAAGGTTGGGATGAAGTAAAAATTGGACCAAATTTGTTTGAACTGAACACATATCATGCAACTAACCAAGTTCATAATATTGGAGAATGGAGGGTAAGTTAGTAAACTTATCATAGTTCTCATGTGATTCTTGTGCAGCCAAGGCTTCCACTGTTGAAAAAGAAGTAATAGTTAATCAATCCTTAGATTTTAACCCCCTCACGAACACATGCTAGTATTTTTTTTTTTAGTGAATAGTACAAACCACTCATGAGGTTTCTCAAAAGAATGCTTCACCCTATTCTCACGTATTTAACTAAGGTTAACATAAGATAACCACCCTTGAGAATTTTATCATATTTTTCGTAGTTCAAAAAATTTAATAATGGAGGGTATGCAATATTACCAACGAATATTTTACCCCATGATCTATAATCTTATCATATTCTCACATTTAACCAAAGTTAGCCCAAAATATTAGAAAAGGGAAAAAGACTTAACCAACCTAAACACAGCAAGAACATTCCGTATAGATATTGCCAAGACTCGAGGGTGCTTGTGTGTAAAGAACGGGTTCCTTCTCAGTAGTTTTTATGACTAATGACATATTTTCTTATGTCATGATTATTTTCAGGCTTAGTGTTTTTAGTCCAACAAATACATCATTTTGAGTTTTAGTCCCTCTAAAAATTTTTCTTGACTTCTAGCCCTTTTTCAGACGTTTTGTTTTTTGTCTCTATTGTTAGCCCAACCCTGTGAAGTGGTCATATTACTTAAAACTAAATGATTCTTAAAATATTTATAAAACAAAATGTTAAATATTTTAAGGACAACCATATTCTAAAATACTAATAGGGACCAAAATTTAGAATGACAAGATTCAATAACAAAATATTGGAAGAAAGAGGGACCAAAAACCAAGAAAAAAAATTTGGAAGGAGTAAAATTAAATTGACTTATATTTATAAGGACAAAAATGACATTTAAACCTTATTTAATGCTTAGAATCGGAGCTTTTTCTTACGCACACACACACATACATGTGAGAACAAAAGAAGAGAATAATTCAAAAACAAGAAGAAAACTAGTTAGCAATATATACGAACCTTGACAGAATGCAGATCAATGACATTAGGAGTGTGCTTTATGGGCTCATTGATTTTAAAAGCGCAATTTCATATCGGCCCCTTCTATAATAATGAGGTAACAACACAAAATTAGTAAGTGGAAAAAAAAGGGAGGAGCCTATGAAAAATGTTTCTACTAATTTTCTGAAAAAAAAAAAAGCCACCAACCTAAGCCAATAACAACAAAGTCCACGTAAGAGTTGACAGGGGCTCCTTTTCCAATCCCCACACATAAGATAAACAAGGTTAGTCATCCACTGCAACGAAATAGATCCAAACCATCAAAACTGAATTGTAATGGGATAGCATTGTGCATATGGCTTCTAATCATATTTCTCAACTTTTATTTAAAAATAATATGATGGGCCCTAAATTTTCACCATTTCCGTTTAAAGGAATGAAATAAGAGATTCAGAGAGAGGTTGTATGGGGACATATAGTATTTACAACATGTAAAGCCACCTAATCAGTTTTTCAATGGTTAAAAAATTAGCATGTATACACTTATCCTGTACATCTCCTTCATTTGACCAGCCTAGGATCCTCATGTTCCCCTCCCCTAACAAACTTAACCCTGCCATTAGATGACCTCTGAATTTCCATAACCCTGCCATTTACATGGAATTGAATTAGAAAGATACCAAATATTAATTCAAACAAGACAATACATATCAGTTAAACTCATCCTATTGGATCAAACCAAATAGATTACTTCATTTTAGAGGGAATACATTAAATCAAATGGACATTACTCAAGACTATTTAAAAGATTTTTAAAATTAACTAAAATGATAGAGATAAGATCGAAAACATAACAATAATTTGGAGAGAATAATTTGATGAAAAATACAAAAGAGAACCAAAAAAAAAAAATGAAATGAAAATAAACCATTCACTCAATACAATCTTTAAACAAGTGAAACTGCCTAGTTACATAAAGGGAAATTCAAAATCACTTCCAGATCTACAACGCAATATCAAACAGGTAGAATAAAAAATTGATAACTTCCACCAACAATGCTTTTTCCAATAAGACTAAAAAGAAAAAGGATAAAAAAAACACTACAATAGGTGATGGTAATGAATAGTAACTCACATGCAATCAAATCATCTAGTAAATACCATAAACAAATAAAATATTTTCTACTTTAATTGTCTTCATACAAAGAAAGCTTCATGCAACCTATATTTGCTATGATGAAAATGCCAAGCAAGGTTTGGTATATCAAAATTGTTATCATAAGCCTTTATTAACAACACCACAAGCACATTTAAAGGCATCAATGGAAAAGCTAATAGTGAAACAGATGTTACAATTTAAATGAAACTAATATGGCCACTTAATGGAGCAACAAAGTCCACATTATAAGACCAGAATATACAACTACAAATAATTAAAAAGATTGGATGCAAAAAGAATAATCACTACAAAATAAGATCGGATGCAGAAAGAAGTTAAATTTTGAACACTATTGAGTTTTATATCGTACTGGTTGAGAATTTCATAGTAGAAGATATAGTAGTTGAGGGCCTAATCCATTCATATGGGGTGAGAAGAGGGAATATTTGCATAAAGAACGTGCTTCCCCACACAAATTAGAACACGAACTCCCAAACATAAATCTTCAAACTACTCCATAATTCAGACCACACTTGCAATACTTTAAAGAGAGAGAGAGAGAGAGAGACGACCATTAACATGACATGTCAAATGAATGTGACATATTTGTATAAACAATCACATAATAACAAGTTTTTTGAAAAATCAATGACAATATAAATTAAAAATGAAACCTAATAAATAGAGATTCAAAACGTTCTGATAGCATGTCTATCATTGTTAACAATAAAAAGCCAAAAGTTCCAGAATCAAAACAGAAAATATTAACAAAAAAAATATAAACCAAATTAAAAAATAAGCAATCCATAGAAGCAAATATAACAAGAAGGATGAATATTATGCACAGAAAGCAGAAGAAGAAAGAAAAAGGCATATAATTGTTATCATACCTCTAATAATAAAAGCTCTTTCTAGGATGGATTTCATATCCGATGAATTCCAGACCAAACTTCCTTGCAGGCTACCTAATTAAGTCTTGCTGCTAATGTAGTAGACCAAATAGACAAGACAAAATTAAGGTTGGAATGAAGTAAAATTGGACAAAATTTGTTTGAATAGAACACATATCATGCAACTAACCAAGTTCATAATATTGGAGAATGGAGGGTAAGTCAGTCACTTATCATAGTTCTCCCATGATACTTGTGCAGCCAAGGCTTCAGCTGTTGCAAAAGAAGTAATAGTTAGTCAATCATTAAATTTTAAACCTCCCCCCCCCCCCCCAAACAAACCAACACATGCTAGTTTTATCTTTTTTTTTGAGTAGTAAATAGCACAAACCACTCATGAGGTTTCCCAAAAGAATGCTCCACCCCATTCTCACATTTAACTGAGGTTAACATAAGATACCCTTGAGAATTTTATCATATTTTTCATAGTTCAAAAATTTAATAACGGAAGATTATGTAATATTACCAATGAATATTTTACCCTATGATATATAATTTTATCATATTCTCTCATTTAACCAAAGTCAACCCAAAATATTAGAAAAGGAAAAAAGACTTAACCAACCTAAACACAAACATAATGTAATTATCTTAACCAACCTAAACATAGCTAGAATATTCCATACAGATATTGCCAAGACTCAAGGGTGCTTGTGTGTGACAGGCAGGTTCCCTCCCAGTAGGTTTTATGACCAATGACATGTTCTCTTATGTCATGATTATTTTCAGGCTCAGCTTTTTTTGCCCTACAAATAGATCGTTTTGGTTTTTAGTCCCTCTAAAATTTTTTCTTGACTTTGTCCTTTTTTGACGTTTTATTTTTTATCTCTATTGTTAGCCCTAACTGTGAAGTGGTGATATTAATTAAAACTAAAAGATTCTTAAAATATTTATAAAACAAAATGTTAAATATTTTAGGGACAAAATGCATATTCTAAAACACTAACAAGGACCAAAATTTAGAATGACAGGATTCAATAACAAAATATTGGAAAAAAGGGGAACCAAAAACCAAGAAAAAAAATTTGGTATTGACTTATGAAGGTGCATCACAATCTATGCATATGATGACATAGAGTAGTGAAAAGAATGTTGAAGAAAGGGAATTGGCAAAGCAAACAGCATGGAACAATTGCAATACAGATGTTTTAAAGAATAACAAAATCTCCATGCATTGACCAAACAAGCATAGGCTTCTTAATGTTATAGTTCATCAAGGAAGGCAAAATGAGGCAAAAGAGGAAAATGGAAAGATTACACAACCAAACTCAACAGATTATATTATAATAAATCATCCCCATGGGGGAGAGGGTAAGAAAAGTCACTACATGCACTAGAAGTGGCCCACATAGATAGCAATTAGGTTATAATATTTGATTGTTTAAGCTATAAGCCATATCAAGCTACACAGACCTATTTGATGATCTTTTAAGTGAATGCTAATAAACAAAACAGATTACCCTGAGATAAATCGAGATCCACATCCAAAAATGAAAGAAGAAGATAAAATAAGTTATGAGGAAGTGATAAATACTACAACCAACAAAGCTCTCTTGTCCTAAAACAGGGCACTGCAACGGAAGATGCCAACATTCTTTTCAAGGTAGTTTGCTACAGCACCCCAACAAGTCTCACGCCCTACAGCTACAAGTCCAAGGAAAAATGGTAAGCTATCCTTTGGCAGCCACAGCATATCTTGTACATCACAAATGTCTAATTTGCCATTTTCTGGACCTCGCTACATAAGCTTCTCTAAGATTGATCAGCGGATGTAGAATCGAAGAGAGGAAGTGGGAGATTGGAAAAGAGTAAAAACTGCTTAACTGTTGGTAACTTCACTACCAACTTTACAATGGACTTTGTATGAATACCTTGAAAAAGTGAAAGTAACCAACAAATAGCCTCACTTATCCCACCCAACAACTTCAATCCGTTACAAAACTCTATTAATTATCATGCCTACTATAGAAATTAAGTCTATCATTCTTTATTAGGATCCCTATCAAAGCCACATCATAAGAAAAACTTGAGAGCTTCAACGAATCACCAATATTCATAGGCACAGTGGTTCTAATTTGGTAGTTAGTGTCTTAGTACTTCAAAGGTTGATTACTATGTTACAAGGGTTAAATGCACATTGTCAATATGGTGACGCCAACAAAGAATAGAATCTTCCAGTTGCAGCGCAATAGCAGAAGTGCATGTCACAACATTGAAGGGATTGAGAAAATATAGCGAAGAGAAGATAACATTTATGATTATTGTATTTTTCCAGTAAATCAGATAAAGGGATATATATAACATTTTTCACAAAAAATAATGTGCATTTGAATTGCAGGTCTGACACAAAAATAAGCAGCCAATAATAGTTGTAGCCGCTTAATATCTTTTCAAAGAATGTACCACTTACCATTTAGCCAAAATGTCCACAGGCATCCCATATCCATATCTAAAATGAAATTCTGCGCTGCTTCATTTCTAGCTTGTAGAACTAATGTCCTAGTATCGGCTGGACAGAGATATTTCGATGAGATAAAGAAAAAGTGAATTCATGATGTAACAATCTACTTTTGTTAGGAATATGTATCAAATATCGGCCTTGGCGGCGCCATGGCGTGGCAGATTTTGAGGCTGCGGCCATGAGAAAGTGGATGGCGTGGCGGGTGCAATCGTGATACGGCGGAATTATGGCAGCCATGACAGAAATTGCGCCCAAAACCCCCCATTTTTTGTTTTTCAAAGGGTATTTTGGGGTTTTCGGGTTTCGATAATGAAACCTTGTTGAAACCCGACCAATGTTGCCATTTCTCTAAGTATTGCACCCTTCTCTGCATCCTCCTATCTCTCTCGGCTACTCTCCGAAGACCGCGACGCCCTGCCGATGGTGACAACTCACTACAGTCCACACTAGCAGCGGTGGCATCTAGTTGTCAAGAGCGCGCTCCTCTGTCACGCTCCACGCGATCCCCCTCCTCTGTCATGAGTCTCGAATCTGGACTTCTCAGTCTCACTCTCTCCCTCACACACGAGCTCCTTGTCTATGCGCTGCTGCCAATCTGCCTCCGCCCAAGCCTCCACTAGTCACCGTTGTCCACCGTTCGTGCCTGATTGGCAAATCTACCCCTATTCGCTCTTCGCTATCTCTACTTCTTCCATTTTTATTTTTTGGGGTCTGATTCAGGTATGGTTTTATTTCTCTCTCTTGGGCTTTTGCATGGGTTGGATTGGTGAGTGGATCCTTGACACGGCTGTGTTATTTTCTCGAGTGTGGAGTGTGGTTCAGCCTTTAAGAGTGTGGATTGTTTTTACGGTCATGGCCATGGTTTAGCTGTGTGAATTTTCTTGGATTTTTATTTTTATTCTTGGGTGTGGGTTAGTGCTTTTTTTTTTTTCTTTTGGTAATATACTATTTTTGTTTCATTAAAATTGAAAACTTCTGACCTACAAAAATAAAAAAAAATAATAAAAATTTCCACATATTTTTTTATATATATTTATATATTGTTTAGTCCGCCATGACTTCCGCCATAACCTGCAAGCCATCCACCAGATTTTTATAGCATTTTTTTGCCTCACTGCCATAAACCGCCATCCGCCATTGACAACCTTGGTTTGTACACAAAATATTTATTTTCTCTTATTTAAATAAAAGAAGTTCTCAATATATCAAAGTTCAAAAACAAAGTTCACAAGTATTTGCAATAAAGAATCGCTGAAAAGAAATGATGAAAGATAAACCTATCATGCTAGTTGCCAATAAATCAAGATACTTTGTGATGGGAAACAAATGTGTAACACTTGTTTAAACCAATAGCTTGTCCTGTATTGAACTACACAAAATAAGCAGTTGAAGTACTCATACAAGCAAAAGACTGCCAATCTAAGAACTAACTTCTTGTACTCACCGGAACCTTTTTCTGTGTAACAACACAAACTAAATCCTTTCCTCTGACACCAATTGAGGTAATCCCAGTAGCCTTAACAGCCTTGAAAGCATACTCTGTTACATTAATTCAAAAGTCAACAATTCAGAATACCACAACCTACCAAAGTACCAAACTAACCAACTTATTCCCAAAAAGCCAAAAGCAAAGTTTCAAAACACTCTGAATATGATAACTAAGGCTCATTACATTGAGTGTCATATAACACTTAGGGGAAAATCACACATATAAGTAACACAATCAATTTAGATTCACACAACAACTACAGTTGCCACTCTCCTAATAATGCTTTATAAAGTGTAGTCAAAACAAAAAAGAAAACTCTAAACATTGAAGAGTATCAAGAATATAAATTGTCTGTCATCCACTCAAATTGAACGAAACCCCCAATTGCTTGAACCAACCTACCTTCACCACTCCACCAACAATAATTATAATAAACCCATCGACATTCAAGAAGGACTAATAGCACCCTATTTGTGTATTCAAGTTCACACGAAAAACATCCTTAGTATATATATTAAAGAGCACATATCCAAAAAAATCATAAAAAACTACTCCATCAAAGCAACCTGTCCGTTTAAACTTCAAATAATACTAGAGAAAGACGGTTAAAAGCTCAAAAATGATCATTGATAATAACCTAATTTGATTTTGAATTTTAAATGACTTGCATTTACTATAACTATGTAGTACAAAGTATGGCAAAACTCAAAATCATGAATGCCTTCTTCACACCAGCGAATGGTGAAACACAATTTCTAGAGGGGATTCCAGCACACCTCAAATAGGCATAGTCATTAGCTTTTCAAAGCAAATAGAAAAACTGTTTTTATAGCACAGAAGTTACACATGTTCAAGCACATAATTGCTCCCAAAATCTATCTATGTTCAGTACTGTGCAGTATGTTCACTTTAAAGATTTGGGACAACCGATTGGGATAGCACAAAGCAGCATAACTCAGAGAAATTATTTGGATCTAATTAGAAAGGCTAGAAAGTTACATTTTTTTTTCAGGACTTTGAATACGTTAACCTATATGAAACATGCAAAGTGAGAAATCAGAATCAGAACATGTTGAACATGGCAATTAGATGCGATTGCTGTGCCTTCAAAGACAGGGTCAGGAAAGTAGAAGAGGAGAGGAGAGGAGAGAAGTTAGTTACTTACCAACCTAGAAAAGGCAATCCTCGGGAGCTTCCTTGACTCATGTTTTCTGGGATTAGTGGACTTTCGGCTGGGGGAAGGGGGCCAGAGGGCTTTTTCAGGATTTCAGGTTTAAGAACGTAGGACTGTGACGTATGTGGGAAGGCTCCCTCGGATTTGCAGTGGTCGACGACAGCGAGAAGAAGAGACTTTGTTAGTTGGTTTAAGAAAGAATGGGACGAGCAGAGGTGGTGGTCAATCTCTACTTCTTGCTCAAGAAAAGGAGAAAAGGAAGGGGGAAAAAAAGGTAAAGCCATAAAGGTGATTCTTTTTTTTTTTGGAGAAAAAAATATGCTATAGGAACAAGTATTGTTGGAACGCCATTTAAAATATACTGTTCTGGCTGTAGGCGGTCGATCTCTGCTTCCTGCATCAAGTGACAGGAAATTCTCAGTTCCGGCTAGATCCACAGAACCGATGTTGATGGAAGAATGAATAGAATTTCTCGACATCTCATCCGAATTGCCTTCAGCCGGCCTCTCAATAGCAATTGCATCTTGGATCTCCTTGAGAACTTCTGAAATCGACAGCCACATATGTCCATGAGGTTGAACACACATCAATGCTTTCTTTGTTATCTTCCACATTGATTGTAGGTCATAGTTGCTTCTTAGCACGGGATCAATGATACCTTGTATATCTCCACTCTCAATGTGTAATTTTACCCACAACACAATGTATGTAACCAGAGTTCAGAATATGTAGGATATAATTCAACATCATATGGAAGTTCTTCACATCTATGTAGTTCATTAAATGAACCATGTTTCTCTATAATCTGAAATTACTGCTAAGGTAAATTTCATGGAAGTATTTTATTTTATTTTATTTAATAAGCATAATGGGAATAGAATAGAGACACCAAAAGAACTATATACCTTATTACTTTTTAAATTTACACAAGCATTATTATTATAGTTTTTCCCCACATTGTAAATTTAAAATTCTGTAGAACCCATTTCAATGAAAACTACAAAGCATTATAGAATTATACACTTCCTCTAAGCTCAATAAGTCTATGTTTGCACGGTGCAAAGGAATAAAAACTCACCCACTGGACAATGTTTCGGCAATTAGCACCAAAGCTGTCATTTGATATTGCTTCTTGACCAGATATGAGCTCAAGAAGAATTACACCCAAACTATAAATATCACTCTTGTCAGTCAGCTGCTGAGAAATACAGTACCTGTTAGGCCAAAGTTATAATGTTAAGCTTTGAAGTTAATTGGACCATAGGCAACCTTGAGTATAGTAACCCAACAAAAAGCAGGACATAGCAAACATTGGTGACAAATTCCAGACCATGTTTACTACCTCACAAGCGAACACACAAATCAATGAATCATGTAAAATAGATTAAGGTCTTACTCAGGATCCAGATATCCTACTGTCCCCCGAACTATGCTAGAAACATGGGAGGCTCCATCCACAGCAAGTTTTGAGAGACCAAAATCTGAAACTTTGGCTCTCATGTGCTTGTCAAGAAGAATATTGCTGGATTTTAAGCCTCTGTGTATAACTGTAGGAACACATCCTGTGTGAAGATATTCAATCCCAGAAAAAACATGAGAAAAACACAATTAATACTTTTGTGATCTATAATAACCAAAGGGTCATTCAATCAGAAAGTTAAAGGAAAAATATTAATACTATCATTTTAAATAATGAGTTAAGCTTCACTAACCTTTGACAGCATCATCTGCAATCTCGAGGCACTTAATCCAATCGATGCTCCGTCCATGTGTTAATGGGCCTACAAGAGGTTAGGCATAATTGAGCATATGGATTTCTGCATCTTGATTTAAACCATGTAGGCTTACCATAAAGATGTTCTTTGAGAGTTCCATTATACATGTACTCATAAATAAGCATACTATTCCCTTCATCACAGTAATAACCAAGAAGCTATACCAAGTTTCTGTGACGAATCCTTGATAGAAGAGTCACCTGGATCAAGCAAAAGTATATCTATAATATGAATATCTGTTCAATGCCAAGTTGCCAACAGAATTTAGAAAGAATGTCCAAACTAGTTTTCTCTCTTTTAAGCTTCACTTAGAAAGAAAATAAGGAGGGAAAGAAAAGTAAACAAGGTTAAACAGGGAAAAAAATGACAGAGGCCACGAACTTGAGATAGCTGCAATATTAGTATACTGAAAGGGTTTTTATAAAACGCAGGCTACCTCGTTGGAGAACTCCCTTTTGCCTTGATAGGAATTACTTGTTAGACCTTTAACTGCTATCTCTTGTCCATCTTTCATTCTCCCATAGTATACAACTCCAAAACCTCCAGAACCAATTTTTTTCTCAAAGTTATTTGTAGCATTTTCAATTTCAGAAAAATTGAAGCACTGAGCAGCTTCTGCAGTTGCAGGACCTTGAGGTGGGTGAGAAACAAGGTGCTCTATGAAGAATATAAGCAAATAAATCATGTTCTGTCAGAAAGGAAAAATATATAATTCTTATTCATAATCCTACCCTGCTCATGATATATTCTCTTTCCTTTATGCATAAACAAGCAAGACACGACAGTCGCCAGAAGCAGAATCACAGCCCCAACGGCTGAACCTATGATCACGAACATGTGGCTCTTTTTTCTGCTTTTGTGAAGATTAGTGTTTCCAGAGTAGCTGTTGGATCAAATGAAAGCAGTGGTCATCATGTAAATATGGGGAAGAGGGAATAGAAAACTTAGGGGAAAAGGATAAAAATAAACACCTTGAAGTATTTGCAAATCAAAAAGGGTAAAACAGAATGTCAAGCTATAATGAAGACAGATTTTCATATACAACATTACTATGGATATTAGCTCGCAGATGCCAACATGATTTATTTAAGCCATCAAAGCAACATGATTCATCCAGTAGAAAATCAGCAACCAAACAGTATACCAAAGAAAATATCTAAGGCATCACAGGATGTTGGTCCAATGACATGGAAGAAGGCACAATTAATATAGAGGAATTACAAAATTCAAAAAAGAAAAATTACTTGTGCCAGAATGGCCAAACATTCTAGACAGTACAAGACCTTACACTTAACTGATCACACAAGGAATGTTTGTTTTTCTAGTTGTAAATAACACATGCAAAGATTAAAACCTGGAAGACAATAATAATTGAATTGAGCTGAATTATGCTCATCGTAAAAGCATCCATCATATCCTCTGTACATATTAATAAATTCTCATAAGGTGCAACATGCCAATATTTCCTCTACTTTTGAATCTACAATACTGCATTTTGTTTAACAAGCAATAAATACTACTCACTTCAAGACCAAATCTTCACTCAGAAGATCTGAAGGTACTGCTCCAAATAACATATTAATTTGCACATACCTGCAACCATTGTAAGCATTATCTATAATGTACCAAAATCAATTGAATATGAATCATAGCAACATGGATATTGTTAAACATTAACTGAATGATGCTAGTGAGAAATATATCTTATTGCTAAGTTCGTAATTGGAAATATCAAAAGTATAACAATTTACAATTTGACAAGAAAACGGATATGTAAGTTCCAAATATCTTACAGTTCCCTCAAATTTGGAAGGTTTGCCAACGAGGCTGGGAGTGGAACTGTTAACTGATTGTTCTCAAGATGAGTGCGAGAGAAAATGGTTGTAGTTAGCTGAAAGCTAACAAAGACTGATTAAGGGAAGAACTTATCAGCAATTACATGATCTTTAAGTCCATGCATCCAATGAAATCTGGTATTGACCCACCCAACATATTTCCATCAAGCCATCTGCATCCATGATAGACAAACGATGAGGCATCAGTAGCTTCAATTAAAAACGAATCTAAAACTTACATTTCAACAAGACCAGTCAATTTGGTGATGTCCACAGGAATATTGCCCGACAAATTTTTATTAGGCAATAAACTGCCAACACCAGGAACACAAAGTAATTGTCATTATTATGGTACGAGTACTGGAATTTTCTTTTATACAGTAACTGAAACATTCTTTACATCAAACTAACTGGCCTTTCTTTTATTCTCCTCTTTTAGGGGAGTGAGTGGATCATATAGAGGATAGTTGTATAATTAGAGATAGAGGGAAGCCTAGAAAAACTAGAGATGAATCAATTAAAAGAGATTTAAATATTAATGGTTCAAACACAAAGATGATCTATGATAAAGTACTATGGCATCAAATGGAGCAAGGCTTAGTAGTTGTTGTTCTCAGCTAAGATCTAGTGATATAAAATGAATCCACATATAGACAAAATCAAAACCTCAAAAGAAGTAAACGTTTACATTGAAACTATTCTTGGCTGTGGATCTGAGTTACAGCGAACCCATGACTATGGAGCAGGTAGACATGGGTCTCCACCTTCTTGTGCCCAGTCTGCTGAAGAGTAGTGTGAAAGTACACTAGATATAACTTCAACTGCAAACCAAAAATAAACTATGATGCTTCGAAACAGATTTAATTGAGAATGAGAACAGTTTGTGTTGCTAATATTAAATAGTTACTCTACGATTGTAAACTGCCAAACAACATATCATATGGTACGAGTACAACTAACCATCAGGAGAGGGCCCCTGGAAGATTCAGATGTTTTGGCAAATTTAAATGACAGCACAAACGGTAGGGATAAATTGGTATATCCTGGTTCACAAAGGCGATATTTTCATTGAGCATTTTCTTCAATATTTACCACAGCCTTGCTGATATCAGGGTGTCCTAGAAGTACTAGCCTGAATTTTCTGGATTCACTTTGAGCCAAATCCTCGATCTCTGAAAAATAGGTGAACGCCCAACCATTACAATCTTATAGTCTATAGATTGTTAACACTTTATAGTCTATAGATTAATGAATTCTTTTATCTGGATTGTTAATACTTTACATTGTTAATGAATTCTTTTTCATCACAAGGGACCACATTAAGTTCAAAAAAAAAAAAAAAGGAAAAAACACATACTTGGAAACGAACCATTACCAATACATGTATACTTGGAAGCAAAGAGTATGGAACATTGAAGAGCACTCGAACTGATGACCGTGAGCCCAACCCCCACATCAAAAGCTCTCGCTCGGACTTGGACTCTTGACGTGCGCCCAATCCACACATCAAGAACCCAATTCCTTCGCTGTTCCATACTCCTTGGTTGTACTATCCATGTCCTCCCCTTCTTGACATGCATGTGAAAGTGCATAGACCAGGGGCGCGAACCGATGACCGTGAGCCCGACCCCCACATCAACTGCTGTTGCACTAGGACTGACAACTCTTGACCGTGAGCCCGACCCCCACATCAAGAACTGGATTCCTTCCCAATCCATACACTTGCACACACTTGCGTAGAAGGGCAAGAGAGGTACTGTTCGAATTTCCATTGAGCAAACAAACAAACAAACACAGAACAGGAAAAACAAACAAAGAATCAAGAAAGAAAAGAAAAAACATACAGAGAGAACACAACACAACACAGCACAGCACAACGAAAGCTCAGCACAGCATAGCACAGCACAACGAAAGCACAACACAAGTGTTTTGATGATTTTATTATATATATATACATGTTAAAATAAAGAAGCGAAATAAAGAAAGAAGGAGAGAGAGAGAGGGGAATGTGTGCTTATCTTTTGAACAGGGGTAAGGGGCTTGTTCTTTCTTGAGGGCCTCCGCCATCGCTGATCTATTCGGGATGAACGTGTCCAACTGTGAACGAAAAAAATTCTTGAATTTAATCTTCACAAACCAAACGCCAATTAAATCGAAGACAGAGAGAGAGAGGCTTACGTTTTCTTGAGATCTTGGAGAGGCAAACGAGAGAGAGAGAGAGAGAGAGAGAGAGAGAGAGTGGGTGGAATTGCAGAGAAGCCTGAAATTGCTCGTTGCGGGCAAAAGAAGATAAGAGACCAATCGCAGTTGGAGACTTGTAGCTGTGGGCGTTGCCGAACCAATCGGAGAGAGGCGCTTTCCGCCTCTGTTTTTAGTATAAGAGAGTATGACCTCGCGGCGTTCGTGGGGGCTCTTCCAGTGCCGGAGGAGGGGTTCTCTCAACGTTCATCTTTTGAAGGGTAGAGGGAGTATGAGGTGAGTGGAGAGGGAAGGGTATGCCATAGAGGGCTCTCTCAACGTTCATCTTTTGAAGGGTAGAGATTGGCTGTAGATTTCTTTTTTTTTTCAGCCAAAAAAGAAAACTCAGGGAAAATATTTCATACCTGCGGAATATGTCTCAGATTAATCGTCGAAATTATGTGTCAAAATATAATGGACAAAACTTGAGTTAACTTTAATGCAATGATAATGTAAAATAGTTTTATATTGTTATCTAATTAAAATATTTAGTTTAGATAATTTTTCAAGTAGTGAATATAAAAGTTAATTATTACTGGTTATGTGGGATTATATAATCGAATTATCACAGAAAAATTTTACATCACACAAGATAAGAATTAAATCCATAAAGCTTTTGCTTTTACAAATTTAGTAGACCATAACGTATAACATATCTCTGAAATTATTAGGTCAAGGCTAAATTTTAGTATTTAGAGATTGATATGATTCAAAATCTCCTAAATCAAATTATACTCACCACTTTAGATTCGGTAATTACACTCACTTCTCTTTATTTATTTAATTATATAATAGACATTTACCTTGGCCACTTACACACATTATCTCTATTAGTGGCACATAACAAATACTTGGTTTTAGGCTAGAAACACCTACTAAATATAAGGAAACTTTGACCAAAATGTCTTCATATCTACTAGGATGTGACCAACTTCGAAGTAGTGAAAAAATAGAATTAATGAAAAAGTCAGTACTGAACTTAAATGAAGATGAATAAAAGGAAGATGTTACATGGCATATAGGTATAAAACACCCACCACCTTAGTATAGAGATAACAAAATGTCACAGTCTAGTATAATTTGATTTACAGTCTGATCATCATTTTGATATTATATTTTATTTAATGGTATAAAATATAATTTTAAAAATGACTTATCAATCGTATATGTTGAAAAATTATTATCAATAAATAAATAAATTTAAAATCAGGTATTAGTAACATAATTTGAGAATTGTATTTGATAATAATAAATAAATAGCTCTCAATAGATTTACATTTTTAACATGATAATAAATTTAAATTTAAGTTATATTGATAATGTCAAGAACCCATCGCTGATTTTACTGAAAAAAAGAGTTTATTGTTTGAAAATATGAAATGCCAATGTTTTATTAAACTATGGGAAAATATGGAAAATCCAATTATTTTAGAAAATAGTCTTTGAAACCAGTTTTAAGTTCGGGAGTCGACATGACATGCGAATTGGTAGAAATTTAATCCTACGCACTCTAATACACCTGCCCTGGGACTGCACTTTAATTAACTATGCAAATTAAATAATAACCCTTTAAAAAATATTTATTTTTATTTTATTATAAAAAAAAAGAAAAGAGAACACCAAGTTATCACAACTCTCGGGACAATGTTCCGAGCAGATTCCAATTAACAATTCGCCACAATAAATCAACGTCTTTAATAAAATATTTTTTGAATAAATTAAAATTAAATAAAATATATCATATCAAAAATATTTATAAGTAAAGCAAAAAAAAATGTATTAGAAAGAATTATGTATAGCTAAAAAAAGTATTAAAAAAATTTACGAATAAAATAAATTATGAAAAATTAATTTTGACTTGACAAGGATCGGAATCACCTGCTCATACATATCCCCTGGTGTAATAAGGAATTCAAAGTCACGTAGTTCTGTAAAAAAATAATTCTGTGTTGACAGATTAAAAGAGAATAAAGAAAGCATTGATCAATTTTAATTTTTGAAAGAGATTTCAGAATATCAAGCTGTCAAAGCTAAAATATCCTTAAAACATAGAGTTAACAAGCCGTCACGGCTAAATTAATTCTATTTTTAGAAAAAATTCATCAATTAATTAACTAAATGAATTTTAATAAAGCAAAATACTCAAGTATTTATTTCAAATCCAAAATGAATAGAATTCCTCCCTTTTTATTTTAGACATAAGCTGAACCTAAACCAAGTAAACAAATCTGAAAACAAAAAAAAAAAAAGAAATGAACACTTAACCAAACAAGTAAATTCAAATCCAAGCACTAACTTCAAAAGTTTATTCTAACAAAAATAACAATAACAATAACTTAAAATAAAAAAGAAATGAAACTAAAATTCTTTAATTACCTTATTCCTAATTTTGATAAATTAATTTACTTAACCTTTTCCTTTTTTTTACCTAAACTAACACTACATTAATTCAAAAAAACACTCTTTTTATCTTTTTATAATTAAATTACATTTGAAACTAATTTATTCAAATTTTATTCAAATGATAATACTAAAACAAAATCACAAATTTTTTTCTTAGTAAATTAAATATTTTCGAACCAAATTAAATAAAAAAAACTTTTTTATTTATTTCACCAAAACAAATTCAAACTCAACAAGGAAAGCTAAGAGACCAAATAAAGAAATAAAACAAATACTGGTTAGATAATCTAGTCCAAATTCAAAAAGATAAATTCAAATGAACAAAACCAAAACAAAATCCAATAAAAACTTAACCAAAATATAAATAATAAATAAATATAAATAAATAAATAAAAACTACTTTTTCTAACATATCTCCATACACATACTCACCTTCACACACACAAAACCAAACAAAACGCACACACATACACTCACCCACCCCACTCACACGGCACCGTCACACACACATACACGCACACGCCTCTCACCAATACTTTCACACACGCACACTATCACAAATTCACCTATACACACACTAAAAAGAAAAAAAAAAGGAAGAGGGTCTGAGAGGCACAGAGAACCAAAAAGAAAGAGAAGGGAACTAAGAGAGGGAGCGGCCAAGAGGATGAGAGATTGAGAGGCAGAGCAAGGGAAAAGGGGAATGGAGTAGTCGTGCTGGCGGAGAAAGGGAAGGTCGCAGAGGCTGGCAGAGAGGGAAGGGTCACGAGGAAGACAACCGCACTGGAGATTACAGCCAGGTGCTAGTTCGCCAACGGTGATCTTGGAGAAAGGGAAATGTGCGATTGGGTTCAGTGGTGAAAGGGTTAGAGGGGAGAGCCGGCGGCTGTGGTTGGAGTTGAGTGAGATGAAGGGAGAAGTGATGGTGATTAGTAGTGAAGGTGGCTGTGATGGTGGTTCCCAGCCACGAAGGGAAGGCTCTGGTGGTGATGATGATGGTTTCGTTGGAGGGGAGCCGCAGCCATGGTGGTGGTGAGCTTTGTGGTTATGGTGGAGATCGGAAGGGTGGTACAGGAGGAAGGGGTTGAGATACTATGAGGGGCGATAAAGAGGAAGGTGGAGGACGGTGCAGCCAAGGGAGGAGGTGGTTATGGTGATGGCAGTTGTTGTTGATGATAAAGATAAGGACAAGTTGCAGTGGTGACCGAAAAAGTGAGAGGATGGAGGAGGCATGGCGGTGGTGAGGGCTGGAGTGAAGGAAGTTGAGATTTAATGGCAGTGGAGGGTGGAATGGTGGTGGAGCTTGGTGTTTGATGGGGGATGGGGAGCAAGGGGGAGAGGAAGAAGATGATGATGGAGGTCGCGGCCTCCTTGTCCCTTTTAGTCTATTTTTTTCAAAAAACAATTCTTTTGATGATGATAATGTTATTGCTGTTGTTATCACCTTATTTCCTTGTTGTTGCTGGACTCAACTACTGGTTCTCTTCCTCAATTTGTTGCTGGATTCTTGTATATTTGTAGGACTCTTGTGTATTTCTCTCTATTACTATGTATCTCTTGTGATTTTTCTCTCTGTTTGAAAAATCCTACTCTTTTCTGCCGATCCTTAAACAATGATCATGATGATAAATTTATATCCGCAGCTCTCTGTAATAATTAACGAAACTGTAATAAAATAAAATAAAACAAGTAAACTAGATGCAAATTTTTGGATTTTATTGTTTAAAGACCGGATAAAATTGGGTGTTCATTAGCTGTTCTCTTACTTATTTCTTATGAGAAAATATGAAAAACCTAAGTTTTTATATTGTCATCATCAGGAATGAGTAAAGACATGAACATTAATTTTGTTCGGCAATGCATGAAATGCAAATGATCTAAATCGAAACAGCAAAATAATATGCACATATGAGAAAGTCAAATGCAAATGCATAAGCTAACAAGAATCTAAAGTGCACGTTGTAATTAAAATTTAAAAGCCGAGGGGCTAACTGGAAATGCAAAATGGCAATCTGAGGTCAACTAGAAATTAAATTCGCAATCTGAGGCCAACAGGAAATGTAAATTGGCGCTTTGAGTCCGATAGGAAATGTAAATTGGCAAGGAAGCCGATTGAAAAATAAATTGGCAACTGAGGCCGACTGGAAATTAAATTGGCAAATGAGGCCGACTGCAAAGTAAATTGGCATTTGAGATCGACTGAAATGTAAATTGGCAACTGAGGCCGACTAAAAAGTAAATTGGCATCTGAGACCGACTGGAAATTAAATTGGCAACTGAGGCCGACTGGAAAGTAAATTGGCATCTGAGGCTGGAAAGTAAATTGGCAACTGAGGCCGACTGAAAGTAAATTGGCATCTGAGGCCGACTGAAAGTAAATTGGCATCTGAGGCCGACTGAAAATTAAATTGGCAACTAAATCCGACTGAAATGTAAATTGGCATCTGAGACCAACTGAAAATAAATTGGCAACTGAGGCCGACTGGAAAGTAAATTGGCATCTGAGGCCGATTGGAAATGTAAATTGGCAACTGAGGCCGACTGAAAATTAAATTGACAACTGAAGCCGACTGAAAATTAAATTGACAACTAAGGCCGACAAAAATATAAATTGACATCTGAGGCCGACTGGAAAGTAAATTGGCAACTGAGATCGACTGAAAATTAAATTGGCAACTGAGGCCGACTGAAATGTAAATTGGCATCTAAGGCCGACTTGAAAATTAAATTGGCAACCGAGGCCGATTGGAAATGTAAATTGGCAACCGAGGCCGACTAGAAAGTAAATTGGCATCTGAGGCCGACTGGAAAGTAAATTAGCAACTGAGGCCGACTAAAAATATAAATTGGCAACTGAGGTCGACTAAAAATTAAATTGGCATTTGAGGCCGACTGGAAATTAAATTGGCAACTGAGGCCGACTGGAAATTAAATTGGCAACTGAGGCCGATTGGAAAGTAAATTGGCATCTGAGACCGAATGAAAAGTAAATTGGCAACTGAGGCCGACTGGAAAGTAAATTGGCATCTGAGGCCAACTGGAAAGTAAATTGGCATCTGAGGCCGACTGAAAATTAAATTGGCAACTAAAGCCGAATGAAATGTAAATTGGCATCTGAGACCTATTGAAAATAAATTGACAACTGAGGCTGACTGGAAAGTAAATTGACATCTGAGGCCGACTGGAAATGTAAATTGGCAATTGAGGCCGACTGAAAATTAAATTGACAACTGAGGCCGACTGAAAATTAAATTGGCATCTGAGGCCGACTAAAATATAAATTGGCAACTGAGACCGACTGAAAATTAAATTGGCAACTGAGGCCGACTGAAATGTAAATTGGCATCTAAGGCTGACTGAAATGTAAATTGGTATCTAAGGCCGACTGGAAAATTAAATTGGCAACTGAGGCCGATTGGAAATGTAAATTGGCAACCGAGGCCGACTAGAAAGTAAATTGGCATCTGAGGCCGACTGGAAAGTAAATTGGCACCTGAGGCACTGAAAATTAAATTAGTAACTAAGGCCGTTTGAAATGGAAATTGGCATCTGAGGCCGACTAGAAAGTAAATTGGCAACTGAGGCCGATTGGAAAGTAAATTGGCATCTGAGGCCGACTGAAAATGTAAATTGGCAACTGAGGCCGACTGAAAATTAAATTAGCATCTGAGGCCGACTGAAAATAAATTGGCAACTGAGGCCGACTGGAAAGTAAATTGGCATCTGAGGCCGATTGGAAAGTAAATTGGCAAGGAAAACAGTTTTGTTCATTTTTCATGCAAAAGTCATGAATTTATTATCCATCTTCAGTTTGTTTCAAACATACTATTGAAAAACTCATACCAAAATGAGCAGGCCTCAAGGAAAACTTTAACCGATCAAACTCATAATCTTAGCATTGGACCTTCTGGCACAACAAAGACTTTCTTTTCTTCTGTGACCTTGCTCATTTTTTTATCCTTCTCCCATTTTCCTTTTCAGAGGGATGATTACTTTTCTGTCAAGTTGAATTGAAGTTTCGCACTGTGATGCTAGTCATTGATGTATTGCGATAAACATTGTTAGATTGCATAATTGATGCTTAAATCTATCCTACTTGAGACATCATAAATGACCATGCATTCAAAGAGAAGGTGAAAGGATCAACTGACTGAACATCTTTATTGCTTGGTATATTGGATGACAAAATGTTTGGAAAAAGGCGACAACACAAGAACGAAATACAAAAACTATGAAAAACATGAATTTTGCCCCCATTTTAGTTCCTTTATGGCTTAATCAATCAACTTCTCATCGCAAGTTGAAAACCCAGCCATGATCTCTGATGATATGATGTTGAACCTTTTTCTTTCCAAAAATTTGCCCCAGCTTAAGTGTTTGATCTCGCTTGGTTTATTGGACAAATTCAACACCAAAATTGCCCTAGTGTAGCTACTGGACATGATGCATATCTTTTACTGCTCTAACTTTTGCCTAGGTCGCTCTTTCGAGTTTTCAATCTAGCGAGTTCTTTCTTCATTTTTGTTTTGTTTTGCCCTAATTTTTGCTTAGACTGCTCTTTTGAGTTTTCAACCTAACGGGCTTTTTCAGCATTTTTTCATGCATAAAATCTTTTGACCACATCACTATTGATAATTTTAGGCAATTCCTGGCCATCCATGTTTTGCAAAATCAATGCCCCACCTAAGAATACTTGCTTGACAATGTAAGGCCCTTCATAACTCGGAGCCCACTTACCCCATGCATCCTCTTGATTAAGGAGAATTTTCTTCAAAACCAAATCCCCTGGATGAAAATCTCTAGGGCAGACTTTCTTGTTAAAAGCCCTAGCCATTCTGCTTTGGTACAACTGGCCATGGCAAATAGCTGTAAGCCTCTTCTCTTCGATCATGTTCAATTGCTCATATCGAGCTCCTACCCATTCAGATTCTTCCAACTCAGCCTCCATTAAAACTCTGAGTGATGGGATTTCCACTTCTATGGGAGATACAGCTTCCATTTCATATACCAATGAGAAAGGAGTTGCCCCTATGCTTGATCATATGTTGGTACGGTATGCATGTAAAGCATATGGCAACATCTCATGCCAGTCTTTGTAATTCACCACCATTTTAGCGATGATTTTCTTGATATTCTTATTTGCAGCTTCCACTGCACCATTCATTTGTGGTCTATAAGGAGCTGAATTGTGATGATTAATCTTGAATGTCTCAAAAAATTTCTGGATCTTGGCACCATTGAGATTAGGAGCATTGTCTGTAATAATCCTCTCTGGAATTTCATATCTACAGATGATGTCTCTTCTGATGAATCTAAGAAAAACCTTTTGTGTGATGTTGGCGTATGAAGCAGCTTCCACCCCTTTAGTGAAATAGTTTATTGCCACCAAGATGAAACGATAACCATTGGATGCTTTGGGATTAATTGGACCAACGACATCCATACCCCGCATCGAGAAAGGCCAAGGAGATACCATGCTATGCAATGGAAATAGAGGAGCATTGACTCGATCTGCATATATTTGGCATTTATGGCACTTCCGAACATAATTGATACAATCATTCTCCATGGTGGACAAGTAATAACCACTCTTTAGGATCTTGTGCGCCATCATATGCCTATTGGCATGAGTTCCACAGATTCCTTCATGGACTTTGGTCATGATTATTCGAGCTTCGTGAGCATCTACACATCTAAGGAAAGTGGTGTCATAATTCCTCTTGTAAAGGACTTCATCATTCAGGAAGAAGGCCATAACCAGTCTTCGAATTGTCTTTTTATCCACCTCATTTGCACCTGCTGGATATTCTCCTTTTTGAATATACTGCTTGATATCATGATACCATGGTTGTCCGTCTGGTTCAGTCTCCACATTGTCACAATATACCGGTTCCCCTTGTACTTCTACATGGATGGGTTGGATATTAGCATGGACCTCCAAATTAGTCATCATGGCCAAAGTCACCAAAGCATCCGCAAATTGGTTCTTGTCTCGAGTTAAATGGGAGAATGATATATCCTCAAAGTGCTCAACTAATTGAGACAAATACTTATGATAAGATATCAATTTTGGATCTTTTGTATGCCATTCTCCATTAACTTGGTAGATTATGAGTGCAGAGTCTCCAAAGACCTTCAGTTCTTTGATTCCCAAGTCAATCGTAACTTGCAAACCATTTGCACATGCTTCATATTCTGTCGTGTTATTGGTACATTCAAAGTCTAGTTTGATGGAAACTGTTTCCCAGTTGGTGAGACTACTACAGCTCCTATTCCACATCCGTTCATATTGGCAACCCCATCAAAATACATCTTCCACATATTCTCTTCTTCCATTTCTTCTCTTTCTACTATCAATACCTCGCTATCAGCGAATTCAGGCGTGGTAGGTTGTCCACCCTCCAAAGGGTTTTCAGCTAGATGATCAGCAATTACACGTCCCTTAGCAGACTTTTGGGTCACATACTTGATATCGAATTCTGAAAGTATCACTTGCCACTTTGATATTCTCAATGAAACATGAGGACTATCGAATATGTATTTTAGTGGATCTATTTGAGAAATCAACCAAGTGGTGTAGTATAACATGTACTGTCTCAGCCTCTTAGAAGTCCATACTAATGCACCGCAGCAAGTCTTTTCAATCGCCAGATAGCGAGATTCATATTCATTAAACTTCTTGCTCAAATAATAAATGGCCTGTTCCTTTTTTCCAAATTCATCATATTGCCCTAACATTGCCCCAAGTGAAGTGGGTAACATTGTAAGATACAGTATTAAAGGATGGCCTGGTGTAGGAGGAATCAAAACTTGAGGTTTTATTAGATAAGTCTTTATTTTGTCAAAGGCTTCTTGGCATTCTTCATTCCATTCTCTAGGTTGATGTTTTTGCAGCAACTTGAATATAGGCTCATAAGTACTAGCCAAATTGGCAATGAATCTAGCAATGTAGTTGAGCCTCCTAAGAAAACTTGTCACTTCCTTTTCAGTTTGGGGAGCTAGCATTTCTTGTATCGCCTTCACCTTGTCCGGATCCATCTTTATCCCTTCTCTGTTGACAATGAACCCGAGCAATTTCCTTGTAGAAGCTCCAAAGACGCATTTATTTAGGTTCAGCCGCAACTTGTATTTTCTGAGCCTTTCAAACTGCTGCAGGATCGCCACGTGGTTTTCTCCTTCTTTAGACTTAGCGACTATGTCATCTACATACACTTCAATTTTCTTGTGTATCATGTCATGGAACAGTTCAACCATAGCACGTTGGTAAGTGGCACTGGCATTCTTCAACCCGAATGGCATGACTATGTAGCAAAATGTTTCCCACGGAGTTATGAATGTAGTTTTTCCTTTGTCATGAACATCCATGAGAATCTAATTATACTCGAAGTATCCATCCATAAATGAAAATCGGTAATTTTTGACTCAGATATTAACAAGGACATCAATGTGAGGAAGTGGAAAATCATCATTGGGGCTAACTTTATTTAGATCCCAATAGTCTACACACATCCTGACCTTCCTATCCTTTTTAGGCACAGGCACAATATTGGCCACCCAATCAGTGTGTCTTGATACCTCCAAAAACCCATCCTCTGGCTATTTAGTTACTTTTTCTTTGAATTTTAGTGACATGTCAGGCCGCATTCTTCTTAACTTTTGCTTTTTCAGCTCAGCTTCTGGATTGTGTGAAGCAATCTCTGGATCCAATCTTGGCATATCATGATAAGATCATGCGAAAACATCCAAATATTCTTCGAACAAAGCAATCATTTCCATTCGTTCAGGATTCTCCACTATTTTCAGCTTTTTCTTCTCTTCTTCGGTGCCCATGTTAATTACTTTGATCAACTCATTGTCTAAGTCAAATCCCTTTTCTATATATTCCAGTAATCCTGAAAATTCCTCAACAGTTTCTTCATCCTCTTCAGATTCATAGCTATCACATTCAAGTATAGTAAGAAAATCAATCGATTGTCCTTCAAAGTCCCTTTCATGTGGCAAAATTTCTAGAGCATCTAAATTCCTAGAAAGCAATTGTGGTGGGTTGGAATGCTAAAACAGGCAATAGGTAGAACATGAATAATACAAAGAAAACACAGATTAATGGGTTGGAAAAAAATGTGGTAAAAATGAAAAGAGAAAGTAAAAGAATAGCAGGTAGAAACAAGAAGAAAGGAAGACATAAAGAAATGTAAAGTGGAATAATAAAGAAAAATTGATGGATAAACATGCAAGTTCATTCAAATGATGTCTCAAAGTATCATACATGAAAGCAAAGACAATTAAAACTATCCCAAATGATTACTTTCAAGACCTTTAGCACTGCCTTTTGGTGAGATTCGGATGATAAGATTAGTGACAACAAGGAGATTCTGGTCTTCTTCTTCAATTGCTCCAGTGTGTCATACTCACTTTGTTTCATGATTTTCAGGAACTCCTCTTCTTCATCTTCTTCTTTTCCTTTTTTAATCCAAACCAGAGCTTTTTCCAACATTAACAGATTTTCCTTTTTCTAACTCTCCGGGCCCATAAACCCTTTCTGTGATATCTCAGGTACATGTATCAATGGACAAGTTCCGTATAGCCTTAGGGTCCCCTAGGACCCACCCATGCTGTCGGGTCTTGGAGTTTGGCTAAGTCTGGATCCTACACCTCCTTGGAGGGCTATATGTTAGAGCCACTTTCTTGGGATCAAAAGTCCCGGTAATTGTTCCCAATGGTAAAACAAGTTAAAGAGTGATTCTTAACGAATTTTATGAAGCCTCCAAACATTTCATTTTTGGCCCATAAGTTTAGAAAATCGCAAAGTTTCTCGGATTTGAACTAAAATAAAAAATTTAGATTTTGATTGGCTGGTAATTTGATTTTTATGATATTTTATTTGAATTCAAATGGGGGGTATTTCCTTATTTGCATTTATGTTTTAAAGTTAATGGAGAGTAAAATAAATGAGGACATTAAAAATAAGTGAGTAGTGAGGCAACCCAGATACCAGGAGCACCAGGGGTGCTGACAGTAGTTTTACTGTCACCGCTATAGCGGTCTAGGACTGTTATAGCGGTCACAGTTGGTGGCAGTATGGTTTTGGGCATTCTGGGGACCGCTATAGCGGTCATGTATGGCAGTAGCGTTATCTTTGGTCCTCTGGGGATTGCTATAGCGGTCATAGTGAGGCAAGTTCGTGTTTTTGATGGCCCATAGACCGCTATAGCGGTAATAAGTGAGTCAGTTGCGGTCACGGGGCATGGTGAGACCGCTATAGACCTCTATAGCGGTATCAGTTTGACAGAAATAGTAGAAAACGACATAGTTTTGATTAAATAAGCCCCTCCACTCCTTTATATACCCCAAACTCGGGTTTCACTCCCACAATCCTAATTCCAACCTTCCCAAGGAGCTCTCCAACCTTTTCTCTCCCAATCTATCATCAATCTTTTTCCTTCCAAGATCAAAGGTGAATTTTGTTGTTGATTTATGTTAGTTTCCTTTATGTTCTTCCTTCCTCTTGTTATAGGTTATTGTTTTCTCCATTGTTGTCAAGTGGGGTGCTCCTCCAATGTTGTTAGAGCTAGATTAGAGTTGTTTAGAGATTAGCATAGACTAATCTTGAGTCAATGTTGCTTTATGACAGTTGTTTAGTGCCATTTTGTGCCTCGGAGCTCAAGTTGGTGGTGCCTACATACTCCCGGCTCTAAACAGTGAGTGGGTTCATACTCATGGCCTTATTTTAGCCATTATGATTATGTTTGATGCATGATATTTGTGAAATATGGTTGTATATGATTATGTCAAGCTAGAAAAATTATGATTTATGATGATAGCATAAAAGAAAAAGTTTTACAAAACCATGGGACCATGATTGTTGTGTTGTATGCATGAGAATTATTTTATATGCTAATGAAACGATTGTTAGAGGGATATATGATTTTATCTAGTTGCTATTTCGACAAATATGTTTCAAAAGTTATGATATCATTATGTATATACTCTGGACTTTGGATTTCAAAATCTTTTAGAATATTAAGTTGAGCTTCGCTAAACAAAGCATGATTTGTTTTACGAAGAAATATGCTATTATAGTTTTAGAGTTTCCATGATTTAGAACCCCAGTGCTTTAATTTATGATTTTAGATTTATCCAGTACACGAAAAAGATATGTTAGTTTGAGATTTGAATTTAGAACTTCAATTTTATGGTACCAAGAGGTACGGAATTCAGTATGATTCTCAGCATTTGCCAGATACATATTCTGTGGGTTTGAGATCGAGTTGCCTACAATTGGGTGATCCCTTGAGCACGATTCTCACAGTCACAGTTATGCTAAAGACAGATTGTTAGAGTTATATGAGCCCAGAACTCCCAGTGTACTAATATTTAGGGGCTCTGTCACTGCAGACTGAGTACCCATTTTTCAATTATGATTTTTATCAAACTAGTTTAGACGGTAGCTATAGAGAAACAAACAGTGAGTTAACGACTGAAAGAAATGATCGTTAACCTTGGTACCAAGTTGTCCTTAGAGGCATTCTCATAGAATAGAAAATACATGTTCTTTCTTGTGCCCGTGTCTGGGGGAAAAGAACAAAGTCTTGAGGGTGGAGCCTGTGTCTGGCACCCATAGGAGATTGGTTATGTCATGGTTGACATGCATAACTGGATGGATATCCATGTTTCTCTATTAGAATACTGTTAATTATATTTTCAGGAATTATTAATGTTCTTCTGAGAATATTTGATTTAAGAGATATTATATATATGAGAAATGATTTTCTTGTTGGAGTAAGAACTTGGAGATGTTTTCTTATAAATTTATGAATACAGAGATATATTTTCAATGAGATTATGCACATGAATATCAAATAATTTATAATTGTTGCATGCATGATATTATATGTATATTCTTTGGCTGTCCCATGTGGGTGATGAGTGAGAGCTCACTCACTGAGTCCGTTGACTCACCCCCTTCCTCTCATAGTTGCAGTGCACAGCCCGCCCAAATTTAGTTTGGTTGACTCAGCTTTTTGCAGTGGTGAGCCTTATTTTGGAGTAAGGCTTAGTATAGGTTTATGTTAGTATTAGCAGCTCCAAAGAGATTTGCAAAGTGTGATTCAACCACGCATGTATTTTGAGACATTGTAGTTGATTTCAAAGTTTATATATTTCCACATATATTATTAGAATCGAAGTATGGATTTCAATTACTGATTTAGATTTATATTATGTAATAGATTGGCTAAGTAGTTATAATCCAAATAGATTTTCTTAAAAGATTGAGCAGGATTTCATATTTATGTCATATGATAACACAAATTATGATTTCATGATCAATAATTTCGGCCCAGAAGTTCTTAGAATTTGGATATCACTTCTAGTTTTATGAATTCAAGTACTATGTTTTAATTAGAGAAGTTGATATTGGTTTAGAAGAAAATCTTATTTGAAGTATTATTTACAATAAACTAAGCATATAGAGAAACACGTCATTCAGAAAGCTTACGTGGGGATAGGATCCTCACGTACAATCACGTTCCCAAGTCGGGTCGTGACACTTCCGCTTCTTGTTATTCCTTTCACTTCAGCTATACTAGTTACCACTTCACTTGTTTGGACCTTCGAAGTTTCCTTTACGCCTCCATTTGTTTCCACTCTGGTCTCATAGTTCCAAGGGATAACATATGTATCCTCATAACCAAAAGGCATCGGCTTCTTCACAAAGGATCACCACCTTTCTCGGTTTTGGAGTTGAATTAAGTGACGGTATTTGAAGCACACAAATGCTCAATCATATTCACCTCTTCAAGGAAACTTGATCCCTTTCCTGCTTGTATCACGCGCAAGTTGAGTAGTCTTTGTACACGAGTCTTGAAATCCCAACAATTTTCTATATCATGGCCAGAGCCTCCACAGTGGTATATGCAGTTTGCTTCCATGTCACATTTCTCATCTTCCTTCATCATGGATGCAGAGACTATGATGTTGTATCTAGCCTCCTTCAAGCTATTCCATTGGTGTTCGGAGAATCAAAACTTTCTTGATCGAGGGTTCTTCTACCTCCAAGGTGTTCACACAACGTTCTCCTTCGTGATTTGGGATTGGATTATTGACAATATCGGGTTTTGACTCCTCTTGAAGATCTAGTCTCCCACAGGCAATTAGTCTTCTTACTGCTATCTTGAAGCCTTCACAATCCTCAATGGAATGCCCTGGTATGTCCATGTGGTATTTACAGGTAAGATTCGAATTGTACCAAGCTGGGTATGGCGGTTCCAATGGGCGCAAGAGATATGCAGAGATCAGATGAGCATCAACTGACTTTTGAAAAAGGTTAACATTTGAAATAGACAGCTTTAGGAAAGGTGGAAAGTTGGGAAATCGATTATGATTCTGGTTTTGGAAATTTGGTCTGGGTGTTGGGGTATATGTTGAGTGAGTTTATTGGTATGGCCTTATGTAGATATTGTTAACTTGAGGCTAGGGGTACGTGATAGTGTTTGTGGTTGGCGTAGTTTGGTAGGATGGGTAAAGAGGGATAAGGGTTTGGTATGACGGCATCTGGGGTCGTAGACGTGTTGATACATACCTTGGGATGAAGGATTGTTGACCTTACATGTAATTCACATCTGTCTCTTTCTTCCTGGGCGGGAAAATTTTTTTTGTGTCTTCACTGTTCATGGGAAACTTGCCACTCTTTAGTCAAACTGTCGATCCTTTCTCTAGCAGTCATCAACTCAGAGAAATCCTTGTATGGTGCTCCTGCCATTGCCCCGATGTAAGGGGATCCCAAAGTTCCCAAGAAGTAGGAGCACATTTCAGTTGGGATGAGAGGTGGTTGAACTTGGACAGCTAAGGCTCTCCACTTTTGAGCGTATTGTTTAAATGATTCATCTTTTTTCTTCTGCATGCGGTTTAATTGCTCTCAGGTAAGTGTCACATCAAGATTGAGCTTGTATTGGCTCATGAATAAATCCGCCAATTCTCTCCAGCTAGAAATCTTTGAATGGTCTAGTTAAATGTACCATTCCAAATGAGGTCCAGTCAGGCTTTCATGGAAGAAGCTGATGAGAAATTTTTCATCCTTTGACCATATCGCCATTTTGGTGCAATAACTCTTCAAGTGAAAAAAAGGATTACCTGTCCCATCATACTTTGAGAAGTCAAGAACCTTAAAGTCCTTTGGGATTACTACATCAGTAGAAGGGCAGAGAGCTATTCAACTTCCACATAACCATAGGGGCTTGGTCCCTGAATAGCCCTAATTTGCTCTTGAATCTTCTCCATCTATTCCTCTTTAAACTTTCCTTTTTTCTGCCTCTGCATGACTATTCTCTGAGGAGAATGGCTGCTTCTGGACAACCACACGAGGTTGCTCCCAAACAGGGGTAATATGCCTATGCTCATTAGTATGCACATTTTCTAAGGAACGATAACATTCCCCGATAGAGATCACTAATGGTATCGTCGGTGGTGGTTATCCATGGAGGTTATTCAAGATTTCACCCGTATCATTAATTCCCAGAGTGACATTTAGAGCTACACTTGATACCACAGGCATAGCAATCGTTGTGGCATTTGGTTGTACACTTGCTGGTATATCTCTGCTTTGATAAACTCCTAATAGGTCAAGTGACTCTTGTATAGCTCTTATCATATCCTCCAGTCTACCTTGTTATTCGACAGTTCATTCAATTTTTCTCTTACTGCATCAACTTCATTACTCAGATTTCTTCCTGCTCGTGTATAGTTATGATTGGGATATTCCTTTCTGTGTCACCATTTCCTCTAGCCATTTTGGCCCGACCTTTGGTATTATGAATTCGAGTCTGATCGGTATCAGTTTTCCTCGGGCGCGCAATTGTGATGAAGTTTTACCTAAAAGAAAAAAAGTTTAGTGAAAACATAGCTATTTGTTAGAAATCATCGGTCGAGCTGAGTCTTGATGTGAGTATCTTTGATGATAACTGCTCCCTGTAATGTCTCGCTTAAAAGTACTAAGTCATGGATATTGCCATGAGACCAACACAATGCAGAGAAATAAAGATTCTTTCATTCATAAAGGTGTGTTACAACTGTCATCTTTCTTACATTCATTCCCACAACGACAAAAGAAAATACATCATAAAGCCACAAATGTCTTTCTCAACATCTCTCAGCAATTATTTGTTTCATTCTCCTGATCAAGTCTTTCAATTGTCAACAAAATTGCTCATCTCAATTGGGGTCTTGAAAGGGATTATTCCCTGCTTAACCAATCCTAAGTATCTTGGAACATCCTCTATAGTCAAGTAGCCAACCTTGCCAAGTTTGAGAAGCGAATCTTTAACTCATGAATAATGTGATTTTGATGTTGTACTTCAAAATCCAAACTTGCAGTTCTATTCTTTTTTTCTCCTAGAGCAACTTGATATTTCATGACCTCATCATTCATGTGTTGGCTTAGTTCGTTAATCTTCCTTTGGTATTCATTGTTCAATTCTTCCATATGTTGTTTCATTTGTTCCTTATCTTTTAATGCAGTTTCTTCAAAGAATTTTGGCTTTTCTGAGTAGCTTCTTTAATTGTTGATTTTCACTAGTGTCTTGTCACGCTCTTGTCTTCAAGCCCTAGCTTTTTGTTGGCAAAATTTTGAGACATTCTTTGGTCTTCATCATATGCTCATGTCCAATCTTCAATTTTTTACTTGTTCCTTCTAGAACTCGATCCCTATCAGTGGTTTCTCGTTTTAAGGCTATATACTTATGCAGGCACTTTCCAATTCGGCTTCTATTTGCATCTTTTCTTGCTCAGCCTTGTCTAATTTCTCTTTCACTTCTTTGATCTCTTCTTTTTCATTGAAGCGCTAGGTTGACGCCTTGTCTAGAGGAGTAATTGTTAAGGCCCTAAATGGTAGCTTGATCTCTTGAGCCCTATTTTTCACCAATTGACGGTAGCTTTCTTTTACAGCACAACTCCTAGCTCCTAGTTCTTTTCCTTTCTTGACAACCTTGTTCCAGGCAGATCGGATCTTCTGTAGTAAGCCAATATCTTTGGAGTCGTGGTAATATGAGACAAATGGAGTGATTGCAGCTTCAGAAGGAGGTTCCATCATGGGGTAGCCAAGTTGGCATAATACTAATACAGGATTGTAATTTATGCATCCTCTGGTACCCATGAGGGGTACATTTGAGAAGCTTTCGCACTGATAAATCAAAGTTTGCCCATCCTCCCACCAAGGGTAACATCGTATCATATTTTCATTTAACTTGGCGAGGTCTTGAGCCCACTCTTGTCCACTCTTCTTCTTGATATTATGCATTCGTAGATCTTTAATGGGACAAGGCGCCTTGTAATTCCTTTGGAATATGTTCACGGTAGCCCACACATACAATATTGGTAAACAACACAGAATTTTTTTGCCTTTCCTCTCATAGCAAAAATTTAGGGTACAATAAACATCTGCCAAGAGGGCTGGAATAAGATTATGACCGTGGAATTTGTGAGCAAGGAATAAATCAATAGCTCCAAGGCCCACAAAGCCTTCAATATTCGAAAATAAGACAGTGCCATAGACAGTGAAGGCCAGTACATCTATAAAAGTTTCCCAGTCCTCATTTTGAGCCAAACGGTGAATATGTCCTTCCAGGTAATCCTTTGAGAATCCATAAGTCCCATTTCTACACTTCTGTGCTTCACGCAAATCCTTCACTCCTACACTTAGGACGGTTGACATGGTATGTAAAGAAGGATAATGACCTTGATAGTGATAAGGTTTTTCAAGGTCATTATCCTTCTAATGGCAATCCCAAGATTTTTTCAAATTCCTCAATAGTTGGTGCTAACTGAAAGTCTTGAAAGGTAAAACATCAGAGCGGAGGATCATAGTATTGTGCCAGTGCCGTGATCACCTCTTCCTGCTCTGCCACTTCTAAAAGATCCAAAATCTTTCCATATTTTCTGGTAAGAGAAAGGCGTTAGGTACTCCTCAACAATTGACCCAAAGATCTTTGGCTTTTTGTGTCAGATGTCTTGGCTTTAAGACGTAGAGTTCTTTTCAATTTTTCATCTTCCTGACTGTCTAGTCTCATATTTGCTTCTATTTTACCAAGATACTCACAATAAAATTTCAGCTCAACTTTCTAACAAACTGCCATAACAAAAAAACTTAATTTAAATAAAAGAAAGAATAATAAACAAATTAGGAAATGAAAAGAGATTATATACAAAGAACAATGATAGGAATTTATATACAAAGAAAAGAGTTTAGAAAAATGCATGCTCTCTTTGTGTCCTATTTGAGGTAAATTCTGGAGGCCAATTTTATGGTCCTATGGTCGTTCTATTTTGTGAACACTTTCACCGGGTGGGTCTATATTCTCGCATTTATGGCCTCTAGAGTTAAGACTCATTTCGCATGTTATCCACAACAGCAGGTGAACCACTAGGTATGGGACATTCATGAAAGAATCACACTCTAGCCGAGATTTTCACGATAACCAAATAGGATGAACATCCAAAATGGCTATCACTATGTAATCTTTTACCTATCTTAGGTTGCACTCAGACCCGGGTATAGGGCTCCACTCGTGTGTGATTAATGTGTTAGTGTTGTGTATGAAGAGAACATACACACCTGAAATCCTAAAACTACCCATGACTAATACGTGCAAAATCAACACAAACAAATATGTACAAAACCCAGAAATAGTCATCTACCCTAAGGTTTTAACAAATAGAGCATATGTTCTAAATAAAAACAAAGCATAACTTTACTAAAGAAAAAAGAAGAAAATTATGTACAAAACAAAATTCAAAAGGCTATTTTTAATTTGCACAACAAACTATAATAGGCCTGACTCTCTTGGAAATCTCTAGTGGAGTCGCCATCTGTCGCAACCGAGATTGTGACGGGACGATGAAAAAAAGAGTTTATTGTTTGAAAATATGGAGTCGCCACCAAGTTTATTAAAATTTGAGAAAATATGGAAAAACCTACTTATTTTGGAAAATAGTCTTTGAAACCAGTTTTGAGTTTGGGAGTCGGTTATGCATAGGAAAAGGTAGAAATTTAATCCTATGCACCCCTAATATACTCGCCCAGACTAGACTTTAATTAACTATGCAAACTAAATAATAACCCTTTCGAAAATATTTTTTTTATTTTATTATAAAAAAAGAAAAGAGAACACCAAGTTGTCACAACTCAGATGTTCCGAGGTATCCGGTTAACAAGCCGTCACGGCTAAATTAACATCTTTAATAAAATATTTTTTGATTAAATTAAAATTAAAAAAAATATATCATATCAAAAATATTAATAAGTAAAAAAAAATGTATTAGAAAGAATTATTTACAGCCAAAAAAAAGTATTAAAAAAATTTACAAATAAAATAAATTATGAAAAATTAATTTTGACTTGACAGGGATCGGAATCGCCTGCTCCTACGTATCCCCTGGTGCAATAGGAAATTTAAAGTCACGTAGTTCTGTAAAAAAATAATTCTGTGTTGACTGATTAAAAGAGAATAAAGAAAGCGTTGATTAATTTTAACTTTTGAAAGAGATTTCAGAATATCAAGCTGTCACAACTAAAATATCCCTAAAACATAGAGTTAACAAGTCGTCACGACTAAATTAATTCTATTTTTTAAAAAAATTCATCAATTAATTAACTAAATGAATTTTAATAAAGCAAAATACTCAAGTATTTATTTCAAATCCAAAATGAATAGAATTCCTCCCTTTTTATTTTAGACATAACCTGAACCTAAACCAAGTAAACCAATCTAAAAAAAAAAAGAAATGAACACTTAACCAAACAAGTAAATTCAAATGCAAGCACAAACTTCAAAAGTGTATTCTAACAAAAATAACAATAACAATAACTTAAAATAAAAAAAAAGAAATGAAACTAAAATTCTTTACTTATCTTATTCCTAATTTTGATAAATTAATTTACTTAACCTTTTCCTTTTTTTGTTAACCTAAACTAACACTGCATTAATTCAAAAAAAAAACTCTTTTTATCTTTTTAGAATTAAATTACTTTTGAAACTAATTTATTCAATTTTCATTCAAATGATAATACTAAAACAAAATCACGAATTTTTTTCTTAGTAAATTAAATGTTTTCGAACCAAATTAAATAAAAAACTTTTTTATTTATTTCACCAAAACAAATCCAAACTCAACAAGGAAAGCTAAGAGGCCAAATAAAGAAATAAAACAACATCAAGTTAAATAATCTAGTCCAAATTCAAAAAGATAAATTCAAATGAACAAAACCAAAATAAAATCCAATAAAAACTTAACCAAAATATAAATGATAAAAAAATATAAATAAATAAATAAATAAATAAAAACTACTTTTCTAACTTATCTCCATACACATACTCACCTTCACACACACAAAACCAAACAAAACCCACACACATACACTTATCCACCCTACTCACATGACACCTCTCTCTCTCTCTCACACACACACACACACGCTTCTCACCGACACTTTCACACACGCACACTATCACAAATTCACCCACACACACTAAAAAGGAAAAAAAAACAGAGGGGAAAAGGGTCTGAGAGGCAAGAGAGGGAGAGAGAACCAAAAAGAGAAAGAAGGGAACTAAGAGAGGGAGCGGCCAAGAGGATGAGAGATTGAGAGGCAAAGCAAGGGAAAAGGGGAAAGGAGTAGTCGCGCTGGCGAAGAGGGGGAAGGCCGCAGGGGCTGGCTGAGAGGGAAGGGTCGCGCGAGGAAGACAACGATGCGCGGTGGAGATTGCAAGCGCAGGGTGCTGGTTCGGCCAATGGTGGTGATCTTGGAGAAAAGGGAATGTACGGCTGGGTTCAGTGGTGAAGGGGTTAGAAGTGAGGGTCGGCAGCTGTGGTTGGAGTTGAGTGAGATGAAGAGAGAAGTGATGGTGATTTGTAGTGAGGGTGGCTGTGATGGTGGTTCCCAGCTACAAAGGGAAGGCTCTGGTGGTGATGATGATGGTTTCGTTGGAGGGGAGCCGTGGCCATGGTGGTGGTGAGCTTTGTGGTTATGGTGGAGATCGGAAGGGTGGTACGGGAGGAAAGGGTTGAGATACTGTGAGGGTGATAGAGAGGAAGGTGGAGGACGGTGCAAACAAGGGAGGAGGCGGTTATGGTGATGGCAAGCATCGTTGATGATGAAGATAAAGAGGAGTTACAGCAGGACCGAAAGTGAGAGGATGGAGGAGGCATGGCGGTGGTGAGGGCTGGAGTGAAGGAAGTTGAGATTTAATGGCAATAGAGGGTGGAATGGTGGTAGAGCTTGGTGTTTGATGGGGGATGGGGAGCAAGGGGGAGAGGAAGAAAAGGATGATGGAGGCCGCGGTGTTGGGGGGAGGCCGCGGCCTCCTTGTCCTTTTTAGTCTTTTTTTTTTTAAAAAAAAATCTTTTGTGATGATGATAATATTATTGTTGTTGTTATCACCTTATTTTCTTGTTGTTGCTGGACACAATTGATGGTTCTCTTCCTCAATTTGTTGTTGGATTCTTGTATATTTGTAGGACTCTTTTGTATTTCTCTCTATTGCTATGAATCTCTTATGATTTTTTTCTATGTTTGAAAAATCCTACTCTTTCCGGCCGATCCTTAAACAATGATGATGATAATAAATTTATATTCGCAGCTCTCTGTTGACCAAAACAATTTTTGCAGGTTGGCTCCAATTCATCACCGAAAGAAACTTCAGCGTTTTGCAAGTAGTGGAGATAAACATCATCATGATGTTCCCTACTTTTTTTAATTTTTTCAAAAAGTTTCTCTCATCCTGATGGATCACATGTGCATCTCGGGAAAAGAAGAAGAGAGGAACCTGAGAGGAGCTTGTGACTCCTCTGATTTTTTGTTTTATCATTTTTTTTAATTTTTTACTTTCTATTTTGTTTTTGGGCAGATGGACATGAGATGCCTTTTTGAAATGGGCTAAAGCAAAATTTGGGTAATAAGTTAATAGAACTGGGCTGAAATAAATCAAATGGGTTTTCTTTTTTTTCATTTTTGGAAATTAAAAAAACAACCAGCAAACTTTTTTTAATTTTTTTCAAAGGAAATAATTAATGAAACTGTAATAAAATAAAATAAAACAAGTAAACTAGATGCAAATTTTTGGATTTTATTGCTTAAATATCGGACAAAATTGGGTGTTCATAGATAACCAACCTAAAGATAAAATTTGGAAAACTTCTTCAAATTCCTGTTTTGTTCCATAGGAAGAAAAAAAAACTTTCACCAAGAACGACAAGGAAAAAAAAAAGCCCAAACTCAAGCAAGAATGCCAAGAAAGATATAAAAAAAAGAAAGAAAAAACTCGCCTTGGGGTTCTTTTTACAAAATAAGACATCAAAACTAAAGGAAAGTACGTACGTAGTGTTCTATCTCTATACATTAACGAAATTAAGAATCTTTTTTCTTGGCAAACTAACATCAAGAATCTAATTCCTGATTCAGGTCAACATTTCTCATTGCCGTCTTTATTTAATGATGCACGTATGTTTCGAGGCTCCTACGATGGCATATGTGGCTATGCAATTTCACAAATCACACAACATAGAGAATTAAACTAATAGTAATTAGAAAAGGAAACAACACAGTGTTTGATGAGTCTATCTATCCACGACAACATACATTCATGCAAAAGATCAGCTCAGAGGAACTTTTATGCTAGAAAAAATAGGTTTGTTATATTGTCCTTTTTTATTGTAGTACCATTCTGCCAGAGATTAAGTTTGAAGGTCTGAGGCAAATATCTGCAATTTGAACTTGAATTATATGTCAACAAAAAATTGGGGAGATGAGGCAAAAAAGTTAATGCTCATTTTTGTCCCTCACTTTACATTTATGAGTTATTTTAGTCATTGACTTTCAAAATGAGTCAAATTAGTTCCTAACATTACAAAAAGTGAGTCATGTTACTCCCTCAATTCACTTTTATTTAACACTTCATCAATTAAATTACGATAGGTAATCTTAAGTGATACATTGACATTTTATTTGCCTTTTGAAGTACAATAAAATTTAAAATAACTCATTTTGATATCTAACATTACCATTTAATTATTTGAAATGAAATTTAAATAACTCATTTTTTATAATTTTATACACAAAATGAGTTATTTTAAACTCATTTATACTTTAAAATAACATAAGGTATGTCAGGGCATCATTTAAAATTACCTATCATCATTTAATTGATGGAATGTGAAATAAAAATGAGTTGAGGGATTAAAATGTCTCACAGTTTGCAATGTTAGGGAGTAAGTTTACTCATTTTAAAAGTTAGGAATTAAAATAATTCACGAGTGTAAAGTCAGTGACGAAAATAGAAATTAACTCCTTTAAAAAATACTATAGGAAACTATCAATTCTATGTTCTACAAATTTTTGAAATATCAATTTAGTCATAAAAATTATCACATCAATTTAATTTTTATACAATATTGTTTTGATATTGAAATCAAGAAAATTACATATTTAATCAAGTACACTTATCATCTCATCAAAGCTTACGTATTTAATTAGGCAACTTTTTAATTTTTAATTTTTTATCAGGGTTATGTATTTAAACTATGGATGATAAATTGATAATTATCTCCAATTATATAAGATTGGGCCTCGCACACATAAGTTAGTTTGATGCCCTTTGGCCTTCACAACTAGGCTAGAATACTTCATACCAACCTTCAAAGACCAAAAAAACTAGATTAGAATCGGGATCTAAGCTTGTGGAGCTTGCTGTTGTATAAGTAGAAGATATAAGGGCTAATTCTCCTTGGATTTGTGTAGGCATATAGAGACTAAAATGCTACGTTATCTGCTAGAGGAAAGCTAACTTTGATTGGCGTGTTAGTTTTGCAATGTCTGTGATTGGGTTTTGCTTTCCAAACAGGCCATTGTTGATGTTTGTTTATGTTTGCTTGCCTGCATGTTGGGCTTTGTTTCTTTCGAGCTATGTAGCTTTGACCAAGGAAAAAAAGTCACAGAAAAAGCTCAAAGTTCAGCCTAATTATAAAATAAGTATCTTGTACAATATTTTTAAAAAAGGTAAAATATACTTACCTCCCTTGAAGTATTCAGAAATGACACTTCACACTATTTATTTGAAAAACCTACTCTCCATCCCATTTGAAAAACCTACACCTTAGTCATGACACCTTGGTCCTATATGATTTGTTTAGACTCTAAAATGTTGCCTATATTGTTCTATTAGATTTTGAATATATTTAAAGTCTTAAGACCACTTCTTCATGATATTTTCCCCTCCAAACCAAATTTGATAAGTATGCAACTAGGCTAATACACAAATGATATGACACCTCTCTCTCTGAATTATTTTATCTATAATGATCTGAAACAGGACTTACATTACCTCCTAAGTTGCAATGCAAGGCTAGGTTGTTAACTAGAAAGTTGGAGTGTGAACATACATCATTACTCTAAATTTCTATATTGATGTGAGCATATTAAGATACTTTGATGTTAGCATATCATTACTCTAAATTCTATAATATTTCAGCCCGGTGCACGTGTATATCAATAGTCAATGTACTTAAGGTAATATAAGGTATACATGCAAACCATTTTTATATGAGGGTCGGGATTAAATGTCTTGCCAGTGTCAACCTTAAGCTACTTGGCAATGAGCAAGGATGGTATTTTACCACAAGTGATGATTGTGAAAGCTTTTGATGGAGCAAAGAAAAGCGTCTTAGGGGAAATGGTGCTGCCATTGGAAATCGGCCCAAGCTGATTTGAGGCGTTATTCCAAGTAATGGAGATTGAGTTTGATTACAATATGCTGTTAGGAAGACCATGGATTAACAATGTCGGTGCTGTTCCTTTAACCTTGTATCAAAAGGTTAAGTACATGGAGAATAGCTCAGTCATTACAATCCATGGGGAAAAAGAAATCATTGTATCTAAACCAGTCACATTACCTTATGTTGAAAATGTTGAGTTAGTAGAAAGCAGTTTATGGCATAGTTTGGAGGTGGTAGGGCTGAAACAAGAACTGAATGAGTTCCCAAGGCAAGATGTCAATCAGGTAGTGGCTCACATCATGACAAAAAATGGCTATCTGCATGGTAAAGGGCTGGAATTACAGTTGCAGGGTATTAAAATACCTTTACCTATCTCATGGAAACTTAACCGATTCGGTTTAGGATATAAGCCATCATTGGAGGAGCAAATCAAGACCATGACTCTTGAGCAAAAGAAATCAAAAGAAAGGATGAAGCAGATCCCTCATATGAAAGAGACATTTCCTTACCCGACTGAAGTAATTATGGCTGAAAAAGGTTGTACCTCCAGCTGTTGTCCAATTATCAATATGGTGGATGTTGAGAAGCTTGAAGAATGCAACAATGTTTATACTGCCAACCGTGAGGAGATGCTGATGAATTGGACAGTTGAACCATTGATTGATGTTATTGCTTCAAAGTAATTATTTGGGATTGTATTAATTGTTTTTGCTTTCATGTATGCTACTTTGAGACATCATTTGAATGAATTTGCATGATTATCCAGTAATTCTCTTTGTTTCAACCTCTATTCTTTTGTTCACTTTTTATTTTTATCACTATTTTCTCAAACCATTAATTGGTATTTTCCCATATTATTTGCGTTTTATCATTCCAACCCCCACAAATGCTTTCCAGGGACCTAAATGCTATGAATATTTTGCCGCATGAAAGGGACTTTGGAGGCCAATCAATTGATTCTCTTACTGCACTTGATTGTGATAGCTATGAATCTGAAGAAGATGAAGAAACTATTGAGGAATTTTCAGGCTTACTGGAACATATAGAAAAGGGATTTGATTTAGACAATGAGGTGATCGAGGTAATTAATATGGGCATCGAAGAAGAGAGGAGAGAGCTAAAAATAGTGGAGAATCCAGAACGAACAGAAATGATTGCTTTATTTGGAGAATACCCAGATGTCTACGCGTGGTCTTATCATGATATGCCAGGATTGGATCCAGAGATCACTTCACACAAGATCCCTTTGTATCCAGAAGCTAAGCTGAAGAAGCAAAAGTTAAGAAGAATGCGGCCTGACATGTCACTAAAGATAAAAGAAGAAGTGACTAAACAGCTAGAGGCTGGATTTTTGGAGGTATCAAGACACACTAATTGGGTGGCCAACATTGCACCTGTGCCTAAAAAGGATGGGAAGGTCAGGATGTGTGGACTATCTGGACTCAATAAAGCTAACCGGAAGGATGATTTTCCACTCTCTCACATTGATGTCCTTGTTGATAATATAGCCAAAAATCACCGATTTTCATTCATGGATGGATACTCCGGGTATAATTAGATTCTCATGGATGTTCATGACAAAGGAAAAACTACATTCATAACTCTGTGGGGAATATTTTGCTACACAGTCATGCCATTTGGGTTGAAGAATGCCGGTGCCACTTATCAACGTGCAATGGTGGCATTGTTCCATGACATGATGCACAAGGAAATTGAAGTATATGTAGATGACATAGTCACTAAGTCTAAAGAAAGAGAAAGCCACGTGGCGCCCCGCGAAATCAGCTTGAAAGGCTCAGAAAATACAAGTTGCGGCTGAACCCAAATAAATGCATTTTCGGAGCTTCTACAGGGAAATTGCTCGAGTTCATTATCAATAGAGAAGGGATAAAGGTAGATCTGGACAAGGTAAAGGCGATACAAGAAATGCCAGCTCCCCAAACTGAAAAAGAAGTGAGAAGTTTTCTTGGGAGGCTTAACTACATTGCTAGATTCATTGCCAATTTGACTAGCACTTGTGAGCCTATATTCAAGTTGCTGCGAAAACATCAACCTGGAGAATGGAATGAAGAATGCCAAGAAGCCTTTGACAAAATAAAGACTTATCTAATGAAACATCTAGTTTTGATTCCTCCTACACCAGGCCGTCCTTAATATCAGACTACAAAGATACCCACTTCACTTGGGGCAATGTTAGGACAATATGATGAATCTGGAAAAAGGGAACAGGCCATTTATTATTTGAGCAAGAAGTTTAACGAATGTGAATCTCGCTATCTGGCGATTGAAAAGACCTGCTGTGCATTAGTATGGACTTCCAAGAGGTTAAGGCAGTACTTGTTATACTACACCACTTGGTTGATTTCTCGAATGGATCTACTAAAATACATATTTGATAGTCCTCATGTTTCATTGAGAATGTCAAAGTGGCAAATGATACTTTCAGAATTTGATATCAAATATGTGACCTAAAAGTTTGTTAAGGGAGGTGCAATTGCTAATCATCTAGCTGAAAACCCTTTGGAGAGTAGACAACCCACCATGCCTGAATTCCCTGATAGCGAGGTATTGACAGTAGAAAAAGAAGAAATAGAAGAAGAGAATGTGTGGAAAATGTATTTTGATGGGGCTGCCAATATGAACGGATGTGGAATAGGAGCTGTAATAGTCTCACCAGCTGGGAAACAGTACCCAGTTTCTATCAAACTAGACTTCGAATGAACCAACAACATGGCAGAATATGAAGCATGTGCAAATGGTTTGTAAGTTGCGATTGACTTGGGAATCAAAGAACTAAAGGTCTTTGGAGACTCCGCACTCATAATCTATCAAGTTAATGGAGAATGGCGCACAAAAGACCCAAAGTTGGTACCATATCAGAAGCATTTGTCTCAATTAATTGAGCGCTTCGATGATATATCATTCTCTCATTTAACTCGGGACAAGAACCAGTTTGCGGATGCTTTGGCGACTTGGCTATGATGACTAATTTGGAGGTACATGCTAATGTCCAACCCATCCATGTAGAAGTGAAAGATGAACCGGTATATTGTGATAATGTGGAGACTGAACCAGACGGACAACCATGGTATCATGATATCAAGTAGTATATTCAAAATGGAGAATACCCAGTAGGTGCAAATGAGGTGGATAAAAAGACAATTCGAAGACTAGCCATGGCCTTCTTCCTGAATGGTGAAGTCCTTTACAAGAGGAATTATGACACTACTCTCCTTAGATGTGTAGATGCTCATGAAGCTTGAATAATCATGACTGAAATCCATGAAGGGATCTGTGGAACTCATGCCAATGGACATATGTTGGCATGCAAAATCATGAGGAGCGGTTATTATTGGTCCACTATGGAGAATGACTGTATCAATTATGTTCGGAAGTGTCACAAATGTCAAATATATGCAGACCAAGTCAATGCTTCTCCAGTTCAGTTGCATAGCATGGTATCTCCTTGGCCTTTCTCGATGTGGGGCATGGATGTTATTGGCCCAATTAATCCCAAAGCATCCAATGGTCATCGTTTCATCTTGGTGGCAATAGATTATTTCACTAAATGGGTGGAAGCTACTTCATATGCCAATATCACACAAAAGGTGTTTCTCAGATTCATCAAAAGAGACATCATCTGCAGATATGCAATTTCAGAAAGGATTATCACAGACAATGCTCCTAACCTCAATGGTGCCGAGGTTTAAAAATTCTTTGAGACTTTCAAGATCAAGCATCACAATTCAGCTCCTTATAGGCCTCAAATGAATGGCGCAGTTGAGGCTGCAAATAAGAATGCCAAGAAAATCATTGCCAAAATGTTGGTGAATTACAAAGATTAGCATGAAATGTTGCCATATGCTCTGCACGCATACCGTACCAACATACGATCAAGCACAGAGGCAACTCCTTTCTCATTGGTATATGGAATGGAAGTTGTATCTCCCATAGAAGTGGAAATCCCATCACTCAGAGTTTTAGTGGAGGCTGAGTTGGAAGAATCCGAATGGGTAAAATGTCTAGAGCTTTTAACAAGAAAGTACTCCCTAGAGATTTTTATCCAGGGGATTTGGTTCTGAAGAAAATTCTCCCTAATCAAGAGGATGCACGGGGAAAATGGACTTCGAGTTATGAAGGGCCTTACATTGTCAAGTAAGCATTCTCAGGTGGAGGATTGATTTTACAAAACATGGATGGCCATGAATTGCCTAAACTAACCAAAAGTGATGCAATCAAAAGGTTTTATGCTTGAAAAGATGCTCAAAAGGCTCGTTAGGTTGAAAACTCGAAAGAGCAGCCTAAACAAAAGTTAGGGCAAAACAAAAAAAGAAGAGAAAAAAAAGAAAAAAAAGGGGGCTCGCTAGGTCGAAAACTCGAAAGAGCGGCCTAGGCAAAAATTAGAGCAGAGAAAAAAAAAAGATATGCATAATTTCCAGTAGCTACACTGGGGCAAGTTTTGGTGTTGAATTTGTCCAGTAAATCAAGCAAATCAAAGATCAAATCGGGGCAATTTTTGAATTTATCCAAAGAAATTCAAGAAATCAATGTCTCAAATCAGCAATTTTGAAGAAAGGATTTGAAGATATGTCATCAGATATCATGGCTATTTTGTTCAACTTGCTGCAAGAAGTCATTTGATTGAAACATAAAGGACCTAAACTGGGGCAAAATTTCATGTCTTTCACAATTTTTGTATTTTGTTCTTTGTTGTCGCTTTTTTTTTCCAAACATTTTGTCATCCAATATACCAAGCAAGAAAGATGTTCCAATGGGCTGATCCTTTCACCTTTTCTTTGAATGCATATTCATTTATGATGTCTCAAGTAGGATAAATTTAAGCTTCAATTATGCAATCTAACAATGTTTACAGCAATACATCAATGACTAGTATCACAATGCAAAGCTTTAATTCAACTTGACAAAAAAGTAATCATCTTTCTAAAAAGGAAAATGGGAGAAGAATAAAAAATGAGCAAGATCACAGAAGAAAAGAAAGTCTTTGTTGTGCCAGAAGGTCCAATGCTAAGATTATGAGTTTGATCAGTTAAAGTTTTCCTCGAGGTTTGCTCAATTGGGTTACGGTTAGTTTTTCAATAATGTGTTTGAAATAAACTGAAGGTGGATAATTCATGAATTTTGCATATAATCTGAAAAATGGAAAAAAGACTGTTTTCTTTTCCAATTTCATATTTTCAGCTGGTCTCAGCTGACCAATTTACATTTCAGTCGGCCACATATGCCAATTTACATTTTAGTCGGCCTCAGTTGCCAATTTACTTTCAGTCAGCCTCAGTTGCCAATTTACATTTTTTGACGGCCTCAATTGCCAATTTACTTTTCTGTCGGCCTCGGTTGCCAATTTACATTTCCAGTCGGCCTCAGATGCCAATTTACATTTTAGTCGGCCTCAAGTGCCAATTTACTTTTTTGTCGGCCTCAGTTGCCAATTTACATTTTCTGACGGCCTCAATTGCCAATTTACTTTTCTGTCGGCCTCGATTGCCAATGTACATTTCCAGTTGGCCTCAGATGCCAATTTACATTTTAGTCGGCCTCAATTGCCAATTTACTTTTCTGTCAACCTCGATTGCCAATTTAATTTCCAGTCGGCCTCAGATGCCAATTTACATTTTCAATCGGCCTCAAATGCCAATTTACCTTTTCAGTCAGCCTCAGTTGCCAATTTACATTTCCAAATGGGCCTCGCTGCTAATTTACATTTCAAATACCTCAGTTGCCAATTTACATTTCCAGCAAGCCTCAGATTCCAATTTACATTTCCAGTCAGCCTCAGATGCCAATTTACATTTTCTGTCGGCCTCAGTTGCCAATTTACTTTTCTGTCGGCCTTAGTTGTCAATTTAATTTCCAGTCGGCCTCAGATGCCAATTTATATTTCCAGTCGGCCTCAGATGCCAATTTACATTTTTCTAACGGCCTTAGTTGCCAATTTACTTTTCTGTCAGCCTCAGTTGCCAATTTACATTTCTGTTGACCTCAGATGCCAATTTTATATTTACAGTTAGCCTCAGTTGCCAATTTAAACTTCAAGTCGCCCTCAAATGCCAATTTACATTTCAAGCCTGGGCCAGCTGTTAATTTAATTTTCATTGACATCGATTACCATTTTACATTTCCAAATAACTCTTGGTCGCTTTTTAAATTCCAACAAGACTGTCTACTTTAGATTCTTGCTAGCTTGTGCATTTGCATTTCACTTTCTCGTATGTGCATATTATTTTGTCGTTTGGATTTAGATTATTTATATTTCATGCATTTGTCGAACAAAATCAATAAAATTATGTCTTTATTCATTCCTTATGAAAATATAAAACTTAAGTTTTTTCATATTCTCTCATAAGAAATGAATAAAGAGGGCAACCGTGGAACACCCGATTTTGTCCTGGCCTTTCAACAAGAAAATCAAAAATTTCCATCTAGTTTTTTTTTTATTTTATTTCTTAAAAAAAGGAGAGAAGTTTGTCAAGTTGTTTTTATTTCCACAAAAAAAGAGAAGAAAGCCCATTTGTTTCGGCCCATGTTTGTCATTCATTTTACTAACTAGGTTAGCCAATTTTCTTATTGTTGCATTTGTTATTCAGCCCATTCCAAGAAAAATAAACAGGAAAGGACAGCAGAACAATGGTGGAGAAGTCACGGGCTCCTCTTTATTCCCCGAGACTGGCATGTGATGCATGGGGATGGGGGAAAACTTTGAAAAAAAATAAAAATGATGGAGAACATCATGATGATGTTTCTTTCTTTAACCAAAAAAAAAAAACTAAGACAGAGGAAAAAGAAGGAGGAGGCCGCGACGGCCTCTTCTCCCCAAGCCGCGGCCTCCCATCACCATCAACCACCAGTCTTCTTCCTCAACTCTTCATCCTCATCATTATCACCATCTTCAGTCACCATAAGCCTTTCCACCTAATAAGCAACCCCTTTCCTCCAACCGGTTCCCCATAATCGCAATCAGCCACTGACCACACCTCCCCCCATGGCAGATCGGTCCTCCACTACCGCGGCCTCCCCTTCCTCCTCTAACCCAACTCCCTCTTCCACCATCTTCTTTTTTAGCCTTCCCTTTGCTTCCCCTTTGTCATGAGAGACCACCGCCAACCTCCATCACCATCAACTACCGCAAGCTCCGTCACATCATCATCATCATCGTTAACCACCACCATAACCTCAACACCAACACCAACAGCAACCACCTCATCCTCTGCCAGAACCTCGCCTCAGCCTTCCCTTTTGCCGCAGAATGATTGGGAGTAGTGGATCTGTCTCCTCCATGAGCACCACAACTCTCCCTTCCTCGTGCGCCTGTTTCATCTCCGTACGGTGTTCTACTTTCCCTCGCCACGCGCCGTCGCCGTGATCTTCCTCTTCCTCACATGCGCCGCGAACCCTTCCTCTTCTGGTGTTCTCCTCCGCGAAGCCACCATCGGTCAACCGCATCCCACTACCTTCGTGAAGTCTCTCCACCACAGGTCCACCCAGCCCGCCGCCTCGCGGTGCGCGATCTCTGCTCCCATTTCAACTGCGCTTACCCTTCTCTCCTAGTAGCCCCGGTTTCTCGACCCCTTTGCCATGTTCCTCTACTCCGTGGCTCTCATTCCTCCCCTTGTCCAGCACCCTCTCTCTCTTTCTCAGACTTTCTCTCTCTGTTGTTCTCCTTACCTCTCGTGTGTGAAAGAAAAGAGAGGTACCGTGTGTGATTGTATGTGTGTGTAGGAAAAGAGGTTTTTGTGCATGTGGTTGAATTTGAGTGAGTGGGTGAGAACAAGAAAGTGTTTTGTTTTGTGAGAAGTGGTCAGTGAGTATGTGTACATGAGAGAGGAAGAATCGTGTGTTAGTGTGTGGGGATTAGCAGACCTTTTTTTTTTTTTACAAATGTTTTGATATTTTAGGTTTTTTTATTTAAATCTTTGGAGTTATTTATTTTAAATTTGGGTCTACATGTTGTAAGTGTTTGTTTTATTTTTAATACTTATGCTTATTTGTTTGGGTTTGATTTAGTTTAGATTTAAATATAAAAAAATTTTTATTCACTTTGATTCAAAAATAAATACTTGATCATTTTGATTTAATTTGTAATATATTTTGTTTTACTATATTATTATTTGAGTGGAATTAAGTAAATTAATTGTAAAAAAAAGTGATTTAATTATTTCTTTGATGTTGGATGAATTTAGTGTTAGTGTTTCTATTAATTGAAAAGGACTAAAAAAAGAAAAAATAGTAATTAGGACCTTTTTTTTTTTAGTTTAATTACTTTATATGTTTTGTTAAATTGTATGTTTATGTTTATGCTTATGAATTAATTTTATTTTTATGTTTTGATTAAATTAATTGCTTAGTTGTGTTTATTTTACTTTTTAGGTTTAAATACTTTGTGTTTATATATTTTGATTAAATTAATTGCATAATTGTAATAATTTTGCAATTGTAGTATAATTATTTTACCTGTTTTGTGTATTTGTGTATGAATTTTTGTAGTTTAATTATTTTATATATTTATGTGTTTTGGTTAAGTTAATTATGTAATTGTGAATTATTTTTTTTATTTTTGTTATGTGTTTTACTCAAATTAATTGTTTTTTTAGTTTTATTATTTTATATATTTAGGTGTTTTGTTTGATTTAATTATATATTTGTATTTATGAACTTTTTTATATATTTATGTGTTTTATTTGAATTGGTTGTGTATTTGTGTTTATGGATTATTTTGTTTTTTTAGTTTAATTATTTTTGCTTTATGTGTTTTTCTTAAATCTATTGTGTAATTTTACTTTGTTTAATTTAATTATTTTATATATTTATGTGTTTTGCTTAATTTATTTATGTTTGTATTTATGATTTGTTTTTTAGTTTATTTGTTTTATGTTTATGTTTTTCTTTAGTTTAATTATTTTATATGTTTATATGCTTTATTTAAGGTAATTGTGTTTGTGTTTATGAATAAATTTTGCTTTTTTTTAGTTTAATTATTTTTCTCAAATTAATTGTGTATATATATTTATGAATTAGCTTAGTCAGTTCCTTTTAAAATTAGAGTTTTGTCTAAAAAATGAAAAAAAATATGTTTTTTTAATAAGTAGTTTTTTTATAAAAAAAATCATATTTGTGAAATGTTCAGTAATGGTGGTTAAATAGCAAATGTTATCTTCACTATTATTGAATCATAAGGATTCATTGAGTAGCCTAGTGCTAACTTGAATTCTATGCACCAATATTTTTTTATTTATTTTTTTTAAAAAAAATTTTACATTTTGTGCGATGCTCAATAATGGTGATTGAATGACAAATGTTATCTTCACTATTGTTGAGTCATAAGAGTTTATTGAGTGGCCTAATGCCAACTTGAATTCTGTGTACAAATGATTTTTTTATTGATTTAATAATTAAATTTCTTTCTTTGTCAGAATTAAAATTAATTAACAGTTTTTTTTTCTTTAATTCATCTTTTGATTAAAATCTGTCAATCCACAAATGTTTTCTACAGAACTACGTGATTTTGAGTTTCCCATTGCACCAGGGGATACATAGGAGTAGGAGATCCTGTCAAGCCAAAAATTAATTCTTTATAATTTACTTGCTTAGTTGTAAAAATATTACGGGTGTATTAGGGGTGCGTAGGATTAAGTTCTTATCCTTCCCTATGCATAACCGACTCCCGAACTCAAATCTAGTTTCAAAGACTATTTTCTTCAAAATAAATGGATTTTTCCATGTTTTCTCAAATTCTAATAAACTTGGTGGCGACTCCCATATTTTCAAATAAATTCTCTTTTTTCACGTCCCCCGTCATGATCCCTGCCATGGTATAATATATAAGATTAGTTAATTCATTTTAGTTTAATTTACTCATGGTTGAATCATAAAGTTATCTTGTCCCTAGTTGCAGGAAGCTGACAAAAAGTTACCTAAGTTACTAGATTGTGTTTGATTTCTAACTCATTTAGTTGTTTTTGGAATTCTTGGGATAATATGCTAACCTCCCAACTTTTATTTATTTATTTATTTATTTTTCTTATTTTCACTAATTGGTATAGGTTATGCTTGAAAAACTGTCAAATGCTAGAACTATGTTTGATAAATTAACTTAATTATTTCATTTAACATTGGTAAGAGACATTCTTACATTTAGATCTATTAATTTCATTTAACATACAATCACTTATACATGAGTCATATCCACTTGTATGTGATTGTGTCTGAATTTGAGCTAGTAAATTTGTGTTCATCCAAAAAAACAATCCAAAAAGTTAAGGGCCTGTTTGGTTTGAGTTTGGCAATTTTCATTTTCTGTTTTTCAAATTTTGTAAAGGAAATACTGAAAATTTTAAAAATTACAAATTCCAGCTTTTAGTTTTCATTTCCAGTTTTCAGTATTTCCTTAATAATAATTACTCTATTGTGTGTATTGCTTTGTTCCAATATGTTGAGTACTAACTAAGTAGGTGAACTATATGTTCAATGATGTGCAGAAATACATCTCCTACATTTAATCTATTACTTTTTCCAATTCTTAACTCTCCACTCTCTTCCCACATTCTCTCATCTCTTCTTTATTTTCTCTCTTCACTACTTTTCTATTGCCTATGTGATGACCGTCAAATCCCCACCATTCATTAACACCACCATGACCGTGACTAGCGACTTCTCCTCCACAGCTACAAACCAGATTCGGTTCTTGACGCCGTTCTCCATCAACTTTGCTAGATATTCTCTTCCTATTCTCTATCCTTGACCATATAATCATTTACTAAACTTACGTTGCCAATACATAGTTCTGCCAAGATGCATCCACGTGACCAGATATCAATCTTCTTGTCATATGAAAACCCCAAAATAACCTTAGGAGCACAATAGGACCTAGACTGAACATACAAGCAAAGGTGATCCGTCTCAAAATAATTACTTCCAAGATCAATGACCTTCACCTCACATCTACAATAACTTTTAACCAAAATGTTCTCTGGCTTTAAGATCACAGTGTATTAGTCCAAGTCTATGCAAAAACTGAAGTGCTTCCAAATAGTGAATGATAATTGACTACACACATAAATTTGAGAGTTTATATGACAGTGGTAGAATACTTGGCAAGATGAAAATTTAGGATCACCAAGGAAATAAGCCATAAACTTGCAATCTAGGTATTGTGAAGTACACTTCACCCGCTGATACTCTATTAAATTTATGAAACTTGTATAAGTTGGCTTTAAGTAGTTTGCATACTATCAACAAATGTTCTTACAGAACAATAAGGGAATGAGATGACAAGAAAAAAGTCAGTCAGATGATTAGTAGTTAAAAAATATTTCTTCCCAATTCCCATCACACTGACTCTAGCTAAGAAGGTTAATTCATTAGTCCCCACAAGGCAATTCAATTCATTTTAAAAATCGACACTAGTGCTAACATTTTATACCAGATCCTTGAATACATTGAAATGCCAAAGATCCAACACTAAATTCAGAGTCATTTTAGTCAAAATTAGCATAAACTGAGGAATCTGATGTTGTGCTAGCAAATTTTAAATATATAAAGGCAAAGAAACTGAATACCAACATAACCTACATATTTAGTGACCAAAATGTATATGAAAGTCAAGGTATATATAGTCATCTATATATACTTATTAAAAGTGATTCTCTACAAATAATAAAACTAGTAATCAAGTTAATGCCAAGATTGCCCAGGAAAGCTAAGCAAAGCTATATGTGAACCACATACTCGAAGCAGTAATATGTATACGTCCAAGAAAGGAGCAAAAAATTAAGCAGCTTCCCTATGTATAGTATAAATCCAGTTGTATAGACCTGTATATAAAATCATGAATTGCTCGTCAGCTAGTAAGGGTAAAATGAAGTAAAAATAAGTTTATTGCATATCAAGACAAAAATACTATATAACCAACATGATAACAAAAATTACAATGATTTTATTACCTCAAGAAAGAAAACACTCAAGAAGAGAATGGAGTACAACTGTTCTCCTGTTCTAATCATGACCTTGAGTACAACAAACAAAGTAGCTGAATCTTTTAAGATGGATGAACCCAACAAGAATTAGTGGCAATTCAAAAAATAGAAAGAAAAATATAGCAGCATGAAGTAACTATTGATTTGATCTTTACCCTCCCAGGCCAGATGGTCTCTTTGTATAAATATTTTGCATAATTGTTGACTTCCTTTGGCTTGAGTCTTTTTCTGCTATAAACTTAGATCATCCCATTGCAGCATACCCAAACTTGGCAATGTCATTGTACCTCAAATCATTTTGTTAGCAATTCTCATTTAGAAAACAAAAGGTGAAACAACAAACTTGTCTATCTCCTCTATACTTATTAGTTTATTGGCTATGGAAATCCTAAATTGAGAACACATTGCTTGTTCTTGCTTTAATAGGAACAAGACAATTGACTGAAGCACCTTCGTATGGAAACAAATACTATGGCATTATCAATAAGCTTGACACCTATAGTAGAGTCATAAACCTAGAGTTTCCAATAACAATCTCAGTCCAGCATTATTATAAGGTAGAACAAGGAAGCAGTCCATATAATTATTTGGGGTAGGAATACTTAATACGGGCATAGCATCGAGGGCTATACCATGCCTAGTTTTTAGGGGCATTGTGATATTTTAGAGAATATCTTATCCTCCTAAAACAACATTTCTTATTTTACCAGGTTTAAGAAGTTTCATTCCTTAGTAAAGATGACATATACAAATACAAAATAGGCTGACGATTAGAATAACAATAAAGGGTGGCCTAATTCAACAGGACAATGAATACAAGGGGAAAAAGATTTTAAAAGAATTTTAGCAGATGTTGCTTAGAACTATGCTTAGCACATATAATGGGTAAAATCAAAATACCTGCAAAGAACAATCAGAATGACATCAAAGATTAAATATTGGAAAAAAATTCAACTTCAAAGCCGTTTTCTCATGCAATCTATGGTATAGAAAGACATCTAAAGTGCATTTTATCAATAAAACTATGCCATGCTAGAAATGGTGGCGGAGAGACCACCCACACCAGAGAGAGAGAAGCGAAGAGATGGACTAAAATGGAAAGCTTCCTCCGCGGCGCGGTAGCATGGTTCCACTGGCGGTGTGTCTAGTGGTCTGCGGCTAAGAGAAAGAGAGAGAGATGAGCGAAGAGAAAGAATGGAGGGTGGCACAGACTTGGGCTTTCGCTAGATCTGGTGGCGACACGGCCTTGGGCTTCCTTTACAACCGACGGTGGCACGACGAAGTATGGTGTTGTGGTTCGGTGTTCACAGCCACGTAGGATGTTCGGTGGGGGTGTGTTTGGAGGGGTTGGGAGCATTGTTATCGAGAGGCGGTGACATTAAGGCGGCACGACAGTAGCGTCAAGCTGGGCCATAGTGTACTTCTGGTGGATGGGGGATGGTTCGTGAAATAAGGAGAGAGAGAGAGAGAGAGACGCGCACACACACAGAGAGAAAGAGAGAGAGATTAAAAGAGAGAGAAAGTCAAGAAGAAAATAAGAGGGGGGGAAGCAAGCTATCCTTATCACCACATATATTATCAGAAAATTTTTAAATTTCTGATGGAAAAAATCCACTGGTAATTCCAAGATGCGCACTTCCTCAATTTTTTCCCTTATAGCTACCACCGGAAAAATCCATTGGTAATTTTTTTTTTAAATGATGCAGTAATGTTATATTATATATTCATTCATCTTTTTATTCGTGAAAAACAAATATCACATCATTTCTTCTTTACATCTTATTCATCTTTAAAGAAATATATGAATTTTGAGTTATGAGTTATGACTGATCCATAGCATTCATAGCTGATTATCATGAACGGTCTTTCTTGAGGGGTTAATACACGAAAAATTATAGAAGATTTCGGAAGACCGTAGGAAAATATGGAATACTATGGAACAGTGTAGATAGCTCTAAAGAATTCTAAATACTTCTGGAACCATGTAGGATCGTGTAGAAACATGTAGAGACATGTTGAAAATTCTAGATGTATGTAAATATGTATGGAATATTCTGAATATAAAATCCAGACCGTCCATTAGAATCAATCTCCACTATCTATTGTAGAGGTGGAAGGCTATATATAAGGGTGGCCATTCTTGGCCAAACCATCCAAGTCATTTGTAAGCTTTCCATTGTGTAATACAGAGAGTTCTCTCCACCAAAGTTCTCTTGTTCTATTGTGCTCTTACCTTTCGTTGTTTGTCATTTTGAGTGAAGCTGACCTGGTGCATAACTCAAGAAGTTGAGTAACTCCAAATGCTGGCATGGTTGCGCTGGAGTATGTCCAAGGCCGTGACATGATACTTCTTTAGCTTGGCTAAAGTGTACTTTTGGCAACCCTATTTTACAATAGGAACTCATAGTATCGCTGAGACAGTTAGTGCCAATTATATCCACTTATTGTTGGCATGTACCTTACAGCTATTATTCTGATGATTTTGGTTTCCATGTGGTCTTTAATTTTTTATTTTTTCTTGTCCTTTTTTTTAAAAATATAGATTATAGTTTTTTTCCTTTTTCAATAAAGCCATATAAAATTATTGGTATAAACTATTTTGAGTTACCCAAAGGTTGGTCATGTAGATATGACATAATTAGTAGACATTCTTCTTAATGCTCTTTCTGAGTGCCTTATAGGTGTTAACTTTAATCAGTTGAGTTTGAAGTCACTGGAAATTTCTATGTGGATGTGCATTTGATGTATTGTGCTTTACAAGTCTGATTTTTTGTTAGTTGATGACTGTTATTATCGGAGCTTTAAACAACTCTATAGGTTGAATTTAACTCTTTTAATTATTTATGAAGTTATTATTATTGCACCTTAAATCAAATCTGCACCGACAAAGTAGTATAAGGTTGGAATAAGAAAATCAATTTTTTTAAACTAAACATACATGTATCTATTCAATTTTTATAATTTTACTGATTATTATATTTTTGCTATGTATTTGAAACAAAATATATTGCAATGATATTTAGGAATATCTTTTCTTATCCCCTTGCATAAGTGTACTTGATTTTGTTTCAAAATTATAGCAAAGACACCATATAAATCAAACCCCATGGTAAGACTTTTATTGATCAATGAAAGTTTCATTATCTTTTGGCAAAAAACAAAAGAAAAGAAAAGGGGGAGATAACAAAACTTCTTTAAACGTGAGCGACCATCATTCTTCATTCTTTTTATTATTGTGTTTTCTTTTATAGTTCATAAGAGGGGTTATGGCCTTGAAACTGTCATTTATGGGCTCAAGGATTTAGTTTTGACTGTATTGTTATCCATGTCTAGATTTCTCTGTTTCTAAACATCAAACCAACCTCCCCTTCTTTTTCCTTTGAATAAACTTCATTCTTTTTGTGTACTATTTTTCATCTATTAGTTTAAGCAAATAGGAGGATCAGAGGATATGAGAGGTCATTCAAATTTGGAACATTAAGTCAGGGTAGGAAGCTATAAAGTGTTGAAGCTGTCCTTCATGGGGTGGTAGGGAAACCTACTGAGTGTAAACACAAAAAGAATATATCCAAATAAGCAAAATCAGCAAAATATTTGACGCATTCCACATATACTATCCATTTGAAAGTATTGCTTTATTGGTTTCCTTCATACTCCCGATGCCTATCGGATGTTGTTAAATGTTGGGCTGAAGGGTAACATAACCTTGAATGAGTCATGTAGGCATATAATGCATGTTTAATAGGCTTCATAGATGTACCTAGGTGTTAGAAGAATTTTCAAGATCAGAACTTGATAATAAATGCATATATAGTGGCCCTAAATAAGTTATGTGACATGCAGCTTACTAAAAACAAATGCTTTTGGTACTTTATCATGTGCCAATTGGGAAATAGCCAACAGAAACCTTTGCAAAATTCCTTTTTATTCATTCCATGGTCTATTATGCTTCTTGTAGAGTTATGTTTAACTGCACAATTTTTCCCCTCGATGCAGTTTGGTCCTTATATAGATATGCAGTGATATCACAACTGAGTTGATCTTGCACAAAAGACTTTTGTTATTCTTCATATGACGTATCTTCACTCCCTCAAACTTTTATATTCATTAGTGGATAGTTGTTGTTGTTGCACTGCACTAACAAAGGGTATGTCAGAGTAGAAATAGTTTATTCGTCAATGATATGCCAGCTTACAATTTTACATCATACTCTAAATCCTGAAGTACATTTACCATAGAAATTGGTTTGGTCCTATATGATTTGTTTAGACTCTAAAATGTTGTCTATATTGTTCTATTAGATTTTGAATCTATTTAAAGTCTTAAGACCATTTCTTCATGATATTTTCCCCTCCAAACCAAATTTGATAAGTATGCAACCAGGCTAATACACAAATGACATGACACCTCTCTCTCTAAATTATTTTATCTATAATGATCTGAAACAGGACTTACATTACCTCCTAAGTTGCAATGCAAGGCTAGGTTGTTAACTAGAAAGTTGGAGTGTGAACATACATCATTACTCTAAATTTCTATATTGATGTGAGTATATTAAGATACTTTGATGTTAGCATATCATTACTCTAAATTTCTATAATATTTCAGGCCGGTGCACGTGTATATCAATAGTCAATGTACTTAAGGTAATATAAGGTATACATGCAAACCATTTTTATATGAGAACGGGATAGAAAACATTTTTCAATATAAAAAAATAGTAAGTAGGTGGTGGTAAATGTAGTCTGCAAATTTTTATTGATTTATGCAATTGTTGTCCAAGACATCACTTTCTAGGCCTGATATATAATTGCTTCTTCATCTCCGTCGTATTGACTTGCAGTTCACATAGGTATGTAGACATATGTGACATATTATTCTTTGTTTATTTGTTGGAAGTTTCAATATTGGCTTCCTTTCTTGTTTTAAAAACTACAACTAAGTTGGTAGCATGGCTTATTTAATTTGCGCACATGTCCATGCTTGCTTTCTAACTCAAGGTGAAGCAGTTCACAATCAAGTATCTATTTCATTAAGTAAATGTTTGGTACTTTGGATTCATCCTAGGAGAAATGAAAAGCAAGAAAACCAATAAGAAAAGGAACATTTTATATCACACTGATCTTTAAGTTCTTTTGCCATATCTTCTAATGTGTTTGTAGTTATTTCAAAAGGAAGCAAGTTCTGGGGATTTTGAGGGATTGATGATGGAGCGCATGCCCAGTTGGGCTTTTGCAGTAAGTAGACTTTTAGTGTGCTAAAAGTTAGATGTTGATGATGTTGGAAGTGAGAGTGTCTCAGAGGTTGGAGACATGGGAACTGAGTTATTCACGCTAGAAGGCACAGTGACAGCAATGGCATCTGCTTGTTCCTCAATGGCACACCAGAAGATGGACGCTTTTCCATTTCAGAGGACTATGAGATGCACTAATTTCTAGAAATATTGAATTATATTGTTTCAGCAAATCCATCATCAGCACAACACTCCACCCTTGTCTCTATGAATGGAAAGATTGGTTTTAAAGATATAAAACAAGTGGGTTCATTAACAATGTTTATTTCGGGGTTTATTGTTTTTATATATGTTTGCTAATGTATATATAAGATTAGTTAATTTATTTTAGTTTAATTTACTCATGGTTGAATCATAAAGTTATCTTGTCCCTAGTTGCAGGAAGCTGACAAAAAGTTACCTAAGTTACTAGATTGCGTTTCATTTCTAACCCATTTAGTTGTTTTTGGAATTCTTGGGATAATATGCTAACCTCCCAACTTTTATTTATTTATTTATTTATTTTTCCTATTTTCACTAACTGGTATAGGTTATGCTTGAAAAACTGTCAAATGCTAGAACTATGTTTGATAAATTAACTTAATTATTTCATTTAACATTGGTAAGAGACATTCTTACATTTAGATCTATTAATTTCATTTAACATACAATCACTTATACATGAGTCATATCCACTTGTATGTGATTGTGTCTGAATTTGAGCTAGTAAATTTGTGTTCATCCAAAAAAACAATCCAAAAAGTTAAGGGCCTGTTTGATTTGAGTTTCCAGTTTTCAATTTTCATTTTCTATTTTTCAGATTTTGTAAAGGAAATACTAAAAATTTTAAAAATTACAAATTCCAGCTTTTAGTTTTCATTTCCAGTTTTCAGTATTTTCTTAATAATAATTACTCTATTGTGTGTATTGCTTTGTTCCAATATGTTGAGTACTAACTAAGTAGGTGAACTATATGTTCAATGATGTGCAGAAATACATCTCCTACATTTAATCTATTACTTTTTCCAATTCTTAACTATAGAACTTCTCCATGCGTGAGAACTGAAAGGTCATTTACAGTTGGTTATTTTGATTTTCCATACAGCCTTAGCATGTAATGTGTTGAGGATTACAACAATAGCACATTAATTAGATGATACACAACAATTTCTAATAAAAATGAATGCAGTATTAGTTATTCATGGTATAATATTTTGTTTAGCAATAGAGCAATTGTGAAACTGAAAGGTCTCATTAGAAGAAGAGACTATTTGTTTATTGCTCCTACATCTCGGTACTTTATCTTCTTACAGAAACACTATTTTGATACCCGAGTTGGGTGTCTATAAACAACCACCGTATCTCCTCATAGCGGGTGTACACATAGAGAAATTAAAAAGAACACACCATAGTACAACCCAAAACTTCATTTTCACTTCACTCTACTCCCTTCCCTCATACACAGCACCCTTTCCTTCCTCTTCACTTTACTCCCACACACAGTACCCTATGTTTCCTTCCATCCTCTGTTTCCGTGTAGCTAACTCTCCCTCACAACATGGCTGTAGCCATAAGTTCCTTCACAATCGCTCACTCTTGGTGCCTATTACTGTTGAATCCCTCTACCGAGTTATGTTTTGTTGGCGCCCCATTTTGTGCTGTCATCGGTGGTCTTCGGTAGTTTCGTGTTTGTCATGTTCCGTGTTGTTCTTCTCAAATTGTTTGTGACTTCTTTTCTTTGTGAGTAATTATGTTCTAACATCTCTGTTTTATTTTTTGTCAGACTGTGTGGTTCATTTTGTTTGGGTTTTCATCTCGCAATTATTTTTCACTTTCTATTCCTATCTTAGTTTTCTCTTTTCATTTCCAATTTTTAGTATTTCCTTAATAATAATTACTCTATTGTATGTATTGCTTTGTTCCAATATGTTGAGTACTAACTAAGTAAGTGGGTGAACTATATGTTCAATGATATATAGAAATACATCTCGTGCATTTAATCTTCTGCATTTTCAAATTCTTAACTATAGAACTTCTCCATGCGTAAGGACTGAAAGGTCATTTACAATTGGTTATTTTGATTTTCCATACAGCCTTAGTGTGTAGTGTGTAAAGGATTACAACAATAGCGCATTAATTAGATGATACACAAAAGTTTCCAAATAAAAATGAATGCAGTATTGGTTATTCTTGGTATAATATTTTGTTTAGTAATATAATAATTGTGAAATTGAAAGGTCTCATTAGAATATGAGACTATTTGTTTATTGCTTTTGCATCTCGATACTTTATATTTTTACAAAAACACTATTTTGACACTCGGTTTGGGTGTCTATACACAGCCATCGTCTTTCCTCAAAGCAGGTGCACACAAGGAGAAATTAAAAAGAGCACGCCATAGTGTAGCCCAAAACTTCATTCTCCCTTCACTCTACTCCCTTCCCTTGCACACAACTATAGGATAAATTTTTATCATATAAATTCAAGACACCATTATCAAATTAGGATAAAAGACGTACCTAAATTGGCCATGAGAGACTGATGATTTGGACGAGGAGTGTTCCTCTTGCCAGACCTTTCTCCCTATCCACTCTTTCTCTAGGCGACGGTTGTCAATGGGGCAAGCTAGAAATGCATATCACAGTGAGTGGTAGGGAGGGAACCTAGCCTTGTATTTATAACCTCAACAGGCTCTCCCATCAAGAGTCACTGTCAGGAAAACCCTTATGGACTTAAGATAATAGGCCTACACTATGCCGCCTAACCACACTAACTTTTAGTAATAGGTATGCACAGCCCACAACATGGATTAATTATAATTATTGGGCTTATTGTGCTTGTCTACAATTAAGATCATATCATCAACCTAATTTTCACAAAATAAAATCCATAATTAATTGTAGCCCACATAAGAAAATTTCAACAACAGCACCCTTTCCTTCCTCTTCACTTTACTCCCACACATAGCACCCTCTATTTCCTTCCATCTTACATTTAGTGTAGATCACTCTCCCTCTAATGCAGTAGCCATAAGTTCCCTCACAATCACTCATTCTCAATGCCTATCTTGTCGAACCCCTTTGTCAAGTTGTGCTTTGTTGGCGCCCAATTTTGTGTTGTCATCGGTGGTCTTTGGCAGTTTCGTGTATGCCGTGTTTCGTGTTGTTCTTCTCAGATTGTGTGTGGGTTCTTTTCTTGGTGAGTGATTGTGTTCTAACATCTCTATTTTATTTTTTGTCAGATTGAGTGGTTCATTTTGTTTGAGTTTTCATCTTGCAATTATTTTTTTTGCTTTTTGTTCGCTATTCTGGGTTCTTTGTTAACATTGTGTTGGTCTTGGTTCTAAGTGTGCTTGTCTTGTGCGATTGATATATTTTTATCAATAATGGTCTAGCTTGATTTGAAGGTAATTATCCTTCACTTAATGCTCTGCCAATGCTGATTCTAGAAGATAACTTTAGTATTGTTTGGGGGCAGCTATTGTTTCCGAAAGATTTTTGAGCAATTTGATATGCCATGTAATTTGAGTGTAGGATTTATTATCAAGTTTTGTTTGTGTTAGGGTTTTTTTAGCTATTGTTTAGGAGTTATGTTTTACAATGTGGCTAAAGAGCATTTGAGGCAAGTTTTTACGGAGGCAGGGGATAACTAGTACCTCATATGCCACCACCAGGTGCAACTTTATATGATGAAGTTCTCTCATATCTTCAATTGGAAAAAATAAAATTTTACTTTTTCTGGGTCTCTCAAAAAGGGGTTCTCTTCATCTTAACCTTAATGTCACTATATATAGTTGCTAGCTATACAAATGGGATGGAGTGTCATTTCTTGATACTTCAAGAGAAGTAAGTGCATTTTACCCTTTTTAAAAATATTGCATGAGATACTTATTTTATAATTGGGCTGAACTTTGAGCTTTTTCTGTGACTTATTTTTTATCTTGATCAAAACTACATAGCTCCAAAAGAAAGAAAGCTCAACATGCTAGCAAGCAAACACAAACAAACATCAATAACGGCTTGTTTGGAGAGCGAAATCCAATCACAAACATTGGAAATCTAACACACCAATCAAAGTTTAGCTTTCCTCTAATAGCTAACGTAGCATTTGAGTCTCTGTACGCCCACATGAATCTAAAGAGAATTAGTCATTTCCCAATATTAGGATATATTTTCTACTACCATAACAGCAGGCTCCACAAGCTTAGATCCCGATTCTAATCTAGTTTTTTTTTTTTTTTGGATTTTGGTGTTGGAGGGTGGTTTGGAGTATTCTAGCCTAGTTGCGAAGGCCAAAAGGGCATCGAACTAACTTATGTGTGTCAGGGCGAATCTCATATAATTGGAGATAATTATCAATTTATCATGCCTAGTTTAAATACATAACCCTAACCAAAACTAAAAAATAAAAAATTGTTTGATTAAATACGTAATCTTTGATAAGATGATAAGTGTACTGATTAAATATGTAATTTTTTTTATTTTAATGTCAAAACAATATTATAAAAACTAAATTGATGTGCTAATTTTTGTGACTAAATTGATATTACAAAAGTCTGTTGAACATAGAATTGATAATTACCTACAATATTTTTCAAAGGAGTTAAGGACTATTTTAGCCCCTGATTTTACACTCGTGCGTCATTTCAGTCGTTAACTTTTAAAATAAGTAAATTTACTCCCTAAAATTGCAAACCGTGAGTCATTTTAGTTCCTTAACTCATTTTTATTTAACATTCTATCAATTAAATGATGATAGGTAATTTTAAATGATACCTTGACATACCTTGTGTCATCTAAAGTATAATGGAGTTTAAAATAACTAATTTTGGTATATAAAATTACACAAAATGAGTCATTTAAATTCCATTTCAAATCATTAAATGGCAATGTTAGATATCAAAATGAGTTATTTTAAACTTTACTCTACTTTAAAAGGAAGATGAAATATCAACGTATCACTTAAGGTTACCTATAATAATTTAATTGATGAAATGTTAAATAAAAGTGAATTGAGAGAGTAACATGACTCACATTTTGTAATGTCAGGGATTAATTTGACTAATTTTGAAAGTCAATGACTAAAATGACTTATAAATATAAAGTAAGGGATAAAAATGAGCATTAACTTTTTTTTACTCATTTCCTTTTTTTTTTGTTGACATATAATTTAGGTTCAACTTGCAGATATTTTCCTTAGACCTTCAAACTCAATATCTGGCAAACTGGTACTACAATAAAGAAAAGGGCAATATAATAAACCTGTTTTTGCCTAGCATAAAAGTTCCTTGCAATTGATCTTTTGCGTGAATGCATGTTGTCATGGACAGATAGACTCATTAAACTCTGCGTTGTTTCCTTTTTTAATTATTATTAGTTCAATTCTCTATGTTGTGTGATTTGTGAAATTGCACACTCACATATGCCATCGTACGGGCCTCGAAACACACATGCATCATTAAACAAAGACGACGATGAGAAATGTTGACCTAAATCAGGAATTAGACTCTTAATGTTAGTTTGCCAAGAAAAAAGATTCTTAATTTCGTTAATGTATAGAGGTAGAACACTACGTACGTACTTTCCTTTAGTTTTGATGTTTTATTTTGTGAAAAGAACCCCAAGGTGAGTTTTTTCTTTCTTTTTTATATCTTTCTTGGCATTCTTGCTTGAATTTGAGATTTTTTTTTCTTTATGTTCTCGGTGGAAGTTTTTTTTTCCTTTCTGTGGAACAAAAAAGGAATTTGATGACGTTTTTCAAATTTTATCTTTAGGTTGGTTATCAATATAACTTAAATTTAAATTTATTATCATGTTAAAAATGTAAATCTATTAAGAGCTATTTATTTATTATTATCAAATATAATTATCAGATTATGTTATTAATTATTGATTTTATACTTATTTATTTATTGATAATAATTTTTCAACATATACGATTGATACGTCATTTTAAAAATTATATTTTATACCATTAAATAAAATATAATATCAAAATGATGGTTAGACTGTAAAGCGAATTATACTAGATTGTGACATTTTGTTATCTCTATACTAAGGTGATGAGTGTTTTGTACTTACATAACATGCATCGCCTTCCTTTTGTTAAGCTTCGTTTAAGTTTGGCACTAACTTTTTCATTAATTCTATTTTTTCTCTACCTTGAAGCCAAACATATCCCACTCGATGTGAAGACCTTTTGGTCAATAGCTTGAAAGGTCAAAGACAACATTGATAATATTAAAAAAAAAAAGAGAGAACCCATAGAAATTAAAATAACAAAGAATAAATAAAATTTAAAAAGTTTAATTTTTTTTTCTTTTGGTACAAGAAAGGTCGAAGCCTGATAGGAAAATAGAAAACTAAAGTTAGACTAGTAGTTCGGGGGGAAATAAATCCTATAAGCATAATTGAAAACATATTTAGAAAGAAGGGGTTGTGTAAAATTTATACTAATGGGACTACCGTTGAGCATTGGTCTATAAATAACTCAAAAGTATTTATATTTGAAGGGTAAACAATATAGGTGGAGAAGAAAGAAGAATAGCATACAAAACGAAAGGGGAAAAAACAACCTTTGGACGAGAATGAGAAAAATAAGAGCATAAAGTTCCCTCGTATTTGGTAGGTGTTTCAAATCTAAAATCACGTGTTTGTCATGTGCCACTAGCATAGATAATGTGTGTAAGTGGCCAAGATAAGTGTCTATTATGTCATTAAATAAATAAAGAAAAGTGAGTGTAATTTTCAAATCTAAAAGGATGAGTGTAATTTTAATAAATCTTGAGGGTGGCTGCTATAAATTTGCTAAATAAAAAAGCTGATTGAACAAAAAAAAAAAACAAAATGATTGAAATTTGTATGTCCCTTTTTTTCTCAATATATGCTATGAAATTTTTATACAGCAACGAGAAAGGAAATGGTAGGAAAAATGGCCCATACGTAGTTTAAATATGACATGGACATTTAGAAATACCAACCAAAGGAAAAAAGTTGAAAAAAAAGAGAATTTGTTATCCAACACATAAGAAGAAAAAGAAATATAATTCAGATAGATTCTTAGAGTTAAGACAAAATATGTTTCAAAATAAAAAATGATGATGCACGCTTGTTTCTATCTATTGCTTTTCGGATGTCTAAAAAAAAAAATCATAAATCAGACATGGACTTCTAAATTTTTATTTTTATTATTATTTTTAATTAATCCAAATGTTTGTTGCGAATAAGGATTTATTGTTTAGTTTCAAATCATAAAATTAAATTTTAATTGTGAAGGGAATTCAATTTCAGCCCATCGATGATATATATATAAAATGTTTGCGAGCAAGGATTATTCAGGGCTTCGATGATTGACCTATGATATATTTTCCATGAAATATTTTTCCCGAGTTTTCTTTTTTGGCTGAAAAAATGAAAACATCTACAGCCAATCTCTACCCTTCAAAAGAAGAACGTGGAGAGAGCCTTCTTGAAATCAAAGGCTGAAGTCGAAGTGGCCAATGGCAAAACGGCAATACGTCGTCGTATTGGAGGCGACGATATCATGGTGTCAATCACAGGTGTGGGCGTGAAAGAGAGGCGGCAGAAAGCGAGATAATAACTTGTCTTGATTTAGTTCCCTGATTGGAACACGAGGTCATACTCTCTTCACTTCCACGTGTGTTGGGTCTCCTGTCGCGTGAAACAGAGGCGGAAAGCGCCTCTCTCCGATTGGTTCGACAACGCCCACAGCGACAAGTCTCCAACAATGAGGCTTCTCTGCAATTCCACCCACTTGTGTTGCCTCTTAGGTCTCTTATCTTCTTTTGCCTGCAACGAGCAAGACATTGGGAGAAGATGGTTGCGTGGGAGCTTGGTTAGAGGGTTCGAGGCTTGGGTTTGTTGATCACCACCTCCGACAACAAAGGGCACTTTCAGGCTTCTCTGCAATTCCACCCACTCTCTCTCTCTCTCTCTCGTTTGCCTCTCCAAGATCTCAAGAAAACGTAAGCCTCTCTCTCTCTGTCTTCGATTTACTTGGCATTTGGTTTGTGAAGATTAAATTCAAGAATTGTTTTCGTTCACAGTTGGACACGTTCATCCCGAACAGATCAGCGATGGTGGAGGCCCTCAAGAAAGAACACATTCCCCTATTCAAAAGATAAGCACACATTCCCCCCTCTCTCTCCTTCTTTCTTTATTTCGCTTCTTTATTTTAACAAGTATATATATATATATATATATATATATATATAAAATAAAATCATCAAAACACTTGTGTTGTGCTTTCGTTGTGCTGTGCTATGCTGTGTTGAGCTTTCGTTGTGCTGTGCTGTGCTGTGTTGTGTTGTGTTCTCTCTGTATGTTTTTTCTTTTCTTTCTTGATTCTTTGTTTGTTTTTCCTATTCTGTGCTTGTTTGTTTGTTTGCTCAATGGAAATTCGAACTGTACCTCTCTTGCCCTTCTTCTACGCAAGTGTGTGCAAGTGTATGGATTGGGAAGGAATCCAGTTCTTGATGTGGGGGTCGGGCTCACGGTCAAGAGTTGGCAGTCCTAGTGCAACAGCGGTTGATGTGGGGGTCGGGCTCACGGTCATCCGTTCGCGCCCCTGGTCTATGCACTTTCACATGCATGTCAAGAAGGGGAGGACATGGATCCTACAACCAAAGAGTATGGAACAGCGAAGGAATTGGGTTCTTGATGTGTGGATTGGGCGCACGTCAAGAGTCCAAGTCCGAGCGAGAGCTTTTGATGTGGGGGTTGGGCTCACTGTCATCAGTTCGAGTGCTCTTCAATGTTCCATACTCTTTGCTTCCAAGTATACATGTATTGGTAATGGTTCGTTTCCAAGTATGTGTTTTTCCTTTTTCTTTGTTTTTTTTTTGAACTTAATGTGGTACCTTGTAATGAAAAAGAATTCATTAACAATGTAAAGTATTAACAATTTAGAAAAAACGAGCAAGACATTGGGAGAAGATGATTGCTTGGGAGCTTACTTAGAGGGTTTGTTGATCACCACCTCCGACAACAAAGGGCACTTTCCGGCTTCTCTGCAATTCCACCCACTCTCTCTCTCTCTCTCTCTCTCGTTTGCCTCTCGAAGATCTCAAGAAAGCGTAAGCCTCTCTCTCTCTCTCTGTCTTTGATTTACTTGGCATTTGGTTTGTGAAGATTAAATTCAAGAATTGTTTTCGTTCACAGTTGGACACGTTCATCCCGAACAGATCAGCGATGGCGGAGGCCCTCAAGAAAGAACAAGCGCCTTACCCCTGTTCAAAAGATAAGCACACATTCCCCTCTCTCTCTCTCCTTCTTTCTTTATTTCGCTTCTTTATTTTAACATGTATATATATATAATAAAATCATCAAAACACTCGTGTTGTGCTTTCGTTGTGCTGTGCTATGCTGTGTTGAGCTTTCGTTGTGCTGTGCTGTGTTGTGCTGTGTTGTGTTGTGTTCTCTCTGTATGTTTTTTCTTTTCTTTCTTGATTCTTTGTTTGTTTTTCCTGTTCTGTGCTTGTTTGTTTGTTTGCTCAATGGAAATTCGAACTGTACCTCTCTTGCCCTTCTTCTACGCAAGTGTGTGCAAGTGTATGGATTGGGAAGGAATCCAGTTCTTGATGTGGGGGTCGGGCTCACGGTCAAGAGTTGTCAGTCCTAGTGCAACAGCGGTTGATGTGGGGGTCGGGCTCACGGTCATCCGTTCGCGCCCCTGGTCTATGCACTTTCACATGCATGTCAAGAAGGGGAGGACATGGATGCTACAACCAAGGAGTATGGAACAGCGAAGGAATTGGGTTCTTGATGTGTGGATTGGGCGCACGTCAAGAGTCCAAGTCCGAGCGAGAGCTTTTGATGTGGGGGTTGGGCTCACTGTCATCAGTTCGAGTGCTCTTCAATGTTCCATACTCTTTGCTTCCAAGTATACATGAATTGGTAATGGTTTGTTTCCAAGTATGTGTTTTTTCTTTTATTTTTTTTTGAACTTAATGTGGTCCCTTGTGATGAAAAAGAATTCATTTACAATGTAAAGTATTAACAATCCAGATAAAAGAATTCATTAATCTATAGACTATAAAGTGTTAACAATCTATAGACTATAAGATTGTAATGGTTGGGCGTTCACCTATTTTTCAGAGATCGAGGATTTGGCTCAAAGTGAATCCAGAAAATTCAGGCTAGTACTTCTAGGACACCTGATATCAGCAAGGCTGTGGTAAATATTGAAGAAAATGCTCAAGGAAAATATCGCCTTTGTGAACCAGGATATACCAATTTATCCCTACCCTTTGTGCTGTCATTTAAATTTGCCAAGACATCTGAATCTTCCAGGGGCCCTCTTCTAAATGCCATGGAGATAAATAAGTATCTAGAGAAGAGTGATGGCTCTCCTGATGGTTAGTTGTACTCGTACCATATGATATGTTGTTTGGCAGTTTACAATCGTAGAGTAGCTATTTAATATTAGCAACATAAACTGTCCTCATTTCTCAATTAAATCTTCTTCGAAGCATCATAGTTTATTTTTGGTTTGCAGTTGAAGCTATATCTAGTGTATTTTGGTTTGCAGTTGGAGCTATATCTAGTGTACTTTCACACTACTCTTCAGCAGACTAGGCACAAGAAGGTGGTGACCCATGTCTACCTGCTCCATGGTCATGGGTCTGCTGTAACTCAGATCCACAGCCAAGAATAGTTTCAATGTAAAAGGTTTACTTCTTTTGAGGTTTTGATTTTGTCTATATGTGGATTCATTTTATATCAGTAGATCTAAGCTGAGAACAACTACTACTAAGCCTTGCTCCATTTGATGCCATAGTACTTTATCATAGATCATCTTTATGTTTAAACCATTAATATTTAAATCTCTTTTAATTGATTCATCTCTAGTTTTCCTAGGCTTCCCTCTATCTCTAATTGTACAACTATCCTCTATATGATCCACTCACTCCCCTAAAAGAGGAGAATAAAAGAAAGGCCAGTTAGTTTGATGTAAAGAATGTTTCAGTTACTATATAAAAGAAAATTCCAGTGATCAAATAATGACAATTACTTTGTATTCCTGGTGTTGGCAGTTTATTGTCTAATAAAAATTTGGTGGGCAATAATCCTGTGGACATCACCAAATTAACTGGTCTTGTTTAAATGTAAGTTTTGGATTCATTTTTAATTGAAGCTACTGATGCCTCATGGTTTGTCTATCAAATTAATGTTGCGGTTAGTGGAGTAATTTTATTCATGGATGCAGATGGCTTGATGGAAATATGTTGAGTGGGTCAATACCAGATTTTACTGGATGCATGGACTTAACGATCATGTAATTGCTGATAAGTTCTTCCCTTAATCACTCTTTGTTAGCTTTCAGCTAACTACAACCATTTTCTCTCGCAGTCATCTTGAGAACAATCAGTTAACATGTCCGCTCCCAGCCTCTTTGGAAAACCTTCCAAATTTGAGGGAACCGTAAGATATCTGGAACTTACATATCAGTTTTCTTGTCAAATTGTAAATTGTTATACTTTTGATACTTCCAATTACGAACTTAGCAATAAGACATATTTCTCACTAGCATCATTCAGTTAATGTTGAACAATATTCATGTTGCTATGATTCATATTCATTTGATTTTGGGACATTATAGATGATGCTTACAATGGTTGCAGGTATGTGCAAAATAATATGTTATCCGGAATAGTACCTTCAGATCTTCTGAGTGAAGATTTGGTCTTGAAGTGAGTAGTATTTGTTACTTTTTAAACAGAATGCAGTATTGTAGATTCAAAAGTAGAGGAAATATTGGCATGTTCCACCTTAAGAGAATTTATTAATATGTACAGAGGATATGATGGATGCTTTTATGATGAGCATAATTCAGCTCAATTCAATTATTATTGTCTTCCAGGTTTTAATCTTTGCATCTGTTTATGTAATGTCTTAATATCTGTTCTGCAATAGTTGATTTACAACTAGAAAAACAAACATTCCTTGTGTGATCAGTTAAGTGTAAGGTCTTGTACTGTCTAGAACATTTGGCCATTATGGCACAAGTGCAAGTGATTTTTCTTTTTTGAATTTTGTAATTCCTCTATATGAATTGTGCCTTCTTCCATGTCACTGGACCAACATCCTGTGAGGCCTTAGATATTTTATTTGGTATACTGTTTTGTTGCTGATTTTCTGCAGGATGAATCATGTTGCTTTGATTGCTTAAATAAATTATGTTGGCAAGTGAGCTAATATCCATACTAATGTTGTATATGAAAATCTGTCTTCATTATAGCTTGACATTCTGCATTACCCTTTTTGAATTGCAAATACTTCAAGGTGTTTATTTTTATCCTTTTCCCCTAAGTTTTCTATTCCCTCTTCCCCATATTTACATGATGACCACTACTTTCATTTGATCCAACACCTACTCTGGAAACATTAATCTTCATAAAAGCAGAAAAAAGAGCCACATGTTTGTGATCATAGGTTCAGTCACTGGGGCTGCGATTCTACTTCTGGCGACTATCGTGTCTTGCTTGTTTATGCATAAAGGAAAGAGAAGATATCACGAGCAGGGTAGGATTATAAATAAGAATTATATATTTTTCCTTTCTGAGATTTGAGATGACAGAACATGATTTATGTCACGACCCGATCTGGGAACGTGACTGGCACGTGAGAAATCTCGTTCTCACGTAAGCTTCGTGACTTGTTAACTATTTCTACATGCATGCTCTATTCATAAAAACCACAAGACATATAAATCACCTATTCTTTAAATTCAAAATAAACAAAATAATTGAAATAATCAGGTCTGCTGATTCATAACCTGTCTCTGAAGTTTGAAACCATAATACAATATAAAACTAGCTTTGCTTCAAAATATTCGTGAAATTAATACAAATATGTCTTTAAATACAAAATATGAATATACCATCATAGTATGCTAAATGCAAAATATGATCTAAGGTTTGGGATCTTGCCTGCATCTACACTGGAGCACTCTAAACTAGAATGATAGCAAGACTCACCATCTGAAGTCTAGTACTGTTGGGAGGAAGGGGGTTGAAGAGAATCCATGACAACTGCTCTATCTGTAAAATAAAGGAAAGAGAGATGGGTGAGTTTTGTTACCAAACTCAAATGAATGAACCTCTACCTGAAACCCCCTTTCATGGGACATCAAAGAATGATGCATAAAATCATAATGATATCAATGATACTCACAAGTATTCATAGTAGATATGTATTCTAATCATCATGTTATAATTCAAAAACAATTTTCTTAACTTACTTTCATATCTGAAATTATATGAACTCATAGTATAGTAGCTCTTAAAGAAACAGTAATCTATGCTGCAGTTCTGCACAATATCTGTGACGTAACAAAACTCTGAATGTGAATCTCTGGTCGTATCTGGGCATTACGTATCGCCGTCCTTAGTGCGACAAAACTTTGAATGCAAATCTCTGGTTACATCTGGGCGTTACGTATTGCCGTCCCCAATGTGACAATAAATTCTCTGGATATAAATCTCTATAATCTCTGGCCTGGGCAACTTGGTACCAAGGTTAATCTGATTAACTATAGATTAACACATGATCTGCTCTATAGCTACCTTTTAACTTAATTAAATACATTCATCCATGTTTGGAAATCTTTAAAACATTTTAATTCTCTACGAGCTGTGAATCTCTATAACTCTCTAACAGTTTGACCTTAGCATGCCTGTGACTATGAAATCATACATGATGATTTCAAGTCCACAGAATATGTGTCCGCCAACTGTTCTGAGTTATACAAAGATTCATGTTCAAAAATCCTTTTATGTCTAAATTTTTAGATTATCCTTTACCAGCAATAAACTCTGATACTCTGAGAGCTATGAATCCACCTGATTCTAACAGTCTGACCTTAGCATATCTGTGGCTATGGAATCATGTCCAAGGGATCACCCTATGTAGACATTTATGATTCCATACCTCCACAGAATATGTAATGTCAAACTGTTTCTAAATCTCATGAAGATTCAAGCTCTAAAACCTTTTAATTATCTAAATCATATTTCAATAATCAAGCTCTTCATGATCAGAAAACTCAATATCATGCTTCAAAATAGCAAAGCTTGCAATAATAATTCTATTTTCTTCTCTACATTGTATCTAGATATAAAACCATTTCATATATATCCAAACTAGTTTCAGAATCCATTAAAACAATTATAAAAGCTTCTAACAATCCTATATATCATCAATTTTACATAAAATCAGTATAACAAATATGGTCCCAGGAGTTTTATCCAAAATCAGTTTCATGCTCTAAAACTAGGAGTTCTAAAACATATAAACGAACAATAAACTCAAACTTCTTTTGCAGAAACCTCCAAAATCAATTAGTAATTGATATCTTTGTGAAAATAATTCTAATGCATAACATAGAGATAACAGATGAGAACCCACTCATCCGGGAGGATAGCATCCACAGGACACTTGGAAGAAAGCGATAGCAATATCTGACCTAGATGCACCAGAGCTCTAAATCATCCTCTAGATAGGCTATCCTCACCCTATTCCTGGTGAAGGAACTGCATGACACAAAATCCATGGAAACAGCCTAAGAAACTTAGAGAATCAAGGAAAAAGGAGCAAAACCAAGAGAACAACATACCTTAAAGCCTTGAAGGATGAAGATTCCAAGCTATACTTGAAGAAATTGGAAGAAAATGAAATTTCTGGGGTGAAAACCACGTTTTTTGGGTAAGAGCTCGAGGTTGGAGGTGAGAATGGGTGTGTGGAGTGTTACGGACCTCAAGTGGGGTTTTTATAGTGTATTGGCCTGTAGCGCTCACCCAGAAAACCAAAAATCGTTCCTTGCTCGCCTTCGTTCTATTATTATTTGCAAACAATCTCGAGAATCTTTCAAGAATCTCTTTAGAATACTTATTTACATTTACTAATTTTAAGTTAATGCTAACTTTAAAACATAAATGTAAACAAGGAAATACCCCCTATTTGGATTCAAATCAAATATCAAAAAAATCAAAATCCCCAACAATTTAGAATCCAAATTTTGTGTTTTAGTTCAAATTCAGGAATTCTTACGATTTTATAAAATCATAGGCCGAAAACGAAAGGTTTAAGAATTTCATAAAATTCATTAAAAATCACTTTTCAACTCATTTTTTCTCTAGGGAACCATTACCGGGACTTTTGATCCCAAAATTATGGCTCTATTATAGAGCCTCTGAGATGTGCGGATTTAGTGAAATCTGGGACTTGAATAATAGATAAAGATGCGCTTTTTGTTTACAGTTAGAAAAAATTTCTAATATTTTTATTTAAAACCTGGGGTATTACAATTTATTTGCTTACCTTCTTCATAGGGCACCTTGTTTCTCACCCCAGGTTTTACAATGTGGCTAAAGAGCATTTGAGGCTTGTTTTTACGGAGGTAGGGGATAACTAGTACCTCATACGCCACCACCAGGTGTAACTTTATATGATGAAGTTCTCTCGTATCTTCAATTCGAAAAGTTAAAATTTTACTTTTTCTCTATCTCTCAAAAAGGGGTTCTAAATTTTTATTTTTATTATTATTTTTAATTAATCCAGATGTTTGTTGCGAATAAGAATTTATTGTTTAGTTTCAAATCATAAAATTAAATTTTAATTTTAAAGGGAAATCAATTTCAGCCCATCTATGATATATATATAAAATGTTTGCGAGCAAGGATTATTCAGGGCTTCGATGATTGACCTATGATATATTTTCCAGGTATGAAATATTTTTGGTTTTTTTTTAGACTTGGGCAATTATTAGTGCCTTTTAAATCTAAGGGTTGTGATTTAATCATGAGCATTTAAAATAGTAATTGATTTAGTTAGTGGGACATGTGATAAACTTTCAGCCACAAGTTATCTAAAGATGCAAGTCTTGTAATTTTATAAGATGAAAGAATCACAATATTTTTCCCGAGTTTTCTTTTTTGGCTGAAAAAATGAAAACATCTACAGCCAATCTCTACCCTTCAAAAGAAGAACGTGGAGAGAGCCTTCTTGAAATCAAAGGCTGAAGTCGAAGTGGCCAATGGCAAAACCGCAATACGTCGTCGTATTGGAGGCGACGATATCATGGTGTCAATCACAGGTGTGGGCGTGAAAGAGAGGCGGCAGAAAGCGAGATAATAACTTGTCTTGATTTAGTTCCCTGATTGGAACACGAGGTCATACTCTCTTCACTTCACGTGTGTTGGGTCTCCTGTCGCGTGAAACAGAGGCGGAAAGCGCCTCTCTCCGATTGGTTCGACAACGCCCACAGCGACAAGTCTCCAACAATGAGGCTTCTCTGCAATTCCACCCACTTGTGTTGCCTCTTAGGTCTCTTATCTTCTTTTGCCTGCAACGAGCAAGACATTGGGAGAAGATGGTTGCGTGGGAGCTTGGTTAGAGGGTTCGAGGCTTGGGTTTGTTGATCACCACCTCCGACAACAAAGGGCACTTTCAGGCTTCTCTGCAATTCCACCCACTCTCTCTCTCTCTCTCTCTCGTTTGCCTCTCCAAGATCTCAAGAAAACGTAAGCCTCTCTCTCTCTGTCTTCGATTTACTTGGCATTTGGTTTGTGAAGATTAAATTCAAGAATTGTTTTCGTTCACAGTTGGACACGTTCATCCCGAACAGATCAGCGATGGCGGAGGCCCTCAAGAAAGAACAAGCGCCTTACCCCTGTTCAAAAGATAAGCACACATTCCCCCCTCTCTCTCTCCTTCTTTCTTTATTTCGCTTCTCTATTTTAACAAGTATATATATATATATAATAAAATCATCAAAACACTTGTGTTGTGCTTTCGTTGTGCTGTGCTATGCTGTGTTGAGCTTTCGTTGTGCTGTGCTGTGCTGTGTTGTGTTGTGTTCTCTCTGTATGTTTTTTCTTTTCTTTCTTGATTCTTTGTTTGTTTTTCCTATTCTGTGCTTGTTTGTTTGTTTGCTCAATGGAAATTCGAACTGTACCTCTCTTGCCCTTCTTCTACGCAAGTGTGTGCAAGTGTATGGATTGGGAAGGAATCCAGTTCTTGATGTGGGGGTCGGGCTCACGGTCAAGAGTTGGCAGTCCTAGTGCAACAGCGGTTGATGTGGGGGTCGGGCTCACGGTCATCCGTTCGCGCCCCTGGTCTATGCACTTTCACATGCATGTCAAGAAGGGGAGGACATGGATCCTACAACCAAAGAGTATGGAACAGCGAAGGAATTGGGTTCTTGATGTGTGGATTGGGCGCACGTCAAGAGTCCAAGCCGGAGCCCGAGCTTTTGATGTGGGGGTTGGGCTCACTGTCATCAGTTCGAGTGCTCTTCAATGTTCCATACTCTTTGCTTCCAAGTATACATGTATTGGTAATGGTTTGTTTCCAAGTATGTGTTTTTCCTTTTATTTTTTTTTGAACTTAATGTGGTACCTTGTAATGAAAAAGAATTCATTAACAATGTAAAGTATTAACAATTTAGAAAAAAAGAATTCATTAATCTATATAGACTATAAAGTGTTAACAATCTATAGACTACAAGATTGTAATGGTTGGTCATTCCCCTATTTTTCAGAGATTGAAGATTTGGCTCAAAATAAATCCAGAAAATTCAGGCTAGTACTTCCAGGACACCCTGATACCAACAAGGCTGTGGTAAATATTGAAGAAAATGCTCAAGGAAAATATCGCCTTTATGAACCAGGGTATACCAATTTGTCCATACCCTTTGTGCTGTCATTTAAACTTGCCAAGACATCTGAATCTTCCAGGGGCCCTCTTCTAAATGCCCTGGAGATAAATAAGTATCTGGAGAAGAGTGGTGGCTCTCCTGATGGTTAGTTGTACTCGTACCATATGATATGTTGTTTGGCAGTTTACAATCGTAGAGTACCTATTTAATATTAGCAACATAAACTGTCCTCATTTCTCAATTAAATCTTCTTCGAAGCATCATAGTTTATTTTTGGTTTGCAGTTGAAGCTATATCTAGTGTAGTATAGTAGTGTGCTTCTACACTACTCTTCTGCAGACTGGGCACAAGAAGGTGGCGACCCATGTCTACCTACTCCATGGTCATGGGTCTGCTGTAACTCAGATCCACAGCCAAGAATAGTTTCAATGTAAAGGTTTACTTCTCTTGAGGTTTAGATTTTGTCTATATGTGGATTCATTTTATATCACTAGGTCTTACCTGAGAACAACAACTACTAAGCCTTGCTCCATTTGATGCCATAGCACTTTATCATAGATCATCTTTCTGTTTAAATCATTAATATTTAAATCTCTTTTAATTGATTCATCTCTAGTTTTTCTAGGCTTCCCTCTATCTCTAATTATACAACTATCCTCTATATGATCCACTCACTCCCCTAAAAGAGGAGAATAAAAGAAAGGTCAGTTAGTTTGATGTAAAGAATGTTTCAGTTACTGTATGAAAAGAAAATTCCAGTGATCTAATGACAATTACTGTGTTTGTGGTGTTGGTAGTTTTATGTCTAATAAAAATTTGTCAGGCAATATTCCTGGGGACATCACCAAATTGACTGGTCTTGTTGAAATGTAAGTTTTAGATTCGTTTTTGACTGAAGCTACTGATGCCTCATGGTTTGTCTATCAACCTAATGTTGTGGTTAGTAGAGTAATTTTATTCATAGATGCAGATGGCTTGATGGAAATATGTTGAGTGGGTCAATACCAGATTTTACTGGATGCATCGACTTAAAGATCATGTAATTGCTGATAAGTTCTTCCCTTAACCACTCTGTTAGCTTTCAGCTAACTACAACCATTTTCTCTTGCAGGCATCTTGGGAACAACCAGTTAACAGGTCCGCTCCCAGCCTCTTTGGCAAACCTTCCAAATTTGAGGGAACTGTAAGATATCTGGAACTTACATATCAGTTTTCTTGTCAAATTGTAAATTGTTATATTTTGATACTTTCAACTATGAACTTCGCAATAAAATATATTTCTCACTAGCATCATTCAGTTAATGTTTAACAATATTAATGTTGCTATGATTCATATTCATTTGACTTTGGTACTAATAGAAGCTAACAAAGATAAACAGAAGCAGGTATGTATGAATACTGTATATTAAACTGGAAAATGCAGAAAGAAGGAATAAGCAACAACCACAAAAGAGTAAGGCCTTGAGCATTAAAGCAGCTCACTCTCCCAATGCCTAGCCTAACAGAATTTTTACCCTCAATACATCACCGCTAGGAGAATTATACTCCTCTCTCCCTACAACCCATGTGTCCGCTACTCCTAGCCTATGACTTGAAACCGTTATGCCTTCATTCCCACAGAGGCCCCACAATAATTTTTCCCCACTAACAGAATTAGTTAGCCACCCCATTGCCTATACTACCCCTGTGCTTTCTCTTTTTGTAAACTATGATAGGATTTGCAAACTTTTCTTTGACAATACCCCCTTCTTGAACTACCACCTTGTCCTCAAGGTGGAATTCAGGAAAGTTCAGCTTGGTATGTGCTGCTAACTCCCAGCTGCTTTCAAACTGGGGAAGGTCTTTCCAACTAATCAGCACCTCCTTATCCCCTTGTTCATTTTCTCGGGTAGCCAAAACAGCTTCTGGCTGCACCTTCAGTTCCCACCCATCAGTTAGCCCTTGTGGCAATGGTTGGCATTTTCCTTCCGATGCCAAACATTTCTTGAGTAGTGACACATGAAAAACTGGATGCACCAGCGAATCGGAAGGAAGTAGTAACTTGTAGGCAACTTTCCCTATTTGTTCAATGATCTCAAATGGCCCATAGTATCGGGAACTTAATTTCTGGTTGACGCGGTTGGCTAAAGTCTTCATCCTATATGGTTGGATCTTCCGAAATACCTTTTCTTCTACTTCGAATTCCACTTCTCTTCTTTTCTAGTCGGCTTGGATCTTCGTCCTTTCTTGAGGTTTGTTCAAATACCATTTCAATTCTTCAATCATAGTGTTTCTTTCTGCCATTAATTGATTGACATTGTCCACTGTTGAGGGCATAATATCCCCCTTAATGAGGGTAGGGGGGTCCCTCCCATACAGGACCTTAAATGGGGATGCGTGTGCAGCAGAATGATAGGTAGTATTAAACCAAAGTTCAGCCCAAGGTAGCCATTTACTCCACTGTCTTGGTCTGATTCCAGCAAAGCACCTTAGATAAGTCTCTAAACATCTATTCACCACCTCCGTTTGCCCATCCGTTTGTGCATGATATGCTGAACTGAATTTCAATTTCGTTACTGCCTGCTTAAAGAGCGCAGACCAGAAATTACTCATGAAAATACGATCACGGTCTGTAACAATGGAGGATGGAAAACCATGCAAACATACTACCTCTTTGATAAATAACTCAGCCACCATTTTGGCTGTATAAGGGTGATTTAGTCCCAAAAAATGGGCATATTTAGAGAGCCGATCGACCACTACTGAAATTGTATCCATCCCTTGGGCCTTAGGTAGTCCCCCTAATAAAATCCATTGAAATATCCTAATAGGCCGTGCTGTAGTGTTAGAACGATGATAAGCTCATATATCACTGATGTGAATACAAACTAAGAAATATGATTGATACTGAAGAACTAAGACAAAAGGTTCTGAGTATATAGCCACTCAGCAGCTCCCAGTAGGTAACTAAAAACCTCCAACCCTTAAATTATTCCTAATAATCATTATATACTAACTCATAACAGAAACTCCAAATTATCCCTAACAGCAATTATCTAACTTATAACAGAACTCCCTATTCCTACGCCTAGTAAAACTACTAGAACAGTTAAGCTAATGACCCTAGGGATTTCCCACTGCTGAGTCATCCATCATTCTTCCTAAACTGCCCCTTTTTTTTCTTTCTTTTGTAAACTTTCAATGAATTAGGGAATTTATCTCTAACAATACCCCCTTCTTGAAGTACCACCTTGTCCTCAAGGTGGAATTCAGGAAAATGCTGCTCTATGTCAGTAGCCAACTCCCAAGTGCTTTCAAATTCTGGTAGGTCTTTCCACTGAACCAGTACCTCCTTTTCTCCTTGATCATTCAACTTTGTTGCCAGCACTGATGCTGGTTGTACCTTTAACTCCCATTCTTCGGTTAGCTCCTTAGGTAGCGGTTGGCATTTGCTTTCAGGAGCCACGCATTTCTTGAGTAACGATACATGGAATACTGGATGCACTGCAGATTCAGGGGGAAGTAGCAATTTATAGGCAACCTTTCCAATCTTCTCACTGATCTCAAAAGGACCGTAGAATCGGGGACTCAACTTCTGATTAACACGTTTGGCTAGAGATTTCAATCGATATGGTTGAATCTTCAAATATACCATGTCCCCAACCTCGTATTCAACCTCTCTTCTTTTCTGGTCTGCCTGGGATTTCATCCTAGATTGAGCTTTGTTTAAATTCCACTTCAATTCTTCTAGAATAGAATTCCTCTTAGCCAAGAGCTGATTTACTTCTTCAACAGCCGAAGGTGTCACATCCCCCCTGGTCAAAACTGGTGGCTCCCTTCCGTACAGAATTTGGAAAGGAGAAGTATTTATAGCTGAATGGAAGGTGGTGTTAAACCACAATTCAGCCCAAGATAGCCATTTACTCCATTGCTTTGGCTTAGTGCTGGAAAAACACCCGAGATAGGTTTCCAAACACCTATTCACTACTTCTGTTTGTCCATCCGTTTGTGGATGATAAGCGGAGCTATATTTCAACTTAGTTCCTGCTTGTTTGAACAATTCCGTCCAGAAGGAACTCATAAACACCCTGTCACGATCTGTCACTATGGAGGAGGGAAATCCATGCAATCGTACGATCTCTTTAATGAAAAGGCTTGCCACCTCTTTGGCTGAATATGGATGACTTAATCCCACAAAATGGACAAACTTAGATAGTCTATCCACCACCACCAGTATAGTATCCAAACCTTGGCTTTTTGGAAGTCCTCCTATGAAATCCATGGAAATGTCTTCCCATACTTTAGAAGGAATTGGCAGGGGTTGGAGAAGGCCAGCTGGAGATAAAGTCTGGTATTTATTCCTATTGCACACCTCACATTCTTGAACATACTTCTGAATTTTCTGCCTCATTCCTTCCCACCAAACTAACCCATAAATTCTTTTATAAGTTCTGAAAAATCCCGAATGCCCTCCCAAGACTGAATCATGGAATTCTTGCAAAATCACTTGAATTCTAGGGGAGTCTTTAGGAATGACCACCCTTCCTTTGTAATATAGCCTGCCTCTTCTAAGTTCATAGCCTTCGGGTTCATTCTTTCCTTCAATCAGCCCTTGTATGACTTTCTTCAGCTTTTCATCTGCTTGTACCTCGTCTTCCAAGCCTTCCCAATTCTGAAAAGTAACAGAGGAGATTGCTCCCATACAATTTCTCCTTGATAGTGCATCAGTAGCGCCATTTTCCTTACCTACCTTATAAATTATCTCGAAGTCAAAACCCAACAACTTGGTTATCCATTTCTGTTGTCCCTCTCCTGTTAGTTGCTGGTCCACCAGATGCTTCAAGCTTTTCTGGTCAGAGTGCACAATAAATTTTCTGCCCAGTAGATAGTGTTTCCACTTTTGCACGGCCATGACTATAGCCATAAGTTCTTTCTCATAAACTGATTTTAGCTGGGCCTTATCGGACAGCTTTTGGCTCAGGTATGCTATTGGTCTCCCATCTTGCATTAAAACCGCCCCTACACCTTTCCCTGAGGCGTCTGCTTCCACAACAAAAGTCTTCTCAAAATTTGGGGCTGCCAATACAGGTAAGGTGGTCATGGTCTCCTTTAATTTATCAAATGCTGACTGAGCTTCGATATTCCAATGAAAGCTGTCCTTCTTCAGCAGCTGAGTCAGGGGCCATGCAATTTTCCCGTAGCCTTCAACGAATTTGCGGTAATACCCCGTGATCCCCAAAAATCCTCTAAGTCCTTTCAAGTTAGTAGGAGTTGGCCAAGCCACCATTGCCTCTATTTTCTTGGGGTCAGCTTTAACACCCTCACCAGAAATTACATGCCCCAAATATTCAATTTCGGCTTGGCCAAAGGAACACTTTTTCTTGTTGATAAAGAGCCTATTTTGCCTCAGCACTTCCATCACCTTCTGTAGGTGCTCCCTGTGCTCCTTGACTGTTTGGCTATAAACAAGGATATCATCAAAGAATACCAACACAAAACGTCTCAAGAATGGCCTGAGAATTTCGTTCATAAGAGCCTGAAAGGTAGAAGGTGCATTGGTGAGCCCGAATGGCATTACCAAGAACTCGTAGTGTCCCTCATGGGTGCGAAATGCTGTTTTCTCCACGTCTTTCTCCTTCATTTTGATTTGGTGATAGCCTGACTTCAGGTCCAGCTTTGAGAAAATTTGTGCTCCTCCCAGTTCATCCAAGAGCTCATCAATTACAGGTATTGGAAATTTATCGGGAATAGTAACTTTGTTCAAAGCTCGATAATCAACACAAAAACGCCAACCTCCGTCTTTTTTCTTCACCAGTATGACTGGACTCGAGTAGGGACTTGTGCTTGGTCTGATGATTCCAGAGGTCATCATCTCGCCAATGATCTTCTCAATCTCATTCTTCTGAAAGTACGAATATTTATAAGGCCTGATGTTGGGTATGTTTGCACCTTCCTTCAATGTGATGGAATGGTCTTGAGGCCGTGGGGGTGGCAACCCCTCTGGTAGATGACAAATATCTTCAAATTGCTGTAACAATTGCTGGAACTCTTCTGGTACGGCTACTTCGGAACTTGGCCTCTTCCCTGAGTCTTTGACTGCTTCTTCGGCACACGGGGTGACAAGATACCCTTCTCCATCTGCCTTCAATGCTTTTAAGGTGGTCCTCCATGAAACTCTAGCTGCACCCAGGGATGGGTCTCCTTGAATGTGCCTCCATTCATCCCCGATTTTCCAGTAGATATTTAGCTTCTGGAAATTAGCTCTAATATCCCCCAACCCAGCGATCCATCCATAACCCAACACCACATCCGCGCTCCCCAGTCCAAGAACAAAAAAGGACTGGGTAATACGAATTCCTTGGATCTCCATCTCCAAATCCTCACAAACTCCCATGCCTAGTCGAACCTCTCCCGTTCCCACCTCCACCGTAAAAGGGACGTTTTTGCGTGTTAGCTGTAGGCGATCAGCTAGTTGATCGGAGATGAAGTTTGCGTCCGCCCCAGTATCTATTAAAATGATGACTTCTGTGCCCCCCACCTTACCGATTACCTTGAAGGACTTATTGAGAGTTGTAAAACCTTGAAGGCTGTTGACTGTGAGATGGAGAGATTTCATTGACAGCTCCGATTCTTGCTCGCTATCACTGTGATCATCGCCCCTCTCTCCTGCACTCGTCTCGGTTTCTGAGTCTTCAAGTAAGACCAGCTTATAGTGTTTGAGTTTACAAACATGATCGCGGCTCCATCTATCTCCATATTTGAAACAGAGCCCTTTGCGAGTCCGGTCTTGTAGTTCTTCTTGGGAGAGATGTCGGCTGGTGCTATTGCTGCCACCTACCCCCTCCACGTGTTTTGTTGAAGTTTGAGGCAGAGTGTCTTTAATTCCATCACTCTTAGACGAGAAATGTGAAGGTTTGTAAGTATTTGGGCCTTTAGCAAGACCCAATGTCCTTTCTGGTGGCCCAACTCCTCCTCCACGCCACTCTTTGTTACGCTCCTCCAAGAGTAAAGCTCGGTCTTTCACTTCAGCAAGAGAGCCCAGGTCCAAGCTCTTAATTTCAGCCTGAAGTCCGCCTTTGAGTCCATTGAGAAATATACCACGGAGTAGCTCACGATCCATATGCTTCATTGGGCCTGAGACCCGCTCGAATTCCTCAATATAATCCATAACGGAGCCCACTTGCCGGAGGCGCAAGAGAGGCCCATATGGATCACGCACCAATCCAGGTTGAAAGCGGCATGTGAGCCCGTCGCGGAAAGAACGCCAAGAGGGGAACTGGGTTTGCTCTTCCCAAACTTGATACCAGTACAGGGCCTTCCCTTCCAAAGCGAGAACCACCACGTCGAGTTTCTCTTCCCCTTCAATGCCGTGGACGCGAAAATAGCGATCTATTTTCACGAGCCAGCCCAAGACGTCATCGCCAGAGAAGAGTGGCAGCTCCACCTTACGATCGAGGTCGCGTCGTGGAGGAAGGGGACTATCGTGATAACGGTGAGGCGATCGGTCCGGCCACGGTGGTCGTCCCCAGCGGCGATGGCCCGCGACGGAATGGGGGGGGGCTCCGATCATCACGGTCGCGGGACCGCGAGTCACGATGCCTTCTGTGAGGGGAAGAAAGGGTCGGGGTGCGCCCTCGGTCCCCACCGGAGCCTTCGTTCCAACGGTCATCAGAGCCAACCCGGAGCGGCAACCGGCGTGGTGGTGATTGGCCGCGCGAGCGATGGCGGCGGTTGTCCTTCCTCTCGATCAGGTGGACTACTTGATCGATCCTCTTCCCCAGCTCAGCGATTTGTTCTTCCATGTGTAGCGGCAGCCCAGAAAATGGGTCCACACTTCCCAGAATCGGAGGATCACGATACCAATTAATAGGCCGTGCTGTAGTGTTAGAACGATGATAAGCTCATATATCACTGATGTGAATACAAACTAAGAAATATGATTGATATTGAAGAACTAAGACAAAAGGTTCTGAGTATATAGCCACTTAGCAGCTCCCAGTAGGTAACTAAAAACCTCCAACCCTTAAATTATTCCTAATAATCATTATATACTAACTCATAACAGAAACTCCAAATTATCCCTAACAAAGAATTATCTAACTTATAATGTAACTCCCTATTCCTACGCCTAGTAAAACTACCGAACAGTTAAGCTAATGACCCTAGGGATTTCCATCTTTGAGTCATCCATCATTCTTCCTAAACTGCCCTTTTTTTCTTCCTTTTGTAAACTTTCAATGAATTAGGGAATTTATCTCTAACATATCCTCCCACACATGTGAAGGAATTGGCAAAGGCTGCAAAAGACTTGCTGGGGATAATGTAAGATATTTATTCTCGCAAGTCTCACACTTTGGATATATCTTTGAATTGTTTGTTTCATCCCCTCCCACCAAACCAGTCTAGAAATCCTCTTATAAGTCCTGAAAAAACCTGAATGTCCTCCTAATACTGAATCATGAAATTCTTGCAATATTTGCTGAATTCTGGGAGAGCTTTTAGGAATAACAATCCTTCCCTTGTAGTGCAGTCTTCCTTGCTTTAGTTCATAACTTGCTGGTCCCTCAATTCCTCCCAGCAACCTTTCGATGGTCTTCCTTGGGTACGCATCAGCCTGTACTTCTTCATCCAGTCCTTCCCATTCCTGGAAAGTTACTGAAGATATCGAATCTAAGTTGGTTCACCTGGAGAGGGCATCTGCCGCACTATTCTCTTTTCCTTCTTTATATCTTATCTCAAAATCAAAACCCAACAGCCTAGTTATCCATTTTTGCTGACCTTCCCCCATCAATTGCTGATCCACTAGGTGTCTTAAATCCTTCTGGTTTGAGCGGATTATGAATTTTCTACCCAGTGGATTATGAATTTTCTACCCAGCAGATAATGTCTCCATTTTTGAACTGCCATTACAATAGCCATAAGCTCCCTCTCATAAATCGACTTCTGCTATGCTCTGTCTGATAATTTCTGGCTCATGTATGCCACTGGTTTCCCTTCCTGCATTAATACAGCCCTAATTCCCTTCCTCAATGCATCAGCTTCTATCACAAAGTCTTTTCCAAATTTGGGAACAGCCAAACCAGAAGAGTAGTTATAGCCTTCTTCAACTTTTCAAAGGCTGACTGAGCCTCCAGTCCCCAATGAAAACAATCCTTCTTGAGGAGTTGTGTCAAGGGCCAAGCAATCCTCCCATAACCCTTCACGAACCTACGGTAATAGCCTGTAATGCCCAAGAATCCTCCCAGCCCTTTCAAATCAGTGGGTATTGGCCATGCTATCATTGATTCAACCTTCTTCGGGTTTGCCTTCACCCCTTTTCCAGATATCAGATGACCTAGATATTCAATTTCTTTTCGACCAAACGAGCATTTCTTTTTATTGATAAAAAGACTATTTCTACGCAACAACTCCAACGCCTTTTGTAAATGCTCCCAGTGCTCATCCTTAGACTTACTATAAATGAGGATGTCATCAAAGAATACAAGGGTGAATTGTCTTAGGAAGGGCTTCAAAACGGTGTTCATCAGTGCTTGGAACGTTGAAGGAGCATTAGTGAGCCTGAATGGCATCATTAAAAATTCATAATGTCCTTCATGCGTTCTAAAGGCTGTCTTCTCCACGTTAGCTTCCTTCATCCTAATTTGGTGGTACCCTGACTTCAGGTCCAGTTTTGAGAGAATCCGAGCTCCCCCTAACATATCCAGCAGCTCATCTATGACTGGAATTGGGAATTTATCTGGGATTGTCACCTTGTTCAAGGCCCTATAGTCTATGCAAAAACGCCATCCTCCATCCTTTTTCTTTACCAAAATTACTGGGCTAGAATATGGACTCGTACTGGGTCTGATAATCCCCGAAGATAGCATTTCGCCCACAATTTTCTCAATTTCATTCTTTTGAAAATAAGGATACCTGTAAGGTCGTATGTTAGGTATATTGGCTCTTTCCTTCAGCGTGATGGAATGATTCTGAGACCTTGGGGGAGGTAATCCTTCAGGAAACTCGCAAATATCTTCATACTGGGACAACAAACTTTGAAGTTTATCAGACATTGTCTCTATTTTAGGGGTAACGAGAATCCCTTGCTCCTTGCTCTCCACTGGAATACACGATGCCACCATATACCTTTCACCATCAGCTCTCAACTCCTTCAATGTAGTCTTCCAGGAAACCTAGGCTGTGCTCAAAGATGGTTCCCCATGGATGTGTTTCCATTCCTCCCCTTCTCTCCATTGAATGTATTGCTTCTGAAAATTAGCTCTGATGTCCCCTAAGCTAGCTATCTAGCTATAGCCCCAAACCATATTCGCACTTCCCAATTCAAGGACAAAGAACGATTGAGAGATGTGATTATCTTGAATTTCTACCTTTAATTCCTCGTACAACCCCCACCTCGCTTGATGTCCCATGTGCCCACTTCCACGGTGAAAGAAACATTTCTTCGTCGCAGTTGAAGGTGCTTAGCCAATGGTGCAGCCACAAAATTTGCGTAAGCTCTTGTGTCTATTAATATGACCACCTCGGTCTCCCCCACTTTCCCCTTTCTTTAAACGACTTGTTAATTGTGATGAATCCTTAGAGACTAGTAAACGTTAAATGCAGGGATTTCATGGCTAATCCAGCTTCTTCCTCGTCGGGTTGGTCTCCCTCTTCTTCATGTGGTTCTTTTGCGTCAGAGTCCTCTATGAGCACCATTTTGTTGTGTTTCAGCTTGCACACATGCTCTCTGTCCCACCTTTCCCCGCACTTGAAACAGAGGCCTTTGCGGCTTCGATCCTGTAGCTCTTCTTGGGTTAAACGGCGTCCAGCTCCGCCACTTATCCCTTCGGGGCCATGCGTCCCATCACTTGTCCCAACCTCTCGCATCATGCCGCTTTTGGGTATAACAGGGGAGAACTTATGAATGATTTCGCCTTTTGTCTGGCCCAATGTCTTTTCAGAAGGCCCAAGACCCCCACTACTCCATTCCTTGTTACGCTCTTCTATTAATAGGGCTCTGTCTTTTACTTCAGCTAAAGTGCCCAAATCAAGTCTCTTCAATTCGGCCCTCAAATTACCCTTCAGCTCATTGAGAAAAATCCCCTTGAGAACTTCATGGTCCAACTCGTGCATTGGGCCTAAGATACGCTCAAATTCATTAATGTAATCCAAGACTGAGCCCACCTGTTTCAAGTGCAATAGGGGTCCGTAGACCCAACCCGGTTGGAATATTTGCGTGGTACCTTCCCTGAAAAACCTCCATGAAGGAAACTGAGTTTGCTCCTCCTAGACCTAGTACCAGGACAATGCGCGCCCCTCCAATGCCAGAACCACCACTTCGAATTTCTCATCCCCTTCAATCCCATTGATTCGAAAATATCAGTCAATCTTCACCAACCAACGCATAACATCATCGTCGGCAAAGATGGGGAGCTCCATTTTCTGATCCCGATTGCGGTGGTGAGGAGGAGGACTGTTCGCATATCGATAACGTGGTCGGTTAGGCCACGGTTGTCGTTCCCAGTGGCAATGACCATCAAGGGAGTGAGGGGAACTTCGATCATGAGATCGCGATTCACATTGCTCATTGTGTGGGGAAGAAGAGGAGTGATGTTCCCCTTGATACCCTTGAGAACCCTTATTACAGCGGTCATTCGAGCCAACTCGGAAAGATTGCCGTCGTGGCGGCAGTGATTGACCACGCGAACGGTGTCCGTGACCCTCCTTCCTCTCCAGCAATTGTGTCAGTGAGAGTGTCTCTGAGGTTGGAGACATGGGAACTGAGTTATTCATGCTAGAAGGCACAGTGACAGTAGTGGCATCTGCTTGTTCCTCAATGGCACCCCAGAAGATAGACGCTTTTCCATTTTAGAGGACTATGAGATGCACTAATTTCTAGAAATATTGAATTATATCATTTCAGTAAATCCATCATTAGCACAGCACTCCACCCTTGTCTCTATGAATGGAAAGATTGGTTCTAAAGATATAGAACAAGTGGGTTTATTAGCAATGTTTATTTTGGGGTTTATTGTTTTTATATATGTTTGCTAATGTATATATAAGATTAGTTAATTCATTTTAGTTAATTTACTCATGGTTGAATCATAAAGTTATCTTGTCCCTAGTTGTAGGAAGCTGACAAAAAGTTACCTAAGTTACTGGACTGTGTTTCATTTCTAGCTTATTTAGTTATTTTTGGAATTCTTGGGATAATATGCTAACCTCCTACCTTTTATTTATTTATTTATTTATTTTTCCTATTTTTGCTAATTGGTATAGGTTATGCTTGAAAAAACTGTCAAATGCCTAGACCTATGTTTGATAAATTAGGAGGAACAATTTCCCAAGACTTTATTTTGAATTGTTTTACTAATAATTTTATTTTTGTTAGAATCCAATCTTTAAATGACATATAGCGGATCCCATTTCATGAGATGCCATACATCCAAAAGCAAAACAACTTGTTTTGTTCTCTTTCTTGATGCCTTAAAAGTCTTATTATGGTCTTCTTTTTTGTAAGAGTGATTCTTGCATTTAGATCCATTAACTTCATTTAACATACAGTCACTTATAAATGAGTTATATCCACTTGTATGTGACCGTATCTCAATTTGAGCTAGTAAATGTGTTCATCCAAAAAAAAAAATCCAAAAACTTAAGGGTCTATTTGGTTTGAGTTTTCAGTTTTCAATTTTCATTTTCTGTTTTTCAGATTTTGTAAAGGAAATACTAAAAATTTTGTAAACTACAAATTCCAGTTTTCAATTTCATTTCTAATTTTCAGTATTTCCTTAATAATAATTACTCCATTGTGTGTATTGCTTTGTTCCAATATGTTGAGTACTAAGTAAGTGGGTGAACTATATGTTCAATGATGTGTAGAAATACATCACCTGCATTTAATCTATTACATTTTCTAATTCTTAACTGTAAAACTTCTCCATGCGTGAGAATTGAAAGGTCATTTACAGTTGGTTATTTTGATTTTCCATACAGCCTCAGCGTGTAATATGTAGAGGATTACAACAATAGCACATTAATTAGATGATACACAACAATTTCCAATAAAAATGAATGCAGTATTGGTTATTTATGGTATAATATTTTGTTCAGTAATATAACAATCTTGAAACTGAAAGGTCTCATTAGAAGATGAGATTATTTGTTTATTGCTCTTGCATCTCGATACTTTATCTTTTTATAGAAACGCTATTTTGACACCCAGGTTGGGTGTCTATAAACAGCCACCGTATCTCCTTATAGCGGGTGTGCACATGGAGAAATTAAAAAGAGCACACCATAGTGCAATCCAAAACTTCATTTTCACTTCACTTTGCTCCTTTCCCTCGCGCACGGCACCCTCTCCCTCCTCTTCACTTTACTCCCACACACAGCACCCTATGTTTCCTTCTATCCTCTCAAGCTCCGTAGCTCACTCTTCTTTTCAACATTGCCATAGCAATAAGTTCCCTCATAATCGCTCACTCTCGGTGCCTATCTCTGTCGAACCCCTCTACCGGGTTGTGCTTCCAAGAATTGGGCGCACGTCAAGAGTCCAAGTCCGAGCAAGAGCTTTTGATGTGGGGGCTGGGCTCACGGTCATTAGTTCGAGTTCTGTTCAATGTTCCACACTCTTTGCTTCCAAGTATACATGTATTTTTAAAGGTTCGTTTCCAAGCAAAGTTGTCAATGGCGGATGGCGGCTCATGGCGATAGACCAAAAATCCGCCATTTATGCCCGCCATAAGACTGCCATGGCGCCGCTATTGCCGCCATAATGTACAAATTTTCTCATGGCGGAGGGGCCAAAATCCGCCATGCCATGGCGTCGCCATGGCCGCCATTTGACAACACTGTTTCCAAGTATGTTTTTTTTATTTTTAATTTTTTAATTTTGAACTTAATGTGGTACCTTGTGATGAAAACCTGCTGCATCATTAATTGGTTCATAGCTAATCTTCCTCACTTCCTTTTTTTTTTTTAACTTTTTCTGTTGATGTTATCCTTCATTTATGTTGTTTCCCTTTTCTTTTCCTTCTTTTAGTGTTTTGGAAGCAATTTTCATTGCCGGTCAAGGTAATGTTTCTTTCTTGGCATTATGTTTCGTACATTTCATTATTATTATGTTTGTTCCTTTTATGTTGGTAATAGTGTGGTATTCTTCCCTTTGTTTGGTTCTATATTTTTCATTATTGTTATTTCCATTCCCTTCATTTTCTTTGATTTATGCTTATAATATGGTTTTGTCGCTGCTGCATGTGCAACACTTGTTTTTGTTATCATCAAAGAAAGTGCTGTGGAAGGAAATGAAGAACTTAAGTTCCTATGAGATGTTTGTGTAACATATCCCTAAGGTTTGTGAGTTAAACACATATCCCATGTTTTCTGTCTTCAGTTTTGCTGCACTTTATTTGGCCCATGGAATTGATTGGTCTTTGGACTTCTGAAGTTACTAAACTACTGAAGTATCATCCCACCCTTGTACAGGGAGTGATTGGCGAGACAAGACTTGCTTTAGAACAGAAATGTATGCAAGCAAACCTCCATGCCAGGTAAATCCTTTTCTCATTACTGCTGAAGTTATATTCTCCTTTTCTCAGTACAACCAACACTTATCATATTCCTGAGCCATCTCTATGGCCAAGCATTGTTTCAATTCCATTACCACTTCACTCATGGCGTGCCGATTTGTGGAAGTTGGAGCCACACAAGCCATTGCAGTATCTAAGGCTCTTTTAGCAGAATTAGCCTCAAATGTTTCTTGTAATCTTGGATGAGTGTTGTTAAATATCGGCCATGGCGTGGCGGAATTTGAGGGTGCCGCCATGTGAAAGTGAATGGCATTGCGGGCGTGGCGGCCACAATTTAGGTGGCGGCGTGGCAGAAAATGCCCGGAAAAAACCCTTCTTTCTTAAATTCCTCTCATTTCTGCACTTCTCCGGGACACCATTGCCGTCGCCAGCGGCGGCCACCACCCAGCATGGTCCTTCCTCTTCTCCTCCTCTGGTCCGTTTTCTTCTTCTCCTCTCGTCGCGCAACTGAGCTCTCTCTTCCTCACACACGAGCTCCCTCCTGTCTATGCGCGGCTGCTGATTTTGCCTCCTCCCAAGCCTCCGCTGGCCGTCGCACAACCTTTGGCTGTCGGTCTCCACTATTCGCATCTGCCTGCCCTGCGTTTTCTCTTCACTGTCTCTGCTTCTTTCTTTTTGATTTTCTGGGGTCAGATATTCAGATCTCAGATCTAGCTTTATTTCTCTCTCTTTGGGTTTTGCATTGCTTGATAAATGGGTGGATATCTTTGACACGTGTGTGGGTTATATTTTTGAGTATGGAGTGTGGTTTATTTTTTCGGTCAAGGTCATGGGTGTGGATTAGGGTGTGTGGTTTTTCTTGGGTTTTCATTTTTGTTTTTGGGTGTGGGCCATGTGTCTTGTGTTAGTGTTCTGTTTTTTCTTTTGGGCAGAATACTGTTTGTATTTTCTTAAGATTAAAAACTTTTTCTGACCTCAAATAAAATTCAAAACTACCACATATTTTTGTTTATTTTTCATTAGGCATTATTTGAAGACAAAAAATATGTCAAGGGGAGGAGCTAATGAATGAATTAGGATGTTAATTGTGTATTTGTGGCTTTGATTATCTTTGAGGCCTTGATTATGCTTTATGTTTTTGTATTTTATTTTTTTTATATATATTTTTATATATTCTTTAGTCCGCCATGGCTTTTGCCATAACCCGCAACGCCATCCACCATATTTTTATGGCGGTTTTTTGGCTCACAGCCATAAACCGCCATCCGCCATTGACAACCTTGTCTTGGATCCATAATATCACTAATCCCCCTCTCAAGCGGCATAGAACAAACCCATTGGGTGATGTGAGTTTTCTCTTCAGTTTTAGTGATATCAGGCTCGCCAGTAATTAGCTCAAGTAAAACAGCTCCAAAGCTATAAACTTCACTTTCTTTATTCAACCTGTTTGTTACACAGTACCTGCATGACATAGATAGATGCTCCAAATCAATCTTGACTATAAGCACTAACAATCTGTAAAAAAGAAAAAAGAAAAAAGAATTCATTAATCTGTAGACTATAAAGTGTTAACAATCTATAGACTATTAAGATTGTAGCAATAACTCACTGAGGGTCAACATTGCCTGGCGTGCCAACAACAATTGCTCTTATAGCATATTTTTCTCTCTGAAAAAAAAGAATCAGCTTTACCTTTCTTTTTTTTCCCCCCTTCCTTTTCTTGAGAAGGAAGCAGAGATTGACCGCCTACTCTACTCGTCCCATTCTTTCTTAAACCAACTAACAAAGTCTCTTCTGCAAATCCGAGGGAGCCTCCCCTTGTACGTCACAGTCCTACGTCCTTAAACCCGAAATCCCTAGAAAGCCCGCTGCCCCCTTTCCCCCGGCGAAAGTCTACTAATCCCAGAAAACATGAGTTGTGGAAGCGGTGGTGGGTACGATCATCACAACACTATTTTCTCCCCTGAGGGTCGCCTCCTCCAGGTTGGTAAGTAACTAACTTCTCTCCTCTCCTCTCTCCTGTTCTACTTTCCCGACCTGTGTTGAAGGCGCAACAGTCACATTTAATTGTCATGTTCAACATGTTCTGATTCTGATTGCTCACTTTGCATGTACCATATAGGTTAACGTATTCAAAATCTTGAAAAAAATGTAACATTTTAGGGCTTGTTTAGTTTGAGTTTCTAGTTTTCATTTTTAGTTTTCCAGTTTTCAGGATTTTGTGAAGGAAAAACTAAAAATTGGAAATGAAAACTGAAAAATGGATTTGTAATTTTCAGAATTTTTCAGTATTTTCTTTATAAAATCTGGAAAATTGAAAAACTGAAAATGAAACTGAATATTGGAAACTCAAACCAAATAGGCCCCTAACCTTTTTGATTAGATCCGAATACTTTCTCTGAGTTATCTTTGCTTTGTGCTATCCCAATCGGTCATCCCAAATCTTTAAAGTGAACATACTGCACATTACTGAACATAAATAGATTTTGGGAGCAATTATTATGTGCGTGAACATGTGTAACTTTTGTGCTATGAAAATAGTTTTTCTATTTGCTTTGAACAGCTAATGACTATGCTTATTTAACGTGTGCTAGAATCCCCTCTAAAAATTGTATTTCGCCATTCGCTAGTGTGAAGAAGGCATTCATGATTTTTGAGTTTTGCCATACTTCATGATGCATAGTTATAGTAAATGCAAGTCATTTAAAATTCAAAATCAAATTAGGTTATTATCAATGATCAATTTTGAGCTTTTAACTGTCTTTCCCCGGTATTATTTGAAGCCTAAACGGACGGTTTGCTTTGATGGAGAAGTTTTTTATGATTTTTTTGGATATGTGCTCTTTAATATATACTAGGGATGTTTTTCGTGTGAACTTGAATAAACAAATGGAGTGCTATTAGTCCTTCTTGAATGTCGATGGGTTTATTATAATTATTGTTGGTGGAGTGGTGAAGGTAGGTTGGTTCAAGCAATTGGGGGTTTCGTTCAATTTGAGTGGATGACGGACAATTTATATTCTTGATACTCTTCAATGTTTCGAGTTTTCTTTTTGTTTTGACTACACTTTATAAAGCATTATTATGACAGGAGGGTGGCAATTGTAATTGTTGCATGAATCTAAATTGATTGTGTCACTTATATGTGTGATTTTCCCTTAAAAGTGTTATATGACACTCAATGTAATGAGCCTTAGTTAACATATTCCCAGTGTTTTGAAAATTTGCTTTTGGCTTTTTGGGAAAAAGTTGATTAATTTGGTAGGCTGTGGTATTCTGAATTGTGGACTTTTGAATTAATGTAACAGAGTATGCTTTCAAGGCTGTTAAGGCTGCTGGGATCATCACCTCAATTGGTGTCTGAGGAAAGGATACAGTTTGTGTTGTCACACAAAAAAAGGTTCCGATGAGCACAAGAAGTTAGTTCTTAGATCGGTCTTTTGCTTGTATGAATATTTCAACTGCTTATTTTGTGAAGCTCAATGCAGGAAAAGCTATTGGATCAAACAAGTGTTACACATTTGTTTCCCATGATCCCATCACAAAGTATCTTGGTTTATTGGCAACTGGCATGACAGGTTTATCTTTCATCATTTCTTTTCAGCATTTCTTTGTTACAGATGCTTGTGAACTTTGTTTTTGAACTTTGATATGTTGGGAACTTCTTTTATTTAAATTAGAGAAAATAAATATTTTGTATACAAACATATTCTTAACAAAAGTACATTGTTACATCATGAGTTCACTTTTTCTTTATCTCGTCGGAATATGTCTGTCCAGCCTATGCTAGGACATTTGTTCAACAAGCTAGAAATGAAGCAGCAGAATTTCACCTTAGATATGGATATGAGATGCCTGTGGACATTTTGGCTAAATGGTAAGTGGTACATTCTTTGAAAAGATATTCAGCGGCTACAACTATTATTGGCTACTTATTTCTGTGTCAGACCTGCAATTCAAACGCACATTATTTTTTGTGAAAAATTATATATATATATATGATTTACTGGAAAAATACAATAATCATAAATGTTATCTGCTCTTCACTATATTTTCTCAATTGCCTCAATGTTGTGACATACACTTCTACTATTGTGCTGCAACTGGAAGATTCTATTCTTTGTTGGCGTCACCATATTGACAATGTGCATGGAATCCTTGTAAGATAGTAATCAACTTTTGAAGTACTAAGACACTGCAGAAACCATTATTACTACCAAATTAGAACCACTATGCCTATGAATATTGGTGATTCATTGAAGCTGTCAACTTTTTCTTATGATGTGGCTCTGATAGGGATCCTAATAAATAATGAAAGACTTAATTTCTATTGTAGGCATGATAATTAACAGAGTTTTATAATTGATTGAAGTTGTTGGGTGTGATAAGTGAGGCTATTTGTTGGTTACTTTCACTTTTTTTGAGGTATTTATACAAAGTCCATTGTAAAGCTGGTAGTGAAGTTACCAACAGTTAAGTAGTTTCTACTCTTTTCCAATGTCCCACTTCCGCTCTCCGATTCTACATCAGTTGATCAGTGTCAGAGAAGCTTATGTAATATACTATGTATCATGAGAAATAGTGAGGTCTAGAAAATGGCACCAATTATGATTAGACATTTGTGATGTACAAGGTGTGGTGTGGCAGCCAAAGGATAGCTTACCATTTTTTCTTAGACTTGTAGTTGTAGGGCGTGAGATATGTAGGGGTGCTGTAGCAAACTGCCTTGAAAAGAATGTTGGCATCTTCTGTTGCAGTGCCTTATTTTAGGACAAGAGAGCTTTGTTGGTTGTTGTATTTATAACTTCCTCATAACTTATTTTATCTTCTTCTTTCATTTATGGATGTGGATCTCGATTTATCTCAGGGTAATCTATTTTGTTTATTAGCATTCACTTAAAAGATCATCATATAGGTTTGTGTAGCTTGATATGGCTTATAGCTTAAACAATCAAATATTCTAACCTAATTGCTATCTACATGGTCCTAAGCCACTTCTAGTGCATGTAGTGACTTTTCTTATCCCCTCCCCCATGGGGATGATTTATTATAATATAATCTGTTGAGTCTGGTTGTGTAATCTTTAACTTCTGCCAAAAATGACATTATTGGACTTCACATATTAGTTTTTTTCAATTTCACTGTAGCATCTTTGGTATCTGACTTGTGTAATCTTTTATCACAGGTCTATACTCAACATGCTTACATGAGACCACTTGGGAGTAGGTATGCCTTTCTTAGCCTTTTCACTGTTGAACAATTTTCACCATGTGCAAAAGATCATATAAGCAGTTTTGTCATTTGTGGGACCACAATCACTTTTTCTAATTCAACTGCTTATTGTCACTATTGATGCGTTCCTGTGATTTGAATCTGTTGTTTCGTGAAGTTTCTATGGTTTTGGGTATCGACGATTAATATGGGCCTCACCTTTATAAATGTGACCCAGCTGGTCATTACTTTGGTTACAAGGTACATAGAAGATCCTCTCACGTTGATTTATGTCAAGATTCCATTAGTGTTATTTGATATGTAAAGACAAAAGAATGCTGATAATAAATTCAATTATATAGAAGTTTTTAAGCTATGATTCTTTATTTATCTACTTCTAGTATCTTATGCCTTTAAAACTATGGATGTCATCATAAAATCAAAGTAAGGGGGTTGGGGCTGTCTAAAGCAACAGTGTATGCTTGAAACTTTTTAATTCCTTTGTTATTTTATTTTTATTACTTCAGTAAGATTGTATCCTATTGGAAAATGCTTTGTTTTTGTTGCACTACTGAAGATTCTATACTGAGTGTATTGAGATGAATCATATAGTTGAGGAACCAGGATACCAAATAAAATGTTAGGATGATAATATGCTTACTAGCAGTAGTTCTGAATAATTGATGCGAAAACATTGTTCTACATCTAGGCATGCTTGGTAAAATGTTAGAATCGGTATTAGTAAGAGAACAGTAGAAGAATGTTTGAACAATTCTGGGGGAGGGATTCAGCGTGTATCTCCACCCAACAGATTTGTATTGATATAAATAAATAAATTTGGTGAGTATGAACAAGTGTAGTAGTATGTGTGTTTTCTGTATGCAAGAAAGTAAAAGAAAGGAAATAGCCTGGGAATTAGGAGCCCTTCCCCCGTTCAGCCTCTATCTTGGTTCTATAATTCTATCTAACCCTTCTTTCTCACACTCTTCCCGCACATGTAGTCTCTTGCCTTAACAAAATGTACCATTAAATCCTCACATTCTCTGTCTTTGCGAACTCAGCATAGTTAGTGTGCAACTATCATTTTAGTAATTACAAGAAGGCCTAATTTCAATGCTATTGGCTTGGTCTTTAACAATAAGAGACTATTGTTAGGAAATAGATGATGAAAATTTATGCTTTATCCCTTTTGGAATTATGTTAGTGGCCCTGTACTCTCCATAAAATAGATAATAAATTTGAGTAATTATTATCGTATAATGCACTGTTATGAAATACTTAAATCTCAAAGGACAAAAATGTGCCTTCTTTGATGCTGAATTTTGCCTTTCCTTTTCCATTTTCCTCTTTGGCCTCATTTTACCTTCTTTTATGAACTACAGCATTGAGAAGCCTATGCTTCTTTGGTCAATGCATGGAGATTTTGTTATTCTTTAAAAGATCTGTATTGTAATTGTTTCATGCTGTTTGCTTTGCCAATTCCCTTTCTTCAACATTGTTTTCACTACTCTATGTCATCATTTGCATAGATTGTGATGCACCCTCATTTTGAACCTTTTAAACATTTGAAGTATGGAATGGTGTTTCTTTTGCATCTTATCACATTTTTGCATCAATAATTTGTAATTTTATGCATTGGTTAACAAGACAAATTAGTCCCTATAAATATAGGTCAATTTGATTTTAGTTCCTCCAAATTTTTTTCTTGGTTTTTGGTCCCTCCTTTTTCCAATATTTTGTTATTGAATCCTGTCATTCTAAATTTTGGTCCCTATTAGTGTTTTAGAATATGCATTTTGTCCTTAAAATATTTAACATTTTGTTTTACAAATATTTTAAGAATCTTATAGTTTTAATTAATATCACCACTTCATAGTGTTGGGCTAACAATAGGGACAAAAAACAAGATGTCAAAAAAGGACCAAAAGTCAAGAAAAAATTTTAGAGGGACTAAAGACCGAAACGATCTATTTGTAGGACTGAAAACACTAAGCCTGAAAATAATCATGACATAAGAAAACATGTCGTTAGTCATAAAAACTACTAGGAAGGAACCTGCCCTTTACACCCAAGCACCCTTGAGTCTTGGCAATGTCTGTATGGAATGTTCTAGTTGTGTTTAGGTTGGTTAAGATAATTACATTATGTGTATGTTTAGGTTGGTTAAGTATGGTTATCTTATGTTAACCCTTGTTAAATATGTGAGAATGGGGTGGAGCATTCTTTTGACTAACTATTACTTCTTTTGCAAAGAATTGAAGCCTTGGCTGCATAAATATCACAGGAGAACTATGATAGGTGACTGACTACCCTCCATTTTCCAATATTATAAACTTGGTTAGTTGTATGATGTGTTCAGTTCAAACAAATTTGGTCCCACTTCATTCCAACCTTAATTTTGTCTTGTCTATTTGGTCTACTAGATTAGCAGCAAGATCAAATTATAGGTAGCCTGTAAGGAAGCTTGGTCTGGAATTCATCGGATATGAAATCCCTCCTAGAAAGAGCTCTTATTATTAGAGGTATGATAACAATTATATGTCTTTTTCTTTCTTCTTCAGCTTTATCTGCATGATATTCATCTTTTAATGTTATATTTGCTTCTATGGATGGCTTATTTTTTAATTTGGTTTATAGTTTTTTTTTAATTATTTTCTGTTTTGATTATGGAACTTTTGGCTTTTTACTGTTAACAATGATAGACATCCTATCATTTTGAAGAATTGTTGAACATTTTGAATCTCTATTTACTAGGTTTCGTTTATAGTTTATATTGTTATTGATTTTTCAAAAACTTGTTATTATGTGATTGTTTATACAAATATGTCACATTCATTTAACATTTTACGTTAATGGTCATCTCTCTCTCTCTCTCTCTTATTAAATATTGGAAATGGAGTCTAAATTAAGGAGTAGTTTGAAGATTTATATTTGGGATTTTGTGTTCTAATTAGTGTTGAAGCACGTTCCTTGTGCAAATCTTCCCTCTTCTCACCCCATATGATTGGATTAGGCCCTCAACTACTATATCTTCTACTATGAAATTCCCAACCAGTCCGATATAAAACTCAATAGTGTTCAAAATTTAACGTTCTTTCCGCATCCAATCTTATTTTGTATTGATTGTTCTTTCTGCATCCGATCTTTTTAATTATTTGGAGTTGTATATTCTGGTCTTAAAATGTGGACTTTTTGCTCCATCAAGTGGCCATATTAGTTTCATTTAAATTTGAAAATCTGTTGCACTATTGGCTTTTGCATTGATGTGAGATTGATGCCTTTAAATGTGCTTGTGGTGTTGTTAATAAAGGCTCACGGCAACAATTTTAATATACATTCTCATCACAGCAAGTATAGGTTGCATGAAGCTTTGTTTGTATGAAGACAGTTAAAGTAGAAATTTTTTTATTTGTTTATGATATTTACTGGATGATTTGATTGCATCTGAGTTACTATTCATTACCATCACCTATTGTAGTGTTTTTTTTTTCCATTTTCTTTAAGTTATCAATTTTTTATTCTACCTGTTTGGTATTGCATTGCAGATTTGGAATTGATTTTGAATTTCCTTTTATGTAATTAGGTAGTTTCACTTGTTTTAAGATTGTATTGAGTGTATGGTTTATTTTCGTTTCATTTTTTTTCCTGGTTATCTTTTGTATTTTTCGTCAAATTATTCTCTCGAAATTATTGTTCTATTTTCGATCTTATCTTTGTCGTTTTAGTTAATTTTAAGAATCTTTTAAGTAGTTTTAAGTATGTCTCTCTGTTCATTTGATTCAATGTATTCCCTCAAAAATGAGGTAATCTATTTATCGTGATCTAATGGGATGACTTTGATATAAATGTATTGTCTTGTTTGAATTAGTATTTGGTATCTTTCTAATTCAATTCCATGTGTTTTGAATGTTATCTTACTTCTCATCTACTTCAATATCATGGTTATTTGGTACTTTAGTAATGGTCTGAAATGGTAAGTGTATTGAAATATATATTTTTTAAAAAAAGGAAATTAGTCAATACACATGAACTTTTAAATGTTTTATCATATCTTTTTTTCTTTCTTTTATTGATTGGTCATGGGAAATTTGCTATTGATATTACTGGTAAGGAAATAACACCATACTTGGAACTTTAATGTATGAGCTTGGATGTATAGTTTAGTAAATGCTGCTCATATCATATATATTATATATAATTTTCATTGTTTTTAAAATGTTTCCTTTTGCAGCTGAAACTTTGGGGTTTAGGAGTTATGCACCTGCATATCTCAGACCAAAGGTATTATGGAAGAACCACTTCATTGTAGCAAACTTTGCTTTAGCTGCCTCCGGTTATGATGAAAAGGCTACTATCTTGAACGTAAGTTTGGTATGAACTTCAGATATAATATATATATATATATATATAACTCCTGTTGTTTTTTTTTTCAGCATGCAATCCCATTGTCCCAACAGTTGAATTATTACAAGGAATACCAAAGCAAGCTAGCTAAGGTAGCTGGCAGTAAAATGTCCATCCTTATATTTAGTAAGGCTATAGATATAAGTCAATTTGATTTTAGTCGCTCCAAATTTTTTTTTTTTGGTTTTTGGTCCCTCTGTTTTCCAATATTTTGTTATTGAATCCTGCCATTCTAAATTTTGGTCCCTAGTGGTGTTTTAGAATATGCATTTAGTCCTTAAAAATATTTAACATTTTTGTTTTGTAAATATTTTAGGAGTCTTTTAGTTTTAATTAATTTCACCACTTCATAGTGTTGGGATAACCACAGGGACAAAAAAGAAAACGTCAAAAAATGGACCAAAAGTCAAGGAAAAATTTTAGAGGGACTAAAAACCAAAATGATCTATTTGTAGGACTAAAAACACTAAGTCTGAAAATAATCTTGATATAAGAAAACATGTCGTTAGTCATGAAAACTACTGGGAAGGAACCTGCCCTTTACACACAAGCACCCTTGAGTCTTGGCAATATGTGTATGGAATGTTTTAGCTGTGTTTAGGTTGGTTAAGATAATTACATTATGTCTGTGTTTAGGTTGGTTAAGTCTTTTTCTTTTTTCTAATATTTTGGGTTAACTTTGGTTAAATTTGAGAATATAATAAAATTTCTGATAATGAGATAAAATATACGTTGGTAGTATCACATAATCTTCCGTTATTAAACTTTTGAACTATGAAAAATATGATAAAATTCTCAAGGGTGGTTATCTTATGTTGACCTTAACTATGTGGGAATGGGGTGGAGCATTCTTTTGAGAAACCTTATGGGTGGTTTGTGCTATTTACTACTCAAAAAAAATACTAGTATGTGTTGGTGAGGGGGTTAAAATCTAAGGATTGACTACCTATGACTTCTTTTGCAACTGCTGAAGCCTTGGCTGCACAAGGATCACAAGAGAACTATGATAAGTGATTGACTTACTCTCCATTCTCCAATATTATGAACTTGGTTAGTTGCATGATATCTGTTCGGTTCAAACAACTTTGGTCCAATTTTTGCTTCATTCCAACCTTAGTTTTGTTTGTCCATTTGGTCTACTACATGAGCAGCAAGACCTAATTATAGGGAGCCTATAAGGAAGCTTGGTCTGGAATTCGCCAGATATGAAATTCATCCTAGAAAGAGCTCTTACTATTAGAGGTATGATAACAATTATATGCCTTTTTCTTTCTTCTTCAGCTTTATCCTCATGATATTCATGTTGTACTTTTATATTTACTTCTATGGATTGCTTATTTTTTAATTTGGCTTATAGGTTTTTTTTTTCATATTTTGTGTTTTGATTCTAGAACTTTGGCTTTTTACTGGTAACACTGATAGACATGCTATCACTTCAAAGAATTTTTGAACGTTTTGGATCTCTATTTGTTGGGTTTCGTTTATAATTTATATTGTCATTGATTTTTTGAAAACTTGTTATGTGATTGTTTATTCAAATATGTCACATTCATTTGACATTTCAAGTTAATTGTTGTCTCCTTTTTTTTTTAATATTACAAATGCGATTTGAATTAAGGAGTAGTTTGAAGATTTATATTTGGAATTTTGTGTTCTATTTGGTGGGTTGAAGGACGTTCCTTATGCAAATCTTCCCTCTTCTAATTGGATTAGGCCCTCAACTACTATATCTTCTACTATGAAATTCTCAACCAGTCCGATATAAAACTCAGTGGTATTCAAAATTTAACGTTCTTTCCGCATCTAATCAATTTTGTATCGATCATTCTTTCTACATCTGATCTTTTTAATTATTTGTAGTTGTATATTCTGGTCTCAAAACGTGGACTATTGCTCCATTAAGTGGCCATATTAGTTTCATTAACATTTTCAATTCTTCTACTCTATTAGCTTTTGCATTGGTGTGAGACTGATGCCTTTAAATGTGCTTTTGGTGTTGTTAACAAAGGCTTATGAATCATGAGTTATGATAACAATTTTCATATGCCAAATCTTGCTTGGCATTCTCATAACAACAAATATAGGTTGCGTGAAGCTTTGTTTGTATGAAGACGGTTAAAGTAGAAATTATTTTATTTGTTTATGATATTTACTGGATGAATTGATTGCATTTGAGTTACTATTTATTAAGATCACCTATTGTAGAGTTTTTTTTTTCCTTTTTCTTTTTTTTTTTCCTTTTTCTTTTTAGTGTTATTGAAAAAAGCATTGTTGGTGGAAGTTATCAATTTTTAACTCTACCTCTTTGATATTGCGTTGCAGATCTAAAAGTGATTTTGAATTTTGCTTTATGTAGCTAGGTAATTTCACCTGTTTTAAGATGTATTGGGTGCATAGTTTATTTTCGTTTCATTTTTTTTTATAGTTATCTTTTGTATTTTTCGTCAAATTATTTTCTCTCCAAATTATTGTTCTATTTTGGATCTTTACTTTATCTTTTTAGTTAATTTTATAAATCTTTTAAATAGTTTTAAGTATGTCTCCTTGTCCGTTTGATTTAATATATTCCCTCTAAAATGAAATAATCTATTTTTTGTGATCTAATAGGATGAGTTTGACTTATGTGTATTATTTTGTTTGAATTAGTATTTAGTATATTTCTGTTACGATCTGCTGATATTGCCATATGGGCCTAACATGTACAACTCACCCTTTGGACAAGCCCATATGGAAATTCCAGGATCTGAGCCTGAGAGGACTAGACCACAAACTTACAGGGGCCCAAAATCTTAAGGCGGGAAGCTTGGCATAACATTCATGCCATATGGCCTCTGACCTTACGCGGTATAGAACCCTACTCTGAGCTCACTTGCATGAAGCCTACACTTCACACGATTTCCCACTACGACCTACACACGAGCCCACTAACCATGTCCTGAAAAATGAGGGTAGTGGCAACGGGCATCAGGGTATCCTATTTGAAGGTTATTTGAATGGAAAACCAGTACGTACTTAATCCCATCCACTGGGTACGATCTAATACCGAAACTGATAGCCTTGGTGGAGTGTTCGTAGGTACCCCACCACTCGACCCAACCTCATCAAGGATGCACTTGAGGAGGGAAAGGCTATTTTCGTGATCCTTCCAAATCCACAAGTAACTTCCTCCCTTACTACTTCGTTACAACCGTCGCTGAGGACACGATAGTTTTCCATCCTTTTTTTTTGTGTTTACTCCTGGAGAACCATGGCCAGAACTAAGACCATGGGGAGACCCATCCCCCATGATGGCATTGCTCAAAACCTAGTCCCTCAGGACGGTAGGACAACGTAATCAAAATCAGCATTTCAAATGGATGGACGCGACCTGGAGGTTCAACAACGGGTGCACTCCATCTTGCAAAGACTAGAAATGCATGTGGCTAAGCAACTATAGCAACCATTACTCCAGCCGGGGCCCGAGCACAAACGTCAAACGTTGAACCAAGAACCTAGTAGGGCATCAAGGGGCTTCTGGGCAGAAGCCCCTCACCTCGATCCTATCATGACAGACCATTTCCATATGATGCGCGATCAAGCCGTCCATGTAGAAGCCTCGGAGAACGAGCTTGAAAGAAGAATGCAGGATGATGATCGTTTGGCTCAGGGGCAGGCCCAAGCTTGCGAAGCGAAGGCGGAACTTCGGTGTTAGGTTGAGCGAGTAAGAAGGTTGGAAGAGCGCCTTAAAGCCCTAGAAGATGCTGACAATCTGCGTAGGCCTCCCCAGACCATTCGCCAACGCTATAGCACCTTGCGCCTCCGAGGAGGCGCTACTGTGATGACACAGAAAGATAAAGGACCATGAGGCATTGAGATCAGAACAGGGGTATAAGCAAACAAAGCGGAGCAATGGAGGAAGCTCTTGCACCTGCGAAATCATTGCTGGAAATCGAAGAGGTGTGGATGTGAGGGCAAAAATTGGTGGGAATGAGGAAAACGTAATATCTCCGTTCTCTGAGAATGACATGAGTATGTCATTCCCCCTAGGTTCAAGCCCCCAAGTGACATTAGGCTTTATGATGGGACCACCAATCCTCAAAACCATCTAGATATCTTTCGGTCTCGGATGCACCTAGATGGAACCCCAAACCCCATAAGATGCAGAATTACATTGGAGACGGCTGCATTACAATGGTTAAACTGGCTCCCACCGTGCTTGATTCGTAGATTCTCCGACTTGGCCGATAAGTTCCTGGCTTAGTTTTTCGCCAGTTGTAGGTGGTCAAAATCGGTGACCAGCCTTATTAGATTTAAACATGGGACAGACGAAATACTGATGAGCTCGAAAGACGAGGAGAAGATAGCGAAAGACGAGGAGAAGATAGCGTTCATCATGCCCATGGCAAACTACTACTACAAGGTCATGCCTTTTGGGTTGAAGAACGCGGGCCCCACTTGCTAGAGGTTGATGAACAGAATATTCAGGGAGCGTCTTGGAGGAAAGATGAAGGTCTATATCAACGACATGTTGGTAAAGAAGGCGGTTGCTAGAGATCTGATATCAGACCTCGAGGGAATATTCCACTGCATCTGCGCCCACCAAATAAGGCTAAACCCCTCAAAGTGGGCCTTCGCGTTGGATGCGAGAAAATTCCTAGGATTTATGCTTATTGACAAGGGGATCCGAAGATCAAAAGCCCTACTTGCATCAAGGAAGTGTAGAAAGCTAGAAACTCACTGGAAGATTGGCGTCCCTGTCGAGATTCTTGTCACTGTCAACCCAGAAGTCGTTGGCTTTTTTTTTTTTTTTTGTATTTGCAAAGGAAAGGCAAAGGCTTCAAGTGGACAGAAGGCTTCAAGTAGTATTTGGCAACCCCTCCAACCTTGTCAAAACCAGAGGTCGAAGATGTCCTTATGCTTTGTCTATGGGTGACGCCGCAGTTGGAGCGACACTAGCTAGGAAAGAAGCCGGAAATTAGAAATTGGTGTATTTCACAAGGCTCGGCAGGGGTCCGAGATAAGATATCAGAAGCTTGAGAGGGTTGCTTTCTGCCTGGTCCTTGCAGCTCGGAGATTAAGGCAGTATTTTCAGTCCCATACTATCCTAGTAAGAACTGATCAACAGGTCCAGCAAATCCTCTAAAAGCCCGACCTAGTAGGCCAGATGATCACCTAGTCTGTCGAGCTCTCTGAGTTTGATATCTATTTCGAGCCGAGGACGGCCATCCTCCTTTGTGTCCTGGTTCAAGTGGCAGACATCCTTCGTGGTGGCACCCAACTTCATCTCCAAGTGGGCTGCAACTTGTTTTCCATAATTAGTATATATTTGTATATGTATAGGAAACTACATTTAATAAAAAATGAGAATATTCAAGATAAAATAAAAGAGCTAACAAAAATTTGAAAAAGATATATGTGGGGAGCATCCTAATGCATTTTGGAATAGGAAGAAACACGAGTTTCTTTACCCAATGAAAAGATATATTCCGCCTTTGCTCTCGTGAAGACGAAATGTGTTCCCATTCTTGTCCTTTTTTTAGGTAATCCTAGTAGGTATTTGCTTCGATGATTTTTTTTTAATCATCCTAGCTATTTGCATATTTTAGTTAATTAAAATATTTAATTTATACAACATTTATAAAGGGGATTGTCGTGTTTTGGTGTCCAATTTTTTTTCAATGATACTACTCTGTGATGCCCCAGGTACACGTGTCGTTGGGCAAGTTTTGTACTATCCAAGGGTTCCCTAGGACTCACTCGTATTGCCGGGAAGGCCCATGATGCATGAAAGAGTCCTAAACCTGCATGTCACGGCCCAAAAATCGTGACCAGCACATAAGGGATATTATCGCTTATGGAAGCCTTCTGAAACTAATTTCATGCAATCATGCATAGTAAATTACTAAATTAATGCTCGTAATAAATCATAAAATAAATAAATAAATAAATAAATTCCTCAAAATTTCTTGAAATTTTTATTAATAAAGAATACATAAAATATTTAATTATTCTAAATCGTTCCAAAATCCATAACTTAAATAGACCATCTTAAATCACGTTCCAGGAAGAAATTACATAAAATATTATAATGGTAAAATAACATAACTTTAAAATAACCATGCATGCTAAATGATGTCCGAGGACCCTGCCTGCACACTACTGGAGCACTCTATTCTAACGTGATCCTAATTTGAACTTCACTGCGAAGTGAAGCTCACCAATAGAACAGCTACATGGCTTCTGAGGCTGAAACTGAAAAATAATAAGATCTGCGGTTGTAACTGTAAGGGGGAGAAAAAAGAGAGTGGTGAGTTTATCAAAACTCAGTGAGCGAGCCTCCACTCACAACCCACATGGGACAACAGAGATAGTACATAAATATACATGCAGCTGATATAAAAAAATTTTAATATTTAAATACATATATTTGTACTGGAAATAATAATTTAACTGAATCCATGGTAATAATTAGTAAAGAAACATGAATTATTCTGTACATAATATCTGAGCTGAATAGCTGAATCTGAGCCAATGACTAATCTGATGGACACCTAACTAGGTCCCATAAATGGACACCTTACTAGGTTCCTTATTGTGGGTGAGCTAGTCCTCTAGCAGACCACTTGGTACCAAGGTTAACGATCATTCCTGCAGCCGTTAACTCATTGTTCTGTTTCTCACTAATTATTAAAATAATAAAAACTTGCAACAACATTAAATAAATTTGAAAGTTCTGAATTCATATAATTTTAACAATATAACTGTAGCATAACTGAGGTTCTAAAATCATACCCAAGGGATCACCAGCTTGTAGACATAGTGATTTGGGGCATGTAGTATGTATCTGATAATTTTTATATTCTAACAATCTGATTTTAGCATAATTGAGGTTCTAAAATCGTGCCCAATGGATCACCAGCTTGTAGACAGTGGTTTCAAAAGCCAATAGAGTATATATTTGACAGTTGTTATGAATCATACTTTGTTCAATACTTTCAATAAATCATATCTGGTATTTTAAAATCTTAATGCGAAGTCCATTGTCTGAAAACATGATATTCAATATTGTTGCTATAAACATTAAACTAAGGTATCATAATTTTATAAACTGGAAAAAGATATTTCATAATATGCAAGGTATCAAACATGGTTTCACGAGTTTTCTAAAATAAGATTTTTCATGATAACCGTGAAAAATAATAATTTTTCTAAAATTTCTATAATTCGTAAAAACATGTTTTCTGGACATAAATCATTCTAAAATTCCATAAGTAATTTATATAATATTGACAAAGTAATAATAATGAACAAAAGTATGGTCATGAGCTTAAATCCATTCACTGTTCATTGCCGGGAGTGTCTGACCACTACCTACATGATACTGGAGAATTGGAATGACACTTTCAACTGCCATGAAATTATAGACAAGAATTAGGAATGACTTAGAATTGAACGAGAAGAGAAAACATACCACAATCATCTAAAGATTTGCTAAACTCATAACCATATAGGGATAAGGATGAGAGGACCAACCGAAAGAGATTATTCGAAAATGACTGAAAGAAATTGCATCTTTCTCTATAGGAAAAATTCCTTGGATGGCTAGGGTTCTTAAAAGAATGTTTAGAATGATTATAATGTGTTAAATTTATACTAGAAGGTGAAAGATATCATTAACAAATTTTATTTTATTTCTATTTTTCGTTTTTCTCTCTTTTTTGTTAAGTTATGACTTTTTGTACTCATTTAACTTTCCCTGCGGTTAGAATTTGGCCTCCAAGCTAGAAATAGAACTTGTAGATAATTGAGTTAGCTTTCTAATGTCATAAAAATAGTGTCAATTGGACATCTACAACTTAAGATATTTGTAAAATACTAAACAGGGGTCATACTTGACAGCACAAGAACAAAGCTATATTAAAGATCTTTTATAGATATATCCTAACTAAGTGGGTGATATCAACAACAATCAAATAAGGATAGTAACAAGAATAAATCTAATCATATCTTTTATAACTACTTGGATAATTTGAATTCAAACTACTCTAACATATCTCTCAATTATCTTTTGTATCACCAATATATCTACATATATATTAAAATGAAACGCCAATGAGGTTTCTAAAACAAATAACATCTATCTTGGTATATTCATATTATGTATTTGTCTCTCTTTTGAAATAATAATAATGATTTACGTGATGAATAAATTTTGTACTCAATTCTTGTAATTAATAACTTCTTAAAACTATCTAATAATTCTCTATAAAATAGTATCTAACATTATTTTCATAATACATGTCAAATATAAATAATATCTAATATATTCAAGTAAGTATCAGTGTAATTCAGCAATGCTTGAAAAATCATTTTCAAATCACAATGGTCATGATTTTGATTAGTTATCAATTATTTTAAAAATCTTCAACTATAGATTTGCCTATATCCAAATTTTCATGAAATAGTTATGCATACATAGAAATATATTTTTCTAACATATTCATTTAATTCTATAAATTTGTATTTTTGAAGGTATCTGACTATTTTATAACTACTTTAAAAATTATATCTATTATCAATATAAAATACTTTATGCTAACATCGTTATTATTAAAGTAGTAGCTGTGAATACTATATATATATACTAATATTTAAATCTTTATAGAATAATTATAATCTCTAATAAAAGGTAGAAACCAATCTCAAATTAACACTTCACTTATACACACACACACATACACCCACATGTACAATATATTCAAATATAAATTTATATTTAACATCATAAATATGGATGACATATATCTAAATAAATCCTATCATAATCTTAGAAATGATATAAAAACTAATTTATGAAGAGCATATGTGATAAAAGGAAAATTCCGTACGCTATATCTTTTCTAATTCTAACAATATCTACAATGGTGATACAAATATTAATATCAATGATAATTACAAATAATATTGAATATAATAGAGTTGATCAGATAATATTTTTAAAGTTTAAAAATTAAACAGTACCAATTATTATAAATAATATTGAATCTATTTTGATAAGATAATCGCTTCAAAATTTAAAATCAAACATCATATCACAAACTAAATATTAGCTTTATAAAAGAATAATTATCAAATTCAAATAATAATTGAATATTAGCATATAAAAATTTTTATGTACAAAATTCATTATAAATTTATGATTTATTTTCTCCTTTTTGGAACTATCTATATAAGGTATTTGAATCTCTCTTATACTTTATCCAACACTCTCATAGCTTAGACCCGACCTTCCTAATGACACTTATTTTTGGGATATTACACTGCAACTTTGATGTTGTCACTGCTATAGCGGTTCTGGATTGCTATAGCGGTCACAGTGCGTGGCAGCATGGCTTTTGGTACTCTGGGGATTGCTACAGCAGTCCAGGACCACTATAGTGGTAAAAAATGGTGCGATTGGGAGCGCGGCGGCGGGATCTGCTATATAACGGTGTCAGGAACTTAGAAACAAGCAGTGAAATGCGTTTCACGAAAGTAAAACCCCTACCCTTTTTTAAACACTTCAAACTCGGGATTTCATTCTCAAAATCAAACCCTGTCATTGTCCAACTCTCTTCCACTCCTCTCTCACATAAATCCACTCTATTCCTTTTCCTTCCAATAGACCAATGGTAAGATTTATAGGTTTTTGTTGTCTCCTTTCTCCCCATCTTGTAACCTAGAGTTTGGGTTTGTAGTTTGTCTCCATTGTTGTTAAGTGGAGGTGCTCTTCCAATGTTATTGGAGTTAAAGGTTGTTGGAGTCTAATCTAGAGTTTTGTGGCTTCAATGACAGACATTGGTGCTATTCCTCCTCTCTAGAGCCCTGTTAGTGTTGACGTCATCACTCCCTTCCCTCCAAGTGAGTGAATTTGGAACCTATGACTCTTATGTTGGTCATTAGAGTTAATTTCTTCAAATTATTATTGATTGCATGACTTTAGAAAAGATTTCAAAAGATTAGAGACTCCGATTGATTTGTTATAATTATCGAGATGATTTCCAACTAAAGCATAAAATATTATTTTAATGCAAACTCATGGAACCATTATTGTTATATGATCTTATCAAAAGAGCTAGAGTACAATTACAACTTGATTAGAGGTTTCCATAAAATTACCATAATAATTTTATGAGAGAATAAATTATGAGTTATAGAATTTGTGCTTAGAGAAATATTATAACAAACTTAGAGAAAATACTATGTTTATTAAATTAGAGACTAGACGGTAGCGATAGGGAAATAGACCGTGAGTTAACGACAATTATTCTTTTAACTTTGGTATACTAAGTCGCCCCCAGGGCTAGAGAAATCAGAACCGGGACCTAGTATAGTGCCCCAGAGATTAGAGACTTTGTTATGCTATGGCTGATATGCATAACTAGAGATTTTGTTATATTACATGAATTGGGTATAACCAAAGATTCCTGTTTCTTTATTAAAGTATTGTGGTTTTATAACTTCTAAAGAATATCGGTGTTAGAGCAATTTTGTTTATTCGTATGGATATGATTTCAGAGATTATTACATTAACCATTCTAAAATGGTTTCCAAGCTTCTATTACATGGCTAACGTTATGGCCATCAAGGTTTACAAGTTTTCAGGAACTAGTTTATATGTTATTTAGACTATCTTTAAAGGTTATGCCAACCTAGAGTACAGTCTCTGGATTATTCACAAGTTTATAAGTTTTTGTAGCATGATTTACAAGTTTTTTCAAAATGGTTCCCAAGTTTTTCTAAATAGTTTCCATATTTTTATAAAACGATTAACAAGTTTTTTCATCAAGGTTTACAAGTTTTTGGGGGTAGTTTATATGTTATTTGGCTATTTTTAAAGGTTATGTCAACCTGGAGTACGGCCTCACTAGTATTGATAGGTTTACAAGTTTTGATACCATACTTTACAAGTTTATTCAAAATGGTTTTCAAGTTTTCCAAAATGGTTTTCAAGTTTCTACAACACGGTTAACATTATGGTCATTAAGGTTTACAAGTTTTCAGGTGTTAGTTTACATATTATTTGGACTATCCTTAAAGGTTATGCAAATCTGGAGTACGGCCTCACCAGCATTCACAGGTTTACAGGTTTTTATACTATGGTTTACAAGTTTACCAAAATGGTTTCCAGGTTTTTATTACATGGCTAATATTATGACCATCAAGGTTTACAAGTTTTCAGGACCTAGTTTACATGTTATTTGGACTATCTTTAAAGGTTATACCAACCTAGAGTACGGCCTCTGGATCATTCAACATGTTTACAAGTTTTTTCAAAATGGTTCCCAACTTTTTCTAAATGGTTTCCATGATTTTATAAGACGGTTAACAAGTTTTTTCATCAAGGTTTACAAGTTTTTATATCATGGTTTACAAGTTTTTTCAAAAAGTTTTCCAAAATGATTTTCAATTTTCTATAAAACAGATAACATTATAGGCACCAAGGTTTACAAGTTTTTAGCGGTTAGTTTACATGTTATTTGGATTATCTTTAAAGGTTATGCCAACCTGGAGTATGGCCTTAACAACATTCACAGATTTACATGTTTTTGTAGCATGATTTACAAGTTTTTTCAAAATGGTTTCCAAGTTTTTTAAAATAGTTTCCAAGTTTCTATAACACGGTTAACATTATAGTCATTAATGTTTACAAGTTTTCAGGAGCTATTTTACATGTTATTTGGACTATCATTAAAGGTTATGCCAACCTAGAGTACGACCTTACCAGCATTCACAGGTTTACAAGTTTTTGTAGCATGGTTTACAATTTTTTTAAATTAGTTTCCAAGTTTCTATAACATGGTTAACCTTGTGGCCATCCAGGTTTAGAAGTTTTCAGGAGTTAGTTTACATGTTATTTGGACTATCTTTAAAGATTATGCCAACCTGGAGTACGACATCACCAAAATTCACATGTTTACAACTCTTTACTATTTATAAGTATTTTCAAAATTGTGTCCAACTTTTCTAAAATGGTTTCCAAGTTTCTATAACACGGTTAACATTATGGCCATCAAGATTTACAAGTTTTTAGGGTCTAGTTTACATGTTCTTTGAACTATTTTTAAGGGTTATACCAACCTAGAGTACGGCCTATGGATCATTCCCAGGTTTACAAGTTTTTTCAAAATAGTTTCCAAGTTTTTCTAAATGATTTCCATGTTTTTAGAACACGGTTAACCAGTTTTTTCATTAAGGTTCACAAGCTTTTGGGGCTAGTTTACATGTTATTTGGACTAGCTTTAAATGTTATGCCAACTTGGAGTATGGCTTCACCGGCATTTGTAGGTTTACAAGTTTTTATACCATGGTTTACATATTTTTTCAAAATGATTTTTAACTTTTCCAATACGGTTTCCAAGTTTCTATAACACGGTTAACATTATGGCCATCATGGTTTACAAGTTTTCAGGAGTTACCTTACATGTTATTTGGACTATCTTTAAAGGTTATGCAAACCTGGAGTACAGCCTCATCACCTTTCACTGGTTTACAAGTTGTTATACTATGGTTTCCAAGTTTGCCAAAATGGTTTCCAAGTTTCTATTACATGGCTAACGTTATGGCTATCAAGGTTTACAAGTTTTCAGGCCCTAATTTACATGTTATTTGGACTATCTTTAAAGGTTATGTCAATCTAAAGTACGGCCTCTAGATCATTCACAGGTTTACAAGTTTTTGTAACATGATTTACAAGTTTTTTCATAATGGTTCCCAAGTTTTTCTAAATGGTTTCCATGTTTTTATAACACGGTTTACAAGTTTTTAGGATTAGTTTACATGTTATTTGGACTATTTTTAAAGTTTATGCCAACCTGGAGTACGACCTTACCATCATTCACTGGTTTACAAGTTTTTATATTACGGTTTACAAGTTTTCTCAAAATGGTTTCTATGTTTTCCAAAATGATTTTCAAGTTCTATAACACGGATAACATTATGGCAATCAAGGTTTACAAGTTTTCAGCGGCTAGTTTACATGTTATTTGGATTATCTTTAAAGGTTATACCAACCTGGAGTACGACCTTATCAGCATTCACAAGTTTACAAGTTTTTATAGCATGGTTTACAAATTTTTTTAAATTGCTTTCCAAGTTTTTCAAAATGGTTTCCAAGTTTCTATAACATGGTTAACATTATGGTCATCAAGGTTTAGAAGTTTTCAGGACGTTTACATGTTATTTGGACTATCTTTAAAGGTTATGCCTACCTGGAGTATGACATCACCAACATTCACATGTTTATAACTTTTTATACTATTTATAAGTATTTTCAAAATTGTGTCCACGTTTTCTAAAATGATTTCCAAGTTTTTATAACATGGTTAACATTATGGCCATCAAGATTTACAAGTTTTCAGGGTCTAGTTTACATTTTATTTGAACTCTTTTTAAGGGTTATACCAACCTAGAGTACGGCCTATGGATCATTCCCAGGTTTACAAGTTTTTATAGTATGATTTACAAGTTTTTTCAAAATAGTTTCCAAGTTTTTCTAAATGGTTTCCATGCTTTTAGAACACGGTTAACAAGTTTTTTTTGTTAAGGTTCACAAGCTTTTGGGGCTAGTTTATATGTTATTTGGACTAGCTTTAAATGTTATGCCAACTTGGAGTACGGCCTCATCGGCATTCATAGGTTTACAAGTTTTAATCCCATGGTTTACATGTTTTTTCAAAATGGTTTTTAGGTTTTCAAGTTTCTATAACACGGTTAACATTATGGTCATCATGGTTTACAAGTTTTCAGGAGCTAGTTTACATGTTATTTAGACTATCTTTAAAGGTTATGCAAATCTGGAGTACAGCCTCATCAGCTTTCATAAGTTTATAAGTTTTTATACTATGGTTTATAAGATTTTTTAAAATGGTTTCCAAGTTTCTATTACATGGCTAACGTTATGGCCATCAAGGTTTACAAGTTTTCAGGGCCTAGTTTACATGTTATTTGGACTATCTTTAAAGGTTATGCCAACCTGGAGTACGTCCTTAAAAGCATTCACATGTTTACATGTTTTTGTAGCATGATTTACAAGTTTTTTCAAAATGGTATCCAAAATTTTCCAAAATGGTTTCCAAATTTCTATAACACGGTTAACATTATGACCATCAATATTTATATGTTTTCAGGAGCTATTTTACATGTTATTTGGACTATTTTTAAAAGTTATACCAACCTGGAGTACGGCCTCACCAGCATTCACAGATTTACAAGTTTTATACCATAGTTTACAAATTTTTTCAAATTGGTTTCCAAGTTTCTATAACACAGTTAACATTATGGCCATCAAGGTTTAGAAGTTTTCAAGGGCTCGTTTACATGTTATTTGGACTATCTTTAAAGATTATACCAACCTAGAGTACGGCATCACCAGCATTCACATGTTTTCAACTTTTTATGCTATTTATAAATATTTTCAAAATTGTTTCCAAGTTCTCCAAAATAGTTTCCACATTTCTATAACACGGTTAACATTATGGCCATCAAGGTTTACAAGTTTTCAGGGGGTAGTTTACATGTTATTTGGACTATCTTTAAAGGTTATGCCAACCTGGAGTATGGCTTCATTAGCATTCACAAGTTTACAAGTTTTTATACTATGGTTTACAAGTTTTTTCAAAATGGTTTTTAAGTTTTCCAAAATGGTTTCCAACATTCCATAACATGGTGAACATTATGGCCATCAAGGTTTACATGTTTTTAGGACCTAGTTTACATGTTATTTGGACTATTTTTAACAGTTATACCAACCTAGAGTATGACCTCTGGATCATTCCCAGGTTTACAAGTTTTTGTAGCTTGATTTACAAGTTTTTTTAAAATGGTTCCCAAGTTTTTCTAAATGGTTTCCCTGTTTTTATAACATGGTTAACAAGTTTTCTCATCAAGGTTCACAAGCTTTTGGGACTAGTTTACATGTTATTTGGACTAGCTTTAAAGGTTATGCCAACCTGGAGTACGGCCTCACCAGCATTCATAGTTTATAAGTTTTTATACCATGGTTTCCAAGTTTTTTCAAAATAGTTTTCAAGTTTTTCAATATGGATTCCAAGTTTCTATAACACGGTTAATGTTTTCGCCATCAAGATTTACAAGTTTTTAGGGGCTAGTTTACATGTTATTTGGACTATCTTTAAAGGTTATGCCAACCTGGAGTACGGCCTCACCAGCATTCACAGGTTTACAAGTTTTTGTAGCATGATTTATGATTTTTTTCAAAATGGCTTCCAAGTTTTCCTAAATGGTTTTCAAGTTTTTATAACATGGTTAACAAGTTTTTTCATCAAGGTTTACAAGTTTTGAGGGCTAGTTTACATGTTATTTGGACTATCTTTAAAGGTTATCCCAACCTGGAGTACGGCTTCACCAGCATTCACAGGTTTACAAGTTTTTATAGTGTGGTTTATAAGTTTTTTCAAAATAGTTTCCAAGTTTTCCAAAATGGATTCCAAGTTCTTATATCATGGATAACATTATGGCCATCAAGGTTTACAAGTTTTCAGCGGCTAATTTATATGTTACTTGGACTATCTTTAAAGGTTATCCCAACCTGGAGTACGGCTTCACCAGCATTCACAGGTTTACAAGTTTTTATAGCATGATTTATGACTTTTTTCAAAATGGCTTCTAAGTTTTCCTAAATGGTTTTCAAGTTTTTATAACACAATTAACAAGTTTTTTCATCAAGGTTTATAAGTTTTTAGGGCTAGTTTACATGTTATTTGGGCTATCTTTAAAGGTTATGCCAAGTTGTAGTACGGCTTCACCAGCATTCACAGGTTTATAAGTTTTTATACTATGGTTTATAAGTTTTTCAAAATGGTTTCCAAGTTTTCCAAAATGGATTCCAAGTTTTTATATCATGGATAACATTATAGCCATCAAGATTTACAAGTTTTTAGCGGCTAATTTATATGTTACTTGGACTATCTTTAAAGGTTATCCCAACCTGGAGTACGACCTCTAGATCATTCACAGGTTTACAAGTTTTTGTAGCATTGTTTACATGTTTTTCAAAAGGGTTTCTAAGTTTTCCTAAATGGTTTCTATGTTTTTATAACACGCTTAACAAGTTTTTTCATTGAGGTTTATATGTTTTTGGGGCTAGTTTACATGTTATTTGGACTATCTTTAAAGCTTATGCCAACCTGGAGTACGGCTTCATCAGCATTCACATGTTTACAAGTTTTTATACTATGGTTTACAAGTTTTCTCAAAATGGTTTTCAAGTTTTCCAAAATGGAAAATACTGAGGTACCGTATGGAGGCTGAGAAAATTCGTTAATCGAAGCCTGTAGGTGCGCTTGTAGGTTAATTAATAAAAATGTAGCTCCCAAAGGATGCGTTGTGATGATATGATGGTGAAGATGAAGAATTTCCATGATGTCGGAGAGATATGAAGCAACAAGAATCACATTGGATATGAATTGAACATGGCAATTCCAACTGAAGAAGGTGCAACTGCGATGCTCGCATTGATTTGCATGGCATGAGTCCCCATCGTTTAAGAGAAGAAAATCTCATTTTATATTCTCCTCTTTTGTCTGCTTCCTAACTTTCATTGCCCCCTAATTTCCATTCAACAAGATACAAAATTCTCCATTTCCATCATAATAACGATAATAAATTGCCCCTCTTTTGTACTCTTTAATTTTTTCTCTAAAAAATATAATCAATGTTGTTTTTGACCTTCCAAGTTATTGACCAAAATGTTTTCATATCGAGTAGGCTGTAGCCGACTTCACGGGAAAGATAAACAGAATTAATGAAAAGGCCAGCGCCGAATTTGAATAAAGCTAAATAAATGGAAGGGGTTGTCTGTGCGAATAGGTACGATACACCACCTTAATACAGAGATCACAAAATATCACAATCTAGTATAATTCGCTTTACAGTCTAACCATCATCTTGATATGATAATTTATTTAATGGTTTAACATATAATTTTTAAAATTACATATTAATTGTATATGTTGAAAAATTAAGAATCTATAATCTATAATTTAACTATGATTTAGGGCTCACAATTTTTAAGAACTTAATTATTAATTATTTTTTGAAAAAATAAAACTACAATTATGATATATTATCAAAATTGACAATTATCAATATTTAATAGCAAGGTTGCAGTATAAAAATTAAATACATTTAAAAATTATCGACATTTAATTAAATTTGTAATACTAATATACAACACTCTTTTGTTTTTTCTAGGCACAACTTTCAGAGTAATTTAGAAGTCGTCAATTTCAAAACTATAATCATAATTATTATATATTATTAGTTTACTATCGTTAATTTATATAATTTGAATATTCATTATAATCATTTTTTCATATATGAAGAATTTATGTTGAATCTACAAGGCAATAAATGTTGTATATTATTTTGCTAACCTTATATGTTGGACTTCTTTAAAATAATAAGTGATAAATAAAATAAAATAAATAAATCATCAAAAGTAATTTTAAATTATATAGTTTATTTTTTAAAATATAAGTGTTTGAAAAAAATTAAATTAGATAAATGATGTTACTTTACTTATATATTCTTAATTATTAATTAATTAATGTATAATATTAATTAATTACTATATAATTTTTGTATTTATTGATAAAATGATAACATATTCGTTATATAATCACTGTATTTGTTAATTTATAATATTTGTTATAAATTAGAAATTCAACCGTGATATAATAAAATGAGGTCAATGGCTCATTATATAATAAGAGTATTCACTATGTTTATCAATTTTATCATACAAATATTTTACTCACTTTATTGGTTATTTTTTTTTTAGTATTTTTTGATTTTAGCCTTTTTTAGTATTATATTTATTATCTCAGGATTAGTTATTGCTTTTACATAATGATATTTATAAAAATAAAAAAAAGAATTTTAAAAATATTTATAAAGATAAAAACTAAATTTTTGAAATCCATAAAAGTCAAATACATATTTTAATATATTTACATAGAACTTAAATTCCAAATGACAGAAACCAAGCAGTTTATGAAATAATAATTTACTTATTTAATATAAAATTGAGCCTTACTTATCAAGCCAATGCAATTTTAAGTTTTTCCAAATTATCCTTGAAAAAATGATAAATTCATGTGCTAAAGTTATTGAAAACTATTTTTTTATTTTGAAAGCTTAACATCTGAATAGAATTTATTAAAAGTTTCTCATACATTTCTTGAACAATAAATTTATTGAAGATATAAAGGAAATTGTTGAGTTAGTGCCGAAAACCGGTCAAGAAAACTCTTTATTACATTATTAATGACAAACACAATGAGCATGCCACAATTTGTGTAGGAGCATGTTTTGGAACCTTCAAAAGATGAAACTTTATATGACTGGAGATGTATCCTAAAAAATAAATGTATGTTTTAAATTGCAAGTTAAATTTTTAATCAATGAGTTGAACATTATATTTTTAAATTTTAAAGACAAATATTGTATTTTTAAGAATAAGTTGAGAGTTTCATATTGTCATAAAAAAAACTTTTATTTTTTGTATATTTTTTTATCCCAAGTTCATAACTAAAGAATTTATCTTTAATTGAAATTGAAAAATTATTTAATTCAAATAAAAGGTCTTTGAAAGAGTTTAAGTCTATGTCGTATCTAAATGATTCTCTCCTCAATTAATTTCAAAGTCATCTCTTAACTGAAGAGCTAGAATATAACAGAGCAATTGTTTGATGATCTTAAAATGTACTTATCTTCAATTAATGAAATTCAGAGGATAATTTATGATGATATAATAGACTTAATAACCACTGAGAAACGAGGTTTTTATTTTATATATGATTATAGAGGAACCTGAAAAAACATTCATTTGGAAAATATTTACTAAAATGATGCAGAAGGAAATGAGATTTAATTGAAATCATATAAATTAAATTTATTCATTATTTTTTGTTAATTAAAAAGTATATTTTTATCTTTTTTTTATAAATTTAATACTTTAATTTACTAAAATATGTAAATGGCTAAGATGATTAAAAAATATCATCGAAGTGAGTGCCCACTAGAATTAGCTGAAAAAAGACGAGAATGGAAAACATCTAGTCTTTCCAAGGACAGAGGCAGAATATATCTTTTAATTGGGTAAGGAAACTATGTTTCTTGTATTCCAAATAGCATTAGGATGCTCTCTATATATATCTTTTTTAAATTTTTGTTAGCTCTTTTATTTTTTTTTAATATTCTCATTTTTTATTAAATGTAGTTTCCTATACATATATAAATATATACTAATTATGGAAATTACATATAAGTTACACCTTTCCATCAAATAAAAAAAATAAATGAAAACAAATTCCTATCTTTTCATTAGTTGAAACACGACCTAACTTTCGCGAGTATCCTATGCTGTTAACTAGGTTCCAATTTTTCTACTATTTCTACCCTTGTGAATAAGTAATTTAACAATTTTAAAAGGTTAATAATGTAACTTTAGGTTGGTATCTACTTAGCCTATAACAATTTTTTTTATTCAGTTTATTACCCATACCTATAACCTGCAACAACCAAATTGACCCAAATAGTTCGAGGGAAGTAAAACTCAAGACAAGCAAGAGTATTGTGATATGCTCTCTCCTAAACCTATGGAGTCGCCAATTCACACTACCTAACTAAGAAACATAAATTGAAGATATATATACCCAACTAAGGTGATTTCTGCAACGGGGATGAATAAGTTTAGGACCACATGGTCACTTAATCCCTCCCTTAAAAATTTGAATCCTATGGTTAAAATGAGTTGAAAAAAAGTATATGCTAGCAGTATTGTTCTAAAAACCAAACCGGACCATTTGGTTCAATGGATTAGACTAGGAACCATACCCCTTTCCAATCCAATCAAGCATGAAAAACCAAGGATTAGAAAACTGGTCAAAGATAAAAAAAAAAACTTGTCAAAAGCCGGCCAACCGCCTAAATTGGAGGCGGTTGGGTGATCAACCAGTTTAATAAAAAACAAGTTGCAGTCCACTATGGAGATGAAGTTGGCGCCACCACAAAGGATGTGTCTACCATTTGAACCACGACAAAGAGGACGCTGGCTGCAATTTTGTTGTTGTCGACAGGGTAGAGTGGCTATGGTGGCATATCCTTGGCATTTTCGCCAACCTTCAGGCCTGCAACATGGTGCCATCACTGTTCGCTCTCCTCCATGTTGGATTTCTTTTCTCTCTATGTTGCGCTAAAAAGAAGAATCAAGCAACAACTTTGACATGTTGGACAAGAAAATCATTACAGGAAGGGTAATGTGAGAGTGAAGCTTAAATGTATAGGGTTTCATTATTTGGGTTTAGGGTTTATTAGGTATTATTTAGACCGGGCCCAAGTTTTTTTAGCATAGGCTCATAATAATGATAAAATTCTAATAACCATTTTTGTAACCAAAAAAGCATTCTAACCACCATAAACATTTCGGTATTAGATGATAGCCAGTGGATGGGATTGAGTATGTACCAGTTTTCCATTCAGATAACCTTCAAATAGGAGACCCTGATGCATGTTGCCACAATCCTCATTTTTCGGGACGTGGTTAGTGGGCTCGTGTGTAGGTCGTAGTGGGAGATCGTGTGAAGCATGGGCTTCACGCCAAGTGAGCTCGGAGTAAGGTTTTATACCGCCTAAGTTCGGAGGCCGTATGGCGTGAATGCTATGCCAAGCTTTTCGCCTTATGGGTTTGGGGCCCTTGTAAGTTTGTAGCCTAGTGTTCTTAGGCTCAGATTTTGGAATTTCCATATGGGCTTGTCCAAACGATGAGTTGTACATGCTAGGCCCATATGGCAATATCAGCAGATTGTAACAGAAAGATACGAAATACTAATTCAAACAAAACAATACATACAAGTCAAACTCATCCTATTAGATCACAACAAATAGATTATTTCATTTTAGAGGGAATACATTAAATCAAATGGAGAGTGAGACATACGTAAAACTATTTAAAATATTTTTAAATTTAACTCAAAAGATAAAGCAAAGATCCAAAATAGAACAATAATTTGTAGGGAAAATAATTTGACGAAAAATATAACAGATAACCTAAAAAAAATGAAATGAAAATAAACCAAGCACTTGATACAATCTTAAAATAGGTGAAATTGCCTAGTTACATGACGGGAAATTCAAAAACACTTCCAGATCTGCAACACAATACCAAATAGGTAGAATTAAAAATTGATAACTTCCACCAACAATGCTTTTTAAATAACAGTAAAAAGAAAAAGGAAAAAAATCTACAATAGGTGATGTTAATGAATAGTAACTCGTTATAATACCCTGGTTTTAAATAAAAATGATAGAAAATTTTTCGAACGAGAAAAGGTGCTAGTTACCTTTACCTGTCATTCCAGGTCCTGGATTTCACAAAGTTTGAACCCTACATGTCCTTGGAAGGCTTTATGATAGAGCCAATTTCTTGAAATTAAAAGTCTCGGTAATTGTTCCCAAGAGGCAACAAATTAAGGAGTAATTTTTAATGAATTTTATGAATCCTTTAAATTTTTTTTTTTTAGCTTATAAGTTTATAAAATTGTAAAGCATTTCAAATTTGAACTAAAACCCAAATTTGAATTTTGATTTGTTAGGATTTTGATTTTTATGATATTTTATTTAAATCTAAATGAGGGGTATTTCCTTATTTATATTTATGTTTTAAAGTTAACGTCTTCTCCATTAACTTAAAATCAAAAAATGTAAATAAATAAGTAATGATACAACCCAGTCCAATACACACTAGAACTTGAATTATAGGTCAAGTTGGAAGAAAAACCATCCTGGAGAACGTTGCAGCGCTCAAGGGAATAGTAAGGCGGTGCAGGGGATGATTTTATGTTCTCTGGTGAGCACTGCAGCAATCAACAGTTTTATAAAAACCCCTGTTTTGGGGTCCTTCACCGTCCCAAACTCGAGAAGCTTTGCCCTTTCACTCTCATTCACTCCCAAACTTCATTTTCTTCCATTTCTTTCAATTCTCTCTTCAATCCTTCATTCCTAAGGCTTTAAGGTATATAGTTTTCTTAGTTTTGTTCTCTTTTCTTCAATTTCTTCTTGTCTTAGGGTGGTTTCTATGCTTATAAGGGTAGAGAGATCTCTCTCCGTGTTAGAGATAAATCTGACATTTTTAGTGATTCTAGAAGCTGATTTAAAGTTCTATCATTTCCATGGTAGATACTGATACCATTTCTATTCCAAGAAACTCTGTCAGTGTTGAACCTTCAACTTCTGCCACTTCAGGTGAGTGGATTCGCATTTGTAACTTCTATGTTAATTATTATGTTTATTTTCACCTAAAACATGAGATTATATATTATTTTAGAGTTTGTTTTGTGAACCACTGAGATTTTTGTGAAATACTGTGTTATGAACCATTAATTGTAACAAGAAAACGTGTTTTCTTGAAAACCATGGGACATCCACTATTGAGGCTGAGTTTTTGTACAATTGCATAATGAATTTAATTATTTAGAGCTGATGTTATGATCATAGGACTCTAGTCAATGGTGCATGTACAAATGATACAGATCACGAGGCTTACGTAGGAATAGAACTTTTCACATGCCAGTCATGGGCCCAAGTCGGGTCATGACACTCGCATGCAATCAAATCATCCAGTAAATATTAGAAACAAATAAAAAAATTTCTACTTTAACCGTCTTCATACAAACAAAGCTTCATGCAACCTATGTTTGCTGTGATGAGAATGACAAGCAAGATTTGATATATGAAAATTGTTATCATAAGCATTTATTAACAACACTAGAAGCACATTTAAAGGCATTAGTCTCACATCAATGCAAAAGCTAATAGTAAAAAAGATTTTAAAATTTAAATCAAACTAATATCGGCACTTAATGGAGCAACAATCCACATTATGAGATCGGAATATACAACTATAAATAATTAAAAAGATCGGATGCAAAAAAAACGATCAATACAAAATCAGATCGGATGCAGAAAGAAGGTTAAATTTTGAACACTACTGAGTTTTATATTAGACTGTTGAGAATTTTATGGTATAAGATATAATAGTTGAGGGCCTAATCCAATCATATGGGGTGAGAAGAGGGAAGATTTTCATAAGGAACATCCTTCAACCAAACTACTCCTTAATTCATACCACATTTGTAATATTAGGAAAAAAAAAAAGAGAGAGACAACCATTCACATGAAGTGTCAAATGAATGTGACATATTTGTATAAACAATCACGTAATAACAAGATCTTAAAATATCAATGACAATATAAATTAAAAATGTAACCCAACAAATAGAGATTCAGACTATTCAACGATTCTTCAAAATGATAGCATGTCTATAACTATTAACAGTAAAAAGCCAAAAGTTTCAGAATCAAAACACAAAATATTGAAGAAAAAAAACTATAAACCAAATTAAAAAATAAGCAATCCATAGAAGCAAATATTACAGTAAAACATGAATATCATGCGAACAAAATTGAAGAAGAAAGAAAAACGCATATAATTATTATCATACCTCTAATAGTAAGAGCTCTTTCTAGGATGAATTTCATATCCGATGAATTCCAGACCAAGCTTCCTTCTAGGCTCCCAATAGCTAGGTCTTGCTGCTTATGTAGAAGACCAAATGGACAAGACAAAACTAAGGTTGGAATGAAGTAAAAATTGGACCAAAGTTGTTTGAACTGAACACACATCATGCAACTAACCAAGTTCATAATATTAGAGAATGGAGAGTAAGTCAGTCATTTATCATAGTTCTCCTGTGAAACTTGTGCAGCCATAGCTTCAACTGCCGCAAAAGAAGTAATAATTAGTCAATCCTTAGATTTTAACCCCCTCACCGACACATGCTAGTTTTTTGCTTTTGTTTTTTTTATTTGTAAATAACACAAACCACCCATGAGGTTCCTCAAAAGAACGCTCCACCCCATTCTCACATATTTAACCATGGTTAACCTAAAATAACTACCCTTGAAAATTTTATCATTTTTTTCATAGTTCAAAAATTTAATAATTACCAATGAATATTTTACCTCATGATCTATAATTTTATCATATTCCACATTTAACCAAAGTTAACCCAAAATATTAGAAAGGAAAAAGAGACTTAACTAATCTAAACACAAACATCATGTAATTATCTTAACCAACCTAAATACAGCTAGAACATTCCATAGAGATATTGTCAAGACTCAAGGGTGCTTGTGGGCAAAGGGCGGGTTCCTTCCTAGTAGTATTTTTCACTAACGACATGTTTTCTTATGTCATCATTATTTTCAGGCTTAGTGTTTTTAGTCCCTATAAATAGATCATTTTTGTTCTTAGTTCCTCTAAAACAACTTTTGGTCCTTTTTCTATGTTTTTTTTTTGTCCCTGTTATTAGCCCAACACTATGAAGTGGTGAAATTAATTAAAACTAAGAGATTCTTAAAATATTTATAATGAAAATAAAACATGCATTCAATACAATATTAAAACAGGTAAAACTGCCTAGTTATATAAAGGGAAATTCAAAATCACTTCCAGATCTGCAATGTGATACCAAAAAGGTAGAATAAAAAATTGATAACTTCCACCAATAATGCTTTTTTCAATAAGACTAAAAATAAAAATGAAAAAAAACACTACAATAGGTGATGGTAATGAATAGTAACTCAGATGAAATGAAATCATCCAGTAAACATCATAAACAAATAAAAAAAATTCTACTTTAACTGTCTTCATACAAACGAAGATTCACGCAACCTATATTTGCCGTGATGAGAATGCCAAGCAAGATTTGGTATATCAAAATTGTTATCATAAGCTTTTATTAACAACACCACAAGCACATTTAAAGGCATCAGTCTCACATCAATGCGAAAGCTAATAGTGCAACAGATTTTAAAATTTAAATGATACTAATATGGCCACTTAATGGAGCAATAAAGTCCACATTTTAAGACCAGAATATACAACTACAAATAATTAAAAAGATCGGATGGAGAAAGAATGATTAATACAAAATAAGATCGGATGCAGATTTGCATAAGGAACGTGCTTCAACACACTAATTAGAACACAAAATCCCAAATATGAATCTCTAACCTCTTCTTTAGTCGTACCACATTTGCAACATCTACAAGAGAGAGAGAGATGACCATTAACATGAAGTGTCAAATGAATGTAACAGTATAAACAATCACATAATAGCAAGCTTTTGAAAAATCAATAACAATATAAACTAGGTTTAATTAATCAGTCTCTATAGTTTCACCAAATTTTCAAATAGGTCCCTACATTTTAAATGTTTTCAATTGAGTCCCTATATTGAATAGAATTTTTCAATCAAGTCCTTACCGTTAACCGCCGTTATAAAAAAAATAGAATATTTTTAGCATATTCCATCAAATCAAACCACTCACCATCCATTGTAAAGGCGGAGCTACACACAGGAGCCCTCGGCATCCTGTGCATCCATCATTATCATCAATAGCCAATCTTTCATCCATAATTAAACACAACAATAAATCCAACTAGAATCACAAATAACATCAAATCACAAACAAAAAATCAAACCAAAATCAAGCACAAAAATACAAGCCATCCAATAACAAAAATCAAACCTATTTACATTGCAAACAAAAAAAAATGGTGGTGGAGTTGGTTCGGTTGTGTCGTTGTTTGTGAGGTCACTATTTGAGGCGATGGGAAAGCAGAACAAAGGAGTGCAGGCTAGTGCTGCAGCATGTTTGGCAAAGAGGGTGGATTGTGCCGCCGGTGGTGGTGGTGTCGGTGGCAGGGTTCCAAAAGTTTTAACCAAAAAACCATAAACCAAACAAACAAAGCTACGGCTAAATCAAACCCAAAAAAAAAAAAATTAAAGTAGAATCAGAGGGGAAGGAAGGAGCCGCCAATAAGAAGTGGACGGGTGGGTGGCACGGTGGGAAGGAGCTCTTCGATCTTCTCACGTAAGGCGGAAGTGGGTGGCGCGATGGGAGAAGGGGCGACAGAAGCACCGGTTCGTCAGAGGCGAAAGCATGGTCACCGCCGCAGATGTTTCGCTCATACCATTTTTCGCTACATGCCCCAGTTCGAAGGGAGACTGAGAGTAGCTCGCATCCGGTAGAAAATATTTTTAAAAAAAACTATAAACCAAATTAAAAAATAAGTAATCCATAGAAGCAAATATTATAGTAAAAGATAAATATCATGCACACAAAGCTGAAGAAGAAAGAAAAAGGCATATAATTGTTATCACATCTCTAATAATAAGAGCTCTTTCTAGGATGAATTTCATATTCGATGACTTCCAGACCAAGCTTCCTTGCAGGCTACCTATAATTAGGTCTTGCATCTAATTTAGTAGACCAAATAGACAAGAAAAAACTAAGGTTGGGATGAAGTAAAAATTGGACCAAATTTGTTTGAACTGAACACATATCATGCAACTAACCAAGTTCATAATATTGGAGAATGGAGGGTAAGTTAGTCGCTTATCATAGTTCTCATGTGATTCTTGTGCAGCCAAGGCTTCCACTGTTGAAAAAGAAGTAATAGTTAATCAATCCTTAGATTTTAACCCCCTCACGAACACATGTTAGTATTTTTTTTTTTAGTGAATAGTACAAACCACTCATGAGGTTTCCCAAAAGAATGCTTCACCCTATTCTCACGTATTTAACTAAGGTTAACATAAGATAACCACCCTTGAGAATTTTATCATATTTTTCGTAGTTCAAAAAATTTAATAATGGAGGGTATGCAATATTACCAACGAATATTTTACCCCATGATCTATAATCTTATCATATTCTCACATTTAACCAAAGTTAGCCCAAAATATTAGAAAAGGGAAAAAGACTTAACCAACCTAAACACAGCAAGAACATTCCGTATAGATATTGCCAAGACTCGAGGGTGCTTGTGTGTAAAGAACGGGTTCCTTCTCAGTAGTTTTTATGACTAATGACATATTTTCTTATGTCATGATTATTTTCAGGCTTAGTGTTTTTAGTCCAACAAATACATCATTTTGAGTTTTAGTCCCTCAAAAAAATTTTCTTGACTTCTAGCCCTTTTTCAGACGTTTTGTTTTTTATCTCTATTGTTAGCCCAACCCTGTGAAGTGGTCATATTACTTAAAACTAAATGATTCTTAAAATATTTATAAAACAAAATGTTAAATAGTTTAAGGACAACCATATTCTAAAATACTAATAGGGACCAAAATTTAGAATGACAAGATTCAATAACAAAATATTGGAAGAAAGAGGGACCAAAAACCAAGAAAAAAAATTTGGAAGGAGTAAAATTAAATTGACTTATATTTATAAGGACAAAAATGACATTTAAACCTTATTTAATGCTTAGAATCGGAGCTTTTTCTTACGCACACACACACATACATGTGAGAACAAAAGAAGAGAATAATTCAAAAACAAGAAGAAAACTAGTTAGCAATATATACGAACCTTGACAGAATGCAGATCAATGACATTAGGAGTGTGCTCTATGGGCTCATTGATTTTAAAAGCGCAATTTCATATCGGCCCCTTCTATAATAATGATGTAACAGCACAAAATTAGTAAGTGGAAAAAAAAGGGAGGAGCCTATGAAAAATGTTTCTACTAATTTTCTGAAAAAAAAAAAAGCCACCAACCTAAGCCAATAACAACAAAGTCCACGTAAGAGTTGACAGGGGCTCCTTTTCCAATCCCCACACATAAGATAAACAAGGTTAGTCATCCACTGCAACGAAATAGATCCAAACCATCAAAACTGAATTGTAATGGGCTAGCATTGTGCATATGGCTTCTAATCATATTTCTCAACTTTTATTTAAAAATAATATGATGGGCCCTAAATTTTCACCATTTCCGTTTAAAGGAATGAAATAAGAGATTCAGAGAGAGGTTGTATGGGGACATATAGTATTTACAACATGTAAAGCCACCTAATCAGTTTTTCAATGGTTAAAAAATTAGCATGTATACACTTATCCTGTACATCTCCTTCATTTGACCAGCCTAGGATCCTCATGTTCCCCTCCCCTAACAAACTTAACCCTGCCATTAGATGACCTCTGAATTTCCATAATCCAAATAAAATTGTTCCCATCCAATAGATAGGGGTTGGAAAGGTGACAATGAAGTATTGGAAAGAGACTATATGAATTGTGTACCACATGAACATTTTAATTAGAACTCCTGTGGTATAACACAGATGTTAAAGAGCAAATCTGACATCCCATGGTAATGTCCAGTTGTCCTAATTGAATTCTCTAACTCAAGAAAAAGTTGTTCCAAAATGTCGGCCTGCACAAGAATGAAAAAGAAAATTAGAATCCACTAAAGCAGCACTTTCCATCGCCATACTATACAATCACACATCCCAAACTATTTCAGCAGTAGGATTGGAAACAACAAAACTGACCTTCTGGGGTTGATTGTGCAAAGAAGAAAAATCGGAGAAGAGAGATGGAACTCCCTAGAAACAACACAAAACAAAATACCAATTTAGCTTTTCGACAAGTAAAATAGGCATATTAGCATAATAAAAAGGAAGTGAGCGAACCTTATTTAAGAGAGGCTGAATATAAGGATGGACATTTTACTGCTAGCTACCTTGGCTAGCTTGCTTTGGTATTCCTTGTAATAATTCAGCTGTTGGGACAACGAGATTGCATGCGGAAAAACAAAAAGCAAGTTAAAACAAAGGAATTATATAGATATATTATATCTGAAGTTTATAGCAAACTTACATTCAAGATAGCAGATTCAAGATAGCAGCCTTTCCATCATAACCAGAGGCAAAGTTTGCTCCAATGAAGAGGTTCTTCCATAATACCTTTGGTCAGATATGCTGGTGCATAACTCCTAAACCCCAAAGTCTCAGCTGCAAAAGGAAACATTTTAACAACAATGAAAAGTATATATAATATATATGGTATGAGCAGCATTTACTAAACTATATATCCAAGCACATACATTAAAGTTCCAAGTATGGTGTTATTTCCTTAGCAGTAATATCAATAGCTAATTTCCCTGACCAACCAATTTAAAAAACAGATATGATAAAAACATTTTAAAGTTCATGTGTATTGACTAATTTCATTTTTTTAAAAAAAAAAAAAAACTATTTCAATACCCTCCACATTTTAGAGAATTACTAAGGTACCAAATAACCATAATATTGAAGTAGATGAGAAGTAAGGTAACATTCCAAACACATGGAATTGAATTAGAAAGATACCAAATATTAATTCAAACAAGACAATACATATCAGTTAAACTCATCCTATTGGATCAAACCAAATAGATTACTTCATTTTAGAGGGAATACATTAAATCAAATGGACATTACTCAAGACTATTTAAAAGATTTTTAAAATTAACTAAAATGATAGAGATAAGATCGAAAACATAACAATAATTTGGAGAGAATAATTTGATGAAAAATACAAAAGAGAACCAAAAAAAAAAAATGAAATGAAAATAAACCATTCACTCAATACAATCTTTAAACAAGTGAAACTGCCTAGTTACATAAAGGGAAATTCAAAATCACTTCCAGATCTACAACGCAATATCAAACAGGTAGAATAAAAAATTGATAACTTCCACCAACAATGCTTTTTCCAATAAGACTAAAAAGAAAAAACATAAGAAAAACACTACAATAGGTGATGGTAATGAATAGTAACTCACATGCAATCAAATCATCTAGTAAATATCATAAACAAATAAAATATTTTCTACTTTAATTGTCTTCATACAAAGAAAGCTTCATGCAACCTATATTTGCTATGATGAAAATGCCAAGCAAGGTTTGGTATATCAAAATTGTTATCATAAGCCTTTATTAACAACACCACAAGCACATTTAAAGGCATCAATGGAAAAGCTAATAGTGAAACAGATGTTACAATTTAAATGAAACTAATATGGCCACTTAATGGAGCAACAAAGTCCACATTATAAGACCAGAATATACAACTACAAATAATTAAAAAGATTGGATGCAAAAAGAATAATCACTACAAAATAAGATCGGATGCAGAAAGAAGTTAAATTTTGAACACTATTGAGTTTTATATCGTACTGGTTGAGAATTTCATAGTAGAAGATATAGTAGTTGAGGGCCTAATCCATTCATATGGGGTGAGAAGAGGGAATATTTGCATAAAGAACGTGCTTCCCCACACTAATTAGAACACGAACTCCCAAACATAAATCTTCAAACTACTCCATAATTCAGACCACACTTGCAATACTTTAAAGAGAGAGAGAGAGAGAGAAAGAGACGACCATTAACATGACATGTCAAATGAATGTGACATATTTGTATAAACAATCACATAATAACAAGTTTTTTGAAAAATCAATGACAATATAAATTATAAACGAAACCTAATAAATAGAGATTCAAAACGTTCTGATAGCATGTCTATCATTGTTAACAATAAAAAGCCAAAAGTTCCAGAATCAAAACAGAAAATATTAACAAAAAAAATATAAACCAAATTAAAAAATAAGCAATCCATAGAAGCAAATATAACAGTAAAGGATGAATATTATGCATGAAGCGGAAGAAGAAAGAAAAAGGCATATAATTGTTATCATACCTCTAATAATAAAAGCTCTTTATAGGATGGATTTCATATCCAATGAATTCCAGACCAAACTTCCTTGCAGGCTACCTAATTAAGTCTTGCTGCTAATGTAGTAGACCAAATAGACAAGACAAAATTAAGGTTGGAATGAAGTAAAATTGGACAAAATTTGTTTGAATAGAACACATATCATGCAACTAACCAAGTTCATAATATTGGAGAATGGAGGGTAAGTCAGTCACTTATCATAGTTCTCCCATGATACTTGTGCAGCCAAGGCTTCAGCTGTTGCAAAAGAAGTAATAGTTAGTCAATCATTAAATTTTAAACCTCCCCCGCCCCCCCCAAACAAACCAACACATGCTAGTTTTTTTTTTTTTTTTTGAGTAGTAAATAGCACAAACCACTCATGAGGTTTCCCAAAAGAATGCTCCACCCCATTCTCACATATTTAATTGAGGTTAACATAAGATACCCTTGAGAATTTTATCATATTTTTCATAGTTCAAAAATTTAATAACGGAAGATTATGTAATATTACCAATGAATATTTTACCCTATGATATATAATTTTATCATATTCTCTCATTTAACCAAAGTCAACCCAAAATATTAGAAAAGGAAAAAAGACTTAACCAACCTAAACACAAACATAATGTAATTATCTTAACCAACCTAAACATATCTAGAATATTCCATACAGATATTGTCAAGACTCAAGGGTGCTTGTGTGTGACAGGCAGGTTCCCTCCCAGTAGGTTTTATGACCAATGACATGTTCTCTTATGTCATGATTATTTTCAGGCTCAGCTTTTTTTGCCCTACAAATAGATCGTTTTGGTTTTTAGTCCCTCTAAAATTTTTTCTTGACTTTGTCCTTTTTTGACGTTTTATTTTTTATCTCTATTGTTAGCCCAAACTGTGAAGTGGTGATATTAATTAAAACTAAAAGATTCTTAAAATATTTATAAAACAAAATGTTAAATATTTTAGGGACAAAATGCATATTCTAAAACACTAACAAGGACCAAAATTTAGAATGACAGGATTCAATAACAAAATATTGGAAAAAAGGGGGACCAAAAACCAAGAAAAAAAATTTGGAGGGACTAAAATCAAATTGACTTATGTTTATAGGGACTAATTTGTCTTGTTAACCAGTGCATAAAATTACAAATTATTGATGCAAAAATGTGATAAGATGCAAAGAAACACCATTCCATACTTCAAATGTTTAAAAGGTTCAAAATGAAGGTGCATCACAATCTATGCATATGATGACATAGAGTAGTGAAAAGAATGTTGAAGAAAGGGAATTGGCAGAGCAAACAGCATGGAACAATTGCAATACAGATGTTTTAAAGAATAACAAAATCTCCATGCATTGACCAAACAAGCATAGGCTTCTTAATGTTATAGTTCATAAAGGAAGGCAAAATGAGGCAAAAGAGGAAAATGGAAAGATTACACAACCAAACTCAACAGATTATATTATAATAAATCATCCCCATGGGGGAGAGGGTAAGAAAAGTCACTACATGCACTAGAAGTGGCCCACATAGATAGCAATTAGGTTATAATATTTGATTGTTTAAGCTATAAGCCATATCAAGCTACACAGACCTATTTGATGATCTTTTAAGTGAATGCTAATAAACAAAACAGATTACCCTGAGATAAATCGAGATCCACATCCAAAAATGAAAGAAGAAGATAAAATAAGTTATGAGGAAGTGATAAATACTACAACCAACAAAGCTCTCTTGTCCTAAAATAGGGCACTGCAACGGAAGATGCCAACATTCTTTTCAAGGTAGTTTGCTACAGCACCCCAACAAGTCTCACGCCCTACAGCTACAAGTCCAAGGAAAAATGGTAAGCTATCCTTTGGCAGCCACAGCATATCTTGTACATCACGAATGTCTAATTTGCCATTTTCTGGACCTCGCTACATAAGCTTCTCTAAGATTGATCAGCGGATGTAGAATCGAAGAGAGGAAGTGGGAGATTGGAAAAGAGTAAAAACTGCTTAACTGTTGGTAACTTCACTACCAACTTTACAATGGACTTTGTATGAATACCTTGAAAAAGTGAAAGTAACCAACAAATAGCCTCACTTATCACACCCAACAACTTCAATCCGTTACAAAACTCTATTAATTATCATGCCTACTATAGAAATTAAGTCTATCATTCTTTATTAGGATCCCTATCAAAGCCACATCATAAGAAAAACTTGAGAGCTTCAACGAATCACCAATATTCATAGGCACAGTGGTTCTAATTTGGTAGTTAGTGTCTTAGTACTTCAAAGGTTGATTACTATGTTACAAGGGTTAAATGCACATTGTCAATATGGTGACGCCAACAAAGAATAGAATCTTCCAGTTGCAGCGCAATAGCAGAAGTGCATGTCACAACATTGAAGGGATTGAGAAAATATAGCGAAGAGAAGATAACATTTATGATTATTGTATTTTTCCAGTAAATCAGATAAAGGGATATATATAACATTTTTCACAAAAAATAATGTGCATTTGAATTGCAGGTCTGACACAGAAATAAGCAGCCAATAATAGTTGTAGCCGCTTAATATCTTTTCAAAGAATGTACCACTTACCATTTAGCCAAAATGTCCACAGGCATCCCATATCCATATCTAAAATGAAATTCTGCACTGCTTCATTTCTAGCTTGTAGAACTAATGTCCTAGTATCGGCTGGACAGAGATATTTCGATGAGATAAAGAAAAAGTGAATTCATGATGTAACAATCTACTTTTGTTAGGAATATGTATCAAATATCGGCCTTGGCGGCGCCATGGCGTGGCAGATTTTGAGGCTGCGGCCATGAGAAAGTGGATGGCGTGGCGGGTGCAATCGTGATACGGCGGAATTATGGCAGCCATGACAGAAATTGTGCCCAAAACCCCCCATTTGTTGTTTTTCAAAGGATATTTTGGGGTTTTCGGGTTTCGATAATGAAACCTTGTTGAAACCCGACCAATGTTGCCATTTCTCTAAGTATTGCACCCTTCTCTGCATCCTCCTCTCTCTCTCGGCTACTCTCCGAAGACCGCGACGCCCTGCCGATGGTGACAACTCACTACAGTCCACACTAGCAGCGGTGGCATCTAGTTGTCAAGAGCGCGCTCCTCTGTCACGCTCCACGCGATCCCCCTCCTCTGTCATGAGTCTCGACTCTGGACTTCTCAGTCTCACTCTCTCCCTCACACACGAGCTCCTTGTCTATGCGCTGCTGCCAATCTGCCTCCGCCCAAGCCTCCACTAGTCACCGGTGTCCACCGTTCGTGCCTGATTGGCAAATCTACCCCTATTCGCTCTTCGCTATCTCTACTTCTTCCATTTTTATTTTTTGGGGTCTGATTCAGGTATGGTTTTATTTCTCTCTCTTGGGCTTTTGCATGGGTTGGATTGGTGAGTGGATCCTTGACACGGGTGGGTTATTTTCTCGAGTGTGGAGTGTGGTTCAGCCTTTAAGAGTGTGGATTGTTTTTACGGTCATGGCCATGGTTTAGCTGTGTGAATTTTCTTGGGTTTTTATTTTTATTCTTGGGTGTGGGTTAGTGCTTTTTTTTTTTTCTTTTGGTAATATACTATTTTTGTTTCATTAAAATTGAAAACTTCTGACCTACAAAAATAAAAAAAAATAATAAAAATTTCCACATTTTTTTATATATATTTATATATTGTTTAGTCCGCCATGACTTCCGCCATAACCTGCAAGCCATCCACCAGATTTTTATAGCGTTTTTTTGCCTCACTGCCATAAACCGCCATCCGCCATTGACAACCTTGGTTTGTACACAAAATATTTATTTTCTCTTATTTAAATAAAAGAAGTTCTCAATATATCAAAGTTCAAAAACAAAGTTCACAAGTATCTGCAATAAAGAATCGCTGAAAAGAAATGATGAAAGATAAACCTATCATGCTAGTTGCCAATAAATCAAGATACTTTGTGATGGGAAACAAATGTGTAACACTTGTTTAAACCAATAGCTTGTCCTGTATTGAACTACACAAAATAAGCAGTTGAAGTACTCATACAAGCAAAAGACTGCCAATCTAAGAACTAACTTCTTGTACTCACCGGAACCTTTTTCTGTGTAACAACACAAACTAAATCCTTTCCTCTGACACCAATTGAGGTAATCCCAGTAGCCTTAACAGCCTTGAAAGCATACTCTGTTACATTAATTCAAAAGTCAACAATTCAGAATACCACAACCTACCAAAGTACCAAACTAATCAACTTATTCCCAAAAAGCCAAAAGCAAATTTTCAAAACACTCTGAATTTGATAACTAAGGCTCATTACATTGAGTGTCATATAACACTTAGGGGAAAATCACACATATAAGTAACACAATCAATTTAGATTCACACAACAACTACAGTTGCCACTCTCCTAATAATGCTTTATAAAGTGTAGTCAAAACAAAAAAGAAAACTCTAAACATTGAAAGGTATCAAGAATATAAATTGTCTGTTTGAACGAAACCCCCAATTGCTTGAACCAACCTACCTTCACCACTCCACCAACAATAATTATAATAAACCCATCGACATTCAAGAAGGACTAATAGCACCCTATTTGTGTATTCAAGTTCACACGAAAAACATCCTTAGTATATATATTAAAGAGCACATATCCAAAAAAATCATAAAAAACTACTCCATCAAAGCAACCTGTCCGTTTAGACTTCAAATAATACTAGAGAAAGACAGTTAAAAGCTCAAAAATGATCATTGATAATAACCTAATTTGATTTTGAATTTTAAATGACTTGCATTTACTATAACTATGTAGTACAAAGTATGGCAAAACTCAAAATCATGAATGCCTTCTTCACACCAGCGAATGGTGAAACACAATTTCTAGAGGGGATTCCAGCACACCTCAAATAGGCATAGTCATTAGCTTTTCAAAGCAAATAGAAAAACTGTTTTTATAGCACAGAAGTTACACATGTTCAAGCACATAATTGCTCCCAAAATCTATCTATGTTCAGTACTGTGCAGTATGTTCACTTTAAAGATTTGGGACAACCGATTGGGATAGCACAAAGCAGCATAACTCAGAGAAATTATTTGGATCTAATTAGAAAGGCTAGAAAGTTACATTTTTTTTTCAGGACTTTGAATACGTTAACCTATATGAAACATGCAAAGTGAGAAATCAGAATCAGAACATGTTGAACATGGCAATTAGATGCGATTGCTGTGCCTTCAAAGACAGGGTCAGGAAAGTAGAAGAGGAGAGGAGAGGAGAGAAGTTAGTTACTTACCAACCTAGAAAAGGCAATCCTCGGGAGCTTCCTTGACTCATGTTTTCTGGGATTAGTGGACTTTCGGCTGGGGGAAGGGGGCCAGAGGGCTTTTTCAGGATTTCAGGTTTAAGAACGTAGGACTGTGACGTATGTGGGAAGGCTCCCTCGGATTTGCAGTGGTCAACGACAGCGAGAAGAAGAGACTTTGTTAGTTGGTTTAAGAAAGAATGGGACGAGCAGAGGTGGTGGTCAATCTCTACTTCTTGCTCAAGAAAAGGAGAAAAGGAAGGGGGAAAAAAAGGTAAAGCCATAAAGGTGATTCTTTTTTTTTTTTTGGAGAAAAAAATATGCTATAGGAACAAGTATTGTTGGAACGCCATTTAAAATATACTGTTCTGGCTGTAGGCGGTCGATCTCTGCTTCCTGCATCAAGTGACAGGAAATTCTCAGTTCCGGCTAGATCCACAGAACCGATGTTGATGGAAGAATGAATAGAATTTCTCGACATCTCATCCGAATTGCCTTCAGCCGGCCTCTCAATAGCAATTGCATCTTGGATCTCCTTGAGAACTTCTGAAATCGACAGCCACATATGTCCATGAGGTTGAACACACATCAATGCTTTCTTTGTTATCTTCCACATTGATTGTAGGTCATAGTTGCTTCTTAGCACGGGATCAATGATACCTTGTATATCTCCACTCTCAATGTGTAATTTTACCCACAACACAATGTATGTAACCAGAGTTCAGAATATGTAGGATATAATTCAACATCATATGGAAGTTCTTCACATCTATGTAGTTCATTAAATGAACCATGTTTCTCTATAATCTGAAATTACTGCTAAGGTAAATTTCATGGAAGTATTTTATTTTATTTTATTTAATAAGCATAATGGGAATAGAATAGAGACACCAAAAGAACTATATACCTTATTACTTTTTAAATTTACACAAGCATTATTATTATAGTTTTTCCCCACATTGTAAATTTAAAATTCTGTAGAACCCATTTCAATGAAAACTACAAAGCATTATAGAATTATACACTTCCTCTAAGCTCAATAAGTCTATGTTTGCACGGTGCAAAGGAATAAAAACTCACCCACTGGACAATGTTTCCGCAATTAGCACCAAAGCTGTCATTTGATATTGCTTCTTGACCAGATATGAGGTCAAGAAGAATTACACCCAAACTATAAATATCACTCTTGTCAGTCAGCTGCTGAGAAATACAGTACCTGTTAGGCCAAAGTTATAATGTTAAGCTTTGAAGTTAATTGGACCATAGGCAACCTTGAGTATAGTAACCCAACAAAAAGCAGGACATAGCAAACATTGGTGACAAATTCCAGACCATGTTTACTACCTCACAAGCGAACACACAAATCAATGAATCATGTAAAATAGATTAAGGTCTTACTCAGGATCCAGATATCCTACTGTCCCCCGAACTATGCTAGAAACATGGGAGGCTCCATCCACAGCAAGTTTTGAGAGACCAAAATCTGAAACTTTGGCTCTCATGTGCTTGTCAAGAAGAATATTGCTGGATTTTAAGCCTCTGTGTATAACTGTAGGAACACATCCTGTGTGAAGATATTCAATCCCAGAAAAAACATGAGAAAAACACAATTAATACTTTTGTGATCTATAATAACCAAAGGGTCATTCAATCAGAAAGTTAAAGGAAAAATATTAATACTATCATTTTAAATAATGAGTTAAGCTTCACTAACCTTTGACAGCATCATCTGCAATCTCGAGGCACTTAATCCAATCGATGCTCCGTCCATGTGTTAATGGGCCTACAAGAGGTTAGGCATAATTGAGCATATGGATTTCTGCATCTTGATTTAAACCATGTAGGCTTACCATAAAGATGTTCTTTGAGAGTTCCATTATACATGTACTCATAAATAAGCATACTATTCCCTTCATCACAGTAATAACCAAGAAGCTATACCAAGTTTCTGTGACGAATCCTTGATAGAAGAGTCACCTGGATCAAGCAAAAGTATATCTATAATATGAATATCTGTTCAATGCCAAGTTGCCAACAGAATTTAGAAAGAATGTCCAAACTAGTTTTCTCTCTTTTAAGCTTCACTTAGAAAGAAAATAAGGAGGGAAAGAAAAGTAAACAAGGTTAAACAGGGAAAAAAATGACAGAGGCCACGAACTTGAGATAGCTGCAATATTAGTATACTGAAAGGGTTTTTATAAATTGCAGGCTACCTCGTTGGAGAACTCCCTTTTGCCTTGATAGGAATTACTTGTTAGAACTTTAACTGCTATCTCTTGTCCATCTTTCATTCTCCCATAGTATACAACTCCAAAACCTCCAGAACCAATTTTTTTCTCAAAGTTATTTGTAGCATTTTCAATTTCAGAAAAATTGAAGCACTGAGCAGCTTCTGCAGTTGCAGGACCTTGAGGTGGGTGAGAAACAAGGTGCTCTATGAAGAATATAAGCAAATAAATCATGTTCTGTCAGAAAGGAAAAATATATAATTCTTATTCATAATCCTACCCTGCTCATGATATATTCTCTTTCCTTTATGCATAAACAAGCAATACACGACAGTCGCCAGAAGCAGAATCACAGCCCCAACAGCTGAACCTATGATCACGAACATGTGGCTCTTTTTTCTGCTTTTGTGAAGATTAGTGTTTCCAGAGTAGCTGTTGGATCAAATGAAAGCAGTGGTCATCATGTAAATATGGGGAAGAGGGAATAGAAAACTTAGGGGAAAAGGATAAAAATAAACACCTTGAAGTATTTGCAAATCAAAAAGGGTAAAACAGAATGTCAAGCTATAATGAAGACAGATTTTCATATACAACATTACTATGGATATTAGCTCGCAGATGCCAACATGATTTATTTAAGCCATCAAAGCAACATGATTCATCCAGTAGAAAATCAGCAACCAAACAGTATACCAAAGAAAATATCTAAGGCATCACAGGATGTTGGTCCAATGACATGGAAGAAGGCACAATTAATATAGAGGAATTACAAAATTCAAAAAAGAAAAATTACTTGTGCCAGAATGGCCAAACATTCTAGACAGTACAAGACCTTACACTTAACTGATCACACAAGGAATGTTTGTTTTTCTAGTTGTAAATAACACATGCAAAGATTAAAACCTGGAAGACAATAATAATTGAATTGAGCTGAATTATGCTCATCGTAAAAGCATCCATCATATCCTCTGTACATATTAATAAATTCTCATAAGGTGCAACATGCCAATATTTCCTCTACTTTTGAATCTACAATACTGCATTTTGTTTAACAAGCAATAAATACTACTCACTTCAAGACCAAATCTTCACTCAGAAGATCTGAAGGTACTGCTCCAAATAACATATTAATTTGCACATACCTGCAACCATTGTAAGCATTATCTATAATGTACCAAAATCAATTGAATATGAATCATAGCAACATGGATATTGTTAAACATTAACTGAATGATGCTAGTGAGAAATATATCTTATTGCTAAGTTCATAATTGGAAATATCAAAAGTATAACAATTTACAATTTGACAAGAAAACGGATATGTAAGTTCCAAATATCTTACAGTTCCCTCAAATTTGGAAGGTTTGCCAATGAGCCTGGGAGTGGAACTGTTAACTGATTGTTCTCAAGATGAGTGCGAGAGAAAATGGTTGTAGTTAGCTGAAAGCTAACAAAGACTGATTAAGGGAAGAACTTATCAGCAATTACATGATCTTTAAGTCCATGCATCCAATGAAATCTGGTATTGACCCACCCAACATATTTCCATTAAGCCATCTGCATCCATGATAGACAAACCATTAGGCATCAGTAGCTTCAATTAAAAACGAATCTAAAACTTACATTTCAACAAGACCAGTCAATTTGGTGATGTCCACAGGAATATTGCCCGACAAATTTTTATTAGGCAATAAACTGCCAACACCAGGAACACAAAGTAATTGTCATTATTATGGTACGAGTACTGGAATTTTCTTTTATACAGTAACTGAAACATTCTTTACATCAAACTAACTGGCCTTTCTTTTATTCTCCTCTTTTAGGGGAGTGAGTGGATCATATAGAGGATAGTTGTATAATTAGAGATAGAGGGAAGCCTAGAAAAACTAGAGATGAATCAATTAAAAGAGATTTAAATATTAATGGTTCAAACACAAAGATGATCTATGATAAAGTACTATGGCATCAAATGGAGCAAGGCTTAGTAGTTGTTGTTCTCAGCTAAGATCTAGTGATATAAAATGAATCCACATATAGACAAAATCAAAACCTCAAAAGAAGTAAACGTTTACATTGAAACTATTCTTGGCTGTGGATCTGAGTTACAGCGAACCCATGACTATGGAGCAGGTAGACATGGGTCACCACCTTCTTGTGCCCAGTCTGCTGAAGAGTAGTGTGAAAGTACACTAGATATAGCTTCAACTGCAAACCAAAAATAAACTATGATGCTTCGAAACAGATTTAATTGAGAAATGAGAACAGTTTGTGTTGCTAATATTAAATAGTTACTCTACGATTGTAAACTGCCAAACAACATATCATATGGTACGAGTACAACTAACCATCAGGAGAGGGCCCCTGGAAGATTCAGATGTTTTGGCAAATTTAAATGACAGCACAAACGGTAGGGATAAATTGGTATATCCTGGTTCACAAAGGCGATATTTTCGTTGAGCATTTTCTTCAATATTTACCACAGCCTTGCTGATATCAGGGTGTCCTAGAAGTACTAGCCTGAATTTTCTGGATTCACTTTGAGCCAAATCCTCGATCTCTGAAAAATAGGTGAACGCCCAACCATTACAATCTTATAGTCTATAGATTGTTAACACTTTATAGTCTATAGATTAATGAATTCTTTTATCTGGATTGTTAATACTTTACATTGTTAATGAATTCTTTTTCATCACAAGGGACCACATTAAGTTCAAAAAAAAAAAAAAAGGAAAAAACACATACTTGGAAACGAACCATTACCAATACATGTATACTTGGAAGCAAAGAGTATGGAACATTGAAGAGCACTCAAACTGATGACCGTGAGCCCAACCCCCACATCAAAAGCTCCCGCTCGGACTTGGACTCTTGACGTGCGCCCAATCCACACATCAAGAACCCAATTCCTTCGCTGTTCCATACTCCTTGGTTGTAGTATCCATGTCCTCCCCTTCTTGACATGCATGTGAAAGTGCATAGACCAGGGGCGCGAACCGATGACCGTGAGCCCGACCCCCACATCAACTGCTGTTGCACTAGGACTGACAACTCTTGACCGTGAGCCCGACCCCCACATCAAGAACTGGATTCCTTCCCAATCCATACACTTGCACACACTTGCGTAGAAGAAGGGCAAGAGAGGTACAGTTCGAATTTCCATTGAGCAAACAAACAAACAAACACAGAACAGGAAAAACAAACAAAGAATCAAGAAAGAAAAGAAAAAACATACAGAGAGAACACAACACAACACAGCACAGCACAACGAAAGCTCAGCACAGCATAGCACAGCACAACGAAAGCACAACACAAGTGTTTTGATGATTTTATTATATATATATACATGTTAAAATAAAGAAGCGAAATAAAGAAAGAAGGAGAGAGAGAGAGGGGAATGTGTGCTTATCTTTTGAACAGGGGTAAGGGGCTTGTTCTTTCTTGAGGGCCTCCGCCATCGCTGATCTATTCGGGATGAACGTGTCCAACTGTGAACGAAAAAAATTCTTGAATTTAATCTTCACAAACCAAACGCCAATTAAATCGAAGACAGAGAGAGAGAGGCTTACGTTTTCTTGAGATCTTGGAGAGGCAAACGAGAGAGAGAGAGAGAGAGAGAGAGAGAGAGAGAGAGAGGGTGGAATTGCAGAGAAGCCTGAAATTGCTCGTTGCGGGCAAAAGAAGATAAGAGACCAATCGAAGTTGGAGACTTGTAGCTGTGGGCGTTGCCGAACCAATCGGAGAGAGGCGCTTTCCGCCTCTGTTTTTAGTATAAGAGAGTATGACCTCGCGGCGTTCGTGGGGGCTCTTCCAGTGCCGGAGGAGGGGTTCTCTCAACGTTCATCTTCTGAAGGGTAGAGGGAGTATGAGGTGAGTGGAGAGGGAAGGGTATGCCATAGAGGGCTCTCTCAACGTTCATCTTTTGAAGGGTAGAGATTGGCTGTAGATTTTTTTTTTCCAGCCAAAAAAGAAAACTCAGGGAAAATATTTCATACCTGCGGAATATGTCTCAGATTAATCGTCGAAATTATGTGTCAAAATATAATAGACAAAACTTGAGTTAACTTGAATGCAATGATAATGTAAAATAGTTTTATATTGTTATCTAATTAAAATATTTAGTTTAGATAATTTTTTAAGTAGTGAATATAAAAGTTAACTATTATGATTTATGTGGGATTATATAATCGAATGATTGTGTAAAAAAATTTTACACTGTCAGTACATAGCAATTAAATCCATAAAGCTTTTGCTTTTACAAATCTAGTAGACCATAACGTATAACATATCTCTGAAATTATTAGGTCAAGGCTAAATTTTAGTATTTAGAGATTGATAGGGTATTTGAAAATCTCTGAAATTGAAACTATACTCACCACTTTAGATTTGAGAATTACACTCACTTCTCTTTATTTATTTAATTATATAATAGACATTTACCTTGGCCACTTACACACGTTATTTCTATTAGTGGCACATAACAAATACTTGGTTTTAGGCTAGAAACACCTACTAAATATAAGGAAACTTTGACCAAAATGTCTTCACATCTAGTGGGATGTGACCAACTTCGAAGTAGTGAAAAAATAGAATTAATGAAAAAGTCAGTACTGAACTTAAATGAAGATGAATAAAAGGAAGATGTTACATGGCATATAGGTATAAAACACCCACCACCTTAGTATAGAGATAACAAAATGTCACAGTCTAGTATAATTTGATTTACAGTCTGATCATCATTTTGATATTATATTTTATTTAATGGTATAAAATATAATTTTAAAAATGACTTATCAATCGTATATGTTGAAAAATTATTATCAATAAATAAATAAATTTAAAATCAGGTATTAGTAACATAATTTGAGAATTGTATTTGATAATAATAAATAAATAGCTCTCAATAGATTTACATTTTTAACATGATAATAAATTTAAATTTAAGTTATATTGATAATGTCGCAACCGGGATCGCGACGGGACGGCGAAAAAAAGAGTTTATTGTTTGAAAATATGGAGTCGCCATCAAGTTTATTAAACTATGGGAAAATATGGAAAAATCCAATTATTTTAGAAAATAGTCTTTGAAACCAGTTTTAAGTTCGGGAGTCGATTATGCATAGGGAATGGTAGAAATTTAATCCTACGCACCCCTAATACACCCGTCCTTAGACGGTACCTTTAATTAACTATGCAAATTAAATAATAACCCTTTAAAAAATATTTATTTTTATTTTATTATAAAAAAAAAGAAAAGAGAACACCAAGTTGTCACAACTCAGATGTTCCGAGGTATCCAATTAACAAGCCGTCACAGCTAAATCAACGTCTTTAATAAAATATTTTTTGAATAAATTAAAATTAAATAAAATATATCATATCAAAAATATTTATAAGTAAAGCAAAAAAAAATGTATTAGAAAGAATTATGTACAGCTAAAAAAAGTATTAAAAAAATTTACGAATAAAATAAATTATGAAAAATTAATTTTGACTTGACAAGGATCGGAATCACCTGCTCATACATATCCCCTGGTGCAATAAGGAATTCAAAGTCACGTAGTTCTGTAAAAAAATAATTCTGTGTTGACAGATTAAAAGAGAATAAAGAAAGCATTGATCAATTTTAATTTTTGAAAGAGATTTCAGAATATCAAGCTGTCAAAGCTAAAATATCCTTAAAACATAGAGTTAACAAGCCGTCACGGCTAAATTAATTCTATTTTTAGAAAAAATTCATCAATTAATTAACTAAATGAATTTTAATAAAGCAAAATACTCAAGTATTTATTTCAAATCCAAAATGAATAGAATTCCTCCCTTTTTATTTTAGACATAAGCTGAACCTAAATCAAGTAAACAAATCTGAAAAAAAAAAAAAAAAAGAAATGAACACTTAACCAAACAAGTAAATTCAAATCCAAGCACTAACTTCAAAATTTTATTCTAACAAAAATAACAATAACAATAACTTAAAATAAAAAAGAAATGAAACTAAAATTCTTTAATTACCTTATTCCTAATTTTGATAAATTAATTTACTTAACCTTTTCCTTTTTTTTACCTAAACTAACACTACATTAATTCAAAAAAACACTCTTTTTATCTTTTTATAATTAAATTACATTTGAAACTAATTTATTCAATTTTTATTCAAATGATAATACTAAAACAAAATCACAAATTTTTTTCTTAGTAAATTAAATGTTTTCGAACCAAATTAAATAAATAAAACTTTTTTATTTATTTCACCAAAACAAATCCAAACTCAACAAGGAAAGCTAAGAGGCCAAATAAAGAAATAAAACAAATACTGGTTAGATAATCTAGTCCAAATTCAAAAAGATAAATTCAAATGAACAAAACCAAAACAAATCCAATAAAAACTTAACCAAAATATAAATAATAAATAAATATAAATAAATAAATAAAAACTACTTTTTCTAACTTATCTCCATACACATACTCACCTTCACACACACAAAACCAAACAAAACGCACACACATACACTCACCCACCCCACTTACACGGCACCGTCACACACACATACACGCACACGCCTCTCACCAATACTTTCACACACGCACACTATCACAAATTCACCCACACACACACTAAAAAGAAAAAAAAGGGAAGAGGGTCTGAGAGGCACAGAGAACCAAAAAGAAAGAGAAGGGAACTAAGAGAGGGAGCGGCCAAGAGGATGAGAGATTGAGAGGCAGAGCAAGGGAAAAAGGGAATGGAGTAGTCGTGCTGGCGGAGAAGGGGAAGGTCGCAGAGGCTGGCAGAGAGGGAAGGGCCGCGCGAGGAAGACAACTGTGCACGGCGGAGATTGCGAGCGCAGGGTGCTAGTTCGGCCAGCGGCGGTGATCTTGGAGAAAGGGAAATGTGCGATTGGGTTCAGTGGTGAAAGGGTTAGAGGGGAGAGCCGGCGGCTGTGGTTGGAGTTGAGTGAGATGAAGGGAGAAGTGATGGTGATTAGTAGTGAAGGTGGCTGTGATGGTGGTTCCCAGCCACGAAGGGAAGGCTCTGGTGGTGATCATGATGGTTTGGAGGGGAGCCGCAACCATGGTGGTGGTGAGCTTTGTGGTTATGGTGGAGATCGGAAGGGTGGTACGGGAGGAAGGGGTTGAGATACTATGAGGGGCGATAAAGAGGAAGGTGGAGGACGGTGCAGCCAAGGGAGGAGGTGGTTATGGTGATGGCAGTTGTTGTTGATGATAAAGATAAGGACAAGTTGCAGTGGTGACCGAAAAAGTGAGAGGATGAAGGAGGCATGGCGGTGGTGAGGGCTGGAGTGAAGGAAGTTGAGATTTAATGGCAGTGGAGGGTGGAATGGTGGTGGAGCTTGGTGTTTGATGGGGGATGGGGAGCAAGGGGGAGAGGAAGAAGATGATGATGGAGGTCGCGGCCTCCTTGTCCCTTTTAGTCTTTTTTTTTCAAAAAACAATTCTTTTGATGATGATAATATTATTGCTGTTGTTATCACCTTATTTCCTTGTTGTTGCTGGACTCAATTGCTGGTTCTCTTCCTCAATTTGTTGCTGGATTCTTGTATATTTGTAGGACTCTTGTGTATTTCTCTCTATTACTATGTATCTCTTGTGATTTTTCTCTCTGTTTGAAAAATCCTACTCTTTTCTGCCGATCCTTAAACAATGATCATGATGATAAATTTATATCCGCAGCTCTCTGTTGACCAAAACAATTTTTGCAGGTTGGCTCCAATTCATCATCGAAAGAAACTTTAGCGTTTTGCAAGTAGAGGAGAGAAACATCATCATGATGTTCTCCACTTTTTTTCATTTTTTTTTACTTTCTATTTTTTATTTTTTATTTTTTATTTTTGGGCAGATAGACATGAGCTGCCTTTTTGAAATGGGCTAAAAAAATTTGGGTAACAAGTTAATAGAATTGGGCTGAAATAAATCAAATGGGTTTTCTTTTTTTTCCATTTTTGGAAATTAAAAAAAAAACAACTAGCAAGCTTTTTTTAATTTTTTTCATAGGAAATAATTAACGAAACTGTAATAAAATAAAATAAAACAAGTAAACTAGATGCAAATTTTTGGATTTTATTGTTTAAAGACCGGATAAAATTGGGTGTTCACAGTTGCCCCTCTTTACTTATTTCTTATGAGAAAATATGAAAAACCTAAGTTTTTATATTGTCATCATCAGGAATGAGTAAAGACATGAACATTGATTTTGTTCGGCAATGCATGAAATGCAAATGATCTAAATCGAAACAGCAAAATAATATGCACATATGAGAAAGTCAAATGCAAATGCATAAGCTAACAAGAATCTAAAGCAGACGTTGCTGACCAAAATTTAAAAGCCGAGGGGCTAACTGGAAATGCAAAATGGCAATCTGAGGTCAACTAGAAATTAAATTCGCAATCTGAGGCCAACAGGAAATGTAAATTGGCGCTTTGACTCCGATAGGAAATGTAAATTGGCAAGGAGGCCGATTGAAAAATAAATTGGCAACTGAGGCCGACTGGAAATTAAATTGGCAAATGAGGCCGACTGCAAAGTAAATTGGCATTTGAGATCGACTGAAATGTAAATTGGCAACTGAGGCCGACTAAAAAGTAAATTGGCATCTGAGACCGACTGGAAATTAAATTGGCAACTGAGGCCGACTGGAAAGTAAATTGGCATCTAAGGCCGACTGGAAAGTAAATTGGCATCTGAGGCTGGAAAGTAAATTGGCAACTGAGGCCGACTGAAAGTAAATTGGCATCTGAGGCCGACTGAAAATTAAATTGGCAACTAAATCCGACTGAAATGTAAATTGGCATCTGAGACCAACTGAAAATAAATTGGCAACTGAGGCCGACTGGAAAGTAAATTGGCATCTGAGGCCGATTGGAAATGTAAATTGGCAACTGAGGCCGACTGAAAATTAAATTGACAACTGAAGCCGACTGAAAATTAAATTGACAACTGAGGCCGACAAAAATATAAATTGACATCTGAGGCCGACTGGAAAGTAAATTGGCAACTGAGATCGACTGAAAATTAAATTGGCAACTGAGGCCGACTGAAATGTAAATTGACATCTAAGGCCGACTTGAAAATTAAATTGGCAACCGAGGCCGATTGGAAATGTAAATTGGCAACCGAGGCCGACTAGAAAGTAAATTGGCATCTGAGGCCGACTGGAAAGTAAATTGGCATCTAAGGCCGACTGAAAATTAAATTGGCAACTAAGGCCGATTGAAATGGAAATTGGCATCTGAGGCCGACTGGAAAGTAAATTAGCATCGAGGCGATTGGAAAATATAAATTAACAGCGAGGCCGACTAAAAATATAAATTGGCAACTGAGGTCGACTAAAAATTAAATTGGCATTTAAGGCCGACTGGAAAGTAAATTGGCATCTGAGGCCAACTGGAAAGTAAATTGGCATCTGAGGCCGACTGAAAATTAAATTGGCAACTAAAGCCGACTGAAATGTAAATTGGCATCTGAGACCGATTGAAAATAAATTAACAACTGAGGCTGACTGGAAAGTAAATTGGCATCTGAGGCCGACTGGAAATGTAAATTGGCAATTGAGGCCGACTGAAAATTAAATTGACAACTGAGGCCGACTGAAAATTAAATTGGCATCTGAGGCCGACTAAAATATAAATTGGCAACTGAGACCGACTGAAAATTAAATTGGCAACTGAGGCCGACTGAAATGTAAATTGGCATCTAAGGCTGACTGAAATGTAAATTGGTATCTAAGGCCGACTGGAAAATTAAATTGGCAACTGAGGCCGATTGGAAATGTAAATTGGCAACCGAGGCCGACTAGAAAGTAAATTGGCATCTGAGGCCGACTGGAAAGCAAATTGGCATCTGAGGCACTGAAAATTAAATTAGTAACTAAGGCCGTCTAAAATGGAAATTGGCATCTGAGGCCGACTAGAAAGTAAATTGGCAACTGAGACCGACTGGAAAGTAAATTGGCATCTGAGGCCGATTGGAAAGTAAATTGGCATCTGAGGCCGACTGAAAATGTAAATTGGCAACTAAGGCCGACTGAAAATTAAATTAGCATCTGAGGCCGACTGAAAATAAATTGGCAACTGAGGCCGACTGGAAAGTAAATTGGCATCTGAGGCCGATTGGAAAGTAAATTGGCAAGGAAAACAGTTTTGTTCATTTTTCATGCAAAAGTCATGAATTTATTATCCATCTTCAGTTTGTTTCAAACATGCTATTGAAAAACTCATACCAAATTGAGCAGACCTCAAGGAAAACTTTAACCGATCAAACTCATAATCTTAGCATTGGACCTTCTGGCACAACAAAGACTTTCTTTTCTTCTGTGACCTTGCTCATTTTTTGATTCTTCTCCCATTTTCCTTTTCAGAGGGATGATTACTTTTCTGTCAAGTTGAATTGAAGTTTCGCACTGTGATGCTAGTCATTGATGTATTGCGATAAACATTGTTAGATTGCATAATTGATGCTTAAATCTATCCTACTTGAGACATCATAAATGACCATGCATTCAAAGAGAAGGTGAAAGGATCAACTGACTGAACATCTTTATTGCTTGGTATATTGGATGACAAAATGTTTGGAAAAAGGCGACAACACAAGAACGAAATACAAAAACTATGAAAAACATGAATTTTGCCCCCATTTTAGGTCCTTTATGGCTCAATCAATCAACTTCTCATCGCAAGTTGAAAACCCAGCCATGATCTCTGATGATATGATGTTGAACCTTTTTCTTTCCAAAAATTTGCCCCCAGTTTAAGTGTTTGATCTGCTTGGTTTATTGGACAAATTCAACACCAAAAATTGCCCTAGTGTAGCTACTGGAGATGATGCATATCTTTTACTGCTCTAACTTTTGCCTAGGTCGCTCTTTCGAGTTTTCAACCTAGCGAGTTCTTTCTTCATTTTTGTTTTGTTTTGCCCTAATTTTTGCTTAGACTGCTCTTTCGAGTTTTCAACCTAACGGGCTTTTTCAGCATTTTTTCATGCATAAAATCTTTTGACCACATCACTATTGATAATTTTAGGCAATTCCTGGCCATCCATGTTTTGCAAAATCAATGCCCCACCTAAGAATACTTGCTTGACAATGTAAGGCCCTTCATAACTCGGAGCCCACTTACCCCATGCATCCTCTTGATTAAGGAGAATTTTCTTCAAAACCAAATCCCCTGGATGAAAATCTCTAGGGCAGACTTTCTTGTTAAAAGCCCTAGCCATTCTGCTTTGGTACAACTGGCCATGGCAAATAGCTGTAAGCCTCTTCTCTTCGATCATGTTCAATTGCTCATATCGAGCTCTTACCCATTTAGATTCTTCCAACTCAGCCTCCATTAAAACTCTGAGTGATGGGATTTCCACTTCTATGGGAGATACAGCTTCCATTTCATATACCAATGAGAAAGGAGTTGCCCCTATGCTTGATCATATGTTGGTACGGTATGCATGTAAAGCATATGGCAACATCTCATGCCAGTCTTTGTAATTCACCACCATTTTAGTGATGATTTTCTTGATATTCTTATTTGCAGCTTCCACTGCACCATTCATTTGTGGTCTATAAGGAGCTGAATTGTGATGATTAATCTTGAATGTCTCAAAAAATTTCTGGATCTTGGCACCATTGAGATTAGGAGCATTGTCTGTAATAATCCTCTCTGGAATTCCATATCTACAAATGATGTCTCTTTTGATGAATCTAAGAAAAACCTTTTGTGTGATGTTGGCGTATGAAGCAGCTTCCACCCCTTTAGTGAAATAGTTTATTGCCACCAAGATGAAATGATAACCATTGGATGCTTTGGGATTAATTGGACCAACGACATCCATACCCGCATCGAGAAAGGCCAGGGAGATACCATGCTATGCAATGGAAATAGAGGAGCATTGACTCGATCTGCATATATTTGGCATTTATGGCACTTCCGAACATAATTGATACAATCATTCTCCATGGTGGACTAGTAATAACCACTCTTTAGGATCTTGTGCGCCATCATATGCCTATTGGCATGAGTTCCACAGATTCCTTCATGGACTTTGGTCATGATTATTCGAGCTTCGTGAGCATCTACACATCTAAGGAGAGTGGTGTCATAATTCCTCTTGTAAAGGACTTCATCATTCAGGAAGAAGGCCATAACCAATCTTCGAATTGTCTTTTTATCCACCTCATTTGCACCTGCTGGATATTCTCCGTTTTGAATATACTGCTTGATATCATGATACCATGGTTGTCCGTCTGGTTCAGTCTCTACATTGTCACAATATACCAGTTCCCCTTGTACTTCTACATGGATGGGTTGGATATTAGCATGGACCTCCAAATTAGTCATCATGGCCAAAGTCACCAAAGCATCCGCAAATTGGTTCTTGTCTCGAGTTAAATGGGAGAATGATATATCCTCAAAGTGCTCAACTAATTGAGACAAATACTTATGATAAGATATCAATTTTGGATCTTTTGTATGCCATTCTCCATTAACTTGGTAGATTATGAGTGCAGAGTCTCCAAAGACCTTCAGTTCTTTGATTCCCAAGTCAATTGCAACTTGCAAACCATTTGCACATGCTTTATATTCTGTCGTGTTATTGGTACATTCAAAGTCTAGTTTGATGGAAACTAGGTACTGTTTCCCAGTTGGTGAGACTACTACAGCTCCTATTCCACATCCGTTCATATTGGCAACCCCATCAAAATACATCTTCCACATATTCTCTTCTTCCATTTCTTCTCTTTCTACTATCAATACCTTGCTATCAGCGAATTCAGGCATGGTAGGTTGTCCACCTTCCAAAGGGTTTTCAGCTAGATGATCAGCAATTACACGTCCCTTAGCAGACTTTTGGGTCACATACTTGATATCGAATTCTGAAAGTATCACTTGCCACTTTGATATTCTCAATGAAACATGAGGACTATCGAATATGTATTTTAGTAGATCTATTCGAGAAATCAACCAAGTGGTGTAGTATAACATGTACTGTCTCAGCCTCTTAGAAGTCCATACTAATGCACCGCAGCAGGTCTTTTCAATCGCCAGATAGCGAGTTTCATATTCATTAAACTTCTTGCTCAAATAATAAATGGCCTGTTCCTTTTTTCCAAATTCATCATATTGCCCTAACATTGCCCCAAGTGAAGTAGGTAACACTGTAAGATACGGTATTAAAGGATGGCCTGGTGTAGGAGGAATCAAAACTTGAGGTTTTATTAGATAAGTCTTTATTTTGTCAAAGGCTTCTTGGCATTCTTCATTCCATTCTCTAGGTTGATGTTTTCGCAGCAACTTGAATATAGGCTCATAAGTACTAGCCAAATTGGCAATGAATCTAGCAATGTAGTTGAGCCTCCTAAGAAAACTTCTCACTTCCTTTTCAGTTTGGGGAGATAGCATTTCTTGTATCGCCTTCACCTTGTCCGGATCCATCTTTATCCCTTCTCTGTTGACAATGAACCCGAGCAATTTCCTTGTAGAAGCTCCAAAGACGCATTTATTTAGGTTCAGCCGCAACTTGTATTTTCTGAGCCTTTCAAACTGTTTTCGCAGGACTGCCACGTGGCTTTCTCCTTCTTTAGACTTAGCGACTATGTCATCTACATACACTTCAATTTTCTTGTGTATCATGTCATGGAACAGTTCAACCATAGCACGTTGGTAAGTGGCACTGGCATTCTTCAACCCGAATGGCATGACTATGTAGCAAAATGTTTCCCACGGAGTTATGAATGTAGTTTTTCCTTTGTCATGAACATCCATGAGAATCTAATTATACTCGAAGTATCCATCCATAAATGAAAATCGGTGATTTTTGACTGTATTATTAACAAGGACATCAATGTGAGGAAGTGGAAAATCATCATTGGGGCTAACTTTATTTAGATCCCGATAGTCTACACACATCCTGACCTTCCTATCCTTTTTAGGCACAGGCACAATATTGGCCACCCAATCAGTGTGTCTTGATACCTCCAAAAACCCATCCTCTGGCTATTTAGTTACTTTTTCTTTGAATTTTAGTGACATGTCAGGCCGCATTCTTCTTAACTTTTGCTTTTTCAGCTCAGCTTCTGGATTGTGTGAAGCAATCTCTGGATCCAATCTTGGCATATCATGATAAGATCATGCGAAAACATCCAAATATTCTTCGAACAAAGCAATCATTTCCATTCGTTCAGGATTCTCCACTATTTTCAGCTTTTTCTTCTCTTCTTCGGTGCCCATGTTAATTACTTTGATCAACTCATTGTCTAAGTCAAATCCTTTTTCTATATATTCCAGTAATCCTGAAAATTCCTCAACAGTTTCTTCATCCTCTTCAGATTCATAGCTATCACATTCAAGTACAGTAAGAGAATCAATCGATTGTCCTTCAAAGTCCCTTTCATGTGGCAAAATTTCTAGAGCATCTAAATTCCTGGAAAGCAATTGTGGTGGGTTGGAATGCTAAAACAGGCAATAGGTAGAACATGAATAATACAAAGAAAACACAGATTAATGGGTTGAAAAAAAAGGTGGTAAAAATGAAAAGAGAAAGTAAAAGAATAGCAGGTAGAAACAAGAAGAAAGGAAGACATAAAGAAATGTAAAGTGGAATAATAAAGAAAAATTGATGGATAAACATGCAAGTTCATTCAAATGATGTCTCAAAGTATCATACATGAAAGCAAAGACAATTAAAACTATCCCAAATGATTACTTTCAAGACCTTTAGCACTGCCTTTTGGTGAGATTCGGATGATAAGATTAGTGACAACAAGGAGATTCTGGCAGGAGTCTTCTTCTTCAATTGCTCCAGTATGTCATACTCACTTTGTTTCATGATTTTCAGGAACTCCTCTTCTTCATCTTCTTCTTTTCCTTTTTTAATCCAAACTAGAGCTTTTTCCAACATTAACAGATTTTCCTTTTTCTAACTCTCCGGGCCCATAAACCCTTTCTGTGATACCTCAGGTACATATATCAGTGGACAAGTTCCGTATAACCTTAGGGTCCCCTAGGACCCACCCATGCTGTCGGGTCTTGGAGTTTGGCTAAGTCTGGATCCTACACCTCCTTGGAGGGCTATATGTTAGAGCCACTTTTTTGGGATCAAAAGTCCCGGTAATTGTTCCCAATGGTAAAACAAGTTAAAGAGTGATTCTTAACGAATTTTATGAAGCCTCCAAACATTTCATTTTTGGCCCATAAGTTTAGAAAATCGCAAAGTTTCTCGGATTTGAACTAAAATCCAAAATTTAGATTTTGATTGGTTGGTAATTTGATTTTTATGATATTTTATTTGAATTCAAATGGGGGGTATTTCCTTATTTGCATTTATGTTTTAAAGTTAATGGAGAGTAAAATAAATGAGGACATTAAAAATAAGTGAGTAGTGAGGCAACCCAGATGCCAGGAGCACCAGGGGTGCTGACAGTAGTTTTACTGTCACCACTATAGCGGTCTAGGACTGTTATAGCGGTCACAGTTGGTGGCAGTATGGTTTTGGGCATTCTGGGGACCGCTATAGCAGTCATGTATGGCAGTAGCATTATCTTTGGTCCTCTGAGGATCGCTATAGCGGTCATAGTGAGGCAAGTTCGTGTTTTTGATGGCCCATAGACCGCTATAGCGGTAATAAGTGAGTCAATTGCGGTCACGGGGCATGGTGAGACCGCTATAGACATCTATAGCGGTATCAGTTTGACAGAAATAGTAGAAAACGACATAGTTTTGATTAAATAAGCCCCTCCACTCCTTTATATACCCCAAACTCAGGTTTCACTCCCAAAATCCGAATTCCAACCTTCCCAAGGAGCTCTCCAACCCTTTCTCTCCTAATCTATCATCAATCTTTTTCCTTCCAAGATCAAAGGTGAATTTTGTTGTTGATTTATGTTAGTTTCCTTTATGTTCTTCCTTCCTCTTGTTATAGGTTATTGTTTTCTCCATTATTGTCAAGTTGGGTGCTCCCCCAATGTTGTTAGAGCTAGATTAGAGTTGTTTAGAGATTAGCATAGACTAATCTTGAGTCAATGTTGCTTTATGACAGTTGTTTAGTGCCATTTTGTGCCTCGGAGCTCAAGTTGGTGGTGCCCACATACTCCCAGCTCTAAACAGTGAGTGAGTTCATACTCATGGCCTTATTTTAGCCATTATGATTATGTTTGATGCATGATATTTGTGAAATATGGTTGTATATGATTATGTCAAGCTAGAAAAATTATGATTTATGATGATAGCATAAAAGAAAAAGTTTTACAAAACCATGGGACCATGATTGTTGTGTTGTATGCATGAGAATTATTTTATATGCTAATGAAACGATTGTTAGAGGGATATATGATTTTATCTAGTTGCTATTTCGACAAATATGTTTCAAAAGTTATGATATCATTATGTATATACTCTGGACTTTGGATTTCAAAATCTTTTAGAATATTAAGTTGAGCTTCGCTAAACAAAGCATGATTTGTTTTACGAAGAAATATGCTATTATAGTTTTAGAGTTTCCATGATTTAGAACCCCAGTGCTTTAATTTATGATTTTAGATTTATCCAAAGATTACCACTAAAAGATATGTTAGTTTGAGATTTGAATTTAGAACTTCAATTTTATGGTACCAAGAGTGCGAATTGATATGATGATTCTCAGCATTTGCCAGATACATATTCTGTGGGTTTGAGATCGAGTTGCCTACAAATGGGTGATCCATTGGGCACGATTCTCACAGTCACAGTTATGCTAAAGACAGATTGTTAGAGTTATATGAGCCCAGAACTCCCAGTGTACTAATATTTAGGGGCTCTGTTCGCCAGAGACTGAGTACCCATTTTTCAATTATGATTTTTATCAAACTAGTTTAGACGGTAGCTATAGAGAAACAAACAGTGAGTTAACGACTGAGAGAAATGATCGTTAACCTTGGTACCAAGTTGTCCTTAGAGGCATTCTCATAGAATAGAAAATACATGTTCTTTCTTGTGCCCGTGTCTGGGGGAAAAGAACAAAGTCTTGAGGGTGGAGCCCGTGTCTGGCACCCATAGGAGATTGGTTATGTCATGGTTGACATGCATAACTGGATGGATATCCATGTTTCTCTATTAGAATACTGTTAATTATATTTTCAGGAATTATTAATGTTCTTCTGAGAATATTTGATTTAAGAGATATTATATATATGAGAAATGATTTTCTTGTTGGAGTAAGAACTTAGAGATGTTTTCTTATAAATTTATGAATACAGAGATATATTTTCAATGAGATTATGCACATGAATATCAAATAATTTATAATTGTTGCATGCATGATATTATATGTATATTCTTTGGCTGTCCCATGTGGGTGATGAGTGAGAGCTCACTCACTGAGTCCGTTGACTCACCCCCCTTCCTCTCATAGTTGCAGGTACAGGCCCAGTTCCAGCTTAGTTTGGTTGACTCAGCTTTTTGCAGTGGTGAGCCTTATTTTGGAGTAAGGCTTAGTATAGGTTTATGTTAGTATTAGCAGGCTCCAGTAGATTTGCAGGCAGGATTCGAACCACGCATGTATTTTGAGACATTGTAGTTGATTTCAAAGTTTATATATTTCCACATATATTATTAGAATCGAAGTATGGATTTCAATTACTGATTTAGATTTATATTATGTAATAGATTGGCTAAGTAGTTATAATCCAGCGTATTTTCTTAAAAGATTGAGCAGGATTTCATATTTATGTCATATGATAACACAAATTATGATTTCATGATCAATAATTTCGGCCCAGAAGTTCTTAGAGTTTGGATATCACTTCTAGTTTTATGAATTCAAGTACTATGTTTTAATTAGAGAAGTTGATATTGGTTTAGAAGAAAATCTTATTTGAAGTATTATTTACAATAAAGTAAGCATATAGAGAAACACGTCATTCAGAAAGCTTACGTGGGGATAGGATCCCTCACGTGCCAATCACGTTCCCAAGTCGGGTCGTGACACTTCCGCTTCTTGTTATTCCTTTCACTTCAGCTATACTAGTTACCACTTCACTTGTTTGGACCTTCGAAGTTTCCTTTACGCCTCCATTTGTTTCCACTTTGGTCTCATAGTTCCAAGGGATAACATATGTATCCTCATAACCAAAAGGCATCGGCTTCTTCACAGTGATCACCACCTTTTCTGGTTTTGGAGTTGAATTAAGTGACGGTATTTGAAGCACACAGCGTTCAATCATATTCACCTCTTCAAGGAAACTTGATCCCTTTCCTGCTTGTATCACGCGCAAGTTGAGTAGTCTTTGTACACGAGTCTTGAAATCCCAACAATTTTCTATATCATGGCCAGAGCCTCCACAGTGGTATATGCAGTTTGCTTCCATGTCACATTTCTCATCTTCCTTCATCATGGATGCAGAGACTATGATGTTGTATCTAGCCTCCTTCAAGCTATTCCATTGGTGTTCGGAGAATCAAAACTTTCTTGATCGAGGGTTCTTCTACCTCCAAGGTGTTCACACAACGTTCTCCTTCGTGATTTGGGATTGGATTATTGACAATATCGGGTTTTGACTCCTCTTGAAGATCTAGTCTCCCACAGGCAATTAGTCTTCTTACTGCTATCTTGAAGCCTTCACAATCCTCAATGGAATGCCCTGGTATGTCCATGTGGTATTTACAGGTAAGATTCGAATTGTACCAAGCTGGGTATGGCGGTTCCAATGGGCGCAAGAGATATGCAGAGATCAGATGAGCATCAACTGACTTTTGAAAAAGGTTAACATTTGAAATAGACAGCTTTGGGAAAGGTGGAAAGTTGGGAAATCGATTATGATTCTGGTTTTGGAAATTTGGTCTGGGTGTTGGGGTATATGTTGAGTGAGTTTATTGGTATGGCCTTATGTAGATATTGTTAACTTGAGGCTAGGGGTACGTGATAGTGTTTGTGGTTGGCGTAGTTTGGTAGGATGGGTAAAGAGGGATAAGGGTTTGGTATGACGACATCTGGGGTCGTGGACGTGTTGATACATACCTTGGGATGAATGATTGTTGACCTTACATGTAATTCACATCTGTCTCTTTCTTCCTGGGCGGGAAATTTTTTTTTGTGTCTTCACTGTTCATGGGAAACTTGCCAGCCTTAGTCAAACTGTCGATCCTTTCTCTAGCAGTCATCAACTCAGAGAAATCCTTGTATGGTGCTCCTGCCATTGCCCCGATGTAAGGGGATCCCAAAGTTCCCAAGAAGTAGGAGCACATTTCAGTTGGGATGAGAGGTGGTTGAACTTGGACAGCTAAGGCTCTCCACTTTTGAGCGTATTGTTTAAATGATTCATCTTTTTTCTTCTACATGCAGTTTAATTGCTCTCGGGTAAGTGTCACATCAAGATTGAGCTTGTATTGGCTCATGAATAAATCCGCCAATTCTCTCCAGCTAGAAATCTTTGAATGGTCTAGTTAAATGTACCATTCCAAAGCAGGTCCAGTCAGGCTTTCATGGAAGAAGCTGATGAGAAATTTTTCATCCTTTGACCATATCGCCATTTTGGTGCAATAACTCTTCAAGTGAAAAAGAGGATTACCTGTCCCATCATACTTTGAGAAGTCAGGAACCTTAAAGTCCTTTGGGATTACTACATTAGCAGAAGGGCAGAGAGCTATTCAACTTCCACATAACCATAGGGGCTTGGTCCCTGAATAGCCCTAATTTGCTCTTGAATCTTCTCCATCTATTCCTCTTTAAACTTTCCTTTTTTCTGCCTCTGCACGACTATTCTCTGAGGAGAATGGCTGCTTCTAGACAACCTAGACAACCACACGAGGTTGCTCCCAAACAGGGGTAATATGCCTATGCTCATTAGTATGCACATTTTCTAAGGAACGATAACCTTCCCCGATAGGGATCACTAATGGTATCGTGGGTGGTGGTTATCCATGGAGGTTATTCAAGATTTCACCCATATCATTAATTCCCAGAGTGACATTTAGAGCTACACTTGATACCACAGGCATAGCAATCGTTGTGGCATTTGGTTGTACACTTGCTGGTATATCTCTGCTTTGATAAACTCCTAATAGGTCAAGTGACTCTTGTATAGCTCTTATCATATCCTCCAGTCTACCTTGTTATTCGACAGTTCATTCAATTTTTCTCTTACTGCATCAACTTCATTACTCAGATTTCTTCCTGCTTCAGAAGTAGTTATGATTGGGATATTCCTTTCTGTGTCACCATTTCCTCTAGCCATTTTGGCCCGACCTTTGGTATTATGAATTCGAGTCTGATCGGTATCAGTTTTCCTCGGGCGCGCAATTGTGATGAAGTTTTACCTAAAAGAAAAAAAGTTTAGTGAAAACATAGCTATTTGTTAGAAATCATCGGTCGAGCTGAGTCTTGATGTGAGTATCTTTGATGATAACTGTTCCCCAGAATGTCTCGTTTAAAAGTACTAAGTCATGGATATTGCCATGAGACCAACACAATGCAGAGAAATAAAGATTCTTTCATTCATAAAGGTGTGTTACAACTGTCATCTTTCTTACATTCATTCCCACAACGACAAAAGAAAATACATCATAAAGCCACAAATGTCTTTCTCAACATCTCTCAGCAATTATTTGTTTCATTCTCCTGATCAAGTCTTTCAATTGTCAACAAAATTGCTCATCTCAATTGGGGTCTTGAAAGGGATTATTCCCTGCTTAGCCAATCCTAAGTATCTTGGAACATCCTCTATAGCTGCGTTAGCCAACCTTGCCAAGTTTGAGAAGCGAATCTTTAACTCATGAATAATGTGATTTTGATGTTGTACTTCAAAATCCAAACTTGCAGTTCTTTTCTTTTTTTCTCCTAGAGCAACTTGATATTTCATGACCTCATCATTCATGTGTTGGCTTAGTTCGTTAATCTTCCTTTGGTATTCATTGTTCAATTCTTCCATATGTTGTTTCATTTGTTCCTCATCTTTTAATGCAGTTTCTTCAGCAATTTTGGCTTTTCGGAGTAGCTTCTTTAATTGTTGATTTTCAGCTAGTGCCTTGTCACGTTCTTGTCTTCGAAGCCCTAGCTTTTTGTTGGCAGCCTTGAGACATTCTTTGGTCTTCATCATATGCTCATGTCCAATCTTCAATTTTTTACTTGTTCCTTCTAGAACTCGATCCCTATCAGTGGTTTCTCGTTTTAAGGCTATATACTTATGCAGGCACTTTCCAATTCGGCTTCTATTTGCATCTTTTCTTGCTCAGCCTTGTCTAATTTCTCTTTCACTTCTTTGATCTCTTCTTTTTCATTGAAGCGCTAGGTTGACGCCTTGTCTAGAGGAGTAATTGTTAAGGCCCTAAATGGTAGCTTGATCTCTTGAGCCCTATTTTTCACCAATTGACGGTAGCTTTCTTTTACAGCACAACTCCTAGCTCCTAGTTCTTTTCCTTTCTTGACAACCTTGTTCCAGGCAGATCGGATCTTCTGTAGTAAGCCAATATCTTTGGAGTCGTGGTAATATGAGACAAATGGAGTGATTGCAGCTTCAGAAGGAGGTTCCATCATGGGGTAGCCAAGTTGGCATAATACTAATACAGGATTGTAATTTATGCATCCTCTGGTACCCATGAGGGGTACATTTGAGAAGCTTTCGCACTGATAAATCAAAGTTTGCCCATCCTCCCACCAAGGGTAACATCGTATCATATTTTCATTTAACTTGGCGAGGTCTTGAGCCCACTCTTGTCCACTCTTCTTCTTGATATTATGCATTCGTAGATCTTCAATGGGACAAGGCGCCTTGTAATTCCTTTGGAATATGTTCACGGTAGCCCACACATACAATATTGGTAAACAACACAGAATTTTTTTGCCTTTCCTCTCATAGCAAAAATTTAGGGTACAATAAACATCTGCCATGAGGGCTGGAATAAGATTATGACCGTGGAATTTGTGAGCAAGGAATAAATCGATAGCTCCAAGGTCCACAAAGCCTTCAATATTCGAAAATAAGACAGTGCCATAGACAGTGAAGGCCAGTACATCTATAAAAGTTTCCCAGTCCTCATTTTGAGCCAAACGGTGAATATGTCCTTCCAGGTAATCCTTTGAGAATCCATAAGTCCCATTTCTACACTTCTGTGCTTCACGCAAATCCTTCACTCCTACACTTAGGACGGTTGACATGGTATGTAAAGAAGGATAATGACCTTGATAGTGATAAGGTTTTTCAAGGTCATTATCCTTCTAATGGCAATCCCAAGATTTTTTCAAATTCCTTAATGGTTGGTGCTAACTGAAAGTCTTGAAAGGTAAAACATCAGAGCGAAGGATCATAGTATTGTGCCAGTGCCGTGATCACCTCTTCCTGCTCTGCCACTTCTAAAAGATCCAAAATCTTTCCATATTTTCTGGTAAGAGAAAGGCGTTGTGGTACCCTCAACAATTGACCCAAAGATCTTTGGCTTTTTGTGTCAGATGTCTTGGCTTTAAGACGTAGAGTTCTTTTCAATTTTTCATCTTCCTGACTGTCTAGTCTCATATTTGCTTCTATTTTACCAAGATACTCACAATAAAATTTCAGCTCAACTTTCTAACAAACTGCCATAACAAAAAAACTTAATTTAAATGAAAGAAAGAATAATAAACAAATTAGGAAATGAAAAGAGATTATATACAAAGAACAATGATAGGAATTTATATACAAAGAAAAGAGTTTAGAAAAATGCATGCTCTCTTTGTGTCCTATTTGAGGTAAATTCTAGAGGCCAATTTTATGGTCCTATGGTCGTTCTATTTTGTGAACACTTTCACCGGGTGGGTCTATATTCTCAGAATTCTATGGCCTCTAGAGTTAAGACTCATTTCAGAATGTTATCCACAACAGCAGGTGAACCACTAGGTATGGGACATTCATGAAAGAATCACACTCTAGCCGAGATTTTCACGATAACCAAATAGGATGAACATCCAAAATGGCTATCACTATGTAATCTTTTACCTATCTTAGGTTGCACTCAGACCCGGGTATAGGGCTCCACTCGTGTGTGATTAATGTGTTAGTGTTGTGTATGAAGAGAACATACACACCTGAAATCCTAAAACTACCCATGACTAATACGTGCAAAATCAACACAAACAAATATGTACAAAACCCAGAAATAGTCATCTACCCTAAGGTTTTAACAAATAGAGCATATGTTCTAAATAAAAACAAAGCATAACTTTACTAAAGAAAAAAGAAGAAAATTATGTACAAAACAAAATTCAAAAGGCTATTTTTAATTTGCACAACAAACTATAATAGGCCTGGCTCTCTTGGAAATCTCTAGTGGAGTCGCCATCTGTCGCAACCGAGATCGTGACGGGACGGTGAAAAAAAGAGTTTATTGTTTGAAAATATGGAGTCGCCACCAAGTTTATTAAAATTTGAGAAAATATGGAAAAACCTACTTATTTTGGAAAATAGTCTTTGAAACCAGTTTTGAGTTTGGGAGTCGATTATGCATAGGGAAGGGTAGAAATTTAATCCTACGCACCCCTAATATACTCGTCCTTAGACGGTACCTTTAATTAACTATGCAAACTAAATAATAACCCTTTCGAAAATATTTATTTTTATTTTATTATAAAAAAAGAAAAGAGAACACCAAGTTGTCACAACTCAGATGTTCCGAGGTATCCAGTTAACAAGCCGTCACGGCTAAATTAACATCTTTAATAAAATATTTTTTGATTAAATTAAAATTAAATAAAATATATCATATCAAAAATATTAATAAGTAAAAAAAAATGTATTAGAAAGAATTATTTACAGCCAAAAAAAAGTATTAAAAAAATTTACAAATAAAATAAATTATGAAAAATTAATTTTGACTTGACAGGGATCGGAATCGCCTGCTCCTACGTATCCCCTGGTGCAATAGGAAATTTAAAGTCACGTAGTTCTGTAAAAAAATAATTCTGTGTTGACTGATTAAAAGAGAATAAAGAAAGTGTTGATTAATTTTAACTTTTGAAAGAGATTTCAGAATATCAAGCTGTCACAACTAAAATATCCCTAAAACATAGAGTTAACAAGTCGTCACGACTAAATTAATTCTATTTTTTTTAAAAATTCATCAATTAATTAACTAAATGAATTTTAATAAAGCAAAATACTCAAGTATTTATTTCAAATCCAAAATGAATAGAATTCCTCCCTTTTTATTTTAGACATAACCTGAACCTAAACCAAGTAAACCAATCTAAAAAAAAAAAGAAATGAACACTTAACCAAACAAGTAAATTCAAATGCAAGCACAAACTTCAAAAGTGTATTCTAACAAAAATAACAATAACAATAACTTAAAATAAAAAAAAGAAATGAAACTAAAATTCTTTACTTATCTTATTCCTAATTTTGATAAATTAATTTACTTAACCTTTTCCTTTTTTTGTTAACCTAAACTAACACTACATTAATTCAAAAAAAAACTCTTTTTATCTTTTTAGAATTAAATTACTTTTGAAACTAATTTATTCAATTTTCATTCAAATGATAATACTAAAACAAAATCACGAATTTTTTTCTTAGTAAATTAAATGTTTTCGAACCAAATTAAATAAAAAACTTTTTTATTTATTTCACCAAAACAAATCCAAACTCAACAAGGAAAGCTAAGAGGCCAAATAAAGAAATAAAACAAATACTGGTTAAATAATCTAGTCCAAATTCAAAAAGATAAATTCAAATGAACAAAACCAAAATAAAATCCAATAAAAACTTAACCAAAATATAAATGATAAAAAAATATAAATAAATAAATAAATAAATAAAAACTACTTTCCTAACTTATCTCCATACACATACTCACCTTCACACACACAAAACCAAACAAAACCCACACACATACACTTATCCACCCTACTCACATGACACCTCTCTCTCTCACACACACACACACGTACACGCTTCTCACCGACACTTTCACACACGCACACTATCACAAATTCACCCACACACACTAAAAAGGAAAAAAAACAGAGGGGAAAAGAGTCTGAGAGGCAAGAGAGGGAGAGAGAACCAAAAAGAGAGAGAAGGGAACTAAGAGAGGGAGCGGCGAAGAGGATGAGAGATTGAGAGGCAAAGCAAGGGAAAAGGGGAAAGGAGTAGTCGCGGTGGCAAAAAGGGGAAAGGCCGCAGGGGCTGGCTGAGAGGGAAGGGTCGTGCGAGGAAGACAACGATGCGCGGTGGAGATTGCAAGCGCAGGGTGCTGGTTCGGCCAGTGGCGGTGATCTTGGAGAAAAGGGAATGTACGGCTGGGTTCAGTGGTGAAGGGGTTAGAGGTGAGGGTCGGCAGCTATGGTTGGAGTTGAGTGAGATGAAGAGAGAGGTGATGGTGATTTGTAGTGAGGGTGGCTGTGATGGTGGTTCCCAGCTACAAAGGGAAGGCTCTGGTGGTGATGATGATGGTTTCGTTGGAGGGGAGCCGTGGCCATGGTGGTGGTGAGCTTTGTGGTTATGGTGGAGATCGGAAGGGTGGTACGGGAGGAAAGGGTTGAGATACTGTGAGGGGTGATAGAGAGGAAGGTGGAGGACGGTGCAGCCAAGGGAGGAGGCGGTTATGGTGATGGCAGTTACTGTTGATGATGAAGATAAAGAGGAGTTACAGTGGTGACCGAAAAAGTGAGAGGATGGAGGAGGCATGGCGGTGGTGAGGGCTGGAGTGAAGGAAGTTGAGATTTAATGGCAATAGAGGGTGGAATGGTGGTAGAGCTTGGTGTTTGATAGGGGATGGGGAGCAAGGGGGAGAGGAAGAAAAGGATGATGGAGGCCACGGTGTTAGGGGGAGGCCGCGGCCTCCTTGTCCCTTTTAGTCTTTTTTTTTAAAAAAAAAATTCTTTTGTGATGATGATAATATTATTGTTGTTGTTATCACCTTATTTTCTTGTTGTTGCTGGACACAATTGATGGTTCTCTTCCTCAATTTGTTGTTGGATTCTTGTATATTTGTAGGACTCTTTTGTATTTCTCTCTATTGCTATGAATCTCTTATGATTTTTTTCTATGTTTGAAAAATCCTACTCTTTCCGACCGATCCTTAAACAATGATGATGATGATAAATTTATATTCGCAGCTCTCTGTTGACCAAAACAATTTTTGCAGGTTGGCTCCAATTCATCACCGAAAGAAACTTCAGCGTTTTGCAAGTAGTGGAGATAAACATCATCATGATGTTCTCTACTTTTTTTAATTTTTTCAAAAAGTTTCTCTCATCCTGATGGATCACATGTGCATCTCGGGAAAAGAAGAAGAGAGGAACCGGAGAGGAGCTTGTGACTCCTCTGATTTTTTGTTTTATCATTTTTTTAAATTTTTTACTTTCTATTTTTTTTTTGGGCAGATGGACATGAGATGCCTTTTTGAAATGGGCTAAAGCAAAATTTGGGCAACAAGTTAATAGAACTGGGCTGAAATAAATCAAATGGGTTTTCTTTTTTTTCATTTTTGGAAATTAAAAAAACAACCAGCAAACTTTTTTAAATTTTTTTCAAAGGAAATAATTAATGAAACTGTAATAAAATAAAATAAAACAAGTAAACTAGATGCAAATTTTTGGATTTTATTGCTTAAATATCGGACAAAATTGGGTGTTCATAGATAACCAACCTAAAGATAAAATTTGGAAAACTTTTTCAAATTCCTTTTTTGTTCCATAGGAAGAAAAAAAAACTTTCACCAAGAACGACAAGGAAAAAAAAAGCCCAAACTCAAGCAAGAATGCCAAGAAAGATATAAAAAAAAGAAAGAAAAAACTCGCCTTGGGGTTCTTTTTACAAAATAAGACATCAAAACTAAAGGAAAGTACGTACGTAGTGTTCTATCTCTATACATTAACGAAATTAAGAATCTTTTTTCTTGGCAAACTAACATCAAGAATCTAATTCCTGATTCAGGTCAACATTTCTCATTGCCGTCTTTATTTAATGATGCACGTATGTTTCGAGGCTCCTACGATGGCATATATGGCTATGCAATTTCACAAACCACACAACATAGAGAATTAAACTAATAGTAATTAGAAAAGGAAACAACACAGTGTTTGACGAGTCTATCTATCCACGACAACATACATTCATGCAAAAGATCAGCTCAGAGGAACTTTTATGCTAGAAAAAATAGGTTTGTTATATTGTCCTTTTTTATTGTAGTACCATTCTGCCAGAGATTAAGTTTGAAGGTCTGAGGCAAATATCTGGAATTTGAACTTGAATTATATGTCAACAAAAAATTGGGGAGATGAGGCAAAAAAGTTAATGCTCATTTTTGTCCCTCACTTTACATTTATGAGTTATTTTAGTCATTGACTTTCAAAATGAGTCAAATTAGTTCCTAACATTACAAAAAGTGAGTCATGTTACTCCCTAAATTCACTTTTATTTAACACTTCATCAATTAAATTACGATAGGTAATCTTAAGTGATACATTGACATTTTATTTGCCTTTTGAAGTACAATAAAATTTAAAATAACTCATTTTGATATCTAACATTACCATTTAATTATTTGAAATGAAATTTAAATAACTCATTTTTTATAATTTTATACACAAAATGAGTTATTTTAAACTCATTTATACTTTAAAATAACATAAGGTATGTCAGGGCATCATTTAAAATTACCTATCATCATTTAATTGATGGAATGTGAAATAAAAATGAGTTGAGGGATTAAAATGTCTCACAGTTTGCAATGTTAGGGAGTAAGTTTACTCATTTTAAAAGTTAGGAATTAAAATAATTCACGAGTGTAAAGTCAGTGACGAAAATAGAAATTAACTCCTTTAAAAAATACTATAGGAAACTATCAATTCTATGTTCTACAAATTTTTGAAATATCAATTTAGTCATAAAAATTATCACATCAATTTAATTTTTATACAATATTGTTTTGATATTGAAATCAAGAAAAATTACATATTTAATCAGTACACTTATCATCTCATCAAAGCTTACGTATTTAATTAGGCAACTTTTTAATTTTTAATTTTTTATCAGGGTTATGTATTTAAACTATGGATGATAAATTGATAATTATCTCCAATTATATAAGATTGGGCCTCGCACACATAAGTTAGTTTGATGCCCTTTTGGCCTTCACAACTAGGCTAGAATACTTCATACCAACCTTCAGCACCAAAAAAAAAAACTAGATTAGAATCGGGATCTAAGCTTGTGGAGCTTGCTGTTGTATAAGTAGAAGATATAAGGGCTAATTCTCCTTGGATTTGTGTAGGCATATAGAGACTAAAATGCTACGTTATCTGCTAGAGGAAAGCTAACTTTGATTGGCGTGTTAGATTTCCAATGTCTGTGATTGGGTTTTGCTTTCCAAACAGGCCATTGTTGATGTTTGTTTATGTTTGCTTGCCTGCATGTTGGGCTTTGTTTCTTTCGAGCTATGTAGCTTTGACCAAGGAAAAAAAGTCACAGAAAAAGCTCAAAGTTCAGCCTAATTATAAAATAAGTATCTTGTACAATATTTTTAAAAAAGGTAAAATATACTTACCTCCCTTGAAGTATTAAGAAATGACACTTCACACTATTTATTTGAAAAACCTACTCTCCATCCCATTTGAAAAACCTACACCTTAGTCATGACACCTTGGTCCTATATGATTTGTTTAGACTCTAAAATATTGCCTATATTGTTCTATTAGATTTTGAATCTATTTAAAGTCTTAAGACCATTTCTTCATGATATTTTCCCCTCCAAACCAAATTTGATAAGTATGCAACTAGGCTAATACACAAATGACATGACACCTCTCACTCTGAATTATTTTATCTATAATGATCTGAAACAGGACTTACATTACCTCCTAAGTTGCAATGCAAGGCTAGGTTGTTAACTAGAAAGTTGGAGTGTGAACATACATCATTACTCTAAATTTCTATATTGATGTGAGCATATTAAGATACTTTGATGTTAGCATATCATTACTCTAAATTCTATAATATTTCAGCCCGGTGCACGTGTATATCAATAGTCAATGTACTTAAGGTAATATAAGGTATACATGCAAACCATTTTTATATGAGAACAGGATAGAAAACATTTTCCAATATAAAAAAATAGTAAGCAGGTGGTGGTAAATGTAGTCTGCAAATTTTTATTGATTTATGCAATTGTTGTCCAAGACATCACTTTCTAGGCCTGATATATAATTGTTTCTTCATCTCCGTCATATTGACTTGCAGTTCACATAGGTATGTAGACATATGTGACATATTATTCTTTGTTTATTTGTTGGAAGTTTCAATATTGGCTTCCTTTCTTGTTTTAAAAACTACAACTAAGTTGGTAGCATGGCTTATTTAATTTGCGCACATGTCCATGCTTGCTTTCTAACTCAAGGTGAAGCAGTTCACAATCAAGTATCTATTTCATTAAGTAGATGCTTGGTACTTTGGATTCATCCTAGGAGAAATGAAAAGCAAGAAAACTAATAAGAAAAGGAACATTTTATATCACACTGATCTTTAAGTTCTTTTTGCATATCTTCTAATGTGTTTGTAGTTATTTCAAAAGGAAGCAAGTTCTGGGGATTTTGAAGGATTGATGATGGAGCGCATGCCCAGTTGGGCTTTTGCAGTAAGTAGACTTTTAGTGTGTCAAAATTTAGATGCTGATGATGCTGGAAGTGAGAGTGTCTCAGAGGTTTGAGCCATGGAAACTGAGTTATTCACGCTAGAATGCACAGTGACGGCAATGGCATCTGCTTGTTCCTCAATGGCACACCAGAAGATGGACGCTTTTCCATTTCAGAGGACTATGAGATGCACTAATTTCTAGAAATATTGAATTATATTGTTTCAGTAAATCCATCATCAGCACAACACTCCACCCTTGTCTCTATGAATGGAAAGATTGGTTTTAAAGATATAAAACAAGTGGGTTCAGTAACAATGTTTATTTTGGGGTTTATTGTTTTTATATATGTTTGCTAATGTATATATGTGAACACCCGATTTTGTCCAATCTTTTAACAAGAAAATCAAAAAATTTCCATCTAGTTTTTCTATTTATTTATTTTATTTTATTTCTTAAAAAAAAGGGAGAGAGAAGTTTGCTGGTTGTTTTTATTCCCAAAAAAAAAAGAGAAGAAAGGCGATTTGTTTCGGCCCATGTTTGTCATTCATTTTACTAACTGGGTTAGCCAATTTTCTTATTGTTGCATTTGTTATTCAGCCCATTCCAAGAAAAATAAAAAGGAAAGGACAGTAGAACAATGGTGGAGGAGTCACAGGCTCCTCTTCATTCCCCGAGACTGGCATGTGATGCATGGGGATGGGGGAAAGCTTTGAAAAAAAAATAAAAATGATGGAGAACATCATCACGATGTTTCTCTCCACTATGTGCAAAACGCTGAAGCTCCTTTCAGTGATGAATTGGAGCCAACCTGCAATGGTCAACAGAGAGCTGGAAATATAAATTCATCATCATCACAATTGAGAGGGGGGACCAAGAAATTTTTAGACACTATCATCAACAAGAACCATCCCCATATTTTCCCAGACCAGAAAACCGAGTCAACCAAAAAAAAAAATATTTCCAATTCAGAAAACAACATCAGAGACCATCATCAGCAGTGTCCATCACTATTTCCAATCAGCAACACACAAACCCCACCATCAAAGAAGTCCCGGATCACGTTTTTTTACTCATCAACAAAGAAATTCAAAAACCAAAAAAAATAAACTACACACTGATACACTAGTCAACTAGCAAACAGAGATCGGATTTCAGAGGAAACCTGCAAGGAGAATCCAACAACAATTCTAGTAATACATTCCAGCAAAACATTCCAGTATCAACAGAAGAACAGGTAACAACAGAAAGAGTACCACCATCATCTAAAAATTTAACCAAAAAAAAATGTAAGAGAGAGGAAAAAGAAGAAGGAGGCCGCGGCGGCCTCCTCTCCCCAAGCTGTGGCCTCCCATCACCATCAACCACCAGTCTTTTTCCTCAACTCATCATCTTCATCATTATCACCATTTTCAGTCACCATAAGCCTTTCCACCTAATAGGCAACCACTTTCCTCCAACCGGTTCCCCATAATCGCAATCAACCACCGACCATGCCTCCCTCCATGGCAAATCGGTCCTCCACTGTCGCGGCCTCCCCTTCCTCCTCTAACCCAACTCCCTCTTCCACCATCTTCTTTTTCAGCCTTCCCTTTTCTTCCCCTTTGTCATGAGAGACCACCGCCAACCTCCATCATCATCAACTACCGCAAGCTCCGTCACATCATCATCATCATCGTTAACCACCACCATAACCTCAACACCAACACCAACAGCAACCACCTCCTCCTCCGCCAGAACTTTGCCTCAGCTTTCCATTTTGCCGCAGAACGATTGCGAGTGGCAGATCTGTCTCCTCCATGAGCATCGCGACTCTCCCTTCCTCGTGCGCCTATCTCATCTCCGCATGATGTTCTCCTTCCCCTCGCCACTCGTCGTCGCCGCGATCTTCCTCTTCCTCACATGCGCCGCGAACCCTTCCTCTTCCGATGTTCTCCTCCGCGAAGCCACCATCGGTCAACCGTATCCCATTACCTTCATGAAGCCCCTCCACCACAGGTCCACCCAGCCTGCCGCCTCGCAGTGCGCGATCTCTACTCCCATGCGCCGCAGATTAGCCGCGCTTACCCTTCTTTCCTGGTCACCCCGATTTCTCGGCCCCTTTGCCACGTTCCTCTACTCCGTGGCTCTCATTCCTCCCCTTGTCCAGCACCCTCTCTCTCTTTCTCAGACTTTCTCCTTTTGTTGTTCTCCTTACCTCTCGTGTGTGAAAGAAAAGAGAGGAACCGTGTGTGATTGTATGTGTGTGTAGGAAAAGAGGTTTTTGTGCATGTGGTTGAATTTGAGTGAGTGGGTGAAAACAAGAAAGTGTTTTGTTTTGTGAGAAGTGGTCAGTGAGTATGTGTACATGAGAGAGGAAGAATCCTGTGTTAGTGTGTGGGGATTAGCAGACCTTTTTTTTTTTTTACAAATGTTTTGATATTTTAGGTTTTTTTTTATTTAAATCTTTGGAGTTATTTATTTTAAATTTGGGTCTACATGTTGTAAGTGTTTGTTTTATTTTTAATACTTATGCTTATTTGTTTGGGTTTGATTTAGTTTAGATTTAAATATAAAAAAAAGTTTTATTCACTTTGATTCAAAAATAAATACTTGATCATTTTGATTTAATTTGTAATATATTTTGTTTTACTATATTATTATTTGAGTGGAATTAAGTAAATTAATTGTAAAAAAAAGTGATTTAATTATTTCTTTGATTTTGGATGAATTTAGTGTTAGTGTTTCTATTAATTGAAAAGGACTAAAAAAAGAAAAAATAGTAATTAGGACCTTTTTTTTTTAGTTTAATTACTTTATATGTTTTGTTAAATTGTATGTTTATGTTTATGCTTATGAATTAATTTTATTTTTATGTTTTGATTAAATTAATTTCTTAGTTGTGTTTATTTTACTTTTTAGGTTTAAATACTTTGTGTTTATATATTTTGATTAAATTAATTGCATAATTGTAATAATTTTGCAATTGTAGTATAATTATTTTACCTGTTTTGTGTATTTGTGTATGAATTTTTGTAGTTTAATTATTTTATATATTTATGTGTTTTGGTTAAGTTAATTGCGTAATTGTGAATTATTTTTTTATTTTTGTTATGTGTTTTACTCAAATTAATTTTTTTTTAGTTTTATTATTTTATATATTTAGGTGTTTTGCTTGAATTAATTATATATTTGTATTTATGAACTTTTTTATATATTTATGTGTTTTACTCAAATTAATTTTTTTAGTTTTATTATTTTATATATTTAGGTGTTTTGCTTGAATTAATTATATATTTGTATTTATGAACTTTTTTATATATTTATGTGTTTTGCTTAATTTATTTATGTTTGTATTTATGATTTGTTTTTAAGTTTATTTGTTTTATGTTTATGTTTTTCTTTAGTTTAATTATTTTATATGTTTATATGCTTTATTTAAGGTAATTGTGTTTGTGTTTATAAATAAATTTTGCTTTTTTTTAGTTTAATTATTTTTCTCAAATTAATTGTGTATATATATTTATGAATTAGCTTAGTCAATTCCTTTTAAAATTAGAGTTTTGTCTAAAAAATGAAAAGAATATGTTTTTTTAATAAGTAGGCTTTTTTAAAAAAAAATTTCATATTTGTGCAATGTTCAGAAATGGTGGTTGAATAGCAAATGTTATCTTCACTATTATTGAATTATAATGATTCATTGAGTAGCCTAGTGCTAACTTGAATTCTATGCACCAATATTTATTTATTTATTTATTTTTTTTTAAAAAAAATTTACATTTTGTGCGATACTCAATAATGGTGATTGAATGACAAATGTTATCTTTACTATTATTGAGTCATAAGAGTTTATTGAGTGGCCTAATGCCAACTTGAAGTCTGTGTACAAATGGTTTTTTATTGATTTAATAATTAAATTTCTTTCTTTGTCAGAATTAAAATTAATTAATAGTTTTTTTTCTTTAATTCATCTTTTGATTAAAATCTGTCAATCTACAAATATTTTCTACAGAACTACGTGACTTTGAATTCCCTATTACACCAGGGGATACATAGTAGCAGAAGATCCTGTCAAGCCAAAAATTAATTCTTTATAATTTACTTACTTAGTTGTAAAAATGTTTGTCTTTTTTATTTTTTTATTTTTTTAAAGGTTATTAATTAATTTGCACAACTTACTATGGTACCGTCCAGGGACAGGTGTTTTAGGGGTGAGTAGGATTAAGTTCTTACCCTTCCCTATGCATAACCGACTCACGAACTCAAATCTGGTTTCAAAGACTATTTTCTTCAAAATAAATGGGTTTTTCCATGTTTTCCCAAATTCTAATAAACTTGGTGGCGACTCCCATATTTTCAAATAAATTCTTTTTTTTTGTCATCCCCGTCGCGATCCCGGTTGCGACAGATGGCGACTCCACTGGGGATTTCCAAGAGAGTCAGGCCTATTTTAGTTAGTTGTGCAAATTAAATATAGCCTTTTGTTTTTTGTTTTCCTTTCCTCATTTTACTTTGTTCAGTTTTTTTTCTTCATGTTTTTATTTCTTTATAGAATTTAATATTTCATGTATTTATAATATTGGCTTTATTTGCTAAAACCTTAAGGTAGACGACCATTTTTGTTCTATATATATTTGTTGTGTTTGTAGGAGTGTATGTAGTTTTAGGATTGAAAGGTTTGTATGCTCCCTGCACACACTTCACGATCACTTATCTCACATATTGTTTTTGGGCTCTATACCCGAGCTTGTGCGAACCAAGGGTAGGAGGTTTCTTGACATTGTCATGAGGGGCTTCATGCTCACTTGATAGTTGTTGGGACACCACTTGGATTGTCACTGGCTTTATAGGTCAATCATATTGAGAGGGTTCATCCCTACTTGCGGTTGGTTCGAAAGTCAGATCCTTGTCCCATGGATAAGGGCAATCTGGGGACCATGACAATTAGAAGTCTAGATCCACCATGAATGTGTACACGCATAATTGAACCTAGCAACTATCCAAATTAGGGTTTTGGCCTTAGAACTCCTAACCCGTTAGAATTTTACCTTATTAGGACAAAGGGAGCATGCTTCTTTCATCCTTTTACTTTGCACTTCTTTATGTTTTGCTTTAAATTAGTCACGTCTGCATAAAAACATTATCACATTTGCATTTAGGATTAGTCATTGCATCATCTCATAAAGTGGTCATGCTTTGTATTTTTATGTGCTTAGGCATACATAATATAGACAAGCATTCCATTAATTATCACATGCATTCATTATTTTTTTATCATATCTTATTCTCATTCATAAATTACTCTATCATGAAATTCATGGGTTTGTGCATTATCATCTTCTTAGGAAAGCATCTCATTTTCTCAATAAGAGCATGCATTTTATTTATTGTTTTCTTTTCTTGCTTGTATTTTCTTTCCATCTTTTTAATTTTACTCATCTATCTTTTCTTTCCCACAGTTAGACTTTGATTGTTAATAAAGCAAAAGTCATTATCAGTTCAAAGCAAATGGAGGCATTACAAATGAACACTAGCAATGTACATGATTGGAAAAGAAACATCAGAGTTACAGTGACTAATAATGAGCTAGAGCAAGTAAAGAAAATGATTCAGTTGATGCTTCATGAAGTTCAGTCATCTTTCAAGGATACATATGGGCGTATACTGGATTTGCTACTTATCCCAGTAGAAGCACCTACATTGAGTGCCCTCTCACAATTTTGGAATCCTTCTCTTTGCTGTTTTGAATTGCCTAATTTTGATGCGATGCCAACTATAGAAGAGTACATGGTCATGATAAAGCTACCAGTTCGAGGAAAATCTGGTGTATATCTCTATCAACGACATTATGTCAGTAAAGAAAAGATTGCTAAAATAATTGGAGTTGAAGTAAACCGGATAGAAATTGAAGTGAGGGGATCCACTCAAGGAATCAAGAGGAGTTTTCTTGAAACCCATCTGCAAACATTGGCCCAACAAGAAAATTGGGACTTCTTCAATCGAACATTGGCACTAACCGTTTATGGATTGGTCCTATTTCCATTCATACCAGACATTATTGACCAGGCCGCCATGGATGTGTTTTTCAAATTCGAGACACAAGGCATGAATCCGGTTCCAGCCATATTGGTGGATACCTTTCTTTCCTTGGGGATTTGTCTCAAGAAAAATGGTGGCAGGTTACGGTGCTATTTGCCGATGTTATATGTTTGGTTTATGACCCATGTATATGCCAATAACCGCATGGGTCTCTTTCCTGATCCATTTGGAAGCTTCCACCATATGCAGATAAGTCATCAAGAAGCACCGGCATGGAAAAAGGAGTTCTTAGAGATCCAGTCAAATTCTTTCAAGTGGGTTTGTCCTTGGTACCATGGGGAAAATGTTATATATAGCTGTGGTGATTTTCACAATGTTCTTTTAATGGGTCCAAGGGGATGTATCTCCTACACGCCTGCATTGGCACTCAAACAACTTCATTGGACTCAAACAAAACCACAAGAAAAGCAACTTGAGGGGTTTAGCTTCTTGTATCAAAAGGCTAAAAGCACTGTAGAGCAAGAAAAAAGGATCAAGATGGCATAGGACGATGTCAAAATCCTAGGAAGAAAGGAACTCGGGCAACAGCGAATAACTTCTTCTCAAGAATATAGAGAGTGGAGGAAAGCAAGAATCGGGAGACTAAAAGATATTCCAAGCAACTCAACTCCCATGAAAACCCTAGAAACACCTCTATTAACATCTCAGGTAGAGATAATAAAGGCACAAATGTGATTTTTGGAAGAAAAAAAGGAAGCAATTGATATGAAAAATGCCATCCTTCAAAACCGATGCGAGAAAATGGCTAAGGAGATTGAAGCCTTAAAGGATGAATGTACCGTTATGATGGAAATTACAAAGTCCAAAAAAGGCAAGGAAAAGATCCCAACTATTCATTTCGCTGAAATCCAAGAGCTAGAAAGAAGACTCCATGTGTTTGAGAAAGAAAGAAGCAAGTTAAAAGAGGAAATTAACAAAAGGAGTCGCATGGTGAAAAGGGTAGAACAAGAAGTCAACAAAAGGGATAAAAGCATTTTGAGCCTGAAAATGGAGGTCGACAAAGAGAAAGAAAAGAGAAAGGAATTGGAAGGGCAAGTAGAATACTTGTCGATAATATTGGTATAAACAAAACAGGATGCTATTCATGGATGGACATCGGCAAACCAGTATCATGACATGTTTGTTGATGCAACTGAGTTTGGAAAATCATGGAAAGAAAAGGCCATCGAGTGGAAAGAAGAATATGGAAAGCTAACTGACAAGTTGAGTCATTACGTTCCAAATTTTGTTTATCGATTCGAGAAGGCAAGCAACCAAATCAATAAAATGCCTCCATTCAAATTACCTTAAGAAGTAGTGGAGTTTATGGATTCATGTGAGAGCATCGCTAAAAATCTTAAGAAAAAGAAGATGAAACTTTTAATGTAGTCACCAAAGATCCTTTTGATGTAATCGTTTCTTTGTCAACGTACGTGGGATGTATTCTGAAATGATTTGTATTCAGAACTTTATTTTGAAATGAATGAAATTTTCTATGGTGGTGTTTCAATTGCAAATTATTAATCAAGACATTTATAGTATGTTCGATACTTTCTATAGAGGATCAAATGTTCCCCTAGAAAGCGATCAATCACTTTCCTTGCCTTGAGGTTGCTTATCCTTGTGCAAGGAAGTGAGAAGCTCAGTCACGAAGGAAAGAAGAACTGCATTGCTAGTGTTCATTATATAGTATCTATAGAGGAGCAGTTTCTCCCTAGAGATTTGCTATTAACCGCACCTTGACTTATAGGGTGGTATACCCATAAGAACGGGTGCGGGGCATCCTTATTTGCACAAAGAATTCTTGATGACTATTGTTCTCCTTTATTTGTTAGTTTGGCATGTGTTAAAGAATAGACAAAAAAAAAATACAACCCTTTTTGGTTTTGTAACAGAGTGCGTAGCATAAAACTTTGCAACCATTGGGCGTCCAAGGAAGACGGATACCGATCAAACTCGTATTCACAATATTAGAGCTTGGACTAAAATGGCCGGAGGAAATGGTGACATAGGAAATACTATTCCAACCGTAACTACTTCTGATGCTGGAAGAAATCTGAGCAATGAGGTTGATGCAGTAAGAGGAAAATTGAATGAACTGTCAAATAACCAATCAAGATTGGAGGACATGATAAGAGCCATACAAGAGTCACTTGACCTATTGGGAACTTATCAAAGCAGAGATATACCAACAAGTGTGCAACCAAATGCCACGATGATAACCATGCCTATGGTATCAAGTGCAACTCTAAATGTCACGCTGGGGATGAATGACATGGAGGAAATTCCAAATAACCTCCATGGGCAACCACCACCCACAATACCATTAGTGCTCCCTATCGGAGAAGGCTATCGTCCCTTGGAAAATGTGCACACTGATGGGCATGGGCATGTTACCCTTGTTTGGGAATAGCCTCGTGTTGTCATTCAAAAACAGCCATTTTCCTCAGAAAATAGTCATGCAGAGGCAGAAAAGGAGAAATTTAAAGAAGAATGGATAGAGAAAATCCAAGAGCAGATTAGAGCTATTCAGGGACCTAGTCCTTATGGTTATGTAGAAGTTGAACAACTTTGCCCTTCTACTAACATAGTAATTCCTAAAGACTTCAAGGTTCCTGACTTCTTAAAGTATGATGGGATAGGGAATCCTCTTTTTCACTTGAAGAGTTATTGCACCAAGATGGCGATATGGTCAAAGGGTGAAAAATTTCTCATCAGCTTCTTCCATGAAAGCCTGACTGGACCTACCTTGGAATGGTACATTCAACTAGACCATTCAAAGATTTTTAGCTGGAGAGAATTGGCAGATTTTTTCATGAGCCAATACAAGTTCAATCTTAATGTGGCACCTACCCGTGAGCAATTAAGCTCCATGCAGAAGAAGAAGGATGAATCATTCAAGCAATATGCTCAAAGATGGAAAGCCTTGGCTGCCCAAGTTCAACCACCACTAATCCCAACTGAAATGTGCTCCTACTTCTTGGGAACTTTGGGATCCCCTTACATTGGAGCAATGGCAGAAGCGGCATACAAGGATTTCTCTGAATTAATAACCGCTGGAGAAAGGATTGAGAGCTTGGCAAAGGCCGGCAAACTTCCCATGAGCAGTGAAAGCACAAGAAAAAGTTTTCCACCCAAGAAGAAGGAGACAGATGTGAATTATGTGCAATGTCAACAATCATCCATCCCAAGGTATGCACCAACATGTCCACGACCCCAGATGCCATCATACCAAACCCTTATCTCTCCCCGCCCATCTTACCAAACTACGCCAACCACAAACACTATCCCATACCCCCAGCCTCAAGTTAACAATATCCACATAAGGCCATACCAACCAACTCACTCAACATATACCCCGACACCCAGACCAAATTTCCAAAATCAGAATCGTAATCGATTTCCTAACTTTCCATCTTTCCCAAAGCTGTCCATTTCAAATGCTGACCTTTTCTAAAACTTAGTTGATGCTCATCTGATCTCTGCATATCCCGTGCGCCCATTGGAACCGCCATACCCAGCTTGGTACAACCCGAATCTTACCTGTAAATACCACATGGACATACCAAGGCATTCAATTGAAGATTGTGAAGGCTTCAAGACAGCATTAAGAAAACTAATTGCCTGTGGGAGACTAGTTCTTCAAGAGGAGTCAAAACCTGACATTGTCAATAATCCAATCCCAAATCACGAAGGAGGACATCGTGTGAACGCCTTGGAGGTAGAAGAATCCTTGATCAAGAAAGTCTTGAATCTTCGAACACCGATGGAAGAAGTGTTCAACGGCTTGAAGGAGGTTGGGTATAACATCACAGCATCTGTATCCATGATAGAAGAAGATGAGAAATATGACATGGAATCAAGCTGTTTATATCATTGTGGAGATCTTGGCCATGATATAGAAAATTGTTAGGATTTCAAGGCTAGTGTACAGAGATTGCTCAATTTGGGTGTGATTGAAGCAAAAAAGCGTCTAAGTTTCCAAGAAGAAGTAAATGTGTTTGATCGCTTTGTGCTTCAGGTACCACTACTTAATCCAACTCCAAAACCGGAAAAAGTGGTGATCACTGTGAAAAAGCCGATACCCTTTGGTTATAAGGATACACGTGCTATACCTTGGAACTATGAAACTAATGTGGAGACAAATGGAGACATAGGGGAAACCTCAAAAGTCCAAACAAGTGAAGTAGTAGCGGAGGTAAAAGGAATAACAAGAAGCGGAAGGGTTTATAGACCCGGAGAGGTTGAAAAAGGTAAGCTTGTCGAGGAAGAGAATGTTGGAAAAGGTTCTGGTGTGGAAAGAAAGAAAAAGAAGAAGATGAAGAAGAGGAGTTCCTGAAGATCATGAAGCAAAGTGAGTATGACATACTGGAGCAATTGAAGAAGACTCCTGCCAGAATCTCCTTGTTTTCACTAATCTTGTCATCCGAATCTCACCAAAAGGCAGTGCTAAAGGTTTTGAAAGATGCTTATGTCAAATCGGATGTCTCATTGGAGAGTATGGTGAATATGGTGGATCCGGTAAAATGTGTCAATATGATCACTTTCTCAGATGAAGAAATTGTATCACAGGTCAACCCACGAGCACTCTATATAACCCTCAAATGCAAAGGCTATATAGTGCCCAAAGTTCTCATTGATGGAGGGTCGGGATTATATGTCTTGCCAGTGTCAACCTTAAGCTACTTGGCAATGAGCAAGGATGGTATTTCACCACAAGTGATGATTGTGAAAGCTTTTGATGGAGCAAAGAAAAGCGTCTTAGGGGAAATGGTGCTGCCATTGGAAATCGGCCCAAGCTGATTTGAGGCGTTATTCCAAGTAATGGAGATTGAGTTTGATTACAATATGCTGTTAGGAAGACCATGGATTAACAATGTCGGTGCTGTTCCTTTAACCTTGTATCAAAAGGTTAAGTACATGGAGAATAGCTCAGTCATTACAATCCATGGGGAAAAAGAAATCATTGTATCTAAACCAGTCACATTACCTTATGTTGAAAATGTTGAGTTAGTAGAAAGCAGTTTATGGCATAGTTTGGAGGTGGTAGGGCTGAAACAAGAACTGAATGAGTTCCCAAGGCAAGATGTCAATCAGGTAGTGGCTCATATCATGACAAAAAATGGCTATCTGCATGGTAAATGGCTGGGATTACAGTTGCAGGGTATTAAAATACCTTTACCTATCTCATGGAAAACTAACCGATTCGGTTTAGGATATAAGCCATCATTGGAGGAGCAAATCAAGGCCATGACTCTTGAGCAAAAGAAATCAAAAGAAAGGATGAAGCAGATCCCTCATCTGAAAGAGACATTTCCTTACCCGACTGAAGTAATTATGGCTGAAAAAGGTTGTACCTCCAGCTGTTGTCCAATTATCAATATGGTGGATGTTGAGAAGCCTGAAGAATGCAACAATGCTTATACTGCCAACCGTGAGGAGATGCTGATGAATTGGACAGTTGAACCTGTAACACCCCGATTTCTCTGTCCGAGGGAAATGACCAAAATGCCCCTGAGGTCATTTCCTGACCCGAACTCGAGGGTAACCAACTCGGTCATCCTCGAAGGGTCAACTCAATGTTTGAAGGGGATTGAATGGCCTTTGAATGCTTTCGGAAGCGAAAATTTCGTTTCGCAGTTTGGGTCAAAATGACCAAAAATACCTCTATAAGCGTTTTTCTGGCGGGTAAAGGTGCCGTTTGAGCCCGGAACTTTCCCCAGAGGTTCAAAAACATGTTTTCATGTGTCTAGAGGTCTCTGTTCAAGTCTCGGTGGTCCCGGGCAGTTTTAGTGCAAAATTACGATTTTGCCCCTAGAATAGTGCTTTTGAGCTTAATGACGTAATTAAGCAAACCTAAGCAATATTAGGCTCTAAACGAAGATTAATTTATTTCCCTAATTAATCTAGAGTCAAAATAATTTATTAAAGTTAATTAGAACCTAAAATTGCTTAGATTAAACTTAAATCCCTTTTTAGAACTCAAGATTCCTAGTCTTGGAATCTTGAATAGTGTTTTCTCTCTCCAATTCCTTAAATCAAGGAAATGTGTCTAGAGTTGTTTAGACTCTAAACTGAGGATTTAACTCACTAATGGTGTAAGACCACTCCTTAATTATGTCTAGACTACCTTAATTACCCATTTACCTTACCTAAACACTTTCTTACAAATTCCTAATCTTAAGCATAATCAAAGATACACCTAAACACAACTCTAAACCACAATTAAAATGCAAAGAACCCTCCCCCATGGGCTGATGCATATTCGGCCATCCCTCCCCAATTACCACACATATTAAATTGTTTTCTCACTCAAAGAGCCATGCTTGAGCCATACCTTGAGCCATACCTCACCATACCTTAAGCCATACCTCACCATACCTCAAGAACACATTATCTCACCTCATGGAACTCATGGAAAGCCTCCAATCTGCACCCTCATGGCCGAAACCTCTTCACCCATGAGCACCCTCCATTTGTTTCATTTCTCTATAAATAGAATGCCTTGAGGAGCTTGCACCACTTTTAGATCATTTGCTAAGTTTAGGAAACACTCAAAGCTTTTCTTTTCTCTCAAAGTTCTAGTGTTCTTCAAGTTCTTCAAGCTCTTCAAAGTTCTTCATCATCTTCATCTTCTTCTTCCATCTTCAAGTTCATCACATCAAGTAGGGATTTTCTTTCATGTATTCTTTTCTTTAAAGTGCTTGTTTCAAGCTTGATGTTCATAGTTCCTCTTGTTTCTCTTTAGAACTTCATTTCCACTCCTTTTTCCTTTTCATTTTCGGCCATAGGCCTTGGAGAACAAAGGAATGAGAGCTTGATGATGAGAGTTTCATGATGATGTTCATCACTTGAAACAAACTCTAGAGCTTGATCTTTGTTCTTGAGCAAAAATGTTTTTGGTTTTTCCTTTCTTGAATTCTTGAGAACTTTAGCTTTAGTGATGTTTTAAAATGGCTCCATGAACTCAATGATGAGGACTCATGATGTTGGTGTTAATATATCATCAAGATCATGAACTTTAGAGTTTTAAAATGTTCCTTTTTCTCCTTGAAGATTTCGGCCATTCCTTAATTTTTCTAAGCTTCATGGTTTGATTTCCTAAAAATATTATGTTGAGTTTTAAGAACTCTAAGCTTGACTTTACCTTGTTGGATGAGTTTGGGTTATGGTTTAAGTTCCTTTAAAGTCTTGTTAAGAGCTCTAGAGAGATAAAATGAACTTGCATAATTTATCTTATGCTTGCACTCATGTTTACATTCTTGTTATGCATCTTTACTTTCTAGCTATCACTTAAGAACATAAAGATTAAAATGGAACTTGTATCATCACTTAATTTAATTCTCAAAGCCTTTCTATTTTGGCCTTAAAGTCGATTGTTGTTGGGCCTAGAGCACTAAAATAAAGAATTGAACTTGCATTATCACCTAATTAATTTCTCGAATGCCTATCTATTTCTGCCTTAAAGTCGATTGTTGTTGGGCCAAGAGCACTAAAATAAAGAATTGAACCATGCATATTTACCTTCAAGCTTGCACGTTTAAGTTTATGCCTCGTATATTTACTTTCAAGCTTGCACGTTTAAGTTATGCCTTGCATATTTAATTTTAAGTCATCACTTTACCTTGTAAGCAAGATTAAAAACGAAAAGCATGAGCACGTTTAGTTTATGTCACAACTTGAGAACCTAGAGCTCAAAGACTTGCCCATTTCATTCCAAGTTAAAGTTATATGTGAATGTATTCCTTGAATGCATAATTTCGGCCAAGTAGTGATGATGGGCTTGCAATGAGTTTTCATCTAGCTACTAGGACCAATAGTCTATGTTTTAAGTTTTCCCTAAAGCTTTACAATCTTTATAAGGTTATGTCATCACAAGTTGTGATTTTATTATCTTTTAAGGGATGGAATATGTTTTGGTCAGTGACCTAAGGCTTCTCTTAGCCTTTTGATGAATTAAAGTGTTTTGCAAAGAGTTTTAGAAGTTCTAGATTGATTCCAAGAGAAACTAGTTAACTTATGTACCTAGAAATGTCAATTTAACTCTCTCATTTAAGTTAAATGTTTTCGGTTCTAATGTGATGAGTGTGATGCTGTATGATGATGTTTTGATGTGTTGGAATGTGTGAAAATATCATATGATGATGTAGAAGCGATCCTATGCATGATAGGTAAGAAACTAGCTAACTAGAAATACCGTAAAGCTAGAATTTAACATAGTTTTGACCCATTTGTTTATGGAACTTTTCCAAACTGTTTTAATGGGGACATAATCAGATTTAGATTGTTTAGACATGAAAAACTTGGTATCATTTGAGTTAGAATTGAATTCTAGCACCTATGGGGAAACTAGTAACTAGAAAACCGTAAAAATACAAATGTAGAACTCTTAGAACATTTAATTTTCTGGATTCTGTCCAGCACCCTTACAACATGATAAACATGATTAATAATTAGTCCTTAAGCATAGGAATGCCTCATAATTAATTTAGATTCAATCCATAGCGCCTTCGGCGAAAACGGAACCAAGAAAGGGTCTAAAACGTAAGTTCTAGAACCCCGTATTCACATGTTAGGATTTCCACCCTATGCCATTCAGATTTAAAAGTAAAATGAGAGGATTATGAATGATGTTTAATTACGAGCCTTAGGTGCTTAAAATATGAACGACGGATGTAGAGAACTATATCTCAAGATTAAGACCCGTAAGGGTCAAAGCATAAGCTACCGTAAGGGTAAACGTTTGGATGTTTTATGATGATGCATGAAGTATGCTAATGATGATGATGTTATTCATATGAGGAATTTATGAGGTTATATGTTATGTGGCATAAAGCAAATTTGGAAGGAAAATCGGTGTAATGACCGTCGTGCCGCCGAATTTCCGACAAATTTGGGGACTTAAAGAGATTTTGAAAATTAAGGTACTAAGATGGGTTCTAGGATGACACCGGTTCGGCCGAGCACCTCCATAGAACCCATGTGACATCGGTACCATTTTACACTCTTAGGTGACACCGGTTCGACCGAGCACCCCTAAGAGAATTGCCCCCAAACCCGTACTCAGATAGTCGGGATTTATGATTTATGATACGCTTATCGTTAAGTGGTAAGTAAGAACTAGTGACGACTAGTTAAGGTATGAGCTCATAACCTAGATGTATGACACGTTCTGGGTGACACCGGTTCGGCCGAGCACCCCCAGTTCGATTGTCTTTTAGGGTGGCCCATGAGGAAGAGAAATTTCATGATTATGATTATGTCACTAAGTTTTGTCCCATATGAATGTTACTATTGCCACTTTATGCCACCAAGAATGATGATGCTTGATGCTATGTTTTATGTATGTGCATTAGGTAGTGCCATGCATACATTTTCTATTATGTTGCATTCATGACATTAAGACCATCCTAAAATGAATGGACCTTGGCTAAAATATATTTTAAAGTTTAAAAGGAACTTAATACATGCTCAGTCACTTGTATAAATAAACCCAAGGTTCCTGAGGACGTAGATGATGACACCTAGGTAGTAGGAGGCCCTACTGAGATTCTTTAGCAAGATTCTCACTCCCTCTATCCTTTTCTTTCCGTCACGTCTTCAGATGGCGACGTTCGTGGTGTTCGTGGACACGCCGACATGGGAGGTGCACCATGACCCGGACCACGGGTCATTCCATTTTGTGGGTCGATGCACGGTTAGAGTATTATGTTTATGGGTCGACCCTTCACTCCCCCTGTACATTCCCATCGTTTCTCCCCTGTCTCATCTTTTGGCGATGACCTGGTGTTCGAGCGCGCACGTCCCCTAGAGGAGAGGCTTCGCCGTACCCCATCATCCACGTCCGCCGCTCGAGACTACCCCCAGTATGTGCCCCGTTGCCCGTCGTCTTTTTCGGAGACAGATCCTTCCGAGGATTCGGCAACCCAGGCACCCTCCGAGGGATCTTCCCCCACCATACCCATGGACCTTAGGGAAGGTAGTGAGCCTTCCGTGACTCAGCCGAGGCTTGCACGACGACCGGAGATGAGGCCACGCCGTGGAGGTCACTTCGGAGCCCCGTCCCGTCTATTCACGCCGGAGGAGCTTGCTCAGTTTCCTGGTTACTTGCCACGCTCGAGGGATAGCCGCCAGTAGGAGGCTGTAGATGGCCGAGATAGAGCACACACCACTTAGATGGGGATAAACCTTCTTTTGTTTAGAGGTTATCCTGTTAGGTGCACTCGGGTAGGGGAGTAGATTATGTTCATGTTTTATGTTGTATTTTCTTTTATGCATTTCCCCTGTACTAAACTAAGTCCCACATTTATAAGTGGGCAAATTATATATATATGAGATGATCTTCAGTGTTACTCATGGTGTGCCTTATGTGATGATGTTGTGAGACATTTGTTTACCATACATGGTTTACTACTTATTGCATCACGCGGCTCTCACTTTGTTTTTCAAAAAAAAATTACCCGTATTTTCCGCTAAGTAATTCAAAGATAAATGAGAACTATGAAGTAACAGACTAACGATTAACCTAAATATGTTCTAGAGTATTGGGTTAAAAATTAGGATGTTACAGAACCATTGATTGATGTTATTGCTTCAAAGTAACTATTTGGGATTGTATTAATTGTTTTTGCTTTCATGTATGCTACTTTGAGACATCATTTGAATGAATTTGCATGATTATCCAGTAATTCTCTTTGTTTCAACCTCTATTCTTTTGTTCCCTTTTTATTTTTATCACTATTTTCTCAAACCATTAATTGGTATTTTCCCATATTATTTGCGTTTTATCATTCCAACCCCCACAAATGCTTTCCAGGGACCTAAATGCTATGAATATTTTGCCGCATGAAAAGGACTTTGGAGGCCAATCAATTGATTCTCTTACTGCACTTGATTGTGATAGCTATGAATCTGAAGAAGATGAAGAAACTATTGAGGAATTTTCAGGCTTACTGGAACATATAGAAAAGAGATTTGATTTAGACAATGAGGTGATCGAGGTAATTAATATGGGCATCGAAGAAGAGAGGAGAGAGCTAAAAATAGTGGAGAATCCAGAACGAACAGAAATGATTGCTTTATTTGGAGAATACCCGGATGTCTTCGCGTGGTCTTATCATGATATGCCAGGATTGGATCCAGAGATCACTTCACACAAGATCCCTTTGTATCCAGAAGCTAAGCCGAAGAAGCAAAAGTTAAGAAGAATGCGGCCTGACATGTCACTAAAGATAAAAGAAGAAGTGACTAAACAGCTAGAGGCTGGATTTTTGGAGGTATCAAGACACACTAATTGGGTGGCCAACATTGCACCTGTGCCTAAAAAGGATGGGAAGGTCAGGATGTGTGTGGACTATCGGGACCTGAATAAAGCTAACCCGAAGGATGATTTTCCACTCTCTCACATTGATGTCCTTGTTGATAATATAGCCAAAAATCACCGATTTTCATTCATGGATGGATACTCCGGGTATAATTAGATTCTCATGGATGTTCATGACAAAGGAAAAACTACATTCATAACTCCGTGGGGAATATTTTGCTACACAGTCATGCCATTTGGGTTGAAGAATGCCGGTGCCACTTATCAACGTGCAATGGTGGCATTGTTCCATGACATGATGCACAAGGAAATTGAAGTATATGTAGATGACATAGTCACTAAGTCTAAAGAAAGAGAAAGCCACGTGGCAGTCCTGCGAAAACTGTTTGAAAGGCTCAGAAAATACAAGTTGCGGCTGAACCCAAATAAATGCATTTTCGGAGCTTCTACAGGGAAATTGCTCGGGTTCATTATCAATAGAGAAGGGATAAAGGTAGATCTGGACAAGGTAAAGGCGATACAAGAAATGCCAGCTCCCCAAACTGAAAAGGAAGTGAGAAGTTTTCTTGGGAGGCTTAACTACATTGCTAGATTCATTGCCAATTTGACTAGTACTTGTGAGCCTATATTCAAGTTGCTGCGAAAACATCAACCTGGAGAATGGAATGAAGAATGCCAAGAAGCCTTTGACAAAATAAAGACTTATCTAATGAAACCTCCAGTTTTGATTCCTCCTACACCAGGCCGTCCTTTAATACTGTACCTTACAGTATTACCCACTTCACTTGGGGCAATGTTAGGACAATATGATGAATCTGGAAAAAGGGAACAGGCCATTTATTATTTGAGCAAGAAGTTTAACGAATGTGAATCTCGCTATCTGGCGATTGAAAAGACCTCCTGTGCATTAGTATGGACTTCCAAGAGGTTAAGACAGTACATGTTATACTATACCACTTGGTTGATTTCTCGAATGGATCTACTAAAATACATATTTGATAGTCCTCATGTTTCATTGAGAATGTCAAAGTGGCAAATGATACTTTCAGAATTTGATATCAAATATGTGACCTAAAAGTCTGTTAAGGGAGGTGCAATTGCTAATCATCTAGCTGAAAACCCTCTGGAGAGTAGACAACCTACCATGCCTGAATTCCCTGATAGCGAGGTATTGACAGTAGAAAAAGAAGAAATGGAAGAAGAGAATGTGTGGAAAATGTATTTTGATGGGGCTGCCAATATGAACGGATGTGGAATAGGAGCTGTAATAGTCTCACCAGCTGGGAAACAGTACCCAGTTTCTATCAAACTAGACTTTGAATGTACCAACAACATGGCAGAATATGAAGCATGTGCAAATGGTTTGCAAGTTGCGATTGACTTGGGAATCAAAGAACTAAAGGTCTTTGGAGACTCCGCACTCATAATCTATCAAGTTAATGGAGAATAGCGCACAAAAGACCCAAAGTTGGTACCATATCAGAAGCATTTGTCTCAATTAATTGAGCGCTTCGATGATATATCATTTTCTCATTTAACTCGGGACAAGAACCAGTTTGCGGATGCTTTGGCGACTTGGCTATGATGACTAATTTGGAGGTACATGCTAATGTCCAACCCATCCATGTAGAAGTGAAAGATGAACCGGTATATTGTGATAATGTGGAGACTGAACCAGACGGACAACCATGGTATCATGATATCAAGTAGTATATTCAAAAAGGAGAATACCCAGTAGGTGCAAATGAGGTGGATAAAAAGACAATTCGAAGACTAGCCATGGCCTTCTTCCTGGTCATCGTTTCATCTTGGTGGCAATAGATTATTTCACTAAATGGGTGGAAGCTACTTCATATGCCAATATCACACAAAAGGTGTTTCTCAGATTCATCAAAAGAGACATCATCTGCAGATATGCAATTCCAGAAAGGATTATCACAGACAATGCTCCTAACCTCAATGGTGCCGAGGTTTAAAAATTCTTTGAGACTTTCAAGATCAAGCATCACAATTCAGCTCCTTATAGGCCTCAAATGAATGGCGCAGTTGAGGCTGCAAATAAGAATGCCAAGAAAATCATTGCCAAAATGTTGGTGAATTACAAAGATTGGCATGAAATGTTGCCATATGCTCTGCACGCATACCGTACCAACATACGATCAAGCACAGAGGCAACTCCTTTCTCATTGGTATATGGAATGGAAGTTGTATCTCCCATAGAAGTGGAAATCCCATCACTCAGAATTTTAGTGGAGGCTGAGTTGGAAGAATCCAAATGGGTAAAATGTCTAGAGCTTTTAACAAGAAAGTACTCCCTAGAGATTTTTATCCAGGGGATTTGGTTCTGAAGAAAATTCTCCCTAATCAAGAGGATGCACGGGGAAAATGGGCTTCGAGTTATGAAGGGCCTTACATTGTCAAGCAAGCATTCTCAGGTGGAGGATTGATTTTACAAAACATGGATGGCCATGAATTGCCTAAACTAACCAAAAGTGATGCAATCAAAAGGTTTTATGCTTGAAAAGATGCTCAAAAGGCTCGTTAGGTTGAAAACTCGAAAGAGCAGCCTAAACAAAAGTTAGGGCAAAACAAAAAAAGAAAAGAAAAAAAAGGGGGCTCGCTAGGTCGAAAACTCGAAAAAGCGGCCTAGGCAAAAATTAGAGCAGAGAAAAAAAAAAGATATGCATAATTTCCAGTAGCTACACTGGGGCAAGTTTTGGTGTTGAATTTGTCCAGTAAATCAAGCAAATCAAAGACTGAAACTGGGGCAATTTTTGAATTTATCCAGCAAATTCAGTAAATCAATGTCTGAAACTGGGGCAATTTTGAAGAAAGGATTTGAAGATATGTCATCAGATATCATGGCTATTTTGTTCAACTTGCTGCAAGAAGTCATTTGATTGAAACATAAAGGACCTAAACTGGGGCAAAATTTCATGTCTTTCACAATTTTTGTATTTTGTTCTTTTGTTGTCGCCTTTTTTTTTCCAAACATTTTGTCATCCAATATACCAAGCAATAAAGATGTTCAGTCAGTTGATCCTTTCACCTTTTCTTTGAATGCATATTCATTTATGATGTCTCAAGTAGGATAAATTTAAGCTTCAATTATGCAATCTAACAATGTTTACAGCAATACATCAATGACTAGTATCACAATGCAAAGCTTTAATTCAACTTGACAAAAAAGTAATCATCTTTCTAAAAAGGAAAATGGGAGAAGAATAAAAAATGAGCAAGTTCACAGAAGAAAAGAAAGTCTTTGTTGTGCCAGAAGGTCCAATGCTAAGATTATGAGTTTGATCAATTAAAGTTTTCCTCGAGGTTTGCTCAATTGGGTTACGGTTAGTTTTTCAATAATGTGTTTGAAATAAACTGAAGGTGGATAATTCATGAATTTTGCATATAATCTGAAAAATGGAAAAAAGACTGTTTTCTTTTCCAATTTCATATTTTCAGCTGGTCTCAACTGACCAATTTACATTTCAGTCGGCCACAGATGCCAATTTACATTTTAGTCGGCCTCAGTTGCCAATTTACTTTCAGTCAGCCTCAGTTGCCAACTTATATTTTCTGACGGCCTCAATTGCCAATTTACTTTTCTGTCGGCCTCGGTTGCCAATTTACATTTCCAGTCGGCCTCAGATGCCAATTTACATTTTAGTCGGCCTCAAGTGCCAATTTCCTTTTTTGTCGGCCTCAGTTGCCAATTTACATTTTCTGACGGCCTCAATTGCCAATTTACTTTTCTGTCGGCCTCGATTGCCAATGTACATTTCCAGTTGGCCTCAGATGCCAATTTACATTTTAGTCGGCCTCAATTGCCAATTTACTTTTCTGTCAACCTCGATTGCCAATTTAATTTCCAGTCGGCCTCAGATGCCAATTTACATTTCCAGTCGGCCTCAGTTGCCAATTTACATTTCCAGTCAGCCTCAGTTGCCAATTTACATTTCCAGCAAGCCTCAGATTCCAATTTACATTTCCAGTCAGCCTCAGATGCCAATTTACATTTTCTGTCGGCCTCAGTTGCCAATTTACTTTTCTGTCGGCCTCAGTTGTCAATTTAATTTCCAGTCGGCCTCAGATGCCAATTTATATTTCCAGTCGGCCTCAGATGCCAATTTACATTTTTCTAATGGCCTTAGTTGCCAATTTACTTTTCTGTCAGTCTCAGTTGCCAATTTACATTTCTGTCGACCTCAGATGCCAATTTTATATTTACAGTTAGCCTCAGTTGCCAATTTAAACTTCAAGTCGCCCTCAAATGCCAATTTACATTTCAAGTCGGCTTCAGTTGCCAATTTAATTTTCAGTTGACATCAGATTACCATTTTACATTTCCAGTCAACTCTTGGTCGGCTTTTAAATTCCAGTCAGCACTGTCTACTTTAGATTCTTGCTAGCTTGTGCATTTGCATTTCACTTTCTCGTATGTGCATATTATTTTGTCGTTTGGATTTAGATTATTTATATTTCATGCATTTGTCGAACAAAATCAATGTTCATGTCTTTATTCATTCCTTATGAAAAATATAAAACTTAAGTTTTTCATATTCTCTCATAAGAAATGAATAAAGAGGGGCAACTGTGAACACCCGATTTTGTCCGGTCTTTCAACAAGAAAATCAAAAAATTTCCATCTAGTTTTTTTTTATTTTATTTCTTAAAAAAAAGGAGAGAGAAGTTTGCTGGTTGTTTTTATTTCCACAAAAAAAGAGAAGAAAGCCCATTTGTTTCGGCCCATGTTTGTCATTCATTTTACTAACTGGGTTAGCCAATTTTCTTATTGTTGCATTTGTTATTCAGCCCATTCCAAGAAAAATAAACAGGAAAGGACAGCAGAACAATGGTGGAGAAGTCACGGGCTCCTCTTTATTCCCCGAGACTGGCATGTGATGCATGGGGATGGGGGAAAGCTTTGAAAAAAAATAAAAATGATGGAGAACATCATGATGATGTTTCTCTCTTTAACCAAAAAAAAAAACTAAGAGAGAGGAAAAAGAAGGAGGAGGACGCGGCGGCATCTTCTCCCCAAGCCGCGGCCTCCCATCACCATCAACCACCAGTCTTCTTCCTCAACTCTTCATCCTCATCATTATCACCATCTTCAGTCACCATAAGCCTTTCCACCTAATAAGCAACCTCTTTCCTCCAACCGGTTCCCCATAATCGCAATCAGCCACTGACCATACCTCCCCCCATGGCAGATCGGTCCTCCACTACAGCGGCCTCCCCTTCCTCCTCTAACCCAACTCCCTCTTCCACCATCTTCTTTTTCAGCCTTCCCTTTGCTTCCCCTTTGTCATGAGAGACCACCGCCAACCTCCATCACCATCAACTACCGCAAGCTCTGTCACATCATCATCATCATCGTTAACCACCACCATAACCTCAACACCAACACCAACAGCAACCACCTCATCCTCTGCCAGAACCTCGCCTCAGCCTTCCCTTTTGCAGCAGAATGATTGGGAGTAGTGGATCTGTCTCCTCCATGAGCACCACAACTCTCCCTTCCTCGTGCGCCTGTTTCATCTCCGTACGGTGTTCTCCTTCCCCTCGCCACGCGCCGTCGCCGTGATCTTCCTCTTCCTCACATGCGCCGCGAACCCTTCCTCTTCCGGTGTTCTCCTCCGCGAAGCCACCATCGGTCAACCGCATCCCACTACCTTCGTGAAGTCCCTCCACCACAGGTCCACCCAGCCCGCCGCCTCGCGGTGCGCGATCTCTGCTCCCATTTCAACTGCGCTTACCCTTCTCTCCTAGTAGCCCCGGTTTCTCAGCCCTTTTGCCATGTTCCTCTACTCCGTGGCTCTCATTCCTCCCTTTGTCCAGCACCCTCTCTCTCTTTCTCAGACTTTCTCTCTCTGTTGTTCTCCTTACCTCTCGTGTGTGAAAGAAAAGAGAGGAACCGTGTGTGATTGTATGTGTGTGTAGGAAAAGAGGTTTTTGTGCATGTGGTTGAATTTGAGTGAGTGGGTGAGAACAAGAAAGTGTTTTGTTTTGTGAGAAGTGGTCAGTGAGTATGTGTACATGAGAGAGGAAGAATCGTGTGTTAGTGTGTGGGGATTAGCAGACCTTTTTTTTTTTTTACAAATGTTTTGATATTTTAGGTTTTTTTTTATTTAAATCTTTGGAGTTATTTATTTTAAATTTGGGTCTACATGTTGTAAGTGTTTGTTTTATTTTTAATACTTATGCTTATTTGTTTGGGTTTGATTTAGTTTAGATTTAAATATAAAAAAAAGTTTTATTCACTTTGATTCAAAAATAAATACTTGATCATTTTGATTTAATTTGTAATATATTTTGTTTTACTATATTATTATTTGAGTGGAATTAAGTAAATTAATTGTAAAAAAAAGTGATTTAATTATTTCTTTGATTTTGGATGAATTTAGTGTTAGTGTTTCTATTAATTGAAAAGGACTAAAAAAAGAAAAAATAGTAATTAGGACCTTTTTTTTTTAGTTTAATTACTTTATATGTTTTGTTAAATTGTATGTTTATGTTTATGCTTATGAATTAATTTTATTTTTATGTTTTGATTAAATTAATTGCTTAGTTGTGTTTATTTTACTTTTTAGGTTTAAATACTTTGTGTTTATATATTTTGATTAAATTAATTGCATAATTGTAATAATTTTGCAATTGTAGTATAATTATTTTACCTGTTTTGTGTATTTGTGTATGAATTTTTGTAGTTTAATTATTTTATATATTTATGTGTTTTGGTTAAGTTAATTGCGTAATTGTGAATTATTTTTTTTATTTTTGTTATGTGTTTTACTCAAATTAATTGTTTTTTTAGTTTTATTATTTTATATATTTAGGTGTTTTGTTTGATTTAATTATATATTTGTATTTATGAACTTTTTTATATATTTATGTGTTTTATTTGAATTGGTTGTGTATTTGTGTTTATGGATTATTTTGTTTTTTTAGTTTAATTATTTTTGCTTTATGTGTTTTTCTTAAATCTATTGTGTAATTTTACTTTGTTTAATTTAATTATTTTATATATTTATGTGTTTTGCTTAATTTATTTATGTTTGTATTTATGATTTGTTTTTTAGTTTATTTGTTTTGTGTTTATGTTTTTCTTTAGTTTAATTATTTTATATGTTTATATGCTTTATTTAAGGTAATTGTGTTTGTGTTTATGAATAAATTTTGCTTTTTTTAGTTTAATTATTTTTCTCAAATTAATTGTGTATATATATTTATGAATTAGCTTAGTCAGTTCCTTTAAAAATTAGAGTTTTGTCTAAAAAATGAAAAAAAATATGTTTTTTTAATAAGTAGTTTTTTTATTAAAAAAAATCATATTTGTGAAATGTTCAGTAATGGTGGTTAAATAGCAAATGTTATCTTCACTATTATTGAATCATAAGGATTCATTGAGTAGCCTAGTGCTAACTTGAATTCTATGCACCAATATTTTTTTATTTATTTTTTTTAAAAAAAATTTTACATTTTGTGCGATGCTCAATAATGGTGATTGAATGACAAATGTTATCTTCACTATTGTTGAGTCATAAGAGTTTATTGAGAGACCTAATGCCAACTTGAATTCTGTGTACAAATGGTTTTTTTATTGATTTAATAATTAAATTTCTTTCTTTGTCAGAATTAAAATTAATTACTAGTTTTTTTTCTTTAATTCATCTTTTGATTAAAATCTGTCAATCCACAAATGTTTTCTACAGAACTACGTGATTTTGAGTTTCCCATTGCACCAGGGGATACATAGGAGTAGGAGATCCTGTCAAGCCAAAAATTAATTCTTTATAATTTACTTGCTTAGTTGTAAAAATATTACGGGTGTATTAGGGGTGCGTAGGATTAAGTTCTTATCCTTCCCTATGCATAACCGACTCCTGAACTCAAATATAGTTTCAAAGACTATTTTCTTCAAAATAAATGGATTTTTCCATGTTTTCTCAAATTCTAATAAACTTGGTGGCGACTCCCATATTTTCAAATAAATTCTCTTTTTTCGCCGTCTCCGTCGCGATCCCGGTTGCGACAATATATAAGATTAGTTAATTCATTTTAGTTTAATTTACTCATGGTTGAATCATAAAGTTATCTTGTCCCTAGTTGCAGGAAGCTGACAAAAAGTTACCTAAGTTACTAGATTGTGTTTCATTTCTAACTCATTTAGTTGTTTTTGGAATTCTTGGGATAATATGCTAACCTCCCAACTTTTATTTATTTATTTATTTATTTTTTCTATTTTCACTAATTGGTATAGGTTATGCTTGAAAAACTGTCAAATGCTAGAACTATGTTTGATAAATTAACTTAATTATTTCATTTAACATTGGTAAGAGACATTCTTACATTTAGATCTATTAATTTCATTTAACATACAATCACTTATACATGAGTCATATCCACTTGTATGTGATTGTGTCTGAATTTGAGCTAGTAAATTTGTGTTCATCCAAAAAAACAATCCAAAAAGTTAAGGGTCTGTTTAGTTTGAGTTTCCAGTTTTCAATTTTCATTTTCTGTTTTTCAAATTTTGTAAAGGAAATACTGAAAATTTTAAAAATTACAAATTCTAGTTTTTAGTTTTCATTTCCAGTTTTCAGTATTTCCTTAATAATAATTACTCTATTGTGTGTATTGCTTTGTTCCAATATGTTGAGTACTAACTAAGTAGGTGAACTATATGTTCAATGATGTGCAGAAATACATCTCCTGCATTTAATCTATTACTTTTTCCAATTCTTAACTCTCTATTCTCTTCCCACATTCTCTCATCTCTTCTTTATTTTCTCTCTTCACTACTTTTCTATTGCCTATGTGATGACCGTCAAATCCCCACCATTCATTAACACCACCATGACCGTGACTAGCGACTTCTCCTCCACAGCTACAAACCAGATTCGGTTCTTGACCCCGTTCTCCATCAACTTTGCTAGATATTCTCTTCCTATTCTCTATCCTTGACCATATAATCATTTACTAAACATACGTTGCCAATACATAGTTGTGCCAAGATGCATCCACATGACCAGATATCAATCTTCTTGTCATATGAAAACCCCAAAATAACCTCAGGAGCACAATAGGACCTAGACTGAACATACAAGCAAAGGTGATCCGTCTCAAAATAATTACTTCCAAGATCAATGACCTTCACCTCACATCTACAATAACTTTTAACCAAAATGTTCTCTGGCTTTAAGATCACAGTGTATTAGTCCAAGTCTATGCAAAAACTGAAGTGCTTCCAAATAGTGAATGATAATTGACTACACACATAAATTTGAGAGTTTATAATGACAGTGGTAGAATACTTGGCAAGATGAAAATTTAGGATCACCAAGGAAATAAGCCATAAACTTGCAATCTAGGTATTGTGAAGTACACTTCACCCGCTGATACTCTATTAAATTTATGAAACTTGTATAAGTTGGCTTTAAGTGGTTTGCATACTATCAACAAATGTTCTTCCAGAACAATAAGGGAATGAGATGACAAGAAAAAAGTCAGTCAGATGATTAGTAGTTAAAAAATATTTCTTCCCAATTCCCATCACACTGACTCTAGCTAAGAAGGTTAATTCATTAGTCCCCACAATGCAATTCAATTCATTTTAAAAATCGACACTAGTGCTAACATTTTCTACCAGATCCTTGAATACATTGAAATGCCAAAGATCCAACACTAAATTCAGAGTCATTTTAGTCAAAATTAGCATAAAGCGAGAATCGATGTTGTGCTAGCAAATTTTAAATATATAAAGGCAAGAAAGCAGAATACCAACATAACCTACATATTTAGTGACCAAAATGTATATGAAAGTCAAGGTATATATAGTCATCTATATATACTTATTAAAAGTGATTCTCTACAAATAATAAAACTAGTAATCAAGTTAATGCCAAGATTGCCCAGGAAAGCTAAGCAAAGCTATATGTGAACCACATACTCGAAGCAGTAATATGTATACGTCCAAGAAAGGAGCAAAAAATTAAGCAGCTTCCCTATGTATAGTATAAATCCAGTTGTATAGACCTGTATATAAAATCATGAATTGCTCAAATCGAAGCTAGTAAGGGTAAAATGAAGTAAAAATAAGTTTATTGCATATCAAGACAAAAATACTATATAACCAACATGGTAACAAAAATTACAATGATTTTATTACCTCAAGAAAGAAAACACTCAAGAAGAGAATGGAGTACAACTGTTCTCCTGTTCTAATCATGACCTTGAGTACAACAAACAAAGTAGCTGAATCTTTTAAGATGGATGAACCCAACAAGAATTAGTGGCAATTCAAAAAATAGAAAGAAAAATATAGCTGCATGAAGTAACTATTGATTTGATCTTTACCCTCCCAGGCCAGATGGTCTCTTTGTATAAATATTTTGCATAATTGTTGACTTCCTTTGGCTTGAGTCTTTTTCTGCTATAAACTTAGATCATCCCATTGCAGCATACCCAAACTTGGCAATGTCATTGTACTTCAAATCATTTTGTTAGCAATTCTCATTTAGAAAACAAAAGGTGAAACAACAAACTTGTCTATCTCCTCTATACTTATTAGTTTATTGGCTATGGAAATCCTAAATTGAGAACACTTTGCTTGTTCTTGCTTTAATGGGAACAAGACAATTGACTGAAGCACCTTCGTATGGAAACAAATACTATGGCATTATCAATAAGCTTGACACCTATAGTAGAGTCATAAACCTAGAGTTTCCAACAACAATCTCAGTCCAGCATTATTATAAGATAGAACAAGGAAGCAGTCCATATAATTATTTGGGGTAGGAATACTTAATACGGGCGTAGCATCGAGGGCTATACCATGCCTAGTTTTTAGGGGCATTGTGATATTTTAGAGAATATCTTATCCTCCTAAAACAACATTTCTTATTTTACCAGGTTTAAGAAGTTTCATTCCTTAGTAAAGATGACATATACAAATACAAAATAGGCTGACGATTAGAATAACAATAAAGGGTGGCCTAATTCAACAGGACAATGAATACAAGGGGAAAAAGATTTTAAAAGAATTTTAGCAAATGTTGCTTAGAACTATGCTTAGCACATATAATGGGTAAAATCAAAATACCTGCAAAGAACAATCAGAATGACACCAAAGATTAAATATTGGAAAAAAATTCAACTTCAAAGCCGTTTTCTCATGCAATCTATGGTATAGAAAGACATCTAAAGTGCATTTTATCAATAAAACTATGCCATGCTAGAAATGGTGGCGGAGAGACCACCCACACCAGAGAGAGAGAAGCGAAGAGATGGACTAAAATGGAAAGCTTCCTCCGCGGCGCGGTAGCATGGTTCCACTGGCGGTGTGGCTAGTGGTCTGCGGCTAAGAGAAAGAGAGAGAGATGAGCGAAGAGAAAGAATGGAGGGTGGCACAGCCTTGGGCTTTCGCTAGATCTGGTGGCGACACGGCCTTGGGCTTCCTTTACAACCGACGGTGGCACGACGAAGTATGGTGTTGTGGTTCGGCGTTCACAGCCACGTAAGATGTTCGGTGGGGGTGTGTTTGGAGGGGTTGGGAGCATTGTTATCAAGAAGCGGTGACATTAAGCCGGCACGACAGTAGCGTCAAGCTGGGCCATAGTGTACTTCTGGTGGATGGGGGATGGTTCGTGAAATAAGGAGAGAGAGAGAGAGACGCGCACACACACAGAGAGAAAGAGAGAGAAATTAAAAGAGAGAGAAAGTCAAGAAGATAATAAGAGGGGGGGGAAGCAAGCTATCCTTATCACCACATATATTATCGGCAAATTTTTAAATTTCTGATGGAAAAAATCCACTGGTAATTCCAAGATGCGCACTTCCTCAATTTTTTCCCTTACAGCTACCACCGGAAAAATCCATTGGTCATTTTTTTTTTAAATGATGCAGTAATGTTATATTATATATTCATTCATCTTTTTATTCGTGAAAAACAAATATCACATCATTTCTTCTTTACATCTTATTCATCTTTAAAGAAATATATGAATTTTGAGTTATGAGTTATGACTGATCCATAGCATTCATAGCTGATTATCATGAACGGTCTTTCTTGAGGGGTTAATACACGAAAAATTATAGAAGATTTCGGAAGACCGTAGGAAAATATGGAATACTATGGAACAATGTAGATAGCTCTAAAGAATTCTAAATACTTCTGGAACCATGTAGGATCGTGTAGAAACATGTAGAGACATGTGAAAATTCTAGATGTATGTAAATATGTATGGAATATTCTGAATATAAAATCTAGACCATCCATTAGAATCAATCTCCACTATCTATTGTAGAGGTGGAAGGCTATATATAAGGGTGGCCATTCTTGGCCAAACCATCCAAGTCATTTGTAAGCTTTCCATTGTGTAATACAGAGAGTTCTCTCCACCAAAGTTCTCTTGTTCTATTGTGCTCTTACCTTCCGTTGTTTGTCATTTTGAGTGAGGCTGACCTGGTGCATAACTCAAGAAGTTGAGTAACTCCAAATCTTTGGCATGGTTCTTGTTGGAGTATGTCCAAGGCCGTGACATGATACTTCTTTAGCTTGGCTAAAGTGTACTTTTGGCAACCCTATTTTACAATAGGAACTCATAGTATCGCTGAGACAGTTAGTGCCAATTATATCCACTTATTGTTGGCATGTACCTTACAGCTATTATTCTGACGATTTTGGTTTCCATGTGGTCTTTAATTTTTTATTTTTTCTTGTCCTTTTTTTTAAAAATATAGATTATAGTTTTTTTCCTTTTTCAATAAAGCCATATAAAATTATTGGTATAAACTATTTTGAGTTACCCAAAGGTTGGTCATGTAGATATGACATAATTAGTAGACATTCTTCTCAATGCTCTTTCTGAGTGCCTTATAGGTGTTAACTTTAATCAGTTGAGTTTGAAGTCACTGGAAATTTCTATGTGGATGTGCATTTGATGTATTGTGCTTTACAAGTCTGATTTTTTGTTAGTTGATGACTGTGATTATCGGAGCTTTAAACAACTCTATAGGTTGAATTTAACTCTTTTAATTATTTATAAAGTTATTATTATTGCACCTTAAATCAAATCTGCACCGACAAAGTAGTATAAGGTTGGAATAAGAAAATCAATTTTTTTAAACTAAACATACATGTATCTATTCAATTTTTATAATTTTACTGATTATTATATTTTTGCTATGTATTTGAAACAAAATATATTGCAATGATATTTAGGAATATCTTTTCTTATCCCCTTGCATAAGTGTACTTGATTTTGTTTCAAAATTATAGCAAAGACACCATATAAATCAAACCCCATGGTAAGACTTTTATTGATCAATGAAAGTTTCATTATCTTTTGGCAAAAAACAAAAGAAAAGAAAAGGGGGAGATAACAAAACTTCTTTAAACGTGAGCGACCATCATTCTTCATTCTTTTTATTATTGTGTTTTCTTTTATAGTTCATAAGAGGGGTTATGGCCTTGAAATTGTCATTTATGGGCTCAAGGATTTAGTTTTGACTGCATTGTTATCCATGTCTAGATTTCTCTGTTTCTAAACATCAAACCAACCTCCCCTTCTTTTTCCTTTGAATAAACTTCATTCTTTTTGTGTACTATTTTTCATCTATTAGTTTAAGCAAATAGGAGGATTAGAGGATATGAGAGGTCATTCAAATTTGGAACATTAAGTCAGGGTAGGAAGCTATAAAGTGTTGAAGCTGTCCTTCATGGGGTGGTAGGGAAACCTACTGAGTGTAAACACAAAAAGAATATATCCAAATAAGCAAAATCAGCAAAATATTTGACGCATTCCACATATACTATCCATTTGAAAGTATTGCTTTATTGGTTTCCTTTATACTCCCGATGCCTATCGAATGTTGTTAAATGTTAGGCTGAAGGGTAACATAACCTTGAATTAGTCATGTAGGCATATAATGCATGTTTAATATGCTTCATAGATGTACCTAGGTGTTAGAAGAATTTTCAAGACTGTAAACTTGATAATAAATGCATATATAGTGGCCCTAAATAAGTTATGTGACATGCAGCTTACTAAAAACAAATGCTTTTGGTACTTTATCATGTGCCAATTGGGAAATAGCCAACAGAAACCTTTGCAAAATTCCTTTTTATTCATTCCATGGTCTATTATGCTTCTTGTAGAGTTATGTTTAACTGCACAATTTTTCCCCTCGATGCAGTTTGGTCCTTATATAGATATGCAGTGATATCACAACTAAGTTGATCTTGCACAAAAGACTTTTGTTATTCTTCATATGACGTATCTTCACTCCCTCAAACTTTTATATTCATTAGTGGATAGTTGTTGTTGTTGCACTGCACTAACAGTGGTATGCTGTATAGAAATAGTTTATTCGTCAATGATATGCCAGCCTACAATTTTACATCATACTTTAGATCCTGAAGTCCATTTACCATAGAAATTGGTTTGGTCCTATATGATTTGTTTAGACTCTAAAATGTTGTCTATATTATTCTATTAGATTTTGAATCTATTTAAAGTCTTAAGACCATTTCTTCATGATATTTTCCCCTCCAAACCAAATTTGATAAGTATGCAACCAGGCTAATACACAAATGACATGACACCTCTCTCTCTAAATTATTTTATCTATAATGATCTGAAACAGGACTTACATTACCTCCTAAGTTGCAATGCAAGGCTAGGTTGTTAACTAGAAAGTTGGAGTGTGAACATACATCATTACTCTAAATTTCTATATTGATGTGAGCATATTAAGATACTTTGATGTTAGCATATCATTACTCTAAATTTCTATAATATTTCAGCCCGGTGCACGTGTATATCAATAGTCAATGTACTTAAGGTAATATAAGGTATACATGCAAACCATTTTTATATGAGAACGGGATAGAAAACATTTTTCAATATAAAAAATAGTAAGCAGGTGGTGGTAAATGTAGTCTGCAAATTTTTATTGATTTATGCAATTGTTGTCCAAGACATCACTTTCTAGGCCTGATATATAATTGCTTCTTCATCTCCGTCATATTGACTTGCAGTTCACATAGGTATGTAGACATATGTGACATATTATTCTTTGTTTATTTGTTGGAAGTTTCAATATTGGCTTCCTTTCTTGTTTTAAAAACTACAACTAAGTTGGTAGCATGGCTTATTTAATTTGCGCACATGTCCATGCTTGCTTTCTAACTCAAGGTGAAGCAGTTCACAATCAAGTATCTATTTCATTAAGTAGATGTTTGGTACTTTGGATTCATCCTAGGAGAAATGAAAAGCAAGAAAACCAATAAGAAAAGGAACATTTTATATCACACTGATCTTTAAGTTCTTTTTGCATATCTTCTAATGTGTTTGTAGTTATTTCAAAAGGAAGCAAGTTCTGGGGATTTTGAGGGATTGATGATGGAGCGCATGCCCAGTTGGGCTTTTGCAGTAAGTAGACTTTTAGTGTGCCAAAAGTTAGATGCTGATGATGTTGGAAGTGAGAGTGTCTCAGAGGTTGGAGACATGGGAACTGAGTTATTCACGCTAGAAGGCACAGTGACGGCAATGGCATCTGCTTGTTCCTCAATGGCACACCAGAAGATGGACGCTTTTCCATTTCAGAGGACTATGAGATGCAATAATTTCTAGAAATATTGAATTATATTGTTTCAGCAAATCCATCATCAGCACAACACTCCACCCTTGTCTCTATGAATGGAAAGATTGGTTTTAAAGATACAAAACAAGTGGGTTCATTAACAATGTTTATTTCGGGGTTTATTGTTTTTATATATGTTTGCTAATGTATATATAAGATTAGTTAATTTATTTTAGTTTAATTTACTCATGGTTGAATCATAAAGTTATCTTGTCCCTAGTTGCAGGAAGCTGACAAAAAGTTACCTAAGTTACTAGATTGCGTTTCATTTCTAACCCATTTAGTTGTTTTTGGAATTCTTGGGATAATATGCTAACCTCCCAACTTTTATTTATTTATTTATTTATTTTTCCTATTTTCACTAACTGGTATAGGTTATGCTTGAAAAACTGTCAAATACTAGAACTATGTTTGATAAATTAACTTACTTATTTCATTTAACATTGGTAAGAGACATTCTTACATTTAGATCTATTAATTTCATTTAACATACAATCACTTATACATGAGTCATATCTACTTGTATGTGATTGTGTCTGAATTTGAGCTAGTAAATTTGTGTTCATCCAAAAAAACAATCCAAAAAGTTAAGGGCCTGTTTGATTTGAGTTTCCAGTTTTCAATTTTTATTTTCTATTTTTCAGATTTTGTAAAGGAAATACTGAAAATTTTAAAAATTACAAATTCCAGTTTTTAGTTTTTATTTCCAGTTTTCAGTATTTTCTTAATAATAATTACTCTATTGTGTGTATTGCTTTGTTCCAATATGTTGAGTACTAACTAAGTAGGTGAACTATATGTTCAATGATGTGCAGAAATACATCTCCTACATTTAATCTATTACTTTTTCCAATTCTTAACTATAGAACTTCTCCATGCGTGAGAACTGAAAGGTCATTTACAGTTGGTTATTTTGATTTTCCATACAGCCTTAGCATGTAATGTGTAGAGGATTACAACAATAGCACATTAATTAGATGATACACAACAATTTCTAATAAAAATGAATGCAGTATTAGTTATTCATGGTATAATATTTTGTTTAGCAATAAAACAATTGTGAAACTGAAAGGTCTCATTAGAAGAAGAGACTATTTGTTTATTGCTCCTACATCTCGGTACTTTATCTTCTTACAGAAACACTATTTTGATACCCGAGTTGGGTGTCTATAAATAGCCACCGTATCTCCTCATAGCGGGTGCACACATAGAGAAATTAAAAAGAACACACTATAGTACAACCCAAAACTTCATTTTCACTTCACTCTACTCCCTTCCCTCATACACAGCACCCTTTCCTTCCTCTTCACTTTACTCCCACACACAGTACCTTATGTTTCCTTTCATCCTCTGTTTCCGTGTAGCTCACTCTCCCTCACAACATGGCTGTAGCCATAAGTTCCTTCACAATCGCTCACTCTTGGTGCCTATTACTGTTGAATCCCTCTACCGAGTTATGTTTTGTTGGCGCCCCATTTTGTGCTGTCATCGGTGGTCTTCGGTAGTTTCGTGTTTGTCATGTTCCGTGTTGTTCTTCTCAAATTGTTTGTGACTTCTTTTCTTTGTGAGTAATTATGTTCTAACATCTCTGTTTTATTTTTTGTCAGACTGTGTGGTTCATTTTGTTTGGGTTTTCATCTCGCAATTATTTTTCACTTTCTATTCCTATCTTAGTTTTCTCTTTTCATTTCCAATTTTTAGTATTTCCTTAATAATAATTACTCTATTGTATGTATTGCTTTGTTCCAATATGTTGAGTACTAACTAAGTAAGTGGGTGAACTATATGTTCAATGATGTATAGAAATACATCTCGTGCATTTAATCTTCTGCATTTTCAAATTCTTAACTATAGAACTTCTCCATGCGTAAGGACTGAAAGGTCATTTACAGTTGGTTATTTTGATTTTCCATACAGCCTTAGTGTGTAGTGTGTAAAGGATTACAACAATAGCGCATTAATTAGATGATACACAAAAGTTTCCAAATAAAAATGAATGCAGTATTGGTTATTCTTGGTATAATATTTTGTTTAGTAATATAATAATTGTGAAATTGAAAGGTCTCATTAGAAGATGAGACTATTTGTTTATTGCTTTTGCATCTCGATACTTTATATTTTTACAAAAACACTATTTTGACACTCGGTTTGGGTGTCTATACACAGCCATCGTCTTTCCTCAAAGCAGGTGCACACAAGGAGAAATTAAAAAGAGCACGCCATAGTGTAGCCCAAAACTTCATTCTCGCTTCACTCTACTCCCTTCCCTTGCACACAACTATAGGATAAATTTTTATCATATAAATTCAAGACACCATTATCAAATTAGGATAAAAGACGTACCTAAATTGGCCATGAGAGACTGATGATTTGGGCGAGTGTTCCTCTTGCCAGACCTTTCTCCCTATCCACTCTTTCTCTAGGCGACGGTTGTCAATGGGGCAAGCTAGAAATGCATATCATAGTGAGTGGTAGGGAGGGAACCTAGCCTTGTATTTATAACCTCAACAGGCTCTCCCATCAAGAGTCACTGTCAGGAAAACCCTTATGGACTTAAGATAATAGGCCTACACTATGCCGCCTAACCACACTAACTTTTAGTAATAGGTATGCACAGCCCACAACATGGATTAATTATAATTATTGGGCTTATCGTGCTTGTCTACAATTAAGATCATATCATCAACCCAATTTTCACAAAATAAAATCCATAATTAATTGTAGCCCACATAAGAAAATTTCAACAACAGCACCCTTTCCTTCCTCTTCACTTTACTCCCACACATAGCACCCTCTATTTCCTTCCATCTTCTGTTTCTGTGTAGATCACTCTTCCTCTAATGCAGTAGCCATAAGTTCCCTCACAATCACTCATTCTCAATGCCTATCTTGTCGAACCCCTTTGTCAAGTTGTGCTTTGTTGGCGCCTAATTTTGTGTTGTCATCGGTGGTCTTTGGCAGTTTCGTGTATGCCGTGTTTCGTGTTGTTCTTCTCAGATTGTGTGTGGGTTCTTTTCTTGGTGAGTGATTGTGTTCTAACATCTCTATTTTATTTTTTGTCAGATTGAGTGGTTCATTTTGTTTGAGTTTTCATCTTGCAATTATTTTTTTTGCTTTTTGTTCGCTATTCTGGGTTCTTTGTTAACATTGTGTTGGTCTTGGTTCTAAGTGTGCTTGTCTTGTGCGATTGATATATTTTTATCAATAATGGTCTAGCTTGATTTGAAGGTAATTTTCCTTCACTTAATGCTCTGCCAATGCTGATTCTAGAAGATAACTTTAGTATTGTTTGGGGGCAGCTATTGTTTCCGAAAGATTTTTGAGCAATTTGATATGCCATGTAATTTGAGTGTAGGATTTATTATCAAGTTTTTTTTGTGTTAGGGTTTTTTTAGCTATTGTTTAGGAGTTATGTTTTACAATGTGGCTAAAGAGCATTTGAGGCAAGTTTTTACGGAGGCAGGGGATAACTAGTACCTCATATGACACCACCAGGTGCAACTTTATATGATGAAGTTCTCTCATATCTTCAATTGGAAAAAATAAAATTGTACTTTTTCTGGGTCTCTCAAAAGGGGGTTCTCTTCATCTTAACCTTAATGTCACTATATATAGTTGCTAGCTATACAAATGGGATGGAGTGTCATTTCTTGATACTTCAAGAAAAGTAAGTGCATTTTACCCTTTTTAAAAATATTGCATGAGATACTTATTTTATAATTGGGCTGAACTTTGAGCTTTTTCTGTGACTTATTTTTTATCTTGGTCAAAACTACATAGCTCCAAAAGAAAGAAAGCTCAACATGCTAGCAAGCAAACACAAACAAACATCAATAACGGCTTGTTTGGAGAGCGAAATCCAATCACAAACATTGGAAATCTAACACACCAATCAAAGTTTAGCTTTCCTCTAATAGCTAACGTAGCATTTGAGTCTCTGTACGCCCACATGAATCTAAGGAGAATTAGTCATTTCCCAATATTAGGATATATTTTCTACTACCATAACAGCAGGCTCCACAAGCTTAGATCCCGATTCTAATCTAGTTTTTTTTTTTTTTGGATTTTGGTGTTGGAGGGTGGTTTGGAGTATTCTAGCCTAGTTGCGAAGGCCAAAAGGGCATCGAACTAACTTATGTGTGTCAGGGCGAATCTCATATAATTGGAGATAATTATCAATTTATCATGCCTAGTTTAAATACATAACCCTAACCAAAACTAAAAAATAAAAAATTGTTTGATTAAATACGTAATCTTTGATAAGATGATAAGTGTACTGATTAAATATGTAATTTTTTTTATTTTAATGTCAAAACAATATTATAAAAACTAAATTGATGTGCTAATTTTTGTGACTAAATTGATATTACAAAAGTCTGTTGAACATAGAATTGATAATTACCTACAATATTTTTCAAAGGAGTTAAGGACTATTTTAGCCCCTGATTTTACACTCGTGCGTCATTTCAGTCGTTAACTTTTAAAATAAGTAAATTTACTCCCTAAAATTGCAAACCGTGAGTCATTTTAGTTCCTTAACTCATTTTTATTTAACATTCTATCAATTAAATGATGATAGGTAATTTTAAATGATACCTTGACATACCTTGTGTCATCTAAAGTATAATGGAGTTTAAAATAACTAATTTTGGTATATAAAATTACACAAAATGAGTCATTTAAATTCCATTTCAAATCATTAAATGGCAATGTTAGATATCAAAATGAGTTATTGTAAACTTTACTCTACTTTGAAAGGAAGATGAAATACCAACGTATCACTTAAGGTTACCTATAATAATTTAATTGATGAAATGTTAAATAAAAGTGAATTGAGAGAGTAACATGACTCACATTTTGTAATGTCAGGGATTAATTTGACTAATTTTGAAAGTCAATGACTAAAATGACTTATAAATATAAAGTAAGGGATAAAAATGAGCATTAACTTTTTTTACTCATTTCCTTTTTTTTTTGTTGACATATAATTTAGGTTCAACTTGCAGATATTTTCCTTAGACCTTCAAACTCAATATCTGGCAAACTGGTACTACAATAAAGAAAAGGGCAATATAATAAACCTGTTTTTGCCTAGCATAAAAGTTCCTTGCAATTGATCTTTTGCGTGAATGCATGTTGTCATGGACAGATAGATTCATTAAACTCTGCGTTGTTTCCTTTTTTAATTATTATTAGTTCAATTCTCTATGTTGTGTGATTTGTGAAATTGCACAGCCACATATGCCATCGTATGGGCCTCGAAACACACATGCATCATTAAACAAAGACGACGATGAGAAATGTTGACCTAAATCAGGAATTAGACTCTTAATGTTAGTTTGCCAAGAAAAAAGATTCTTAATTTCGTTAATGTATAGAGGTAGAACACTACGTACGTACTTTCCTTTAGTTTTGATGTTTTATTTTGTGAAAAGAACCCCAAGGTGAGTTTTTTCTTTTTCTTTTATATCTATCTTGGCATTCTTGCTTGAATTTGAGATTTTTTTTTCTTTACGTTCTCGGTGGAAGTTTTTTTTTCCTTTCTGTGGAACAAAAAAGGAATTTGATGACGTTTTTTAAATTTTATCTTTAGGTTGGTTATCAATATAACTTAAATTTAAATTTATTATCATGTTAAAAATGTAAATCTATTAAGAGCTATTTATTTATTATTATCAAATATAATTATCAGATTATGTTATTAATAATTGATTTTATACTTATTTATTTATTGATAATAATTTTTCAACATATACGATTGATACGTCATTTTAAAAATTATATTTTATACCATTAAATAAAATATAATATCAAAATGATGGTGGTTAGACTGTAAAGCGAATTATACTAGATTGTGACATTTTGTTATCTCTATACTAAGGTGATGAGTGTTTTGTACTTATATAACATGCATCGCCTTCCTTTTGTTAAGCTTCGTTTAAGTTTGGCACTAACTTTTTCATTAATTCTATTTTTTCTCTACCTTGAAGCCAAACATATCCCACTCGATGTGAAGACCTTTTGGTCAATAGCTTGAAAGGTCAAAGACAACATTGATAATATTAAAAAAAAGAGAGAGAACCCATAGAAATTAAAATAACAAAGAATAAATAAAATTTAAAAAGTTTAATTTTTTTTTCTTTTGGTACAAGAAAGGTCGAAGCCTGATAGGAAAATAGAAAACTAAAGAGTTAGACTAGTAGTTCGGGGGGAAATAAATCCTATAAGCATAATTGAAAACATATTTAGAAAGAAGGGGTTGTGTAAAATTTATACTAATGGGACTACCGTTGAGCATTGGTCTATAAATAACTCAAAAGTATTTATATTTGAAGGGTAAACAATATAGGTGGAGAAGGAAGAAGAATAGCATACAAAACGAAAGGGGAAAAAACAACATTTGGACGAGAATGAGAAAAATAAGAGCATAAAGTTCCCTCGTATTTGGTAGGTGTTTCAAATCTAAAATCACGTGTTTGTCATGTGCCACTAGCATAGATAATGTGTGTAAGTGGCCAAGATAAGTGTCTATTATGTCATTAAATAAATAAAGAAAAGTGAGTGTAATTTTCAAATCTAAAAGGATGAGTGTAATTTTAATAAATCTTGAGGGTGGCTGCTGTAAATTTGCTAAACAAAAAAACTGATTGAACAAAAAAAAAACAAAATGATTGAAATTTGTATGTCCCTTTTTTTCTCAATATATGCTATGAAATTTTTATACAGCAACGAGAAAGGAAATGGTAGGAAAAATGGCCCATATGTAGTATAAATATGACATGGACATTTAGAAATACTAACCAAAGGAAAAAAGTTGAAAAAAAAGAGAATTTGTTATCCAACACATAAGAAAAATATAATTCAGATAGATTCTTAGAGTTAAGACAAAAAATGTTTCAAAATAAAAAATGATGATGCACGCTTGTTTCTATCTATTGCTTTTCGGATGTCTAAAAAAAAAAATCATAAATCAGACATGGACTTCTAACTTTTTATTTTTATTATTATTTTTAATTAATCCAAATGTTTGTTGCGAATAAGGATTTATTGTTTAGTTTCAAATCATAAAATTAAATTTTAATTTTGAACGGAATTCAATTTCAGCCCATCTATGATATATATATAAAATGTTTGCGAGCAAGGATTATTCAGGGCTTCGATGATTGACCTATGATATATTTTCCATGAAATATTTTTCCCGAGTTTTCTTTTTTGGCTGAAAAAATGAAAACATCTACAGCCAATCTCTACCCTTCAAAAGAAGAACGTGGAGAGAGCCTTCTTGAAATCAAAGGCTGAAGTCGAAGTGGCCAATGGCAAAACGGCAATACGTCGTCGTATTGGAGGCGACGATATCATGGTGTCAATCACAGGTGTGGGCGTGAAAGAGAGGCGGCAGAAAGCGAGATAATAACTTGTCTTGATTTAGTTCCCTGATTGGAACACGAGGTCATACTCTCTTCACTTCACGTGTGTTGGGTCTCCTGTCGCGTGAAACAGAGGCGGAAAGCGCCTCTCTCCGATTGGTTCGACAACGCCCACAGCGACAAGTCTCCAACAATGAGGCTTCTCTGCAATTCCACCCACTTGTGTTGCCTCTTAGGTCTCTTATCTTCTTTTGCCTGCAACGAGCAAGACATTGGGAGAAGATGGTTGCGTGGGAGCTTGGTTAGAGGGTTCGAGGCTTGGGTTTGTTGATCACCACCTCCGACAACAAAGGGCACTTTCAGGCTTCTCTGCAATTCCACCCACTCTCTCTCTCTCTCTCTCGTTTGCCTCTCCAAGATCTCAAGAAAACGTAAGCCTCTCTCTCTCTGTCTTCGATTTACTTGGCATTTGGTTTGTGAAGATTAAATTCAAGAATTGTTTTCGTTCACAGTTGGACACGTTCATCCCGAACAGATCAGCGATGGCGGAGGCCCTCAAGAAAGAACAAGCGCCTTACCCCTGTTCAAAAGATAAGCACACATTCCCCCTCTCTCTCCTTCTTTCTTTATTTCGCTTCTTTATTTTAACAAGTATATATATATATATATTATAAAATCATCAAAACACTTGTGTTGTGCTTTCGTTGTGCTGTGCTATGCTGTGTTGAGCTTTCGTTGTGCTGTGCTGTGCTGTGTTGTGTTGTGTTCTCTCTGTATGTTTTTTCTTTTCTTTCTTGATTCTTTGTTTGTTTTTCCTATTCTGTGCTTGTTTGTTTGTTTGCTCAATGGAAATTCGAACTGTACCTCTCTTGCCCTTCTTCTACGCAAGTGTGTGCAAGTGTATGGATTGGGAAGGAATCCAGTTCTTGATGTGGGGGTCGGGCTCACGGTCAAGAGTTGGCAGTCCTAGTGCAACAGCGGTTGATGTGGGGGTCGGGCTCACGGTCATCCGTTCGCGCCCCTGGTCTATGCACTTTCACATGCATGTCAAGAAGGGGAGGACATGGATCCTACAACCAAAGAGTATGGAACAGCGAAGGAATTGGGTTCTTGATGTGTGGATTGGGCGCACGTCAAGAGTCCAAGTCCGAGCGAGAGCTTTGATGTGGGGGTTGGGCTCACTGTCATCAGTTCGAGTGCTCTTCAATGTTCCATACTCTTTGCTTCCAAGTATACATGTATTGGTAATGGTTTGTTTCCAAGTATGTGTTTTTCCTTTTTCTTTGTTTTTTTTTTGAACTTAATGTGGTACCTTGTAATGAAAAAGAATTCATTAACAATGTAAAGTATTAACAATTTAGAAAAAAAGAATTCATTAATCTATATAGACTATAAAGTGTTAACAATCTATAGACTACAAGATTGTAATGGTTGGCCATTCCCTATTTTCAGAGATTGAAGATTTGGCTCAAAATGAATCCAGAAAATTCAGGCTAGTACTTCCAGGACACCCTGATACCAACAAGGCTGTGGTGAATATTGAAGAAAATGCTCAAGGAAAATATCGCCTTTATGAACCAGGGTATACCAATTTGTCCCTACCCTTTGTGCTGTCATTTAAACTTGCCAAGACATCTGAATCTTCCAGGGGGCCTCTTCTAAATGCCCTGGAGATAAATAAGTATCTGGAGAAGAGTGGTGGCTCTCCTGATGGTTAGTTGTACTCGTACCATATGATATGTTGTTTGGCAGTTTACAATCGTAGAGTACCTATTTAATATTAGCAACATAAACTGTCCTCATTTCTCAATTAAATCTTCTTCGAAGCATCATAGTTTATTTTTGGTTTGCAGTTGAAGCTATATCTAGTGTAGTATAGTAGTGTGCTTCTACACTACTCTTCTGCAGACTGGGCACAAGAAGGTGGTGACCCATGTCTACCTACTCCATGGTCATGGGTCCGCTGTAACTCAGATCCACAGCCAAGAATAGTTTCAATGTAAAGGTTTACTTCTCTTGAGGTTTAGATTTTGTTTATATGTGGATTCATTTTATATCACTAGGTCTTACCTGAGAACAACAACTACTAAGCCTTGCTCCATTTGATGCCATAGCACTTTATCATAGATCATCTTTCTGTTTAAATCATTAATATTTAAATCTCTTTTAATTGATTCATCTCTAGTTTTTCTAGGCTTCCCTCTATCTCTAATTATACAACTATCCTCTATATGATCCACTCACTCCCCTAAAAGAGGAGAATAAAAGAAAGGTCAGTTAGTTTGATGTAAAGAATGTTTCAGTTACTGTATGAAAAGAAAATTCCAGTGATCTAATGACAATTACTTTGTGTTTCTGGTGTTGGCAGTTTTATGTCTAATAAAAATTTGTCAGGCAATATTCCTGGGGACATCACCAAATTGACTGGTCTTGTTGAAATGTAGGTTTTAGATTCGTTTTTGACTGAAGCTACTGATGCCTCATGGTTTGTCTATCAAACTAATGTTGTGGTTAGTAGAGTAATTTTATTCATAGATGCAGATGGCTTGATGGAAATATGTTGAGTGGGTCAATACCAGATTTTACTGGATGCATCGACTTAAAGATCATGTAATTGCTGATAAGTTCTTCCCTTAACCACTCTGTTAGCTTTCAGCTAACTACAACCATTTTCTCTTGCAGGCATCTTGGGAACAACCAGTTAACAGGTCCGCTCCCAGCCTCTTTGGCAAACCTTCCAAATTTGAGGAACTGTAAGATATCTGGAACTTACATATCAGTTTTCTTGTCAAATTGTAAATTGTTATATTTTGATACTTTCAACTATGAACTTCAAATAAAATATATTTCTCACTAGCATCATTCAGTTAATGTTTAACAATATTCATGTTGCTATGATTCATATTCATTTGACTTTGGTACTAATAGAAGCTAACAAAGATAAACAGAAGCAGGTATGTATGAATACTGTATATTAAACTGGAAAATGCCGAAAGAAGGAATAAGCAACAACCACAAAAGAGTAAGGCCTTGAGCATTAAAGCAGCTCACTCTCCCAATGCCTAGCCTAACAGAATTTTTACCCTCAATACATCACCGCTAGGAGAATTATACTCCTCTCTCCCTACAACCCATGTGTCCGCTACTCCTAGCCTACGACTTGAAACCGTTATGCCTTCATTCCCACAGAGGCCCCACAATAATTTTTCCCCACTAACAGAATTAGTTAGCCGCCCCATTGCCTATACTACCCCTGTGCTTTCTCTTTTTGTAAACTATGATAGGATTCGCAAACTTTTCTTTGACAATACCCCCTTCTTGAACTACCACCTTGTCCTCAAGGTGGAATTCAGGAAAGTTCAGCTTGGTATCTGCTGCTAACTCCCAGCTGCTTTCAAACTGGGGAAGGTCTTTCCAACTAATCAGCACCTCCTTATCCCCTTGTTCATTTTCTCGGGTAGCCAAAACAGCTTCTGGCTGCACCTTCAGTTCCCACCCATCAGTTAGCCCTTGTGGCAATGGTTGGCATTTTCCTTCCGATGCCAAACATTTCTTGAGTAGTGACACATGAAAAACTGGATGCACCAGCGAATCAGAAGGAAGTAGTAACTTGTAGGCAACTTTCCCTATTTGTTCAATGATCTCAAATGGCCCATAGTATTGGGAACTTAATTTCTGGTTGACGCGGTTGGCTAAAGTCTTCATCCTATATGGTTGGATCTTCCGAAATACCTTTTCTTCTACTTCGAATTCCACTTCTCTTCTTTTCTAGTCGGCTTGGATCTTCGTCCTTTCTTGAGGTTTGTTCAAATACCATTTCAATTCTTCAATCATAGTGTTTCTTTCTGCCATTAATTGATTGACATTGTCCACTGTTGAGGGCATAATATCCCCCTTAATGAGGGTAGGGGGTTCCCTCCCATACAGGACCTTAAATGGGGATGCGTGTGCAGCAGAATGATAGGTAGTATTAAACCAAAGTTCAGCCCAAGGTAGCCATTTACTCCACTGTCTTGGTCTGATTCCAGCAAAGCACCTTAGATAAGTCTCTAAACATCTATTCACCACCTCCGTTTGCCCATCCATTTGTGCATGATATGCTGAACTGAATTTCAATTTCGTTACTGCCTGGTTAAAGAGCGCAGACCAGAAATTACTCATGAAAATACGATCACGGTCTGTAACAATGGAGGATGGAAAACCATGCAAACATACTACCTCTTTGATAAATAACTCAGCCACCATTTTGGCTGTATAAGGGTGATTTAGTCCCAAAAAATGGGCATATTTAGAGAGCCGATCGACCACTTCTGAAATTGTATCCATCCCTTGGGCCTTAGGTAGTCCCCCTAATAAAATCCACTGAAATATCCTCCCACACATGTGAAGGAATTGGCAAAGGTTGCAAAAGACTTGCTGGGGATAATGTAAGATATTTATTCCCGCTGCAAGTCTCACAGCTTTGGATATATCTTTGAATTGTTTGTTTCATCCCCTCCCACCAAACCAGTCTAGAAATCCTCTTATAAGTCCTGGAAAAACCTGAATGTCATCCTAATACTGAATCATGAAATTCTTGCAATATTTGCTGAATTCTGGGAGAGCTTTTGGGAATAACAATCCTTCCCTTGTAGTGCAGTCTTCCTTGCTTTAGTTCATAACTTGCTGGTCCCTCAATTCCTCCCAGCAACCTTTGGATGATCTTCCTTGGGTTCTCATCAGCCTGTACTTCTTCATCCAGTCCTTCCCATTCCTGGAAAGTTACTGAAGATATCGAATCTAAGTTGGTTCACCTGGAGAGGGCATCGGCCGCACTATTCTCTTTTCCTTCTTTATATCTTATCTCAAAATCAAAACCCAACAGCTTAGTTATCCATTTTTGCTGACCTTCCCCCATCAATTGCTGATCCACTAGGTGTCTTAAACCCTTCTGGTTTGAGCGGATTATGAATTTTCTACCCAGCAGATAATGTCTCCATTTTTGAACTGCCATTACAATAGCCATAAGCTCCCTTTCATAAATCGACACGCTATGCTCATTCGATAATTTCTGGCTCATGTATGCCACTGGTTTCCCTTCCTGCATTAATACAGCCCCAATTCCCTTCCTCGATGCATCAGCTTCTATCACAAAGTCTTTTCCAAATTTGGGAACAGCCAAACCGGAAGAGTAGTCATAGTCTTCTTCAACTTTTCAAAGGCTAACTGAGCCTCCAGTCCCCAATGAAAACAATCCTTCTTGAGGAGTTGTGTCAAGGGCCAAGCAATCCTCCCATAACCCTTCACGAACCTACGGTAATAGCCTGTAATGCCCAAGAATCCTCCCAACCCTTTCAAATCAGTGGGTATTGGCCATCCTATCATTGATTCAATCTTCTTCGGGTTTGCCTTCACCCCTTTTCCAGATATCAGATGACCCAGATATTCAATTTCTTTTCGACCAAACGAGCATTTCTTTTTATTGATAAAAAGACTATTTCTGCGCAACAACTCCAACGCCCTTTGTAAATGCTCCCAGTGCTCATCCTTGGACTTACTATAAATGAGGATGTCATCAAAGAATACAAAGGTGAATTGTCTTAGGAAGGGCTTCAAAACGGTGTTCATCAGTGCTTGGAATGTTGAAGGAGCATTAGTGAGCCTGAATGACATCATTAAAAATTCATAATGTCCTTCATGCGTTCTAAAGGCTGTCTTCTCCACATCAGCTTCCTTCATCCTAATTTGGTGGTACCCTGACTTCAGGTCTAGTTTTGAGAGAATCCGAGCTCCCCCTAACTTATCCAGCAGCTCATCTATGACTGGAATTGGGAATTTATCTGGGATTGTCACCTTGTTCAAGGCCCTATAGTCTATGCAAAAACGCCATCCTCCATCCTTTTTCTTTACCAAAATTACTGGGCTAGAATATGGACTCGTACTGGGTCTGATAATCCCCGAAGATAGCATTTCGCCCACAATTTTCTCAATTTCATTCTTTTGAAAATAAGGATACCTGTAAGGTCGTATGTTAGGTATATTGGCTCTTTCCTTCAGCGTGATGGAATGATCCTGAGACCTTGGGGGAGGTAATCCTTCAGGAAACTCGCAAATATCTTCATACTGGGACAACAAACTTTGAAGTTTATCAGACATTGTCTCTATTTTAGGGGTAACGGGAATCCCTTGCTCCTTGCTCTCCACTGGAATACACGATGCCACCATATACCTTTCACCATCAGCTCTCAACTCCTTCAATGTAGTCTTCCAGGAAACCTAGGCTGTGCTCAAAGATGGTTCCCCATGGATGTGTTTCCATTCCTCCCCTTCTCTCCATTGAATGTATTGCTTCTGAAAATTAGCTCTGATGTCCCCTAAGCTAGCTATCTAGGTATAGCCCAAAACCATATTCGCACTTCCCAATTCAAGGACAAAGAACGATTGAGATATGTGATTATCTTGAATTTCTACCTTTAATTCCTCGCACAACCCCCACCTCGCTTGATGTCCCATGTGCCCACATCCATGGTGAAAGAAACATTTCTTCGTCGCAGTTGAAGGTGCTTAGCCAATGGTGCAGCCACAAAATTTGCGTAAGCTCTTGTGTCTATTAATATGACCACCTCGGTCTCCCCCACTTTCCCCCTTCTTTAAATGACTTGTTAATTGTGATGAATCCCTGGAGACTAGTAAACGTTAAATGCAGGGATTTCATGGCTAATCCAGCTTCTTCCTCGTCGGGTTGGTCTCCCTTTTCTTCATGGCACCCCAGAAGATAGACGCTTTTCCATTTTAGAGGACTATGAGATGCACTAATTTCTAGAAATATTGAATTATATCATTTTAGTAAATCCATCATTAGCACATCACTCCACCCTTGTCTCTATGAATGGAAAGATTGGTTCTAAAGATATAGAACAAGTGGGTTCATTAGCAATGTTTATTTCGGGGTTTATTGTTTTTATATATGTTTGCTAATGTATATATAAGATTAGTTAATTCATTTTAGTTAATTTACTCATGGTTGAATCATAAAGTTATCTTGTCCCTAGTTGTAGGAAGTTGACAAAAAGTTACCTAAGTTACTGGACTGTGTTTCATTTCTAGCTTATTTAGTTATTTTTGGAATTCTTGGGATAATATGCTAACCTCCTACCTTTTATTTATTTATTTATTTATCCTAGTTTTGCTAATTGGTATAGGTTATGCTTGAAAAAACTGTCAAATGCCTAGACCTATGTTTGATAAATTAGGAGGAACAATTTCCCAAGACTTTATTTTGAATTGTTTTACTAATAATTTTATTTTTGTTAGAATCCAATCTTTAAATGACATATAGTGGATCCCATTTCATGAGATGCCATAGTTCCAAAAGCAAAACAACTTGTTTTGTTCTCTTTCTTGATGCCTTAAAAGTCTTATTATGGTCTTCTTTTTTGTAAGAGAGATTCTTGCATTTAGATCCATTAACTTCATTTAACATGCACTCACTTATAAATGAGTTATATCCACTTGTATGTGACTGTATTTCAATTTGAGCTAGTAAATTTGTATTCATCCAAAAAAAAAAATCCAAAAACTTAAGGGTCTATTTGGTTTGAGTTTCTAGTTTTCAATTTTCATTTTCTGTTTTTCAGATTTTGTAAAGGAAATACTAAAAATTTTGAAAACTACAAATTCCAGTTTTTAATTTCATTTCTAATTTTCAGTATTTCCTTAATAATAATTACTCCATTGTGTGTATTGCTTTGTTCCAATATGTTGAGTACTAAGTAAGTAAGTGGGTGAACTATATGTTCAATGATGTGTAGAAATACATCACCTACATTTAATCTATTACATTTTCTAATTCTTAACTGTAAAACTTCTCTATGCGTGAGAATTGAAAGGTCATTTATAGTTGGTTATTTTGATTTTCCATACAGCCTCAGCGTGTAATATGTAGAGGATTACAACAATAGCACATTAATTAGATGATGCACAACAATTTCCAATAAAAATGAATGCAGTATTGGTTATTCATGGTATAATATTTTGTTTAGTAATATAACAATCTTGAAACTGAAAGGTCTCATTAGAAAATGAGATTATTTGTTTATTGCTCTTGCATCTCGATACTTTATCTTTTTATAGAAATGCTATTTTGACACCCAAGTTGGGTGTCTATAAACAGCCACCGTATCTCCTTATAGCGGGTGCACACATGGAGAAATTAAAAAGAGCACACCATAGTGCAATCCAAAACTTCATTTTCACTTCACTTTACTCCTTTCCCTCGCGCACGGCACCCTCTCCCTCCTCTTCACTTTACTCCCACACACAACACCCTATGTTTCCTTCTATCCTCTGTTTCCATGTAGCTCACTCTTCTTTACAACATTGCCATAGCAATAAGTTCCCTCATAATCGCTCACTCTCGGTGCCTATCTCTGTCGAACCCCTCTACCGAGTTGTGCTTCCAAGAATTGGGCGCACGTCAAGAGTCCCAAGTCCGAGCGAGAGCTTTTGATGTGGGGGCTGGGCTCACGGTCATTAGTTCGAGTGCTGTTCAATGTTCCACACTCTTTGCTTCCAAGTATACATGTATTTGTAAAGGTTCGTTTCCAAGCAAAGTTGTCAATGGCGGATGGCGGCTCATGGCGGTAGACCAAAAATCCACCATTTATGCCCGCCATAAGACTGCCATGGCGTCGCCATTGCCGCCATAATGTACAAATTTTCTCATGGTGGAGGGGCCAAAATCCGCCATGCCATGGCGCTGCCATGGCCGCCATTTGACAACACTGTTTCCAAGTATGTTTTTTTTTTTTTTAATTTTGAACTTAATGTGGTACCTTGTGATGAAAACCTGCTGCATCATTAATTGGTTCATAGCTAATCTTCCTCACTTCCTTTTTTTTTTTTTTAACTTTTTCTGTTGATGTTATCCTTCATTTATGTTGTTTCCCTTTTCTTTTCCTTCTTTTAGTGTTTTGGAAGCAATTTTCATTGCCGGTCAAGGTAATGTTTCTTTCTTGGCATTATGTTTCGTACATTTCATTATTATTATGTTTGTTCCTTTTATTTGGTAATAGTGTGGTATTCTTCCCTTTGTTTGGTTCTATATTTTTCATTATTGTTATTTCCATTCCCTTCATTTTCTTTGATTTATGCTTATAATATGGTTTTGTCGCTGCTGCATGTGCAACACTTGTTTATGTTATCATCAAAGAAAGTGCTGTGGAAGGAAATGAAGAACTTAAGTTCCTATGAGATGTTTGTGTAACATATCCCTAAGGTTTGTGAGTTAAACACATATCCCATGTTTTCTATCTTCAGTTTTGCTGCGCTTTATTTGGCCCATGGAATTGATTGGTCTTTGCACTTCTGAAGTTACTAAACTACTAAAGTGTCATCCCACCCTTGTACAGGGAGTGATTGGAGAGACAAGACTTGCTTTAGAACAGAAATGTATGCAAGCAAACCTCCATGCCAGGTAAATCCTTTTCTCATTACTGCTGAAGTTATATTCTCCTTTTCTCAGTACAACCAACACTTATCATATTCCTGAGCCATCTCTATGGCCAAGCATTGTTTCAATTCCATTACCACTTCACTCATGGCGTGCTGCTTTGTGGAAGTTGGAGCCACACAAGCCATTGCAGTATCTAAGGCTCTTTTAGCAGAATCAGCCTCAAATGTTTCTTGTAATCTTGGATGAGTGTTGTTAAATATCGGCCATGGCATGGCGGAATTTGAGGGTGCCGCCATGTGAAAGTGAATGGCATTGCGGGCGTGGCGGCCACAGTTTAGGTGGCGGCGTGGCAGAAAATGCCCGGAAAAAACCCTTCTTTCTTAAATTCCTCTCATTTCTGCACTTCTCCGGGGCACCATTGCCGTCGCCAGCGGTGGCCACCACCAAAGATGGTCCTTCTTCTTCTTCTCCTCCTCTGGTCTGCTTTCTTCTTCTCCTCTCGTCAGCATATCGAGCTCTCTCTTCCTCACACGAGCTCCCTCCTGTCTATCTTGGCTGTGGATTTTGCCTCCTCCCAAGCCTCCATTGCCATCGCACAACCTTTCATTGTCGGTCTCCACTGCTCGCATCTGCACGCCTGCGTTTTCCTTCACTGTCTCGCTTCTTTCTTTTTGATTTTCTGGGGTCGAGATATTCAGATCTCAAATCTAGCTTTATTTCTCTCTCTTTGGGTTTTGCATGGCTTGATAAGTGGGTGGATATCTTTGACACGTGTGTGGGTTATATTTTTGAGTGTGGAGTGTGGTTTATTTTTTCGGTCAAGGTCATAGGTGTGGATTAGGGTGTGTGGTTTTTCTTGGGTTTTCATTTTTGTTTTTGCGTGTGGGCCATGTGTCTTGTGTTAGTGTTCTGTTTTTTCTTTTGGGCAGAATACTATTTGTATTTTATTAAGATTAAAAAAATTTTCTGACCTCAAATAAAATTCAAAACTACCACATATTTTTGTTTATTTTTCATTAGGCATTATTTGAAGACAAAAAATATGTCAAGGGGAGGAGCTAATGAATGAATTAGGATGTTAATTGTGTATTTGTGGCTTTGATTATCTCTGAGGCTTTGATTATGCTTTATGTTTTTGTATTTTATTTTTTTTATATATATTTTTATATATTCTTTAGTCTGCCATGGCTTCTGCCATAACCCGCAACGCCATCCACCATATTTTTATGGCGGTTTTTTGGCTCACAGCCATAAACCGCCATCCGTCATTGACAACCTTGTCTTGGATCCATAATATCACTAATCCCCCTCTCAAGCAGCATAGAACAAACCCATTGGGTGATGTGAGTTTTCTCTTCAGTTTTAGTGATATCAGGCTCGCCAGTAATTAGCTCAAGTAAAATAGCTCCAAAGCTATAAACTTCACTTTCTTTATTCAACCTGTTTGTTACACAGTACTTGCATGACATAGATAGATGCTCCAAATCAATCTTGACTATAAGCACTAACAATCTTTAAAAAAAAAAAGAGAAAAAAGAATTCATTAATCTGTAGACTATAAAGTGTTAACAATCTATAGACTATTAAGATTGTAGCAATAACTCACTGAGGGTCAACATTGCCTGGCGTGCCAACAACAATTGCTCTTATATCATATTTTTCTCTCTGGAAAAAAAAGAATCAGCTTTACCTTTCTTTTTTTTTTCCCCTTCCTTTTCTTGAGAAGGAAGCAGAGATTGACCGCCTACTCTACTCGTCCCATTCTTTCTTAAACCAACTAACAAAGTCTCTTCTGCAAATCCGAGGGAGCGTCCCCCCGTATGTCACAGTCCTACGTCCTTAAACCCGAAATCCCTAGAAAGCCCGCTGCCCCCTTCCCCTCGGCGAAAGTCTACTAATCCTAGAAAACATGAGTCATGGAAGCGGTGGTGGGTATGATCGTCACAACACTATTTTCTCCCCTGAGGGTCGCCTCCTCCAGGTTGGTAAGTAACTAACTTCTCTTCTCTCCTCTCCTTTCCTCTTCTGCTTTCCTTGACCCTGTGTTGAAGGCGCAATAGTCACATTTAATTGTCATGTTCAACATGTTCTGATTCTGATTTCTCACTTTGCATGTACCATATAGGTTAACGTATTCAAAATCTTGAAAAAAATGTAACATTTTAGGGCTTGTTTGGTTTGAGTTTCTAGTTTTCATTTTTAGTTTTCCAGTTTTCAGGATTTTGTGAAGGAAAAATTAAAAATTGGAAATGAAAACTGAAAAATGGATTTGTAGTTTTCAGAATTTTCTTTATAAAATCTGGAAAATTGAAAAACTGAAAATGGAACTGAATATTGGAAACTCAAACCAAATAGGCCCCTAACCTTTCTAATTAGATCCGAATACTTTCTCTGAGTTATGCTGCTTCGTGCTATCCCAATCGGTCATCCCAAATCTTTAAAGTGAATATACTGCACATTACTGAACATAAATAGATTTTGGGAGCAATTATTATGTGCGTGAACATGTGTAACTTTTGTGCTATAAAAATAGTTTTTCTATTTGCTTTGAACAGCTAATGACTATGCTTATTTAAGGTGTGCTGGAATCCCCTCTAAAAATTGTATTTCGCCATTTGCTAGTGTGAAGAAGGCATTCATGATTTTTGAGTTTTGCCATACTTCATGATGCATAGTTATAGTAAATGCAAGTCATTTAAAATTCAAAATCAAATTAGGTTATTATCAATGATCAATTTTTAGATTTTAACTGTCTTTCCCCGGTATTATTTGAAGCCTAAACGGACGGTTTGCTTTGATGGAGAAGTTTTTTATGATTTTTTTGGATATGTGCTCTTTAATATATACTAGGGATGTTTTTCGTGTGAACTTGAATAAACAAATGGAGTGCTATTAGTCCTTCTTGAATGTCGATGGGTTTATTATAATTATTGTTGGTGGAGTGGTGAAGGTAGGTTGGTTCAAGCAATTGGGGGTTTCGTTCAATTTGAGTGGAGGACGGACAATTTATATTCTTGATACTCTTCAATGTTTCGAGTTTTCTTTTTGTTTTGACTATACTTTATAAAGCATTATTAGGACAGGAGGGTGGCAATTGTAATTGTTGCATGAATCTAAATTGATTGTGTCACTTATATGTGTGATTTTCCCTTAAAAGTGTTATATGACACTCAATGTAATGAGCCTTAGTTAACATATTCCCAGTGTTTTGAAAATTTGCTTTTGGCTTTTTGGGAAAAAGTTGATTAGTTTGGTAGGCTGTGGTATTCTGAATTGTGGACTTTTGAATTAATGTAACAGAGTATGCTTTCAAGGTTGTTAAGGCTGCTGGGATCATCACCTCAATTGGTGTCTGAGGAAAGGATACAGTTTGTGTTGTCACACAAAAAAAGGTTCCAATGAGCACAAGAAGTTAGTTCTTAGATCGGTCTTTTGCTTGTATGAATATTTCAACTGCTTATTTTGTGAAGCTCAATGCAGGAAAAGCTATTGGATCAAACAAGTGTTACACATTTGTTTCCATCACAAAGTATCTTGGTTTATTGGCAACTGGCATGACAGGTTTATCTTTCATCATTTCTTTTCAGCATTTCTTCGTTGCAGATGCTTGTGAACTTTGTTTTTGAACTTTGATATGTTGGGAACTTCTTTTATTTAAATTAGAGAAAATAAATATTTTGTATACAAACATATTCTTAACAAAAGTACGTTGTTACATCATGAGTTCACTTTTTCTTTATCTCGTCGGAATATGTCTGTCCAGCCTATGCTAGGACATTTGTTCAACAAGCTAGAAATGAAGCAGCAGAATTTCACCTTAGATATGGATATGAGATGCCTGTGGACATTTTGGCTAAATGGTAAGTGGTACATTCTTTGAAAAGATATTCAGCGGCTACAACTATTATTGGCTACTTATTTCTGTGTCAGACCTGCAATTCAAACACATATTATGTTTTGTGAAAAATTATATATATATATATGATTTACTGGAAAAATACAATAATCATAAATGTTATCTGCTCTTCACTATATTTTCTCAATTGCCTCAATGTTGTGACATACACTTCTGCTATTGCACTGCAACTGGAAGATTCTATTCTTTGTTGGTGTCACCATATTGACAATGTGCATGGAATCCTTGTAACATAGTAATCAACTTTTGAAGTACTAAGACACTGCAGAAACCATTATTACTACCAAATTAGAACCACTATGCCTATGAATATTGGTGATTCATTGAAGCTGTCAACTTTTTCTTATGATGTGGCTCTGATAGGGATCCTAATAAATAATGAAAGACTTAATTTCTATTGTAGGCATGATAATTAACAGAGTTTTATAATTGATTGAAGTTGTTGGGTGTGATAAGTGAGGCTATTTGTTGGTTACTTTCACTTTTTTTGAGGTATTTATACAAAGTCCATTGTAAAGCTGGTAGTGAAGTTACCAGCAGTTAAGTAGTTTCTACTCTTTTCCAATGTCCCACTTCCGCTCTCTGATTCTACATCAGCTGATCAGTGTCAGAGAAGCTTATGTAATATACTATGTATCATGAGAAATAGCGAGGTCTAGAAAATGGCACCAATTATGATTAGACATTTGTGATGTACAAGGTGTGGTGTGGCAGCCAAAGGATAGCTTACCATTTTTTCTTAGACTTGTAGTTGTAGGGCGTGAGATATGTAGGGGTGCTGTAGCAAACTGCCTTGAAAAGAATGTTGGCATCTTCTGTTGCAGTGCCTTATTTTAGGACAAGAGAGCTTTGTTGGTTGTTGTATTTATCACTTCCTCATAACTTATTTTATCTTCTTCTTTCATTTATGGATGTGGATCTCGATTTATCTCAGGGTAATCTATTTTGTTTATTAGCATTCACTTAAAAGATCATCATATAGGTCTGTGTAGCTTGATATGGCTTATAGCTTAAACAATCAAATATTCTAACCTAATTGCTATCTACATGGTCCTAAGCCACTTCTAGTGCATGTAGTGACTTTTCTTATCCCCTCCCCCATGGGGATGATTTATTATAATATAATCTGTTGAGTCTGGTTGTGTAATCTTTAACTTTCGCCAAAAATGACATTATTGGACTTCACATATTAGTTTTTTTCAATTTCACTGTAGCATCTTTGGTATCTGACTTGTGTAATCTTTTACACCTCAGGATTGCAGACAAATCACAAGTCTATACTCAACATGCTTACATGAGACTACTTGGGAGTAGGTATGCCTTTCTTAGCCTTTTCACTGTTGAACAATTTTCACCATGTGCAAAAGATCATATAAGCAGTTTTGTCATTTGTGGGACCACAATTACCTTTTCTAATTCAACTGCTTATTGTCACTATTGATGCGTTCCTGTGATTTGAATCTGTTGTTTCGTGAAGTTTCTATGGTTTTGGGTATCGACGATGAATATGGGCCTCGCCTTTACAAATGTGACCCGGCTGGTCATTACTTTGGTTACAAGGTACATAGAAGATCCTCTCATGTTGATTTATGTCAAGATTCCATTAGTGTTATTTGATATGTAAAGACAAAAGAATGCTGATAATAAATTCAATTATATAGAAGTTTTTAAGCTATGATTCTTTATTTATCTACTTCTAGTATCTTATGCCTTTAAAACTATGGATGTCATCAGAAAATCAAAGTAAGGGGGTTGGGGCTGTCTAAAGCAACAGTGTATGCTTGAAACTTTTTAATTCCTTTGTTATTTTATTTTTATTACTTCAGTAAGATTGTATCCTATTGGAAAATGCTTTGTTTTTGTTGCACTACTGAAGATTCTATATTGAGTGTATTGAGATGAATCATATAGTTGAGGAACCAGGATACCAAATAAAATGTTAGGATGATAATATGCTTACTAGCAGTAGTTCTGAATAATTGATGCGAAAACATTGTTCTACATCTAGGCATGCTTGGTAAAATGTTAGAATCGGTATTAGTAAGAGAACAGTAGAAGAATGTTTGAATAATTCTGAGGGAGGGATTCAGCGTGTATCTCCACCCAACAGATTTGTATTGATATAAATAAATAAATTTGGTGAGTATGAACAAGTGTAGTAGTATGTGTGTTTTCTGTATGCAAGAAAGTAAAAGAAAGGAAATAGCCTGGGAATTAGGAGCCCTTCCCCCGTTCAGCCTCTATCTTGGTTCTATAATTCTATCTAACCCTTCTTTCTCACACTCTTCCCGTACATGTAGTCTCTCGCCTTAACAAAATGTACCATTAAATCCTCACATTCTCTATCTTTGCGAACTCAGCATAGTTAGTTACACAAGAGTCACTCATTCTTCCATGTGCAGCTATCATTTTAGTAATTACAAGAAGGCCTAATTTCAATGCTATTGGCCTGGTCTTTAACAATAAGAGACTATTGTTAGGAAATAGATGATGAAAATTTATGCTTTATCCCTTTTGGAATTATGTTAGTGGCCCTGTACTCTCCATAAAATAGATAATAAATTTGAGTAATTATTATCGTGTAATGCACTGTTATGAAATCTTAAATCTCAAAGGACATAAATGTGCCTTCTTTGATGCTGAATTTTGCCTTTCCTTTTCCATTTTCCTCTTTGGCCTCATTTTACCTTCTTTTATGAACTACAACATTGAGAAGCCTATGCTTCTTTGGTCAATGCATGGAGATTTTGTTATTCTTTAAAAGATCTGTATTGTAATTGTTTCATGCTGTTTGCTTTGCCAATTCCCTTTCTTCAGCTTTGTTTTCACTACTCTATGTCATCATTCGCATAGATTGTGATGCACCCTCATTTTGAACCTTTTAAACATTTGAAGTATGGAATGGTGTTTCTTTTGCATCTTATCACATTTTTGCATCAATAATTTGTAATTTTATGCACTGGTTAACAAGACAAATTAGTCCCTATAAATATAGGTCAATTTGATTTTAGTTCCTCCAAATTTTTTTCTTGGTTTTTGGTCCCTCCTTTTTCCAATATTTTGTTATTGAATCCTGTCATTCTAAATTTTGGTCCCTATTAGTGTTTTAGAATATGCATTTTATCCTTAAAATATTTAACATTTTGTTTTATAAATATTTTAAGAATCTTTTAGTTTTAATTAATATCACCACTTTATAGTGTTGGGCTAACAATAGGGACAAAAAACAAAATGTCAAAAAAGGACCAAAAGTCAAGAAAAAATTTTAGAGGGACTAAAAACCGAAACGGTCTATTTGTAGGACTGAAAACACTAAGCCTGAAAGTAATCATGACAAAAGAAAACATGTCGTTAGTCATAAAAACTACTAGGAAGGAACCTGCCCTTTACACCCAAGCACCCTTGAGTCTTGGCAATGTCTGTATGGAATGTTCTAGTTGTGTTTAGGTTGGTTAAGATAATTACATTATGTGTATGTTTAGGTTGGTTAAGTATGGTTATCTTATGTTAACCCTTGTTAAATATGTGAGAATGGGGTGGAGCATTCTTTTGACTAACTATTACTTCTTTTGCAGCAGCTGAAGCCTTAGCTGCACAAATATCACAGGAGAACTATGATAGGTGACTGACTACCCTCCATTTTCCAATATTATGAACTTGGTTAGTTGTATGATGTGTTCAGTTCAAACAAATTTGGTCCCACTTCATTCCAACCTTAATTTTGTCTTGTCTATTTGGTCTACTAGATTAGCAGCAAGACCTAATTATAGGTAGCCTGCAAGGAAGCTTGGTCTGGAATTCATCGGATATGAAATCCCTCCTAGAAAGAGCTCTTATTATTAGAGGTATGATAACAATTATATGCCTTTTTCTTTCTTCTTCAGCTTTATCTGCATGATATTCATCTTTTAATGTTATATTTGCTTTTATGGATGGCTTATTTTTTAATTTGGTTTATAGTTTTTTTTTAATTATTTTCTGTTCTGATTATGGAACTTTTGGCTTTTTACTGTTAACAATGATAGACATCCTATCATTTTGAAGAATTGTTGAACATTTTGAATCTCTATTTACTAGGTTTCGTTTATAGTTTATATTGTTATTGATTTTTCAAAAACTTGTTATTATGTGATTGTTTATACAAATATGTCACATTCATTTAACACTTTATGTTAATGGTCATCTCTCACTCTCTCTCTCTCTCTCTCTTATTAAATATTGCAAATGTAGTCTAAATTAAGGAGTAGTTTGAAGATTATATTTGGGATTTTGTGTTCTAATTAGTGTTGAAGCACGTTCTTTGTGCAAATCTTCCTTCTTCTCACCCCCTATGATTGGATTAGGCCCTTAACTACTATGTCTTCTACTATGAAATTCCCAACCAGTCCGATATAAAACTCAATAGTGTTCAAAATTTAACGTTCTTTCTGCATCCAATCTTATTTTGTATTGATTGTTCTTTCTGCATCCGATCTTTTTAATTATTTGGAGTTGTATATTCTGGTCTTAAAATGTGGACTTTTTGCTCCATTAAGTGACCATATTAGTTTCATTTAAATTTTAAAATCTGTTGCACTATTGGCTTTTGCATTGATGTGAGACTGATGCCTTTAAATGTGCTTGTGGTGTTGTTAATAAAGGCTCATGATAACAATTTTAATATACATTCTCATCACAGCAAGTATAGGTTGCATGAAGCTTTGTTTGTATGAAGACAGTTAAAGTAGAAATTTTTTTATTTGTTTATGATATTTACTGGATGATTTGATTGCATCTGAGTTACTATTCATTACCATCACCTATTGTAATGTTTTTTTTTTCCATTTTCTTTTTAGTCTTATTGAAAAAAGCATTGTTGGTGGAAGTTATCAATTTTTTATTCTACCTGTTTGGTATTGCATTGCAGGTCTGGAATTGATTTTGAATTTCCTTTTATGTAATTAGGTAGTTTCACTTGTTTTAAGATTGTATTGAGTGTATGGTTTATTTTCGTTTCATTTTTTTCCTAGTTATCTTTTGTATTTTTCGTCAAATTATTCTCTCGAAATCATTGTTCTATTTTCGATCTTATCTTTGTCGTTTTAGTTAATTTTAAGAATCTTTTAAGTAGTTTTAAGTATGTCTCTCTGTCCATTTGATTCAATGTATTCCCTCAAAAATGAGGTAATCTATTTATCGTGATCTAATGGGATGAGTTTGATATAAATGTATTGTCTTGTTTGAATTAGTATTTGGTATCTTTCTAATTCAATTCCATGTGTTTTGAATGTTATCTTACTTTTCATCTACTTCAATATCATGGTTATTTGGTACTTTAGTAATGGTCTGAAATGTTAAGTGTATTGAAATATATATTTTTTTAAAAAAGGAAATTAGTCAATACACATGAACTTTTAAATGTTTTATCATATCTTTTTTTCTTTCTTTTATTGATTGGTCATGGGAAATTTGCTATTGATATTACTGGTAAGGAAATAACACCATACTTGGAACTTTAATGTATGAGCTTGGATGTATAGTTTAGTAAATGCCGCTCATATCATATGTATTATATATAATTTTCATTGTGCTGAAACTTTGGGGTTTAGGAGTTATGCACCTGCATATCTCAGACCAAAGGTATTATGGAAGAACCACTTCATTGTAGCAAACTTTGCTTTAGCTGCCTCCGGTTATGATGAAAAGGCTACTATCTTGAACGTAAGTTTGGTATGAACTTCAGATATATAATATATATATAACTCCTGTTGTTTTTTTTTCAGCATGCAATCCCATTGTCCCAACAGTTGAATTATTACAAGGAATACCAAAGCAAGCTAGCTAAGGTAGCTGGCAGTAAAATGTCCATCCTTATTTTTAGTAAGGCTATAGATATAAGTCAATTTGATTTTAGTCCCTCCAAATTTTTTTCTTTTGGTTTTTGGTCCCTTTGTTTTCCAATATTTTGTTATTGAATCCTGCCATTCTAAATTTTGGTCCCTAGTGGTGTTTTAAAATATGCATTTAGTCCTTAAAAATATTTAACATTTTTGTTTTGTAAATATTTTAGGAGTCTTTTAGTTTTAATTAATTTCACCACTTCATAGTGTTGGGATAACAACAGGGACAAAAAAGAAAACGTCAAAAAATGGACCAAAAGTCAAGGAAAAATTTTAGAGGGACTAAAAACCAAAATGATCTATTTGTAGGACTAAAAACACTAAGCCTGAAAATAATCTTGATATAAGAAAACATGTCGTTAGTCATGAAAACTACTGGGAAGGAACCCGCCCTTTACACACAAGCACCCTTGAGTCTTGGCAATATGTGTATGGAATGTTCTAACTGTGTTTAGGTTGGTTAAGATAATTACATTATGTCTGTGTTTAGGTTGGTTAAGTCTTTTTCCCTTTTCTAATATTTTGGGTTAACTTTGGTTAAATTTGAGAATATAATAAAATTTCTGATAATGAGATAAAATATACGTTGGTAGTATCACATAATCTTCCGTTATTAAATTTTTGAACTATGAAAAATATGATAAAATTCTCAAGGGTGGTTATCTTATGTTGACCTTAACTATGTGGGAATGAGGTGGAGCATTCTTTTGAGAAATCTTATGGGTGGTTTGTGCTATTTACTACTCAAAAAGAAAAAATAAAAAATACTAGTATGTGTTGGTGAGGGGGTTAAAATCTAAGGATTGGCTACCTATGACTTCTTTTGCAACCGCTGAAGCCTTGGCTGCACAAGGATCACAAGAGAACTATGATAAGTGACTGACTTACTCTCCATTCTCCAATATTATGAACTTGGTTAGTTGCATGATATCTGTTCGGTTCAAACAACTTTGGTCCAATTTTTACTTCATTCCAACCTTATTTTTGTTTGTCCATTTGGTCTACTACATGAGCAGCAAGACCTAATTATAGGGAGCCTATAAGGAAGCTTGGTCTGGAATTTGTCTGATATGAAATTCATCCTAGAAAGAGCTCTTACTATTAGAGGTATGATAACAATTATATGCCTTTTTCTTTCTTCTTCAGCTTTATCCTCATGATATTCATGTTGTACTTTTATATTTGCTTCTATGGATTGCTTATTTTTTAATTTGGCTTATAGTTTTTTTTTCATATTTTGTGTTTTGATTCTAGAACTTTGGCTTTTTACTGGTAACAGTGATAGACATGCTATCACTTCAAAGAATTTTTGAACGTTTTGGATCTCTATTTGTTGGGTTTCGTTTATAATTTATATTGTCATTGATTTTTTGAAAACTTGTTATGTGATTGTTTATACAAATATGTCACATTCATTTGACATTTCAAGTTAATTGTTGTCTCCCTTTTTTTTTTAATATTACAAATGTGATTTGAATTAAGGAGTAGTTTGAAGATTTATATTTGGAATTTTGTGTTCTATTTGGTGGGTTGAAGGACGTTCCTTATGCAAATCTTCCCTCTTCTAATTGGATTAGGCCCTCAACTACTATATCTTCTACTATGAAATTCTCAACCAATCCGATATAAAACTCAGTGGTATTCAAAATTTAACGTTCTTTCCGCATCTGATCAATTTTGTATCGATCATTCTTTCTACATCCGATCTTTTTAATTATTTGTAGTTGTATATTCTGGTCTCAAAACGTGGACTATTGCTCCATTAAGTGGCCATATTAGTTTTTGCTCTATTAGCTTTTGCATTGGTGTGAGACTGATGCCTTTAAATGTGCTTTTGGTGTTGTTAACAAAGGCTTATAAATCATGAGTTATGATAACAATTTTCATATGCCAAATCTTGCTTGGCATTCTCATAACAACAAATATAGGTTGCGTGAAGCTTTGTTTGTATGAAGACGGTTAAAGTAGAAATTATTTTATTTGTTTCTGATATTTACTGGATGAATTGATTGCATTTGAGTTACTATTCATTAAGATCACCTATTGTAGAGTTTTTTTTTCCTTTTTCTTTTTAGTGTTATTGAAAAAAGCATTGTTGGTGGAAGTTATCAATTTTTAATTCCACCTCTTTGATATTAAGTGCTATGTATCCGAAAGTGATTTTGAATTTTGCTTTATGTAATTAGGTAATTTCATCTGTTTTAAGATGTATTGGGTGCATAGTTTATTTTCGTTTCATTTTTTTTTTTGCTAATTATCTTTTGTATTTTTCATCAAATTATTTTCTCTCCAAATTATTGTTCTATTTTGGATCTTTACTTTATCTTTTTAGTTAATTTTATGAATCTTTTAAATAGTTTTAAGTATGTCTCCTTATCCGTTTGATTTGATATATTCCCTATAAAATGAAATAATCTATTTTTTGTGATCTAATAGGATGAGTTTGACTTATGTGTATTATTTTGTTTGAATTAGTATTTAGTATCTTTCTGTTACGATCTGCTGATGTTGCCATATGTGCCTAACATGCACAACTCACCCTTTGGACAAGCCCATATGGAAATTCCAGGATCTGAGCCTGAGAAGACTAGACCACAAACTTACAGGGGCCCAAAATCTTAAGGCGGGAAGCTTGGCATAACATTCATGCCATATGGCCTTTGACCTTACGCGGTATAGAACCCTACTCCGAGCTCACTTGCATGAAGCCCACACTTCACACGATTTCCCACTACGACCTACACATGAGCCCACTAACCATGTCCTGAAAAATGAGGGTAGTGGCAACGGGCATCGGGGTATCCTATTTGAAGGTTATTTGAATGGAAAACCGGTACGTACTTAATCCCATCCATTGGGTACGATCTAATATCGAAACTGATAGCCTTGGTGGAGTGTTTGTAGGTACCCCTCCACTTGACCCAACCTCATCAAGGATGCACTTGAGGAGGGAAAGGCTATTTTCGTGATCCTTCCAAATCCACAAGTAACTTCCTTCCTTACTACTTCGTTACATTGGAACCCTTGCTAAGGACACGATAGTTTTCCATCCTTTTTTTTTTTGTGTTTACTCCTGGAGAACCATGGCCAGAACTAAGACCATGGGGAGACCCATCCCCCATGATGGCATTGCTCAAAACCTAGTCCCTTAGGACGGTAGGACAACGTAATCAAAATCATCATTTCAAATGGATGGACGCGACCTGGAGGTTCAACAACGGGTGGACTCCATCTTGCAAAGACTAGAAATGCATGTGGCTAAGCAACTACAACAACCATCACTCCAGCCGGGGCTCGAGCACAAACGTCAAAAGTTGAACCAAGAACCTAGTAGAGCATCAAGGGCCTTCTGGGCAGAAGCCCTTCACCTCGATCCTATCATGACAGACCATTTCCATATGATGCGCGATCAAGCCGTCCATGTAGAAGCCTCAGAGAACGAGCTTGAAAGAAGAAGGCAGGATGATGATCGTTTGGCTCAGGGGCAGGCCCAAGCTTGCGAAGCGAAGGCGGAACTCCGGTGTGAGGTTGAGCGAGTAAGAAGGCTGGAAGAGCGCCTTAAAGCCCTAGAAGATGCTGACAATCTGCGTAGGCCTCCCCAGACCATTCGCCAACGCTGTAGCACCTTGCGCCTCCGAGGAGGCGCTACTGTGATGACACGGAAAGATAAAGGACCATGAGGCATCGGGATCAGAACAGGGGTATAAGCAGACAAAGTGAAGCAGTGGAGGAAGCTCTTGCACCTGCGACATCATTGCTGGAAATCGAAGAGGTGTGGATGTGAGGGCAAAAATTGGTGGGAATGAGGAAAACGTAATATCTCCGTTCTCTGAGAATGACATGAGTATGTCATTCCCCCTAGGTTCAAGCCCCCAGGTGACATTAGGCTTTATGATGGGACCACCAATCCTCAAAACCATCTAGATATCTTTTGTTCTCGGATGCACCTAGATGGAACCCCGAACCCCATAAGATGCAGAATTACATTGGAGACGGCTGCATTACAATGGTTAAATTGGCTCCCACCGTGCTTGATTCGTAGATTCTCCGACTTGGCCGATAAGTTCCTGGCTTAGTTTTTCGCCAGTTGTAGGTGGTCAAAATCGGTGACCAGCCTTATTAGATTTAAACATGGGATGGACGAAACCTTCCTAGAATCTGTGGACTGGTTTAACAAGGCTACCTTGGAGATAGTCACTTGGAGCCACAAATGGCCCTAGTGGCCTTCATTCAACGACTCAGGTCGGCAGCGTTTACTCAATCCCTATCGAAGACTGAATGAAGGAGCATAGAAGAGCTATAGAGAACGGCAGAAAAATACATCAATATGGAAGAAGTTATGATGGCCAAGTCAGAAAATGATTGTGCACAGAGGAGAAGAAGTAGCCCGAGGAAAGAAGAGAGGCTTTCGAGGAAAGAAGCTCAGACACAGGGATGGTTCACCGATTACACACTCTTGAATATGTCGAGTAAAATGTACAAGGAAATATAGAACATGGAGCAGCTCAAACCGCCAAGGCCCATCAGGCTAAGAGTAGACACAAATAAATCAGAATTTTGTGATTTTCATGGAAACTTAGGGCACAAAATGGAGGATTGCCGAGACCTCCGGGATGCATTTGAAGAGTTTGTAAAAGTGGGGAAGCTCAGAAAGTACGTAGCAAGACAACGAAGCCTAAGAACAAGGCAATCCCTGAATGAGAAAGATGAGACTAAAGCCAGATCCCGAAAGCCAGAAGACAGTGAGCCTTGGGATAACAACCAAGCTGAAGATACAATGGCAAGAACAATACACACCATTGCTGGCAGCTTCGCGTGAGGTGGTTTTTCAAAATCATCCCAGAAGAGAGCATTAAAGGAAGTCATGAGGGTGGACACTAGCTCGGGAAGCAAGGAGAACAAGAAATCATCCCTTGACCTAGTGTTCTCGGAAAACGATAATCCCAGAATAATCCTAGGTCATGATGATCCAATGGTAATCTCCAGAATAATGTTAATCGTGAAGGTAAAAAGAATCCTAGTGGACCAAAGAAGCTCAGCGGACCTCATGTTCAAACCCGCGTTTGAGAAGCTGGGCTTGAAACATTCCAATCTACGCATATACCTAGACGAGTTGATTGGATTCTCTGGTGCCACACCCAAACCGGAAGGTTTTGAACGCACTCTATGTTGCCATAGGCGCAAAATCTTATGCAAAGACAGTGCCGGTGGACTTCCTTGTTATGGATTGTCCCTTCATATACAACACAATAATCGGGCGCCTAATAATTAACAAGCTTGGAGCCGTTGTGTCGACCCCTTACTTGGTGGTGAAATTTCCTTTCGAAGAGGGCAAGGTAGTCATAGTCAAAGGTAGCCAACTAGTGGCTAGGCAATGCTATAATACCAGCCTCGAAATTGGAGGACGAAAAAAGAAGAAAGAAGACCAAAGGGCCTGGAATGTAATGATGGTGGACTTGTACATTCGAAGCCAGAAGATACGTGACAGGCTCAAACTTGAAGGTAAGTTGGAAGACATCCAAGTTAGAAGCGAATTAGGTAAGACAACAAAAATCTCTTACCTTCTGAGAAAGAAACATTGATTCAATTTCTTAGAGCAAATGTGGATCTTTTCGTATGGTTCGCAAAGGATATGCTAGGAATAAGCCCGGAGATCATGGGCGATATGCTAGGAATAAGCCCGGAGATCATGGGCCACCACCTTTGGTCTACTCTGGCTCCAAGCTGGTAGCGCAAAAAAGACGAATGATGTCGGGAAAAAAAAGCCAAAGCAGTTATAGAACAATCATCCGAGCTCCTAAAAGTCGGATTCATTGGCGAGGTGTTCTACCCAACCTGGTTGTCCAACGTCATACTGGTCCCAATAGCCAACAGGAAACTCCGTATGTGTGTGGACTACACTGACTTGAACAAGGCATGCCAGAAGGATCCGTACCCGTTGCTGAGCATAGATAGCCTTGTTGATGTAGCCTCCGGTTTTCGATTCCTAAGCTTCATGGATGCCTATTCGGCTACAACCAAATACTGATGAGCTCGAAAGATGAGGAGAAGATAGCGTTCATCATGCCCATGGCAAACTACTGCTACAAGGTCATGCCTTTTGGGTTGAAGAACACGGGCCCCACTTGCTAGAGGGTAATGAACAGAATATTCAGGGAGCGTCTTGGAGGAAAGATGGAGGTCTATATCAATGACATGTTGGTAAAGAAGGCGGCTGCCAGAGATCTGATATCGGACCTCGAGGGAATATTCCACTGCATCTGCACCCACCAAATAAGGCTAAACCCTTCGAAGTGGGCCTTCGCGGTGGATGCGAGAAAATTCCTAGGATTTATGCTTACTGACAAGGGGATTCGAAGATCAAAAGCCCTACTTGCATCAAGGAAATGTAGAAAGCTAGAAACTCACTGGAAGATTGGCGTCCCTGTCGAGATTCTTGTCACTGTCAACCCAGAAGTCGTTGGCTTTTTTTTTTTTTTTTGTATTTGCAAAGGAAAGGCAAAGGCTTCAAGTGGACAGAAGGCTTCAAGTAGTATTTGGCAACCCCTCCAACCTTGTCAAAACCAGAGGTCGAAGATGTCCTTATGCTTTGTCTATGGGTGACGCCGCAGTTGGAGTGGCACTAGCTAAGGAAGAAGCCGGAAATTAGAAATTGGTGTATTTCACAAGCAAGGCCCGACAGGGGTCCGAGATAAGATATCAGAAGCTTGAGAGGGTTGCTTTCTGCCTGGTCCTTGCAGCTCGGAGATTAAGGCAGTATTTTCAGTCCCACACTATCCTAGTAAGAACCGATCAACAGGTCCAGCAAATCCTCCAAAAGCCCGACCTAGTAGGCCAGATGATCACCTGGTCTGTCGAGCTCTCTGAGTTTGATATCTATTTCGAGCTGAGGATGACCATCGTCCTTTGTGTCCTGGTTCAAGTGGCAGACATCCTTCGTGGTGGCACCCAGCTTCATCTCCAAGTGGGCTGCAACTTGTTTTCCATAATTAGTATATATTTGTATATGTATAGGAAACTACATTTAATAAAAAATGAGAATATTCAAAATAAAATAAAAGAGTTAACAAAAATTTGAAAAAGATATATGTGGGGAGCATCCTCATGCATTTTGGAATAGGAAGAAACACGAGTTTCTTTACCCAATGAAAAGATATATTCCGCCTTTGCTCTCGTGAAGATGAAATGTGTTCCCATTCTTGTCCTTTTTTTAGGTAATCCTAGTAGGTACTCGCTTCGATGATTTTTTTTTAATCATCCTAGCTATTTGCATATTTTAGTTAATTAAAATATTTAATCTATACAACATTTATAAAGGGGATTGTCGTGTTTTGGTGTCCAATTTTTTTTTTCAATGATACTATTCTGTGATGCCCCAGGTACACGTGTCATTGGGCAAGTTTCATACCATCCAAGGGTTGCCTAGGACCCACTCGTATTGCCGGGAAGACCCAGGATGCATGAAAGAGTCCTAAACCTGCATGTCACGGCCCAAAAATCGTGACCAGCACATAAGAGATATTATCGCTTATGGAAGCCTTCTGAAACTAATTTCATGCAATAATGCATAGTAAATTACTAAATTAATGCTCGTAATAAATCATAAAATAAATAAATAAATAAATTCCTCAAAATTTCTTGAAATTTTTATTAATAAAGAATACATAAAATATTTAATTATTCTAAATCGTTCCAAAACCCATAACTTAAATAGACCATCTTAAATCACGTTCCGGGAAGAAATTACATAAAATATCATAATGGTAAAATAACATAACTTTAAAATAACCATGCATGGTAAATGATGTCCGAGGACCCTGCCTGCACACTACTGGAGCACTCTATTCTAACGTGATCCTAATTTAAACTTTACTGCGAAGTGAAGCTCACCAATAGAACAGCTACATGGCTTTTGAGGCTGAAACTGAAAAATAATAAGATCTGCGGCTGTAACTATAAGGGGGAGAAAAAAGAGTGGTGAGTTCATCAAAACTCAGTGAGCAAGCCTCCACTCACAACCCACATGGGACAACAGAGATAGTACATAAATATACATGCAACTGATATAAAAAAATTTTAATATTTAAATACATATATTTGTACTGGAAATAATAATTTAACTGGATCTATGGCAATAATTAGTAGAGAAACAAATTATTCTGTACATAATATTTGAGCTGAATAGTTGAATCTGAGCCAATGACTAATCTGATGGACACTTAACTAGGTCCCATTAATGGACACCTCACTAGGTTCTTTATTGTGGGTGAGCTAGTCCTCTAGCAGACCACTTGGTACCAAGGTTAACGATCATTCCTGCAACCGTTAACTCACTGTTCTGTTTCTCACTAATTATTAAAATAATAAAAACTTGCAACAACATTAAATAAATTTGAAAGTTCTGAAGTCATATAATTTTAATAATATGACTGTAGCATAACTGAGGTTCTAAAATCATACCCAAGGGATCACCAGCTTGTAGACATAGTGATTTCAGACGCCAACAGAGTATGTATCTGACAAGTGTTATATTCTAACAATCTGACTTTAGCATAACTGAGGTTCTAAAATCGTGCCCAATGGATCACCAGCTTGTAGACAATGATTTCAAAAGCCAATAGAGTATATATCTGACAGTTGTTATAAATCATACTTTGTTCAATACTTTCAATAAATCATATCTGGTATTTCAAAATCTTAATGTGAAATCCATTGTCTGAAAACATGATATTCAATATTGTTGCTATAAACATTAAACTAAGGTATCATAATTTTATAAACTGGAAAAAGATATTTCATAATATGCAAGGTATTAAACATGGTTTCACGAGCTTTCTAAAATAAGATTTTTCATGATAACCGTGAAAAATAATTTTTCTAAAATTTCTATAATTCATAAAAGTATGTTTTCTGGACATAAATCATTCTAAAATTCCATAAATAATTTTTATAATATTGACAAAGTAATAATAATGAACAAAAGTATGGTCATGAGCTTAAATCCACTCACTGTTCATTGCCGGGAGTGTCTGACCACTACCTACATGATACTGGAGGATTGGAATGACACTCTCAACTGCCATGAAATTATAGATAAGAATTAAGAATGACTTAGAATTGAACGAGAAGAGAAAACATACCATAATCATCTAAAGATTTGCTAAACTCATAACCATGTAGGGATAAGGATGAGAGGACCAACCGGAAGAGATGATTCGAAAATGACTGAAAGAAATTGCATCTTTCTCTATAGGAAAAATTCCTTGGATGGCTAGGGTTCTTAAAAGAATGTTTAGAAGGATTATAATGTGTTAAATTTATACTAGAAGGTGAAAGATATCATTAACAAATTTTATTTTATTTCTATTTTTCGTTTTTCTCTCTTTTTTGTTAAGTTATGACTTTTTGTAATCATTTAACTTTCCCTGCGGTTATAATTTGGCCTCCAAGCTAGAAATAGAACTTGTAGATAATTGAGTTAGCTTTTTAATGCCATAAAAATAGTGTCAATTGGACATCTACAACTCAAGATATTTGTAAAATACTAAACAGGGGTCATACTTGACAGCACAAGAACAAAGCTATATTAAAGATCTTTTATAGATATATCCTAACTAAGTGGGTGAATTTGAATTCAAACTACTCTAACATATCTCTCAATTATCTTTTGTATCACCAATATATCTACATATATATATTAAAATGAAACGCCAACGAGGTTTCTAAAACAAATAGCATCTATTTTGGTATATTCATATTATGTATTTGTCTCTCTTTTGAAATAATAATAATGATTTATGTGATGAATAAATTTTGTACTCAATTCTTATAATTAATAACTTCTTAAAAATATCTAATAATTCTCTATAAAATAGTATGTAACAAATTATTTTCATAATACATGTCAAATATAAATAATATCTAATATATTCAAGTAAGTATCATTGTAATTCAGCAATGCTTGAAAAATCATTTTCAAATTACAATGGTCATGATTTTGGTTAATTATCAATTATTTTAAAAATCTTCAACTATAGATTTCCCTGTATCCAAATTTTCATGAAATAGTTATGCATACATAGAAATATATTTTTTTAACATATTCATTTAATTCTATAAATTTTTATTTTTGAAGGTATTTGACTATTTTATAACTACTTTAAAAATTATATCTATTATCAATATAAAATACTTTATGCTAACATCGTTATTATTAAAGTAGTAGCTGTGAATACTATATATATACACTAATATTTAAATCTTTATAGAATAATTATAATCTCTAATAAAAGGTAGAAACCAATTTCAAATTAACACTTCACTTATACACACACACACACCCACATGTACAATATATTCAAATATAAATTTATATTTAACATCATAAATATGGATGACATATATCTAAATAAATCCTATCATAATCTTAGAAATGATATAAAAACTAATTTATGAAGAGCATATGTGATAAAAGGAAAATTTTGTACGCTGTATCTTTTCTAATTCTAACAATATCTACAATGGTGATACAAATATTAATATCAATGATAATTATAAATAATATTGAATATAATAGAGTTGATAAGATAATATTTTTAAAGTTTAAAAATTAAACAGTACCAATTATTATAAATAATATTGAATCTATTTTGATAAGATAATCGCTTCAAAATTTAAAATCAAACATCATATCACAAACTAAATATTAGCTTTATAAAAGAATAATTATCAAATTCAAATAATAATTGAATATTAGCATATAAAAATTTTTATATACAAAATTCATTATAAATTTATGACTTATTTTCTCCTTTTGGGAACTATATATATAAGGTATTTGAATATCTCTTATACTTCATCCAACACTCTTATAGTTTAGACTCGACCTTCCTAATGACACTTATTTTTGGGATATTATACTGCAACTTTGATGAACTGTCACTGCTATAGTGGTTCTGGACTACTATAGCGGTCACAGTGCGTGGCAGCATGGCTTTTGGTACTCTAGGGATTGCTACAGCAGTCCAGGACCACTATTTAAAGTCAATTGGATTTTTCCAAAATAGGTTTTTGCTGTATTCGAATTTATTTTAAGGATTAAAACTTGCTTGACTTGAAAATGGCCAAATAGTCCTATTTAAGTGAAGACCTTTTAACAAAATTAGTCTAAGTCCTGAATATCCTAACCATAGGCTTGATCAAATGCTTGTACATCTTCTTGCTTCTATTCTTTTGTCATTTGCTTGTTCATTGGCATCATCAAAAACCTACAAATTAGCATTCACACACGGTAGCTCACACATACAATATTGGTAAACAACACAGAATTTTTTTGCCTTTCCTCTCATAGCAAAAATTTAGGGTACAATGAACATCTGCTAAGAGGGCTGGAATAAGATTATGACCGTGGAATTTGTGAGCAAGGAGTAAATCAATAGCTCCAAGGTCCACAAAGCTTTCAATATTTGAAAATAAGACAGTGCCATAGATAGTGAAGGCCAGTACATCTATAAAAGTTTCCCAGTCCTCATTTTGAGCCAAACAGTGAATATGTCCTTCCAGGTAATTCTTTGAGAATCCATAGGTCCCATTTCTACACTTCTGTGCTTCATGCAAATCCTTCACTCCTACCCTTAGGACAGTTGACATGGTATGTAAAGAAGGATAATGACCTTGATAGTGATAAGGTTTTTCTCCTTCTAGTGGCAATCCTAGGATTTTTTCAAATTCCTCAATGGTTGGTGCTAACTGAAAGTCTTGAAAGGTAAAACATCAGAGCGGAGGATCATAGTATTGTGCCAGTGCCATGATCGCCTCTTCCTGCTCTGCCACTTCTAAAAGATCCAAAATCTTTCCATATTTTCTGGTAAGAGAAAGGCGTTGTGGTACCCTCAACAATTGACCCAAAGATCTTTGGCTTTTTGTGTCAGGTGTCTTGGCTTTAAGACGTAGAGTTCTTTTCAATTTTTCATCTTCCTGACTGTCTAGTCTCATATTTGCTTTTATTTTACCAAGATACTCACAATAAGATTTTAGCTCAACTTTCTAACAAACTGCCATAACAAAAAACTTAATTTAAATGAAAGAAAGAATAATAAACAAATTAGGAAATGAAAAGAGATTATATACAAAGAACAATGATAGGAATTTATATACAAAGAAAAGAGTTTAGAAAAATGCATGCTCTCTTTGTGTCCTATTTGAGGTAAATTCTGGAGGCCAATTTTATGGTCCTATGGTCGTTCTATTTTGTGAACACTTTCACCGGGTGGATCTATATTCTCAGAATTCTATGGCCTCTAGAGTTAAGACTCATTTCAGAATGTTATCCACAACAGCAGGTGAACCACTATTCATGAAAGAATCACACTCTAGACGAGATTTTCGCGATAACCAAATAGGATGAACATCCAAAATGGCTACCACTATGTAATCTTTTACCAATCTTAGGTGGCACTCAGACCCAGGTATAGGGCTCCACTCGTGTGTGATTAATATGTTAGTGTTGTGTGTGAAGAGAACATATACACCTGAAATCCTAAAACTACCCATGACTAATACGTACAAAATCAACACAAACAAATATGTACAAAACCCAGAAATAGTCATCTACCCTAAGGTTTTAACAAATAGAGCATATGTTCTAAATAAAAACAAAGCATAACTTTACTAAAGAAAAAAGAAGAAAATTATGTACAAAGCAAAATTCAAAAGGCTATTTTTAATTTGCACAACTAACTATAATAGGCCTGACTCTCTTGAAAATCCCTAGTGGAGTCGCCATCTATCACAACCGAGATCGTGATGGGACGGTGAAAAAAAGAGTTTATTGTTTGAAAATATGGAGTTGCCACCAAGTTTATTAAAATTTGAGAAAATATGGAAAAACCTACTTATTTTGGAAAATAGTCTTTGAAACCAGTTTTGAGTTCGGGAGTCGGTTCTGCATAGGGAAAGGTAGAAATTTAATCCTACACATCTTTAATATACTCGTCCTTAGACGATACCTTTAATTAACTATGCAAACTAAATAATAACCCTTTCAAAAATATTTATTTTTATTTTATTATAAAAAAAGAAAAGAGAACACCAAGTTGTCACAACTCAGATGTTCCGAGGTATCCAGTTAACAAGCCGTCACGGTTAAATTAACATCTTTAATAAAATACTTTTTGAATAAATTAAAATTAAATAAAATATATCATATCAAAAATATTAATAAGTAAAACAAAAAAATGTATTAGAAAGAATTATTTACAACCAAAAAAAAGTATTAAAAAAATTTACAAATAAAATAAATTATGAAAAATTAATTTTGACTTAACAGGGATCGGAATCGCCTGCTCCTACGTATCCTCTAGTGCAATAGGAAATTTAAAGTCATGTAGTTCTGTAAAAAAATAATTCTGTGTTGACTGATTAAAAGAGAATAAAGAAAGCGTTGATTAATTTTAACTTTTGAAAGAGATTTCAGAATATCAAGCTGTCACGGCTAAAATATCCCTAAAAAATAGAGTTAACAAGCCGTCACGACTAAATTAATTCTATTTTTTTAAAAAATTTATCAATTAATTAACTAAATGAATTTTAATAAAGCAAAATATTCAAGTATTTATTTCAAATCCAAAATTAATAGAATTCCTCCCTTTTTATTTTAGACATAACCTGAACCTAAACCAGGTAAACCAATCTAAAAAAAAAAAAAGAAATGAACACTTAACCAAACAAGTAAATTCAAATCCAAGCACTAACTTCAAAAGTGTATTCTAACAAAAATAACAATAACAATAACTTAAAATAAAAAAAAAGGAATGAAACTAAAATTCTTTACTTATCTTATTCCTAATTTTGATAAATTAATTTACTTAACCTTTTCCTTTTTTTGTTAACCTAAACTAACACTACATTAATTCAAAAAAAAAAACTCTTTTTATCCTTTTAGAATTAAATTACTTTTGAAACTAATTTATTCAATTTTCATTCAAATGATAATACTAAAACAAAATGACGAATTTTTTTCTTAGTAAATTAAATGTTTTCGAACCAAATTAAATAAATTTTTTTTTATTTATTTCACCAAAACAAATCCAAACTCAACAAGGAAAGCTAAGAGGCAAAATAGAGAAATAAAACAAATACTGGTTAAATAATCTAGTCCAAATTCAAAAAGATAAATTCAAATGAACAAAACCAAAATAAAATCCAATAAAAACTTAACCAAAATATAAATGATAAAAAAATATAAATAAATAAATAAATAAAAACTACTTTCCTAACTTATCTCCATACATATACTCACCTTCACACACACAAAACCAAACAAAACCCACACACATACATTCATCCACCCTACTCACACGACACCTCTCTCACATACACACACACACGTACACGCTTCTCACCGACACTTTCACATACGCACACTATCACAAATTCACCCACACACACTAAAATGGAAAAAAAAATAGAGGGGAAAAGGGTCTGAGAGGCAAGAGAGGGAGAAAGAACCAAAAAGAGAGAGAAGGGAACTAAGAGAGGGAGCGGCCAAGAGGATGAGAGATTGAGAGGCAAAGCAAGGGAAAAGGGGAAAGGAGTAGTCGCGCTAGTGAAGAGGGGGAAGGCCGCAGGGGCTGGCTGAGAGGGAAGGGTCGTGCGAGGAAGACAACGATGCGCGGCGGAGATTGCAAGCGCAGGGTGCTGGTTCGGCCGGTGGCGGTGATCTTGGAGAAAGAGGAATGTGCGACTGGGTTCAGTGGTGAAGGGGTTAGAGGTGAGGGTCGGCAGCTGTGGTTGGAGTTGAGTGAGATGAAAAGAGAGGTGATGGTGATTTGTAGTGAAGGTGGATGTGATGGTGGTTCCCGGCTACAAAGGGAAGGCTCTGGTGGTGATGATGATGGTTTCGTTGGAGGGGAGCCGCGGCCATGGTGGTGGTGAGCTTTGTGGTTATGGTGGAGATCGGAAGGGTGATACGGGAGGAAGGGGTTGAGATGCTGTGAGGGGTGATAGAGAGGAGGGTGGAGGACGGTGCAGCCAAGGGAGGAGGCGGTTATGGTGATGGTAGTTACTATTGATGATGAAGATAAGGAGGAGTTGCAGTGGTGACCGAAAAAGTGAAAGGATGGAGGAGGCATGGCGGTGGTGAGGGCTGGAGTGAAGGAAGTTGAGATTTAATGGCAATAGAGGGTGGAATGGTGGTAGAGCTTGGTGTTTGATGGGGGATGGGGAGCAAGGGGGAGAGGAAGAAAAGGATGATGGAGGCCGCGGTGTTGGGGGGAGGCCGCGGCCTCCTTGTCCCTTTTAGTCTTTTTTTTTTAAAAAAATTCTTTTGTGATGATGATAATAATATTGTTGTTGTTATCACCTTATTTCCTTGTTGTTGCTGGACTCAATTGATGGTTCTCTTCCTCAATTTGTTGTTGGATTCTTGTATATTTGTAGGACTCTTTTGTATTTCTCTCTATTGCTATGAATCTCTTGTGATTTTTCTCTATGTTTGAAAAATCTTACTCTTTCCAGCCGATCCTTAAACAATGATCATGATGATAAATTTATATTCGCAGCTCTCTGTTGACCAAAACAATTTTTGCAAGTTGGCTCCAATTTATCACCGAAAGAAACTTCAGCATTTTGCAAGTAGTGGAGAGAAACATCATCATGATGTTCTCTACTTTTTTTAATTTTTTCAAAAAGTTTCTCTCATCCTGATGGATCACATGTGCATCTCAGGAAAAGAAGAAGAGAGGAACCCAAGAGGAGCTTGTGACTCCTTTGATTTTTTGTTTTATCATTTTTTTTAATTTTTTACTTTCTATTTTTTTTTTGGGCAGATGGACATGAGCTGCCTTTTTGAAATGAGCTAAAACAAAATTTGGGTAACAAGTTAATAGAACTGAGCTGAAATAAATCAAATGGGTTTTCTTTTTTTTCATTTTTGGAAATTAAAAAAACAACCAGCAAACTTTTTTTAATTTTTTTCAAAGGAAATAATTAATGAAACTGTAATAAAATAAAATAAAACAAGTAAACTAGATACAAATTTTTGGATTTTATTGCTTAAATATCGGACAAAATTGGGTGTTCATAGATAACCAACCTAAAGATAAAATTTGGAAAACTTCTTCAAATTCCTTTTTTGTTCCATAGGAAGAAAAAAAAAACTTTCACCAAGAACGACAAGGAAAAAAAAAAGCCCAAACTCAAGCAAGAATGCAAAGAAAGATATAAAAAAAAGAAAGAAAAAACTCGCCTTCGGGTTCTTTTTACAAAATAAGACATCAAAACTAAAGGAAAGTACGTACGTAGTATTCTATCTCTATACATTAACGAAATTTAGAATCTTTTTTCTTGGCAAACTAACATCAAGAATCTAATTCTTGATTTAGGTCAACATTTCTCATTGCCGTCTTTATTTAATGATGCACGTATGTTTTGAGGCTCCTGCGATGGTATATGTGGCTATGCAATTTCACAAATCACACAACATAGAGAATTAAACTAATAGTAATTAGAAAAGGAAACAACACAGTGTTTGACGAGTCTATCTATCCATGACAACATACATTCATGCAAAAGATCAGCTCAGAGGAACTTTTATGCTAGAAAAAATAGGTTTGTTATATTGTCCTTTTTTATTGTAGTACCATTCTGCCAGAGATTAAGTTTGAAGGTCTGAGGCAAATATCTGCAATTTGAACTTGAATTATATGTCAACAAAAAATTGGGGAAATGAAGCAAAAAAGTTAATGCTCATTTTTGTCCCTCACTTTACATTTATGAGTTATTTTAGTCATTGACTTTCAAAATGAGTCAAATTAGTTCCTGACATTACAAAAAGTGAGTCATGTTACTCCCTCAATTCACTTTTATTTAACACTTCATCAATTAAATTACGATAGATAATCTTAAGTGATACATTGACATTTTATTTGCCTTTTGAAGTACAATAAAATTTAAAATAACTCATTTTGACATCTAACATTACCATTTAATTATTTGAAATGAAATTTAAATAACTCATTTTGTGTAATTTTATACACAAAATGAGTTATTTTAAACTCCTTTATACTTTAAAATAACATAAGGTATGTCAGGGTATCATTTAAAATTACCTATCATCATTTAATTGATGGAATGTTAAATAAAAATGAGTTGAGGGATTAAAATGTCTCACAGTTTGCAATGTTAGGGAGTAAGTTTACTCATTTTAAAAGTTAGGAATTAAAATAATTTACGAGTTTAAAGTCAGGGACGAAAATAGGAATTAACTCCTTTAAAAAATACTATAGGAAACTATCAATTCTATGTTCTACAAATTTTTGAAATATCAATTTAGTCATAAAAATTATCATATCAATTTAATTTTTATACAATATTGTTTTGATATTGAAATCAAGAAAAATTACATATTTAATCAGTACACTTATCATCTCATCAAAGATTACTTATTTAATTAGACAACTTTTTAATTTTTAATTTTTTATCAGGGTTATGTATTTAAACTATGGATGATAAATTGATAATTATCTCCAATTATATAAGATTGGGCCTCGCACACATAAGTTAGTTTGATGCCCTTTTGTGAAGTTCGATGCCCTTTTGGCCTTCACAACTAGGCTAGAATACTTCATACCAACCTTCAACACCAAAAAAAAAAAACTAGATTAGAATCGGGATCTAAGCTTGTGGAGCTTGCTGTTGTATAAGCAGAAGATATAAGGGCTAATTCTCCTTGGATTTGTGTAGGCATATAGAGACTAAAATGCTACGTTATCTGCTAGAAGAAAGCTGACTTTGATTGGCGTGTTAGATTTCCAGTGTCTGTGATTGGGTTTTGCTTTCCAAACAGGCCATTGTTGATGTTTGTTTGTGTTTGCTTGCCTGCATGCTGGGCTTTGTTTCTTTCGAGCTATGTAGCTTTGACCAAGAAAAAAAAGTCACAGAAAAAGCTCAAAGTTCAGCCTAATTATAAAATAAGTATCTCGTACAATATTTTTGAAAAAGGTAAAATATACTTACCTTCCTTGAAGTATTAGGAAATGACATTTCACACTATTTATTTGAAAAACCTACACTCCATCCCATTTGAAAAACCTACACCTTAGTCATGACACCTTGGTCCTATATGATTTGTTTAGACTCTAAAATGTTGTCTATATTGTTCTATTAGATTTTGAATCTATTTAAAGTCTTAAGATCATTTCTTCATGTTATTTTCCCCTCCAAACCAAATTTGATAAGTACGCAACCAGGCTAATACACAAATGACATGACACCTTTCTCTCTGAATTATTTTATCTATAATGATCTGAAACAGGACTTACATTACCTCCTAAGTTGCAATGCAAGGCTAGGTTGTTAACTAGAAAGTTGGAGTGTGAACATACATCATTACTCTAAATTTCTATATTGATGTGAGCATATTAAGATACTTTGATGTTAGCATATCATTACTCTAAATTCTATAATATTTCAGCCCGGTGCACGTGTATATCAATAGTCAATGTACTTAAGGTAATATAAGATATACATGCAAACCATTTTTATATGAGAACGGGATAGAAAACATTTTTCAATATAAAAAATAGTAAGCAGGTGGTGGTAAATGTAGTCTGCAAATTTTTTTTTATTTATGCAATTGTTGTCCAAGACATCACTTTCTAGGCCTGATATATAATTGCTTCTTCATCTCCGTCATATTGACTTGCAGTTCACATAAGTATGTAGACATATGCGACATATTATTCTTTGTTTATTTGTTGGAAGTTTCAATATTGGCTTCCTTTCTTGTTTTAAAAACTACAACTAAGTTGGTAGCATGCTTTCTTATTTAATTTGCGCACATGTCCATGCTTGCTTTCTAACTCAAGGTGAAGCAGTTCATAATCAAGTATCTATTTCATTAAGTAGATGTTTGGTACTTTGGATTCATCCTAGGAGAAATGAAAAGCAAGAAAACCAATAAGAAAAGGAACATTTTATATCACACTGATCTTTAAGTTCTTTTTGCATATCTTCTAATGTGTTTGTAGTTATTTCAAAAGGAAGCAAGTTCTGGGGATTTTGAGGGATTGATGATGGAGCGCACGCCCAGTTGGGCTTTTGCAGTAAGTAGACTTTTAGTGTGTCAAAAGTTAGATGCTGATGATGCTGGAAGTGAGAGTGTCTCAGAGGTTCGAGACATGGAAACTGAGTTATTCACGCTAGAAGGCACAGTGACGGCAATAGCATCTGCTTGTTCCTCAATGGCACACCAGAAGATGGACACTTTTCCATTTCAGAGGACTATGAGATACACTAATTTCTAGAAATATTGAATTATATTGTTTCAGTAAATCCATCATCAGCACAACACTCCACCCTTGTCTCTATGAATGGAAAGATTGGTTTTAAAGATATAAAACAAGTGGGTTCATTAACAATATTTATTTCGGGGTTTATTGTTTTTATATATATTTGCTAATGTATATATGTGAACACTCGATTTTGTCCGATCTTTTAACAAGAAAATCAAAAAATTTCCATCTAGTTTATTTATTTATTTTATTTTATTTCTTAAAAAAAAGGGAGAGAGAAGTTTGCTGGTTGTTTTTATTCCCAAAAAAAAAAGAAAGCCCATTTGTTTTGGCCCATGTTTGTCATTCATTTTACTAACTGGGTTAGCCAATTTTCTTATTATTGCATTTGTTATTTAGCCCATTCTAAGAAAAATAAAAAGGAAAGGACAACAGAACAATGGTGGAGGAGTCACGGGCTCCTCTTCATTCCCCGAGACTGGCATGTGATGCATGGGGATGGGGGAAAGCTTTGAAAAAAAAAATGATGGAGAACATCATGATGATGTTTCTCTCCACTATGTGCAAAATGCTGAAGCTCCTTTCAGTGATGAATTGGAGCCAACCTGCAATGGTCAACAGGGAGCTGGAAATATAAATTCATCATCATCACAATTGAGAGGGGGACCAAGAAATTTTCGGACACAATCATCAACAAGAACCATCCCCATATTTTCCCAGACCAAAAAACCGAGTCAACCAAAAAAATATATATATTTCCAATTCATAAAATAACATCAGAGACCATCATCAGCAGTGTCCATCACTATTTCCAATCAGCAACACACAAACACTAACATCAAAGAAGTCCCGGATCACGTTTTTTTACTCATCAACAAAGAAATTCAAAAACCAAAAAAAATAAACTACACACTGATACACTAGTCAACTAGCAAACAGAGATCGGATTTAAGAGGAAACCTGCAAGGAGAATCCAGCAACAATTCCAGTAATACATTCCAGCAAAACATTCCAGTAACAACAGAAAAGTACCACCATCATTTAAAAATTTAACCAAAAAAAAAAACTAAGAGAGAGGAAAAAGAAGAAGGAGGCCGCGACAGCCTCCTCTCCCCAAGCCGCGGCCTCCCATTACCATCAACCACTAGTCTTCTTCCTCAACTCATCATCCTCATCATTATCACCATCTTCAGTCACCATAAGCCTTTCCACCTAATAGGCAAACCCTTTCCTCCAACCGGTTCCCCATAATCTCAATCAGCCACCGACCACGCCTCCCCCCATGGCAGATCGGTCCTCCACTGCCATGGCCTCCCCTTCCTTTTCTAACCCAACTCCCTCTTTGTCATGAGAGACCACCGCCAACCTCCATCATCATCAACTACCGCAAGCTCCGTCACATCATCATCATCATCGTTAACCACCACCATAACCTCAACACCAACACCAACAGCAACTACCTCCTCCTCCGCCAGAACCTCGCCTCAGCTTTCCCTTTTGCCGCAGAACGATTGCGAGTGGCGGATCTGTCTCCTCCATGAGCACCGCGACTCTCCCTTCCTCATGCGCCTATCTCATCTCCGCACGGTGTTCTCCTTCCCCTCGCCATGCGTCGTCGCCGCGATCTTCTTCTTCCTCACATGCGCCGCGAACCCTTCCTCTTCCGGTGTTCTCCTCCGTGAAGCCACCATCGGTCAACCGCATCCCACTACCTTTGTGAAGCCCCTCCACCATAGGTCCACCCAGCCTGCCGCCTCGCGGTGCACGATCTCTGCTCCCATGCACCGCGGATCAGCCGCGCTTACCCTTCTCTCCTGGTCGTCCCGGTTTCTCGGCCCCTTTGCCATGTTCCTCTACTTCATGGCTCTCATTCCTCCCTTCTCTTTCCCTTGTCCAGCACCCTCTCTCTCTTTCTCAAACTTTCTCTCTCTGTTGTTCTCCTTACCTCTCTCGTGTGTGAAAGAAAAGAGAGGAACCGTGTGTGATTGTATGTGTGTGTAGGAAAAGAGGTTTTTGTGCGTGTGGTTGAATTTGAGTAAGTTGGTGAGAACGAGAAAGTGTTTTGTTTCGTGAGAAGTGGTCAGTGAGTATGTGTACATGAGAGAGGAAGAATCGTGTGTTAGTGTGTGGGGATTAGCAGACCTTTTTTTTTTTTTTACAAATGTTTTGATATTTTAGGTTTTTTTTATTTAAATCTTTGGAGTTATTTATTTTAAATTTGGGTCTACATGTTGTAAGTGTTTGTTTTATTTTTAATACTTATGCTTATTTGTTTGGGTTTGATTTAGTTTAGATTTAAATATAAAAAAAAGTTTTATTCACTTTGATTCAAAAATAAATACTTGATCATTTTGATTTAATTTGTAATATATTTTGTTTTACTATATTATTATTTGAGTAGAATTAAGTAAATTAATTGTAAAAAAAAGTGATTTAATTATTTCTTTGATTTTGGATGAATTTAGTGTTAGTGTTTCTATTAATTGAAAAGGACTAAAAAAAGAAAAAATAGTAATTAGGACCTTTGTTTTTTTAGTTTAATTACTTTATATGTTTTGTTAAATTGTATGTTTATGTTTATGCTTATGAATTAATTTTATTTTTATGTTTTGATTAAATTAATTGCTTAATTGTGTTTATTTTACTTTTTAGGTTTAAATACTTTGTGTTTATATATTTTGATTAAATTAATTACATAATTGTAATAATTTTGCAATTTTAGTATAATTATTTTACCTGTTTTGTGTATTTGTGTATGAATTTTTGTAGTTTAATTATTTTATATATTTATGTGTTTTGGTTAAGTTAATTGCGTAATTGTGAATTATTTTTTTATTTTTGTTATGTGTTTTACTCAAATTAATTTTTTTTTAGTTTTATTATTTTATATATTTAGGTGTTTTGCTTGAATTAATTATATATTTGTATTTATGAACTTTTTTATATATTTATGTGTTTTATTTGAATTGGTTGTGTATTTGTGTTTATGGATTATTTGTTTTTTTAGTGTAATTATTTTTTCTTTATGTGTTTTTCTTAAATCTATTGTGTAAGTTTACTTTGTTTAATTTAATTATTTTATATATTTATGTGTTTTGCTTAATTTATTTATGTTTGTATTTATGATTTTTTTTTAGTTTATTTGTTTTATGCTTATGTTTTTCTTTAGTTTAATTATTTTATATGTTTATATGCTTTATTTAAGGTAATTGTGTTTGTGTTTATGAATAAATTTTTCTTTTTTTTAGTTTAATTATTTTTCTCAAATTAATTGTGTATATATTTATGTGTTTTATTTGAATTGGTTGTGTATTTGTGTTTATGGATTATTTTTTTTTAGTGTAATTATTTTTGCTTTATGTGTTTTTCTTAAATCTATTGTGTAAGTTTACTTTGTTTAATTTAATTATTTTATATATTTATGTGTTTTGCTTAATTTATTTATGTTTGTATTTATGATTTTTTTTTTAGTTTATTTGTTTTATGTTTATGTTTTTCTTTAGTTTAATTATTTTATATGTTTATATGCTTTATTTAAGGTAATTGTGTTTGTGTTTATGAATAAATTTTGCTTTTTTTTAGTTTAATTATTTTTCTCAAATTAATTGTGTATATATATATTTATGAATTAGCTTAGTCAATTCCTTTTAAAATTAGAGTTTTGTCTAAAAAATGAAAAAAATATGTTTTTTTAATAAGTAGTTTTTTTCTAAAAAAAATTTCATATTTGTGCAATGTTCAGTAATGGTGGTTCAATAGCAAATGTTATCTTCACTATTATTAAATTATAAGGATTCATTGAGTAGCTAGTGCTAACTTGAATTCTATGCACCAATATTTTTTTATTTACTTTTTTTTAAAAAAAAATTTATATTTTGTGCGATGCTCAATAATGGTGATTGAATGACAAATGTTATCTTCATTATTATTGAGTCATAAGAGTTTATTGAGTGGCCTAATGCCAACTTGAAGTCTGTGTACAAATGGTTTTTTATTGATTTAATAATTAAATTTCTTTCTTTGTCAGAATTAAAATTAATTAATAGTTTTTTTTTCTTTAATTCATCTTGTAACACCCTAATATTTAACTCAACACGCCTAGGACGTATTTAAGTTAAGTATTAGTTATTACTCTTTTGCTTCAATTTTTAATTCAAAACCTCTTGAAAAATACTTTAGTGAAAATATGGGTAAATTTTTTTTTTTGAACTTTAAATACAAAAACGTGAGCCACTCATACTAGATATCTAACATCATTTATCTTACCTGTGTAAGAGAGATGTTAGAAACAAATAATGGATAAATACATAATACAACAATGGCATAACATAACTCAAATAATAATAACATATCAATAACTGTATCATAATAGTAAAAATTATATTCCTTTATTGAGGTTTATTTGACCTCGAATTACGTGTAAAAATTACCTAGGGGCATTTTGGTAATTTCACATAGCAATAAAAATTGGGGCGTTACACATCTTTTGATTAAAATCTGTCAATCTACAAATATTTTCTATAGAACTACGTGACTTTGAGTTCCCCATTGCACCAGGGGATACATAGGAGCAGGAGATCCTGTCAAGCCAAAAATTAATTCTTTATAATTTACTTGCTTAGTTGTAAAAATGTTTGTCTTTTTTATTTTTTTATTTTTTTAAAGGTTATTAATTAATTTGCATAACTTACTATAGTATCGTCCAAGAACGGATGTATTAGGGGTGCGTAGGATTAAGTTCCTACCCTTCCCTATGCATAACCGACTCCCGAACTCAAATCTGGTTTCAAAGACTATTTTCTTCAAAATAAATGGGTTTTTCCATGTTTTCCCAAATTCTAATAAACTTGGTGGCGACTCCCATATTTTCAAATAAATTCTCTTTTTTCGACATCCCCGTCGCGATCCCAGTTGCGACAGATGGCGACTCCACTGGGGATTTCCAAGAGAGTCAGGCCTATTTTAGTTAGTTGTGCAAATTAAATATAGCCTTTTGTTTTTTGTTTTCCTTTCCTCATTTTACTTTGTACAGTTTTTTTTCATGTTTTTATTTCTTTATAGAATTTAATATTTCATGTATTTATAATATTGGCTTTATTTGCTAAAACCTTAAGGTAGACGACCATTTTTGTTCTGTATATATTTGTTGTTTTGCAGGAGTGTATGTAGTTTTAGGATTGAAAGGTTTGTATGCTCCTTGCACACACTTCACGATCACTTATCTCATATATTGTTTTTGGGCTATATTCCCGAGCCTGTGCGAACCAAGGATAGGAGGTTTCTTGACATTGTCATGAGGGGCTTCATGCTCACTTGATAATTGTTGGGATACCACTCGGATTGTTACTGGCTTTATGGGTCAATCATATTGAGAGGGTTCATCCCTACTTGCGGTTGGTTTGAAAGTCAGATCCTTGTCCCATGGATAAGGGCAATCTGGGGACCATGACAATTAGAAGTTTAGATCCACCATGAATGTGTACACGCATAGTTGAACCTAGCAACTATCCAAATTAGGGTTTTGGCCTTAGAACTCCTAACCCGTTAGAATTTTACCTTATTAGGACAAAGGGAGCATGCTTCTTTCATCCTTTTACTTTGCACTTCTTTATGTTTTGCTTTAAATTAGTCACGTTTGCATAAAAACATTATCACATTTGCATTTAGGATTAGTCATTGCATCATCTCATAAAGTGGTCATGCTTTGTATTTTTATGTGCTTAGGCATACATTATATAGACAAGCATTCCATTAATTATCACATGCATTCATTATTTTTTTATCATATCTTATTCTCATTCATAAATTACTCTATCATGAAATTCATGGGTTTGTGCATTATCATCTTCTTAGGAAAGCATCTCATTTTCTCAATAAGAGCATGCATTTTATTTATTGTTTTCTTTTCTTGCTTGTATTTTCTTTCCATCTTTTTAATTTTACTCATTTATCTTTTCTTTCCCACAGTTAGACTTTGATTGTTAATAAAGCAAAAGTCATTATCAGTTCAAAGCAAATGGAGGCATTACAAATGAACACTAGCAATGCACATGATTGGAAAAGAAACATCAGAGTTACAGTGACTAATAATGAGCTAGAGCAAGTAAAAAAAATGATTCAGTTGATGCCTCGTGAAGTTCGGCCATCTTTCAAGGATACATATGGGCGTATACTGGATTTGCTACTTATCCCAGTAGAAACACCTGCATTGAGTGCCCTCTCACAATTTTGGAATCCTTCTCTTTGCTGTTTTGAATTGCCTAATTTTGATGCGATGCCAACTATAGAAGAGTACATGGTCATGATAAAGCTACCAGTTCGAGGAAAATCTGGTGTATATCTCTATTAAGGACATTATGTCGGTAAAGAAAAGATTGCCAAAATAATTGGAGTTGAAGTAAACCGGATAGAAATTGAAGTGAGGGGATCTACTCAAGGAATCAAGAGGAGTTTTCTTGAAACCCATCTGCAAACATTGGCCCAACAAGAAAATTGGGACTTCTTCAATCGAGCATTGGCACTAACCGTTTATGGATTGGTCCTATTCCCATTCACACCAGACATTGTTGACCAGGCCGCCATGGATGTGTTTTTCAAATTCGAGACACAAGGCATGAATCCGGTTCCAGCCATATTGGTGGATACCTTTCTTTCCTTGGGGATTTGTCTCAAGAAAAATGGTGGCAGGTTACGGTGCTATTTGCCGATGTTATATGTTTGGTTTATGACCCATGTATATGCCAATAACCGCTTGGGCCTCCTTCCTAATCCATTTGGAAGCTTCCACCATATGCAGATAAGTCATCAAGAAGCACCGGCATGGAAAAAGGAGTTCTCAGAGATCCAGTCAAGTTCCTTTAAGTGGGTTTGTCCTTGGTACCATGGGGAAAATGTTATATATAGCTGTGGTGATTTTCACAATGTTCCTTTAATGGGTCCAAGGGGATGTATCTCCTACACGCCTACATTGGCGCTCAAACAACTTCATTGGACTCAAACAAAACCACAAGAAAAGCAACTTGAGGGGTTTAGCTTCTTGTATCAAAAGGATAAAAGCACTGTAGAGCAAGAAAAGAGGATCAAGATAGCATGGGACGATGTCAAAATCCTAGGAAGAAAGGAACTCGGGCAACAGCGAATAACTTCTTCTCAAGAATATAGAGAGTGGAGGAAAGCAAGAATCGGGAGACTAAAAGATATTCCAAGCAACTCAACTCCTGTGAAAACCCTAGAAACACCTCTGTTAACATCTCAGGTAGAGATAATAAAGGCACAAATGCGATTCTTGGAAGAAAAAAAGGAAGCAGTTGATCTGAAAAATGCCATCCTTCAAAATCGATGCGAGAAAATGGCTAAGGAGATTGAAGCCTTAAAGGATGAATGTACCGTCATGATGGAAATTACAAAGTACAAGAAAGGCAAGGAAAATATCCCGACTACTCATTTCGCTGAAATCCAAGAGCTAGAAAGAAGACTCCATGTGTTTGAGAAAGAAAGAAGCAAGTTAAAAGAGGAAATTAACAAAAGGAGTCGCATGGTGAAAAGGGTAGAACAAGAAGTCAACAAAAGGGATAAAAGCATTTTGAGCCTGAAAATGGAGGTCGACAAAGAGAAAGAAAAGAGAAAGGAATTGGAAGGGCAAGTAGAATACTTGTCAACAATGTTGGCACAAACAAAACAGGATGTTGTTCATGGATGGACATCGGCAAACCAGTATCATGACATGTTTGTTGATGCGACTGAGTTTGGAAAATCATGGAGAGAAAAGGCCATCGAGTGGAAAGAAGAATATGGAAAGCTAACTGACGAGTTAAGTCATTACGTTCCGAATTTTGTTTATCAATTCGAGAAGGCAAGTAAACAAATCAGTAAAATGCCTCCATTCAAATTACCTCAAGAAGTGGTGGAGTTTATGGATTCATGTGAGAGCATCGCTAAAAATCTTAAGAAAAAGAAGATGAAACTTTTAATGTAGTCACCAAAGATCCTTTTGATGTAATCATTTCTTTGTCGACGCACGTGTGATGTATTCTGAAATGATTTGTATTCAGAACTTTATTTTGAAATGAATGAAATTTTCTATGGTGGTGTTTCAATTGCAATTATTAATCAAGACATTTATAGTATGTTCGATACTTTCTATAGAGGATCAAATGTTCCCCTAGAAAGCGATCAATCACTTTCCTTGCCTTGAGGTTGCTTATCCTTGTGCAAGGAAGTGAGAAGCTCAGTCACGAAGGAAAGAATAACTGCATTGCTAGTGTTCATTATATAGTATCTATAGAGGAGCAGTTTCTCCCTAGAGATTTACTATTAATCGCACCTTGACTTATAAGGTGGTATATCCATAAGAACGGGTACGGGGCATCCTTATTTGCACAAAGAATTCTTGATGACTATTGTTCTCCTTTATCTATTAGTTTGGCATGTATTAAAGAATAGACAAAAAAAAAATATAACCCTTTTTGGTTTTGTAACAGAGTGTGTAGCATAAAACTTTGCAACCATTGGGTGTCCAAGGAAGACGGATATCGATCAAACTCGTATTCACAATACTAGAGCTCGGACTAAAATGGCCGGAGGAAATGGTAACACAGGAAATACTATTCCAATAGTAACTACTTCTGACGCTGGAAGAAATATGAACAATGAGGTTGATGTAGTAAGAGGAAAATTGAATGAACTGTCAAATAACCAATCAAGATTGGAGGACATGATAAGAGCCATACAAGAGTCACTTGACCTATTGGGAGCTTATCGAAGTAGAGATATACCAACAAGTGTGCAACCAAATGCCACGATGATAACCATGCCTATGGTATCAAGTGCAGCTCTAAATATCACACTGGGGATGAATGACATGGGGGAAATTCCAAATAACCTCCATGGGCAACCACCACCCACAATACCATTGGTGCTCCCTATTGGATAAGGCTATCGTCCCTTGGAAAATGTGCACATTGATGGGCATGTGCATGTTACCCTTGTTTGGGAACAGCCTCGTGTTGTCATTCAAAAACAGCCGTTTTCCTCAGAAAATAGTCATGCAGAGGCAGAAAAGGAGAAATTTAAAGAAGAATGGATAGAGAAAATCCAAGAGCAGATTAGAGCTATTTAGGGACCTAGTCCTTATGGTTACGTAGAAGTTGAACAACTTTGCCCTTCTACTAACATAGTAATTCCTAAAGACTTCAAGGTTCCTAACTTCTTAAAGTATGATGGGACAGGGAATTCTCTTTTTCACTTGAAGAGTTATTGCACCAAGATGACGATATGGTCAAAGGATGAAAAATTTCTCATCAGCTTCTTCCATGAAAGCCTGACTGGACCTGCCTTGGAATGGTACATTCAACTAGACCATTCAAAGATTTCTAGCTGGAGAGAATTGGCACCTACCCGTGAGCCAATACAAGTTCAATCTTGATATGGCACCTACCCGCGAGCAATTAAGCTCCATGCAGAAGAAGAAGGATGAATCATTCAAGCAATATGCTCAAAGATGGAGAGCCTTGGCTGCCCAAGTTCAACCACCACTAATCCCAACTGAAATGTGCTCATACTTCTTGGGAACTTTGGGATCCCCTTACATTGGAGCAATGGCAGGAGCGGCATACAAAGATTTCTCTGAATTAATAACCACTGGAGAAAGGATTGAAAGCTTGGCAAAGGCCGGCAAACTTCCCATGAGCAATGAAGACACAAGAAAAAGTTCTCCACCCAGGAAGAAAGAGACATATGTGAATTATGTGCAAGGTCAACAATCATCCAGCCCAAGGTATGCACCAATACATCCACGACCCCAGATGCCATCATACCAAACCCTCATCTCTCCTTGCCCATCTTACCAAACTACGCCAACCACAAACACTATCCCATAACCCCAGCCTCAAGTTAACAATATCCACATAAGGCCATACCAACCAACTCACTCAACATATACCCTGACACCCAGACCAAATTTCCAAAATCAGAATCGTAATCGATTTCCTAACTTTCCACCTTTCCCAAAGCTATCCATTTCAAATGTTGACCTTTTCCAAAAATTAGTTGATGCTCATCTGATCTCTGCATATCCCGTGCGCCCATTGGAACCGCCATACCCAGCTTGGTACAACCCGAATCTTACCTGTAAATACCACATGGACATACCAGGGCATTCGATTGAAGATTGTGAAGGCTTCAAGACAGCAGTAAGAAGACTAATTGCCTGTGGGAGACTAGATCTTCAAGAGGAGTCAAAACCTGACATTGTCAATAATCCAATCCCAAATCACGAAGGAGGACATCGTGTGAACGCCTTGGAGGTAGAAGAATCCTTGATCAAGAAAGTCTTGAATCTTCGAACATCGATGGAAGAAGTGTTCAACGGCTTGAAGGAGGCTGGGTATAACATCACAGCATCTGCATCCATGATGGAAGAAGATGAGAAATATGACATGGAATCAAGCTGTTTATATCATTGTGGAGATCTTGGCCATGATATAGAAAATTGTTGGGATTTCAAGGCTCGTGTACAGAGATTGCTCAATTTGGGCGTGATTGAAGCAAAAAAGAGTCTAAGTTTCCAAGAAGAAGTAAATGTGATTGATTGCTTTGTGCTTCGGGTGCCACCACTTAATCCAACTCCAAAACTGGAAAAAGTGGTGATCACTGTGAAAAAGCCAATACCCTTTGGTTATGAGGATACACATGCTGTACCTTGGAACTATGAAACTAATGTGGAGACAAATGGAGACATAGGGGAAACCTCAAAAGTCCAAACAAGTGAAGTAGTAGCGGAGGTAAAAGGAATAACAAGAAGCGGAAGGGTTTATAGACCCGGAGAGGTTGAAAAAGGTAAGCTTGTTGAGGAAGAGAATGTTGGAAAAGGTTCTGGTGTGGAAAGAAAGAAAAAGAAGAAGATGAAGAAGAGGAGTTCCTGAAGATCATGAAGCAAAGTGAGTATGACATACTAGAGCAATTGAAGAAGACTCCTGCCAGAATCTCCTTGTTTTCACTAATCTTGTCATCCGAATCTCACCAAAAGGCAGTGCTAAAGGTTTTGAAAGATGCTTATGTCAAATCGGATGTCTCATTGGAGAGTATGGTGAATATGGTGGATCCGGTAAAACATGTCAATATGATCACTTTCTCAGATGAAGAAATTGTATCACAGGTCAACCCATGAGCACTGTATATAACCCTCAAATGCAAAGGCTATATAGTGCCCAAAGTTCTCATTGATGAAGGGTCGGGATTAAATGTCTTGCCAGTGTCAACCTTAAGCTACTTGGCAATGAGCAAGGATGGTATTTCACCACAAGTGATGATTGTGAAAGCTTTTGATGGAACAAAGAAAAGCGTCTTAGGGGAAATGGTGCTGCCATTGGAAATCGGCCCAAGCCGATTTGAGGCGTTATTCCAAGTAATGGAGATTGAGTTTGATTACAATATGCTGTTAGGAAGACCATGGATTAACAATGTCGGTGCTGTTCCTTTAACCTTGTATCAAAAGGTTAAGTACATGGAGAATAACTCAGTCATTACAATCCATGGGGAAAAAGAAATCATTGTATCTAAACCAGTCACATTACCTTATGTTGAAAATGTTGAGTTAGTAGAAAGCAGTTTATGGTATAGTTTGGAGGTGGTAGGGCTGAAACAAGAACTGAATGAGTTCCCAAGGCAAGATGTCAATCAGGTAGTGGCTCATATCATGACAAAAAATGGCTATCTGCATGGTAAAGGGCTGGGATTACAGTTGCAGGGTATTAAAATACCTTTACCTATCTCATGGAAACCTAACCGATTTGGTTTAGGATATAAGCCATCATTGGAGGAGCAAATCAAGACCATGACTCTTGAGCAAAAGAAATCAAAAGAAAGGATGAAGCAGATCCCTCATCTGAAAGAGACATTTCCTTACCCGACTGAAGTAATTATGGCTGAAAAAGATTGTACCTCCAGCTGTTGTCCAATTATCAATATGATGGATGTTGAGAAGCCTGAAGAATGCAACAATGCTTATACTGCCAACCGTGAGGAGATGCTGATGAATTGGACAGTTGAACCATTGATTGATGTTATTGCTTCAAAGTAATTATTTGGGATTGTATTAATTGTTTTTGCTTTCATGTATGCTACTTTGAGACATCATTTGAATGAATTTGCATGATTATCCAGTAATTCTCTTTGTTTCAACCTCTATTCTTTTGTTCCCTTTTTATTTTTATCACTATTTTCTCAAACCATTAATTGGTATTTTCCCATATTATTTGCGTTTTATCATTCCAACCCCCACAAATGTTTTCCAGGGACCTAAATGCTATGAATATTTTGCCGCATGAAAGGGACTTTGGATGCCAATCAATTGATTCTCTTACTGTACTTGATTGTGATAGCTATGAATCTGAAGAAGATGAAGAAACTATTGAGGAATTTTCAGGCTTACTGGAACATATAGAAAAGGGATTTGATTTAGACAATGAGGTGATGGAGGTAATTAATATGGGCATGGAAGAAGAGAGGAGAGAGCTGAAAATAGTGGAGAATCCAGAACGAACAAAAATGATTGCTTTATTTGGAGAATACCCGGATGTCTTCGCGTGGTCTTATCATGATATGCCAAGATTGGATCCAGAGATCACTTCACACAAGATCCCTTTGTATCCGTAGTAGCCGAAGAAGCAAAAGTTGAGAAGAATGCGGCCTGACATGTCACTAAAGATAAAAGAAGAAGTGACTAAACAACTAGAGGCTGGATTTTTGGAGGTATCAAGACACACTGATTGGGTGGCCAACATTGTGCCTGTGCCTAAAAAGGATGAGAAGGTCAGGATGTGTGTGGACTATCGGGACCTGAATAAAGCTAGCCCGAAGGATGATTTTTCACTCCCTCACATTGATGTCCTTGTTGATAATACAGCCAAAAATCACTGATTTTCATTCATGGATGGATACTACGGGTATAATCAGATTCTCATGGATGTTCATGATAAAGGAAAAACTATATTCATAACTCCATGGGGAACATTTTGCTACACAGTCATGCCATTCGGGTTGAAGAATGCTGGTGCCACTTATCAACGTGCAATGGTGGCATTGTTCAATGACATGATGCACAAGGAAATTGAAGTATATGTAGATGACATAGTCGCTAAGTCTAAAGAAAAAGAAAGCCACGTGGCAGTCCTACGAAAACTGTTTGAAAGGCTCAGAAAATACAAGTTGCGGCTGAACCCAAATAAATGCATTTTCGGAGCTTCTACAGGGAAATTGCTCGGGTTTATTGTCAATAGAGAAGGGATAAAGGTAGATCCAGACAAGGTAAAGGCGATACAAGAAATGCCAGCTCCCCAAACTGAAAAGGAAGTGAGAAGTTTTCTTGGGAGGCTTAACTACATTACTAGATTCATTGCCAATTTGACTAGTACTTGTGAGCCTATATTCAAGTTGCTGCGAAAACATCAACCTGGAGAATGGAATGAAGAATGCCAAGAAGCCTTTGACAAAATAAAGACTTATCTAATGAAACCTCCAGTTTTGATTCCTCCTACACCAAGCCGTCCTTTAATACTGTACCTTACAGTATTACCCACTTCACTTGGGGCAATGTTAGGACAATATGATGAATCTAGAAAAAGGGAACAAGCCATTTATTATTTGAGCAAGAGTTTAACGAATGTGAATCTCGCTATCTGGCGATTGAAAAAACCTGCTGTGCATTAGTATGGACTTCCAAGAGGTTGAGGCAGCACATGTTATACTACACCACTTGGTTGATTTCTCGAATGGATCCACTAAAATACATATTTGATAGTCCTCATGTTTCATTGAGAATGTCAAAGTGGCAAGTGATACTTTTAGAATTTGATATCAAATATGTGACCCAAAAGTCCGTTAAGGGAGGTGTAATTGCTGATTATCTAGCTGAAAACCCTCTGGAGAGTGGACAACCTACCATGCCTGAATTCCTTGATAGCGAGGTATTGACAGTAGAAAAAGAAGAAATGGAAGAAGAGAATGTGTGGAAAATGTATTTTGATGGAGTTGCCAATATGAATGGATGTGGAATAAGAGCTGTAATAGTCTCACCAGCTAGGAAACAGTACCCAGTTTCTATCAAACTAGACTTCGAATGTACCAACAACATGGCAGAATATGAACCATGTGCAAATGGTTTGCAAGTTACGATTGACTTGGGAATCAAAGAACTAAAGGTCTTTGGAGACTCCGCGCTCATAATCTATCAAGTTAATGGAGAATGGCGCACAAAAGACCCAAAGTTGGTACCTTATCAGAAGCATTTGTTTCAATTAATTGAGCGCTTCAATGATATATCATTCTCTCATTTAACTCGGGACAAGAACCAGTTTGCTGATGCTTTGGTGACTTTGGCTATGATGACTAATTTGGAGGTACAGGCTACTGTCCAACCCATCCATGTAGAAGTGCAAGATGAATCGGTATATTGTGATAATGTGGAGACTGAACTAGACGGACAACCATGGTATCATGATATCAAGCAGTATATTCAAAAAGGAGAATACCCAGTAGGTGCAAATGAGGTGGATAAAAAGACAATTCGAAGACTAGCCATGGCTTTTTTCTGAATGGTGAAGTCCTTTACAAGAGGAATTATGACACCACTCTCCTTAGATGTGTAGATGCTCATGAAGCTCGAATAATCATGACTGAAATCCATGAAGGGATCTGTGAAACTCATGCCAATGGACGTATGTTGGCACGCAAAATCATGAGGAGCGGTTATTATTGGTCCACTATGGAGAATGACTATATCAATTATGTTCGAAAGTGTCACAAATGTCAAATATATGCAGACCGAGTCAATGCTCCTCCAGTTCAGTTGCATAGTATGGTATCTCCTTAGCCTTTCTTGATGTGGGGCATGGATGTTATTGGCCCAATTAATCCTAAAGCATCCAATGGTCATCATTTTATCTTGGTGGCAATAGATTATTTCACTAAATAGGTGGAAGCTACTTCATATGCCAATATCACACAGAAGGTGTTTCTCAGATTCATCAAAAGAGACATCATCTGCAGATATGGAATTCCAGAAAGGATTATCACAAACAATGCTCCTAACCTCAATGGTGCCGAGGTTCAAAAATTCTTTGAGACTTTCAAGATCAAGCATCACAATTTAGCTCCTTATAGGCCTCAAATGAATGGCACAGTTGAGGCTGCAAATAAGAATGTCAAGAAAATCATTGCCAAAATGGTGGCGAATTACAAAGATTGGCATGAAATGTTGCCATATGCTCTGCACGCATACCGTACCAACATACGATCAAGCACAGAGGCAACTCCTTTCTCATTGGTATATGGAATGGAAGCCGTATCTCCCATAGAAGTGGAAATCCCATCACTCAGAGTTTTAGTGGAGGCTGAGTTGGAAGAATCCGAATGGGTAAAAGCTCGATATGAGCAATTGAACATGATCGAAGAGAAGAGGCTTGCAGCCATTTGCCACGGCCAGTTGTACCAAAGCAGAATGTCTAGAGCTTTTAACAAGAAAGTACGCCCTAGAGATTTTTATCCAGGGGATTTGGTTCTGAAGAAAATTCTCCCTAATCAAGAGGATGCACGGGGAAAATGGGCTCCGAGTTATGAAGGGCCTTACATTGTCAAGCAAGCATTCTCAGGTGGAGGATTGATTTTACAAAACATGGATGGCCATGAATTGCCTAAACCAACCAACAGTGATGCAGTCAAAAGGTTTTATGCTTGAAAAGATGCTCAAAAGGCCTGTTAGGTTGAAAACTCGAAAGAGCAGCCTAAACAAAAGTTAGGGCAAAACAAAAAAAGAAGAGAAATAAAAGAAAAAAAAAGGGGCTCGCTAGGTCGAAAACTCGAAAGAGCGGCCTAGGCAAAAATTAGAGCAGAGAGAAAAAAAAAAGATATGCATCATTTCCAGTAGCTACACTGGGGCAAGTTTTGATGTTGAATTTGTCCAGTAAATCAAGCAAATCAAAGACTGAAACTGGAACAATTTTTGAATTTATCCAGCAAATTCAGTAAATCAAAGTCTGAAACTGGGGCAATTTTGAAGAAAGGATTTGAAGATATGTCATCAGATATCATGGCTATTTTGTTCAACTTGTTGCAAGAAGTCATTTGATTGAAACATAAAGGACCTAAACTGGGCAAAATTTCATGTCTTTCACAATTTTTGTATTTTGTTCTTGTGTTGTCACCTTTTTTTTCCAAACATTTTGTCATCCAATATACTAAGCAATAAAGATGTTCAGTCAGTTGATCATTTCACCTTTTCTTTGAATGCATATTCATTTATGATGTCTCAAGTAGGATAAATTTAAGCTTCAATTATGCAATCTAACAATGTTTACAGCAATATATCAATGACTAGTATCACAATGCAAAGCTTTAATTCAGCTTGACAGAAAAGTAATCATCCTTTTAAAAAGGAAAATAGGAGAAAAATAAAAAATGAGTAAGATCATAGAAGAAAAGAAAGTCTTTGTTGTGCCAGAAGGTCCAATGCTAAGATTATGAGTTTGATCAGTTAAAGTTTTCCTCGAGGTTTGCTCAATTGGGTTACGGTTAGTTTTTCAATAATGTGTTTGAAATAAACTGAATGTGGATAATTCATGAATTTTGCATATAATCTGAAAAATGGAAAAAAGACTGTTTTCTTTTCCAATTTCATATTTTCAGCTGGCCTCAGCTGACCAATTTACATTTCAGTCGGCCACAGATGCCAATTTACATTTTAGTCGGCCTCAGTTGCCAATTTACTTTTCAATCGGCCCCAATTGCCAATTTACATTTTCTGATGGCCTCAATTGCCAATTTACTTTTCTGTTGTCCTCGGTTGCCAATTTACATTTCCAGTCGGCCTCAGATGCCAATTTACATTTTAGTCGGCCTCAGTTGCCAATTTACTTTTCTGTCGGCCTCAGTTGCCAATTTACTTTTCTGTCGGCCTCAGATGCCAATTTACATTTTAGTCGGCCTCAGTTGCCAATTTACTTTTCTGTCGGCCTCAGTTGCCAATTTACATTTTCTGACGGCCTCAATTGCCAATTTACTTTTCTGTCAGCCTCGGTTGCCAATTTACATTTCCAGTCGGCCTCAGATGCCAATTTACATTTTAGTCAGCCTTAGTTGCCAATTTACTTTTCTATCGGCCTCAGTTGCCAATTTACATTTTCTGACGGCCTCAGTTGCCAATTTACTTTTCTGTCGGCCTCGGTTGCCAATTTACATTTCCAGTCGGCCTCAGATGCCAATTTACATTTTAGTCAGCCTCAGTTGCCAATTTGCTTTTATGTCGGCCTCGATTGCCAATTTAATTTCCAGTCGGTCTCAGATGCCAATTTACATTTTCAATCGGCCTCAAATGCCAATTTACCTTTTCAGTCAGCCTCAGTTGCCAATTTACATTTCCAGTCGGCCTCAGTTGCTAATTTACATTTCCAGTCAACCTCAATTGCCAATTTACATTTCTAGCCGGTCTCAGATGCCAATTTACATTTCTAGTCGGCCTCAGTTGCCAATTTACTTTTATGTCGGCCTCAGTTGCCAATTTAATTCCCAGTCGACCTCAGATGCCAATTTACATTTCCAGTCGGCCTCAGATGCCAATTTACATTTTTCTGACGGCCTTTGTTGCCAATTTACTTTTCTGTCGGCCTCAGTTGCCAATTTACATTTCAGTTGGCCTCAGATGCCAATTTCATATTTACAGTTAGCCTCAGTTGCCAATTTACACTTCAAGTCGGCCTCAAATGCCAATTTACATTTCAAGTCGGCCTCAGTTGCCAATTTAATTTTTAGTTGACATCAGATTACCATTTTACATTTCCAGTCAACTCTTGGTCGGCTTTTAAATTCCAGTCAGCACCATCTGCTTTAGATACTTGCTAGCTTGTGCATTTGCATTTCACTTTCTCGTATGTGCATATTATTTTGTCGTTTGGATTTAGATTGTTTATATTTCATGCATTTGTCGAACAAAATCAATGTTCATGTCTTCATTCATTCCTTATGAAAAATATAAAACTTAAGTTTTTCATATTCTCTCATAAGAAATGAATAAAGAGGGGCAACTGTGAACACCCGATTTTGTCCGGTCTTTTAACAAGAAAATCAAAAAATTTCCATCTAGTTTTTTTTTATTTTATTTCTTAAAAAAAAGGAGAGAGAAGTTTGCTGGTTGTTTTTATTTCCAAAAAAAAAAAGGAGAAGAAAGCCCATTTGTTTCGGCCCATGTTTGTCATTTATTTTACTAACTGGCTTAGCCAATTTTCTTATTGTTGCATTTGTTATTCAGCCCATTCCAAGAAAAATAAAAAGGAAAGGATAGCAGAACAATGGTGGAGGAGTCACGGGCTCCTCTTCATTCCCCGAGACTGGCATGTGATGCATGGGGATGGGGGAAAGCTTTGAAAAAAAATAAAAATGATGGAGAACATCATGATGATGTTTCTCTCCACTATGTGCAAAATGCTGAAGCTCCTTTCGGTGTGAATTGGAGCCAACCTGCAATGGTTAACAGAGAGTTGGAAATATAAATTCATCATCATCACAATTGAGAGGGGGACCAAGAAATTTTCGGACATTATCATCAACAAGAACCATCCCCATATTTTCCCAGACCAGAAAACCGAGTCAACCAAAAAAAATATATATATTTCTAATTCAAAAAACAACATCAGAGACTATCATCAGTAGTGTCCATCACTATTTCCAATCAGCAACACACAAACACCACCATCAAAGAAGTCCCGGATCACGTTTTTTTACTTATCAGCAAAGAAATTCAAAAACCAAAAAAAAACTACACACTGATACACTAGTCAACTAGCAAATAGAGACCGAATTTAAGAGGAAACCTGCAAGGAGAATCCAGCAACAATTCCAATAATACATTCCAACAAAACATTCCAGTAACAACAGAAGAACAGGTAACAATAGAAAGAGTACCACCATCATCTAAAAATTTAACCAAAAAAAAAACTAAGAGAGAGGAAAAAGAAGGAGGAGGCCGCGACGGCCTCCTCTCCCAAAGCCGCGGCCTCCCATCACCATCAACCACCAGTCTTCTTCCTCAACTCATCATCCTCATCATTATCACCATCTTCAGTCACCATAAGCCTTTCCACCTAATAGGCAAACCCTTTCCTCCAACCGGTTCCCCATAATCTCAATCAGCCACCGACCACGCCTCCCTCCATGGCAGATCGGTCCTCCACTGCCGTGGCCTCCCCTTCCTTTTCTAACCCAACTCCCTCTTCCACCATCTTCTTTTTCAGCCTTCCCTTTGCTTCCCCTTTGTCATGAGAGACCACCGCCAACCTCCATCATCATCAACTACCACAAGCTCCGTGACATCATCATCATCATCGTTAACACCAACATCAACCACCTCATCCTCCGCCAGAACCTCGCCTCAGCCTTCCCTTTTGCCGCAGAATGATTGCGAGTGGCAGATCTGTCTCCCCCATGAGCACCGCAACTCTCCCTTCCTCATGCGCCTGTCTCATCTCCGTACGGTGTTCTCCTTCCACTCGCCACGCGCCGTCGGCGCGATCTTCCTCTTCCTCACATGCGTCGTGAACCCTTCCTCTTCCGGTGTTCTCCTCCGCAAAGCCACCATCTGTCAACCGCATCCCACTACCTTCGTGAAGCCCCTCCACCACAGGTCCACCCAGCCCGCCGCCTCGCGGTGCGTGATCTCTGCTCCCATACGCCGTGGATCAGCCGCACTTACCCTTCTCTCCTGGTCACCCCGGTTTCTCGGCCCCTTTGCCATGTTCCTTTACTCTGTGGCTCTCATTCCTCCCCTCTCTTTCCCTTGTCCAGCACCCTCTCTCTCTTTCTCAGACTTTCTCTCTCTGTTGTTCTCCTTACCTCTCGTGTGTGAAACAAAAGAGAGGAACCGTGTGTGATTGTATGTGTGTGTAGGAAAAGAGGTTTTTGTGCGTGTGGTTGAATTTGAGTAAGTTGGTGAGAACGAGAAAGTGTTTTGTTTCGTGAGAAGTGGTCAGTGAGTATGTGTACATGAGAGAGGAAGAATCGTGTGTTAGAGTGTGGGGATTAGCAGACCTTTTTTTTTTTTACAAATGTTTTGATATTTTAGGTTTTTTTTATTTAAATCTTTGGAGTTATTTATTTTAAATTTGGGTCTACATGTTGTAAGTGTTTGTTTTATTTTTAATACTTATGCTTATTTGTTTGGGTTTGATTTAGTTTAGATTTAAATATAAAAAAAAGTTTTATTCACTTTGATTCAAAAATAAATACTTGATCATTTTGATTTAATTTGTAATATATTTTGTTTTACTATATTATTATTTGAGTAGAATTAAGTAAATTAATTGTAAAAAAAAGTGATTTAATTATTTCTTTGATTTTGGATGAATTTAGTGTTGGTGTTTCTATTAATTGAAAAGGACTAAAAAAAGAAAAAATAGTAATTAGGACCATTGTTTTTTTAGTTTAATTACTTTATATGTTTTGTTAAATTGTATGTTTATGTTTATGCTTATGAATTAATTTTATTTTTATGTTTTGATTAAATTAATTGCTTAATTGTGTTTATTTTACTTTTTAGGTTTAAATACTTTTTGTTTATATATTTTGATTAAATTAATTGCATAATTGTAATAATTTTGCAATTTTAGTATAATTATTTCACCTGTTTTGTGTATTTGTGTATGAATTTTTGTAGTTTAATTATTTTATATATTTATGTGTTTTGGTTAAGTTAATTGCGTAATTGTGAATTATTTTTTTATTTTTGTTATGTGTTTTACTCAAATTAATTGTTTTTTTAGTTTTATTATTTTATATATTTAGGTGTTTTGCTTGAATTAATTATATATTTGTATTTATGAACTTTTTTATATATTTATGTGTTTTATTTGAATTGGTTGTGTATTTGTGTTTATGGATTATTTGTTTTTTTAGTGTAATTATTTTTGCTTTATGTGTTTTTCTTAAATCTATTGTGTAAGTTTACTTTGTTTAATTTAATTATTTTATATATTTATGTGTTTTGCTTAATTTATTTATGTTTGTATTTATGATTTGTTTTTTAGTTTATTTGTTTTATGTTTATGTTTTTCTTTAGTTTAATTATTTTATATGTTTATATGCTTTATTTAAGGTAATTGTGTTTGTGTTTATGAATAAATTTTGCTTTTTTTTAGTTTAATTATTTTTCTCAAATTAATTGTGTATATATATTTATGAATTAGCTTAGTTAGTTCCTTTTAAAATTAGAGTTTTGTCTAAAAAATAAAAAAAAATATGTTTTTTTTAATAAGTAGTTTTTTTAAAAAAAATTCATATTTGTGCAATGTTCAGTAATGGTGGTTGAATAGCAAATGTTATCTTCACTATTATTGAATCATAAGGATTCATTGAGTAGCCTAGTGCTAACTTAAATTCTATGCACCAATATTTATTTATTTTTTTTTTTTTAAAAAAAAATTTACATTTTGTGCGATGCTCAATAATGGTGATTGAATGACAAATGTTATCTTCACTATTGTTGAGTCATAAGAGTTTATTGAGTGACCTAATGCCAACTTGAATTCTGTGTACAAATGGTTTTTTATTAATTTAATAATTAAATATCTTTCTTTGTCAGAATTAAAATTAATTAATAGTTTTTTTCTTTAATTCATCTTTTGATTAAAATCTGTCAATCCACAAATATTTTCTACAGAATTACGTGATTTTGAGTTCCCCATTGCACCAGGGGATACATAGGAGCAGGAGATCCTATCAAGCTAAAAATTAATTCTTTATAATTTACTTGCTTAGTTGTAAAAATATTACGGGTGTATTAGGGGTGCGTAGGATTAAGTTCTTATCCTTCCCTATGCATAACCGACTCCCGAACTCAAATCTAGTTTCAAAGACTATTTTCTTCAAAATAAATGGGTTTTTCCATGTTTTCCCAAATTCTAATAAACTTGGTGGCGACTCCCATATTTTCAAATAAATTCTCTTTTTTCGCCGTCCCCGTCGCGATCCCGGTTGCGACAATATATAAGATTAGTTAATTCATTTTAGTTTAATTTACTCATGGTTGAATCATAAAGTTATCTTGTCCCTAGTTGCAGGAAGCTGACAAAAAGTTACCTAAGTTACTAGATTGTGTTTCATTTCTAACTCATTTAGTTGTTTTTGGAATTCTTGGGATAATATGCTAACCTCCCAAATTTTATTTATTTATTTATTTTTCCTATTTTCACTAATTGGTATAGGTTATGCTTGAAAAACTGTCAAATGCTAGAACTATGTTTGATAAATTAACTTAATTATTTCATTTAACATTGGTAAGAGACATTCTTACATTTAGATCTATTAATTTCATTTAACATACAATCACTTATACATGAGTCATATCCACTTGTATGTGATTGTGTCTGAATTTGAGCTAGTAAATTTGTGTTCATCCAAAAAAACAATCCAAAAAGTTAAGGGCCTGTTTGGTTTGAGTTTCCAGTTTTCAATTTTCATTTTCTGTTTTTCAGATTTTGTAAAGGAAATACTGAAAATTTTAAAAATTATAAATTCCAGTTTTTAGTTTTCATTTCCAATTTTCAGTATTTCCTTAATAATAATTACTCTATTGTGTGTATTGCTTTGTTCCAATATCTTGAGTACTAACTAAGTAGGTGAACTATATGTTCAATGATGTGCAGAAATACATCTCCTACATTTAATCTATTACTTTTTCCAATTCTTAGCACTCCATTCTCTTCCCACATTCTCTCATCTCTTCTTTATTTTCTTTCTTCACTACTTTTCTATTGCCGATGTGATGACGGTCAAATCCCCGCCGTTCATTAACACCACCATGACCGTGACTAGCGACTTCTCCTCCACAGCTACAAACCAGATTCGGTTCTTGACCCCATTCTCCATCAACTTTGCTAGATATTCTCTTCCTATTCTCTATCCTTGACCATATAATCATTTACTAAACTTAAGTTGCCAGTACATAGTTCTGCCAAGATGCATCCACGTGACCAGATATCAATCTTCTTGTCATATGAAAGCCCCAAAATAACCTCAGGAGCACAATAGGACCTAGACTGAACATACAAGCAAAGGTGATTCGTCTCAAAGTAATTACTTCCAAGATCAATGACCTTCACCTCACATCTGTAATAAATTTTAACCAAAATGTTCTCTGGCTTTAAGATCACAGTGTATTAGTCCAAGTCTATGCAAAAACTGAAGTGCTTCCAAATAGTGAATGATAATTGACTACACACATAAATTTGAGAGTTTATAATGAAAGTGGTAGAATACTTGGCAAGATGAAAATTTAGGATCACCAAGGAAATAAGCCATAAACTTGCAATCTAGGTATTGTGAAGTACACTTCACCCGCTGATACTCTATTAAATTTATGAAACTTGTATAAGTTGGCTTTAAGTAGTTTGCATACTATCAACAAATGTTCTTGCAGAACAATAAGGGAATGAGATGACAAGAAAAAAGTCAGTCAGATGACTAGTAGTTAAAAAATATTTCTTCCCAATTCCCATCACACTGACTCTAGCTAAGAAGGTTAATTCATTAGTCCCCACAATGCAATTCAATTCATTTTAAAAATCGACACTAGTGCTAACATTTTATACCAGATCCTTGAATACATTGAAATGCCAAAGATCCAACACTAAATTCAGAGTCATTTTAGTCAAAATTAGCATAAACTGAGGAATCTGATGTTGTGCTAGCAAATTTTAAATATATAAAGGCAGCAAAACGGGAATACCAACATAACCTACATATTTAGTGACCAGAATGTATATGAAAGTCAAGGTATATATAGTCATCTATATATACTTATTAAAAGTGATTCTCTACAAATAATAAAACTAGTAATCAAGTTAATGCCAAGATTGCCTAGGAAAGCTAAGCAAAGCTATATATGAACCACATACTCGAAGCAGTAATATGTATACGTCCAGGAAAGGAGCAAAAAATTAAGCAGCTTCCCTATGTATAGTATAAATCTAGTTGTATAGACCTGTATATAAAATCATGAATTGCTCGTCAGCTAGTCAGGGTAAAATGAAGTAAAAATAAGTTTATTGCATATCAAGACAAAAATACTATATAACCAACATAGTAACAAAAATTACAATGATTTTATTACCTCAAGAAAGAAAACACTCAAAAAGAGAATGAAGTACAACTGTTCTCCTGTTCTAATCATGACCCTGAGTACAACAAACAAAGTAGCTGAATCTTTTAAGATGGATGAACCCAACAAGAATTAGTGGCAATTCAAAAAATAGAAAGAAAAATATAGCAGCATGAAGTAACTATTGATTTGATCTTTACCCTCCCAGGCCAGATGGTCTCTTTGTACAAATATTTCGCATAATTGTTGACTTCCTTTGGCTTGAGTCTTTCTCTGCTATAAACTTAGATCATCCTATTGCAGCATACCCAAACTTGGCAATGTCATTGTACCTCAAATCATTTTGTTAGCAATTCTCATTTAGAAAACAAAAAGTGAAACAACAAACTTGTCTATAGAAAACAAAAAGTGAAATAACAAACTTGTCTATCTCCTCTATACTTATTAGTTTATTGGCTATGGAAATCCTAAATTGAGAACACTTTGCTTGTTCTTGCTTTAATGGGAACAAGACAATTGACTGAAGCACCTTCCTATGGAAACAAATACTATGGCATTATCAATAAGCTTGACACCTATGGTAGAGTCATAATCCTAGAGTTTCCAACAACAATCTCAGTCCAGCATTATTATAGGATAGAATAAGGAAGCAGTCCATATAATTATTTGGGGTAGGAATACTTAATACGGGCATAGCATCCGAGGGCTATACCATGCCTAGTTTTTAGGGGCATTGTGATATTTTAGAGAATATCTTATCCTCCTAAAGCAGCATTTCTTATTTTACCAGGTTTAAGAAGTTTCATTCCTTAGTAAAGATGACATATACAAATACAAAATAGGCTGACGATTAGAATAACAATAAAGGGTGGCCCAATTCAACAGGACAATGAATACAAGGGGAAAAAGATTTTAAAAGAATTTTAGCAGATGTTTCTTAGAATTATGCTTAGCACATATAATGGGTAAAATCAAAATACCTACAAAGAACAATCAGAATGACATCAAAGATTAAATATTGGAAAAAAATTCAACTTCAAAGCCGTTTTCTCATGCAATCTATGGTATAGAAAGACATCTAAAGTGCATTTTATCAATAAAACTATGCCACGCTAGAAATGGTGGCGGAGAGACCACCCACACCAGAGAGAGAGAAGAGAAGAGAGGGACTAAAATGGAAAGCTTCCTCCGCCGTGCGATAGCATGGTTCCACTGGCGATGTGGCTAGTGGTCTGCGGCTAAGAAAAAGAGAGAGAGAGGAGCGAAGAGAAAGAATGGAGGGTGGCACAGCCTTGGGCTTTCGCTAGATCTGGCGGCGACACGGCCTTGGGCTTCCTTTACAACCGACAGTGGCACGACGAAGTATGGAGTTGTGGTTCGACGTTCACAGCCGCGTAGGATGTTCGGTGGGGGTGTGTTTGGAGGGGTTGGGAGCATTGTTATCGAGAGGCAGTGACATTAAGGTGGCATGACAGTAGCGTCAGGCTGGGCCATAGTGTGCTTCTGGTGGATGGGGATGGTTCGTGAAATAAGGAGAGAGAGAGAGAGACGCGCACACACACAGAGAGAAAGAGAGAGAGACCAAAAGAGAGAGAAAGTCAAGAAGATAATAAGAGGGGGGAAAAGCAAGCTATCCTCATCACCACATATATTACCGGAAAATTTTTAAATTTCTGATGGAAAAAATCCACTGGTAATTCCAAGATGCGCACTTCCTCAATTTTTTCCCTTACAGTTACCATCGGAAAAATCCATTGGTAATTTTTTTTTTTTAAAATGATGCAGCAATGTTATACTATACATTCATTCATCTTTTTATTCGTGAAAAACAAATATCACATCATTTCTTCTTTACATCTTATTCATCTTTAAAGAAATATATGAATTTTGAGTTATGACTAATCCATAGCATTCATAGCTAATTATCATGAACGGTCTTTCTTGAGGGGTTAATACACGAAAAATTATAGAAGATTTCTGAAAACCGTAGGAAAATATGGAATACTATGGAACAGTGTAGATAGCTCTAAAGAATTCTAAATACTTCTGGAACCATGTAGGATCATGTAGAAACATGTAGAGACATGTTGAAAATTCTAGATGTATGTAAATATGTGTGGACTATAGGAAGGTTCTGGATATAAAATCCAGACCGTCCATTAGAATCAATCTCCACTATCTATTGTAGAGGTGGAAGGCTATATATAAGGGTGGCCATTCTTGGCCAAACCATCCAAGTCATTTGTAAGCTTTCCATTGTGTAATACAGAGAGTTCTTTCTACCAAAGTTCTCTTATTCTATTATGCTCTTACCTTCCGTTGTTTGTCATTTTGAGTAAGGCTGACCTGGTGCATAACTCAAGAGGTTGAGTAACTCCAAATGTCGGCATGGTTGCATTGGAGTGTGTCCAAGGCCATGACATGATACTTCTTTAGCTTGGCTAAAGTGTACTTTTGGCAACCCTATTTTACAATAGGAACTCATAGTATCGCTGAGACAGTTAGTGCCAATTATATCCACTTATTATTGGCATGTACCTTATAGCTATTATTCTGACGATTTTGGTTTCCAAGTGGTCTTTAATTTTTTATTTTTTCTTGTCCTTTTTAAAAAAAATATAGATTATAGTTTTTTTCCTTTTTCAATAAAGCCATATAAAATTATTGGTATAAACTATTTTAAGTTACCCATAGGTTGGTCATGTAGATATAACATAATTAGTAGACATTCTTCTTAATGCTCTTTCTGAGTGCCTTATAGGTGTTAACTTTAACCAGTTGAGTTTGAAGTCACTGGAAATTTCTATGTGGATGTGCATTTGATGTATTGTGCTTTACAAGTCTGATTTTTGGTTAGTTGATGACTGTGATTATCACAGCTTTAAACAACTCTATAGGTTGAATTTAACTCTTTTAATTATTTATGAAGTTATTATTATTGCACCTTAAATCAAATCTGCACCGACAAAGTAGTATAAGGTTGGAATAAGGAAATCAATTTTTTTAAAACTAAACATACATGTATCTATTCAATTTTTATAATTTTACTAATTATTATATTTTTGCTATGTATTTGAAACAAAATATATTGCAATAATATTTAGGAATATCTTTTCTTATCCCCTTGCATAAGTGTACTTGATTTTGTTTCAAAATTATAGCAAAGACACCATATAAATCAAACCCCATGGTAAGACTTTTATTGATCAATGAAAGTTTAATTATCTTTTGGCAAAAAAAAGAAAAGAAAAGGGGGAGATAACAAAACTTCTTTAAACGTGAGCGACCATCATTCCTCATTCTTTTTATTATTGTGTTTTCTTTTATAGTTCATAAGAGGGGTTATGGCCTTGAAACTGTCATTTATGGGCTCAAGGATTTAGTTTTGATTGCATTGTTATCCATGACTAGATTTCTCTGTTTCTAAACATCAAACCAACCTCCCCTTCTTTTTCCTTTGAATAAACTTCATTCTTTTTGTGTACTATTTTTCATCTATTAGTTTAAGCAAATAGGAGGATCAGAGGATATGAAGAGGTCATTCAAATTTGGAACATTAAGTTAGGGTAGGAAGCTATAAAGTGTTGAAGCTGTCCTCCATGGGGTGGTAGGGAAACCCACTGAGTGTAAACACTAAAAGAATATATCCAAATAAGCAAAATTAACAAAATATTTGACGCATTCCACATATACTATCCATTTGAAAGTATTGCTTTATTGGTTTCCTTCATACTCCCGATGCCTATCGGATGTTGTTAAATGTTGGGCTGAAAGGTAACATAACCTTGAATGAGTCATGTAGGCATATAATGCATGTTTAATATGCTTCATAGATGTACCTAGGTGCTAGAAGAATTTTCAAGACTGTAAACTTGATAATAAATGCATATATAGTGGCCCTAAATAAGTTATGTGACATGCAGCTTACTAAAAACAAATGCTTTCGGTACTTTATCATGTGCCAATTGGGAAATAGCCAACAGAAACCTTTGTAAAATTCCTTTTTATTCATTCCATGGTCTATTATGCTTCTTGTAGAGTTATGTTTAACTGCCCAATTTTTCCCCTCGATGCAGTTTGTTCCTTATATAGATATGCAGTGATATCACAACTGAGTTGATCTTGCACAAAAGGCTTTTGTTATTCTTCATATGACGTATCTTCACTCCCTCAAACTTTTATATTCATTAATGGATAGTTGTTGTTGTTGTTGCACAGCACTAATAGTGGTATGCTGTATAAAAATAGTTTATTCGTCAATGATATGCTAGCCTACAATTTTACGTCATACTCTAGATCCTGAAGTCCATTTACCATAGAAATTGGTTTGGTCCTATATGATTTGTTTAGACTCTAAAATGTTGTCTATATTGTTCTATTAGATTTTGAATCTATTTAAAGTCTTAAGACCATTTCTTCATGATATTTTCCCCTCCAAACCAAATTTGATAAGTATGCAACCAGGCTAATACACAAATTACATGACACCTCTCTCTCTGAATTATTTTATCTATAATGATCTGAAACAAGACTTACATTACCTCCTAAGTTGCAATGCAAGGCTAGGTTGTTAACTAGAAAGTTGGAGTGTGAACATACATCATTACTCTAAATTTCTATATTGATGTGAGCATATTAAGATACTTTGATGTTAGCATATCATTACTCTAAATTTCTATAATATTTCAGCCCGGTGCACGTGTATATCAATAGTCAATGTACTTAAGGTAATATAAGGTATACGTGCAAACCATTTTTATATGAGAACGGGATAGAAAACATTTTTCAATATAAAAAAATAGTAAGCAGGTGGTGGTAAATGTAGTCTGCAAATTTTTATTGATTTATGTAATTGTTGTCCAAGACATCATTTTCTAGGCCTGATATATAATTGCTTCTTCATCTCCGTCATATTGACTTACAGTTCACATAGGTATGTAAACATATGTGACATATTATTCTTTGTTTATTTGTTGGAAGCTTCAATATTGGCTTCCTTTCTTGTTTTAAAAACTACAACTAAGTTGGTAGCATGGCTTATTTAATTTGCGCACATGTCCATGCTTGCTTTCTAACTCAAGGTGAAGCAGTTCAGAATCAAGTCTCTATTTCATTAAGTAGATGTTTGGTACTTTGGATTCATCCTAGGAGAAATGAAAAGCAAGAAAACCAATAAGAAAAGGAACATTTTATATCACACTGATCTTTAAGTTCTTTTTGCATATCTTCTAATGTGTTTGTAGTTATTTCAAAAGGAAGCAAGTTCTGGGGATTTTGAGGGATTGATGATGGAGCGCATGCCCAGTTGGGCTTTTGCAGTAAGTAGACTTTTAGTGTGCCAAAAGTTAGATGCTGATGATGCTGGAAGTGAGAGTGTCTCAGAGGTTGGAGACATGGGAATTGAGTTATTCACGCTAGAAGGCATACTGACAGCAATGGCATCTGCTTGTTCCTCAATGGCACACCAGAAGATGGACGCTTTTCCATTTCAGAGGACTATGAGATGCACTAATTTCTAGAAATATTGAATTATATTGTTTTAGCAAATCCATCATCAGCACAACACTCCACCCTTGTCTCTATGAATGGAAAGATTGGTTTTAAAGATATAAAACAAGTGGGTTCATTAACAATATTTATTTCGGGGTTTATTGTTTTTATATATGTTTGCTAATGTATATATAAGATTAGTTAATTTATTTTAGTTTAATTTACTCATGGTTGAATCATAAAGTTATCTTGTCCCTAGTTGCAGGAAGCTGACAAAAAGTTACCTAAGTTACTAGATTGCGTTTCATTTCTAACTCATTTAGTTGTTTTTGGAATTCTTGGGATAATATGCTAACCTCCCAACTTTTATTTATTTATTTTTCCTATTGTCACTAATTGGTATAGGTTATGCTTGAAAAACTGTCAAATGCTAGAACTATGTTTGATAAATTAACTTAATTATTTCATTTAACATTGGTAAGAGACATTCTTACATTTAGATCTATTAATTTCATTTAACATACAATCACTTATACATGAGTCATATCCACTTGTATGTGATTGTGTCTGAATTTGAGCTAGTAAATTTGTGTTCATCCAAAAAAACAATCCAAAAAGTTAAGGGCCTGTTTGGTTTGAGTTTCCAGTTTTCAATTTTCATTTTCTGTTTTTCAGATTTTGTAAAGGAAATACTGAAAATTTTAAAAATTACAAATTCCAGTTTTTAGTTTTCATTTCCAATTTTCAGTATTTCCTTAATAATAATTACTCTATTGTGTGTATTGCTTTGTTCCAATATCTTGAGTACTAACTAAGTAGGTGAACTATATGTTCAATGATGTGCAGAAATACATCTCCTACATTTAATCTATTACTTTTTCCAATTCTTAACTGTAGAACTTCTCCATGCGTGAGAACTGAAAGGTCATTTACAGTTGGTTATTTTGATTTTCCATACAGCCTTAGCATGTAATGTGTAGAGGATTACAACAATAGCACATTAATTAGATGATACACAACAGTTTCTAATAAAAATGAATGCAGTATTAGTTATTCATGGTATAATATTTTGTTTAGCAATAGAACAATTGTGAACTGAAAGGTCTCATTAGAAGAAGAGACTATTTGTTTATTGCTCTTGCATCTCGGTACTTTATCTTCTTACAGAAACACTATTTTGATACCTGGGGTTGGGTGTCTATAAACAGCCACCGTATCTCCTCATAGCAGGTGCACACATGGAGAAATTAAAAAGAACACACCATAGTGCAACCCAAAACTTCATTTTCACTTCACTCTACTCCCTTCCCTCATACACAGCACCCTTTCCTTCCTCTTCACTTTACTCCCACACACAGTACCCTATGTTTCCTTCCATCCTCTATTTCTGTGTAGCTCACTCTCCCTCACAACATGGCCGTAGCCATAAGTTCCTCCACAATCACTCACTCTTGGTGCCTATTACTGTTGAATCCCTCTACCGAGTTATGTTTTGTTGGCACCCCATTTTGTGCTGTCATCGGTGGTCTTCGGTAGTTTCCTGTTTGTCATGTTCTGTGTTGTTCTTCTCAAATTGTTTGTGACTTCTTTTCTTTGTGAGTAATTGTGTTCTAACATCTCTGTTTTATTTTTTGTCAGACTATGTGGTTCATTTTGTTTGGGTTTTCATCTCGCAATTATTTTTCACTTTCTATTCCTATCTTAGTTTTCTCTTTTCATTTCCAATTTTTAGTATTTCCTTAATAATAATTACTCCATTGTATGTATTGCTTTGTTCCAATATGTTGAGTACTAACTAAGTAAGTGGGTGAACTATATGTTCAATGATGTGTAGAAATACATCTCGTGCAATTTAATCTTCTGCATTTTCAAATTCTTAACTATAGAACTTCTCCATGCGTGAGGACTGAAAGGTCATTTACAGTTGGTTATTTTGATTTTCCATACAGCCTTAGTGTGTAGTGTGTAAAGGATTACAAAAACAGCGCATTAATTAGATGATACACAAAAGTTTCCAAATAAAAATGAATGCAGTATTGGTTATTCTTGGTATAATATTTTGTTTAGTAATATAATAATTGTGAAATTGAAGGGTCTCATTAGAAGATGAGACTATTTGTTTATTGCTTCTGCATCTTGATACTTTATATTTTTACAAAAACACTATTTTGACACTCAGTTTGGGTGTCTATACACAACCATCGTCTTTCCTCAAAGCGGGTGCACACAGGGAGAAATTAAAAAGAGCACGCCATAGTGTAGCCCAAAACTTCATTCTCACTTCACTCTACTCCCTTCCCTTGCACACAACTATAGGATAAATTTTTGTCATATAAATTCAAGACACCATTATCAAATTAGGATAAAAGACGTACCTAAATTGGCCATGAGAGACTGATGATTTAGACGATGAGTGTTCCTCTTGCCAGACCTTTCTCCTTATCCACTCTTTCTCTAGGCGACGGTTGTCAATGGGGCAAGCCAGAAATGCATATCACAGTGACTAGTAGGGAGGGAACCTAGCCTTGTATTTACAACCTCAACAGGCTCTTCCATCAAGAGTAACTGTCAGGAAAACCCTTATGGGCTTAAGATAATAGACCTACACTATGCCGCCTAACCATACCAACTTTTAGTAATAGGTATGCACAGCCCACAACATGGATTAATTATAATTATTGGGCTTATCGTGCTTGTCTACAATTAAGATCATATCATCAACCCAATTTTCACAAAATAAAATCCATAATTAATTGTAGCCCACATAAGAAAATTTCAACAACAGCACCCTTTCCCTCCTCTTCACTTTACTCCCACACATAGCACCCTCTATTTCCTTCCATCTTCTGTTTCCGTGTAGATCACTCTTCCTCACAAAAATGCAGTAGCCATAAGTTCCCTCACAATCACTCATTCTCAATGCCTATCTTGTCGAACCCCTTTGTCAAGTTGTGCTTTGTTGGCGCCCAATTTTGTGTTGTCATCGGTGGTCTTTGGCAGTTTCGTGTATGCCGTGTTTCGTGTTGTTCTTCTCAGATTGTGTGTGGGTTCTTTTCTTGGTGAGTGATTGTGTTCTAACATCTCTATTTTATGTTTTGCCAGATTGAGTGGTTCATTTTGTTTAAGTTTTCATCTTGCAATTATTTTTTTTGCTTTTTGTTCGCTATTCTGGATTCTTTGTTAACATTGTGTTGGTCTTGGTTCTAAGTGTGCTTGTCCTATGCGATTGATATATTTTTATCAATAATGCTCTAGCTTGATTTGAAGGTAATTATCCTTCACTTAATGCTCTGCCAATGTTGATTCTGGAAGATAACTTTAGTATTGTTTGGGGGCAGCTATTGTTTCTGAAAGATTTTTGGGCAATTTGATATGCCATGTAATTTGAGTGTAGGATTTATTATCAAGTTTTGTTTGTGTTAGGGTTTTTTTAGCTATTGTTTAGGAGTTATGTTTTACAATGTGGCTAAAGAGCATTTGAGGCAAGTTTTTACGGAGGCAAGGGATAACTAGTACCTCATATGCCACCACCAGGTGCAACTTTATATGATGAAGTTCTCTCATATCTTCAATTGGAAAAAATAAAATTTTACTTTTTCTGGGTCTCTCAAAAAGGGGTTATCTTCATCTTAACCTTAATGTCACTATATATAGTTGCTAGCTATACAAATGGGATGAAGTGTCATTTCTTGATACTTCAAGAGAAGTAAGTGTATTTTACCCTTTTTAAAAATATTGCATGAGATACTTATTTTATAATTGGGCTGAACTTTGAGCTTTTTCTGTGACTTATTTTTTATCTTGGTCAAAACTACATAGCTCCAAAAGAAAGAAAGCTCAACATGCCAGCAAGCAAACACAAACAAACATCAATAATGGCTTGTTTGGAGAGCGAAATCCAATCACAAACATTGGAAATCTAACACACCAATCAAAGTTTAGCTTTCCTCTAATAGCTAACGTAGCATTTGAGTCTCTGTACGCCCACATGAATCTAAGGAGAATTAGTCATTTCCCAATATTAGGATATATTTTCTACTACCATAACAGCAGGCTCCACAAGCTTAGATCCCGATTCTAATCTAATTTTTTTTTTTTTTTGGATTTTGGTGTTGGAGGGTGGTTTGGAGTATTCTAGCCTAGTTGCGAAGGCCAAAAGGGCATCGAACTAACTTATGTGTGTCAGGGCGAATCTTATATAATTGGAGATAATTATCAATTTATCATGCCTAGTTTAAATACATAACCCTGACCAAAAATAAAAAATAAAAAATTGTTTGATTAAATACGTAATCTTTGATAAGATGATAAGTGTACTGATTAAATATGTAATTTTTTTTATTTTAATGTCAAAACAATATTATAAAAACTAAATTGATGTGCTAATTTTTGTGACTAAATTGATATTACAAAAGTTTGTTGAACATAGAATTGATAATTACCTACAATATTTTTCAAAGGAGTTAAGGACTATTTTAGCCCTTGATTTTACACTCGTGCATCATTTCAGTCGTTAACTTTTAAAATAAGCAAATTTACTCCCTAAAATTGCAAACCGTGAGTCATTTTAGTTCCTTAACTCATTTTTATTTAACATTCTATCAATTAAATGATGATAGGTAATCTTAAATGATACCTTGACATACCTTGTGTCATCTAAAGTATAATGGAATTTAAAATAACTAATTTTGGTATATAAAATTACACAAAATGAGTCATTTAAATTCCATTTCAAATCATTAAATGGCAATGTTAGATATCAAAATGAGTTATTTTAAACATTACTCTACTTTAAAAGGAAAATGAAATATCAACGTATCACTTAAGGTTACCTATAATAATTTAATTGATGAAATGTTAAATAAAAGTGAATTGAGGGAGTAACATGACTCATATTTTGTAATGTCATGGATTAATTTGACTAATTTTGAAAGTCAACGACTAAAATGACTTACAAATATAAAGTAAGGGATAAAAATGAGCATTAACTTTTTTTTACTCATTTCCATTTTTTTTATTGACATATAATTCAGGTTCAACTTGCAGATATTTTCCTTAGATCTTCAAACTCAATATTTGGCAGACTGGTACTACAATAAAGAAAAGGGCAATATAATAAACCTGTTTTTGCCTAGCATAAAAGTTCCTTGCAACTGATCTTTTGCGTGAATGCATGTTGTCATGGACAGATAGACTCATTAAACTCTGCGTTGTTTCCTTTTTTAATTATTATTAGTTCAATTCTCTATGTTGTGTGATTTGTGAAATTGCACAGCCACATATGCCATCGTACGGGCCTCAAAACATACATGCATCATTAAAAAAAGACGACGATGAGAAATGTTGACCTAAATTAGGAATTAGACTCTTAATGTTAGTTTGCCAAGAAAAAGATTCTTAATTTCGTTAATGTATAGAGGTAGAACACTACGTACGTACTTTCCTTTAGTTTTGATGTTTTATTTTGTGAAAAGAACCCCAAGGTGAGTTTTTTCTTTCTTTTTTATATCTTTCTTGGCATTCTTGCTTGAATTTGAGATTTTTTTCTTTACGTTCTCGGTGGAAGTTTATTTTTCCCTTCTGTGGAACAAAAAAGGAATTTGAAGACGTTTTTCAAATTTTATCTTTAGGTTGGTTATCAATATAACTTAAATTTAAATTTATTATCATGTTAAAAATGTAAATCTATTAAGAGCTATTTATTTATTATTATCAAATATAATTCTCAGATTATGTTATTAATAATTGATTTTATACTTATTTATTTATTGATAATAATTTTTCAACATATACGATTGATACGTCATTTTAAAAATTATATTTTATACCATTAAATAAAATATAATATCAAAATGATGGTCAGACTGTAAAGCAAATTATACTAGATTGTGACATTTTGTTATCTCTATACTAAGGTGGTGGGTGTTTTGTACCTATATGCCATGCATCGCCTTCCTTTTGTTAAGCTTCGTTTAAGTTTGGCACTAACTTTTTCATTAATTCTATTTTTTCTCTACCTTGAAGCCAAACATATCCCACTCGATGTGAAGACGTTTTGGTCAATAGTTTGAAAGGTCAAAGACAACATTGATAATATTTAAAAAAAAGAGAGAACCCATAGAAATTAAAATAACAAAGAATAAATAAAATTTAAAAAGTTTAATTTTTTTTTCTTTTGGTACAAGAAAGGTCGAAGCCTGATAGGAAAATAGAAAACTAAAGAGTTAGACTAGTAGTTTGGGGGAAATAAATCCTATAAGCATAATTGAAAACATATTTAGAAAGAAGGGGTTGTGTAAAATTTATACTAGTGGGACTACCGTTGAGCATCGGTCTATAAATAACTCAAAAGTATTTATATATGAAGGGTAAACAATATAGGTGGAAAAGGAAGAAGAATAGCATACAAAACGAAAGGGGAAAAAACAACCTTTGGACAAGAATGAGAAAAATAAGAGCATAAAGTTGCCTCGTATTTAGTAGGTGTTTCAAATCTAAAACCACGTGTTTGTCATGTGCCACTAGCATAGATAATGTGTGTAAGTGGTCAAGATAAGTGTCTATTATGTCATTAAATAAATAAAGAAAAGTGAGTGTAATTTTCAAATCTAAAAGAATGAGTATAGTTTTAATAAATTTTGAGGGTGGCTGCTGTAAATTCGCTAAACAAAAAAGCTGAAGTGGCTTAGATGATTATTCAGGGCTTCGATGATTGACCTATGATATATTTTCCATGAAATATTTTTCCCGAGTTTTCTTTTTTGGCTGAAAAAATGAAAACATCTACAGCCAATCTCTACCCTTCAAAAGAAGAACGTGGAGAGAGCCTTCTTGAAATCAAAGGCTGAAGTCGAAGTGGCCAATGGCAAAACGGCAATACGTCGTCGTATTGGAGGCGACGATATCATGGTGTCAATCACAGGTGTGGGCGTGAAAGAGAGGCGGCAGAAAGCGAGATAATAACTTGTCTTGATTTAGTTCCCTGATTGGAACACGAGGTCATACTCTCTTCACTTCCACGTGTGTTGGGTCTCCTGTCGCGTGAAACAGAGGCGGAAAGCGCCTCTCTCCGATTGGTTCGACAACGCCCACAGCGACAAGTCTCCAACAATGAGGCTTCTCTGCAATTCCACCCACTTGTGTTGCCTCTTAGGTCTCTTATCTTCTTTTGCCTGCAACGAGCAAGACATTGGGAGAAGATGGTTGCGTGGGAGCTTGGTTAGAGGGTTCGAGGCTTGGGTTTGTTGATCACCACCTCCGACAACAAAGGGCACTTTCAGGCTTCTCTGCAATTCCACCCACTCTCTCTCTCTCTCTCTCTCGTTTGCCTCTCCAAGATCTCAAGAAAACGTAAGCCTCTCTCTCTCTGTCTTCGATTTACTTGGCATTTGGTTTGTGAAGATTAAATTCAAGAATTGTTTTCGTTCACAGTTGGACACGTTCATCCCGAACAGATCAGCGATGGTGGAGGCCCTCAAGAAAGAACACATTCCCCTATTCAAAAGATAAGCACACATTCCCCCCTCTCTCTCTCCTTCTTTCTTTATTTCGCTTCTTTATTTTAACAAGTATATATATATATAATAAAATCATCAAAACACTTGTGTTGTGCTTTCGTTGTGCTGTGCTATGCTGTGTTGAGCTTTCGTTGTGCTGTGCTGTGCTGTGCTGTGTTGTGTTGTGTTCTCTCTGTATGTTTTTTCTTTTCTTTCTTGATTCTTTGTTTGTTTTTCCTATTCTGTGCTTGTTTGTTTGTTTGCTCAATGGAAATTCGAACTGTACCTCTCTTGCCCTTCTTCTACGCAAGTGTGTGCAAGTGTATGGATTGGGAAGGAATCCAGTTCTTGATGTGGGGGTCGGGCTCACGGTCAAGAGTTGGCAGTCCTAGTGCAACAGCGGTTGATGTGGGGGTCGGGCTCACGGTCATCCGTTCGCGCCCCTGGTCTATGCACTTTCACATGCATGTCAAGAAGGGGAGGACATGGATCCTACAACCAAAGAGTATGGAACAGCGAAGGAATTGGGTTCTTGATGTGTGGATTGGGCGCACGTCAAGAGTCCAAGTCCGAGCGAGAGCTTTTGATGTGGGGGTTGGGCTCACTGTCATCAGTTCGAGTGCTCTTCAATGTTCCATACTCTTTGCTTCCAAGTATACATGTATTGGTAATGGTTCGTTTCCAAGTATGTGTTTTTCCTTTTTCTTTGTTTTTTTTTTGAACTTAATGTGGTACCTTGTAATGAAAAAGAATTCATTAACAATGTAAAGTATTAACAATTTAGAAAAAAAGAATTCATTAATCTATATAGACTATAAAGTGTTAACAATCTATAGACTACAAGATTGTAATGGTTGGCCATTCCCCTATTTTTCAGAGATTGAAGATTTGGCTCAAAATGAATCCAGAAAATTCAGGCTAGTACTTCCAGGACACCCTGATACCAACAAGGCTGTGGTAAATATTGAAGAAAATGCTCAAGGAAAATATAGCCTTTATGAACCAGGGTATACCAATTTATCCCTACCCTTTGTGCTGTCATTTAAACTTGCCAAGACATCTGAATCTTCCAGGGGCCCTCTTCTAAATGCCCTGGAGATAAATAAGTATCTGGAGAGGAGTGGTGGCTCTCCTGATGGTTAGTTGTACTCGTACCATATGATATGTTGTTTGGCAGTTTACAATCGTAGAGCAACTATTTAATATTAGCAACATAAACTGTCCTCATTTCTCAATTAAATCTTCTTCGGAGCATCATAGTTTATTTTTGGTTTGCAGTTGAAGCTGTATCTAGTGTAGTAGTGTACTTCTACACTACTCTTCTGCAGACTGGGCACAAGAAGGTGGTGACCCATGTCTACCTACTCCATGGTCATGGGTCTGCTGTAACTCAGATCCACAGCCAAGAATAGTTTCAATGTAAAGGTTTACTTCTCTTGAGGTTTTGATTTTGTCTATATGTGGATTCATTTTATATCACTAGGTCTTACCTGAGAACAACAACTACTAAGCCTTGCTCCATTTGATGCCATAGCTCTTTATCATAGATCATCTTTCTGTTTAAATCATTAATATTTAAATCTCTTTTAATTGATTCATCTCTAGTTTTTCTAGGCTTCCCTCTATCTCTAATTATACAACTATCCTCTATATGATCCACTCACTCCCCTAAAAGAGGAGAATAAAAGAAAGGTCAGTTAGTTTGATGTAAAGAATGTTTCAGTTACTGTATGAAAAGAAAATTCCAGTGATCTAATGACAATTACTTTGTGTTTCTGGTGTTGGCAGTTTTATGTCTAATAAAAATTTGTCAGGCAATATTCCTGTGGACATCACCAAATTGACTGGTCTTGTTGAAATGTAAGTTTTAGATTCGTTTTTTGACTGAAGCTACTGATGCCTCATGGTTTGTCTATCAAACTAATGTTGTGGTTAGTAGAGTAATTTTATTCACAGATGCAGATGGCTTGATGGAAATATGTTGAGTGGGTCAATACCAGATTTTACTGGATGCATCGACTTAAAGATCATGTAATTGCTGATAAGTTCTTCCCTTAATCACTCTGTTAGCTTTCAGCTAACTACAACCATTTTCTCTCGCAGTCATCTTGGGAACAACCAGTTAACAGGTCCGCTCCCAGCCTCTTTGGCAAACCTTCCAAATTTGAGGGAACTGTAAGATATCTGGAACTTACATATCAGTTTTCTTGTCAAATTGTAAATTGTTATATTTTTGATACTTCCAACTATGAACTTCGCAATAAAATATATTTCTCACTAGCATCATTCAGTTAATGTTTAACAATATTCACGTTGCTATGATTCATATTCATTTGACTTTGGTACTAATAGAAGCTAACAAAGATAAACAGAAGCAGGTATGTATGAATACTGTATATTAAACTGGAAAATGCAGAAAGAAGGAATAAGCAACAACCACAAAAGAGTAAGGCCTTGAGCATTAAAGCAGCTCACTCTCCCAATGCTTAGCTTAACAGAATTTTTACCCTCAATACATCACCGCTAGGAGAATTATACTCCTCTCTCCCTACAACCCATGTGTCCGCTACTTCTAGCCTATGACTTGAAACCGTTATGCCTTCATTCCCACAGAGGCCCCACAATAATTTTTCCCCACTAACAGAATTAGTTAGCCACCCCATTGCCTATACTACCCTTGTGCTTTCTCTTTTTGTAAACTATGATAGGATTCGCAAACTTTTCTTTGACAATACCCCCTTCTTGAACTTCCACCTTGTCCTCAAGGTGGAATTCAGGAAAGTTCAGCTTGGTATCTGCTGCTAACTCCCAGCTGCTTTCAAACTGGGGAAGGTCTTTCCAACTAATCAGCACCTCCATATCCCCTTGTTCATTTTCTTGGGTAGCCAAAACAGCTTCTGGCTGCACCTTCAGTTCCCACCCATCAGTTTGCCCTTGTGGCAAGGGTTGGCATTTTCCTTCCGATGCCAAACATTTCTTGAGTAGTGACACGTGAAAAACTGGATGCACCAGCGAATTGGAAGGAAGTAGTAACTTGTAGGCCACTTTCCCTATTTGTTCAATGATCTCAAATGGCCCATGGTATCGGGAACTTAATTTCTGGTTGATGCGGTTGGCTAAAGTCTTCATCCTATATGGTTGGATCTTCCGAAATACCTTTTCTTCTACTTCGAATTCCACTTCTCTTCTTTTCTAGTCAGCTTGGATCGTCGTCCTCTCTTGAGCTTTGTTCAAATACCATTTCAATTCTTCAATCATAGTGTTTCTTTCTGCCATTAATTGATTGACATTGTCCACTGTTGAGGGCGTAATATCCCCCTTAATGAGGGTAGGGGGTTCCCTCCCATACAGGACCTTAAATGGGGATGCGTGTGCAGCAGAATGATAGGTAGTATTAAACCAAAGTTCAGCCCAAGGTAGCCATTTACTCCACTGTCTTGGTCTGATTCCAGCAAAGCACCTTAGATAAGTCTCTAAACTTCTATTCACCACCTCCAGTTTGCCCATCCATTTGTGCATGATTTGCTGAACTGAATTTCAATTTCGTTACTGCCTGCTTAAAGAGCTCAGACCAGAAATTACTCATGAAAATATGATCACGGTCTGTAACAATGGAGGATGGAAAACCATGCAAACATACTACCTCTTTGATAAATAACTCAGCCACCATTTTGGCTGTATAAGGGTGATTTAGTCCCAAAAAATGGGCATATTTAGAGAGCCGATCGACCACTACTGAAATTGTATCCATCCCTTGGGCCTTAGGTAGTCCCCCTAATAAAATCCATTGAAATATCCTCCCACACATGTGAAGGAATTGGCAAAGGCTGCAAAAGACTTGCTGGGGATAATGTAAGATATTTATTCCTGCTGCAAGTCTCAAAGCTTTGGATATATCTTTGAATTGTTTGTTTCATCCCCTCCCACCAAACTAGTCTAGAAATCCTCTTATAAGTCCTGAAAAAACCTGAATGTCCTGTTAATACTAAATCATGAAATTCTTGCAATATTTGCTGAATTTTGGGAGAGCTTTCCAACTTACAATCCTTCCCTTGTAGTGCAGTCTTCCTTGCTTTAGTTTATAACCTGCTGGTCCCTCAATTCCTCCCAGCAACCTTTGGATGATCTTCCTCGGGTTCTCATCAGCCTGTACTTCTTCATCCAGTCCTTCCCATTCCTGGAAAGTTACTGAAGATATGGAATCTAAGTTGGTTCGCCTGGAGAGGGCATCTGCTGCATTATTCTCTTTTCCTTCTTTATATCTTATCTCAAAATCAAAACCCGACAGCTTAGTTATCCATTTTTGCTGACCTTCCCCCATCAATTGCTGATCCACTAGGTGTCTTAAACCCTTCTGGTCTGAGCGGATTATGAATTTTCTACCCAGCAGATAATGTCTCCATTTTTGAACTGCCATTACAATAGCCATAAGCTCCCTCTCATAAATCGACTTCTGCTGTGCTCTGTCTGATAATTTCTAGCTCATGTATGCCACTGGTTTCCCTTCCTGCATTAATACAGCCCCAATTCCCTTCCCCGATGCATCAGCTTCTATCATAAAGTCTTTTTCAAATTTGGGAACAGCCAAACCGGAAGAGTAGTCATAGCCTTCTTCAACTTTTCAAAGGCTGACTGAGCCTCCAGTCCCCAATGAAAACAATCCTTCTTGAGGAGTTGTGTCAAGGGCCAAGCAATCCTCTCATAACCCTTCACGAACCTACGGTAATAGCCTGTAATGCCTAAGAATCCTCCCAGCCCTTTCAAATTAGTGGGTATTGGCCATGCTATCATTGATTCAATCTTCTTCGGGTTTGCCTTCACCCCTTTTCTAGATATCAGATGACCCAGATATTCAATTTCTTTTCGACCAAATGAGCATTTCTTTTTATTGATAAAAAGACTATTTCTGCGCAACAACTCCAACGCCCTTTGTAAATGCTCCCAGTGCTCATCCTTAGACTTACTATAAATGAGGATGTCATCAAAGAATACAAGGGTGAATTGTCTTAGGAAGGGCTTCAAAACGGTGTTCATCGGTGCTTGGAACGTTGAAGGAGCATTAGTGAGCCTGAGTGGCATCATCAAAAATTCATAATGTCCTTCATGCGTTCTAAAGGCTGTCTTTTCCACGTCAGCTTCCTTCATCCTAATTTAGTGGTACCCTGACTTCAGGTCCAGTTTTGAGAGAATTCGAGCTCCCCCTAACTTATCCAGCAGCTCATCTATGACTGGAATTGGGAATTTATCTGGGATTGTCACCTTGTTCAAGGCCCTATAGTCTATGCAAAAATGCCATCCTCCATCCTTCTTCTTTACCAAAATTACTGGGCTAGAATATGGACTCATACTGGGTCTGATAATCCCCGAAAATAGCATTTCGCCCACAATTTTCTCAATTTCATTCTTTTGAAAATAAGGATACCTGTAAGGTCGTATGTTAGGTATATTGGCTCCTTCCTTCAGCGTGATGGAATGATCTTGAGACCTTGGGGGAGGTAATCCTTCAGGAAACTCGCAAATATCTTCATACTGGGACAACAAACTTTGAAGTTTATCAGACATCGTCTCTGTTTTAGGGGTAATGGGAATCCCTTGCTCCTTGCTTTCCACTGGAATACACGATGCCACCATATACTTTTCACCATCAGCTCTCCACTCCTTCAATGTAGTCTTCCAGGAAACCTAGGCTGTGCTCAAAGACGGTTCCCCATGGATGTGTTTCCATTCCTCCCCTTCTCTCCATTGAATGTATTGCTTCTGAAAATTAGCTCTGATGTCCCCTAAGCTAGCTATCTAGCTATAGCCCAAAACCATATTCACACTTCCAATTCAAGGACAAACAACGATTGAGAGATGTGATTATCTTGAATTTCTACTTTTAATTCCTCGCACAACCCCCACCTCGCTTGATGTCCCATGTGCCCACTTCCACGATGAAAGAAACATTTCTTCGTGGCAGTTGAAGGTGCTTTGCCAATGGTGCAGCCACAAAATTTGCATAAGCTATTGTGCCTATTAATATGACCACCTCGGTCTCCCCCACTTTCCCCCTTCTTTAAGCGACTTGTTAATTGTGATGAATTCCTGGAGACTAGTAAACGTTAAATGCAGGGATTTCATGGCTAATCCAGCTTCTTCCTCCTCGGGTTGGTCTCCCTCTTCTTCATGTGGTTCTTTTGCGTCAGAGTTCTCTATGAGCGCCATTTTGTAGTGTTTTAGCTTGCGCACATGCTCTCTGTCCCACCTTTCCCCGCACTTGAAATAGAGGCCTTTGCGGCTTCGATCCTGTAGCTCTTCTTGGGTTAAACGATGTCTAGCTCCGCCACTTATCCCCTCGGGGCCATGCGTCTCACCACTTGTCCCAACCTCTCGCATCATGTCGCTTTTGGGTATAACAGGGGAGAACTTATGAATGATTTTGCCTTTTGTCTGGCCCAATGTCTTTTCAAAAAGCCCAAGACCCCCACTGCTCCATTCCTTGTTACGCTCTTCTATTAATAGGGCTCTGTCTTTTACTTCAGCTAAAGTGCCCAAATCAAGTCTCTTCAATTCGGTCCTCAAATTACCCTTCAACCCACTGAGAAAAATCCCCTTGAGAACTTCATGGTCCAACTCGTGCATTGGGCCTGAGATACGCTCAAATTCATCAATGTAATCCAAGACTGAGCCCACCTGTTTCAAGTGCAATAGGGGTCCATAGACCCAACCCGGTTGGAATCTTCGCGTGGTACCTTCCCTGAAAAACCTCCATGAAGGAAACTGAGTCTGCTCCTCCTAGACCTAGTACCAGGACAATGTGCGCCCCTCCAATGCCAGAACCACCACTTCGAATTTCTCATCCCCTTCAATCCCATTGATTCGAAAATATCGGTGAATCTTCACCAACCAACGCATAACATCATCGCCGGCAAAGATGGGGAGCTCCATTTTTCAATCCCAATTGCGGTGGTGAGGAGGAGGATTGTTCGCATATTGATAACGTGGTCGGTTAGGCCACGGTTGTCGTTCCCAGTGGCAATGACCATCAAGGGAGTGAGGGCAACTTCGATCATCGCGATCTCGAGATCGTGATTCACATTGCTCGTTGTGTGGGGAAGAAGAGGAGTGATGTTCCCCTTGATACCCTCGAGAACCCCTATTACAGCTGTCATTTGAGCCAACTTGGAAAGATTGCCGTCGTGGCGGCAGTGATTGACCACGCGAACGGTGTCCGTGACCCTCCTTCCTCTCCGGCAATTGTGTCAGTGAGAGTGTCTCTGAGGTTGGAGACATGGGAACTGAGTTATTCATGCTAGAAGGCACAGTGACAGCAGTGGCATCTGTTTGTTCCTCAATGGCACCCCAGAAGATGGACGCTTTTCCATTTTAGAGGACTATGAGATGCACTAATTTCTAGAAATATTGAATTATATTGTTTCAGTAAATCCATCATTAGCATAGCACTCCACCCTTGTCTCTATGAATGGAAAGATTGGTTCTAAAGATATAGAACAAGTGGGTTCATTAGCAATGTTTATTTCGGGGTTTATTGTTTTTATATATGTTTGCTAATGTATATATAAGATTAGTTAATTCATTTTAGTTAATTTACTCATGGTTGAATCATAAAGTTATCTTGTCCCTAGTTGTAGGAAGCTGACAAAAAGTTACCTAAGTTACTGGACTGTGTTTCATTTCTAACTTATTTAGTTATTTTTGGAATTCTTGGGATAATATGCTAACCTCCTACCTTTTATTTATTTATTTATTTTTCCTATTTTTGCTAATTGGTATAGGTTATGCTTGAAAAAACTGTCAAATGCCTAGACCTATGTTTGATAAATTAGGAGGAACAATTTCCCAAGACTTTATTTTGAATTGTTTTACTAATAATTTTATTTTTGTTAAAATCCAATCTTTAAATGACATATAGCGGATCCCATTTCATGAGATGCCATAGATCCAAAAGCAAAACAACATTTTTGTTCTCTTTCTTGATGCCTTAAAAGTCTTATTATGGTCTTCTTTTTTGTAAGAGAGATTCTTGCATTTAGATCCATTAACTTCATTTAACATACACTCACTTATACATGAGTTATATCCACTTGTATGTGACTGTATCTCAATTTGAGCTAGTAAATTTGTGTTCATCCAAAAAAGAAAAATCCAAAAACTTAAGGGTCTATTTAGTTTGAGTTTCCAGTTTTCAATTTTCATTTTCTATTTTTCAGATTTTGTAAAGGAAATACTAAAAATTTTGTAAACTACAAATTCCAGTTTTCAATTTCATTTCTAATTTTCAGTATTTCCTTAATAATAATTACTCCATTGTGTGTATTGCTTTGTTCCAATATGTTGAGTACTAAGTAAGTAAGTGGGTGAACTATATGTTCAATGATGTGTAGAAATACATCACCTGCATTTAATCTATTACATTTTCTAATTCTTAACTGTAAAACTTCTCCATGCGCGAGAATTGAAAGGTCATTTACAGTTGGTTGTTTTGATTTTCCATACAGCCTCAACGTGTAATATGTAGAGGATTACAACAATAGCACATTAATTAGATGATACACAACAATTTCCAATAAAAATGAATGCATTATTGGTTATTCATGGTATAAATTTTTTTTAGTAATATAACAATCTTGAAACTGAAAGGTCTCATTAGAAAATGAGATTATTTGTTTATTGCTCTTGTATCTCGATACTTTATCTTTTTATAGAAACGTTATTTTGACACCCAGGTTAGGTGTCCATAAACAGCCACGTATCTCCTTATAGCGGGTGCACACATGGAGAAATTAAAAAGAGCACACCATAGTGCAACCCAAAACTTCATTTTCACTTCACTCTACTCCTTTCCCTCGCGCACGGCACCCTCTCCCTCCTCTTCACTTTACTCCTACACACAGCACTCTATGTTTCCTTCTATCCTCTGTTTCTGTGTAGCTCACTCTCCTTTACAACATTGCCATAGCAATATGTTCCCTCATAATCGCTCACTCTCGGTGCCTATCTCTGTCGAACCCCTTTGCCGAGTTGTGCTTTGTTGGTGCCCCATTTTGTGCTGTGATCGGCGGTCTTCGACAGTTTCGTGTTTGCCATGTTCTGTGTTGTTCTTCTCAGATTGTGTGTGACTTCTTTTCTTTGTGAGTGATTGTGTTCTAACATCTCTATTTTATTTTTTATCAGATTGTGTGGTTCATTTTGTTTGGGTTTTCAACTCGCAATTATTTTTTTGCTTTCTATTCGTTATCACACTTTTCAGTTTTCATTTCCAGTTTTCAGTATTTCCTTAATAATAATTTCTCTATTGTGTGTATTGCATTGTTCCAATACGTTGAGTACTAACTAACTAAGTGGGTGAACTATATGTTCAATGATGTGTAGAAATACATCTCGTGCATTTAATCTTCTGCATTTTCAAATTCTTAATTGTAGAACTTCTCCATGCATGAGAACTGAAAGGTCATTTACAGTTGTTTATTTTGATTTTCCATATAGCCTCAGCGTGTAATGTGTAGAGGATTACAACAATAGCACATTAATTAGATGATACACAATAGTTTCCAAATAAAAATGAATGCAGTATTGGTTATTTATGGTATAATATTTTGTTTAGTAATATAATAATTGTGAAACTAAAAGGTCTCATTAGAAGATGAGACTATTTTTTTATTGCTCCTGCATCTCGGTACTTCATATTTTTACAAAAATGCTATTTTGACACCCGGTTTGGGTGTCTATACACAGCCACCGTCTTTCCTCAAAGCGGGTGCACATAGGGAGAAATTAAAAAGAGCACGCGATAGTTCAGCCCAAAACTTCATTCTCGCTTCACTCTACTCCCTTCCCTTGCACACAACACTCTCTCCCTCCTCTTCACTTTACTCCTACACATAGCACCCTCTATTTCCTTCCATCTTCTATTTTTGTGTAGCTCACTCTCCCTCACAAAAATGCAGTAGCTGTAAGTTTCCTCACAATTGCTCATTCTCAATGCCTATCTTGTTGAACCCCTTTGTCAAGTTGTGCTTTGTTAGCGCCCCATTTTGTGCTGCCATCAGTGGTCTTTGGTAGTTTCGTGTATGTCGTGTTTCGTTGTGCTTTTCTCAAATTGTGTGTAGGTTTTTTTTTCTTGGTGAGTGATTGTGTTCTAACATCTCTGTTTTATTTTTGTCAGACTGTGTGGTTCATTTTGTTTGAGTTTTCATCTCACAATTATTGTTTTGCTTTCTGTTCGGTATTTTGGGTTCTTTGTTAAAATTGTGTTGGTCTTGGTTCTATGTGTGCTTGTCCTGTGTGACTTATATATTTTTGTCAATAATGATCTAGCTTGATTTGAAGGTAATTATCCTTCATTTGATGCTCTACCCATGCTGATTTTGAAAGATAACTTTAGTATGTTTAGAAGCAGCTATTGTTTCCAAAAGATTTTTGAGCAATTTGATATGCCATGTAATTTGAGTGTAGGATTTATTATCAAGTTTTGTTTGTGTTAGGGTTTTTTAGCTGTTGTTTAGGAGTTATGTTACACAATGTGGCTAAAGAGCATTTGAGGCAAATTTTTACGGAGGCAGGGGATGACTAGTACCTCATACGCCACCACCAGGTGCAACTTTGTATAGCGAAGTTCTTTCATCTTCAATTGGAAAAAATAAAAATTCTACTTTTTCTCTGTTTCTCAAAAAGGGGTTCTCTTCATCTTAACCTTAATGTCACTATTTATAGTTGCTAGTCATACAAATGGGGTGGAGTGTCATTTCTTAATACTTCAAGGGAAGTAAGTGCATTTTATCCTTTTTAAAAATATTGTATGAGATACTTATTTTATAATTGGGCTGAACTTCGAGGTTTTTTTTGTGACATTTTTTTTATCTTGGTCAAAACTACATAGCTCCAAAGAAACAAAGCCCAACATGCTAGCAAGCAAACACAAACAAACATCAACAATGGAAATGACATTGGAAATCTAACACGCTAATCAAAGTTTAGCTTTCCTCTAGTAGCTAACATAGTATTTGAGTCTCTATACGCCCACACGAATCCAAGGAGATTAGTTATTTCCTAATATTAGGATATATTTTCTACTACCATAATAGCAGGCTCCATAAGCTAAACTTAGATCCCAATTCTAATCTAGTTTTTTTTTTGGGGGGGGGGGGGGGGGTTTGGTGTTGGGGGGTGGTCTAGAGTATTCTAGCCTAGTGGCAAAGGCCAAAAGCGCATCGAACTAACTTATGTGTGCTAGGCCCAATCTCATATAATTGGAGATAATTATCAATTTATCATGCCTAGTTTAAATACATAACCCTAACCAAAAATAAAAAATAAAAAAGTTGTTTGATTAAATACGTAATCTTTGATAAGATGATAAGTGTACTGATTAAATATGTAATTTTTCTTGATTTCAATGTCAAAACAATATTGTATAAAAACTAAATTGATGTGCTAATTTTTGTGACTAAATTGATATTTCAAAAGTCCGTTGAACATAGAATTGATGATTTCCTATAGTATTTTTTAAAGGAGTTAATGACTATTTTAGTCCCCAACTTTACACTCGTGCGTCATTTTAGTCTGTAACTTTTAAAATAAGTAAATTTACTCTGTAAAATTACAAACCGTGAGTTATTTTAGTCCCTTAACTCATTTTTATTTAACATTCTATCAATTAAATGATGATAGGTAATCTTAAATGATACCTTGACATACCTTGTGTCATTTGAAGTATAATGGAGTGTATAATAACTCATTTTGGTGAATAAAATTACACAAAATGAGTCATTTAAATTTTATTTCAAATCATTAAATGACAATATTAGATATCAAAATGAGTTATTTTAAACTTTATTCTACTTCAAAAGACAAATGAAATGTCAACGTATCACTTAAGGTTACCTATCATAATTTAATTGATGAAATGTTAAATAAAAGTGAATTGAGGGAGTAACATGACTCACATTGTGTAATGTCAGTAATTAATTTGACTTATTTTGAAAGCCAATGACTAAAATGACTCATAAATGTAAAGTGAGAGAGAAAAATGAGCATTAACTTTTTTTACTCATTTCCCCTTTTATGTTGAAATATAATTCAGGTTCAAATTGCAGATATTTGCCTCAGACCTTCAAACTTAATCTCTGGCAGATTGGTACTACAATAAAAAAAAGGGCAATATAATAAACCTCTTTTTGCCTAGCATAAAAGTTCTTCTCAGTTGATCTTTTGCATGAATGCATGTTGTCATGGACAAATAGACTCGTTAAACTCTGCGTTGTTTCCTTTTTTAATTATTATTAGTTCAATTCTCTATGTTGTGTGATTTGTGAAATTGCACAGCCACATATGCCATCGTACGGGCCTCGAAACATACATGCATCATTAAATAAAGATGACAATGAGAAATGTTGATCTAAATCAGGAATTAGATTCTTGATGTTAGTTTTCCAAGAAAAAAGGTTCTTAATTTCGTTAATGTATAGAGATAAAACACTATGTACGTACTTTTCTTTAGTTTTGATGTTTTATTTTGTGAAAAGAACCCCAAGGTGAGTTTTTTCTTTCTTTTTTTTATATCTTTCTTGGCATTCTTGCTTGAATTTGGGTTTTTTTTTTCTTGATGTTCTTGGTGGAAGTTTTTTTTTTCTTTCTGTGGAACAAAAAAGGAATTTGAAAATGTTTTCCAAATTTTATCTTTAGGTTCGTTATCAATATAGCTTAAATTTAAATTTATTATCATGTTAAAAATGTAAATCTATCAAGAGCTATTTATTTATTATTATCAATTATAATTCTCAGATTATGTTATTAATACTTGATTTTATATTTATTTATTTATTGATAATAATTTTTCAACATATACGGTTGATACGTCATTTTAAAAATTATATTTTATATCAATAATAAAATATAATATCAAAATGATGGTCAAACTGTAAATGAATTATACTAGGTTGTGATATTTTGTTATCTCTATACTAAGGTGACGGGTGTTTTGTATCTATATGCCATGCAGCACCTTCCTTTTGTTCAGCTTTATTTAAGTTCGGCATTGGCTTTTTCATTAATTCTCTTTTTCCTCTACCTTGAAGCATGACATATCCCACTCGATGTGAAGACATTTTGGTCAATAGCTTAAAATGTCATAAACAACGTTGATAATATTAAAAAAAAGAGTACCCACAAAAATTAAAATAACAAAGAATAAATAAAATTAAAAACTAAAAATAAGAGTTTAATTCTTTTCTTTTAGTACAAGAAAGGCCGAAGCCTAATAGGAAAATAGAAAACTAAATACTTCGACTAGTAGTTCGGGGGAAATAAATCCCATAAGCATAACTGAAACCATATTTAGAAAGCAGGGGTTGTGTAAAATTTCTACTAGTGGGACTACCGTTGAACATTGGTCTATAAATAACTCAAAAGTATTTATATAGAAGGAAGAAGAATAGCCTACAAAACGAAAGGGGAAAGAACAACCTTTAGACGAGAATGAGAAAAAGAAGAGCACAAACTTCCCTTTTGTTTGATAGGTGTTTCAAATCTAAAACCACATGTTTGTCATGTGCCACTAGCATAGATAATGTGTGTAAGTGGCCAAGGTAACTATTTGTTATGTCATTAAATAAATAAAGAGAAGTGAGTATAATTTTCAAATTTAGAGAGGTGAATGTAGTTTCTATAAATCTTGAGGGTGGATACTGTAAATTCATCAAACTAAAAAGTTGATTGGACAACAAAAAAATGATTGAAATTTGTATGTCTCATTTTTTCCTCAATATATGCTATGAAATTTTTATACAGCAACAAGTAGGGGAATGGTAGGAAAAATGGCCCATACCTAGTTTGAATATGACATGGACGTTTAGAAATACCAACCAAAGGAAAAAAGTTGAAAAAAAAAGAGAAATAAATTTGTCATCCTACATATAAGAAGAAAAAGAAATATCATTCATACAGATTCTTAGAGTTAAGGCAAAATATGTTCCAAAATAAAAAATAATAATGCACGCTTATTTTTATCCGTTACTTTTTGAATGTCTAAATAAAAAGTCATAGATCAGGCTTGAGCTTTTAGATTTTTTTTTTATTATTATTTTTAATTAATCCAAATATTTACAAGCAAGGATTTATTATTTAGTTCCAAATCATGAAATTAAATTTTAATTTTAAAGATAATTTAATTTCAAGGGTTTTTAAACACCCTATCAACTTCTAAAGAATAAAAATTACAACAACAAGCATATGGAGATATGTTGTGGTCTACTATATTTAAAAAAGCAAAAGTTTTGTCTATTATATTTTGACACATAATTTCGATGATTGATCTATGATATATTTTCCAGGTATGAATTTTTTCCCGAGTTTTCTTTTTTGGCTGGAAAAAGAAAAAATCTACAGCCAATCTCTACCCTTCAAAAGAAGAACGTGGAGAGAGCCCTTTTGAAATCAAAGGCTGAAGTTGAAGTGGCGGCCAATGGCAAAACGGCAATACGTCGTCGTATTGGAGGCGACGACATCACAGTGTCACTCACGAGGTCATACTTTCTTCACTTCACGTGTGTTGGGTCCCCCGTCGCGTGAAACAGAGGCGGAAAGCGCCTCTCTCCGACTTGGGTTTGGCAACAAAGGGCACTTTCAGGCTTCTCTGCAATTCCACCCACTCTCTCTCTCTCGTTTGCCTCTCCAAAATCTCAAGAAAACGTAAGCCTCTCTCTCTCTCTCTCTCTGTGGCTTCGATTTACTTGGCATTTGGTTTGTGAAGATTAAAGTCAAGATTAAATTCAAGAGTTGTTTTCGTTCACAGTTGGACACGTTCATCCCGAACAGATCAGCGATGGCGGAGGCCCTCAAGAAACAACAAGCCCCTTACCCCTGTTCAAAAGATAAGCACACATTCCCCCCTCTCTCTCCTTCTTTCTTTATTTAGCTTCTTTATTTTAACATTATGTATATAATAAAATCATCAAAACACTTGTGGTGTGCTTTCGCTGTGCTGTGCTGTGCTGTTTTGTGTTGTGTTCTCTGTATGTTTTTTCTTTTCTTTCTTGAATCTTTGTTTGTTTTTTCTGTTCTCGGCTTGTTTGTTTGTTCCATCGAAACTCGAACCGTACCTCTCTTGCCCTTATTCCAAGCAAGTGTGTGCAAGTGTATGGATTGGGAAGGAATCCAGTTCTTGATGTGGGGTCGGGCTCACGGTCAAGAGTTGTCAGTCCTAGTGCAAAAGCGGTTGATGTGGGGGTCGGGCTCACAGTCATCCGTTCGCCCCCCTGGTCTATGCGCTTTCACATGCGTGTCAAGAAGGGGAGGACATGGATACTACAACCAAGGAGTATGGAATAGCGAAGGAATGGGGTTCTTGATGTGTGGATTGGGCGCACGTCAAGAGTCCAAGTCCGAGTGAGAGCTTTTGATGTGGGGGCTGGGCTCACGGTCATTAGTTCGAGTGCTGTTCAATGTTCCACACTCTTTGCTTCCAAGTATACATGTATTCATTAAGGTTCGTTTCCAAGCAAAGTTGTCAATGGCGGATGGCGGCTCATGGCAGTAGACCAAAAATCTGCCATCTATGCCCGCCATAAGACTGCCATGGCGCCGCCATAATGTACAAATTTTCTTATGGCGGAGGGGCCAAAATCCGCCATGCCATGGTGCTGCCATGGCCACCATTGACAACACTGTTTCCAAGTATTTTTTTTTTATTTTTTAATTTTGAACTTAATGTGGTACCTTGTGATGAAAACCTGCTGCATCATTAATTGGTTCATAGCTAATCTTCCTCACTTCCTTTTTGTTTTTTTAACTTTTTCTGATGATGTTATCCTTCATTTATGTTGTTTCCCTAACCATCTCGTGGTTTTTCTTTTCCTTCTTTTAGTGTTTTGGAAGCAATTTTCATTGCCGGTCAAGGTAATGTTTCTTTCTTGGCATTATGTTTCGTACATTTCATTATTATTATGTTTGTTCCTTTTATGTTGGTAATAGTGTGGTATTCTTCCCTTTGTTTGGTTCTATATTTTTCATTATTGTTATTTCCATTCCCTTCATTTTCTTTGATTTATGCTTATAATATGGTTTTGTCGCTGCTGCATGTGCAACACTTGTTTATGTTATCATCAAAGAAAGTGCTGTGGAAGGAAATGAAGAACTTAAGTTCCTATAAGATGTTTGTGTAACATATCCCTAAGGTTTGTGAGTTAAACACATATCCCATGTTTTCTGTCTTCAGTTTTGCTGCGCTTTATTTGGCCCATGGAATTGATTGGTCTTTGGACTGCTGAAGTTACTAAACTACTGAAGTATCATCCCACCCCTGTACAGGGAGTGATTGGAGAGACAAGACTTGCTTTAGAACAGAAATGTATGCAAGCAAACCTCCATGCCAGGTAAATCCTTTTCGCATTACTGCTGAAGTTATATTCTCCTTTTCTCAGTACAACCAACACTTATCATATTCCTGAGCCATCTCTATGGCCAAGCATTGTTTCAATTCCATTACCACTTCACTCATGGCGTGCCGATTTGTGGAAGTTGGAGCCACACAAGCCATTGCAGTATCTAAGGCTCTTTTAGCAGAATCAGCCTCAAATGTTTCTTGTAATCTTGGATGAGTGTTGTTTAATATTGGCCATGGCGTGGCAGAATTTGAGGGTGCCGCCATGTGAAAGTGAATGGCATTGCGGGCGTGGCGGCCACACTTTAGGTGGCGGCGTGGCAGAAAATGCCCGAAAAAAACCCTTCTTTCTTAAATTCCTCTCATTTCTGCACTTCTCCGGGACACCATTGCCGTCGCCAGCGGCGGCCACCACCCAGCATGGTCCTTCTTCTTCTCCTCCTCTGGTCTGTTTTCTTCTTCTCCTCTCGTCGCGCAACTGAGCTCTCTCTTCCTCACACACGAGCTCCCTCCTGTCTATGCGCGGCTGCTGATTTTGCCTCCTCCCAAGCCTTTGCTGGCCGTCGCACAACCTTCGGCTGTCGGTCTCCACTGTTCGCATCTGCCTGCCCTGCGTTTTCTCTTCACTGTCTCTGCTTCTTTCTTTTTGATTTTCTGGGGTCAGATATTCAGATCTCAGATCTAGCTTTATTTCTCTCTCTTTGGGTTTTGCATGGCTTGATAAGTGGGTGGATATCTTTGACACGTGTGTGGGTTATATTTTTGAGTGTGGAGTGTGGTTTATTTTTTCGGTCAAGGTCATGGGTGTGGATTAGGGTGTGTGGTTTTTCTTGGGTTTTCATTTTTGTTTTTGGGTGTGGGCCATGTGTCTTGTGTTAGTGTTCTGTTTTTTCTTTTGGGCAGAATACTGTTTGTATTTTATTAAGATTAAAAACTTTTTCTGACCTCAAATAAAATTCAAAACTACCACATATTTTTGTTTATTTTTCATTAGGCATTATTTGAAGACAAAAAATATGTCAAGGGGAGGAGCTAATGAATGAATTAGGATGTTAATTGTGTATTTGTGGCTTTGATTATCTTTGAGGCTTTGATTATGCTTTATGTTTTTTTATTTTATTTTTTTTATATATATTTTTATATATTCTTTAGTCCGCCATGGCTTCTGCCATAACCCGCAACGCCATCCACCATATTTTTATGGCGGTTTTTTGGCTCACAGCCATAAACCGCCATCCGCCATTGACAACCTTGTCTTGGATCCATAATATCACTAATCCCCCTCTCAAGCGGCATAGAACAAACCCATTGGGTGATGTGAGTTTTCTCTTTAGTTTTAGTGATATCAGGCTCACCAGTAATTAGCTCAAATAAAATAGCTCCAAAGCTATAAACTTCACTTTCTTTATTCAACCTGTTTGTTACACAGTACTTGCATGACATAGATAGATGCTCCAAATCAATCTTGACTATAAGCACTAACAATCTGTAAAAAAAAAAAAAGAAAAAAGAATTCATTAATCTGTAGACTATAAAGTGTTAACAATCTATAGACTATTAAGATTGTAGCAATAACTCACTGAGGGTCGACATTGCCTGAGGGTCAACATTGCCTGGCGTGCCAACAACAATTGCTCTTATAGCATATTTTTCTCTCTGAAAAAAAAAGAATCAGCTTTACCTTTCTTTTTTTTCCCCCTTCCTTTTCTTGAGAAGGAAGCAGAGATTGACTGCCTAGTCTACTCGTCCCATTCTTTCTTAAACCAACTAACAAAGTCTCTTTTGCAAATCCGAGGGAGCCTCCCCTTGTACGTCACAGTCCTACGTCCTTAAACCCGAAATCCTGAGAAAGCCCGCTGCCCCCTTCCCCCCGGCGAAAGTCTACTAATCCCGGAAAACATTAGTCGTGGAAGCGGTGGTGGGTACGATTGTCACAACACTATTTTCTCCCTTGAGGGTCGCCTCCTCCAGGTTGGTAAGTAACTAACTTTTCTTCTCTCCTCTCCTCTCCTCTTCTACTTTCCCTGACCGCAGTCGCATTTAATTGTCATGTTCAACATGTTTTGATTCTGATTTCTCACTTTGCATGTACCATATAGGTTAACGTATTCAAAATCCTGAAAAAAATGTAACATTTTAGGGCTTGTTTGGTTTGAGTTTCTAGTTTTCATTTTCGGTTTTCCAGTTTTCAGGATTTTGTTAAGGAAAAACTAAAAATTGGAAATGAAAACTGAAAAATGGATTTGTAGTTTTCAGAATTTTCAGTATTTTCTTTATAAAATCTGGAAAATTGAAAAACTGAAAATGAAACTGAATATTGGAAACTCAAACCAAATAGGTCCCTAACCTTTCTGATTAGATCCGAATACTTTCTCTGAGTTATACTGCTTTGTGCTATCCCAATCGGTCATCCCAAATCTTTAAAGTGAACATATTGCACATTACTGAACATAAATAGATTTTGGGAGCAATTATTATGTGTGTGAACATGTGTAACTTTTGTGCTATAAAAATAGTTTTTCTATTTGCTTTGAACAGCTAATGACTATGCTTATTTGAGGTGTGCTGGAATCCCTCTAAATATTGTATTTCGCCATTTGCTAGCGTGAAGAAGGCATTCATGATTTTTGAGTTTTGCCATACTTCATGATGCATAGTTATAGTAAATGCAAGGCATTTAAAATTCAAAATCAAATTAGGTTATTATCAATGATCAATTTTGAGCTTTTAACTGTCTTTCCCCGGTATTATTTGAAGCCTAAACGGACGGTTTGCTTTGATGGAGAAGTTTTTTATGATTTTTTTGGATATGTGCTCTTTAATATATACTAGGGATGTTTTTCGTGTGAACTTGAATACACAAATGGAGTGCTATTAGTCCTTCTTGAATGTCGATGGGTCTATTATAATTATTGTTGGTGGAGTGGTGAAGGTAGGTTGGTTCAAGCAATTGGGGGTTTCGTTCAATTTGAGTGGATGACGGACAATTTATATTCTTGATACTCTTCAATGTTTCGAGTTTTCTTTTTGTGTTGACTACACTTTATAAAGCATTATTAGGACAGGAGGGTGGCAACTGTAATTGTTGCATGAATCTAAATTGATTGTGTCACTTATATGTGTGATTTTCCCTTAAAGTGTTATATGACACTCAATGTAATGAGCCTTAGTTAACATATTCCCAGTGTTTTGAAAATTTGCTTTTGGCTTTTTGGGAAAAAGTTGATTAGTTTGGTAGGCTGTGGTATTCTGAATTATGGACTTTTGAATTAATGTAACAGAGTATGCTTTCAAGGCTGTTAAGGCTGCTGGGATCATCACCTCAATTGGTGTCTGAGGAAAGGATACAGTTTGTGTTGTCACACAAAAAAAGGTTCCGATGAGCACAAGAAGTTAGTTCTTAGATCGGTCTTTTGCTTGTATGAATATTTCAACTGCTTATTTTGTGAAGCTCAATGCAGGAAAAGCTATTGGATCAAACAAGTGTTACACATTTGTTTCCCATCACAAAGTATCTTGGTTTATTGGCAACTGGCATGACAGGTTTATCTTTCATCATTTCTTTTCAGCATTTCTTCGTTGCAGATGCTTGTGAACTTTGTTTTTGAACTTTGATATGTTGGGAACTTCTTTTATTTAAATTAGAGAAAATAAATATTTTGTATACAAACATATTCTTAACAAAAGTACATTGTTACATCATGAGTTCACTTTTTCTTTATCTCGTCGAAATATGTCTGTCCAGCCTATGCTAGGACATTTGTTCAACAAGCTAGAAATGAAGCAGCAGAATTTCACCTTAGATATGGATATGAGATGCCTGTGGACATTTTGGCTAAATGGTAAGTGGTACATTCTTTGAAAGGATATTCAGCGGCTACAACTATTATTGACTACTTATTTCTGTGTCAGACCTGCAATTCAAACACACATTATTTTTTTGTGAAAAATTTTATATATATATATATATATGATTTACTGGAAAAGTACAATAATCATAAATGTTATCTGCTCTTCACTATATTTTCTCAATTGCCTCAATGTTGTGACATACACTTCTGCTATTGCGCTGCAACTGGAAGATTCTATTCTTTGTTGGTGTCACCATATTGACAATGTGCATTGAACCCTTGTAACATAGTAATCAACTTTTGAAGTACTAAGACACTGCAGAAACCATTATTACTACCAAATTAGAACCACTATGCCTATGAATATTGGTGATTCATTGAAGCTGTCAACTTTTTCTTATGATGTGGCTCTGATAGGGATCCTAACGAATAATGAAAGACTTAATTTCTATTGTAGGCATGATAATTAACAGAGTTTTATAATTGATTGGAGTCATTGGGTGTGATAAGTGAGGCTATTTGTTGGTTACTTTCACTTTTTTTGAGGTATTTATACAAAGTCCATTGTAAAGCTGGTAGTGAAGTTACCAACAGTTAAGTAGTTTCTACTCTTTTCCAATGTCCCACTTCTGCTCTCCGATTCTACATTAGCTGATCAGTGTCAGAGAAGCTTATGTAATATACTATGTATCATGAGAAATAGCGAGGTCTAGAAAATGGCACCAATTATGATTAGACATTTGTGATGTACAAGGTGTGGTGTGGCAGCCAAAGGATAGCTTACCATTTTTTCTTAGACTTGTAGTTGTAGGGCGTGAGATATGTAGGGGTGCTGTAGCAAATTACCTTGAAAAGAATGTTGGCATCTTCTGTTGCAGTGCCTTATTTTAGGACAAGAGAGCTTTGTTGGTTTTTGTATTTATCACTTCCTCATAACTTATTTTATCTTCTTCTTTCATTTATGGATGTGGATCTCGATTTATCTCAAGGTAATCTATTTTGTTTATTAGCATTCACTTAAAAGATCATCATACAGGTCTGTGTAGCTTGATATGGCTTATAGCTTAAACAATCAAATATTCTAACCTAATTGCTATCTACGTGGTCCTAAGCCACTTCTAGTGCATGTAGTGACTTTTCTTATCCCCTCCCCCATGGGGATGATTTATTATAATATAATCTGTTGAGTCGGGTTGTGTAATCTTTAACTTTTGCCAAAAATGACATTATTGGACTTAACATATTAGTTTTTTTCAATTTTACTGTAGCATCTTTGGTATCTGACTTGTGTAATCTTTTACACCTCAGGATTGCAGACAAATCACAAGTCTATACTCAACATGCTTACATGAGACCACTTGGGAGTAGGTGTGCCTTTCTTAGCCTTTTCACTGTTGAACAATTTTCACCGTGTGCAAAAGATCATATAAGCAGTTTTGTCATTTGTGGAACCACAATCACTTTTTCTAATTCAACTGCTTATTGTCACTATTGATGCGTTCCTGTGATTTGAATTTGTTGTTTCGTGAAGTTTCTATGGTTTTGGGTATCGACAATGAATATGGGCCTCGCCTTTACAAATGTGACCTGGCTGGTCATTACTTTGGTTACAAGGTACATAGAAGATCCTTTCACGTTGATTTATGTCAAGATTCCAGTAGTGTTATTTGATATGTAAAGACAAAAGAATGCTGATAATAAATTCAATTATATAGAAGTTTTTAAGCTATGATTCTTTATGTATCTACTTCTAGTATCTTATGCCTTTAAAACTATGGATGTCATGATAAAATCAAAGTAAGGGGGTTGGGGCTGTCTAAAGCAACAGTGTATGCTTGAAACTTTTTAATTCCTTTGTTATTTTATTTTTATTACTTCAGTAAGATTGTATCCTATTGGATATGCTTTGTTTTTGTTGCACTACTGAAGATTCTATACTGAGTGTATTTAGATGAATCATATAGTTGAGGAACCAGGATACCAAATAAAATGTTAGGATGATAATATGCTTACTTGCAGTAGTTCTGAATAATTGATGCGAAAACATTGTTCTACATCTAGGCATGCTTGGTAAAATGTTAGAATCGGTATTAGTAAGAGAATAGTAGAAGAATGTTTGAATAATTCTGAGGGAGGGATTCAGCGTGTATCTCCACCCAACAGATTTGTATTGATATAAATAAATAAATTTGGTGAGTATGAACAAGTGTAGTAGTATGTGTGTTTTCTGTATGCAAGAAAGTAGAAGAAAGGAAATAGCCTGGGAATTAGGAGCCCTTCCCCCGTTCAGCCTCTATCTTGGTTCTATAATTCTATCTAACCCTTCTTTCTCACACTCTTCCCGTACATGTAGTCTCTCGCCTTAACAAAATGTACCATCAAATCCTCACATTCTGTGTCTTTGCGAACTCAGCATAGTTAGTTACACAAGAGTCACTCATTCTTCCATGTGCAGCTATCATTTTAGTAATTTCAACTATTGTTAGGAAATAGATGATGAAAATTTATGCTTTATCCCTTTTGGAATTATGTTAGTGGCCCTGTACTCTCCATAAAATAGATAATAAATTTGAGTAATTATTATCGTATAATGCACTGTTATGAAATACTTAAATCTCAAAGGACATAAATGTGCCTTCTTTGATGCTGAATTTTGCCTTTCCTTTTCCATTTTCCTTTTTGGCCTCATTTTACCTTCTTTTATGAACTACAACATTGAGAAGCCTATGCTTCTTTGGTCAATGCATGGAGATTTTGTTATTCTTTAAAAGATCTGTATTGTAATTGTTTCATGCTGTTTGCTTTGCCAATTCCCTTTCTTCAACATTGTTTTCACTACTCTATGTCATCATTTGCATAGATTGTGATGCACCCTCATTTTGAACCTTTTAAACATTTGAAGTATGGAATGGTGTTTCTTTTGCATCTTATCACATTTTTGCATCAATAATTTGTAATTTTATGCATTGGTTAACAAGACAAATTAGTCCCTATAAATATAGGTCAATTTGATTTTAGTTCCTCCAAATTTTTTTCTTGGTTTTTGGTCCCTCCTTTTTCCAATATTTTGTTATTGAATCCTGTCATTCTAAATTTTGGTCCCTATTAGTGTTTTAGAATATGCATTTTGTCCTTAAAATATTTAACATTTTGTTTTGTAAATATTTTAAGAATCTTTTAGTTTTAATTAATATCACCACTTCATAGTGTTGGGCTAACAATAGGGACAAAAAACAAAATGTCAAAAAAGACCAAAAGTCAAGAAAAAATTTTAGAGGGACTAAAAACCGAAACGATCTATTTGTAGGACTGAAAACACTAAGCCTGAAAATAATCATGACATAAGAAAACATGTTGTTAGTCATAAAAACTACTAGGAATGAACTTGCCCTTTACACCCAAGCACCCTTGAGTCTTGGCAATGTCTGTATGGAATGTTCTAGTTGTGTTTAGGTTGGTTAAAATAATTACATTATGTGTATGCTTAGGTTGGTTAAGTATGGTTATCTTATGTTAACCCTTGTTAAATATGTGGGAATGGGGTGGAGCATTCTTTTGACTAACTATTACTTCTTTTGCAGCAGCTGAAGCCTTGGCTGCACAAATGTCACAGGAGAACTATGATAGGTGACTGACTACCCTCCGTTTTCCAATATTATGAACTTGGTTAGTTGTATGATGTGTTCAGTTCAAACAAATTTGGTCCCACTTCATTCCAACCTTAATTTTGTCTTGTCTATTTGGTCTACTGGGTTAGCGGCAAGACCTAATTTTAGGTAGCCTGCAAGGAAGCTTGGTCTGGAATTCATCGGATATGAAATCCCTCCTAGAAAGAGCTCTTATTATTAGAGGTATGATAACAATTATATGCCTTTTTCTTTCTTCTTCAGCTTTATCTGCATGATATTCATCTTTTAATGTTATATTTACTTCTATGGATGGCTTATTTTTTAATTTGGTTTATAGTTTTTTTTTTAATTATTTTCTGTTTTGATTATGGAACTTTTGGCTTTTTACTGTTAACAATGATAGACATCCTATCATTTTGAAGAATTGTTGAACATTTTGAATCTCTATTTACTAGGTTTCATTTATAGTTTATATTGTTATTGATTTTTCAAAAACTTGTTATTATGTGATTGTTTATACAAATATGTCACATTCATTTAACACTTTATGTTAATGGTCATCTCTCACTCTCTCTCTCTCTCTCTCTCTTATTAAATATTGCAAATGTAGTCTAAATTAAGGAGTAGTTTGAAGATTTATATTTGGGATTTTGTGTTCTAATTAGTGTTGAAGCACGTTCCTTGTGCAAATCTTCCCTCTTCTCACCCCATATGATTGGATTAGGCCCTCAACTACTATATCTTCTACTATGAAATTCCCAACCAGTTCGATATAAAACTCAATAGTGTTCAAAATTTAACGTTCTTTCCGCATCCAATCTTATTTTATATTGATTGTTCTTTCTGCATCCGATCTTTTTAATTATTTGGAGTTGTATATTCTGGTCTTAAAATGTGGACTTTTTGCTCCATTAAGTGGCCATATTAGTTTCATTTAAATTTTAAAATCTGTTGCACTATTGGCTTTTGCATTGATGTGAGACTGATGCCTTTAAATGTGCTTGTGGTGTTGTTAATAAAGGCTCATGATAACAATTTTAATATACATTCTCATCACAGCAAGTATAGGTTGCATGAAGCTTTGTTTGTATGAAGACAGTTAAAGTATAAATTTTTTTATTTGTTTATGATATTTACGGGATGATTTGATTGCATTTGAGTTACTATTCATTACCATCACCTATTGTAGTGTTTTTTTTTCCATTTTCTTTTAGTCTTATTGAAAAAAGTATTGTTGGTGGAAGTTATCAATTTTTTATTCTACCTGTTTGGTATTGCATTGCAGATTTGGAATTGATTTTGAATTTCCTTTTATGTAATTAGGTAGTTTCACTTGTTTTAAGATTGTATTGAGTGTATGGTTTATTTTCGTTTCATTTTTTTTCCTGGTTATCTTTTGTATTTTTCGTCAAATTATTCTCTCGAAATTATTGTTCTATTTTCGATCTTATCTTTGTTGTTTTAGTTAATTTTAAGAATCTGTTAAGTAGTTTTAAGTATGTCTCTCTGTCCATTTGATTCAATGTATTCCCTCAAAAATGAGGTAATCTATTTATTGTGATCTAATAGGATGAGTTTGATATAAATGTATTGTCTTGTTTGAATTAGTATTTGGTATCTTTCTAATTCAATTCCATGTGTTTTGAATGTTATCTTACTTCTCATCTACTTCAATATCATGGTTATTTGGTACTTTAGTAATGGTCTGAAATGTTAAGCGTATTGAAATATATATTTTTTTAAAAAAGGAAATTGGTCAATACACATGAACTTTAAAATGTTTTATCATACCTTTTTTTTTCTTTTATTGATTGGTCATGGGAAATTTGCTATTGATATTACTGGTAAGGAAATAACACCATACTTGGAACTTTAATGTATGAGCTTGGATGTATAGTTTAGTAAATGCTGCTCATATCATATGTATTATATATAAAGTAAATGCTGCTCATATCATATGTATTATATATAATTTTCATTGTTGTTAAAATGTTTCCTTTTGCAGCTGAAACTTTGGGGTTTAGGAGTTATGCACCTGCATATCTCAGACCAAAGGTATTATGGAACCACTTCATTGTAGCAAACTTTGCTTCAGCTGCCTCCGGTTATGATGAAAAGGCTACTATCTTGAACGTAAGTTTGTTATGAACTTTAGATATAATATATATATATATAACTCCTGTTGTTTTTTTTTTTCAGCATGCAATCCCATTGTCCCAACAGTTGAATTATTACAAGGAATACCAAAGCAAGCTAGCTAAGGTAGCTGGCAGTAAAATGTCCATCCTTATATTCAGTAAGGCTATAGATATAAGTCAATTTGATTTTAGTCCCTCCAAATTTTTTTATTTTGGTTTTTGGTTCCTCTGTTTTCCAATATTTTGTTATTGAATCCTGCCATTCTAAATTTTGGTCCCTAGTGGTGTTTTAGAATATGCATTTAGTCCTTAAAAATATTTAACATTTTTCTTTTGTAAATATTTTAGGAGTCTTTTAGTTTTAATTAATTTCACCACTTCATAGTGTTGGGATAACAACAGGGACAAAAAAGAAAACGTCAAAAAATGGACCAAAAGTCAAGGAAAAATTTTAGAGGGACTAAAAACCAAAATGATCTATTTGTAGGACTAAAAACACTAAGCCTGAAAATAATCTTGATATAAGAAAACATGTCGTTAGTCATGAAAACTACTGGGAAGGAACCCGCCCTTTACACACAAGCACCCTTGAGTCTTGGCAATATGTGTATGGAATGTTCTATCTGTGTTTAGGTTGGTTAAGATAATTACATTATGTCTGTGTTTGGGTTGGTTAAGTTTTTTTCTCTTTTCTAATATTTTGGGTTAACTTTGGTTAAATTTGAGAATATAATAAAATTTCTGATAAGGAGATTAAATTTTTGAACTATGAAAAATATGATAAAATTCTCAAGGGTGGTTATCTTATGTTGACCTTAACTATGTGGGAATGGGGTGGAGCATTCTTTTGAGAAATTTTATGGGTGGTTTGTGCTATTTACTACTCAAATAAAAAAAAAAAAAAATACTAGCATGTGTTGGTGAGGGGGTTAAAATCTAAGGATTGATTACCTATGACTTCTTTTGCAACCACTGAAGCCTTGGCTGCAGAAGGATCACAAGAGAACTATGATAAGTGATTGACTTACTCTCCATTCTCCAATATTATGAACTTGGTTAGTTGCATGATATTTGTTCAGTTCAAACAATTTTGGTCCAATTTTTACTTCATTCCAACCTTAGTTTTGTTTGTCCATTTGGTCTACTACATGAGCAGCAAGACCTAATTATAGGGAGCCTATAAGGAAGCTTGGTCTGGAATTCATCAGATATGAAATTCATCCTAGAAAGAGCTCTTACTATTAGAGGTATGATAACAATTATATGCCTTTTTCTTTCTTCTTCAGCTTTATCCTCATGATATTCATGTTGTACTTTTATATTTGCTTCTATGGATTGCTTATTTTTTAATTTGACTTATAGTTTTTTTTTTTTCAATATTTTGTGTTTTGATTCTAGAACTTTGGCTTTCTTGTACTTGATGATAGACATGCTATCATTTCAAAGAATTTTTGAACGTTTTGAATCTCTATTTGTTGGGTTTTGTTTATAATTTATATTATCATTGATTTTTTGAAAACTTGTTGTTATGTGATTGTTTATACAAATATGTCACATTCATTTGACATTTCAAGTTAATTGTTGTCTCTCTTTTTTTTTTTTTTTAATATTACAAATGTGATTTGAATTAAGGAGTAGTTTGAAGATTTATATTCGGAATTTTGTGTTCTATTTGGTGGGTTGAAGGACATTCCTTATGCAAATCTTCCCTCTTCTAATTGGATTAGGCCCTCAACTACTATATCTTCTACTATGAAATTCTCAACCAGTCCGATATAAAACTCAGTGGTATTCAAAATTTAACGTTCTTTCTGCATCTGATCAATTTTGTATTGATCATTCTTTCTACATCCGATCTTCTTAATTATTTGTAGTTGTAAATTCTGGTCTCAAAACGTGGACTATTGCTCCATTAAGTGGCCATATTAGTTTCATTTATATTTTCAATTCTTTTGCTCTATTAGCTTTTGCACTGGTGTGAGACTGATGCCTTTAAATGTGCTTTTGGTGTTGTTATTAATATGGTATACAAAATTTGTTAAAATTTGATTTAGAAAATGATATTTTATTATTAAAATATTATTATTGACAATATTTGATTTAAAATTTTTTTTATCATTCAAATCTCATTAATAGCAAAATTTTCTTTTTAAAACCCCACATTCTTATAAATAACTATAAAAACTCACATTGTTACAAATTATGGGTACAAACCTCATATAAAAAACAATGACCCAAGGGCCTTTAGTGGTTACTATGTGTTTTGTTTTTTCCAAAATGAGTTATGAGTGGTTAGTGTTCTAAATTTTCAATTAAAAAAAAAGAGTGTTCCGAGTGTTAGGAAAAATAAATCAAGAGAAATGTTTCTCTTGGTGAAACTTGACTATGGTGATGATGATGATGACTATCTTTGCCGTGTAGAAGTCTCCTAAGCTTGCTAAAAATTTTCATCTTACGAGTGGTATTAGTTCTGGCAGCAAATGAATTACCAACAAAGAAAGGTTATCACACTCTCTAGAATCTGTAAGAAAAGCTACTTGGGAGAGGAGGACCATTGCTCTAAATCAAAGTCCACAATGTTCCCTTCTCCATCATTATTTGCATATTCAAGTATAAGTTGCTTAGCTTTCTTCTTAGAAGTAGGGCTGGGTTTAAGCTTTTACTTAAATCCTTTGCAATTATTTTGCCAGGTGGAGGATGATAATTCCTTAGTTTTTATGTTAAGCACGCATTTTATCCACCGTATTCCAAAAGCATAAGATAAAAAAATTTTACCTAACAAACAGTGACTGAAAAGAGAGACTACTAAACTAGAATCTTATTACCTCTGGTTCTTCCATAACAGCATTTGCAAGGATCTGAGTAGAATCCAATCTTTAAGCTAAGTCAGAATTTTCTATCGATAATCTTAAATTAGTTTGCCTTAACTCTTCTGCTTTAGACTGAAGATCCTTGAACTTTGGCAGATTCATTAGAACATCTTGATTACAGGCAATAGCTTTGCATTCTTATTCGTAAAACTTGGCAACTCTTTGCTGAAGAGTTATGATTTGCTCTCAATGAGTTCAGCTTCGTGCTTAATTTTCTTCTGTAGTAGTTTGACTTTAGCTTTCACTGCTTATGTAACATCCCTATTTTCACCTTACATAAAGGTTCACTCGGTAATGACCCGAGTAAACACTTCCGCTTGAAAATGTTAAACCTTCACCCGATCAAGGGCAGGTCAATATAAAAGGTTAAGTGTTGACCAAGAGTCAACAAGAGCCAAGGTCAAAGGTCAAAGGTCAAAGTCAAAATGTCAAACTCTCAGGTCAAAAGTCAACCATGAAGTCAAAGTCAACCATAAAAATCAAAGGTTTGCAAAAGTCAACTAAAACATGAAATAGTCAACATAATAATCAAACAATGATCCAAAACCAATTAAATCATGATTAAGTGATCTAATAAAAGCTAATCAAGGGTTAATACACTAATTATGTTTAGGCATAATTAGTTAACATAGGATTCCCTAGATAATAATAAAATAAACTTAACTGGCAATTTACTATAAATAGCAATAGTATTGAAAATGAGTTATACTACAAATGGCTAAGTTAGAGATGATCAATCACTAATTACATTGATTACCAACCTGATGGGAGGTTAATCTAATTAATCTATGATAGACTCTTCATTAAAAATAAAATATGCTTAAAAGCTGGTTTAAATCCTTTTTGGAAAAAGGAATATTACCAAAAGAGGTAAAGATACCTATTTACCCATCAGATAAGTGCACAGCTTTACAGAATAATTTCTAAAACCCCATGGACCTTTCCTAAACCCCTTTTTTCAGCCATCATGTAAAAGAAAAATACATAAGTTTCATCAAAACAACTTACACTAGAACTAATTTAACTACAAGATAACACCAAGTTACACATCAAAATAAAAACACAAGGATTCCCTTAATATTTCCTGCCTTGGCCGAATTATTTAGCCACTTTTCCAGGTTGAAGTGAGCTGATTTGAAGCTTACTTGAACCCTTGGTGAAAGGTTGACGAATGACAACTTGTCATTAGACTCATAGACCAAGCTATAGGTAATGCTTCTTTGGTATAGAATCCAACTAGCTAGCCTAACCAAGTTCTAATTTCCCATTACCCCAACTAGATAGCTAACTAAATGAACTAATTAGGAGATTAAAATCCTCCCTAATAGGCCATATAGGATTCGGCCATAAGGGCCTATAAAAGGGGGAATAGTTGTTTGTTTTGTGTTCTTTACAATCTCTTCACACCCCTAAGTCTCAAGCTTCCTATCTTCTCCCATTTCTCTCTCAAATCTCTTTCTCATACACTCCAACATCAAACTCTAAGACCTCTTTTTGATTAGTCAAGAAACACCTCTTCCAAACCTTGCAAATACATCCCAAGTCACACACTAGCTTCCTTCATTCATACAAGATACCAAAGCTTGGAGCTAGGAGCCAAGATTTTCTCTTTTACTCCTTTTATTTTTCTGTTTGTTTGAGAAATCCCTCAAGGAGTGAAGGAGTCATAAACCTCTACACTTGTTGGTAGGTGGTCATTATCTTAGAGATGTGAGAGTTTTAAGTCTTTAGCTCATTTTAGGCTTAAAGGCTTAAAGCTTGCACATCTACTCTAGAAGTTGTGTTATTTTCTCTCCATGATAAATATGCTTCAAGATGTGTGTTAGCATGTTTAGAACCTCTGTATTGCTGAATGTATTTGCTGGCCATGACTAGAAATGCTAGGAATCCATGATTTATTTGCAAGGAAACAAGAATATACACACACTAATGCTGGAAAAATGTTTTTGCTTGAGGAAGGCATGATAAAACATGACCCATTTAAAAATCATGCCTCTGGAACCTTTGGGAAAATTATATGTGAAAGTTAACCTTTCAAGGAACACTCTTCAGAAAGAAGTTTTCTAGCTCAAGATATAATTTTCTAAATTTTAGCCTTTCTGCTGGAATTACTATCTGACCTCTGGACACTAATCTAAGCTTATCTTTTACCACAAAAATGAAAAACGTGTGAAATAGGTCTTGTTGGAAAGCTAAGACCCTAAGGAACACAGAGATGTAAAATACATTCATTGAAAGTAAGCATGTCATTCCAAAAAAATAAAACAAGTCACGGTTTAAGTTTTGGGACCCTACTGGAATAGGGAAACTTTGTAAGGGTATAAAAGTCATTTCACTTAATATAATTCTACAAAATGCATGCCCAGAGAAAGATGAGTGAGTTAGGATTCTGAATATACTTTTATTTTTTGAAATGAGTAAGTATAATGAAAGATATTAATTTTCCACTCAGACATGCTAGAAATGGTAATAAGTTGTAAAAATCTACAACCCAAAAATGGTGCTTTTGAGTAAATCCGAAAATTGTATATTTAAAATGGCTAAATACCAATTAAATCATCTTAATAGAATCTTATAAATGTAATCAAAAATATATATACATATAACCTATAGTTACACATAATCAAGAATTTTGCTCATAAAATACTAAGAGGACTTAACTCATGACTTAAAATTTATATTTTAATCAAATAAGATAAATGACCATGAGACCTACATAATACATGACTTTGACCCATAATCTTGGTTATGTATGAAATATTATCAATGGTTTATTATTGCATGAATGTTTCAAGATGTTAGCCTTGCTATGATAGGAAAGATATGCCTTGAGTAGTGGTCATTTATGCTTCTTGCTATGATGTAAATTTTTGAGATATTGACCTTGTGGTATGCATTGCATTAAATGATAATTACCATGATGAAGCATATGAGAAATGTTATATGTCATGAAGCTTGCATATGTATATGAATAAAGAACATGGGAGAATCTCATTGCTTAACCCCTCACCCCTTTCCGTTGAGGTTTTCTCTCGGAACATGTTTGTGGCGACGGCCACGGTATGAGCTCATTACCCATGGAGGTGGATTAAGACATTGGTGTTGGTGCACTCAGTGAGTGAAGGACCGATCAAGTTAAAGAATGCATGCACTGTTATATTACTGCATCTAGTTGAATAAATGCTATGATTACGTTTTATGTTCTCACTATTATCCTTGTTAATGAAAGACTTCTAAAAGACACGTCACTTCGGATTACGAACATTTTTCAAAACACCGAAGTGGCCCGGAGATGTACATGATGACACTTATGAGATAATAACTGACTACTGGGAAATCCATGATTTCTCACACCTATATCCGTGGCATCTTTAGATTCAATTGCTGCCGACGATGGTCCGCCCCCGCAGTAGTTCCGATTCAGACTTCGATTGGGTCCCGGGAAATAGGGTCCCCTTCTTGAGGAGCTCGTTTCAGCTAGGAGGTCCCAGCAGCTGAATGAGGAACTGCCAGACCTCATGCAGCAGGCCCATTGTCATATCCGACTCTTCTGACTCAGATGTACAAATCTTCGCAGCCCCTCCATGTCACGTGCCTGTGGTAGAGCTATCCTCTGACTCCGAGGAAGAGATCTTGGAGGAGCCCCTGGACGTTGAGCCCCTACAGATGGTTCCTCCCGAACCTGACCCGTATGATGCCGATGAGGAGGAGGATCCTGAGGAGGATCCGATGGAGATCGAGGAGGACTTGATAGGAGAGGATTTCGATAATTGGCATGATGACTTCGAGGAAGACGGTTGGCAGAGTTGTCAAATGCTGTCCAATGAGTCAGGTCTCATCCTCGATGTTATATCTGTTTCAGACTATGACATGCTCAGTGTCGCTTCGAGTCACACAGTTGCCGGAGTACCACCTACCCATATGAGCCGAGCACTTCCTCGTACCACACGCCCAGTTATTAGGAGTCCTTTCCACGCACACCATACTGTCTGAGTATTGATGCTGTTCATCGTGGTTGCTGCTGCTACTGATATTTATTTTACTGCTTTCTGCCTAGGCTTAGGAGGTTTATTTCTTGTTTTTCTGTAGTGGCAATTGTAACACCCCGATTTTTCTGTCCGAGGGAAATGACCAAAATGCCCCTGAGGTCATTTCCTGACCCGAATGCGAGGGTAACCAACTCGGTCATCCTCGAAGGGTCAACTCAATGTTTGAAGGGGATTGAATAGCCTTTGAATGCTTCCGGAAGCGAAAATCTCGTTTCAGCAGTTTGGTCAAATGACCAAAATACCCCTATAGCGTTTTACGCGGGTAGAGGTGCCGTTTGAGCCCGAAACTTTCCCCAGAGGTTTAAAAACATGTTTTCATGTGTCTAGAGGTCTCTATTTAAGTCCCGGTGGTCCCAGACAGTTTTAGTGCAAAATTACGATTTTGCCCATAGAATAGTATTTTTGAGCTTAATGACGTAATTAAGCAAACCTAAACAATATTAGGCTCTAAACGAAGATTAATTTATTTCCCTAATTAATCTAGAGTCAAAATAATTTATTAAAGTTAATTAGAACCTAAAATTGCTTAGATTAAACTTAAATCCCTTTTTAGAACTCAAGACTCCTAGTCTTGGAATCTTAAATAGTGTTTTCTCTCTCCAATTCCTTAAATTAAGGAAATGTGTCTAGAGTTGTTTAGACTCTAAATTGAGGATTTAACTCACTAATGGTGCAGGACCACCTTAATTATCCATTTCTCTTACCTAAACACTTTCTTACAAATTCCTAATCTTAAGCATAATCAAAGATACACCTAAACACAACTCTAAACCACAATTAAAATGCAACTAAACCTCTCCCAAATCTGATGCACATGGCCGAAATTCTCTTCCCCATTGACCACATGTTTAATTACTTTCTCACTCAAAGAACCATGCTTGAGACCATACCTTGAACCATACTTCACCATACTTTGAGCCATATCTCACCATGTCTCAAGAACACATTATCTCACCTCATGGAACTCATGGGATGCCCTCCAATCTGCACCCTCATGGTCGAAACCTCTTCACTCATTCACACCCTCCATTTGTTTCATTTCTCTATAAATAGAATGCCTTGAGGAGCTTGCACCACTTTTAGATCATTTGCTAAGTTTAGGAAACACTCAAAGCTTTTCTTTTTCTCTCAAAGTTCTTGTGTTCTTCAAGTTCTTCAAGCTCTTCATCTTCTTCATCTTCTTCTTCCATCTTCAAGTTCATCACACCAAATAGGGATTTTCTTTCATGTATTCTTTTCTTTGAAGTTCTTGTTTCAAGCTTGATGTTCATAGTTTCTCTTGGTTCCTTTTAGAACTTCTTTTCTTCTCCTTCTTCCTCTTTATGTTTCGGCCATGGGCCTTTGGGAATGAAGGAATGAGAGCTTGATGATGAGAGTTTCATGATGATGTTCATCACTTGAAACAAACTCTAGAGTTTGATCTTTGTTCTTGAACAAAAATGTTTCTAGTTTTTCCTTTCTTGAACTCTTGAGAACTTTAGCTTTAATGATGTTTTAAAATGGCTCTATGAACTCAATGATGAGGACTCGTGATGTTGGTGTTAATATATCATCAAGATCATGAACTCTAGAGTTCTAAAATGTTCCTTTTTCTCCTTGATGATTTCGGCCATTTCCATTAATTTTCTAGGCTTCATGGTTTGATTTCCTAAAAATATTATGTTAAGTTTTAAAGAACTCTAAGCTTGACTTTACCTTGTTTGGGTGAGTTTGGGTTATGGTTTAAATTCCTTTAAAGTCTTGTTAAGAGCTCTAGAAAGATAAAATGAACTTGCATAATTTATTTTATGCTTGCATTCATATTTACATTCTTGTTATGCACCTTTACTTTCAAGCTATCACCTAAGAACATAAAGATTAAAATGGAACTTGCATCTTCACTTAATTTAATTCTCAAAGCCTTCTATTTCGGCCTTAAAGTCGATTGTTGTTGGGCCTAGAGCACTAAAATAAAGAATTGAACTTGCATCCTCACTTAATTAATTCCTCGAATGCCTATCTATTTCGGCCTTAAAGTCGATTATTGTTGGGCCAAGAGCACTAAAATAAAGAATTGAACCTTGCATCTTTACTTTCAAGCTTGCACGTTTAAGTTTATGCCTTGCATATTTAATTTATGTCATCACTTTATTTTGTAAGCAAGATTAAAAATGAAAAGCATGAGCATGTTTATTTTATGTCGTAATTTAAGAACCTAGAGCTCAAAGACTTGCCCATTTCATTCCAAGTTAAAATTTAATGTGAAACCAGTCTTTGAATGCATATTTTCAGCCAAGTAGTGATGATGGACTTGCAATGAGTTTTCATCTAGCTACTAGGACCAATAGTCTATGTTTTAAGTTTTCCTTAAAGCTTTACAAAACTTTATAAGGTTATGTCATCACAAGTTATGATTTTATTATCTTTTAGGGGATGGAATATGTTTTGGTCAGTGACCTAAGGCTTCACTTAGCCTCTTGATGAATTAAAATGTTTTGCAAAGAGTTTTAGAAGTTCTAGATCGATTCCGAGAGAAACTAGTTAACTTATATACCTAGAAATGTCAATTTAACTCTCTCATTTAAGTTAAATGTTTTAGGATTACGATGTGATGAGTGTGATGTTGTATGATGATGTTTTGATGTGTTGGAATGTGTGAAAATATCATGTGATGATGTAGAAGCGATCCTATGCATGATAGGTAAGAAACTAGCTAACTAGAAATACCGTAAAGCTAGAATTTAACATAGTTTTGACCCATTTGTTTATGGAACTAATCCAAACTATTTTAATGGGAACATAATCAGATTTAGATTGTTTAGACATGAAAAACTTGGTATCATTTGAATTAGAATTGAATTCTAGCACCTATAGGGAAACTAGTAACTAGAAAACCGTAAAAATGCAATGTAGAACCCTTGGAACCTTTATTTTTCTGGATTCTGTCCAGCACCCTTACAACATGATAAACATGATTAATAATTAGTCCTTAAGCATGGTAATGCCTCATAATTGATTTAGATTTAATCCATAGCGAGGCGAGACGGGACCAAGAAAGGGTCTAAAACGTAAGTTCTAGAACCCCGTGATCACAAGTTAAGAATTCTACCCTATGCTTTTCAGATTTAAATGTAGATATGAGGATTATGAGTGATGTTTAATTATGAGCCCTTAGGTGCATAAAATATGAGCGACAAATGTTAGAGAACCATATCTCATGATTAAGACCCGTAAGGGTCAAAGCATAAGCTACCGTAAGGATAAACGGTTGAATGTTCCATGATGATGTATGTTATGTGAAGGATGTTAACGTTATTCATATGAGGATTTCATGAGAATATATGTTTGTGTGACATAAAGCAAATTCGGAAGAAATTCGGCATAATGCCTTCGTGCCGCCGAATTTCCAACGAATTTGGGGACTTAAAGAGATTTTGAAAATTAAGGTACTAAGATGGGTTCTAGGATGACACCGGTTCGGCCGAGCACCTCCATAGAACTCATGTGACATCGGTACCCATTTATACTCTTAGGTGACACCGGTTCGGCCGAGCACCCCTAAGAGAATTGCCCCCTAACCCGTACTCAGATTGTCGGGATTTATGATACGCTTATCGTTAAGTGGTAAGTAAGAACTAGTGACGACTAGTTAAGGTATGAGCTCATAACCTAGATGTATGACACGTTCTGGGTGACACGGTTGGTAAAGCACCCCTAGTTCGATTGTCTTTTAGGGTGGCCCATGAGGAAGAGATGTTTCATGATTATGATTATGTCACTAAGTTTGTCCCATATGAATGTTTCTATTGCCACTTTATGCCACTAAGTATGATGATGCTTGATGTTATGTTTTACGTATGTGCATTAGGTAGTGCCATGCATACATCTTCTATTATGTTGCATTCATGACATTAAGATCATTCTAAAATGAACGGACCTTGGCTAAACTATGTTTAGAACTTAAAAATGGACATAATGCATGCTCACTCATTCGTATAATTAAACCAGGATTCTGGGACGTAGATGATGACACCTAGGTAGTAGGAGGCCCTACTGAGATTCTTTAGCAAGATTCTCACTCCCTCTTTCTCTTTCTTTCCGTCACGTCTTTAGATGACGACGTTCGTAGTGTTCGTGGACACGCCGACATGGGAGGTGCACCATGACCCGGACCACGGGTCATTCCATTTTGTGGGTCGATGCACAGTTAGAGTGTTCATGTTCATGGGTCGACCCTTCACTCCCCCTGTACATTCACATCGTTTCTCCCCCGTCTCACCTTTTGGCGATGACCTGGTGTTCGGCCAAGACGTCCCCGAGAGGAGAGGCTACGCCGTACCCCACCGTCCGCGTCTGCCGCTCGAGACTACCCCCAGTATGTGTCCCGTTGGCCGTCGTCTTTCTCGGAGACGGATCCTTCCGAGGATTCGGCCACCCAGGTACCCTCCGAGGGATCATCCCCCACCATACCCATGGACTTTGGAGAGGATAGCGAGCCCACCGTGACTCACCGGCGCGTGCACGGCCGTGAGATGCGGCCATACCGTGGGGATCCCGCTCGATCCCCGTTCCGTCTCTTCACGCCCGAGGAGCTCGCCCAGTTTCCCGGATATTTGTCTCGCTCACGAGATAGTCGCCAGTAGGAGGCCGTGGATGGCCCGGGTTAGAGCACACATCACTTAGATGGGGATAAACCTTCTTTTGTATAGAGGTTACCCCATTAGATGCATTCGGGTAGGGGAGTAGATTATGTTCATGTTTTATGTTGTATTTTCTTTTATGTATTTTCCTTGTACTAAATTAAGTCCCACACTTATAAGTGGGCAAGTTATATATATATGAAATGATATTCAGTGATATTTATGTTGTGCTCTATGTTATGATGTTGTGAGACATTTGTGTTACTTTACATGATTTACCGTTTAACGCATCACGCGGCTCTCACTTTAGATTTCAAAAAAAAATTTACCTGTATTTTCCGCTAAGTATTTCAAAGTAAAAATGAGAACTATGAGGTAACAGACTAATGATTAACCTAAATATGTTCTAGAGTATTGGGTTAAAAAAATTAGGATGTTACAGCAATGTCTTCCTGGGATTTGATGTAGTGAATCTTATATCTTGTTATACTGTTACTCCATGTGTTGTATTTAAGGGTGGGGATGCCTACCCTCTTGAAGACCTCTATGTATTATGTTAATGTTGAAGTATGTTATCTATTTATATATATCTGTCTTTCCGCTGAATTATCTAACTGATAGAATTATTATGTACAGATATGCGCAACCAATTCACGCTATAAGCTTTACTTTTGAATATGTGTTTCAACAAAAAATTTGTTATACTTTTCGCTAATTCCGTATAAAAGTAATTTCTAAAAAGGATGCAAGATAGGGAGTAATAAACTAATAAGGATGAAATATGACCTAAGCATGGTTTGTTCTTATTAGGGTGTTACAGCCTAAACCTCAAGCCACCTGTTCTTCTAATGTAGAATTCATGAATTGTAATGTCTTAGCCTTTATATTAAACATCTTTGCCTCCATATTACTTATCTTCAATCTATTGTGGAGCTCCATCACCATTGTTTCTTACTCTCTAAGACCATATCGCTCAAGTAGTTGAACCTCAAGACCTCGTTCCCTCTCTTGAAGCAATTTAATCATGTTCTTGAGTTTCCTAATCTCTTGCTCATAGTCATCCATTTCAAGACTTACACATGCTATAGAAGCTCCTCCTTTTGGCTTTGGTGCTTCTACATCTTTCTCTAAAGAATTTCCATCCTTGGTGACTCCAAAGTCTACTTCCTTTACAAGATCATTAAATTCAAGTAGGAGGAACTAATCTCTCTCTTTCTTTCTCTATATATATATATATATTGATTATTGTTAGGAGAGAGACCAATAGAAGAATTGTTACTAATCACCCTGTTGATGCATGTTAATTTCTTCCTACTATAAAACAAATTTAGTAACTCTAGTTCAGTTTATTTAAAAATCAAAACACGTTAAAAGTATTTGCCAGCTTTCTATATCGTGTCTATTTAATTTTGTGAATTGCAAGTTAGAAATAGATAATATGTCATCAGCAGATAAAAGCTACACCATTTATTTGTTTCCTTTCAATAAAAGTATCTTAAACTCAATGATGAAAAAAGAGAATGCTTATGTTAGAGTCCAACTGGCTCCAAAGCATACGTAATTGAGTTTGTTCCACTTTAATAATTAGATAAAATATGATTGAATAATAAAGTACAGTTCTATGCTAAGAATGGAATTAAATCTTAATTAAAATGACAACTAGAAAAGAATAAGAAATATACTAGTTTCTCAAGTAACTTACAATAGTATATGAATAATTTCCCTTTAAAATAGAGTTGAAAGTGTCTAATGCTGCCCCTATATGTCCTCCCAAATTAACGTCACTCCCATGACCTGAGAAAGAGACAATACGTGCAAAATATCACTTGGATTCATCATTCACGAAAACAATGGGAAAAAGAAATATTAGATATTAAAAAAGGAAAAAAAGTATTGATTTGAGGTAGAAACAAACCTGGAAGCGAAGTATGAAAGAGCCAAAGCTAAACCTTATTTTAGTACCATAGGTTTCACACCCTTCTCATCTCTCATCATCACAGATATTTTAATTACTTTCATTCATTCAAGAAGAGAGAGAAAGATCTTCATCCCTATCCTCTATCTTATACCCAAGAAAATAGCATAACACTCATTTATGATTTCAGGCCTTATGCCTAGTCCTAGTAACACAACAAATACCATAGATTAGTAAAATCCACACAGCAGCTAGTACTTTTCAAGTGATACAAGGCCTATCTACTACCATTACGAATATTGCTATGTTAGTTATTGGTTAGTTAGAGTAGTTATTAATTAGTTGGTTTCACTTGTAGCCTATATAAGGCTTTATCTTCTTATATTTCTTTAATCTTTCTATCATTTAGTAAAATTCACTTTTCAATTTTCTTAACTATTATTCTTTTTTCCTTGATGACCATGAATTTCAACAACTATTTAGATTGATTCTACTTCTACATACATAAGAGATAGTATAAAAAAATAATAAAAAAAGACTGGTGTGGGTTATGGTGAAATGATCAGCGTGGACACAGAAAAGAGCAAAGTATAAGAGTGACATTTTGATTTGAGATTGTGTTTTTGGCAATTGTTTCAGCTGTAGGTCCCTCTTATGTAATGGAACACCCAAAACAATACAACTATTGGTATTGGGTATCAAAGCAATCTTAAAAATGTTAAATATTATATTATGCCTTTCACTAAAAACCAATGACCATAAGTACCGTGTTATGTAATGGCAAGTACAATATGAAAAGTGGGTCTTGTCATTATTGCAATAGTGAATAATGATTCTATATAAGCACTATTGTAGGTAGAAAAGAGCGAAGCGGGAAAGTAGTGGCCTTTACTCACTAAAAGAAAAACCTTTACTTGTAAAAAATTCTGAGTATTCAATAAAAACTTCGAAGTTTCAAAGTTTTCAAGCAAAATATTTATAAGTTTTCTATACTTAAAAGTTTTCTATGGTTTACGTATATAAAATTAAAAGTGAACTTAAAAATTATGACATAACCAGAATAAAATATTAAATTTAATAGATCTTATTAAAAATGATCTAGTACTTGCTTTAGAATTTTATATTTACTAGTGTGAACAATATTTAAACTATCTAAATTGTTGTTAAATGTATCCATTATAGTCATTAAGGTTGAGATTAAAGCTTCTTAATCATCTTTGAAAGCAAGTTTTACAAGATATATTTGATTTTGGAAAAAGATAACAAGATTATCCAACAGTTATGAGAATAAATTATCTATATCTTAGACTCTCCACTATCAAATATAGAATCAAGATTCTTGAAGAAGATTTACAAGCTTTAGCTGCATAATTACTTCATTTTGTTTAGATTTTAATTTCTCCACAAAAGATTCTCAAACTCTAGTATTGGAGCTTAAGTAGCGAGAGAGGCTTAGGATTTGATCTAGATACAAGCTTTTTCTTCATAATTTTGCTCTTTATACTATAAAGTTGTTTATTTGTTTAAGTTATGTTTCTTATCTTTCTGAGAAAGTTCTCATAACAAAGTTTAATGATGATGATAATAATGATGATGATAATAATGGTGCTGGTGGTGGTAGTAATAATAATATGAAGGATCAGTTTATTCCAAGTCCAATCCCCTATTTGCTGGGTTTTCCTTTTGGCTTTGGGACATAAGGTCATCATCCATTTTCTTGCTTTATCCAAGCACATTATTGCCATGTCATCTCACGTTCCCAAGCCGGGTCGTGACAGTATCGCCTAATCCAATAGTTGACCCTATTTAGTGGAGCAAAACTTTGTTATTATTGTTGTTGTTGATGACATGATAGTCAGATTGTTAAATGTTCAGATAACATTGTTTAAGTAAACAACTTAACTTGAAGTTTGAGGTTGAATTTAAGTTGGACTATGGGTGCATTTTAAATTTTAAAAAAGAGAATAATTATAAAACTTAAATTTTATATGTAATTGAAAAAAGATGAAAAAAGATTTCTTTTATGAGCTACTATTTTTAGATCTTATAAGAAAAGTTGAAAGTTGATTTTTCTTTAGATTTTAATTATTTTTAAAAATTATTTTTAGCCTAAAGAAAACCCATCCAAATGCCCCTTATATGAGAAAGTTTTATAGGTGGAGAAGCCTGTGTATATATTTAGTCATGATATTCCAAAAAACCAAAAAGTAAACAAATAGTAGCAATACATTTTGTTTTAATGCTAATAGTTTTTTATAATGTCATTTAATTAAATTTTTTTTGTGTATATGAATTTTGAAATTGTAGGGTGAGAGTCAACCATGTTTTGCTAATATGACAAAATATGATTGGATAAGAAAAATTTACACTGTTAGTGTATTAAAGTTAAACTCATTATTTATTACACATAATCTATTCCATCTGTCTATTACATATTCAGTGTCCATTTTTTTCACCTTTTAATCTCTATTGTTAATGATATATAACTTAAAATAAAAAGACAAATTATATTGATCTCTCTTAAGATTTAGTGAAATTCGCCCAAGCTACCATCTATTTGTGTAGTTGACACTGACCACCCTCAAATGCACTCTTTATTTGTGATAGAGAAGAAGACATTGTAATAATTCTATAAATTCAGCGGAGGTCAGTGTAATAATTTTAAAAACTCATGGGAGGTCAATATAATTAGAAGCAGAGGCTAGTGTATTATAGACGAACCACAACCACCCCTCAATAATAAAAATAGAAGAAATTACATAAATGTAATATTTCAATGACCCAATTTTATCACCCACTATTTCATTTTTTTCCATCTCTTTTGTTTTATTTTCTAATTATTTGTTTCTATCTAAATTAGAAAATACACTTAAAATATTTGAGAATAATTCTTTTAAATATTTTGTTTATGACTGAATAATATGGTATACAATATGTTTTGCACATATGTGTTTCTTGAGTTTTGATTATGGAATGTGTTCTTTCTTTTAAAATAAACTTTCAATTTGGTCATTAATAAAAATAGCGTTCGACAGATTGGTCGTCTAAGGAAGAAAAACATTTAGTGATCATTAACAATTAAAAATACAGGGCAAGCCGGTCTTTATTTAGTATTTTTGAAAGATTTATAGTACAAATTGATCTTTAATAATTTATGAAATAATTCAAACTAATCATTAACAATTAAAAATACAGGTCAAGCTGCTATTGTATGATTTATTCATGATTGGAACTTGGTTATTTAAATGAGCATTTGTTATGATTGATGAATTGAGAAGTAAAGCCTTGAGTTTATTCATGAGAATATGAAACACGTTAAATCTAGAATCTTAGAATTTTCCCTCCTATGATATTAACATGATTTCATAGTATGGAACTACTTAGAGGAACATAATTGTGAGTTAACAACAGTTATTTCGTTAACCTTGGTATACCAAGGTCTACCAGGGGTAACATATCCTTACATAGATCAGTCAGCTAGGGACGCGGTTCACTAGAGACTGAGCACCTCCCTTCCATTATAGGATAGTCTGTTCTCTTTGTAGTCCCTAAACCCTAAACCCTAAAAATAATATGGTTTATATGTTGCCATTGAATTATGATTCTCTTGTTATTATGTGAAATGAATAGAAATGATTTGAGAATACTGCATTATTATTAATTATGTATTTCTTCATGTCCCATGTATGGTTATGAGTAAGGATCCACTCACTAAATTTTTTGATAAAACACACCCATCTTTCCTTCCTTTTCCTCATAGATATAGGTGTAGCACAGGGTCCTCCTCTTCCTCCTCCTTAGCATTAGATATCTCCAATTTAGGTGAGTTTCAAGTTGTCACAACCCGACCTGAGCCCGTTGTAACACCCTCCCAAGTACAATCTCATCCTTAAGTTATGGCGTCGTACTCGAGAAATGTTACTTCTAAGTTTGCGGACCTTTTTTTTTTAAATATCCATAGTCAGTTTGGTTGGTTCGCGAGATACTAGGTCATAATTATACTAAAATATATAGCAATGAAACCAAACTATTTATTTAATATAGAGTTAAGTACATAAGGGAAGCTCTTTTATGAGCTTTAATACACATCCGGTCTCTATTATAAATATAACATAAACATATGACTAAGTACAGTCTGTACAAACTCTAGCTGTAAACTACTGCAAATCTGATTTCCTTTTATAAAGTAGCCTCCTTGTTCTCAGGATCAACCTGGAGACGACACGGGAACACAAAAACATAGGGGTGAGAATTATACAATTCTCAGTAGGGTAACTCCCGAATTACACATTCATACTTTCACCGTCATCGCCCCAGCCACTTCGGTTTATTAAGAAAGCATGAGCATGCAATATGTACATATCAAATGTTCATTTTAAAATTATAAAATCACTTTTTCGAAGTGGGTCTCTTTTATTATTCAATCACTTAAAACATGTATTTCATAACATTCAACATCATAGGAATTCCTTTAAGACTAATAATTTAACAAGATATACATATATATATGGCGATTACAATGATCTTTTCATGCCCTTGACATAATAAAGGGGACTTTTCCGTGCCCTAATGGGGACTTTTTCGTGCCCTGTTGGGGATCTCTTCGTGCCCTATTGGGGACCTCTTCGTGCCCTACTGGGGACCTCTTCGTACCCTTTTTATACTAAAGGGGACTTCATTGTTCACTTAGCACATACATCATCCTCAAGCTCACATATACATGCATCGCATTTCTATATGCATGAACATAATTCTCTAATCTCATAATACTTCAAACCTATATATGTTATTCATTCATTCCTCATAACATAATCTTAGAAGTTCATGGCATGCATTCATACACATCAACTTGAACCAAATGCCATTAGGTCACTAATTCAAGGCATCGTCACAACTTCAAAACATTGCCAGATTTTTCACTCAAGTAGCACAATTTATTTCTCATACCAAATGATCAATTAAAATGCTATAAAACTTCTTAATGACACCTCAATGTATCCACAAGGTTCCATAAAAATTTCATAACAAAAAGAATTCTCTAAATATTTCAACAAAATTAGACAACTTCGGAGGTTAGAAACCCCCTATTTACAGCCAACAACCACAGTTCCCAATTTTATTACCCTACCAAATGATGATATAAAATCATATAAAAATTCAGGATTGGACTTCAATATGTCCTTAATATCCTGTAAAACTTTCAGCTCAAAATTCGATCATTTACTAGGTTAATAAAATGTCACAAGTTCACAGCTTCAGATTCAACATTTCAGGCAGCATATTTACAACTTCTGTTCTTGAATTTTTCAAGGCATTAGGAATCAAAATCAGAGCTCAAGAAAATTCATGGAACTATCCTAGGATGTTATCTTAAACATGTAATTTTTATAGCTCATGAAAACACCCACAATTCCCTCAGAAAATTCGTGATAAAATACTGCCTGTACAAAAACCGAAATTCCAGCAATATAGTTCAAAATCTCTTTTAACAAAAATGATTTCTAACATCATCCAAACACTCCACCAAAATTAAAACATCAATATCATCATATTATCAACCAATAAATCCAGAAATTTTGGACCAAACACAATCAGAAAAGTCCAGCATAAAATTGGAAAGAAAAGGTCAAAGAAAACCCTACTTGTGAAGCTTTAAGGCTTCTAACTCCAAGGGATCTTTCAAAAATGATTTTTCTTTACTTCAAGCCTTCCAAACAACACCTAACCCTTCCTTAAACAGTAGACAATGATAGCTCAGAGTTCAGCTTGGAGATTATTTAAAATTCTAATCGGTTAGTTTGATAGATTATGAGGAGTAGAACAAGTTTTGTGGAAGGATCTTGGTGTTTTGTCAAGTTTAGGCTAGGGTTTATGAAGCTTCAAGTTTGTTAATGGTGGAATGAGAGAAAGAAGATGAAGTCTGATGTATTTGGAGCTCTTGGCCGAAATTGATGGTGTTGGAGTGATAAGGTTGGTGATTTATCTTTATCTAGGTATAAAACTAGTCAAAATGGGTATTTATTCCTTTTTCAAAATGAAATAACGAAATGGATGGCTAAGATTTGGTTTCTTGGTCAAAGAATGAATCTTGGCCATCCACTTGGCTCAAGATAAGTGGCTCATATTAACTTGGTGAGCAAGTAGCTTTTTCGGTGTTAAAATTGCACACCGAAATTCCACCGAACGTATGAGTTATTGGCACCCGAGTAAAATATAATAAATCAAAGGTCATGATTAAAACTTGTTTTTCAATTTTCAATCCTTGTCATCCACTTGGTATAAAGTGGTTGATAAAGCTTACTTAGCCACTAAGTAGCTTTTACGGTGTTAGAAACCGCACATCGAAATTCTATCGAACGAGTAAAACAGTGTACCCGGGTAATCAAACATTGCCCGAAAAATAATTTCGGGTATAAAATCTTTATTTCTACCTATTTCTAACTATAATCATATAATTTCTCAATTTCAGGCATCTCCGGGTCCCAATTCTAGGGTTTCGGCTGTCCCGGTGGCCTGCGGGGCCCGCAAAATACTATTCACATTTTTTTTTTTTTACAAATCCGTTGGATCGTTTTCATCATTGTTCAAAATATTAAATTTTTGAAATTATGACTAATAAACCTCAAATTAATTTTTTTTAGATAATTTTTTTAGGGTGTTACACCCGTGACCGGCACGTGGGGAATCCTCATTCCCACGTAAGCCTCGTGACCTCTGAGTCTCTTTATATACATAAAATAATATACTTTTCATTCTGAATCATAACTTTCTCTAAAACTCTGTATAAACTGTATATATGAAATTATAAAACTGAATTACTTAATATATGAAGCTTTGAAAACCTCTTAATCATACTCTGAAAATCCATTCAACGTGTGAACTGAATCATAAGTAAATCTCTTGTTTACTACATAAACTCTAATTAAATTCTACAAATTTCAAATCCTCACTTGTGAATTGATAACAGATACATAACTTTTCAAATACTGAAATCAAATACATAATCGGAAAATAATGCATGGGTCAGATCCTACCTACACATCTATTGGAGCACTCTACTCTAACAAGACTCTAACTAGGCCTTACTTCAAAGTAAGATTCACCACTGAGAATGATAACATCTGTCAAACTGTAAGCTGAGCAACGTCTGCACCTGCAACTATGAGGAGGAAGGGAGAGGGGTGAGTCAACGGATTCAGTGAGTGAGCTCTCACTTATCACCCACATGGGACAACAACAACCATATATGTATATGCACTGGAAAAATATCCTAATTTTTAACCCAATACTCTAAAACATATTTAGGTTAATCATTAGTCTGTTACGTCATAGCTTCCTTATTACTTTAAAATACTTAGCGGAAATACTGGTAAATTTTTTTTTTGAATTTATAAAAGCAAAGTGAGAGCCGCGCGATACGATGATCAATAGAGTATAGATGGAAGTAAAGCAAACATCTCATCAAAACATATAGCAAGTAAAGGAACAACACAATGAAACTAAACTGCATATTTATATATAATTATGATATGCCCACTTGTGTAGAGTGGGGCTTAGTTTGATACATCATAAACAGATACAACTTACGACGGAAACGTAAAAATAACTCCCCAACCCCAGTGCAACTAAAGGGCTAATCTCTAAACAAAAGGAGATCCATCCCCATCTAAGTGGTGTGTGCACTACCCGGGTACTCCATCAGTTGTACGTCACCTCCTACTGATCTCCATCTCGCGAGCGAGGCACATAACTAGGAAACTGGGCGAGCTCCTTTGGCGTAAAGAGGCGGAACGGGGATCGAGAGTGACCCCTGCGACGTGGCCGCATCTCCGGTGGTCGTGCAAGCCGTGGCTAAGTCACGGTATCCTCACTGCCCTCCCTCATCAGTGGTGGAGTGGGGGCGGAGCTCTCGCTATACGGATGGGTAGGTGGGTCCTCGGACGGGTCGGTCTTCAAGAAGTAGGTTCGGGGCATGTAATCGGGATAGTCACGCATGGCTAAGGCAGCGGTGTGCATGCGGAGCACTCTCTCGTTATGCGTACGCACGCGCTCAAAAACCCGCTCGTCGTCGCCGTAGGGGAGAAGCGATGGGTATGCACGGGGTGAGCGAAGGGACGTCCCACGAACATGAAGACTCGCATCGTGCACTGTCCCTCAAAATGGTATGACCCGTGATCCAGGTCATAGTGCACCTCCCATGTCGGGGTGTCTACAAAAACCACGAACATCGCCATCTGAAGACGTGACGGAAAAAAAAGAGATAGAGGGAGTGAGAATCTTGCTAAAGAATCTCAGTAGGGCCTCCTACTACCTAGGTGTCATCATCTACGTCCTCAGAAACCTTGGGTTTAGTTATACAAAATAAGTGAGCATGCATAAACATCTGTTTTTAGGTTCTAAAGCATAATTAGCTAAGGTCCGTTCATTTTAGCATGAATTTTAATGACATGGATGCACTCATATTAGAGAATGTATGCATGACTCTACTTAATGCAAGAATAATAATCTCAATCAATAGGAACATCATAATAGTGGCATAAAGTGACAATTAAATTCTCAAATGGGAAACTTTGTGACATAAACATCATACTTTACTTCCTCATAGGCCACCCTAAAAGACAATCGCTCTGGGGGTGCTCGGCCGAATCGGTGTCACCCAGAACGTGTCACATCTCTAGGTTATGAGCTCATACCTTAACTAGTTATCACTAGTTCTTACTTATCAATCCCGATAAGCGTAACATAATCATAAACATAATCTCGACTTATCCAGTACGAGCTAGGGGGCATTTCTTGGGGGTGCTCGGTCGAACCGGTGTCACCCAAGAATTCATTCTTGGTACCGATGTCACATGAGTTCTCTGGAGGTGCTCGGCCGAACCGGTGTCATCTGAGAACTCATCTTAGTACCTCATAAAAATCTCATAGGTTTTCAAAAACTTTCTGAGTCCCGAATTTGTCAGAAATTCGGCAGCATAACTGCCGCATGCCGAATTTCTTCCAAATTCTCCTTTATGCCACATAAGTCATTCAAACATGCATCCTCCATCATAATCTTCATGCATTCACATAATCATTCTCATGCATTCACAAACAACATTAAAAATCCATTATGCTCTTGATCCTACAGTATCTTATGCTTTGACCCTCACGGGCCTTAAACTTGTGATGTAATTAACCTATCATCTTCTATCAACCTTTTATGCACCTAAGGGCTCTCTTCAAATAGATATCATTATTATTTATGCTCTCTATTAAATCTGAACAGCATCATTCCTTAGGGGCAGCATTATAAACTTATAATTGCGGGGTTCTAAAACTTACGTTTTAGACCCTTTCTTGGTTCTGTCTTTGCCTAAGGCGCTATATGTTCGACCTAAACCAATTATGAGACATTCCTATGTCTAAGAACTAATTATAAGCCATGTTCTCTTCATTATAAGGTTGCTGGACAGATTCTAAGAATTAAATGTTCTAAGAGTTCTAGAATTGCGATTTTACGGTTTTCTAGTTACTAGTTTTTCTATAGGCGCTAAAATTCAATCCTACTTCAATTGTAAACAAATTTTTCATGATTAAACAATCCTAATCTGATTATATTCCCATTGAAACAATTTGGGCAGTGTCAAAAAATAAATGGGTTAAAACTATGCTAAATTTTGACTTTACGATTTTTTTAGAAAACTAGTTTCTCTCCTATCTTGCATAGAAATGTTCCTATCTCATCATTCATAATTTTTACTCATTCATACACATCAAAACATCATCACACAATAGCAAACTCATCATGGAAGAACTGAAACATTAAGTCTCCAAAAAGATGCATAACTTGATATTTTTAAAGCATATAAGTTGCTAGTTTCTCTTGGAATCATTTTCAAGACTTCTAAGACTCTTTTGCAAACCATTTTATTTTGTAAAAGAGACTAAAAACATCCTTAGATCCGTGACCACTTAATCCCTCCTTAAAAGAGAATTAAATTCATAAATCTTGTTGGTCTTAATCTCATAGAATTCATGAGGCTTAAAGAGAATTCTTAAAACTTAGATTGTTGGCCCTTGTAGCTAGATGAAACTCATTCCAAGTTCATCATCACTACTTGGCCGAGATTATGCATTCAGAGAATGCTCCCACATTAAACTTTAACTTGAGATAAAATGGGCAAGTCTTTGAGCTCTAAGGTCTTTAAGTGATGACATAATTTAAACATGCTATGCACTTCATTTTTATTCTTCATTACAAAATAAAGTGAGAGCTTAAAGTAAATATGCAAGACTTGAATTATAAATATGCAAAGCTTGAATTAAATATGCAAGACTATTAAAATATAAATATGCAAGTTCATTTCTTTATTTTAGTGCTCTAGGCCTAGCAACAATCGACTTTAAGGCCGAAATAGAAAGGCTTTGAGATTTAGTTAGGTGATGGTGCAATTCTCATTTTAAATCTTTATGTTCTTTAGTGATGAAAAGTAAATATGCTAGACAAGAATATAAATATGGGATGCAATCCATTCTTTATCCTTTAACTTTAAGTGATGGTTTGGAAATTAAATATGAATGCAAAGCTCAAAATAAATATGTAATGCATAAGCTTGAATATAAATATGAATGCTAGTCCATTTATTTCTTATTTGAGCTCATACAAGACTTTTGAAGGAACTTAAACCTCAACCCAAACTTATCATGACAAGATAAAGTGAAGACAAGAGTGAACCCCAAGGGTTCCTTAAAACACAAAGTTTTTTTTCTTGAAATGTAAACATAAATAACATTTTTATTAAAACTCAAGCTCGAGAGGCCTCCTTGTGATGAACACATAGTCATCATCTAGAAGCTCTTATCATCAAGCCCTTGTGAACCTCATTGGCCAATATGGCCGAAAACTTGGAGAAATAAAAGGAAAAGGAACCAAAACTTTTGAGAAGAAAAGAAACATTTGAGACCATGATCTTGATGATGCATTAACACCAACATCATGAGTCCTCATCATTGAGTTCATGTAACCATTTTAAAACATCATCAAAGTGAAAGGTTTCAAGGATTCAAGAAGAAAAAATAAAACATCTTTAACTTCAAGAACAAAGATCAAGCTTTAGAGGTTTGTTCAAGTGATGAACATCATCATGAAACCCTCATCATCAAGCTCTCATTTCTTTGCTCTCAAAGGCTCATGGCTGAAACAAGGAGGAAAAGAAGAAGAAAAGAAGTTCTAAAAAGATTCAAGAGAAACTATGAACACATAAAGAGATTAAGAACTTTAAATGCAAGAAGCTCTTGAAAGAAAATCCCTACCAAGTGATTTGAAGGTTGGGACGAGAGAAGAGGATGAAGAACTTGAAGAACTTGAAGACTTGAACTTGAGAGAAAAAGGAAACTTTGAAGTGCTCTTTGAAAACTTAAACTTAGCAAATGAACCCAAAATTATGCAAGTTCACCCAAGCAAGCTATTTATAGAGAAATGAAACAAATGCAAGGTGCATATGGGGGTGAGGGCTTCGGCCATTACAGCATCATGGGCAAGCCCATGAGTTCCATGAGGTGAGATAATGTGGTCTTGAGGCATGGTGAGGTATGATTCAAAGTATGGTGAGGTATGGTTCAAGGTATGGCTCAAGCATGGTTCTTTGAGTGAGAAATAAATCAACATGTGTTGTAAATGGGAGAGAGATGGCCGAATGTGCATCAGCCATGGGGGGAGGATTTCTTGCATTTTAATTGTGGTTTAGAGTTGTGTTTAGGTGTATCTTTGATTAGGATTAAGATTAGGAATTTGTAAGAAAGTGTTTAGGTGAGAAAATGGGTAATCAAGGTTGTCAAGACATAATTAAGGAGTGGTCTTGCATCATTAGTGAGTTATAAACTCATTTTAGTGTATAAACAACTCTAGACACAATTCCTTGATTTAAGGAATTGGAGAGAAAACACTATTCAAGATTCCAAGAGTGAAATCTTAAGTTTTAGAAAAGAGATTTAAATCTAATCTAAGCAATTTTAGGTTCTAATTAATTTTAATAATTTATTTTGACTCTAGATTAATTATGAAAATTAATTAATCTTCGATTAGAGCCTAATATTGCTTAGGTTTACTTAATTACATCATTAAGCTCAAAAACACTATTATAGGGGCAAAATCATAATTTTGCACTAAAATTGCCCGGGACTTGTAACATCCTAATTTTTAACCCAATACTCTAGAACATACTTAGGTTAATCATTAGTCTGTTACTTCATAGTTCTCATTTTTACTTTGAAATACTTAGCGGAAAATACGGGTAAATTTTTTTTGAAATACAAAGTGAGAGCCGCGTGATGCGATATATCATGTAACAGACAAAACATATATCTCATAACGTCATAGCATAAGGCACACCATGAATAGCGCTGAATATCTTCTCATATATATATATAACTTGCCCACTTATAAGTGTGGGACTTAATTTAGTACAAGGGAAATACATGAAAGGAAATACAACATAAACATAAACATGATCTACTCCCCTACCCGAGTGCATCTAATGGGATAACCTCTAAACAAAAGAAGGTTTATCCCCATCTAAGTGGTGTGTGCTCTAACCGGGTACTCCATCGGTCGATCGTCACCTCCTACTAACGTCCATCTCGCGAACGAGGCAAGTATCCGGGAAACTGGGCGAGCTCCTCGGGCGTAAAGAGGCGGAATGGGGATCGAGAGTGACCCCCACGGTGTGGCCGCATCTCCGGTCGCCGTGCAAGTCGTGGCTGAGTCACGGTATCCTCATTGCCCTCCCTCATCAATTGTGGAGAGGGGGCAGAGCTCTCGCTATACGGATGAGTAGGCGGGTCCTCGGACGGGTCGGTCTCCGAGAAGTAGGTGCAGGGCACGTGTCGGGATAGTCTCGCATGGCTAAAGCGGCGGTGTGCATGCGAGCACTCTCGTCATGCGTCTGTGGCTCAAAAACCCGCTCGTTATCGCCATAGGGTGCAGTCGAGGAGAAGCGATGGGTGTGCACGGGATGAGCAAAGGGGCGTCCTATTAACATGAAAACCAGCACCGTGCACTGCCCCTCAAAATGGTATGACCAGTGAGCTGGGTCATAGTGTACCTCCCATGTCGGGGTGTCCACGAACACTACGAATGTCGCCATCTGAAGACGTGACGGAAAGAAAGAGATAGAGGGAGTGAGAATCTTGCTAAAGAATCTCAGTAGGGCCTCCTACTACCTAGGTGTCATCATCTACGTTCTCAGGAACCTTGGGTTTAATTATACAAAATGACTGAACATGCATTAAGTGCATTTTAAACTTTAAAAATATACTTTAGCCAAGGTCCATTCATTTTAGGATGATCTTAATGTCATGAGTGCAACATAATAAAAAATGTATGCATGGCACTACCTAATGCACATACATAAAACATAACATCAAGCATCATCATACTTAGTGGCATAAAGTGGCAATAGTAACATTCATATGGGACAAAACTTAGTGACATAATCATAATCATGAAACTTCTCTTCCTCATGGGCCACCCTAAAAGACCATCGAACTGGGGGTGCTCGGCCGAACCGGTGTCACCCAGAACGTGTCACATATCTAGGTTATGAGCTCATACCTTAACTAGTCGTCACTAGTTCTTACTTACCACTTAACGATAAGCGTATCATAAATCATAATTCCCGACTATCTGAGTACGGGTTAGGGGGCAAACCTCTTAGGGGTGCTCGGCCGAACCGGTGTCACCTAAGAGTATAAATTGGTACCGATGTCACATGAGTTCTATGGAGGTGCTCGGCCGAACCGGTGTCATCCTAGAACCCATCTTAGTACCTTAATTTTCAAAATCTCTTTAAGTCCCCAAATTTGTCGGAAATTCGGCGGCACAACGGCATTACACCGAATTTCCTTCCAAATTTGCTTTATGCCACATAAACATATAACCTCATGAATTCCTCATATGAATAACATCATCATCATTTGCATACTACATGCATCATCATAAAACATTCAAACGCTTACCCTTACGGTAGCTTATGCTTTGACCCTTACGGGTCTTAATCTTGAGATATAATTCTTTAACATCCGTCGCTCATATTTTTATGCACCTAAGGGCTCTTAATTAACCATCATTCCTAATCCACACGTTCATACTTAAATCTGAATAGCATAGGGCAAAATCTCTAACTTGTGTTTACGGGGTTCTAGAACTTTACGTTTTAGACCCTTTCTCGGTTCCGTCTTCGCCTAAGGCGCTGTAAATTAAATCTAAATCAATTATGAGACATTCCTATGCTTAAGGACTAATTATTAATTATGTTTATCATGTTGTAAGGGTGCTGGACAGAATCCGAAAAAATAAATGTTCTAAGAGTTCTACATTGCATTTTTACGGTTTTCTAGTTACTAGTTTCCTTATAGGTGCTAGAATTCAATTATAATTCAAATGATACCAAGTTTTTCATGTCTAAACAATCTAAATCTGATTATGTTCCCATTAAAACAGTTTGGACAGAATCCATAAACAAATGGGTTAAAACTATGTCAATTTCCAACTTTATGGTATTTCTAGTTAGCTAGTTTCTTACCTATCATGCATAGGATCGCTTCTACATCATCATATGATATTTTCACACATTCCAACACATCAAAACATCATCATACAACATCACACTCATCATATCAGAACCGAAAACATTTAACTTTAATAAGAGAGTTAAATTGACATTTCTAGGTACATAAGTTAACTAGTTTCTCTTGGAATCAATCTAGAACTTCTAAAACTCTTTGCAAATCATTTTAATTCATTAGGAGGCTAAGAGAAGCCTTAGGTCAATGACCAACATGTATTTCATCTCCTAAAAGGGAATGAAGTCATATCTCATGACAACATAACCTTGAAAAGGTTTGTAAAGCTTTAAGGAAAACTTAGAACATAGACTATTGGTCCTTGTAGCTAGATGAAAACTCATTGAGAGTCCATCATCACTACTTGGCCGAAAATATCCATTCAAAGAATGGTTTCACATTAAACTTTAACTTGGAATGAAATGGGCAAGTCTTTGAGCTCTAGGTTCTTAAGTTATGACATAAAATAGACATGCTCATGCTTTTCATTTTTATTCTTTGTTTACAAATTAAAGTGATGACGTAAGGTAAATATGCAAGGCATAAACTTAAACGTGCAAACTTGAATGTAAATATGCGAGGCATAAACTTAAACGTGCAAGCTTGAAAGTAAATATGCAAGTTCCAATTCTTTATTTTAGTGCTCTTGGCCCAACAACAATCGACTTTAAGGCCGAAATAGATAGGCATTCGAGAAATTAATTAAGTGATGATGCAAGTTCAATTCTTTATTTTAGTGCTCTAGGCCCAGCAACAATCGACTTTAAGGCCGAAATAGAAAAGCTTTGAGAATTAAATTAAGTGATTATGCAAGTTCCATTTTAATCTTTATGTTCTTAGGTGATAGCTTGAAAGTAAAGATGCATAGCAAGAATGTAAATTTAAATGCAAGCATAAAATAAATTATGCAAGTTCATTTTATCTTTCTAGAGCTCTTAACAAGACTTTAAAGGAACATAAACCTTAACCCAAACTCATCAAACCAAGACAAAGTAAAGTCTAGAGTTCTTAGAACTCAAACAACATCTTTAGAAAATCAAACCATAAGGCATATAAAAGGAAAGGAAATGGCCGAAACATCTAGGCAAGAAAAGAAATATTTGAAACTCTAGAGTCCATGATCTTGATGATATATTAACACCAACATCATGAGACCTCATCATTGAATCCTTAGAATCATTCTAAAACACCATCAAAACTAAAGTTCTCAAGAGTTCAAGAAAGGAAAAACTAGAAACATTTTTGTTCAAGAACAAAGATCAAGTGTAACGCCCCGTTTTTCTCTAAACTTTTAAATGACCAAAATGCCCCTGAGGTCATTTTTACCTGAAACACGAGGACGGCCGACTTTGGCCATCCTCAAAGGGTTCATATGTTATATGAAGGGGATTGTATGAGCATGAGTGCCTAACAAAGCGTAAATCTCATTCTTTGAGATTTGACACATAAGTGACCAAAATACCCCCTGTGGATTTGAGCGCTTTTAAAATTTCGTTTTGACCCGGACTTTGTCCCGAGGTTTAAAACCATGATTTTAAGGCATGAACTATGATTGTTTAAGGTTTGGTTAAGTCCCGGTGGTCCCGGGCAGTTTTTGAGTAAAATTACGATTTTGCCCCTGCTTAGTGCATGCTGGGCTTAATGAGTTATCTAACTCAGAACCTAGGCGATTTTAGGCTCTAATTGAAGGTTAATTAATTTCCATAATTAATCTAGAGCCAAAATCATTATTTAAAAACTAATTGGAACCTAGAATTGTTTAAGGAAATTTAGAACTCTTTCCTAAATTCTTTTCTTTCTTTTAAAAGAAAAAGCAACTATGAATAGTGTTTTCACTATTCACACTCCATTTCCCAATGACACTCTCTTTTCCAAGAAAGTTGTCACTCTCAAATAATCATTATCACATTTGAAAAATATATGTCATTCAAAATTCAAAAAGAATAAATTGTTTATGTTGTCACTCAAAGCTTTCAATCAAGCTTCATAATCAATCATACCTTCCATACTTTCTTCCATACCTTTGAATGACAACACATATAGATATTTTATCTTGTGGCCATGAAATTTTCTCTCCCTTGGCCCTATAATTTTCAGCCACTTCCCCCAATAATCCAAAAGAATTTTATTTTATGTAGTCAATCAAGTTGTCTTTCAAGCTACCCTATGACCTATGCCTACCTATGGTTTCAATCACACCAAGAATGACCACACAAGAAGATATTTCTCTCTTCCTTCTTCAAGAAGCTTCAACCAACTCCCCGTTCACTCCTTCATTTGCCTATAAATACACCACACTCCACAACTCCATCAGTTTTGGATCCTTCTCCAAAGTCAGAAAGTCTCTCATTTCCCGGTCTCAAGCTTTCTCACTTTTCTCTCAAACTCTCAAAGAGTTCCTCAAGCTCAAGTTCTCTCCTTCATTTTCAAGACACAAGGTAGGGAACTCTTTCTAAATATGTCTTTGATTCTTATGCTTGAATCTTGTTTGGGAGTAGATGAATGGTTGAACCTCTATGTTGCTTTCTTTTTTTTTTGGTTTCTTCCTTTTCTCCTTAGATTTTCGGCCTCAAGGCCTTGAATATGATAGCTTGATGATGAGTGTTCTCTAGATGTGACCATGAGTCCATCTCTCATGAGACCTCTAAAGCTTGAGTTTTTCTTAAAGAAAGTTTCATTCTTTACAAGTTTAGTTAAAAGAGTTTATGTTTCTCTTGAACATTTTGGATCTTCTTCCTTCTTCTTCTCATGTTTTCGCCATGAAGCCTTTTTACATGGGAAAAATGTAAGCTTGATGATGAGAGCTTCATGTTGATGCTTGTCACATGAACAAACTCTAAAGCTTGAAACTTTGGCCCTAAACCAAGCATGGTTTTGGTTTTGCTTTCTTCTTTATCATGAACTTTGTTTTAAATATTTGTTTTGAAGGAAGCTATATACTCAATGATGAGGACTTAGGATGTTGATGCTTGGATCATCAAGATCTTGGTCCCTAGAGATTTAAAAATGGTTCCTTTCTTTTGTTAAGATTTGACCACTTTCATGATTCTTGAAGTCATGTTTTCTCTTGATGCCTTGGTACCAATGGTTTTTCTTTTCTTGTGAAGATGAGTTTTGGGTTGGGACTATGTTCCTTCTTAAAGCCTTGCAAGAGCTCTAGACAAGATATAAAAGTAACTTGCATTCACGTTTACGTTTATGCTTTGCATGGCACGTTTATTTCTATGCAATCACTAAACCCCAAGACTAAGAATGAACTTGCATTATGCACGTTTAAAATTCCAAGCTTTGCATCTCATTTTATATTTCAAGTCCTCACTAAACTCAAAGAATGAAAATGGATGTGCACCTCATATTTACCTTGAGCTATCACTTTACTTTCTAAAGGACTCTAAAATGAAATGCATAGCACGTCTATTTTATGTCATCACCTAAGATACTAGAGCTCAAAGGCTTGCCCATTTCATCCTGAGAAGAGGTTAACCATGGAAAACATTCTTGGAATGTACATTTTGGCCATGTGATGAAGATAGCTCCAAGAGGAGTTTATTAGTCACAAGAGCCTATAGCTCATGTTTTAAGTCTTTCTAAAACATATGTTGTACTCAAAAACATTTTGGGTATGTTCTTAGATTTATAAGGGTTTTGACAAGTTAATATGTTTGACAAGATGTTTTAGAAGTTCAAAAATTGTTCCAAGAGAAACTAGCCACCATAAGTATTTCAAAGGAATGACTCAGATATGTTTAGACCCCATATTTCAGTTTTTAAGATGCTGGTAATCGATTACCTGCACTATGTAATCGATTACCACAAAGCTCGGACGAGCTCAAACATGAACTTTTGCCCAAAGTAATCGATTACTATATAGTGTAATCGATTACACATTCTGGATTCTAGTAATCGATTACCTATTCATGTAATCGATTACCCAGATGTTCCAGGGGCCCAGCAAAGTGTTTTTAAACATAGTAATCGATTACCTATTAATGTAATCGATTACCCAGATGTTCCAAGGGCCCAGCAGTGTTTTAAACAAAATAATCGATTACAATTACATGTAATCGATTACCAGAACCCCTATCTGCCTTGATTTGAAATCTCGAAGCTGTGTAATCGATTACAAGTCCCATGTAATCGATTACCAGAACCCCCTGACCTCCATGTTTTGAAATCTCGAAATTTGTGTAATCGATTACAAGACTTATGTAATCGATTACCAGAACCCAAGTTTACAAACAGAATGCTTTTCTGATTTAATGACTTGAAGATATGATCTTGCATTGCTTGAATCTGAGAATTGTTATGACATGAGTCTATGCTTTAGCCTAACATGAATACATGATCTTATATGTTCGATTTCAAACATGATCAAGTTAAGAGGCTTATTGCTCTTGCTTACCCTATGACGATTTTACTCCATGACTCAAGTATGATGATACCATGTGAACCATTATTCTTCAATGATAGTTTTATGTTTGCATGTTATTGTTCTTTAAAGACTTCAAAGATGCCTATGATGTAATTATGTTTGACATGCATGAATTATGTGGCATCTTGCATTTAACATGCTAAGACTTAAGGTGACATAGACCATGAGAGGATGATCCTCGAACCACCGGATTAAGGGTGGGGATAAGGTGATTCTAGTCCCCTAGACCCGTACCTTAGGTCGGGATCTTTAAACTTATCAAAAGGGATAAGTCCATGTACTAGTGACGACTAGTAAGGTATGAGCTCATAACCTAGAATTTATCTCCACAAGGAGATCAGTTAGGCTGGCCCTGTGAAAATAATGATGATGTTTTAATGTCACCTCAAGTAACCAAGACATGTACCATGTTCCATGAGCTATGTTTTTATGCACCATAATCATATGAATTTGCGTGCTATGCCCCATGATATGAGAACCATAAAGTTATGAGTTTATGTGCTATGACCCATGATATAGGAAATCATGTTCCATGAGTTAAGATATATGATTTATGTTCTATGATCCACGTTATGTGATTTATGTCTATGATACAAGCGATATGTTAAAAGGAACGGATCTCGAAAATTGGGACTTTAGAAAACTCATAATTGAACCAATAGATGTCCATGGTTTTCATAAATAAACCGAGATTCCTGGAGACGTAAATGATGACACCTAGGATAGGAGGAAAACCCTACTGAGTTTCTTTAGTAAGAAAACTCACTCCCTCTATCTCTTTCTTTCCATTACGTCTTCAGAGCGAGATGGCGACGTTCGTGCTGTACGTTGACACGCCACGGTGGGAGATCCACCATGACCCGGAGCATGGGTCATTCCATTTTGAGGGCCGATTATCGCGGCGCATCTTCATGTTTGTAGGGCGGCCATTCGCACACCCTTGTACGATTATCGCTTCTCAAAGCATCTCCCTATGGTGACCCCGCGATCTTTGAGCATGCACGGCCACGACATGAGAGGAACCTGTGGACCCACTCTGCCGGTTCGGCGGACGTGCCGCAGTACGTGCCATCATTGCAGCACTCAGAGGAGGACCCTTCAGAGGAATCCCCCATGGACCATGAGGGCTCTGCCCCCACTCCGCCCCTGCGACAGATAGGCAGCGAGGAGACGATCACTCGGCGTCGGAGGGCCGGTGCGGACCACGACCCGGCGTGGGCGACACGTTCGATCCACAGGGCATGCCTACACCTGCCGAGCTCCGCCCGTGGATTGGCTACGTTCCTCCGTACCCGTGAGTCTGCTATGGAGATTGGAGGGTAGTCCTTAGTGCACGCACGTCACATAGTATGGATGATACCCCTTTGGTGTTGAGGTTATCCATCTTAGGTTGCACATGGGTAGGGATGCTTCTTTCCAGTTCTTTTCCATGTATTCTATTTTTCTGCCGTATTCATGTTACTATGTACTTGAAGAGTCCTGCCCTTTAGGGTAGGCATATTATATATATGAAGTAATTCAGTTGTGATGATGCTATGATATGGAGCCACTTCTATGTTTATAATTCTGCACTTTATGATACCGACCTCGTAAGATACGCGCGGCTTCTATTTTAAGTAATGTTTTTTTAAAAAAGAAAAATTGGCTCATATTTTCGTTAAGCTATTTGCCCAAGTAAGAAGAACCATGATAGTAAGTAATGACTAATATTTGGCCTAAGTACGTACTAGTAGTATTAGGTCGAATATTAGGGTGTTACATCAAGCTCTAGAGTTTGTTTCAAGTGATGAACATCATCATGAAACTCTCATCATCGAGCTCTCATTTCTTTGAACTTCAAGGCCCATGGCCGAAAATGGGAAAGAACAAGGAAAAGAAAAGAAGTTCTAAAAAGAATCAAGAGAAACTATGAACATAAAGCTTAGAACAAGAACTTTAAAGAAAGGAATACTTAAAAGAAAATCCCTACTTGATGTGATGAACTTGAAGATGGAAGAAGAAGATGAAGATGATGAAGAACTTTGAAGAACTTGAAGAACACTAGAACTTTGAGAGAAAAGAAAAGCTTTGAGTGTTCCTAAACTTAGCAAATGATCTAAAAGTGGTGCAAGCTCCTCAAGGTATTCTATTTATAGAGAAATGAAACAAATGAAGGGAGCTCATGGAGAGGAAGAGCTTCGGCCATGTGTGCAGAATTGGAGGCATCCATGAGTTCCATGAGGTGAGATAATGTGGTCTTGAGGCATGGTGAGGTATGGTTCAAAGCATGGTGAGGTATGGCTCAAGGTATGGCTCAAGCATGGTTCTTTGAGTGAGAAAACAATTCAACATGTGGTCAATGGGGAGTGTTCTGGCCGAAATGCATCAGCCAAGGGAGGAGAGTTTCTTGCATTTTAATTGTGGTTTAGAGTTGTGTTTAGGTGTATCTTTGATTATGCTTAAGATTAGGAATTTGTAAGAAAGTGTTTAGGTAAGGAAAATGGATAATTAAGGTGGTCTAGACATAATTAAGGAGTGGTCTTGCACCATTAGTGAGTTAGATCCTCAATTTAGAGTCTAAACAACTCTAGACACATTTCCTTGATTTAAGGAATTGGAGAGAGAAAACACTATTCAAGATTCCAAGACTAGGAATCTTGAGTTCTAAAAAGGGATTTAAGTTTAATCTAAGAAATTTTAGGTTCTAATTAACTTTAATAAATTATTTTGACTCTAGATTAATTAGGGAAATAAACTAATCTTCGTTTAGAGCCTAATATTGCTTAGGTTTGCTTAATTACGTCATTAAGCTCAAAAACACTATTCTAGGGGCGAAATCGTAATTTTGCACTAAAACTGCCCGGGACCACCGGGACTTGGACAGAGACCTCTAGACACATGAAAACATGTTTTTAAACCTCTGGGGAAAGTTCCGGGCTCAAACGGCACCTTTACCCACGTAAAACGCTATAGGGGTATTTTGGTCATTTTGACCTGAAAGCTATGAAAACGAAATTTTCGCTTCCGAAAGCATTCAAAGGCCATTCAATCCCCTTCAAACATTGAGTTGACCATTCGAGGATGACCGAGTTGGTTACCCTCGAATTTAGGTCAGGAAATGACCTCAGGGGCATTTTGGTCATTTCCCTCGGACAGAAAAATCGGGGTGTTACAGGACTCATACAGATGCTTTGAAACATGTAAAAACATGGTTTTAAACATCTGGAGAAAGTTTCGGGCTCAAACGGCACCTTTACCCGCGTAAAAACGCTATAGGGGTATTTTGGTCATTTTGATCCGAAACTGCAGAAAATGAGACTTTCGCCTCCGAAACCACTCAAGGGTCATTCAATCCCCTTCAAACATTGAGTTGGCCCTTCGAGGACTGCCGGGTCGTCCATCCTCGAATTCCGGGCTGAAAATGACCTCAGGGGCATTTTGGTCATTTCTCACTCAGACAGAAAATCGGGGCGTTCCATTGAGGTAGGAGCCTTTCTATGCATGTTAGGAAAGAAACTAGTCTTATAGAAAAACCATAAAGTTGAGTTTTAGCATAGTTTTGACCCATTTATTTTTATCCACTGCCAAAACTGTTTTAATAGGATAACATTCAGTTTAGTATTGATTAATCATGAAAAACTTGGTAACATTTGATGTAGGATTGATTTTTAGCGCCTGTAGAGAAACTAGTAACTAGAAAACCGTAAAGTGCAATTCTAGAACACTTGGATTATTTAATTTTCTGTTTCTGTCCAGCAACCTTGTAATGTAGTAAATATGGTTTATAATTTGTTCAAAGGCATAGGAACACCTCATAATTGGTTTAGGTTTAATTTATAGTGCCTTAGATAAAGACAGAACTTAGAAAGGGTCTAAAACATAGTTTCTAGAACCCCCAAATCACAAGATATGATTTCTGCCCTTAAAGCATGATGCTATCCAGATTCATTGACAAACATAAATATTAGTAAGAATCATTAGTTGTGAATCCTTAGGTGTATAAAAGGTTAATAATGAATGTTAGAATAGTTATATCTCGAGTTTAAGCCCCATAAAGGTCAAAGCATAAGACACCATAGGTTCAAGAGCAAAATGAACTTTAGTATTATATGTGAGCGCATGTTTTTATTATGAAAATTTATGATGATTATGATGCTCATGATTATGTATATATATAAATGTGGTATAAAGAAAATTTGGAAGAAATTCGGTGTGCCATCATTATGCTGCTGAATTTCTAACAAATTTGAGAAACTTAGAAAGTTTTCAAAAAGATATGAGTTTTGAATGTGACACAGTACTGTGAGAATGCATTCTGGGGGACGGCGATACATAACGCCCCAGAAACAAATCCTTGAGGGGGACGGCGATACGTAACGCTCCGAAGAGGACAATATTCACCGTGTACTTGATACCGGTGCTACGTGTTCTGTGATGATTATTATTATTGTGATTCCACTTATCAGATGATAAGTAAGAACTAGTGACGACTAGTTAAGGGATGAGCTCATAACCTAGAGATGTGACATGTTCTGGGTGACACCGGTTTGGCCGAGCACCCCCAGATCGATTGTCTTTTTACGGTGATCCCTATGTTACAGTACGATTCTTTGAATGTCATACAGTTACAGAAAGAGAAATGCTTTTACATGAGAAGTATATGCCACTTTATGCCACCTGTATGATGTTGATAGCTCTATGAATGTTTAATCGATTTCTGCCTGTTGCATCTTCATGCATTCATGCTTTATTCTATTGTATCCATGACATTAAGACTCATCCTAAAAGGAACGGACCTTGGATAATTAAGTTTAAAACCTAATAAGTGAATTTTATGCATGCTCACCTTTTTCAAAGAAACCCAAGGTTCCTGAGGACGTAGATGATGACACCTAGATATGAGGTTTCCCTACTGAGATTCTTTAGTAAGATTCTCACTCCCTTTATCTCTTCTTTCCATCACGTCTTCGGATGGTGACGTTCGTGGTTTTTGTGGATTCCCCGATGTGGGATGTGCACCATGATCCAGAGTATGGATCATACCATTTTGAGGGTCGATGCACTGTTTATGTCTTCATGTTTGTTGGATGACCCTTTGCTCATCTTGTACATACTCATCGCTTCTCCCCGACAACACCATATAGCGACGACGATCGAGTTTTTGAGCATGCCCACTCGCATAACGAGAGGGTGCTCCATATGCACACTGCCGCCTCAGCCGTGCGTGATTACCTTGACTATGTACCGCGTATGTACTTCTCGGAGACCGATCCATCAGAGGACCCACCTACCCACTTGTATAGTGAGAGCTCTTGCCCCATTCCACCACTGATGGGAGAGGGCATCGAGCAGACTGTCACTCAGCTGAGGCTGGCTCAGAGGCAGTCCATGTGCCCCTATCGAGGAGCTCACGTCTAGCCACAGCAAGTGCCTACTCCGGATATGCTTCGTCCTTGGATTGGATATGTTCCACCTTTTCCGAGATCCCAGCAGTAGAGGCTCGTGGGTAGAGATGGTGCACACTACATAGATGAGGATAAACCTTCTTTTGTTTAGAGGTTATCCATTCTAGATGCACTTGGGTTGTGGAGTTTTCTCTTTCACTTTCTGTTGTATTTTCCTTTCCATTGTACTTTCATTTCAGTTGTATTTATTCCGTGTTGTACCAAACTAAGTCCCACTTTTCTTGAGTGGGCATATTATATATCTATATATGCGGTTTGTTTTATCATGTTGTGCAATTACATGTTTTATGATTGAATGTTCATGAGGTGTTTACTTGGATTTGTGTTTTATTTCTTTTATGCTCATCGTTCGTCATGTTGAGCGGCTTTCACTTTGGTTTTACATTTCAAAAAAAATTTATCTGTATTTTCTGCTAAGTATTTTAAAGTAAAGAGGAAACTGTGACGTAATATACTAATGATTAACCTAAATATGTTCTAGAGTATTGGGTTAAAAATTAGGATGTTACATAGAGGATGTTTTAAACTTGAATTTTCATATTTTAAAGGTACTGGTAATCGATTACAAGGCCCATGTAATTAATTACTAGAGAGTTTCACCATGCTCGGATATCAACTTTTGACCTGAGTAATCAATTACCATTTCATGTAATCAATTACTCAGATGTTCTTAGGGCCCGAGAAAGCATTTTCAATAGTGGTAATCGATTACAAGGCTCTTGTAATCAATTACCAGAGCCTTCAACTTTCCTGTTTTGAAAACTCGAAGCTGTGTAATCGATTACAAGGCTCATATAATCGATTACCAAAACCCAAAATATGCAAATAAACATTTCCCCTACTTGTATGACATGAAACTATGATCTTGTATGACTTGAATTTATGATCTTGTATGGCATGTTCATGGAAATATGATATGTTTAAGAATATGTGTGATGAAAGTTATGCATGCTTATGCACTTATTACTTGATGAGTTATGTTGTGGCATGATGATGCTTATTTGATTGAGATGTATGACTTATAAGTTTATGAGCATCATAAGTTGAATAATGATTTATGGTTGCATTGTATCTTTGTGAAGAACATGCCACAGATAAGAGATATAAAACTTGGGAAGTGATCCTCTAGCTTGTATCAGAGCCAGTCACGGGATCGTTATGGGTAGCATAGGCCATGTCGTAACCTTGTGAATGCGTTTCGCGGAGCTCAAGTCTCACCAAGACAAAATCGTGCAGTGCCTAAGGGGACAGAAGTCCTCATGTGCCGAATGGGGAAAGCAAAACCGTGCGGTGCCTAAGGGGACGGAGGTCCTCATGTGCCAAATGGGGAAAGCAAAATCCGCGTGGTGCCTAAGGGGGTGGAGGTCCTTATGTGCCAAACTGGGCTGTTACAAAGGTTTTGGGAGGTGATCCGTGTAAGTTGCATATTCAGAAAGGCAAGGAAATGATATGTTCTCTCCCTCTATTACCCCATGTAAATCTACCGATGGCTAGTTAGGTTGAGCTCATCCTAGGCGATTGGTAAGGTTGGTTAGTTCTGGTGGTAATTGTAAAAATCGTCGGGGCTGGCATGTTGGTTGGTTTTGGTGATGACATAAGAGGATGGAATTAATAAGAAAAAAAATGAGAGAATTCATTTATGAAGAGTAAAGTTACCATGGGTTTTCTTGCCTTCCCATGCATGTTATATGATGTTTTACTCATTACATTGCCTTATCATGCATCCATTTACTTACCACTGTTTTAGTTTTCTAAATTATCTCCTGCTCATGTGCTTAGCCTTATCTTGTGTTTTGAACTTACACATTGTTGATTTATGTTGCATGCACTAAGGCATTGTCATGCATACATGAGATACTTGTTGTATTCATGCATTAAGATTCATGCTAAAAGATACGAGCCTCAGTTAATGGTATTTGAAAACTTAATAAATGAATCTTATTTATGCCTACTACTTTCATAATTAAACTCGAGGTTCCTGAGGACGATAATGATGACACGTGTATGGAGAGGGAAACCCTACTGAGATTCTTGTATAAGTTTCTCACTCCCTCTATCTTTCTTTTCCATCTTCGTCTTCAGACAAGTTGATGACGACGTCCGTAGACCAACATGAAATGACGGCATGGAAGTAGCCTGAGGGTCAAGATCAGAGTGGCACAGTGGAAGTAGGGACACAATCTTTCACAACCTTAGGAGTTATCTCGCCTTTGTATAAACTCGTAACCTAGTCATGGAAAGCTTATTTACATCATAGTTATGCTTAGTTTTGAATTGTTGTATGCTCAGCCTCTATCAGTGGGCTCAATATATTTGACGTGGTATTATTATGGAATATTCCTATATCATCAATACTATTAATATTGTTTGACTTGATATTTGAAGTTAATGTTATATGATAATGTGCTCAGTTTATGCTAGATTCTGTTGTGATCTATATATGTGTTATATAATGAATAATTATACGCTATAACGTATATGCGAACGGCTCATAGTTTGGTTTTTCAAAAAAAAAAGGGTCGTATTTTCCATAGACTTATTTTCAAAACCCAAAAATTAAGTAAAATTCTGAGATAAAAGAGTAACAACTAACGATTAACCATTATGCGTCCTAGGCGTATTGTGTTGAAAGTTAAGGTGTTACAATGAACATAACATGAATCTCTTCAGTTTATCTTTTACATGACTTAGGCTATTTTCTTTCTCTCATTTGGGGCCACCCTATTACTCTCGCCTTTTGAGAGTTCTAGGCCATGAGCTCATACCTTACTAGTTGTCACTAGCATACTCTTATTCTTAAGATAAGTTAACACCCGACTTTTAAGTACGGGATAGGGGGCTAGGATCACCTTTCATAACTTTTAATTTGAGGAGTCCAAAGGATCATTTCCTTATTAGATCACCTCTCATAACCTTTAATTCGAGGAGTGTTGAGGATCATTTCCATATGTTTTATGTCACCTTAACATGTAACGCCCCAATTTTTACTGTCATTAGAAATTACAGAATTATTGTAGGTAATTATTACATAAGATTTGAGGCCAAACAATCCTCAATAAAGGAATATAATATTAGAAGAGAGGTTAGGAGCGATTCATGCGAGAGTCGCAAATCCCGAATTTCTGTACGTATAAAATGACCAAAATGCCCCTGAAGTTATTTTACTCAGAAAATGAGGATCGTGGGCCCCACCTATTCTCAAGGGGATGTTTTGATGATAATAAAGGATTGTTTGTGTTATGTGTGTTAATAGAGCAGAAGGATCTCAATTTTGAGTTCCGACGCGCGAAATGACCAAAATGCCCCTTCGGCTGTTTTAACTCCGATGTGCGTGCCGACTGAGCCCGAACCTCACTAAAATGTTTTAAAATTTGTTTTTAAGCCATGATTAACCATTGGTTAAGCTCGGGTGGCCTCGGGCAGTTTTTAAGTGAAAGTACGATTTTGCCCCTGTTTTTGGGCAGTTTTGCGAATTTTGGGATTTTTGATTCGTATACCGAAACCTAAGCAATATTAGGCTCAAATTAAAGCTTATTAAATTCTAAATATTAATCTAGAGTCAAAATTATGTATTTAGATTGATTAGAACCCAAAATTGCTTAAAAACACCCAAATTGCTTAAAAACACCCAAATTGCTTACTAATTCACTTAAGCCCTTAATCGTAAATTCTCTAAATTACATGAATACCTTGCCTACACCTAAATAATGCATGGAACACACAAATTTCACTTCTTTGGGCTGTAATGGATGAAATTATTGATGCCATTATGCAGCTGAATTATTGCCAAAAGTTGCACTAAAACAAAATGCCAAAATGTCACCATAAGAGACATAATTCCTTAATTTCATACAACTTTGTCTAAAATGATTTTTCCTCCCTTATTTCTCCTGCAAAATTCCGCCAACTACCTCCTCATTTTGGCCAATTAGAAGCCTCAAAATCTTCTATAAATAGGCTTGCTTGAGTGGTCTTGGAATGCTTTGTTCATAACTAGTTTTTAGGAGCACCAAAAACTTTCTTTCTTCCTCCTCTTTGGCTGAATTCTTTCTTCAATTTTTTCAAAGAGATTTTGTTTCATTTCACTTCAAGAAATCAAGTTCTCTTCCTCTTCTTCAACTCAGATTAGGTAGGGAGTAGTTTCTAAATTTATTTATATGCTTTGAGGAGTTGTGTTTTTAGCTCAAAATGATGAAATTATGAACTTACCTTAGCTTTTCATTTCGGTTTTCCTCTTCATTTTTCTTTAACCAATTCGGCCATATGGCCTAGGTGGAACTAAGATGATGGCTTGATGATGAGCACCTTGAGGGTGGGTTGTAAATCCATCACAAGTTAGGCCTCTAAAGCTTGAAAATTCCACTTGATGCAAAACTTTAAAGAATAATGTTTTATGATGCTAAAACAAAGATTTTTAGTTTAGAACTTGAAAGATGTATTTTCCAAGCTTGTATTTTATGTTTATGTTTCAAGTCATCACTTAATCTTTCAAGATAATAAAGAGGTTGCATCTCATATTTAATTTATGCTCTCACTTTATTTTATAATGGCTAAAAGAATCAATGCATGGCACGTTTATTTTATGCCATCACCTAAAGATCCTAGAGGTCAAAGACTTGGCCATGTATCACAAGCAAAGAAATATGATTATTGGAGTTAAATAATTTATTCTTTAAAAAGTCTTGAGATTGGAGCTTAAAAAGATGTAATAATAATTCTCTTCTCCCTTCACCGGTCCTGTACGGACTACCGCCGCTCCGGTTTCTTAATATTCTCTTCTCCTCTATCGCTTCACATGCGGATTACCGCCGCTCCAGTTTCTTGTATCATGTTTATATTTCAAGTTCTTACATCATGTTTAATTTTCAAGTCATCACCTTAAATCTTAAAGATAAAGAAATGGAATTGCATATCATGTTTATAATTCCAAGCTATCACCTTATAAAGATAAGATTAAAATAAGGTTTCATAGCATGTTTATAATTCTAAGATGTCACCTAAATCTCTAAAGCTCAAGACTTACTCCTTTTATCTTAAGTGAGAATTTTAATTGTGAAGATCCTCCCAAGTTTGACAAAAGAACTAGTTTCTAAATGAGTTTTAAGACTTTGCAAGGATTTTACGGGGAACTAGTATTTTATATGCACTTAAAATATGATTCTATGTAATTGCATGAGGTTCATGATTCGGCCACTGATATGAGTTTAGTATCAATGTATGAAATATTCTTTATTATGTAAAATTTACCTTTGTTGCTAGAAGAAAGTGTATCATTGTAAAAGTTTAATTTGGAAAGGTTCTGGCTAAGGAAAGACTTGGTATTTAAGCGTGTCCATTGTGACCCACCTTTCTTTCCTGGGAATCTCCCAGATGCATGATTATAGTTGATATATATTATTCTAGCTTAAGACTATAAATGAGAAAATGCTATGATGTTTATGAATTGTATTGTGATATAACATGCAAAGATTTAATGGTGACTTAAACTTATAAGAAAATGATCCTTTGGAACCATAAGACTATAGGTGGTGAAAAGGTGATTTTAGCCCCCTAACCCGTTCTCTCAAAAGAGTAGAGTCGGGACTTTAGCTTATCAAAAGGGATAAGTATATGCTAGTGACGACTAGTAAAGTATGAGCTCATAACCAAAATTACTCCCAAAAGGGTGGAGTATAGGGTGGCCCAAGGAAAATAATGATGATGATAAGATTTTAAGTCACCTAAGGCACTAAAGAAATGAAATATGTGCACTATGTCCATGTGTAGCTAATATTATATGACGTTCTTTTATGCATGTTATTTTGATAATGATGATGAGGAGTATGATGTAATGATAAAGGAAAAGTTCATTGTAAATATGACATGTTAAGATTATGATGCATTATAAGACGCATGATTAAAAATTGACGAACCTCGGTTAAGTATTTGTCCGAACTTAAAATGAATCTTTGCATGCTCACTATTTTAGAATTATCCCGAGGTTCCTGGGGACTTTGATGATGACATCAGAGAAGGAGGTACCCTACTGAGAATTCTTTAGCAAGATTCTCACTCCCTTTTCTTTATTTCCGTCATTGTCTCCAGATTCAAATGGCGACATTCGTCCTGTTTGTTAATACCCCTACTTGGGAATTCCACTATGATCCAGTGCATCGCTCGTATCATTTTGAAGGGAGGTGCGCAGTTCGTGTTTTTATTTACATAGGTCGTCCATTTACACATCCTGTCCCTAGTTATCAATTTTCTACTACTTCTCCCTATGGCGATGAAATGGTTTTCGAACATGCACGTCCACTTGATGAAAGGATGTTATGTTCTTATCTCGCTTCATCTGCTGTCCATGGATTTCCAGAGTATGTTCCCGAGACGAGATATTCTGAAACTGATCCTTCAGAGGACATTCCTACTCATGTATATTCTGAGAGCTCTGCTCCTACTCCCACACGTGTAAGAGAGGGTAGTGAGGAAACAGTTGTTCAGCCAAGGTTAGCAAGAAGGCCGTCCATGCGACCCCAGCCTGGTGTATCTCGTGTGTCCCCTCCTGAGGGAGCTCATCAGTGGATCGGATTTATTCCCCCATTTCCAAGACAGTGGCCATAGAAGGTTCTTAGTATATTTATGTGTGTTCATGCACCCTAGTTTTAGGATAACCTTCCCGGCTTATGGGGTTATCTAGTTTAGGGACATGTATTTCCTTATGTATATTTTCTTTTATGGGTTTGCATAAGACAATGATGTATGATCATAACCCACCCTTTGAGTGAGGTTATTGTATGTAAATATATGTTATAATGTGCTTATGGATGTTATATGATGGAGCCAAAGTGATATGATGTGATATATTCTTAAACGTCTTATTATACTCCGCTTACTCGTTCACGTTGTACTCGGCTTACGTTTTCAATTATGTTTTTTTTTAAAAAAAAAATGGCTCGTAATTTCACTAAGTATTTTCAAATTATGAAGAAAGAACCAAAGCAAGGAGTAAAGTCTAGTCATTAATCAGATTCAACCTAGGTGTATTTGGTTAATTACTAGGGTGTTACATTTTGGTATCAGAGCAGTTCGATTCTCATGGAGCCTGAGGATTGGACTGGCTATGCTTCTAAAGCATAATACGTTAGTGACGTCATGTGTAGATGCTTATCATTAGGATGAGCTTGAGGATTAGAAATACATGACTATTGTATGTTGAAAGTGCCATGGTAACTTGCTCACTTTGCATGGAATATTGGGCCTGATCACCTCAGTGTTGCTGTTTTGTGTGTTTAGGGACCAATGGCACGTCGACAATGCACTAGGAGCGCAAAGACGTAATAATCAAGACAACGAAACACCAAGCACTCCGCGACGTAGCAAGGACCATGAGAATGATGATGGAACGAATGGATCAGGATCGTCAAGCCAATATGAATCAAGGACATGAGATTCCTGAACATGCCCATTTCGGGGAGTTTCGTAAGACGAACCCACCAGTTTTCAAAGGGACCCTGAATCCAAATATTGCAGATGAATGGATTCGAATATTGAGAAGGTCTTTCAGAAGTCCCATGCTCGGAGGAGCAAAAGGTCACCTTCGCTACTCATATGCTTGAGGGTGATGCCAGTTTCTGGTGGACAGGTGTTCGAAGACTCCTGGAGACGACCGACGTGGACATTGATTGGTGTAACGCCTCGATTTTCTGTCTGAGTGGAAAATGACCGAAATGCCCCTGAAGTCATTATCAGCCCGGAATTCGAGGAAAGCCAGGTCCGGTAGCACTCGAAGGGCAAACTCAATGTTGGAAGGGGATTGGATTACTTGTGTTTCTTTCCGGATCGAAAATCTCATTTTTCGAGTTTTCGGGTCGAAATGACCAAAATGCCCCTGTGGCGTTTTACCTTTTTGCAAGTGCCGGATGAACCCAAAACCTCTCCAGATGGTTTTAAAAGATGTTTTTATGTTTTCTGTGGTCTCGGTTTTGGTCCCGGAGGTCCCGGGCAAATTAAGTGCAAAATTACAGTTTTGCCCGTAGTTTCGTATGTTTACACCTAATCACACGGTTAAGCGAAACCTAAGCAATATTAGGCTCTAATTGAAGGTTAATTAATTTTCATAATTAATCTAAGGTCAAAATAATTTAATAAGGATGATTAGAACCTAAAATTGCTTAGATAAACTTAAAACCCTATCTTTAAATTCAAGGACTTTGAGTGTAGGAATCAATGAATAGTGTGCAAATAGTGCACAAAATAGTGTTTTCTCTCTCTTTCCTTAAATCATGGGATTGTGATACACATTGTTTATTCACAAATGAGTTTTAAATTCTCTAATGATGTAAGAGCACTCCTAACCTTGTCATAAAATTCCTAATACACATGCTTAGTTACCTAAACTTAAGCTTAATTACTCCTAACCTTGTACCTAAACTAACCTACACTTAATCCTATCATTAACACCCAATTACATGGAAGATTTTTCCTCTCTCCTTGCTACCCAAATCTGATCGAAAATCATCCCCCATTTTCATGAATTATTTCATTTCAAACTTAAAGGAAAATCACCTCAAATCACCTTACTTGTCATGCCTTGTCATAATTTCAATCAAGCTTGCTTTTCCAAATGAATAACCAAGTAAAATAAATCATTCCCTTCAATTATTTGTGCCTGAAAAACTTCCAGCCATGTTGGTCTTCTAGAAGCCTAATTTCATCCACAATTTAAAGAAAAGATCACTCAAAAACCCATGCTTGAAGCCATACCTTGTGTCATGAGCTCCATGCTTCAAACCATGCTTGTATGACACCATCAAAGAGATATTTTCTCTTTCTTACCATCAGCCATGCTTTCCATTCTCTCACCTATCACTTTATTTTTCTATAAATAGGGAGCTTGTGTTAGCATTGGATGCACATTGAGCATTTGCTAAAGCTTAGAGTAGTCTTGCTAGTTTCTTTCTTTCTCTCTAGTCCCAAAGAGTTCCTTTCTTTTTCATCATCATCTTTTTCATCTCTTTACTTCATCATCATCATCTCATAAGCTTCACACATCACCCCATATGTAACATCCTAATTTTTAACTCAATACTCTAGAACATATTTAGGTTAATTATTAGTCTGTTACTTCATAGTTCTCATTTATCTTTGAATTACTTAGCGGAAAATACGGGTAATTTTTTTTTTGAAAAACAAAGTGAGAGCCGCGTGATGCGATAAGCGGTAAACCATGTATAGTAAACAAATGTCTCACAACATCATAACATAAGGCACACCATGAGTAACACTGAAGATCATCTCATATATATATAATTTGCCCACTTATAAGTGTGGGACTTAGTTTAGTACAAGGAAAGTATAGGAAAGGAAATACAACATAAACATAAACATGATCTACTCCCCTACCCGAGTGCACCTAATGGGATAGCCTCTAAACAAAAGAAGGTTTATCCCCATCTTAGTGGTGTGTGCTCTAACCGGGTACTCCATCGGTCGATCGTCACCTCCTACTGACGCCCGTCTCGTGAACGAGGCAAGTATCCAGGAAACTGTGCGAGCTCCTCGGGCGTAAAGAGACGGAACGGGGATCGAGAGTGACCCCCGCGGTGTGGCCGCATCTCCGGTCGTCGTGCAAGTCGGGGCTGAGTCACGGTATCCTCACTGCCCTCCCTCATCAATGGTGGAGAGTAGGCGGGTCCTCAGACAGGTCGGTCTCCGAGAAGTAGGTCCGGGGCACGTAATCGGGATAGTCTCGCATGGCTAAGGCGGCGATGTGCATGCGGAGCACTCTCTCGTCATGCGTACGCGCACGCTCAAAAACCCGCTCGTCGTCGCCATAGGGTGCAGTCGGGGAGAAGCGATGGGTGTGCACGGGATGAGCAAAGGGGCGTCCTACGAACATGAAAACCCGCACCGTGCACTACCCCTCAAAATGGTATGACCCGTGAGCCGGGTCATAGTGCACCTCCCATGCTCGGGTGTCCACGAACACTATGAACGCCGCCATCTCAAGACGTGACGGAAAGAAAAGGATAGAGGGAGTGAGAATCTTGCTAAAGAATCTCAGTAGGGCCTCCTACTACCTAGGTGTCATCATCTACGTCCTCAGGAACCTTGGGTTTATTTTTACAAAGTGACTGAGCATGTATTAGGTTCATTTTAAACTTAAAAATATATTTTAGCCAAGGTCCATTCATTTTAGGATGATCTTAATGTCATGGATGCAACATATTAGAAAATGTATACATGGCACTACCTAATGCACATACATAAAACATAACATCAAGCATCATCATTCTTGGTGGCATAAAGTGGCAATAGTAACATTCATATGGGACAAAACTTAGTGACATAATCATAATCATGAAACTTCTCTTCCTCATGGGCCACCCTAAAAGACAATCGAATCAGGGTGCTCGGCCGATCCGTGTCACCCGAACGTGTCATACATCTAGGTTATGAGCTCATACCTTAACTAGTCGTCACTAGTTCTTACTTACCACTTAACGATAGCGTATCATAAATCATAAACCCGGTCTATCTGAGTCCGGGTTAGGGGGCAAAACTCTTAGGGGTGCTCGGCCGAACCGGTGTCACCTAAGAGTATAAAATGGTACCGATGTCACATGAGTTCTATGGAGGTGCTCGCCGAACCGGTGTCATCCTAGAACCCATCTTAGTACCTTAATTTTCAAAATTTCTTTAAGTCCCCAAATTTGTCGGAAATTCAAGACAACGGTCATTACACCCAATTTCCTTCCAAATTTGCTTTATGCCACATAAACATATAACCTCATAAATTCCTCATATGAATAACATCATCATCATTAGCATACTTCATGCATCATCATAAAACATCCAAACGCTTACCCTTACGGTAGCTTATGCTTTGACCCTTACGAGTCTTAATCTTGAGATATAGTTCTCTACATCCGTCGTTCATATTTTAAGCACCTAAGGCTCATAATTAAACATCATTCATAATCCTCTCATTTTACTTTTAAATCTGAATGGCATAGGGTGGAAATCCTAACATGTGAATACGGGGTTCTAGAACTTACGTTTTAGACCCTTTCTTGGTTCCGTTTTACTAAGCGCTATGGATTAAATCTAAATCAATTATGAGGCATTCCTATGCTTAAGGACTAATTATTAATCATGTTTATCATGTTGTAAGGGTGCTGGACAGAATCCAGAAAATTAAATGTTCTAAGAGTTCTACATTTGCGTTTTTACGGTTTTCTAGTTACTAGTTTCCTCATAGGTGCTAGAATTCAATTCTAACTCAAATGATACCAAGTTTTTCATGTCTAAACAATCTAAATCTGATTATGTCCCCATTAAAACAGTTTGGAAAAGTTCCATAAACAAATGGATCAAAACTATGTCAAATTCTAGCTTTACGGTATTTCTAGTTAGCTAGTTTCTTACCTATCATGCATAGGATCGCTTCTACATCATCATATGATATTTTCACACATTCCAACACATCAAAACATCATCATACAGCATCACACTCATCACATCAGAGCCAAAAACATTTAACTTAAATGAGAGAGTTAAATTGACATTTCTAGGTACATAAGTTAACTAGTTTCTCTTGGAATCAATCTAGAACTTCTAAAACTCTTTGCAAAACATTTTAATTCATCAAGAGGCTAAGTGAAGCCTTAGGTCAATGACCAAAATATATTTCATCTCCTAAAAGGGAGTAAAGTCATATCTCATGACAACATAACCTTGAAACGGTTTGTAAAGCTTTAAGGAAAACTTAGAACATAGACTATTGGTCCTTGTAGCTAGATGAAAACTCATTGAAAGTCCATCATCACCACTTGGCCGAAATTATGCATTCAAGGAATGCATTCACATTTAACCTTATCTTGGAATGAAATGGGCAAGTCTTTGAGCTCTAGGTTCTTAAGTTTCGACATAAACTAAACGTGCTCATGCTTTTCATTTTTAATCTTGCTTACAAAGTAAAGTGATGACTTAAATTTAAATATGCAAGGCACAAACTCAAACGTGCAAGCTTGAAAGTAAATATGCGTGGTTCAATTCTTTATTTTAGTGCTCTTGGCCCAACAACAATCGACTTTAAGGCCGAAATAGATAGGCATTCGAGAAATTAATTAGGTGATAATGCAAGTTCAATTCTTTATTTTAGTGCTCTAGGCCCAACAACAATCGACTTTAAGGCCGAAATAGAAAGGCTTCGAGAATTAAATTAAGTGATGATACAAGTTCCATTTTAATCTTTATGTTCTTAAGTGATAGCTTAGAAAGTAAAGGTGCATAACAAGAGTGTAAACATGAGTGCAAGCTTAAGATAAATTATGCAAGTCCATTTTATCTCTCTAGAGCTCTTAACAAGACTTTAAAGGAACTTAAACCATAACCCAAACTCATCCAACAAGGTAAAGTCAAGCTTAGAGTTCTTGAAACTCAACATAATATTTTTAGGAAATCAAACCATGAAGCTTAGAAAATTTAAGGTAATGGCCGAAATCTTCAAGAAGAAAAAGGAACATTTTAAAACTCTAGAGTTCATGATCTTGATGATATATTAACACCAACATCATGAGTCCTCATCATTGAGTTCATAGAGCCATTTTAAAACATCACTAAAGCTAAAGTTCTTAAGAGTTCAAGAAAAGAAAAACTAAAAACATTTTTGCTCAAGAACAAAGATCAAGCTCTAAAGTTTGTTTCAAGTGATGAACATCATCATGAAACTCTCATCATCAAGCTCTCATTCCTTTGTTCTCCAAGGCCTATGGCCGAAAATGAAAAGGAAAAAGGAGTGGAAATGAAGTTCTAAAGAGAAACAAGAGAAACTATGAACATCAAGCTTGAAGCAAGAACTTTAAAGAAAAGAATACATGAAAGAAAAATCCCTACTTGGTGTGATGAACTTGAAGATGGAAGAAGAAGATGAAGATGATGAAGAACTTTGAAGAGCTTGAAGAACTTGAAGAACACTAGAACTTTGAGAGAAAAGAAAAGCTTTGAGTGTTTCCTAAACTTAGCAAATGATCTAAAAGTGGTGCAAGCTCCTCAAGGCATTCTATTTATAGAGAAATGAAAAAAATGGAGGGAGCTCATGGAGGATGATGGCTTAGGCCATGAGGTGCAGATTGGAGGCATTCCATGAGTTCCATGAGGTGAGATAATGTGTTCTTGAGGTATGGTGAGGTATGGTTCAAAGCATGGTGAGGTATGGTTCAAGGTATGGCTCAAGCATGGCTCTTTGAGTGAGAAAACAATTTAATATGTGTGGTAATTGGAGAGAGATGGCCGAATATGCATCAGCCCATGGGGGAGGGTTCTTTACATTTTAATTGTGGTTTAGAGTTGTGTTTAGGTGTATCTTTGATTATGCTTAAGGTTAGGAATTTGTAAGAAAGTGTTTAGGTAAGGAAAATGGGTAATTAAGGTGGTCTAGACATAATTAAGGAGTGGTCTTGCACCATTAGTGAGTTAAATCCTCAATTTAGAGTCTAAACAACTCTAGACACATTTCCTTGATTTAAGGAATTGGAGAGAGAAAACACTATTCAAGATTCCAAGACTAGGAATCTTGAGTTCTAAAAAGGGATTTAAGTTTAATCTAAGCAATTTTAGGTTCTAATTAACTTTAATAAATTATTTTGGCTCTAGATTAATTAGGAAAATAAATTAATCTTCGTTTAGAGCCTAATATTGCTTAGGTTTGCTTAATTACGTCATTAAGCTCAAAAACACTATTCTAGGGGCAAAATCGTAATTTTGCACTAAAACTGCCCGACCACTCGGACTTGAACAGAGACCTCTAGACACATGAAAACATGTTTTTAAACCTCTGGGGAAAGTTCCGGGCTCAAACGGCACCTTTACCCGCGTAAAAACGCTATAGGGGTATTTTGGTCATTTTGACCAAATCATGAAACGAAATTTTCGCTTCCGAAAGCATTCAAGGGCCATTTAATCCCCTTCAAACATTGAGTTGACCCTTCGAGGACGACCGAGTTGGTTACCCTCGAGTTCGGGTCAGGAAATGACCTCAGGGGCATTTTGGTCATTTCCCTCGGACAGAGAAATCGGGGTGTTACACCATAACCTTGAATCACCATCAAACCTCTCAAATATTTCATCTCAAACACAACCTCATCTCAAACACAACTCTAACCTCCTTATCTCCCCTTGGCCGAAAACATCAAGCCTTTTGGAGGAGCTCATCATCTTGTTTTCTTCTCTCAAAGTTCAAGCTCTTTGTCTTCACTCTAGGTAGGAGTGTTTCTTTGCATCTCATTTCCATGAAAAATGAGTTTTTCTCTAGCTGCCTCTTGGAATTTCTTTTTAAAACTCTCTTGGTTTCCTTCTTGAGTTTTCGGCCTTCACGACCTTTAAACTCATACATGATGGCTTGATGATGGGGACCTCTAGATGATGACTATGTGTTCATCACAATGAGACCCCTAAAGCTTGAGTTTTTTAGTTTTTATTATTATGCTATGAAGTCCACTAAAGTTTTCAACTTAAGAAAATAAGAATGATTTCAAAAAGGAATATGGATTACTTTCTCTTAGCCTCATGATTTCGGCCATAATTCCTTTTCTTGAAAATATGGAGATTTCTTTTAGTTCCATTCTCTTGACTTGATGAGACTATGTTGGGGTTGTGAATATTGGTTCTTTAAAGTCTTGGACGAGCTCTAGTTATTAAACCAAAATGAACTTGCATTCATATTTAGTTTATGCCTTGCATAGCATGATTTATTTTTATGTCATCGCTAATGCTCTAAGACTAAAAATGAACTTGCATATTCATATTTAATTTCCAAGCATTGCATTTCACGTTTATTATTCAAGTCATCACTTAAAATCCAAGATAATAACAAGTTGCATCTCATATTTATTTTGAGCTATTTACTTTTCAAGTTCTCACTTTATTTCCCTAATGAACAATAAAAATGAAGTGCATGGCATGTTTATGATTTGTCATCACCTAAAGCTCTAGAGCTCAAAGATTTTTCCCAAGGTCTCAAATGAGAGTTAGACATGGAAAGCATTCTCTTAGAATGCCCACTTCGGCTATGTGAGATGAATGAACTTAGGATAAGTTTCATTTGATCACAAATGCCCGTAAGCTATGCTTTATAATTTTTCTAAGTCTATGTGGATTCAAAGAACATATAGAACTAAGTTTTATGAATTTAGGACCTCTTGAAATAAATTCAACTTAGCTACTGCCCTTATAAATATCTTGATGATTTTAGATGTTAAAAATGTTTACAAAAGAGTTTTGAAGGTTTTAAAAAGGTTCCAAGAGAAACTAGTATCCTATGTGCTTTAAAAAGTATGTTTTATGCCTTTGTATGGAGAGTGTTGTTTCGGTTCTGCCTTGCTATGTTTGGCCACTGTATGAGTTTTTTTAACGATGATAACATGCTTATGTTTAAGTATGATCAATGGAAAAACTCATAAGTAAAAGATAAGAAAGGTTAGAAACTAGAAAAGAATTAATTTGAGAGTTCTAGATCCCTTAATGTTAGAATTTTCTGAATTCTGTCCAGCAAGGTTTAGTAATGATAACCATGGTTCTAAATTAGTTTAAATGTGTAGAAATGACTCATAATTGGTTTAGGACTTGACCTTGGTGCCTTAGGAGCAAACCGAACTTAGAAAGGGTCATTGTCGTGACTCCTAGGTACCCGTAAAGTTGAAATTATGAATTCTGCACCTTTGAGATTGAGAGATATTCTTGACCATAGTATGAAGAGAGATATACTTAGTCATAACCTCCTAAGTACCCGAGAGGTTAGCTTTGAATGATTCATAACTTAGACTGTGAGTTAAAGACCATAGCGGTCAATGCATAAGACATTAAGAATACGAGAATGATATTTATATGATACTAAGGTATGTTAAGATGTTTTACGATGATGCATATGTTATGTGAAGGATGATGACGTTATTCATATGAGGAATTCATGAGGATATATGTTTTATTACGAGAACAACTTGAGCATGTGATCTCTGATGAGAGTGTATAGTATTGATGTGTTGATGCTCCCGCCATGATGCATTATGTAAAATTATGATATTATGATGCTTACGATGCATACGATGAATATGATGCCTTATGTTGATGTTGAATGGCTATGCATGCTCTATATGTTTCGTGGCATAAAGCAAGTTTGAAGGAAATCCGATTGTATGCCGTTCTGTTGCCAATTTCCCATCAAACTTGAGAATTTGAGAAAACTTTGTGAAAACTCCTGGGTGACACCGGTTCGGCCGAGCACCCCCAAGAAAGGTTCTGGGTGACACCGGTTCAGCCAACACCCCCAGAACAGATATGATAGAACACTGAGACGCATTTCTCCCGCTATGGTGAGGAGGAAACAAATCCGTGAGGGTATTGACATTGAGCTTGCCAAAGCGGACAATTCGCTGTGTACTAGATACCAGTAGAGCGTTTCAAAGAAGGAAATGATCCTAAGATAGGTGATCCAAGAAAGTTATGTAAACCCCCTCTATTAGCCCATATTAAATCTAGTGACGACTAGTTAGGATTGAGCTCATTCCTAGGCGATAGGTGAGATGTAGTTTGGTGACCAGATTATCGCCGGGCCGGTGAATCGGTTGGATTTTTGGTGGATATGTTAAGAGGGTGGTCTTCAAGAAAAAGAACTTAAGAGCTCTAGTTATAAAAAAGATATCACATGAAAATTACTATGCCTTTTTATGCCACATATATGATTCTTGTTTCTTTATGATGTCTCTAAGTATTACGATTTTCGTGTTAATGTGTATATGGTACTGTCATGCATTCATCAAATTTCTGTTGCATTCATGCCATCAAGACTCATACTAAAAGACACCCACTTCGGATAAATAGATTTGTAAAGCCTAAACCCAATTCTTATGCATGTACACCTTTTTCATAATTAAAACCGAGGTGGCTGGGGACGACGACGATGACACTAGTGTTAGAGTCGGGAATCCCTACTGAGAATCTCGAATAAGTTTCTCATCCCTTCCTTTTCTTCCGTGTTGTCTCTAGACGAGGATTACAACGAGGATCGTGACTTCTTCTGAGGCTCGTGCTTGAGGATCACACTAGAAGACGGGGCAGAGGGTCGCTGCGGAAGCATAGATAGCTTAGCTTTTGGGTTGACACTTATCCAACCTCACAGGTGGATAAGCATCACTTCATATAAATAGGCATATCTTGGTGTAACCAATGGTACAATGATGCTAGTAATTTATGTATTTATGAAGGAGTGACGATATTATGATTGTTATGAATGATGTTATGTTTCATATTTATGAATGGTGTGATTACTTTTCTTGCACGAGGTGGTTATGACAAACGTTAGGTTAGCGCTGCTCGCTTTGTTTTTCAAGTTTCAAAAAGAAAATTTATTCGTATCTTCCGCTAAGTATTTTAATGAAAGGTTTTGAAAAATGAGACTAAAAGAGTAATAGACTAATGATTAACCTAAATATGTTCTAGAGTTTTGGGTTAAAAATTAGGATGTTACAATTGGGAACTATTCAAGGTCCATTTTTACGAAAAGTACTTTCCAGAGTCAGTTAGAAATGCCAAGGATATTGAATTCATGCAACTTGTCCAGGGGAATATGAATGTGGCGCGATACTCGCTGATTTGAAGAACTCATTAAGTTCTCAAGAATGTACCAAGGAAATCCTGATGAGTATTGGAAATGCATTAAATACGAGTCAGGGTTGAAGGTGGAACTTAATGTGGCAGTTGCACATTTGGAGATTAGGGATTTCTCTACCCTAGTTAACAAATGTCGGATTATTGAAGAAGGTCAGAGAAAACTAAGCACCCCAAAGTCAGATAATATTACCAAAAAGTTGACACCTCAAAGTCAGCAGTTCAAGAGGCAGAATCGACCTCTATTTCCCCCTCAATCAAGACCACAAGGGCCACAAAGAAATTTTCAACAAGGAAGGCCAAACAACAACAACCGCTATAATAACAACCGTTACAACAATAACCCCAGTAACAATCGCAACAACAACAATAACAACAATAAAGGGAAAGCACCACAAAGAGGTCTAGCAGTACCTCCACGGCCTGCGCCATCCATGGAATGTCCCAAGTGCGGCAAGAATCATGGGAGCATGCCATGTCGAGCCGGAACAAACGTGTGCTATCGGTGTGGAAAACCAGGTCATTACTCTTGAGAATGCACGGAAAGGAACCCGCCAACCCCTAATCCCAAGCCGCAATACCAGGGAAGGGTATTTACTGTTAATGCTGAAGAAACAACGAAGTCACGAAATCTCGTGGAAGGTAAGGGTAATATGCATGGTAAAGACTTAATTGTACTATATGATTCTGGCGCTTCTCATTCTTTTATCTCCTATTCATGTGTTAAAAGCCTTAATTTACCTATGACTGAGCTTCCTTTTGACCTTATTGTTTCTACCCCGACTGGAACCCGTTAGGACTTGTAAATGTTGTTTAGATTGTAGCTTTATTATAGATAATAGATCCTTTGTTTTAGATCTTATTTGCTTACCCATGCGAGGTTTAGATGTGATTCTTGGCATGGATTGGTTTGAGGCCAACCGTGTACTGTTAAACTGTTATGAGAAAACCATCACTTTTCTTCCTGTTCCTATTGAACCTAAGAAACCCATAAGTCTTTACATAACTGCTGTGGAAATGGACTGTGGTAAGGGTGAGAGTAAAGGTTACATTTTCTTAGCTGCTAGTGATGTAGACTTTGAGCAAAGTATCGATGAGATACCAATAGTAAGAAATTATCCCGAAGTATTTCCAGATGAGATACCAAAGTTTCCCCCCAAGAGAGAGATAGAGTTTTCCATAGAGTTGCTTCCCAAAAAGTGCGGGACCTATATCCATAGCCCCATACAGATGTCCCCATTAGAATTGACCGAGTTAAAAACTCAATTGGAAGATTTATTAGAGAAAAAGTTTGTTAGGCCTAGTGCATCACCTTGGGAGCCCTGTGTTGTTTGTAAAGAAAAAGGATGGGAGTATGAGGATGTGTAGATTATAGGCGCTGAATAAAGTAACAGTGAAAAACAAGTATCCTCTGCCTAGGATCGATGATTTGATGGACCAACTGAAAGGTGTGGTAGTGTTTTCTAAGATAGATTTGAGGTCAGGCTACCATCAAATTAGAGTGAGAGATGAAGACATACCTAAAACGGCCTTCGCACTCGATACGGCCATTTTGAGTTTGCAGTAATGTCCTTTGGGTTAACCAATGCTCCAAATTGCTTTTATGGATTACATGAATAGGATCTTTCGACCCTATTTGGATCGGTTTGTGGTTGTCTTTATAGATGACATTCTCATATATTCTAAGACCCATGAGGAGCATGAATGCCACCTAACCATAGTACTGGAGATCTTAAAGGAAAAGAAACTATATGCCAAGTTTTCCAAGTGTGAGTTTTGGTTGGATAAGGTGAAATTTTTAGGGCATGTAGTATCTAAGAAAGGAATTGCTGTAGATCCTAGTAAGGTAGAAGCGGTAGTAAACTGGGAAAGACCAACCACTAGAATCAAGTAAGGAGCTTTTTGGGTTTAGCCGGTTATTACCGTCGATTTATCAAGGGATTTTCCCAGATTTCTCTACCTTTGACCAAGCTGACTAGGAAGAACACCCCTTTTTCATGGACCCCGGAGTGTGAAAAGTGCTTTCAAGAGTTAAAACACAAGCTAACCTCGACCCCTGTTTTAGTGTTACCCGACCCCAATGTGCCTTTCGAGGTGTATTGTGATGCTTCGAAAAAGGGTTTAGGTTGTGTATTGATGCAAGATAGGCAAGTGGTAGCCTATGCATCAAGACAACTCAAGCCACATGAGGCAAACTACCCTACCCATGACCTTGAGTTAGCTGCCGTCGTGTTTGCTCTAAAGATTTGGAGACACCATTTATATGGAGTTAAGTTTGAGGTGTTTTCCGATCACAAGAGTTTGAAATATCTCTTTGACCAAAAAGAGCTAAACATGAGGTAAAGCTAAACATGGATGGAGTTCTTGAAAGATTATGATTTTGGATTGAACTACCATCCTGGTAAAGCTAATGTTGTAGCTGATGCTTTGAGTAGAAAGTCCTTACAAGTGTCTCGTTTGATGGTGAAGGAGGTTGAATTGATTAGGCAATTTAGGGACTTAAACCTAGGAATGACTTTGACCACTAAGGGCATCAGAGCTTGTCATCTTAGAGTGACAAGTGAGTTCAAAGAAAGGATTGTTCAAGCTCAAGGGGACGATGCTGAGTTTCAAGAGACTTTAGGGGCAGTGAAGGCAGGAAAGTTGATAGGTTTTACCCAAGGAATGGACGATTTATGGAGGTTTAAAGGTCGAATATGTGTACCTGCTAGTGGTGACCTCCGAAAAGATATTTTGGAGGAAGCCCATAAGAGCCATTTTACCAGATCCTGGTGCCACCAAGATGTATCAAGATTTGAAGAAGATGTTCTGATGGCCTGGAATGAAGAAAGATGTGTGCACATGGGTGAGTAAGTGCTTGGTGTGTCAAAAGGTGAAGATTGAACACCAAAAACCCTCCGAATGCCGCAACCTCGCCGATCCCTGAGTGGAAGTGGGATAGTATCTCCATGGATTTTGTGACTGGATTACCGAGGACCCAAATGAATCATGATACCATATGGGTAATCGTGGATCGATTGACGAAGTCAGCCCACTTTTTACCTATTAAGGTGACTTATTCCTTGGATAGGTTAGCACAATTATATATTCAGGAGATAGTGAGGTTACATGGGGTGCCGTCGACGATAATCTCGGACCAGGATCCGCGGTTTACGTCACGATTTTGGGGAGCCTTTCAAAAGGCGTTTGGTTCAAAGCTGTGTCTAAGCACGGCCTATCACCCCCAAACAGATGGTCAATCTGAAAGAACTATCCAAACCTTGGAGGATATGTTAAGGGCATGTGTTTTAGATCAAAGGGGAAGTTGGGATAAGTACACACATCGATTGAATTTGCATATAACAACGATTATCATGCAAGTATCGTGATAGCACAAGATGAGGCCCTCTATGGACTAAATGTCAATCTCCCTTATGTTGGTATGAACCCGGAGAGCAAAGTTTACTCGGACCTGATATTGTGAGGGAAACAACGGAACAAATCAAGAAGATTAGGGATAAGATTCTTACCGCTCAAAGTCGACAGAAAAACTATGCGGACAAGCGGTGAAAACCGCTAGATTTTCAAGAAGGGGACCACGTGTTCCTAAGGATCACCCCCACCACAGGCATAGGCCGAGCAATAAAAGTAAAGAAATTGAGCCCCAGATTTCTTGGTCCGTTTGAAATCCTTACCAAAGTAGGACCCGTAGCTCACCGTATAGCCCTACCCCTGAGTCTATCCAACCTTCATGATGTTTTCCATGTCTCTCAGTTAAGAAAGTATCAATCTGACCCGAGTCATGTACTAGAGCCAGAACATGTACAATTAAGAGATAACCTGACATTTAACTTACTACCCACGAGAATCGTCGACCGAGGAGTTAAGCAGTTAAGGAACAAGGCTGTACCCCTGGTCAAAGTAGCATGGAGACAGGGTGAAACCGAAGAACTTACATGGGAGCTGGAATCGAACATGAAAGCATAATGCCCCGAGTTGTTCTCAGGTAACGAATTTCCGAGGCGAAATTCTTTTTAAGAAGGGGAGTAATGTAACGCCCCAATTTTTACTGTCATTAGAAATTACCGACCATCAGAGGTAATTATTACATAAGATTTGAGGCCGAACAATCCTCAATAAAGGAATATAACATTAGAAGAGAGGTTAGGAGCGATTCATGCGAGAGTCGCAAATCCCGAATTTCTGTACGTATAAAATGACCAAAATGCCCCTGAAGTTATTTTACTCAGAAAATGAGGATCGTGGGCCCCACCTATTCTCAAGGGGATGTTTTGATGATAATAAGGGATTGTTTGTGTTATGTGTGTTAATAGAGCAGAAGGATCTCAATTTTGAGTTGCGACGCCTTGAAATGACCAAAACGCCTCAAGGTCGCTTTTAACTCCGATGTGCGTGCCGACTGAGCCCAAACCTCACTAAAATGTTTTAAAATTTGTTTTTAAGCCATGATTAACCATTGGTTAAGCTCGGGTGGCCTCGGGCAGTTTTTAAGTGAAAGTATGATTTTGTCCCTGTTTTTGGGCGCTTTGCGAATTTGGGATTTTTGATTCAGTATATCAAACCTAAGCAATATTAGGCTCAAATTAAAGCTTATTAAATTCTAAATATTAATCTAGAGTTAAAATTATGTATTTAGATTGATTAGAACCCAAAATTGCTGAAAAACACCCAAATTGCTTACTAATTCACTTAAGCCCTTAACCGTAAATTCTCTAAATTACATGAATACCTTGCCTACATCTAAATAATGCATGGAACACACAAATTTCACTTCTTTGGGCTGTAATGGATGAAATTATTGATGCCATTATGCAGCTGAATTATTGCCAAAAGTTGCACTAAAACAAAATGCCAAAATGTCACCATAAGAGACATAATTCCTTAATTTCATACAACTTTGTCTAAAATGATTTTTCCTCCCTTATTTCTCCTGCAAAATTCCACCAAACACCTCCTCATTTTGGCCAATTAGAAGCCTCAAAATCTTCTATAAATAGGCTTGCTTGAGTGGTCTTGGAATGCTTTGTTCATAATTAGTTTTTAGGAGCACCAAAAACTTTCTTTCTTCCTCCTCTTTGGCTGAATTCTTTCTTCAATTTTTTCAAAGAGATTTTGTTTCATTTCACTTTAAGAAATCAAGTTCTCTTCCTCTTCTTCAACTCAGATTAGGTAGGGAGTAGTTTCTAAATTTATTTCTATGCTTTGAGGAGTTGTGTTTTTAGCTCAAAATGATGAAATTATGAACTTACCTTAGCTTTTCATTTCAATTTTCCTCTTCATTTTTCTTTAACCAATTCGGCCATATGGCCTAGGTGGAACTAAGATGATGGCTTGATGATGAGGACCTTGAGGGTGGGTTGTAAATTCATCACAAGTTAGGCCTGTAAAACTTGAAAATTCCACTTGATGCAAAACTTTAAAGAATAATGCTTTATGATGCTAAAACAAAGATTTTTAGTTTAGAACTTGAAAGATGTATTTTCCAAGCTTGTATTTCATGTTTATGTTTCAAGTCATCACTTAATCTTTCAAGATAATAAAGAGGTTGCATCTCATATTTAATTTATACTCTCACTTTATTTTATAATGGCTAAAAGAATCAACGCATGACACGTTTATTTTATGCCATCACCTAAAGATCCTAGAGGTCAAAGACTTGGCCATGTATCACAAGCAAAGAAATATGATTATTGGAGTTAAAGAATTTATTCTTTAAAAAGTCTTGAGATTGGAGCTTAAAAAGATGTAATAATAATTCTCTTCTCCCTTCACTGTCCCTGTGCGGACTACCGCTCCGGTTTCTTAATATTCTCTTTTCCTCTCTTGGTCCTGTGGATTACACTTGCTCATTTCTTGCATCATGTTTAATTTTCAAGTCATCACCTTAAATCTTAAAGATAAAGAAATGGAATTGCATATCATGTTTATAATTCCAAGCTATCACCTTATAAAGATAAGATTAAAATAAGGTTGCATAGCATGTTTATAATTCTAAGATGTCACCTAAATCTCTAAAGCTCAAGACTTACTCCTTTTATCTTAAGTGAGAATTTTAATTGTGAAGATCCTCCCAAGTTTGACAAAAGAACTAGTTTCTAAATGAGTTTTAAGACTTTGCAAGGATTTTACGGGGAACTAGTATTTTATATGCACTTAAAATATGATTCTATGTAATTGCATGAGGTTCATGATTCGACCATTGATCTGAGTTTAGTATCAATGTATGAAATATTCTTTATTATGTAAAATTTACCTTTGTTGCTAGAAGAAAGTGTATCATTGTAAAAGTGTAATTTGGAAAGGTTCTGGCTAAGGAAAGACTTGGTATTTAAGCGTGTCCATTGTGACCCACCTCTCTTTCCTGGGAATCTCCCAGATGCATGATTATAGTTGATATATATTATTCTAGCTTAAGACTATAAATGAGAAAATGCTATGATGTTTATGAATTGTATTGTGATATAACATGCAAAGATTTAATGGTGACTTAAACTTATAAGAAATGATCCTTTGGAACCATCAGACTATAGGTGGTGAAAAGGTGATTTTAGCCCCCTAACCCGTTCTCTCAAGAGGGTAGAGTCGGGACTTTAGCTTATCAAAAGGGATAAGTATATGCTAGTGACGACTAGTAAAGTATGAGCTCATAACGAAAATTACTCCCAAAATGTAACACCCTAATATTCGACCCAATACTACTAGTACGTACTTAGGCCAAATATTAGTCGTTACTTGCTGGCATGGTTCGTCTTCTTGAGAAAATAGACTTAACGAAAATATGAGCCAACTTTTTTTTTTGAAATCATTACTTAAAATAGAAGCCGCGCGTAACTTTACAAGTCGGTATCATAGTATACGGAACGATAACATAGGAATGGCTCCAAAACATAACATCGAACATAACATCAATCATAACTGAAATACCTCATAGATAAAATGCCTACCCACCGCGTGACTCTTCAAGTACATAATGTATAAATAAATACAACAGAAATGTAAATACATCGAAAAGAATCAAAGAAAACATCCCGATCCTCGTGCAATCTATGATGGATAACCCAACGCAAAGGGGTTTCATCCATACTAGTGGTGTGCGTGCACTAAGGCCTACCCTCTGTCTATGCAATGAGATCACGGGTATGGAGGGACGTAGCCAATCCATGGGCGGAGCTCGGCCGGGGCAGGCATGCCCTGTGACTGGATGGGCCGCCCACGTCGAGGTCGTGGTCCTGGGGCCGGAGCTCTCGACGCCTGGTAATCGCTCCTCGCTGCCCGTCGGTTGCTGCGGTGGAGTGGGGGCAGAGTCCTCATGACCCATAGGGACATCCTCTATAGGGTCCTCCTCTGAGTGTTGTGTCAACGGCACGTATACCGGCAAATCGGCTGAACGGTCAGAGGGGGCCCGCAGGTTCTGCTCCCATTGGGGTCGTGCATGCTCGGAAACCGCGGGATCGTCGTAGGGGGATGCTGGGGTGAAGTGGTGGCTATAGACATGGTGCGAAAATGGCCGTCCAACGAACATGAATACACGTAAACGAACATGAATACACGTAAGGTACATCGACCCTCAAAATGATAGGACCCATACTCCGGGTCGTGGTGGATCTCCCACCGTGGAGTGTCAATGAATAGGACGAAGGTCGCTATCTCGCTCTGAAGACGTAATGGAAAGGAAAAGATAGAGGGAGTGAGATTCTTACTAAAGAAACTCAGTAGGGTTTTCCTTCTATCCTAGGTGTCATCATATACGTATCCAGGAATCTCGGGTTTATTTATAAAATAATGGACATACATAGGTTCAATTATGAGTTTTCCAAAATCTCATTTTCCGAGAATCCGTTCTTTTTATCATGGCACTTGTGTTACATAGGCTTTATACTAAAGTCATAGACATAAATCATGTAGCTTGGTACGTAGAACGTAAATTATATAACTGGTACATGGAACATAAACCATATAACTGGTACATGGAACATAAATCATATAACTGGTACATGGAACATAAATCATATAACTGGTACATGAAACATAAATCATATAACTGGTTTACTTAGGTGACATAAGAACCTTTACTTAACTGGGCCGCCCTAATATTTCTCCCTTTTGAGAAAACTCTAGGTTATGAGCTCATACCACACTAGTCGTCACTAGCATCTAGACTTTATCCATTTGGATAAGTCAACTTCCCGACTTTAAGTACGGGTTTAGGGGGCTAGAATCACATTGTCCCCACCCTTAATTCGGTGGTTTCAAAGGATTACATTCTTATGTTCTAAGTCATCCTAAGTTTAACATGTTTCTTCAAGATGCCGCATAATTAATGCATAACACATAATTACTACCTCGGCATCTCCAAAGTTCTTTTACAGAAATAATAACATGTTAATACAAGCTATCACATAGGGATAATAGTTCACATGGCACCATACACGTCATGAGCTAACACATCAATTCATCATCAAACTTAGGGGCACGTAATCATCCCTTAAGGTAAAAATCCCTAAATCGGGTAACCTCAAACCTTCCCATTACTTTCTAGTATGTTTATGGGATTGATTAACCTCATTACCATAATCCATTAAGTTCTAAATCCTAATTAATTATGGTTGGAAAGCTTTATGTAGTTGTTCATATTTGATGAATTACGTGTTCTACAAAATGCGTTTTAAGCCCTTTCTCGCATCCGACCTTTTCTATGGTGCAATAATTAATACCTAAACCAATTATGAGTCACTCTCACACATCTAGACATAATCTAATGTGATTCTAAATATTTTATCAAGGCTGGGCAGAACCTCATTTTGCCATTCTTTATCGTTCTAGAATTCACATATTAAGCAAACAAAGTCACTAATAATGCTTTAAAGAGTCTAGAACAATTATCGCATACTTGGCAAGGTATTACAACATATTTAGACCACCCAAAACAGAATTTAAGGTGCTGGAATTACTAAGGCAGAACCGAAAACCTTTAAGGCAAAAAATCATGAGAAAAACCTTTCTTTCAACCATGTAACTTGCTAGTTTCTCTTGGAACCTTTTTGGGACTTCAAGACCATGAAAAATCAAAGTTTATTTTGCCAAAACTCATCATGGAACATCAAGGGCAGCAGCCATTTCGGCTTGCTCTTGACAATGGTTCAAAACTTGAAAACATGTTTAAAACCTTGGTTACGTGCATCAAAGCTTAGAAAAATTCTAAGGCATGCATTATAGGCCCCTGTAGTTAAATGAGACTCATCCTAGAGCCATTTATACCACATGGCCGAATGATGTTCAAGGAGATACCTCCTTGATTTAATTCTTTTCTTAGGATGAAATGGGCAAGTCTTTGAGCTCTAAAGTTTCAAGTGATGACATAGAATAAACGTGCTATGCATTTCATTTTATAGTCCTTTAGAAAATAAAGTGATAGCACAAAGTAAAAGATGAAATGCATCTCCATTCTTATTCTTAGAGTTTAGTGATGACTTGAAACATAAAATGAGATGCAAAGCTTGAAACATAAACGTGTATTGTGCAAGTTCATTCATTATCTTGGGTCTTAGTGATGGCACAAGGAATAAACGTGCTAATGCAAAGCATAAACGTAAACGTGGATGCAATTTCTTTTATATCTTGTTTAGAGCTCTTGCAAGACTTTAAAGGAAACAAAGTTTCAACCCATGACTCATCCTCACAAGAAGAGAAAACACTAGTGTTGCTAAGTTGTATAAAAGAAAATCATATCCTCAAAGTCCATGAGGTGGCCGAATCCTCATCATAAGGAAACAACCTTATTTTTGAACTCTAGGAACCAAGATCTTGGTGATTCAAACACCAACATCTCAAGTCCTCATCATTGAGTATTTTTACAATGCTCTACATTTATTAACAACACCAAACTCATGACCAACATAAAGGAAAGAAACCGAAACATACTTGGCCTAGAAACCAAATTTATGCTCTAGAGTTTTGTTCATGTGACATATATCAACATGAAGCCCTCATCATCAAGCTACCATTTTTCTAAGTCCCAAAGGCCTTCAAGGCCGAAAACTCAAGGGAAAAGAAATGAAGTTTTCAAGGTTCAAGAGAAACATAACTATGTCTTGAGCAAAACTTGAAAATAGTAAACTTATTTTTTTTAGAAAACTCAAGCTTTAGAGATTGTTCATGTGACAAACATCATCACACAACTCTCATCATCAAGCTTCTCATATTTCAAGTCCAAGAGGCCTTCATGGCCGAAACCTAAACAAAAGAAAAGGAAAGTTTCAAGACATCAAAGAAACATAACTCATTCTTGACCAAGACTTTGAAAAAGAGAAACCTTTCTTGGAAAAACTCAAGCTTTAGAGTTTGTTCATTTGACAAAGGCCAACATGAAGCACTCATTACAAAGCTACCATTTTTTCCAAGCACCTTAAGCCTCCATGGCCGAAACATCTAGGAACAAAAAGCTCAAAAAGAGTTTTCATGAAAATCATAGCCTTGTCTTAACCAAAACATGAAAAAGATAAAACTTTTCTCAAACAAAACTCAAGCTTTAGAGGTCTCATGTTAGGATGAACACATGGTTATCCCAAGAGAGCACTCATCATCAAGCTCTCCTCATTTTGGTCTTGAGGCCGAAAATGAAAGAAAAAGGAGAAATGATGGAACTTTTTCTTAAGAAAGGTTCAAGCTTTAGAGGCCTCATTTTAAGATGAACTCATGGTTTCATCTTTGAGAGCACTCATCATCAAGCCCTCACTACCATGGCCTTAAGGCCGAAAATGAAAAGGAAGAGAAAAGAAGAAACCGAAATAATGCTTGGGAGAAAAACTTACTAACAACACAACTTTCAAGCAAGATAAACATTGAGCATGAAAATAAAAGAAAGCATTCTTGGAGAGCTCCCTACCCAGAGTTTGGGATTTGTGTAACACCCTAGTAATTAACCAGATACACCTAGGTTGAATCTGATTAATTACTAGACTTTACTCCTTGCTTTGGTTCTTTCTTCATAATTTGAAAATACTTAGTGAAATTACGAGCCATTTTTTTTTTTTTAAACACATAATTGAAAACGTGAGCCGAGTACAACGTGAACGAGTAAGCGGGGTATAATAAGACGTTTAGGAATATATCACATCATATCACTTAGGCTCCATCATATAACATCCAATAGCACATTATAGCATATATTTACATACAATAACCTCACTCAAAGGGTGGGTTATGTTCATACATCATTATCTTATGCAAACCCTTAAAAGAAAATATACTTAAGGAAATACATGCCCCTAAACTAGATAACTCCATAAGCCGGGGAGGTTATCCTAAAACTAGGGTGCATGATCACACATAAATCTACTAAGAACCTTCTATGGCCACTGTCCTGGAAATGGGGAATAAATCCGATCCATCGATGAGCTCCCTCGGGAGGGACACACGAGATGCACCAGTGGGAGTCGCATGGATGGCCTTCTCGCTAACCTCTACTGAACAACTGTTTCCTCACTACCCTCTCTTACACGTGTGGGAGTAGGAGCAGAGCTCTCGAATATACATGAGTAGGAGTGTCCTCTCAAGGATCAGTTTGAAATATCTCGTCTCGAACATACTCACGGAAATCCATGGACAGCAGATGAAGCGGGATAAGAACGTAACATCCTTTCATCAAGTGGACGTGCATGTTCGAAAACCATTTCATCGCCATAGGGAGAAGTAGGAGAAAATCGATAACTAGGGACAGGATGTGCAAATGGACGACCTATGTAAATAAAAACACGAATCACAAGACTCCCTTCAAAATGATACGAGCGATGCACCGGATCATAGTGGAATTCCCAAGTAGGGGTATCAACGAACAGGACGAATGTCGCCATTTGAATCTGGAGACAATGACGGAAATAAAGAAAAGGGAGTGAGAATCTTGCTAAAGAATTCTCAGTAGGGTACCTCCTTCTATAGTGTCATCATCAAAGTCCCCAGGAACCTCGGGATTATTCTAAAATAGTGAGCATGCAAAGATTCATTTTAAGTTCGGACAATTACTTAACCGAGGTTCGTCAATTTTTAATTATGCGTCTTATAATGCATCTTATTCTTAACATGTTGTAACACCCTCCGAATTACCATATTTTACTCGAGTATCAACATAGTAATTAGAAAAGTATTACTTACATTCACAATCTATACTAGTCGAAAATAATTGAAATCAAATAATTCAAACACATAGATGGCCAAACTCGTATATACATATATAAACATCATTTCTAAGTTTGCAATGTGTACACCGTACTGATACTACACTGGTTAACTTCTAAGCTCATCAGGAACTCAGTTCACAAAAGGAAGGAACACCTCCAGTATCTAATCTAACCTGCTCAAAGTTGAGGTCTAGCAAAAGTTTGTACAAACAGAAATAAACCCCACAACATTTAACCTGATAAATCTGCAGGTTAGAGGGTCACTAGTACTAAACTACCACTATATACATATCATGAGTCCTCAAGATCTCACGTCCTACTAGATGAAACCGTTGGCTATCGGCATGATAGCCTCACCTCCGCCTGGGCATCGGGACCCTCAGATGGGTGGGAGTGCAAGACGAGGATGAAGAGGGATCATCTGCTGGAGGTGCTGGTGGTGCAGTGGGACCTCAAATATCACTTGGGTGTGCCAAGTGGAGAGGCACACCATCATAAGGGAAAGCAGGTCAAAGTCACCATAAATACTGATGTACTAAAAGAGCGGCGAAAAACACATAGACACGAACTTGCGAGTAACCCACTACATACAGAGAGTCAAGAGCGAGGATCATAATGCCACACCCATCGTGGCGAGTCAAGGTAAAATACTAGTGACGGCATCTGCTGGATCTGGTTAACACCAAGTAAATGCAACCGTAGGGATGAGAATATTATAAAATCCTCGATGAGGGTATTCCTCAGTATAATGTGAAACACAATTGATAAGCTCATTCATGTGGGAATACTCATGCAAAACTATGTACAGCAATATCAAGGTATATACATCATGTAAAATCAAGTACAAGTATAATAATAATTCGTGCATTGTTCTTTTCTCATTAACATAGGAAGGCTTAATCCCACATCAAGTGATGTCTGTAGTGGAATCACTCCACAAGAACTATTTACCATTAGGACATGAGCTCATTCCTATATGTCGATACGTCTACCGACTTATCAAATTCCAGAAAGCTCTTACTTTTGTCTTTCCTGCTCAACCACATAAGCCTTGTCTCTATTTTCCCCATATGTTAAAAATTGCACAACTAAAAGTCATGTTAATTTTCTTTTCTTTTCCTTTATCCTCACACTAATCACATAATGTACTCCTCCTTTCAAAGGTCTGCTTAGATCACAGGTAGGCATACAATTATGTTGGAGTCTCATCCATATCTCATCAACATTTCTTTCAAACAAATAGCATGCATTAACATAATATATACTTGTATCTAAAGCCATTCTATCATTAGTTCAAGACATTCTTACCGTTTTCAGCATTCAACAGATTTATTACTCTAGAATTCAAAATTAATTTCCTTATCAAATAGCGAATTTAAGAGCCATAAAAATTCTCTATGACATGTCAATGTATCTAAAAGGCCCTGTACAAATTTCAAAACAAACGGTGTTCTCTAACCTTATCAAATAAACTTTTCCAATCTGGTGGTTAGAGACCACTTGTTCACAATTTAGATCAGGACTCTCATAATTTTCGACCCCACCAATTGATTAAATCAACTCAAAATAAAATTCACAGTTATAATTCAATGTGTTATCAGCTTCCCATAAAATTTTCAAAGAGTAAACCCATCGTTTACTATGATAATAAAATCACACAATTTTACTGCCTCAGCTTCAATATTTCAGGCAGCATAGTCACAACTTCGGTTCTTGAATTTTTAAACACAGATAAAGTACCCAGAATAACCCCAAATTTTTAATAGAGACCCCTTAACATGGTAACTACATCCCATAAAATTTTCAACTGAATCTAAGATCTCTAGATATATTAGAAAATTCGACAAAATTTGCTGCTTGCTTCAAACCGGGATTTTCCAGCAACAATGTTCAAGAATCATGAATTTTTTCAAGCAGAGAAAATCGTTCACATGACCCAAGGAAAATCATGGGGTTGTCTCAGGATGTTACCTTCAACATATAATTTTTATAGCCCATAAAATGGAACACAATTGCACCAGAAAATTCGTCAACAAGTTCTGCCTTGTGGAAATCCGAAAATCCAGCAAACTAATTCCAAGTCTCTCTTGATGTAAATGATTTTTCCACCACACCAAACACTCCACCAAAATTCATACATCAATATCAACATATGATTAACCAATAAAATCAGAAATTTTGGGACAAAACCAATCAGAATTTTCAGAGGAAATTTTGAAACAAAAGAAGACAAATAAAACCCTACCCTTGGAAGCTAATGCTTCTTTAGCTTTTGTATACTTCAAGGTAGATGTTCTCCACCCCAAAACTCTTGAAACACACCTAGATCCTCCACTAATCAGTGCTGAGTGAGGTACTAAAGTGAGGTTTTGAAAAATCTAATCGGTTATATTTGTAGAGGTTGAAGTGTAGAACAAGTTTGCTTAAGGAAGTTTTTGATTCTAGCAAGATTTGGTCTAGGATTTTGGAGGTTGAAATTTTGAAGGTTAGCAAAGGTTTTTGGATGAAGAAGGAATGAGTTTTTTTTTTTTTTTTTTTTTTTTTTTTTTTTTTGCTTCCTTGAGTTAGTCTCATCATTTCCACATTTATCAACATCCTAAAATTCTCATTGATAAAGCTTCATTTAATTTCTAAAAAGAATAGGGTATTACACATGTCATATTTACAATGAACATTTCCTTTATCATTACATCATATTCCTCATCATCATTATCAAAATAACATGCATAAAAGAACGTCATATAATATTAGCTACACATGGACACAGTGCACATATTTCATTTCTTTAGTGCCTTTGGTGACTTAAAATCTTATCATCATCATTATTTTCCTTGGGCCACCCTATACTCCACCCTTTTGGGAGTAATTTAGGTTATGAGCTCATACTTTACTAGTCGTCACTAGCATATACTTATCCCTTTTGATAAGCTAAAGTCCCGACTCTACCCTTTTGAGAGAACGGGTTAGGGGGCTAAAATCACCTTTTCACCATCTATAGTCTGATGGTTCCAAAGGATCATTTTCTTATAAGTTTAAGTCACCATTAAATCTTTGCATGTTATATCATAATACAATTCATAAACATCATAACATTTTCTCATTTATAGTCTTAAGCTAGAATAATATATATCAACTGTAATCATGCATATGGGAGATTCCCAGAAAGAGAGGTGGGTCACAATGGACACGCTTAAATACCAAGTCTTTCCTTAGCGTAACCTTTCCAAATTACACTTTTACAATGATACACTTTCTTCTAGCAACAAAGGTAAATTTTACATAATAAAGAACATTTCATGTACAAGCATTCTCATTATTTGCAACAAAGAACTATAACATGCAAGCCAGAAATCATTCAATGATATCAAGTACTTAATAAGCATCCAATCCTTACATAGAATTATCAATTATAGAACTAATTAGTTACTAAACCAATTATGAATCATTCTCTTAACAATAAACCATAATTATCACAACTTCAATCATATCAAATCATTATCACACATTGATACTAAACTCAGATCAGTGGCGAATCATGAACCTCATGCAATTACATAGAATCATATTTTAAGTGCATATAAAATACTAGTTCCCCGTAAAATCCTTGCAAAGCCTTAAAACTCATTTAGAAACTAGTTCTTTTGTCAAATTTGGGAGGATCTTCACAATTAAAATTCTCACTTAAGATAAAAGGAGTAAGTCTTGAGCTTTAGAGATTTAGGTGACATCTTAAAATTATAAACATGCTATGCAACCTTATTTTAATCTTATCTTTATAAGGTGATAGCTTGGAATTATAAACATGATATGCAATTCCATTTCTTTATCTTTAAGATTTAAGGTGATGACTTCAAAATTAAACATGATGCAAGAACTTGAAATATAAACATGATACAAGAAAGCTGGAGCAGCGGTAATCCGCACAGGACCATGAGAGGGAGAAGAGAATATTAAGAAACCGAGCGGCGGTAGTCCGCACAGGACCGATAGAGGAGAAGAGAATATTATTATTACATCTTTTTAAGCTCCAATCTCAAGACTTTTTAAAGAATAAATTCTTTAACTCCAATAATCATATTTCTTTGCTTGTGATACATGGGCAAGTCTTTGAGCTCTAGGATCTTTAGGTGATGGCATAAAATAAACATGCCATGCGTTGATTCTTTTAGCCATTATAAAATATAGTGAGAGCATAAATTAAATATGAGATGCAACCTCTTTATTATCTTGAAAGATTAAGTGATGACTTGAAACATAAACATGAAATACAAGCTTGGAATTTAAACATGAGAAATGCAAGTTCATTTATTCATTCTTGAAAATTTAGTGATGACATAGAAGGTAAACATGGTTATGCAAAGCATAAACTTAATCATGGATGCAAATTCATTTTGTTTCTTTACTAGAGCTCCTTCAAGACTTTAAAAGAATTATAAATTCAACCCAATACATATCTTAACAAGAAATAAAACATAAAAGGAAAAAAAAACATCTTTCAAGTTCTAAACTAAAAATCTTTGTTTTAGCATCATAAAGCATTATTCTTTAAGGTTTTGCATCAAGTGGAATTTTCAAGCTTTAGAGGCCTAACTTGTGATGGATTTACAACCCACCCTCAAGGTCCTCATCATCAAGCCATCATCTTAGTTCCACCTAGGCCATATGGTTGAATTGGTTAAAGAAAAATTGAAGAGGAAAACCAAAATGAAAAGCTAAGGCAAGTTCATAATTTCATCATTTTGAGCTAAAAACACAACTCCTCAAAGCATAGAAATAAATTTAGAAACTACTCCCTACCTAATCTGAGTTGAAGAAGAGGAAGAGAACTTGGTTTCTTGAAGTAAAATGAAACAAAATCTCTTTGAAAAATTGAAGAAAGAATTCAGCCAAAGAGGAGGAAGAAAGAAAGTTTTTGGTGCTCCTAAAAACTAGTTATGAACCAAGCATTCCAAGACCACTCAAGCAAGCCTATTTATAGAAGATTTTGAGGCTTCTAATTGGCCAAAATGATGAGGTAGTGGACGGAATTTTGCAGGAGAAATAAGGGAGGAAAAAATCATTTTAGACAAAGTTGTATGAAATTAAGGAATTATGTCTCTTATGGTGACATTTTGGCATTTTGTTTTAGTGCAACTTTTGGCAATAATTCAGCTGCATAATGGCATCAATAATTTCGTCCATTACAGCCCAAAGAAGTGAAATTTGTGTGTTCCATGCATTATTTAGGTGTAGGCAAGGTATTCATGTAATTTAGAGAATTTACTGATTAAGGGTTTAAGTGAATTAGTAAGCAATTTGGGTGTTTTTGAGCAATTTTGGGTTCTAATCAATCTAAATACATAATTTTGACTCTAGATTAATATTTAGAATTTAATAAGCTTTAATTTGAGCCTAATATTGCTTAGGTTTCGGTATACGAATCAAAAATCCCGAAATTCGCAAATCTGCCCAAAAACAGGGGCAAAATCGTACTTTCACTTAAAATTGCCCGAGGCCACCCGAGCTTAACCAATGGTTAATCATGGCTTAAAAACACATTTTAAAACATTTTAGTGAGGTTCGGGCTCGGTCGGCGCATACATCGGAGTTAAAACGACATGAGGCGTTTTGGTCATTTCGCGCGTCGGAACTCAAAATTGAGATCCTTCTGCTCTATTAACACACATAACACAAACAATCCCTTATTATCCTCAAAATATCCCCTTGAGAATAGGTGGGGCCCACGATCCTCATTTTCTGAGTAAAATAACTTCAGGGGCATTTTGGTCATTTTATACGTACAGAAATTCGGGATTTGCGACTCTCGCATGAATCGTTCCTAACCTCTCTTCTAATGTTATATTCCTTTATTGAGGATTGTTCGGCCTCAAATCTTATGTAATAATTACCTACGGTAATTCGGTAATTGAGTAATTTCTAATGACAGTAAAAATTACAGTAAAAATTGGGGCATTACAATTTGAGAGGAAGTGAAAAAGATGAAGAGGTTGGAGAGGATGAGCTCTTGAACTTGAGAGAAAGAAACTCAAAGTGCTCTAACTCAAAGCTTTAGTGAAATGAACAAAGGTGCTTCAAGTTCCCTTAGCTACCTATTTATAAAGAAGTGAAATGAATTGAATATTGGAGGCCTTTTGGGGGGAGAATTTCGGCCACTTTTTCAGCCACATGAGGGAGGGAAAATCTTGTTCAAAGTATGGTGTAAAGTCATTTAAAGCATGGTGAAAAGTCTAGCTATGCATGTCCTAAAGTATGGCTAGCATGTACCTTGTTTTCAAACCTTAAAAAAATGCATAAAAACTTAAAATTTGGGCTGCAAAATCTGAAGAGAAACCGTGCTCCTCATGCCCAAAAAGAGGAGAAAATTTTCTAGACTTAAATTCCCAAAGCATAGGTAATGTGTTGTAAGACATGTTGTCTTTGAAAAAGTTTGATGGAAAGCTTGAATGACCACAAAAACAAATAATTCTTTTTGAGTTTGAAAGACATAATTATTTTCATTTTAGAAATGAATTGAAAGCCTTGATTGACCATATAAAATACTCTTTGAGTCTTGAGTGACAATTTTCTTGAAAGTTGACCATTGATTGAAAGTGTTCAAGACATATGTCACAAGATAGCTTGAACACATAGACTAACTTCTTGATGATTTTCTAGGGGAAAATGGCGCCATTCTTGGTAACCTTGGGGAGGAGAAATATCTCCTTAAACCATGTTCTAGAAGTGTGCTTTGGTGTGACATAGATTAGGCTTAGGATTAAAAGTTGCTAAGTAGGTACTTAGGTGCACTAATAGGTTAATTAAAACCACAAATCCCTAGGTTAGAAGTGGTCTAGAAGGATTAGGGGAGTCAACACCTCCAAGACTAGTGATGTGGGTGTGACAACTTGTCTTGAAAAGAAAAGTTGATGTGAATAGTGGAAACACTATTCGACACTATTCACAGATTCTTATTCTTTTTCAAAGAATGAGACTAGGATGAGATTTGAATTTCCCTAAGCAATTTTAAGTTCCAATTAATTCTAAATGATGGTTTTGGCACTAGATTAATTATGGAAATTAATTAACCTTTAATTAGAGCCTAATATTGCTTAGGTTTGGAGTTAAGCGGCTCATTAAAATTTGAAAATGAACTATCTTGAGGGCAAAACCGTAATTTTCATCAAAAGTTGCCCGGAACCTCCGGGACTTAAACAAACATAGTTCATGCCTTAAAATCATTGTTTTGAACCTAGAACAAAGTCAGGGTCGAAACGGAACTTAAAACTGCCTTAATTCTGTTATAGGGGTATTTTGGTCATTTACGCGCAGAAATCTCAGAAATGAGGTTTTCCTGCTTTGTTAGGCACTCATGCTCATACAATCCCCTTCATATAACATATGAACCCTATGAGGATGGCCAAAGTCGGCCGCCCTCGTGTTTCGGGTAAAAATGACCTCAGGGGCATTTTGGTCATTATGAAAGTTTAGCGAAAATCGGGGCGTTACACAAAAGGGTGGAGTATAGGGTGGCCCAAGGAAAATAATGATGATGATGATGATAAGATTTTAAGTCACCTAAGGTACTAAAGAAATGAAATATGTGCACTGTGTCCATGTGTAGCTAATATTATATGACGTTCTTTTATGCATGTTATTTTGATAATGATGATGAAGAGTATAATGTAATGATAAAGGAAAAGTTCATTGTAAATATGACATGTTAAGATTATGATGCATTATAAGACGCATGATTAAAAATTGACGAACCTCGGTTAAGTATTTGTCCGAACTTAAAATGAATCTTTGCATGCTCACTATTTTAGAATAATCTCGAGGTTCCTGGGGACTTTGATGATGACACTGTAGAAGGAGGTACCCTACTAAGAATTCTTTAGCAAGATTCTCACTCCCTTTTCTTTATTTCCGTCATTGTCTCCAGATTCAAATGGCGACATTCGTCCTGTTCGTTGATACCCCTACTTGGGAATTCCACTATGATCCGGTGCATCGCTCGTATCATTTTGAAGGAGGTGCGCAGTTCATGTTTTTATTTACATAGGTCGTCCATTTGCACATCCTGTCCCTAGTTATCGATTTTCTCCTACTTCTCCCTATGGCGATGAAATGGTTTTCGAACATGCACGTCCACTTGATGAAAGGATGTTACGTTCTTATCCCGCTTCATCTGCTGTCCATGGATTTCCAGAGTATGTTCCCGAGACGAGATATTCTGAAACTGATCCTTCAGAGGACACTCCTACTCATGTATATTCTGAGAGCTCTGCTCCTACTCCCACACGTGTAAGAGAGGGTAGTGAGGAAACAGTTGTTCAGCCGAGGTTAGCAAGAAGGCCATCCATGCGACCCCAGCCTGGTGCATCTCGTGTGTCCCCTCCCGAGGGAGCTCATCAGTGGATCGGATTTATTCCCCCATTTCCAGGACAGTGGCCATAGAAGGTTCTTAGTAGATTTATGTGTGTTCATGCACCCTAGTTTTAGGATAACCTTCCCGGCTTATGGAGTTATCTAGTTTAGGGGCATGTATTTCCTTATGTATATTTTCTTTTATGGGTTTGCATAAGACAATGATGTATGATCATAACCCACCCTTTGAGTGAGGTTATTGTATGTAAATATATGTTATAATGTGCTTATGGATGTTATATGATGGAGCCAAAGTGATATGATGTGATATATTCTTAAACGTCTTATTATACTCCGCTTACTCGTTCACGTTGTACTCGGCTCGCGTTTTCAATTATGTTTTTTTTTTTTAAAAAATGAATCGTAATTTTACTAAGTATTTTCAAATTATGAAGAAAGAACCAAAGCAATGAGTAAAGTCTAGTCATTAATCAGATTCAACCTAGGTGTATTTGGTTAATTACTAGGGTGTTACATAACATTAGCATGTTATATCAAGATGCAAGAATATAAACATTTAGCATAATTGTCACATGCTTTCATATTGTTTCAACATATACATCTTAAACATTTCACATGTAATCATAGCATGCCTAACAATCTTTGCTTCATGCAAACATAACCAATACATCAATCTTAACATCTCATAAGACAAGCATTCTTATCAACTCCTTAATCGATAAAATCTCTAAATCGGGTAGACCTATCTTTTCATATTCATTCTTTTACACATCTAAGGGATCAATTCTAATGATTCTCACTAATTATTAACCTCAAGAACATATCTAAACAAATCTGGATAGATTTGAAATAGAAAAGAAAATGAACCATTTTGGTGTTCTAGAAATTACGTTTTCGACTCTTTCTCATTACCGACTTTTCCTATGATGCTAAAATTAATTCCTAAACCATTTATGAGTGATCCTTATACATTTACTAAGTGGTAAAAATCACTTTTACTCAATTAATACTTGCTGGGAAGAAACCATGTTTAGTATTCTAAAGAGTCCTAGAATTCACACTTTGGGTTTTTTCTAGTTACTAGTCCTTTCTTAATTACTAAAATTAATTACCATGCCTATTAATAACAATTTTCTCATGTTAAACACATTCCATACAACATACATTAAATCTGGGAAGTTTTGATTAGAAACTAAAATTTAATTTCCTAAGAGCATGCAAGAATACAAAATAGGCATTTCTAGTTGTAACACCCAAATATTCAATTCAATACTACTAGCATGTACTGAGGTCAAATATTAGTCGTTACTTATTGATTTAGTTCTATTACCTTTGAAATTACTTACTGAAAATATGAGCCATTTTTTTTTGGAACAAAACCTTGATAAAGTATGAGCCACGTATAATGTAATTCGAATGATACCGTAAAGTGCGGAAATGTAAACACATAAAAGGCTCCATTCACAGCATCATGAATACATATACTGAAATACCTCATGCATTAATACTTAAGATGCCCACCAATAACGGCCGGACTGTTTGATACATAAAGTGAAATACAACTGAAAAGAAGGAAATACATGAAAACATAAATGATACACGCAAGAGAATACCCACACCCAAGTGCATCTGAAATGGATAACCTCAACACAAAAAAGGTTTATCCTATCTACGTGACGTGTGTGCACTAAGGACTACCCTCTAAACCATACGGCTACAGTCATGGGTAAGGTGGGACATAGCCAATCCACGGGTGAAGCGCGGTAGGAGTGGGCACTCGGACACGTCCTCCGTGCTGGGGTCGCATCTCGGGCATCCGAGCCCTCTGTGGCTGGGTAACCGTCTCCTTGCTGCCTGCTGGTACACGTGGGGGAGTGGGGGTAAAGTCCTCCTCATACATGGGTACGGCGCCATAGCCTGCGCGTAAGTCTGGAGGATCCTCTCATTGCATGTGCGAGCATGCCCAAAAACCATGTCATCGCCATAGGGTGACATTGGGGAGAAGAGGTAGCTATCTATAGGATGGGCGAATGGCCGTCCGGGAAACATAAAGACGCGAACCGTGCAGCAGCCTTCAAAATGGTACGATCCATGCTCCGGATCGTAGTGGTACTCCCATGTGGGTGTCTCAACGTAGAGTACGAACGTCGCCATCCGAATCTAGAGACGTAACGGAAAGAAAGAGATAGAGGGAGTGAGATTTCTTACTAAAGAAACTCAGTAGGGTTTTTCTTCATATCTAAGTGTCATCATATACGTCTCCAGGGACCTCAGTTTCTTAGTAAAAACATGGGCATATAATGGTTCAATTATGAAGTTCGAAAATGTTAACTTCCGAGGCCTGTTCCTTTTAATTATAAAAACCTCTTGGTTACATAGTCTATAAATCATGAAACTCAACTCATAAATCATGGTTCTTATATCATGGATCGTGGCACATAAACTCATAATTCATGGTGCATAAAATCGTAGTTCTTAGAGCATGGTACATGGTAACTTATCTTGGTTATTTTAGGTGACATTAGAACTTCATCATTTTCTTCCTGGGGCCACCCTAACTGATCTCCCTTTGGAGAAACTTCTAGGTTATGAGCTCATACCACTCTAGTCGTTACTAGCACATGGACTTATCCCTTTTGATAAGTTAAAGGTCCCGACATAAAGTACAGGTCTAGGGGGCTAGAATCACCTCATCCCCACCCTTAGTTTGGTGGTTCAAGGTTCATTTTCTCATAGTTTAAGTCACCTTAAGTCTTAACATGTTTTATTGAGATGCCACTTAGTTTCATGTATATCACATATTTTTATTACAGCATAGACATCTCTAAGTTCTCAAGGAACAATCACATGCAATAATAAAACTATCAATTAAGAATAATAGTTCACATAGCATCATATAAGTCATGAGGTAAACACCAATTCATCATTTATAGAGAAATGCTTAAATCTTTCCCTTAAGAGTGAAAACCCTCAATCGGGTAATCTCAAACTTCTAAATTATTTTCGTATACCTTTAAGGGATTGATTAACCTAATTACCATAATTTATTAAGTCCTAAAATCTAATCAATCATGGCTGGACAGTATTGGCAGTAAGCTTAAGTTAGATGAATTACGGTGTTCTAAAAAATGCATTTTAAACCCTTTCTCACATCCGACTTTTTCTATGATGCAACAATTAATACCTAAGCCAATTATGAGTCACTCTCACTGATCTAGATATCATATAATGTGATTCTATGGATGTTAATAATGCTGGGATAGAATTCACATTTTATGTACCTATGGGGTTCTAGAATTCACATTTCAAGCAATTCAAGTAACTAAGCATGCTCCAAAATGTCTAGAACAATTACCATATACTTGGCAAGGTATTTTAACATATTTAGACCACCTAAAACATGATTTAAGGTGCTGGAAATGAACATGGAAGAACCGAAAATGGTTAGTGATTAAATCATGTATAAACTTCTTTTTCAATGTACATAGGTAGCTAGTTTCTCTTGGAACAATTTTAGGACTTCAAAAACATCTTAGAAATCAATTTATCTTGTCAAGAACTCTTATAAAATACATGGGCCAGCAGCTCTTTAATTTTTCTCATGGTTGAAATCCTAAATATAAGAACATACTCAAAATACTTTTAAATGTCACTCATGTTTAGGAAAAACTTAAAACATAAACTATAGGCCTTTGTAACTAATGAAAACTCATCCTAGAGCTTTCATGATCACATGGCCGAATGCATTTTCAAGAGAATACCTCCTTGATTTAACTTTTCTCAAGATGAAATGGGCAAGTCTTTGAGCTCTAGTAATCTTAGGTGAGAGCATAAAAGTAAACGTGCTATGTATTCCATTTTTATAGTCCATTAGAAAGTAAGGCGATAGCTCAAAATAAATATGAAATGCACCTTCATTTTTAGTCTTTGAGTTTAGTGATGGCTTGAAAAATAACATGAAATGCAAAGCTTGGAATTTAAACGTGCATTATGCAAGTTCATTCCTTATCTTGGAGTTTAGTGATAGCATAGAAAATAAACGTGCAATGCAAAGCATAAGGTAAACGTGAATGCAAGTTTCTTTTATATCTTGTCTAAAGCTCTTGCAAGACTTTAAAAAGAACATAGTTCCAACCCAAACCTCATCCTCACAAGAAAAGAGAACTACTAGTGCTAGAATACTTAAAATAAATCATAACCTTAAAACTTGAAGATGGCCGAATCTTCATCATGAAGAATGAACCATTTTTAAACTCTAGGGACCAAGATCTTGATGATCTATGACATCAACATCCTAAGTCCTCATCATCGAGTACAAGGCTTCCCTCAAAACCAACATTAAAACAAGTTCATGCTAAAGGAGAAAGCAAAACCGAAACCATGCTTGGTTTAAGGTCAAAATTTCAAGCTTTAGGGTTTGTTCATGTGACAAGCTTCAACATGAAACCCTCATCATCAAGCTTTCATTTTTCCAAGCCTAGGAAGCCTACATGGCCGAAAATATGAAAGGAAAAGGGAAGTCCAAGAAGTGTTCAAGAGAGGTATAAACTCCTCCTTTACTCATCCTTGAAAAAGGATGAAACTTTCCTTGTGAAAGATTCAAGCTTTAGGGGTTGTTGAGTGACAAACACCATCATAACACCCTCATCATCAAGCTTTCATCTTTCCAAGGGCCAAAGGCCTTCATAGCCGAAACATAAAGGAGAGAAAGGAAGTTCCAAATGTTCAAGAGAAACATAACCTCATTCTTGACTAAACTTGTAAAAGATGAAACTTTTTTTAAGAAAACTCAAGCTTTAGAGGTCTCATGTGAGATGAACTCATAGTCACCTCTAGAGAGCACTCATCATCAAGCTATCATGTTCAAGGCCTTGAGGTCGAAAACCAAAGGAAAAGAAAAGGAAGAAACTGAAAAGGAAGAAGCAACATGAAGGTTCCACCTTTCATCATTTCCCAACAAGATTCAACATAAAAATCAAAGACATATTTAGAAAGGTTTCCTACCTTGTGTTTTTGAAAAAAAGAGAGGAAGAACTTGATCTTGGAGAACTCTTGGAAGCTTGAAAGAAAAAGAAGTAAGAGAGCTTGAGACTTTTAGAGATTTTGCAAGAAGTGAGCAAAGGAATGAAGTTGTGTAGTGTTGTGTATTTATAGGAAAATGAATCATGAAGGAGTGGAGGGGGAGGGGCTGGCCGAAACTTCTCCAAGAAGAAGGAGGGAAGAAAAATCTCTTGTGTTGTCATTCATGGTGTCATAGGTCATAGGTCTTAAGGTGGCTTTTGAAGGACAACTTGATTGACTACATAAATTATCATTCTTTTGAATTTTTTGGGGGAAAAGTGGCTGAAAATTATAAGGCCAAGGGAAGGAAGATTTTATTCAATTTAATCATGTACTAATGGAGTGTTTAGGAGTAAACAAGGTTAGGTTACTAATTAAGGTTGTGTGCCTAAGTGTTTAGGTGAACTAAGTAGGTGATTAGGACCATTAATACCTTGGATTAAGGGTGATCTTGTAGGATTAACAGAGTCAAACTCCTATGACTATTGATTAAAGTGTGACAACTTTTTCTTGGGAAAGGAAGTGTTCTTGAGAATGGAATTGTGAATAGTGAAAATACTATTTATAGTTGCTTTTTCTTTAAAGAAAGAAAAGAATTAGAATTGAGTTGTAAATTTCCTTAAGCAATTTTAGGTTCTAATCAACCTTAAATAATTATTTTAGCTCTAGATTAATTAAGGAAATTAATTAACCTTTGATTAGAGCCTAATATTGCTTAGGTTTGAGTTAAGTAACTCGTTAGACGTAAAATGCACTAAGCCGGGATAAAATCGTAATTTTTACCAAAAGTTGCCCGGGACCTCCGGGACTTAAACCAACATAGTTCATGCCTTAAAATATCATTTTTTAATCTCCGAGACGAGTACGGGTCGGAGTCAAAACTTAAAACTGCCTTAAATCAGGTTAGGGGTATTTTGGTCATTTATACACGGAAACCTTAGAAGTGAGATTTTTCTGCCTTGTTAACATTCATAAACATATGATCCCCTTCATATATCATAAAAGCCTTGTGAGGATGGCCAAGGCCAGTCGTCCTCATGTTTCAAGCAAAAATGACCTCAGGGGCATTTTGGTCATTTAAAAGTTTAGAGAAAAAATAGGGCGTTACACTAGTAACTAGTTTTTCTTTCAATTAATTCTAGATCAAGAGATACACTTATAATTAACTTTACCCTTATAAAAACTCAACTAGTACCCTTAGTTTGGTAGCATAGGTCGAGAGCTCAAATAATTTTTAGTTATGTGAACTAAGCTTTAACAATGTTTAAGAACAAGCTTGTATTTCAAGGAAAAGTTGTAAGGCACAAACTTCATTTTTTTCAAGACAATATATGATTCCTTATTTTCTTGAAGAACCGAATCTCATTTAAAAAGATAGATATTTCATGGACCAAAATCTCCATGTAAGTTGAAAGGAGTAAGTCTTGAGCACTAGGTTATTTAGGCAATGGCATAAACTTAAATATGCAAATGCAAGTATCATTATAATCTTGGTATAATAAAGTGATGGCAATGGAAAAATAAACATGATATGCAAGGCTCGAAATTAAATATGAGAATGCAAGTTCATTTTTAATCTCTAAGTTTAAGTGATGGCTTGAAATATAAATGTGCTAAACAAGAAATATAAACGTGGAATGCAAGTTCATTTCTTATCTTTAAGCTTTAGATGACAGCTTGGAAATAAATATGAGGTGCAAGACTTGAATGTAAATATGAAATGCAAAGACTTGAAACATAAACATGAATGCATTTCCTTTTATTATTTCTTTAGGTTCTAGGCTCAAGACTCCTATTTAGAGTGATTACTCTAAAACACCGATCAACTCCAAGATTTGCAAAGTGAAAGAATGTCCAATTATTCCTTTTTAGTTTTATGTTCAAGACTTATATCTAGAGTAATTACTCTAGAACACCGATCAACTTTAAGGTTGAAACGGGTAAGTCTTGAACTTAAGTTAATTAGGTGACAGTAGAACCATATCATTTTATTTTTGCTCAAGTAAGACTTATCAAGGAAAACCAAGTGACACCTTCAAGCTTTAGAGGTCAAGTAAATGATGGTTTTGCAACCAACATCCAAGGTTCTCATCATCAAGCCATGGTTTTTCAAGAACAAGGCCATCAAGGCCAAAAATAAAGAGAAAGAAAAAGGAAGGTAAGAAACTGAAAATGAGAAGAAGAAAAAGAAAACCAACATCATAACATCTCAATCCAAGAGTAATACAAAAGAAAAGAATGACAAACTTCAAAACAACTCTCTACCAAAGGTATTTTTCTTAGAAAGAAAAGAGCTTGGTCTTGGAAATGAGATGAGAAGAACAAATCTTCCTTGGAGCTTCAAGGTGATTTTAGCCAAGGAAAGAAAAGAAGGAAGAAAGGTTCGTCCTTGGTTTTGGTCTTGGGAATGGAGAGGTTAAGTGTTTTTAGGAAAGTTTGATGGTGGTTGTGTAGTGGTTTGGGGTTGAGAAGTGGTGGAGAGTGGTAGCACTTAAAGACAAAGAAAGGAAACTAAAGTTGCAAGAATAACCAACTATTCTTGTAAGCTTCCATGAGTGAGCTATTTATAGAAACTGAGATATGAGAGGGTGAAGGGGGAGGAAGGTCACAGCAATTGGAGGGAAAAAGGGAGAGAAAAATATCTTTTTGCATGCTATGGGCTTGGGAATGACTAGGTATGGCTTAAGGCATGGTTCTTTGAGTGCATATTTAATTGAATTTCAACATGTGATGGATAAAAATGGAGGGGGAGTGGCTGGCCATATTAAGGAGAAATGGGGAAGAGAAAATCTCATTTTAATGTTGGTTTATGAGCGTGTTTAGAAGTTAATTTGGCTCGGTAATGGATTAGGAGTTGTAATTAAGTGTTTAGGTGAGAAAATGAGCAATTAAGGTGGCTCAAGACAAGATCAAAGAATGTTCTCGCACAATTAGTGCGAATCCATCTTTATTAGCAAGGAATCTCATTACATGACCATTCCCATAATTTAAGGAATTGAATAGAGAAAATACTATTTCAAATTGACATGACACTAATTCTTGAATTAAGAAACGGTTTTTGAGTTTCTTTAAGCAATCTTAGGCCCTAATTAACCTTAATTAATTATTTTGACTCTAGATTAATTATTGAAATAAATTAATCTTTGATTAGAGCCTAATATTGCTTAGGTTTCGTTAATTATGTAGTTAAACTAGTTATGCCCTTAATTAGGGGCAAAAGAGTAATTTTATACAAAAACTTCCTGGGATCACCAGGGCTTAAAGAGACATTAGACATCCCTCAAAAATGACATTTCAAACACCCGGGTAAGGTTCGGGTCTAGTCGGGAATTAATCCCATGTCAATTAGCCACAGGGGCGTTTTGGTAATGTTGTGTGCAGAAACTCAAAACAAATGAGATTCTTCTACTCTATTAACACATATATCATATGTAATCATACATAATCCCTGTTCAATACTAGAACAGCCCTTTAAAGATGGCTGGGGCCAGTTATCCTTATTCTCCCAGTAAAAATGGCCGCAGAGGCATTTTAGTCATTTGTACACGGGAAAAATTGGGGCGTTACACCTACTGTCTCACACCAAGTAGCTCTTTACCAGCCTCTTCAAGTTGAACTGAATAGTCTTGAACTAGCCTCTCCAAGCTAAACTCATGACCAGCAAAACTCAGTTACTGTCACGTTGCAAGTAGTATTTAACAAGCCTCTTCAAGCTATCTCACACTGATCACTACCAGATCAAGGTTACAACGGTTACAAGTTTGGATTGCCACTCAAACTTACCTACACTCAAGATTTCTTTGAATATACAATGCTCTTGAAAATCTTGAATGACTTCTTTCAAAGAAAAATCTTCCTTAGAAGAATGTATATAATCAACAAAGTGTGGAAGGAAGGTTTTGCACAAGGAAAATGACTCACAAATAGTGAAAACTTTTGCAAGAAGATAAAGGGAAAACTTGATAGCGTTTTAGCTCTTTTATTCAATGTTAGTTCTTCTATCTATGAAGAGTACTGCATCTCTATATAAAGAGGTCTTCCTTGAGACCGTTGCCTTCAAATAGACCTTCCAGGGACACGTGTTGATCATCTATTTGTATCTTGGAAAGGAGGTCTAGAAGAGTAGCCTTTTTGCTTTGTCAGATCAGCCCCCAAAAGCCGTTGTAAGATAAAGGAGATTTTTGATATTCTTCAAAGACTGCCTCTCACTTTCTGAACCATGGTTTCTGAACACTTTCCTCTAGAATATGTTGACAGTTGGTTTAAAAACAGAAGAGATGATTTACCGGTTCTGATACTGGGATTTGACTTTTCCATAAGCAAGCTTGAATTTTGAATTTCAAATTTTCCCTCATTTCATGTGATGTAGATTTCACTGTCTTGAAACAAGTACTTTCTAAATCATGATATCATTTCTTTGGTGAATAAAGAGTCTTCACAGCTTCAATCACTGTTCGTTTTAAGGCACAAAATTTGTAAATGTAATGATTAATGGTGGTATGTCATCTGGTCTTTAAAGAATGCTTGATTTCTTCATGTAAGCATACTTTCTTATATTCAGTGCTACTTTCTGATGTCTCAATTGCTCGTTTTCTTGAAGCGCTAAAGTCTTCTTCAATCGTTTAGCCTTCAATGCTTAGATAAGGATAAAATTTCACTTCTATAATAGTTTATATCTCATAGCATGAGACAAACATGTTTATACATGCATAGTGAAAAGTATATTCTCATATGTATAAACCTTATACTTGCTAAACAATAGAACCTGTTCAATTTTTACAAGAAGCTCAGAAAGAAACATCAGTCGTTCTTCAAAGCATTTTCTTTGAATTGGTTTTGTTGTCATTCAAAACACATGAGCGCAAGAGTTCTGGAGCTAATGACAACTAGACCTTAGTTTCTAATAAGCATCTTTAAATGGCTTATGACATGAAAACATGCATGGATTTGGCATCTGCATAAATTAAAAGGTGACATGCCTTCTCTTGGTTTTATTCCATAACATATAAATTTATTATCTTTAAAAGAATGTAGAATAACACATATAGTCTACAATACATTCATTTTCTGTCTCAGCGAGAATAAGTGGTACCTTAACCTCACACATATCTATGAGCAGCATATATTCTTTATCCTTATCTCAAGATGATCTATTTCATTCCTTGCTATAAAGTGTTATGTACATTATTATTTTTTAAGGCTTTAATTTATATATTAAGCTATTCACACACTTCCGAAGAAGATTTTCAAATATTGTACTAAAAGCACAAACATAACACTATATCATTCTGTTACAAGGATGCACTATTAAATATATTTTTTCTAACAATAAAGAGTATATAGCTACTCAAGTTTTATAACATTTCTTTCCCATCCCCTACACTCCCTACTCATTGCAATGATGGGCACCTTGCCAAGACAATAGAACAAGAATGATGGGCAAGACTGAAACGTAGAGGACAGGTCTACTGGCTCTCTTGCAAAGCATGAGACAAATTATTGATTACCAAAAACAAGTTTAGAGGGAGCATAGGTATTCGAGGAGGCTAAGAACCCCATGATGAAAAAACTAACCTCCATCCATCCATCTTCATCATCTATCACAAAAGAAAAAACTATAAACCTTTAACCTCTACCCTTTTCACTACACTTTCATCATCAATACATCACTTTCGATTACTAACTTCACCTTCAAATAAAAAGAGAGAGCTATCTTTTTTTTTGAGACTCTAAGCGAGATCAAAGCAAAATCATAGAGGCTGAAAGATTTGGGAAGTCAAAACAAAAGGAAGAATAACACTGTGTGGTATCTTTTGTTGATCCTTGTTATCTGAGTTTTATTTTCTACATCCATTATTAGATTTCCAATTATACACACACACAATGTAAGATGTAATCATCAATAATCCATCTCAACACAAATCTCAATCCAAAAATACCTTTAAACCATAATAAAGAAAATCACAGCAACATCCCCATCAAAAGAGAAACCATCAAACACAAAATAGCACAGATCACCTCAAACACATCAAAACACAACCATACAAAATCAAATCCAAATCTTTCAAAATAAAAATCAAGGAAAAAAGAACCTAAAATAAAAGAAAGGGGGGTTTTGATTCATGATAGTTCTTTGTTCATCTTGCCCAACCCCACAGTAACAGGTTTCAATTTCAAACCTCCATAAACCCATAACCAAAACCATGAACAAACACAAACCAAACACAATTGTCATCAACAACAGCAACATCCATAGAGTCCATAGGTTCAACAACAATCCAGCATCTAATCATTTTTCTAAATTTCAACACAAATAAAAATAAAGGCTAAGCATCACAGAGACAACACAATATCAGGCCAATCTCAATCTAAACAAACCCCACATAGATGCAATTCATAATACACATGAACTGAAAAAAGAGGGAAGAAAGGGAAGGGAGGTCGTGGCTATTACCGCCACTGTCGTGCCATCGCACCTCTCTACCTTCACTTTAATGTCCCAATATATTTATTTTTTCCTTGTGTACAAATAACCAAATGCCCGAGGTTATTTTTACTTAGGAATCAAGGACAACCGGTCCGGGGTTAGCCTAATGATTGAAGGGGATTGCATATGTTCTAGATTGTGTTAGAAGTAAGAACCTCATAACCAAGCTCTACTTCCTCATGGCTGAGCTTTGTACTAAGATCCTCTTCTAGTCGAGGTCTATTTTCTCTCAGCCGAGCTCTGCTTTCTCCCAACCAAAATCCCTTTTCCATTAATAATGATTATCTCTATCTGTTTTCTTTTAGATGAGAGGGTGTCTTTGTGATTTACCTATACAAATATGTTCTAATTTAATCACTTACACACTCAAAGTAAGCCATATCCAAGCCCATACCTAGCCTCTCCGTGAAATAATAGATTGGAAGAGATATTTTTCTTCCCTTTTCCCTACCAAATACCGCGGCCATCCCTCCCCTCTTATCTCATGCTTCAATTTCCTCTATAAATATCCATGTAAGGGACCTCACAAATGCCATTTGATCATCCTTGCAACCTTAGTTCAAAGCTTTCATAAGAGTTCTTCTTCTTCTTTCTCAAACTTTCAAAGAGCCATCACTCACCACCACTCCCCAACCTCAAACCACCATACAACCTTCTCCTAAAACACTTAACCTTTTCACTTCCAAGACCAAGCTCTTCACATCTTAACAAGAAAAATAACCTTGGTAGGGATTTTGCTTTGAGTTTTCCTTCTATTCCTTTTTGTTTCGATTTAATTCTTCCTTCTTCCACTTCTTATTCTTTTATTGTGTTGTTGTCAAATGGTTGGAAACCATGGCTTGATAATGAGGATCTTTGATGCTGGTTAAGAAACCCACATTTGGTTGACCTCTAGAGCTCAAGGTTTCTCTTGATTTTGAAAAGAAAATGTGAAGACAACGATGTGTTTTGTTTCAAAACAAATGATTGTTTTCTTGTTATTTTTGGTTGAGCTTGATGATGAGTCCAAAGGAACAAGGTTCTTGGAACCATGGTATTAATGGACTCTAAAGCTCATGTCCATTTTGTAAGATTGATCGGTGTTTTAGAGCTGTTACTCTAAATAGGAGTCTTGAGCTTGGAACTTAAAGAGATAATAATGAAAATGCATTCATGTTTAGATATTTATATTTGAGCCTTGCATATCATGTTTAACTTCCAAGTTATCATCTAAATCTCGAAGATAAGGAAATGAACTTGTATTTCATATTTATACATCCCGTCCAGCATATTTATATTTCAAGTCATCACCTAAATCTTAAAGCTTAAAAATGAGCTTGCATTCTCATGTTTATATTCAAGCCTTGTATATCATATTTATATTTTCATTGCCATCACCTTATAATGTCAAGAACTAAAATAAGGCTTGCATTAACATGTTTAAGTTTATACTGTCACCTAAATGTCTAACGCTTAAAGACTTACCCCTTTCAACTTACATGGAAATTACAGTTTCATGGACAGTGTCATTACAAATATGTTTTGCTCATCAAAGAGAAAACAAGGGTCGATGACCCCACACTTCGGCACTTTGGCCGAGTTGTGTTCTCACCTATATTTCGACACTTTGGCCGAGCTATGTCCTCACCCATACTTCTTCACTTTGGCCGAGCTATGTCCTCATCCACACTTCGGCACTTTTGGCCGAGTTGTGTTCTCACCCATATTTCGGCACTTTGGCTGAGCTATGTCCTCACCTACACTTCGGCACTTTTGGTCAAGCTTCACGTTCCATGGGTTGATGACTTTACAAGCTTAAGTTGTATGAATGGTGACCCTTATATGACTATGCATTCTTATTATGCTTATTACTTGATAGGTTATGATATGGCATGATGATGATGCATGATTTACAAGTTTAAGAGCATGATAAGTTGAACAATGATGTATGATTGCATTGCATGGATAAGAGATATAAAATTAGGAAATGATCCTCTAGACTCCCCGAATTAAAGGTTATGAGAGGTGATCCAATATGATGGCCCTCTAGACTCCCCGAATTGAAGGTTATGAGAGGCAAGTCATCCATAAAATATATTTAGGATTGCATTCATAAGTATCATGCTAAGATAAGGTGACATAAGACATATAGATATGATCCTCTAGACTCCCCGAATTAAAGGTTATGAGAGGTGATCTAATAAGGAAGTGATCCTTTGGACTCCACGAATTAAAGGTTATGAAATGTGGTCCTTGCCTTCCATCCCGAAGAGTCGGGTATTAACTTATCATGAGGATAAGAATATGCTAGTGGCAACTAGTAAGGTATGAGCTCATAACCTAAAACTCTCACATGAGAGATTAATAGGGTGGCCCCAAAGAGAGAAAAGAATAAATTAAGTCATCTAAAGCATAAATGGAAGTAATTCATGCTATGTTTACCAGGTTCTTCATAAATCATTTGTGTTCCTATATAGTATGTTGCACTTGGTATTGACACGCATTTCATGATGAGGCATGTTGCATTCTTAACATCCAAGACTCATACTAAAATGAACGGGCCTCGATAATTGGTACTTTAGAATTTAATAAATGAACCTTATGCATATTCACCATTTTATAATGAAACCCGAGGTTCTGGAGGACGTATATGATGACACTAGGATAGGAGGACGCCCTACTAAGATTCTTTATCAAGTTTCTCACTTCCTTTATCTTTTTTTTTCCATCGCGTCTTCAAAGGTCGACGGCGACGTTCGTGATTTACATTGATGCGTCCACTTGGGAGATACACTATGATGCCGCCCATCGGTCATATCACTTTGTGGGTCGTTGTGCGGTTCATTTTTTTGTGTACAAGGACCGCCCTTTTGCACACCCAGTTTCCTGCTTTCGGCTCTCTCCTGCTTCCCCTTTTGGCGATGACCTCGTCTTCGAGCGTGCACATCCTCATGAGGAGCGGACTCGTTGTACCCAGCCGGCCGCTTCTGCTATCTGTGACTTCCTAGAGTACATGCCGCGTTCCCCATGGCTCATTCAGAGACGAATCCATCTGAGGACTCAACTATCCAGGTGCCATCTGAGGGTTCCTCCCCTACCGGGCCCATGGAGTTTGGTGAGGACAGTGAGGCCATAGTGATGCAGCCAATCCGTAGAGCACCAGTGAGGATGATACCCCACCATGGAGCCCATGCCCGACCTGCACATCGTTTGGCTACTCCGACTGAATTGGCTCAGTGGGTTGGTTATGTTCCTCCCCCAGAAAGAGCGGCGAAGGAGCTGGCAGCGGTCTTGGTAGTGCTTGTGCGTATAATCTATATATGATAACCTTCTTTTGCTTTTGAGGTTATCTTCTATAGATGCACTCTAGTGGGCGGGGCATTTTCTGGTCTATGTATTTTATGTTTCCATGTACTACGTTTGGATGACTATACTTGTGCTACTATACAACTTAGTGTATGACAGAACCTTTATTACATATATATAATATGATGGTTGTTATGATTTGATCTTGTGATTTTATTTTCAGCATGTATGGTTTCATGTTATTGTTTACGAATCAAACGAATACAATGTTTGTCATATGCGCGGCTCATGTTTTCGTAAAAATTTTACCCATATTTTCACTAAGTATTTTCAAAAAATTAGAATTAAGAACTGGAACAAAAGAGTAATGACTAATAATTAACTTGAATACGTCCTAGGCGTGTTAAGTTAAACATTAGGGTATTACATTCACAACCACCACAAACAACAGCCACTGTCCTCCATCATTCTTAGCCACCCCAATAGTGAACCATTCTCGAACTAGCCCACCATCTCAATCGCAAGCCGCCGCTGCCTCCTCACCTTAGCCGTCCATGCAGTTCCCCTTTATAGAGTTGCGTCACCCCCTCTTCTTCCTTGCCATGATAAGGTCACTTGTCACCGCCGCACATTTGCTATGACAAGTCGGATTTCACTAGCTGCTGTTAGCTCTAGAACCCTTTGCGCTTATTTATTTTGAATAACAGCAAAGCCAATCTAAAGAAAATGCTTTGAAGAATGGCTGATGCCTATATTGAGTTCCATGTAAGTTCATAACAAGTTTCTATCGTTTAGCAAGAGCAAGGCTTACTCAAATAAGAATGTACTTCACTATACATGTGTAAACATGCTTATCTCATGTTATGAGATCTAGAATAGAACAAAAGTGAAATTACCAAGCAATTGACAGTCAACGATGAGAACAATTTTTCAAACATACAAGGAACCAAGTTCAGAGACTTCAGAAAGTAGCATGCGACATTAGAAAGTACGCTCATGATGAAGAAATTAACTCGTGTCTAAGAGCAACGTGTTACTCAATCTTCAATTATCAAAATTGCAAAGATATAATTAGAAAAGAAGATTTGATTGAAGATTAGAAATTTAAAAAAATCTTCAAGAAATTGATAGCATACATCAGAAAGCTCACTCATGATTGGAGCAAAGAATGCTATAGGAAAATGGGGAAATTTGAAATTTGAATTTCAAATAATCAAGTCAAACCCAGTTTCAAACTGGTATGTTATCTCATCTGTCTATTTGATCAACCACCCTATCTTCATAAAGGAGGAGCTCAGAAAGCATTCTCAGAAAGTATAAAAGTAGTTTCTAAAGGGAGATAAAAAAACTCAACTTTACAACGGCTTCTGCAACTGATGTAACAGATCTGTCAACTTCTCTTCCAGCTTTTTCTTTTAAGACACAACTGATGATCAACACATGTCACTTGGGGAACTAATCTATGGCAATGGTCACAAAGAATGACCACTATATAAGAAGATGCTAAGCTTGAAGAACGATGAAAGATTTCAAGATTCAAAAGAGGAAACTCTGAAAAAATCTCTTTCCCCCTGGATTATTCAATCTTTATAATGTAATCTGTTTTATCCTTGAAGTGTAAAGAAAATCTTCCTTCTATATTCTTAGTTAGATTTATACTCTTCCTATGGAAGAAGTAGAAGAAGGATGTCATTCAAGTTTTTCCTAAGAACTTTTTATGTATATATTAAGGAAACTTAAGTGTAGTTTAGTTTGAGTAGCAAACTCAAATACTTAACCTTTGTATCCTCGATCCAATAGTGATCACTCTGAGATAACTTGGAGAAGCTACTATAAAACTAGTTGCAACGTGACTATAGGGGTAGCTATTGATCATGGTTTGGCTTGGAGAGGCCAGTGTCAAGACTACTTTCAACGTGACCGTAGGGGTAGCTACTATTCACGGGTTAGCTTAGAAAGGCTAGAACAATACTACTTAGGTTAGCTTGGAGAAGCTAATACAACACTACTCATGTTAGTTTGGAGAGGCTAGTACAATTCTACTCGGTTTAGCTTGAAGAGGCTTGTAAAAGAATACTCAACTTGTAACAGTCTCTAAGTTGGTCTGTTAGCACAAGTAAGAGCTTGGAAAGGCTAATGTAAAGACTATCCAACTTTACTTTCTCAGGTTGAGAAAGTTGGTTTGAATTAAATCTCAATGGTTGTTGAGTACTGGATGTAGGCAAGTTATAACAACCTAATATTCAACCCAATACTACTAGTATGTACTGAGGCTAAATATTAATCATTACTTCTTGTCTCGGTTCTATTACTTTGAAAATTACTTAACGAAAATATGAGCCAATTTTTTTTTCTTTGAACAAAACTTTGATAAAATACGAGCTGTGTATAATGTAATTAAGCAATAGTGTAAAGTGCAGAAATGTAAACATAAAACAGGCTCAGTAAACAACATCATGAACACATAATTGAAATACCTCATACATCAAATATAAAGGATGCCCACCGAGGGTGGCGGGACTATTCAATACATAAGGAGCAAATATATCAGAAAACAAGAAATACATGAAATCATAAATAAAACATGAAGGGAAACACCCACAACCAAGTGCATCTAAGGTGGATAACCTCAACACAAAAGAAGGTTTATCCTAACTATATGTCGTGTGTGCACTAAGAACTACCCTCCAACCATACGACCAAAGTCAAGGGTAAGGCGGGACATAGCCGATCCACGGGTGAAGCTCAGCAGGAGTGGGTACTGGAACATGTCCTCCGCGTCGGGGTCGCATCTCGGGCATCCGGGCCCTCCGTAGCTAGGTGACTATCTACTCGCTGCCCACTGGCATGCGTGGGGGAGTGGGGGCAGAGTCCTCTCCATACATATGGGTGAGTGGATCCTCCGTGGGGTCCTCCTTTGAATACTGCGAATAAGGTATGTACTCAGGTACATCGCCCAAGCCCGCAGTGTAGGTCCGGAGAATCTTCTCGTTGCATGTGCGAGCACACTCAAAAACCATATCGTCACCATAATGCGACATTAGTGAGAAAAGATAGCTATCTACAGGATGATCAAACGGCCGTCCGGGGAACATGAAAACACGAACTTTGCAGCAGCCCTCAAAATGATAAGATCCGTGCTCCGGATCATGGTGGAACTCCCACGTAGGTGTCTCAATGTAGAGCACCAGTGTCGCCATTTGAATCTGAAGACGTGATGGAAAGAGAAAGATAAAGGGAGTGAGATTTCTTACTAAAGAAACTCAGTAGGGTTTTTCCTCCTATCTGAGTGTCATCATCTACGTCTCCAGGAACCTCGGTTTCTTAGTAAAAACATTGGCATATAATGGTTCAATTATGAAGTTGGCAAATATTAACCTCCGAGGCCCATTCATTTTAATTCTAAAACTTCTCAGTTACGTAGTTTATAAGTCATAAACTGGAATCATAAGTCATAGTACGTAAGATCATAAATCATGGTTCCTAATATCATGGATCATGGCACATAAATTCATAATTCATGGTACATAGAAGCATAGTTCTTGGAACATGGTACATGGTAATTTATCTTGGTTACCTTAGGTGACATTAAAGCCTCATCATTTTCTTCCTAAGCCACCCTAATTGATCTCCCTTTGGAGAAACTTCTAGGTTATGAGCTCATACCACGCTAGTCATCACTAGCACACGAACTTATCCCTTTTGATAAGTTAAAGGTCCCGACTTAGAGTACGGGTCTAGGGGGCTAGAATCACCTCATCCCCACCCTTAGTTTGGTGGTTCAAAGGATCATTTTCTCATAGTTTAAGTCACCTTAAGTCTTAGCATGTTTTATTGAGATGCCACTTAGTTCATACATGTCACATATCGATTATTACAACATAGGCATCTCTAAGTTCTTGAAGAACAATCACATACAATAATAAAACTATCATTTAAGAATAATAGTTCACATAGCATCATACAAGTTATGAGGTAAACACCAATTCATCATTCATAGAGTAATGCATAAACCTTTCCCTTAAGAGTGAAAACCCCCAATCAGGTAACCTCAAACTTCCAAATTATTTCATTACACCTCTAAGGGATTGATTAACCTTATTACCACAATTTATTAAGTCCTAAAACCTAATTAATTATGGCTGGACAGCATTAGGCAGTAAACTAAATTAGATGAATTAGGGTGTTCTAGAAAATGCGTTCTACGTCCTTTCTCACTTCCGACTTTTTCTATGATGCAATAATTCATACCTAAACCAATTATGAGTCACTCTCACTCATCTAGACATCATATAATATGATTCTATAGACATTAACTAGGCTGAAACAAAATCTATAATTTCTGTACCTATAGGGTTCTAGAATTCACATTTCAAGCAATTAAAGTAATTAAGCATGCTCCAAAATGTCTAGAACAATTATCATATACTTGGCAAGGTATTTAAACATATTTAGACCACCCAAACCATGATTTAAGGTGCTGGAAATGAACAAGGCAGAACCGAAAAGAACTTGTCATAAATTCACAAGTAAAGCTTTCTTTTGATGCACATTGTTCCCTAGTTTCTCTTGGAACATTTTTGGGGCTTCAAAACTTCATGGAGGCAAAATTTATCTTATCAAAAACCATCATAAAACACATAGGTCAGTAGCTATTTGATTTTGCTTTTTGAACAAGATTAAAACTTGGGACCTCATTTAAAACATTTATTAAGTACTTTTATGCTTAGGAAAATCCTAAGACATTACCTATAGGCCCTTGCAATAAAGTGAAACTCATCCTTGAGCCACTTTTACCACATGGTCGAATATATTTTCAAGGGGATACCTCCTTGATTTATCTTTTCTCAAGATGAAATGGGCAAGTCTTTGAGCTCTAGTAGTTTTAAGTGATGGCATAAAAGTAAACGTGCCATGCATTCCATTTTTATAGTTCATTAGAAGGTAAAGTGATAGTTTAAAGTAAATATGAAATGCACATTCATTTTTAGCCTTTGAGTTTAGTGATGACTTGAAATATAACATGAAATGCAAAGCTTGGAATTTAAACGTGCATTATACAAGTTCATTCTTTATCTTGGGGTTTAGTGATAACATAGAAAGTAAACGTGCTATGCAAAGCATAAAATAAACATGAATGCAAGTTACTTTTATATCTTGTCTAGAGCTCTTACAAGACTTTAGAAAGAACAAAGTTCCAACCCAAAACTCATCCTCACATGAAAAGAAAACTATTAGTGCTAAGATAACAAAAGAAACTATAACCTCAAAAAATCATGGAGATGGTCGAAATCATACTTGGTTTAGAGTCAAAAGTTTCAAGCTTTAGAGTTTGTTCATGTGACAAGAGTCAACATGAAACCCTTACATCAGGCTTCCATTTTTCCAAGTCCTTTAAGCCTCCATTGTAACATCCTAATTTTTAACCCAATACTCTAGAACATACTTAGGTTAAACATTAGTCTGTTACTTCATAGATCTCATTTAACTTTGAATTACTTAGCGGAAAATACGGGTAATTTTTTTTTTGAAATAAAAGTGAGAGCCGCGTGATGCGTCATAACTTGCAACGAACAAAACATACATCTCATAACGTCATAGCATAAAGCATAGAAGGGCACATCATGAGAGACACTGAATAACATTTCATATATGATTATAATTTGCCCACTTATAAGCGTGGGACTTGATTTGGTACATGGAAAATACAAGAAAGGAAATACAACATCAAACATAAACATAATCTACTCCCCTACCCGAGTGCATCTAATAGGATAACCTCTAAACAAAAGAAGGTTTATCCCCATCTAAGTGGTGTGTGCTCTAACCGGGTACTCCATCGGTCGATCGTCACCTCCTACTGACGTCCGTCTCGTGAACGAGGCAAGTATCCGGGAAACTGTGCGAGCTCCTCGGGCGTAAAGAGGCGGAACGGGGATCGAGAGTGACCCCCGCGGTGTGGCCGCATCTCCGGTCGTCGTGCAAGTCGTGGCTGAGTCACGGTATCCTCACTGCCCTCCCTCATCAATGGTGGAGAGGGGGCAGAGCTCTCGCTATACGGATGGGTAGGCGGGTCCTCGGACGGGTCGGTCTCCGAGAAGTAGGTCCGGGGCACGTAATCGGGATAGTCTCGCATGGCTAAGGCGGCGGTGTGCATGCGGAGCACTCTCTCGTCATGCGTACGCGCACGCTCAAAAACCCGCTCGTCGTCGCCATAGGGTGCAGTCGGGGAGAAGCGATGGGTGTGCACGGGATGAGCGAAGGGGCGTCCTACGAACATGAAAACTCGCACCATGCACCGCTCAAAATGGTATGACCCGTGAGCCGGGTCATAGTGCACCTACCATGTCGGGGTCCACGAACACTACGAACGTCGCCATCTGAAGACGTGACGGAAAGAAAGAGATAGAGGGAGTGAGAATCTTGCTAAAGAATCTCAGTAGGGCCTCCTACTACCTAGGTGTCATCATCTACGTCCTCAGGAACCTTGGGTTTATTTATACAAAATGACTGAGCATGTATTCGGTTCATTTTAAACTTTAAAATATATTTTAGCCAAGGTCCATTCATTTTAGGATGATCTTAATGTCATGGATGCAACATATTAGAAAATGTATGCGTGGCACTACCTAATGCACATACATAAAACATAACATCAAGCATCATCATTCTTGGTGGCATAAAGTGGCAATAGTAACATTCATATGGGACTAAACTTAGTGACATAATCATAATCATGAACTTCTCTTCCTCATGGGCCACCCTAAAAGACAATCGAATCGGGGTGCTCGGCCAGAACCGGTGTCACCCGAGCGTGTCATACATCTAGGTTATGAGCTCATACCTTAACTAGTCGTCACTAGTTCTTACTTACCACTTAACGATAAGCGTATCATAAATCCCGACTATCTGAGTACGGGTTAGGGGGCAAAACTCTTAGGGGTGCTCGGCCGAACCGGTGTCACCTAAGAGTATAAAATGGTACCGATGTCACATGAGTTCTATGGAGGTGCTCGGCCGAACCGGTGTCATCCTAGAACCCATCTTAGTACCTTAATTTTCAAAATCTCTTTAAGTCCCCAAATTTGTCGGAAATTGCCAAAAACGGTCATTACACCGAATTTCCTTCCAAATTTGCTTTATGCCACATTAACATATAATCTCATAAATTCCTCATATGAATAACATCATCATCATTAGCATACTTCATGCATCATCATAAATCATCCAAACGCTTACCCTTACGGTAGCTTATGCTTTGACCCTTACGGGTCTTAATCTTGAGATATAGTTCTCTACATCCGTCATTCATATTTTAAGCACCTAATGCTCATAATTAAACATCATTCATAATCCTCTCATTTTACTTTTAAAATCTGAATAGCATAGGACAAGTTCTCTAACTTGTATTTACTGGTTCTAGAACTTACGCTTTAGACCCTTTCTCGGTTCCGTTTTACTTGGGAAAGCTATGTATTAAATCTAACTCAATTATGAGGCATTTCCTATGCTTAAGGACTAATTATTAATCATGTTTATCATGTTGTAAGGGTGCTGGACAGAATCCAGAAAATTAAATGTTCTAAGAGTTCTACATTTGTATTTTTACGGTTTTCTAGTTACTAGTTTCCCCATAGATGCTAGAATTCAATTCTAACTCAAATGATACCAAGTTTTTCATGTCTAAACAATCTAAATCTGATTATGTCCCCATTAAAACAGTTTGGAAAAGTTCCATAAACAAATGGGTCAAAACTATGTTAAATTCTAGCTTTACGGTATTTCTAGTTAGCTAGTTTCTTACCTATCATGCATAGGATCGCTTCTACGTCATCATATGATATTTTCACACATTCCAACACATTAAAACATCATCATACAGCATCACATTCATCACATCAGAATCGAAAACATCTTGCCTCAATAAGAGAATTAAATTGACATTTCTAGGTACATAAGTTAACTAGTTTCTCTTGGAATCAATTTAGAATTTCTAAAACTCTTTGCAAGACATTTTAAATCATCATGAGGCTAAGTGAAGCCTTAGGTCACTGACCAAAACATATTCCATCCCCTAAAAGATAATAAAATCACAACTTGTGATGACATAACCTTATAAAGATTGTAAAGCTTTAGGGAAAACTTAAAACATAGACTATTGGTCCTAGTAGCTAGATGAAAACTCATTGGAAGTCCATCCTCACTACTTGGCCGAAATTATTCATTCAAGGAATACATTCACATATAACTTTAACTTGGAATGAAATGGGCAAGTCTTTGAGCTCTAGGTTCTTAAGTTACAACATAAACTAAACATGCTCATGCTTTTCATTTTTAATCTTGCTTACAAATTAAAATGATGACATAAATTAAATATGCAAGACATAAACGTATCGTGCAAGCTTGAAAGTAAATATGCGAAGCATAATCTTAAACGTGCAAGCTTGAAAGTAAATGTGCAAGATTCAATTCTTTATTTTAGTGCTCTTGGCCCAACAACAATCGACTTTAAGGCCGAAATAGATAGGCATTCGAGAAATTAATTAGGTGATAATGCAAGTTCAATTCTTTATTTTAGTGCTCTAGGCCCAACAACAATCGACTTTAAGGCCGAAATAGAAAGGCTTCGAGAATTAAATTAAGTGAAGATGCAAGTTCCATCTTAATCTTTATGTTCTTAGGTGATAGCTTGAAAATAAAGATGCATAGCAAGAATGTAAATATGAATGCAAGCATAAAATAAATTATGCAAGTTCATTTTATCTTTCTAGAGCTCTTAACAAGACTTTAAAGGAATTTAAACCTTAACCCAAACTCATTCAAACAAGGTAAAGTCAAGCTTGGAGTTCTTGGAACTCAACATAATATCTTTGGGAATCAAACTATGAAACTTAGAAAATCTCAAGGAAATGGCCGAAATCTCCAAGAAGAGAAAAGTGCATTTTAAAACTCTAGAGTTCATGACCTTGATGATATATTAACACCAACATCATGAGTCCTCATCATTGAGTTCATAGAGCCATTTTAAAACACCATCAAAGTTAAAGTTCTCAAAAGTTCAAGAAAGGAAAATCTAGAAACACTTTTGCTCAAGAACAAAAATCAAGCTCTAGAGTTTGTTTCAAGTGATGAACATCATCATGAAACTCTCATCATCAAGCTCTCATTCCTTTGTTCTCCAAGGCCCATGGCCGAAAATGAAAAGGTAAAGGAAAGAAAAAGAAGTTCTAAAAAGAATCAAGAGAAACTATGAACATTAAGCTTAGAACAAGAACTTTAAAGAAAGAATACATGAAAGAAAATCCCTACTTGGTGTGATGAACTTGAAGATGGAAGAAGAAGATGAAGAAGATGAAGAACTTGAAGAACTCCAAGAACTTGAAGAACACAAAGACTTTGAGAGAAAAAGAAAAGCTTTGAGTGTTTCCTAAACTTGGCAAATGATCTAAAAGTGGTGCAAGCTCCTCAAGGCATTCTATTTATAGAGAATTGAAACAAATGGAGGGAGCTCATGGAGGAGGAGGTTTCGGCCATGAGGTGCAGATTGGAGGCATTCCATGAGTTCCATGAGGTGAGATAATGTGTTCTTGAGGTATGGTGAGGTATGACTTAAGGTATGGTGAGGTATGGTTCAAGGTATGGCCTCAAGCATGGTTCTTTGAGTGAGAAAATAATTAAACATGTGGTCAATGGGAAGGGATGTGGCCGAAATGCATCAGCCCATGGGGAGGATTAGTTTGCATTTTACTTGTGGTTTAGAGTTGTGTTTAGGTGTATCTTTGATTATGCTTAAGATTAGGAATTTGTAAGAAAGTGTTTAGGTAAGGTAAATGGGTAATTAAGGTGGTCTAGACATAATTAAGGAGTGGTCTTGTACCATTAGAGAGTTAAATCCTCAATTTAGAGTCTAAACAACTCTTGACACATTTCCTTGATTTAAGGAATTGGAGAGAGAAAACACTATTCAAGATTCCAAGACTAGGAATCTTGAGTTCTAAAAAGGGATTTAAGTTTAATCTAAGCAATTTTAGGTTCTAATTAACTTTAATAAATTATTTTGACTCTAGATTAATTAGGCAAATAAATTAATCTTCGTTTAGAGCCTAATATTGCTTAGGTTTGCTTAATTACGTCATTAAGCTTAAAAACACTATTCTAGGGGCAAAATCGTAATTTTGCACTAAAACTGCCCGGGACCACCGGGACTTGAACAGATACCTCTAGACACATGAAAACATGTTTTTGAACCTCTGGGGAAAGTTCCGGGCTCAAACGGCACCTTTACCCGCGTAAAAACGCTATAGGGGTATTTTGGTCATTTTGACCGAAAGCTGCGAAACGAAATTTTCGCTTCCGAAAGCATTCAAAGGCCATTCAATCCCCTTCAAACATTGAGTTGACCCTTCGAGGATGACCGAGTTGGTTACCCTCGAGTTCGGGTCAGGAAATGACCTCAGGGGCATTTTGGTCATTTCCCTCGGACAGAGAAATCGGGGTGTTACATCCATGGCCGAAATGTTAAAGGAAAAGAGAAATCTAAAAAGTGTTCAAGAGAGACATAAACTCATTCTTTACTCAACTTTGGAAAAGGTGGAACTTTCCTTTTAAGAAAGATTCAAGCTTTAGAGGTTGTCTAAGTGACAAGCACCCTCATGACACCCTCATCATCAAGCTTTCATTTTTCCAAGTGCCAAAGGCCTTTATGGGCGAAACATGAAGAGGAAAAGAGAAGTTCCAAAATGTTCAAGAGAAACATAAACTCATCCTTAACTAAGCTTGTAAAAGATGAAACTTTTCTTTAAGAAAAACTCAAGCTTTTAAGAGAAACATAAACTCATCCTTAACTAAGCACTCTTCATCAAGCCATCATATTCAAGGCCTTGAGGCCGAAATCTATAGGAAAAGGAAAAGAAAAAACCAAAAAAGAAAACATCATAGAGGTTTAACCATTCATCATTTCCCAACAAGATTCAAACATAAAGATCAAAGACACATTTTTAGAAAGGTTCCCTACCAAGTGTTGATATCCTTGAAGATGGAGAAAGGTTGTTTCTTTGAAGTGAAAGAAGGAAAATCTTCCTTGGAGCCTTGGTATGTTTTCGCCCAAAGGAAGAAATGGAGGAAGAAGATGTATTTGAGCTTGGTTGTATATGTCTAGATAGAAGCAAGATGAAGAATGGAGGAGGAGGAGGTGGCGGTTCCTTCTTGGAGCAAGGAAAGGAAAAGGAAAACTTAGAGAAAGCTCTAGAGAGAACTAACACCACTCTTGACTCAAACTTTGCAAATAGTTGAAAATGAGACAAGGTTCACCAAGGTAATGTATTTATAAGCAAATAAATCATGAAAGAGTGAAGGGGGGAGGCATGGCCAAAACTTCTTGGGCAAGGAGGCGGAAAAAATCTTCTTGAGTTATCATTCATGGTGTGATTGAAAGCATAGTAGGTATGGTTCATAGGGTGGCTTTGAAAGAAAGCTTGATTGACAACATAAAATATAATTCTTTTGAATTTTTTGGGGGAAAAGGTGGCGATTTTGATGTAGCCATAAGGGGTTTTTGTTTGATTTATCATGTATTAGAGACACATCTAGAAGTAAGCAAGGTTATGCCACTAATTAAGGTTGTGTAATCAAGTGTTTAGGTGAACTAATTTGGTAATTAGGGCCATGAATACCTTGGATTAAGAGTGATCTTATAGGATTAATGGAGTCAAAACTTCTATAACTAGTGCTTAGAGGGCGATAACTTTTCCTTGGGAATGGGAGTATGAATAGTGAAAACACTATTCATGGATGCTTTTCTTTAAAGAAAAAGACTAGAAATGGGTTTTGAGTTTCCTTAAGAAATTTTAAGTTCTAATTAATCTCAAATAATTATTTTAGCTCTAGATTAAGTAGGGAAATTAATTAACCTTTCATTAGAGCCTAATATTGCTTAGGTTTCGAGTTAAATAATTCGTTAAGCTTGAAATGCACTAAGCAGGGGCAAAATCGTAATTTTTATCAAAAGTTACCCAGAACCTTCGGACTTAAACAAACGTAGTTCATGCCTCAAAAACATCATTTTTGATTTCCGGGATGAGGCCGGGTCAACCAAAACTTAAAACTACCTTAAAGCTGTGCAAGGGTATTTTGGTCATTTATGTGCAGAAACCTTATAAATGAGATTTTTTCTGCTTTATTAAGCATTCACATACATACAATCCCTTTCATATATGATAAAAGCCCTATGAGGATGGCCGAGGCCGGTCATCCTCGTGTTTCAGGTAAAAATGACCTCAGAGGCATTTTGGTCATTTAAAAGTTTAGAGAAAAATGGGGCGTTACACAAACTGGCTGAACTAGTATAAAATCCTTTGTGTCTTCTCTCTCTCTCTCTTTGATCTCTTATGTTTGTCTCTATTGCACCTTTACTTACTCTTGATCTGACATATCTTTCTTACTTTCTGTTATTTCATTTAATAATGAACATCTTATTTAATAAGGTTCAGAAATCTACTTTCTGAAGCTACTAACTATGTCTCCACTGCACTACAAGTTTTATAGTTGATAGTATTTGTTTTAGAAGTTTCAAAAAATGTAAAAAGAATCAATGCACAATTCAACCCCCTTTCTCGTGCACATCTTTACCTATAAGTGGTGCTAGAGCAAGGCCTCTGAGGGGTTGAGCAATCCAATGATTGTAGAGAACAAAGATTCGATGGACAAAATGGTGTACATCATCTTCACAAGATCAATCTTTTATTTGATCATCCTTTACTAACAAGACTCTAGGTTATGGCACAATTCATTCATATGATGAAAGAGATTCCAAAGAGACCTGTTGACAATAACTTTACAAAGGAGAAAGTTCAGTTGTTCCATCAAGCCGAGAATCTGTTCATATATGCCCTAAGCTACAGTTGTATATGCTACCTATGTACTGTGTTACATATGAAATGCTATATCAAACAGTCTGCACATGATGTTGAAGGATTTCAACTTGTATCAGATATCTTTGAACAAAATTGTAACATATCAGATGTTTTACAACAATGAAGCAATGAAAAATTGCTAAAACTTCTCTATGAAGTAGAAAGATCTGATATTATTATCTAAGATTGGATTTGGAGATGAGTTTTCTGTCTATGAAATATGTCTAAAATCTGTAACAACTATATTAAGAAGACATCAATCTCATAAATGAAAAATCAGGACAAAGATCATCTATTTATAGCAGTAATGACACACATCATGTATCTGTCCAATGCCAAATCGTCATATCCCTATGCAAAGAAGAATGTGTCAAACATCCAGAAAGTCTTTGTCAAAAGGTCTTGTTGTGCTAAAACCTATTGTCATTATGTGCTTCATGGCTAAAAAACATCATCCATGACATGAAAGGTAAACATTTCTGCATCCCACCGCTAATATAATTTTCTTTTTATTTCATGAGATGAGTTGCTAGAAAAATATCAAGCCTATTATTCATCTATCTATCTCAACCTGTCAAAGAGATCACAGAGTTGCCATGAACACTTGAGAAGGTCTAGTATGAAACTAGAAAGCTAAAAGAGAGAAATGCTCCAAACAGAGTTTATTCTTCTCAAGTTATATGTTTCTGAAGCCTCTAAAAAGGATATATGTTCATTTCAGAAATTTCTTCTGAATCCTTGAGAAGACTTCATGGCATCCTAAGATCTGACTTGTTTTATTTGACAAAATTCAAAAACTATTTTTTTGCGAAAATGGTCAACACTTATTATTTCTGGAAACAGGACTGAGATATACAAGTGAAACTAAAGGAGAAAGATCTATGCAACTTCATCCATATATATGTGTGTGTGTATGTGTATGTGTGTGTGTATCATTTGTTTCTATGCTCCAAGATGTTTAAAGAGATACCTTTGCAACAAATGAATCCTGAAGAGGAATTCCTTTAGAAAGGTTGGAAAAATCTCTCTCTAAAGCTAACTAAAAAGAACTCATGAAAGTTTGGGAACCAAAAATCATACTCTTTCTTGCAGGTATATCTGAAAATATCTCTCTGACTAAATCGCTAAAGAAACACTCTAATGATGATCTTTCCAGATATCAGGCTTTGATTCTAAGTGTTGTCATAGTTTGAGAGATAATCTTCCCAGGAGTCTCTCATGTATGATGATGATGAAAATTCTAAGGAAGACATTGTTGATAATCTTGTTCCTCCCAAAGAAAGTCCTGAGATTTTTTTCTTCTCAAGGAAACTCAAGAAAGCTAGCAGATGAAAGCCGATGCTTCAGAAAGTGGGCTCTAGAACCTCAGAAAGTATGCTCGTACATTCAAAATGATCAGAAAGTAATCTTTCTGAAATACAACATGAGTAATTTGAAGACAACATAGGAACTGGAAGATCTAAATGTACAGTAACTTCTAAAAGTTTCTATTTTAAGGATAATCTTCTATTGTCAAAGTTCTTGGAGTATTCCCAAAGGTATGAAAACCAAGTCATTCCTTTGATATTTACGAACTGTGCTTTCATCACCACCACTATATCTATATATGTTGAGAAAGCTTTGAGTTGTCAAAGTTGGGTGGAAGCTATGCCGAATATGCTAACCAAGCTCAAAAGAAAGTCAAAGTCTACTCATCATACTCAAAACATCATCATCCATTCTAAAAGGAAGCTCAAAGGACTATCTGGATAAATCTGATATCATCAAGGAAAGCATGCTCATACAAGAGAAAATGACTAACAGGAAAAAGCCCAAGCATGCTAAGATCTTTGAACCCAGATGTTGTGGATAAGGAATCAGCTGCAAGACCATCTCTTGAGATAAGTCACCTTCCTATCATCTAAAACAATGTTGTGTTATTTATCTTTACAAGAATCCGTTCAACACTATATATCCTAGTCTATTTTTTGTAAAATCTCTTTGTTTAAAAACTAGGATGCTTAGTAAATAGATGTGTCTGCTGAAGATCTTGTATCAAGATGTATTCACAATATCTATGACTAAAGATCTCTTGTTTTCTGGCTTTGAAAAGTTTTTAAGTTTTCACATATGAATTGCATTTCTGGATAAAACTTTCTGGGTGGTCTCGCTCCACTACTCCCTTCTAAAGATCAAGCAAAGCAATAAGAAATCATTAGAATACATATCCTCCTAAAAACATTGCTTATCAATTTGTAAGAACATCAGAAGATCAGTATATAAGAGCAGGTTTACTAGCATGTATTTCAGAAGTCAATTTGCAAGACTACAAATCTCTATAAGGAATGATGCATTATTCTGCAAGATCAAAAAGGAATTAGCATGTTCAATATGAAGAAAGATAGATCAGAAAGAGAACAATGTGTTCAGAAGAAGTTTGTTTTGTCAGAAAAGATGTTTTTGAAGATCAGAAAATGATGGTTATATAGGAACATTGTATCTAGAACAGGAAGACAAATTTGGGATAAGATATGAAGGTTATTTTGTAGATCAGAAAGTAAACTTTGAAGCTTTAGAAAGTGAGATCAAGAGTTAGAAGACTCTCTATCTCTGAAAAAAGGATGAAAAGGCAGGATTTTTACCCACTCTAACAAAGTTTCTCTCTCCCCCATATCACTTCGCCTTTAGTCATGTCATATCTCTTTAAACCCCTACGTCTCACTTTGTTCTTAACCATCATCTTCTTGAGCAAGTTACTTTTCTTTTCTTTAACCTTTAACCCCATACACTTACCGTTTCATACATACATACGTTGCTCTGTAGGGTGGCCCTTTAGAAGAAAACAAGAAAGTTAAGTCACCTAAGATAGTAAATAGGAAAGATCAAGTTATGACAGCTTGCATTCTTTATGCTGCATCGATCTACTATGATTCTTGTAATGTGTTTCATATGGCATTGACATGTATTTATGATGAGGTATGATGCATTCATAGCATTAAGAATCATGCTAAAAGACACGAACCTCGGCTAATGACTTTTAAACTTAATAAATGAACCTTATTTTGTCCACTCTTTTCATAATGAAACCCAAGGTTCCTGATGATGAAGATGATGACATACGCTTGGAGGCGAGAGCCCTCCTTAGGTCCTTGTTCAAGTTTCTTATTCCCTTTCTTTTCTTTCCATCTTGTTTTCAAAAGGCGATGGCTACGTTCATGATTTACGTTGATTGTAACGCCGAGGGATGAAGTCAGGGAGTGATCGCCGGTGCAAGAAGGCACAGACAAGGAGCGGCTCCTGGCGGACTTCAAAGCGGAGAGGTACATGAATGAATCGATTACACACCTAAATGAGAGGAATTCTAAAGGCTGTGTAGGTATGGGACAATATAGTTAAGGAGGGCTTATATGAATTGATTTGTACTACCTATACCAACAAGATGCATCTTCTTTTTCGTAGCCCATCACTAAAGAACTCCATAGTTAAGCGTGCTTAACTTGGAGTAATTTTGGGATGGGTGACCTCCTGGGAAGTTTTCCTAGGAAGCATGTGAGTGAGGATAAAGCATGTTGAAATGACCCGTGTTGGTTTGTGAGGACAGTCGTCAATCTATAAAGCAGCAGGAAATGTTACAAATGGTATCAGAGCCTGCACCTCTCCCAGTATGGTGTGGTTCAGGGACAAACCAAGCAGAAGCTGGTAAGCATGTAACGACCGGGGACGAAGTTGGGAAGGGATCGCCGGTGCAAGAAGGCACAGACAAGGAACGGCTTCTAGCAGACTTCCAAGCGGAGGGGTACATGAATGAACCAATTACACACCCGAATGAGAGGGACCCTAAAGACGGTATAGGTATGAGACTATACAGTCAAGGAGGGCTTATATGAATTGATTTGTACTACCTATACCAACAAGATGCATCTTCTTTTCGGTAGCCCATCACTAAAGAACTTTACACTTAACCGTGCTTGACTTGGAGCAATTTTGGGATGGGTGACCTCCTAGGAAGTTTTCCTAAGAAGCGTGTGAGTGAGGACAAAGCACGCTGAAAAGACCTGTGTTGGTTTGTGGGGACGATTGTCAACCCATAAATCAGCAAAGGATGTTACATTGATGCTCCCACCTAGAAGATGCATTTCGATCCTACCAACTAGTCTAATCATTTCGTGGGTCGATGTGCCAGTCGCCTGTTCATTTTCTTAAATCGTCCCTTTGCACACCCAGTTATCAGTTTTTGGTTACAGTTACTCCTTTTACCAATGACTTTATTTTTGAGCGTGCACATCTACATATGGAGCAGTTTCCTCGTGACCGGCCTGTCACATCTACCATCCATGGCTTCCCTGTCTGTACACCCCGATCACCCCCTCAGCCGACTGAGCCATGTTTGGATCCATCGAAGGAGTCTCCATCCCAACACTTTTCAGGCGGTTCCGCACCCACCATTCCCAAGGAGATGGGAAATAGCAGCAATGGATAAGCTACAGTGACACAGTCTATAAGGGAAGTCCAGCACGCTGGTGGAGGAGCCACCCATCTACGCCGGGGAGCTCATGTTTATCCCATGGGTCGTCTGGTTACTCCCACCGACCTTATTCGTAGGCTTGGCTACCTTCCTCCCTTTCAGGAGCATCGTTATTAGGTGTTGATGGTGGGCCTCTTAGAGCGCTTATGTTTATCTCACAAAAGGATAGCCTCCTTTTGAAGTTTTGTTAGAGGTTATCTACTCTAGGTGCATCCTATAACATCCTAATTTTTAACCCAATACTCTAGAACATAATTAGGTTAATCATTAGTCTGTTACGTCATAGCTTCCTTATTACTTTAAAATACTTAGCGGAAATACTGGCAAATTTTTTTTGAATTATGAAGGCAAAGTGAGAACCGCGAGACACGTTAACTAGTAGTACACGAAAGGTAATGAAGCAAACATCGCATAGCAACATTACATAAGCAAGTAAAAGCACATCATAATAACATTGAACTGCATATTTATATAATATATGATATGCCCACTTAGGTAGAGTAGGACTTAGTTTAGTATAACTAGAATGAAAATACATGGAAACGAAAGTACAACAAGGTGATAAAAGAAACTCTCCTAACTCTAGTGCGCCTACATATAGATAGCCTTAAGACAAAAGGGGCTATTCGTGCCTAGCCAAAGCTCGGGCGCCAAAACGCGACGGTCGTCTCCTACTGCGGGCCTCTCTGGAAAGGAGGGATATACCCGATCCACTGGGCGATCTCGGCCGGAGTGGCGATGCGCTACATCGGTTGGGCGTGAGCTCCATGGCGGGGAATCATCCTCACCCATCCTCCACGTACTGGCTGAGCGACAGAAGCCTCGCTACCCTCCCCAACATCCATCGGCACAGTGGGGGAAGATCCCTTGGAGGGCACCTGGGTGGCAGAGTCCTCCGAAGGGTCCGTCTCAAAGAATGATAAGGGCGAGCGGGGTACATACTGTGGGTAGTCTCGGATGGCAGAGGCCGTCAGCGGGGTGCGGCGGATCCGCTCCTCTTGAGGGCGTGCGCGCTCGAACACGAAGTCGTCGCCGTAGGGTGAGACAGGAGAGAATCGATGGCTATGTACGGGGTGACTAAAGGGCCGTCCAAAGAACATAAACACTCGAATGACGCAGCGACCCACAAAATGGTATGACCCGTGGTCCGGATCATGATGTACCTCCCAAGTTGGGGTGTCCACAAAATCCACGAACGTCGCCATCTGAAGACTTGACAAAAAGAAAGGGATAGAGGGAGTGAGAATCTTGCTAAAGAATCTCAGTAGGGCCTCCCACTACCTAGGTGTCATCATCTACATCCTCAGGAACCTTGGGTTTAGTATACGAAATAAGTGAGCATGCATTAAGTCCATTTTTAGGTTCGAAAACATAATTTAGCCAAGGTCCGTTCATTTTAGCATGATTCTTAATGTCATGGATGCAAACATATTAAAGGATGTATGCATGGCTCTACTTAATACAAGAATAATCATCATATCTTTAAGAACATCATAATAGTGGAATAAAGTGGCAATTAAATTCTCTGTGACATAATCATCATAACTTCCTCATAGGCCACCCTAAAAGACAAGTGCTCTGGGGGTGCTCGGCCGAACCGGTGTCACCCAGAACGTGTCACATCTCTAGGTTATGAGCTCATACTTTAACTAGTCGTCACTAGTTCTTACTTATCAATCTCGATAAGCGTAACATAATCATAAACATAATCCCGACTTATCCAGTACGGGCTAGGGGGCATTTCTTGGGGGTGCTCGGCTGAACCGGTGTCACCCAAGAATTAATCTTGGTACCGATGTCACATGAGTTCTCTGGAGGTGCTCGGCCGAACTGGTGTCATTCGAGAACTCATCTTAGTACCTCATAAAAATTTCATAGGTTTTTAAAAACTTTCTGAGTCCCGAATTTGTCAGAAATTCGACGGCATAACTGTAGCACGCCAGATTTCTTCCAAATTCTTCTTTATGCCACATAAGTCAATCAAACATGCATCCTTCATCATAATTTCATGCATTTCTCATAATCATCCTCACACTTTCACAAGCAACATTAAAAGTTCGTTATGCACTTGGTCCTACGGTATTTTATGCTTTGACCCTTACGGGCCTTAAACTTGTGATGTAGTTAACCTATCATCTTCTATCAAACTTTTTTGCACCTAAGGGTTCTCTTCTAAGAAATATTATTATTTATTTATACTCTCTATTAAATCTGAACAACATCATTCCTTAGAGGCAGCGTTATAAACTTATGATTACGAGGTTCTAGAACTTGCGTTTTAGACACTTTCTTGGTTCTGTCTTCGCCTAAGGCGCTATAAGTTAAACCTAAACCAATTATGAGTCATTCCTATATCAAAGAACTAATTATAAACCATGTTCTCTACATTATAAGGTTGCTGGACAGATTCTAAGAATTAAATGTTCTAAGAGTTCTAGAATTGCGGTTTTACAGTTTTCTAGTTACTAGTTTCTCTATAGGTGCTAAAATTAAATTCTACTTCAATTGTAATCAAATTTTTCATGATTAAACAATCCTAATCTGATTATATTCCCATTGAAACAGTTTAGGTAGTGTCCAAAAATAAATGGGTTAAAACTATGCTAAATCTTGACTTTACGATTTTTCTAGAAAGCTAGTTTCTTTCCTATCTTGCATAGAAATGTTCCTACTTCATCATACATAATTTTTACTCATTCAAACACATCAAAACATCATCTCATGGCAGCAAACACATCATGGAGGAACCGGAACATTAAGTTTCCAAAAGGTGCATAACTTGATATTTTCTAAAACGTATAAGTTGCTAGTTTCTCTTGGAATCATTTTCAAGACTTCTAAAACTCTTTTGCAAACCATTTTATTTTGTGAAAAAGACTAATAACTCCCTTAGGTCAGTGGCCACTTAATCCCTCCTTCAAAAGAGTCAAATTCTTAGAACCTTGTTGGTCTTGGACTCAAACAAATTCATGAGATTTAAAAGGATTCTTAAAACTTGGCTTATTGGTCCTTGAAGCTAGATGAAACTCATTCCAAGTTCATCATCACCACATGGCCAAAATCATGCATTCAAAGAATGCTCCCTCATTAAACTTTAGCTTGAGATAAAATGGGCAAGTCTTTGAGCTCTAAGATCTTTTAAGTGATGACATAATTTAAACGTGCTATGTACTTCATTTTTATTCTTCATTACAAAATAAAGTGAGAGCTTAAAGTAAACGTGCAAGACTTGAATATAAAAATGCAAGGCTTAAAATAAATATGCAAGACTTGGAATATAAATATGCAAGGCTTGTAATATAAATATGCAAGTTCATTTCTTTATTTTAGTGCTCTAGGCCCAGCAACAATCGACTTTAAGGCCGAAATAGAAAGGCTTTGAGATTTAGTTAGGTGATAGTGCAAGTTCTCATTTTAAATCTTTACGTTCCTTAGTGATAAAAGTAAATATGCTAAGCAAGAATGTAAATATGAGATGCACTCCATTCTTTATCCTTTAACTTTAAGTGATGGCTTGGAAATTAAATATGAATGCAAAGCTCAAAATAAACAAGCAATGCATAAGCTTGAATTTAAATATGAATGCTAGTTCATTTTATTTCTTATTAGAGCTCATACAAGACTTTAAAGGAACTCAAACCTCAACCCAAACTTATCATGACAAGATAAAGTAAAACAAGAGTGAACCTCAAGGGTTCTTTGAAACACAAAGTTTCTTTTCTAGGAATGTAAACATAAGTAACATTTTTATTAAAACTCAAGCTCTAGAGGCCTCATTGTGATGAACCCATAGTCATCATGTAGAAGCTCTCATCATCAAGCTATTGTGAACTTCCTTGGCCAATATGGCCGAAACCTTAAAATAAGAAAAGGAAGAAGAACCGAAATTGTTGGAGAAGAAAAGAAACATTTGGAACTCTAGAGACCATGATCTTGATGATGCATTAACACCAATATCATGAGCTCTCATCATTGAGTTCATGTTAACCATTTTAAAACATCATCAAAGTGAAAGGTTTCAAAGATTCAAGAAGAAAACTAAAAACATCTTTAACTCAAGAACAAAGATCAAGCTTTAGAGATTGTTCTAGTGATGAACATCATCATGAAACTCTCATCATCAAGCTCTCATTCCTTTGATTCTCAAGCCTCATGGCCGAAAAACAAAGGGGAGTGGAAAAAGAAAAGAAGTTCTAAAAAGGATTCAAGAGAAACTATGAACACATAAAGAAATTAAGAACTTTAAATGAAAGAACTCTTGAAAGAAAATCCCTACCTAGTGATTAGGAGGTTGGAATGAGAGAAGAGGATGAAGAACTTGAAGAACTTAAAGACTTGAACTTGAGAGAAAAAGGAAGCTTTGAAGTGCTCTTTGAAAACTTACACTTTGCAAATGAACCCAAAATGATACAAGTTCACCCAAGCAAGCTATTTATAGAGAAATGAAGCAAATCAAAGGTGCAAGGAGAGGGAGGAGCTTCGGCCATGCAGCATGGAGGCAGCCCATGAATTCCATGAGGTGAGATAATATGGTCTTGAGGCATGGTGAGGTATGGTTCAAAGTATGGTAAGGTATGGTTTAAGGTATGGCCTCAAGCATGGTTCTTTGAGTAAGAAACAATTCAACATGTGTGATAAAAGAGAAAGAGAGGGCCGAAATGCATCAGCCATGGGGAGGGTTCTCTTTGCATTTTAATTGTGGTTTAGAGTTGTGTTTAGGTGTATCTTTGATTAGGATTAAGATTAGGAATTTGTAAGAAAGTGTTTAGGTGAGAAAAATGGGTAATTAAGGTTGTCAAGGCATAATTAAAGAGTGTTCTTGCATCATTAGTGAGTTATAAATTCATTTTAGTGTATAAACAATTCTAGACACAGTTCCTTGATTTAAGGAATTGGAGAGAGAAAATACTATTCAAGATTCCAAGAGTGAAATCTCGAGTTTTAGAAAAGAGATTTAAATCCAATCTAAGCAATCTTAGGTTTTAATTAATTTTAATAATTTATTTTGACTCTAGATTAATTATGAAAATTAATTAATCTTCGTTTAGAGCCTAATATTGCTTAGGTTTGCTTAATCACATCGTTAAGCTCAAGAACACTATTCTAGGGGCAAAATCGTAATTTTGCACTAAAACTGCCCGGGACCACCGGGACTCAAACAGATGTTTTGAAACATGTAAAAACATGGTTTTAACCCTCTGGGGAAAGTTTCGGGCTCAAACGGCACCTTTACCCGCGTAAAACGCTCTAGGGGTATTTTGATCATTTTGACCCGAAACTGCAGAAAATGAGACTTTCGCCTCCGGAACCACTCAAGAGCCATTCAATCCCCTTCAAACGTTGAGTTGGCCTTTCGAGGATTGCCTGGTCGGCCATCCTCGAATTTCGGGCCGAAAATGACCTCAGGGGCATTTCGGTCATTTTCCACTCAGACAGAAAATCGGGGCGTTACACATCCCAGTAGGAGTAGTGAGAGGAGAGGCTTTAGTAGGATGATATTAGTTTCTGTGCACGTAACACCCTAAAAATTAATTAAAAATTAATTTGAGTTTTGTTAGTCGTAATTTAAAAAATTTGATAGATATAGTAATGATGAGGACGACCCAAGGGATTTGTAAAAAAAAAATATATGAATAGTAATATACGGGCCCCACAGGCCTGTCAAGACAGCCGAAACCCCAAATTCGGGACTCGGAGGAGTGTAACATCCTAATTTTTAACCCAATACTCTAGAACATATTTAGGTTAATCATTAGTATATTACTCTTTTAGTCTCATTCTTTATAACCCTTCATTAAAATACTTAGCGGAAAATATGAATAAATTTTTCTTTTTGAAACTTGAAAGCAAAACGCGAGCCGCTCGCTAACCTAACGTTTGTCATAACCATAACGTGCAAGAAAAGTAACCACACTATTCATAATCATGAAACATAGTATTATACATATCAATCATAATATCATCACATCTTCATAGATACTTAGATTACTAGCATCATTGTACCATCATTTACATCAAAACATGCCCATATATGTGAAGTGATCCTTATCCACCTATGAGGTTGGATAAGTGTCAACCCAAAAGCTAAGCTATCTATGCTCTCGCAGCGACCCTCTGCTCTGTCTGCTAGTGTGATCCTTAAGCACGAGTCTCAGAAGAAGTCATGAACCTCGTTGTAATCCTCGTCTAGAGACGACACGGAAGAAGAGGAAGGGATGAGAAACTCATTCAAGATTCTCAGTAGGGATTCCCGACTCTAACACAAGTGTCATCGTCGTCGTCCCCAGCCACTTCTGTAACACCCTAATATTCGACCCAATACTACTAGTACGTACTTAGGCCAAATATTAGTCGTTACTTACTGACATGGTTCATTTCCTTGGAAAATAGACTTAACGAAAATATGAGCCAACTTTTTTTTTTGAAATCATTACTTAAAATAGAAGCCGCGCGTAACTTCACGAATCGATATCATAGTATGCGGAATGATAACATAGGAATGGCTCCAAAACATAACATCGAACATAACATCAATCATAACTGAAATACCTCATAGATAAAATGCCTACCCACTGGGCAGGACTCTTCAAGTACATAATGTAAATATAAATACATCAGAATACAGAAACACATTGAAAAGAACTGAAAGAAAACATCTCGACCCCCGTGCAATCTATGATGGATAACCTCAACACAAAAGAGGTTTCATCCATACTAGTGGTGTGCGTGCACTAAGGTCTACCCTTCGTCTATGCAATGAGATCACGGGTATGGAGGGACGTAGCCAATCCATGGGCGGAACTCGGCCGGTGCAGGCATGCCCTGGGACTGGATGGGCCGCCCATGTCGAGGTCGTGGTCCTGGTGCCAGAGCCCTCCGACGCTGGGTAACCGTCTCCTCACTGCCCGTCGGTCGCTGCGGTGGAGTGGGGGCAGAGTCCTCATGACCCATAGGGACATCCCCTATAGGGTCCTCCTCCGAGTGTTGTGTCGTGACACGTGCACCGCATATCGGCTGAACGGTCGAGAGGGGCCCGCAGTTACGCTCCCATTGTGGTCGTGCATGCTCGAAAATCACGGGATCGTCGTAAGGGGATGCCGGGGTGAAGTGGTAGCTATAGACACAGTGCGAAAATGGCCGTCCAACGAACATGAATGCACGTAAGGTACATCGGCCCTCAAAATGATAGGACCCATACTCCGAGTCGTGGTGGATCTCCCACCGTGGAGTGTCAATGAATAGGACGAAGGTCGCCATCTCGCTCTGAAGACGTAATGGAAAGGAAAAGATAGAGGGAGTGAGATTCTTACTAAAGAAACTCAGTAGGGTTTTCCTTCTATCTTAGGTGTCATCATATACGTCTCCAGGAATCTCGGGTTATTTATAAAATAATGGACATACATAGGTTCAATTATGAGTTTTCCAAAGTCTCATTTTCCGAGAATCCGTTCTTTTTAACATGGCACTTGTGTTACATAGGCTATATACTAAAATCATAGACATAAATCATGTAGCTTGGTACGTAGAACATAAATCATATAACTGATACATGGAACATAAATCACATAACTGGGTTACTTAGGTGACATAAGAACCTTTACTTAACTGGGCCGCCTAATATTTCTCCCTTTGAGAAAACTCTAGGTTATCACCTCATACCACACTAGTCGTCACTAGCATCTAGACTTTATCCATTTGGATAAGTCAACTTCCCGACTTTAAATGCGGGGTTAGGGGCCTAGAAGCACATTGTCCCCACCCTTAATTCCGTGGTTTCAAAGGATTACATTCTTATGTTCTGAGTCATCCTAAGTTTAACATGTTTCTTTAAGATGCCACATAATTAATGCATAGCACATAATTACTACCTCGGCATCTCCAAAGTTCTCTTAAAGAAATAATAACATGTTAATACAAGCTATCACATAGGGATAATAGTTCACATGGCACCATACACGTCATGAGCTAACACATCAATTCATCATCAAACTTAGAGGCGCATAATCATCCCTTAAGGTAAAAATCCCTAAATCGGGTAACCTCAAACTTTCCCATTACTTTCTAGTATGTTTATGGGATTGATTAACCTCATTACCATAATCCATTAAGTTCTAAATCCTAATTAATTATGGTTGGACAGCTTTATGTAGTTGTTCATATTTGATGAATTACGTGTTCTAGAAAATGCATTTTAAGCCCTTTCTCGCATCCGACTTTTTCTATGGTGCAATAATTAATACCTAGGCCAATTATGAGTCACTCCCACACATCCAGACATAATCTAATGTGATTCTAAATATTTTATCAAGGCTGGGCAGAAACTCATTTTGCCATTCCTTATAGTTCTAGAATTCCCATATTAAGCAAACAAAGCCACTAATAATGCTTTAAAGAGTCTAGAACAATTATCACATACTTGGCAAGGTATTACAACATATTTAGACCACCCAAAACAGAATTTAAGGTGCTGAAATTACTAAGGCAGAACCGAAAACCTTTAAGGCATAAAATCATGAGAAAAACAACTTTCTTTCAACCATATAACTTGCTAGTTTCTCTTGGAACCTTTTTGGGACTTCAAGACCATGAAAAATCAAAGTTTATTTTGCCAAAACTCATCATGGAACATCAAGGGCAGCAGCCATTTAGAAACTTGCTCTTGACAATGATTCAAAACTTGAGAACATGTTTAAAACCTTGGTTAAGTGCATCAAAGCTTAGAAAAATTCTAAGACATGCATTATAGGCCCTTGTAGTTAAATGAAACTCATCCTAGAGCCATTTACACCACATGGCCGAATGATGTTCAAGGAGATACCTCCTTGATTTAATTCTTTTCTTAAGATGAAATGGGCAAGTCTTTGAGCTCTAAAGTTTCAAGTGATGACATAGAATAAACGTGCTATGCATTTCATTTTATAGTCCTTTAGAAAACAAAGTGATAGCACAAAGTAAAAGATGAAATGCATCTCCATTCTTATTCTTAGAGTTTAGTGATGACTTGAAATATAAAATGAGATGCAAAGCTTGAAACATAACGTGCATTGTGCAAGTTCATTCATTATCTTGGGTCTTAGTGATGGCATAAGAAATAAACGTGTTAGTGCAAAGCATAAACGTAAACGTGGATGCAAATTCTTTTATATCTTGTTTAGAGCTCTTGCAAGACTTTAAAGGAAACAAAGTTTCAACCCATAACTCATCCTCACAAGAAGAGAATTGTATAAAAGAAAATCATATCCTCAAAGTCCATGAGGTGGCCGAATCCTCATCATGAGGAAACAACCTTATTTTTTGAACTCTAGGGACCAAGATTTTGGTGATTCAAACACCAACATCTCAAGTCCTCATCATTGAGTATTTTTACAATGCTCTACATTTATTAACAACACAAAACTCATGACCAACATAAAGGAAAGAAACCGAAACATACTTGGCCTAGAAACCAAATTTATGCTCTAGAGTTTTGTTCATGTGACATACATCAACATGAAGCCCTCATCATCAAGCTACCATTTTCTAAGTCCCAAAGGCCTTCAAGGCCGAAAACTCAAGGGAAAAGAAATGAGGTTTTCAAGGTTCAAGAGAAACATAACTATGTCTTGAGCAAAACTTGAAAATAGTAAACTTATTTTTTAGAAAACTCAAGCTTTAGAGATTGTTCATGTGACAAACATCATCACACAACTCTCATCATCAAGCTTCTCATATTTCAAGTCCAAGAGGCCTCCATGGCCAAAACCTAAACAAAAGAAAAGGAAAGTTTCAAGACATCAAAGAAACATAACTCATTCTTGACCAAGACTTGAAAAAGAGAAACCTTTCTTGGAAAAACTCAAGCTTTAGAGTTTGTTCATGTGACAAAGGCCAACATGAAGCATGTAACACCCCGATTTTTCTGTCCGAGGGAAATGACCAAAATGCCCCTGAGGTCATTTCCTGACCCGAGTTCGAGGGTAACCAACTCAGTCGTCCTCGAAGGGTCAACTCAATGTTTGATGGGGATTGAATGACCTTTGAATGCTTCCGGAAGCGAAAATCTCATTTTCCGCAGTTTCGGATCAAAATGACCAAAATACCCCTATAGCGTTTTACGCGGGTAAAGATGCCGTTTGAGCCCGGAACTCTCCCTAGAGGTTTAAAAACACGTTTTCATATGTCTAGAGGTCTCTGTTCAAGTCCCGGTGGTCCCGGGGAGTTTTAGTGCAAAATTACGATTTTGCCCCTAGAATAGTGTTTTTGAGCTTAATGACGTAATTAAGCAAACCTAAGCAATATTAGGCTCTAAACGAAGATTAATTTATTTCCCTAATTAATCTAGAGTCAAAATAATTTATTAAAGTTAATTAGAACCTAAAATTGCTTAGATTAAACTTAAATCCTTTTTTTAGAACTCAAGACTCCTAGTCTTGGAATCTTGAATAGTGTTTTCTCTCTCCAATTCCTTAAATCAAGGAAATGTGTCTAGAGTTGTTTAGACTCTAAATTGAGGATTTAACTCACTAATGGTGCAAGACCACTCCTTAATTATGTCTAGGCCACCTTAATTACCCATTTTCCTTACCTAAACACTTTCTTACAAATTCCTAATCTTAAGCATAATCAAAGATACACCTAAACACAACTCTAAACCACAATTAAAATGCAAAGAACCCTCCCCCATGGGCTGATGCATTTCGGCCACCTCCTCCCCCATTGACCACATGTTTAATTATTTTCTCACTCAAAGAACCATGCTTGAGGCCATACCTTGAACCATACCTCACCATACCTTAAGTCATACCTCACCATGCCTCAAGAACACATTATCTCACCTCATGGAACTCATGGATGCCTCCATTTTGCACCCTCATGGCCGAACACCTTCAGCCCACACACACACTTCATTTGTTTCATTTCTCTATAAATAGAATGCCTTGAGGAGCTTGCACCACTTTTAGATCATTTGCTAAGTTTAGGAACACTCAAAGCTTTTCTTTTTCTCTCAAAGTTCTTGTGTTCTTCAAGTTCTTGGAGTTCTTCACCATCTTCATCTTCTTCTTCCATCTTCAAGTTCATCACATCAAGTAGGGATTTTCTTTCATGTATTCTTTTCTTTAAAGTTCTTGTTTCAAGCTTGATGTTCATAGTTTCTCTTGGTTCCTTTTAGAACTTCTTTTCTTCTCCTTCTTCCTCTTTATGTTTCGGCCATGGGCCTTTGGGAATGAAGGAATGAGAGCTTGATGATGAGAGTTTCATGATGATGTTCATCACTTGAAACAAACTCTAGAGCTTGATCTTTGTTCTTGAACAAAAAATGTTTCTAGTTCTTCCTTTCTTGAACTCTTGAGAACCTTAGCTTTGATGATGTTTTAAAATGGCTCTATGAACTCAATGATGAGGACTCATGATGTTGGTGTTAATATATCATCAAGATCATGAACTCTAGAGTATTAAAATGTTCCTTTTCTTCTTGATGATTTCGGCCAAATCCATTAATTTTCTAAGCTTCATGGTTTGATTTCCTAAAAATATTATGTTGAGTTTTAAGAACTCTAAGCTTGACTTTACCTTGTTTGGATGAGTTTGGGTTATAGTTTAAATCCCTTTAAAGTCTTGTTAAGAGCTCTAGAAAGATAAAATGAACTTGCATAATTTATTTTATGCTTGCATTCATATTTACATTCTTGCTATGCATCTTTACTTTCTAGCCATCACCTAAGAACATAAAGATTAAAATGGAACTTGTATTATCACTTAATTTAATTCTCGAAGCCTTTCTATTTCGGCCTTAAAGTCGATTGTTGTTGGGCCTAGAGCACTAAAATAAAGAATTGAACTTGCATCCTCACTTAATTAATTCCTCGAATGCCTATCTATTTCGGCCTTAAAGTCGATTGTTGTTGGGCCAAGAGCACTAAAATAAAGAATTGAACCTTGCATATTTACTTTCAAGCTTGCACGTTTAAGTTTATGCCTTGCATATTTATATTTAAGTCATCACTTTACTTTGTAAGCAAGATTAAAAATGAAAAGCATGAGCACGTTTAGTTTACGTCGTAACTTAAGAACCTAGAGCTCAAAGACTTGCCCATTTCATTCCAAGATAAGGTTAAATGTGAATGCATTCCTTGAATGCATAATTTAAACAAGTAGTGATGATGGACTTGCAATGAGTCTTCATCTAGCTACTAGGACCAATAGTCTATGTTTCAAGTCTTCCCTAAAGCCTTACAAATTTTTATAAGGTTATATCGTCACAAGTTGTGATTTCATTCTCGTTTAGGGGATGGGATATGTTTTGGTCACTGACCTAAGGCTTCACTTAGCCTCTTGATGAATTAAAATGTTTTGCAAAGAGTTTTAGAAGTTCTAGATCGATTCCAAGAGAAACTAGTTAACTTATGTACCTAGAAATGTCAATTTAACTCTCTCATTTAAGTTAAATGTTTCCGGATCTGATGTGATGAGTGTGATGCTGTATGATGATGTTTTGATGTGTTGGAATGTGTGAAAATATCATGTGATGATGTAGAAGCGATCCTATGCATGATAGGTAAGAAACTAGCTAACTAGAAATACCGTAAAGCTAGAATTTAACATAGTTTTGACCCATTTGTTTATGGAACTAATCCAAACTGTTTTAATGGGAACATAATCAGATTTAGATTGTTTAGACATGAAAAACTTGGTATCATTTGGATTAGAATCGAATTCTAGCACCTATAGGGAAACTAGTAACTAGAAAACCGTAAAAGTGCAAGTTTAGAACTCTTAGAACGTTTACTTTTCTGGATTCTGTCCAGCACCCTTACAACATGACAAATGTGATTAATAATTAGTCCTTAAGCATAGGAATGCCTCATAATTGATTTAGATTTAATTCATAGCGCCTTAGGCGAAGACGGAACCAAGAAATGGTCTAAAACGTAAGTTCTAGAACCCCGTGAACACAAGTTAGAGAATTTGCCCTATGCTATTCAGATTTAAGTATGAACATGAGGATTAGGAATGATGATTAATTATGAACCCTTAGGTGCATAAAAATATGAGCGACGGATGTTAGAGAATTATATCTTAAGATTAAGACCCGTAAGGGTCAAAGCATAAGCTACCGTAAGGGTAAGCGTTTGAATGTTTTATGATGATGCATGTAGTATGCAAATGATGATGATGTTATTCATATGAGGAATTCATGAGGTTATATGTTTATGTGGCTTAAAGCAAATTTGGAAGGAAATTCGGTGTAATCTTTGTTGTGCCTTGAATTTCCGACAAATTTGAGGACTTAAAGAGATTTTGAAAATTAAGGTACTAAGATGGGTTCTAGGATGACACCGGTTCGGCCGAGCACCTCCATAGAACTCATGTGACATCGGTACCATTTTATACTCTTAGGTGACACCGGTTCGGCCGAGCACCCCTAAGAGTTTTGCCCCCTAACCCGTACTCAGATAGTCGGGATTTATGATTTATGATACGCTTATCGTTAAGTGGTAAGTAAGAACTAGTGACGACTAGTTAAGGTATGAGCTCATAACCTAGATGTATGACACGTTCTGGGTGACACCGGTTCGGCCGAGCACCCCCAGTTCGATTGTCTTTTAGGGTGGCCCATGAGGAAGAGAAGTTTCATGATTATAATTATGTCACTAAGTTTTGTCCCATATGAATGTTACTATTGCCACTTTATGCCACTAAGTATGATGATGCTTGATGTTATGTTTTATGTGCATTAGGTAGTGCCATGCATACATTTTCTATTATGTTGCATCTATGACATTAAGATCATCCTAAAATGAATGGACCTTGGCTAAAATATATTCTAAAGTTTAAAATGAACTTAATACATGCTCAGCCATTTTGTATAAATAAACCCAAGGTTCCTGAGGACGTATATGATGACACCTAGGTAGTAGGAGGCCCTACTGAGATTCTTTAGCAAGATTCTCACTCCCTCTATCTCTTCCTTTCCGTCACTTCTTTAGATGGCGACGTTCGCAGTGTTCGTGGACACACCGACATGGGAGGTGCACCATGACCCGGACCACGGGTCATTCCATTTTGTGGGTCGATGCACGGTTAGAGTATTCATGTTCATGGGTCGACCCTTCACACCCCCTGTACATTCCCATCGTTTCTCCCCCGTCTCACCTTTTGGCGATGACCTGGTGTTCGAGCGCGCACGTCCCCGAGAAGAGAGGCTACGCCATACCCCACCATCCGCGTCTGCCGCTCAAGACTACCCCCAGTACGTGCCCCGTTGCCTGTCGTCTTTCTCGGAGACAGATCCTTCCGAGGATTCGGCCACCCAGGTACCCTCCGAGGGATCATCCCCCACCATACCCATGGACTTTGGAGAGGATAGCGAGCCCACCGTGACTCAGCCGAGGCGTGCACGACGACCGGAGATGCGGCCATACCGCGGGGATCCCGCTCGATCCCCGTTCCGTCTCTTCACGCCCGAGGAGCTCGCCCAATTTCCCGGATATTTGCCTCGCTCACGAGATAGTCGCCAGTAAGAGGCCGTGGATGGCCCGGGTTAGAGCACACATCACTTAGATGGGGATAAACCTTCTTTTGTATAGAGGTTACCCCATTAGATGCACTCGGGTAGGGGAGTAGATTATGTTTATGCTTATGTTGTATTTTCTTTTATGCATTTCCCTTGTACTAAATTAAGACCCACACTTATAAGTGGGCAAGTTATATAAATATGAGATGATATTCAGTGATGTTCATGTGGTGCCTCATGTTATGATGTTGTGAGATAATTGTTTTACTTTACATGGTTTACCGCTTATCGCATCACGCGGCTCTCACTTTTTATTTCAAAAAAAAAAATTACCCGTATTTTCCGCTAAGTATTCCAACGTAAAAATGAGAACTATGAAGTAACAGACTAATGATTAACCTAAATATGTTCTAGAGTATTGGGTTAAAAATTAGGATGTTACAAAGCACTCATTACAAAGCTACCATTTTTCCAAGCACCTTAAGCCTCCATGGCCGAAACATCTAGGAACAAAAAGCTCAAAAAGAGTTTTCATGAAAAACATAGCCTTGTCTTAACCAAAACATGAAAAAGATAAAACTTTTCTCAAACAAAACTCAAGCTTTAGAGGTCTCATGTTAGGATAAACACATGGTTATCCCAAGAGAGCACTCATCATCAAGCTCTCCTCATTTTGGTCTTGAGGCCGAAAATGAAAGAAAAAGGAAAAATGATGGAACTTTTTCTTAAGAAAGGTTCAAGCTTTAGAGGCCTCACTTTAAGATGAACTCATGGTTTCATCTTTGAGAGCACTCATCATCAAGCTCTCACTACCATGGCCTTAAGGCCGAAAATGAAAAGGAAGAGAAAAGAAGAAACCGAAAAAAAAATTCTTGGGAGAAAAACTTACTAACAACACAACTTTCAAGCAAGATAAACATTGAGCATGAAAATAAAAGAAAGCATTCTTGAAGAGCTCCCTACCTAGAGTTTGGGATTTGAGAGGAAGTGAAGAAGATGAAGAGGTTGGAGAGGATGAGCTCTTGAACTTGAGAGAAAGAAACTCAAAGTGCTCTAACTCAAAGCTTTAGTGAAATGAACAAAGGTGCTTCAAGTTCCCTAAGCTACCTATTTATAGAGAAGTGAAATGAATTGAATATTGGAGGCCTTTTGGGGGGAAGAATTCAGCCACTTTTACAGCCACATGAGGGAGGAAAAATCTTGTTCAAAGTATGGTGTAAAGTCATTCAAAGCATGGTGAAAAGTCTAGCTTTGCATGTCCTAAAGTATGGCTAGCATGTACCTTATTTTCAAACCTTTAAAAATGCATAAAAACTTAAAATTTTGGGCTGCAAAATCTGAAGAGAAACCATGCTTCTCATGCCCAAAAAGAGGAGAAAATTTTCTAGACTTAAATTCCAAAGCATAGGTAATGTGTTGTAAGACATGTTGTCTTAAAAAAGTTTGATGGAAAGCTTGAATGACCACAAAAACAAATCATTCTTTTTGAGTTTGAAAGACATAATTATTTTCGTTTTAGAAATGAATTGAAAGCCTTGATTGACCATATAAAATATTCTTTGAGTCTCGAGTGACAATTTTTCTTGAAAGTTGATCATTGATTGAAAGTGTTCAAGACATATTGTCACAAGATAGCTTGAACACATAGACTAACTTTTTGATGATTTTCTAGGGAGAAATGGCGCCATTCTTGGCAGCCTTGGGGAGGAGAAATATCTCCTTAAACCATGTTCTAGAAGTGTGCTTTGGTGTGACATAGATTAGGCTTAGGATTAAAAGTTGCTAAGTAGGTACTTAGGTGCACTAATAGGTTATTTAAAACCACAAATCCCTAGGTTAGAGGTGGTCTAGAAGGATTAGGGGAGTCAACACCTCTAAGACTAGTGATGTGGGTGTGACAACTTGTCTTGAAAAGAAAAGTTGATGTGAATAGTGGAAACACTATTCGATTAACCTTATTCATGATTCTTATTCTTTTTTAAAGAATAAGACTAGGATGAGATTTGAATTTCCCTAAGCAATTTTAGGTTCCAATTAATTCTAAATGATGGTTTTGGCTCTGGATTAATTATGGAAATTAATTAACCTTTAATTAGAGCCTAATATTGCTTAGGTTTGGAGTTAAACGGCTCATTAAATTTGAAAATGCGATATCTGAGGGCAAACCGTAATTTTTATCAAAAGTTGCCCGGAACCTCCGGGACTTAAACAAACATAGTTCATGCCTTAAAATCATTGTTTTGAACCTAGAACAAAGTCCGGGTCGAAACGAAACTTAATACTGCCTTAATTCTGTTACAGGGGTATTTTGGTCATTTACGCGCAGAAATCTCAGAAATGAGGTTTTCCTGCTTTGTTAGGCACTCATGCTCATACAATCCCCTTCATATAACATATGAACCCTATGAGGATGGCCAAAGCCAGCCGTCCTCGTGTTTCGGGTAAAAATGACCTCAGGGACATTTTGGTCATTATGAAAGTTTAGCGAAAATCGGGGCATTACAACTTCGGTTTTAATTATGAAAAAGGTGTACATGCATAAGGATTGGTTTTAGGCTTTTCAAATCTATTTATCCGAAGTGGGTGTCTTTTAGTATGTGTCTTAATGACATGAATGCAACAGATATTTGATGAATGTATGACAATACTATATGCACATTAACACGAAAGTCGTAATACTTGGGCACATCATAAGGAAACATAAATCATATACGCAGCATAAAAAGGCATAGTATTTTTCATGTGACATCTTTCTCATAAGTAAAACTCTTAAGTTCTTTTTCTTAAAGACCACCCTCTTAACATATCCACCAAAAGTCCAACCGATTCACCGGCCCGGCGATAATCTGGTCACCAAACTACGTCTCACCTATCGCCTAGGAATGAGCTCAATCCTGACTAGTCGTCACTAGATTTAATATGGGCTAATAGAGAGGGTATACATAACTTTCTTGGATCACCTATCTTAGGATCATTTCCTTCTTTGAAACGCTCTACTGGTATCTAATACACAGTGAATTGTCCGCTTTGGCAAGCTCAATGTCAATACCCTCACGGATTTGTTTCCTCCCGCGTGGCGAGAAATGCGTCTCAGTGTTCTGTCACATCTATTCTGGGGGTGCTCGGCCAAACCGGTGTCACCCAGGAGTTTTCACAAACTTTTCTCAAATTCTCAAGTTTGATGGGAAATTCGGCAGCATAACGGTGTTCACCGGATTTCCTTCAAACTTGCTTTATGCCACATAAACATATATCCTCATGAACTCCTCATATGAATATCATTATCATCCTTCACATAACGCATGCATCATCATAGAACATTCAAACGCTTACCCTTACGGTAGCTTATGCTTTGACCCTTATGGGTCTTAATCTTGAGATATAGTTCTCTAACATCCGTCGTTCATATGTTATGCACCTAAGGGCTCATAATTAATCATCATTCCTAATCCTCATGTTCATACTCAAATCTGAAAAGTATAGGGCAGAATTTCTAACTTGTGGTTACGGGGTTCTAGAACTTACGTTTTAGACCCTTTCTCGGTTCCGTCTTCGCCTAAGGCGCTATAAATTAAATCTAAATCAATTATGAGACATTCCTATGCTTAAGAACTAATTATAAATCACATTTATCATGTTGTAACATTGCTGGACAGAATCCAGAAAACTAAATGTTCTAAGAGTTCTACATTTGCATTTTTACAGTTTTCTAGTTACTAGTTTTCCTATAGGTGCTAAAATTCAATTCTAATCCAAATGTTACCAAGTTTTTCATGTCTAAACAATCCTAATCTGATTATTTTCCCATTAAAACAGTTTGGATAAGTTCCAAAAACAAATGGGTCTAAACTATGTTAAATTCTAGCTTTACGGTATTTCTAGTTAGCTAGTTTCTTACCTATCATGCATAGGATCGTTTCTACATCATCATGTGATATTTTTCACACATTCTAACACATCAAACATCATCATACAGCCACAAGCTCATCATGACAGTACCGAAAACATCTAACTTCAATAAGAGAACTAAATTGACATCTCTAGGTACATAAGTTAACTAGTTTCTCTTGGAATCAATTTAGAATCTCTAAAACTCTTTGCAAATCATTTTATTCATTAGGAGGCTAAGAGAAGCCTTAGGACAGTGACCAAAATATATTTCATCTTCAAAAAGGGAATAAAATTATAACTCATAATAACATAATCTTATAAAGATTTGTAAAGCTTCAGGAAAAACTTAGAACATAGATTATCGGCCCTTGTAGCTAGATGAAAACTCATTGCAAGTCCACCATCACTACTTGGCCGAAACATGCATTCAAAGAATGCATTCACATTAAACTTTAGCTCGAAATGAAATGGGCAAGTCTTTGAGTTCTAGGTTCTTAAGTTATGACATAAAATAAACGTGCTCATGCTTTTCATTTTTAATCTTGCTTACAAAATAAAGTGATGACTTAAATTAAATATGCAAGGCATAAACTTAAACGTGCAAGCTTGAAAGTAAATATGCAAGGTTCAATTCTTTATTTTAGTGCTCTTGGCCCAACAACAATCGACTTTAAGGCCGAAATAGAAAGGCATTCGAGAAATTAATTAGGTGATAATGCAAGTTCAATTCTTTATTTTAGTGCTCTTGGCCCAACAACAATCGACTTTAAGGCCGAAATAGAAAGGCTTTGAGAATTAAATTAAGTGATGATGCAAGTTCCATTTTAATCTTTATGTTCTTAGGTGATAGCTTGAAAGTAAAGGTGCATAGCAAGAATATAAATATAAATGCAAGCATAAAATAAATTATGCAAGTTCATTTTATCTTTCTAGAGCTCTTAACAAGACTTTAAAGGAACTTAAACCTTAACCCAAACTCATCATGACGAGATAAAGAAAAACAAGAGTGAACCTCAAGGGTTCTTTAAACACAAAGTTCTTTTCCTTGGAATGTAAACATAAATAACATTTTTATTAAAACCCAAACTCTAGAGGCCTCATTGTGATGAACACATAGTCATCATCTAGAAGCTCTCATCATCAAGCCATTGTGAACTCCCTTGGCCATTATGGCCGAAAACATGAAGGAAGGAAAGGAAAAGGAACCGAAAACTTTTTAGAAGGAAAAGAAACATTTGAATCTCTAGAGACCATGATCTTGATGATGCAATAACACCAACATCATGAGTCCTCATCATTGAGTTCATGTGACCATTTTAAAATATCATCAAAGTGAAAGGTTTCAAAGATTCAAGAAGAAAACTAAAAAAATCTTTAACTCAAGATCAAAGATCAAGCTTTAGAGATTGTTCAAGTGATGAACATCATCATGAAACTCTCATCATCAAGCTCTCATTTCTTTGATTCACAAGCCTCATGGCCGAAAAACAAGGAGGAGAAGAAAAGAAAAGAAGTTCTAGAAAGGATTCAAGAGAAACTAAGAACACATAAGGAAAGTAAGAACTTTAAATGAAAGAACTCTTGAAAGAAAATCCCTACCAAGTGATTTGAGGATTAGGATGAGAGAAGAGGATGAAGAACTTGAAGAACTTGAAGACTTGAACTTGAGAGAAAAAGGAAACTTTGAAGTGCTCTTTGAAAACTTACACTTAGCAAATGAACCCAAAATGATGCAAGTTCACCCAAGCAAGCTATTTATAGAGAAATGAAACAAATGCAAGGTGCAAATGAAGAAGGAAATTTCGGCCATCAGCCTCATGGGCAGCCCATGAGTTCCATGAGGTGAGATAATGTGGTCTCGAGGCATGGTGAGGTATGATTCAAAGTATGGTGAGGTATGGTTCAAGGTATGGCTTCAAGCATGGTTCTTTGAGTGAGAAACAATTCAACATGTGTTGTAAATGAGAGAGAGGGGGCTGAAATTGCATCAGCCATGGGGAGGGTTTTCTTGCATTTTAATTGTAGTTTAGAGTTGTGTTTAGGTGTATCTTTGATTAGGATTAAGATTAGGAATTTGTAAGAAAGTGTTTAGGTGAGAAAATGGGTAATTAAGGTTGTCAAGACATAATTAAGGAGTGTTCTTGCATCATTAGTGAGTTATAAACTCATTTTAGTGTATAAACAATTCTAGACACAATTCTTTGATTTAAGGAATTGGAGAGAGAAAATACTATTCAAAATTCCAAGAGTGAAATCTTGAGTTTTAGAAAGGAGATTTAAATCTAATCTAAGCAATCTTAGGTTCTAATTAATTTTAATAATTTATTTTGACTCTATATTAATTATGAAAATTAATTAATCTTCGTTTAGAGCCTAATATTGCTTAGGTTTGCTTAATCACATCGTTAAGCTCAAAAATACTATTCTAGGGGCAAAATCGTAATTTTGCTCTAAAACTGCCCGGGACTGCCGGGACTCAAACAGATGTTTTGAAACATGTAAAAACATGGTTTTAAACCTCTGGGGAAAGTTTCGGGCTCAAACGGCACCTTTACCCGTGTAAACGCTATAGGGTATTTTGGTCATTTTGACCAAAGCTGAGAAAATGAGACTTTCGCCTCGGAACCACTCAAGGGTCATTCAATCCCTTCAAACATTGAGTTGACCCTTCGAGGACTGCCGGTCGGCCATCCTCGGTCAGGGCGAAAATGACCTCAGGGGCATTTCGGTCATTTTCCATTCAGACAGAAAAATCAGGGCATTACAAGGAGCGCTGTAACACCCTAATATTCGACCTAATACTACTAGTACGTACTTAGGCCAAATATTAGTCATTATTTACTGACATGGTTCTTTAAAGAGTAACTTAACGAAAATACGAGCCAAATTTTTTTTTTCTTAAAACATTACATAAAATAGGAGCCGCGCGTATCTCATCGGGTCGATATCATAAAGTGCAGAAATATAAACATAGAGGTGGCTCCAAATCATAGCATCATCACAACTGAAATACTTCATATATATAATATGCCTACCCTACAGGGCAGGACTCTTCAAGTACATAGTAAACATGAATACAGTGAAAATACAGAATACACGGAAATGTACTAGAAAGAAACATCCTTACCCACGTGCAACCTAAGGTGGATAACCTCAATGCAACAGAGGTCTCATCCACACTACGTATCGTGCATGCATTAAGGGCTACCCCCCAATCTATGCAGCGGGGTCACGGGTACGGAGGAACGTAGCCAATCCACGGGCGGAGCTCGGCGGGTGCAGGCATGCCCTGTGACTGAACATGTCGTCCACGTCGGGGTCGTGGTCCGGGCACCGAAGCCCTCCGACGCTGAGTGACCGTTTCCTCACTACCCATCGGTCGCAGAGGCGGAGTGGGGGCAGAGCCCTCATGGTCCATGGGGGAGTCCTCCACAGGGTCCTCTTCTGAGTGCTGCGATAGTGGCACATACTCCGGCATGTCAGCTGAACTGGCAGAGTGGGTCCACAGGTTCCTCTCATGTCGTGGCCGTGCATGCTCAAAGATCGTGGGGTCACCGTAGGGGGATGTTGGGGAGAAGCGATAACTATATACGGGGTGTGCAAATGGCCGTCCCAAAAACATGAAGATGCGTACAGTACATCGGCCCTCAAAATGGAATGACCCATGCTCTGGGTCATGGTGGACCTCCCACCGGGGTATGTCAACGAACAGCATGATCGTCGCCATCTCGCTCTGAAGACGTAATGGAAAAAAGGAGATAGTGGGAGTGAGATTCTTACTAAAGAAACTCAGTAGGGCTCTCCTCCTATCCTAGGTGTCATCATTTACGTCTCCAGGTATCTCGGGTTATGTATAAAACCGTGGACATATATTGGTTCAATTATGAGTTTTCTAAAGTCTCCATTTCCGAGATCCGTTCCTTTTAACATATCACTTGTATTTACATAAATCATGGGAAGTAAATCGTGGGACTTCAATCATATAATTCGGACAGAAATCATATAACTTGGATCATAGAACGTAAATCATATAACTTGGATCATAGGACATAAATCATATATAACCTGGATCATAGAACATAAATCATATATCATGGTTTCCTATGTCATGGGTCATAGCACATAAATTCATATAATCATGGTGCATAGAAGCATAATTCATGGAACATGATACATATCTTGGTTACTTGAGGTGACATTAAAACATCATCATTATTTTCCTGGGGCCACCCTAACTGATCTCCCTGTGGAGAAAAATTCTAGGTTATGAGCTCATACCACGCTAGTCGTCACTAGCACATGGACTTATCCCTTTTGATAAGTTAAAGGTCCCGACCTAAAAGTGCGGGTCTAGGGGGCTAGAATCACCTTATCCCCACCCTTAACCTGGTGGTTCAAGGATCATCTTCTCATAGTTTAAGTCACCTTAAGTCTTAGCATGTTAACGCAAGATGCCACATAATTCATGTATGTCAAACATAATTACATCATAGGCATCTTTAAAGTTCTTAAAGAACAATAACATGCAAACATAAAACTATCATTGAAGAATAATAGTTCACATGGTACCATCATACTTGACTCATGGAGTAAAAATCATCATAAAGTAAGCAAAAGCAATAAGCCTCTTAACTTGATCATGCTTGAAATCTAACATAAGATCATATATTCATGTGAGGCTAAAGCATAAACTCATGTCATAAAAATTCCCAGATTCAAGCAAAGTAAGGTCATAGCTTCAAGTCATCGAATCAGAAAGGCATTCTGTTTGTGAACTTGGGTTCTGGTAATCGATTACATAAGTATCGTAATCGATTACACAGCTTCGAGATTTCAAAACATGGAAGATAGGGGGTTCTGGTAATTGATTACATGGAACTTGTAATCGATTACTTTGTTTGAAAACACTCTGCTGGGCCCCTAGAACATCTGGGTAGTCGATTACATGATTGATGTCGATTACTAGAGTCCAGAATGTGTAATCGATTACACTATATAGTAATCGATTACCTTGGGCAAAAGTTCATGTTTGAGCTCATTCGAGCTTTCTGGTAATCGATTACATAGGCTGTGTAATCAATTACCAGCATCTTAAAAACACGAAAAAATCACTCCTGAACATATCTGAGTCATTCCTTTGAAATGCTTATGGTGGCCAGTTTCTCTTGGAACAATTTTGAACTTCAAAAACATCTTAGCAATCATTTTAACTTGTCAAAACCCTCATAAATATAAGAACATACTCAAAATGCTTTTGAGTACCACCTATGTTTTAAAAAGACTTAAAACATGAGCTATAGGCTCTTGTGACTAATGAAAACTCATCTTGGAGCCATCATCATCACATGGCCAATATGTACATTCCAAGAATGTTTCCATGGTTAACCTCTTCTCAAGATGAAATGGGCAAGTCTTTGAGCTCTAGTATCTTAGGTGATGACATAAAATAAACATGCTATGCATTCCGCTTTTACAGTCCATTAGGAAGTAAAGTGATAGCCCAAAATAAATATGAAATGCACCTTCATTTTAATCTTCGAGTTTAGTGAGGACTTGAAATATAACATGAGATGCAAAGCTTGAAATTTAAACGTGCTTAATGCAAGTTCATTCTTAGTCTTGGGGTTTAGTGATTGCATAGAAATAAACGTGCTATGCAAAGCGTAAAGTAAACGTGAATGCAAGTTACTTTTATATCTTGTCTAAAGCTCTTACAAGACTTTAAGAAGGAACATAGTCTCAATCCAACCCTCATCTTCACAAGAAAAGAAAGACCGTTGGTATTAAGGCATCAAAAGAAAACTTAACTTCAAGAATCATGAAAGTGGTCGAATCTTAACAAAAGAAAGGAACCATTTTTAAATCTCTAGGGACCAAGATCTTGATGATCCAAGCATCAACATCCTAAGTCCTCATCATTGAGTACATAGCTTCCTTCAAAACAAATATTTAAAACAAAGTTCATGATAAAGAAGAAAGCAAAACCAAAACCATGCTTGGTTTAGGGCCAAAGTTTCAAGCTTTAGAGTTTGTTCATGTGACAAGCATCAACATGAAGCTCTCATCATCAAGCTTACATTTTTCCCATGTAAAAAGGCTCCATGGCCGAAAACATGAGAAGAAGAAGAAAGAAGATCCAAAATGTTCAAGAGAAACATAAACTCTTTTAACTAAACTTGTAAAGAATGAAACTTTCTTTAAGAAAAACTCAAGCTTTAGAGGTCTCATGAGAGATGGACTCATGGTCACATCTAGAGAACACTCATCATCAAGCTATCATATTCAAGGCCTTAAGGCCGAAAACTAAGGGGGAAGAAAAGGAAGAAACCAAAAAGAAAGCAACATAGAGGTTCAACCATTCATCAACTCCCAATCAAGATTCAAGCATAAGAATCAAAGACATGTTTAGAAAGAGTTCCCTACCTTGTGTCTTGAAAATGAAGGAGAGAACTTGAGCTTGAGGAACTCTTTGAGAGTTTGAGAGAAAAGTGAGAAAGCTTGAGAGAAGGAAATGAGAGAGTTTGAGACTTTGGAGAAGGATCCAAAAATGATGGAGTTGTGGAGTGTGGTGTATTTATAGGCAAATGAAGGAGTGAAGGGGGAGTTGGTTGAAGCTTCTTGAAGAAGGAAGAGAGAAATATCTTCTTGTGTGGTCATTCTTGGTGTGATTGAAACCATGGGTAGGCATAGGTCATAGGGTAGCTTGAAAGACAACTTGATTGACTACATAAAATAAAATTCTTTTGAATTCTTGGGGGAAGTGGCTGAAAATTATAGGGCCAAGGGAGAGAAAATTTCATGGCCACAAGATAAAATATCTATATGTGTTGCCATTCAAAGGTATGGAAGAAAGTATGGAAAGTATGATTATTTATAAAGCTTCATTGAAAGCTTTGAGTGACAACATAAACAATTTATTCTTTTGAATTTTGAATGACATATATTTTTCAAATGTGATCATGATTATTTGAGAGTGACAACTTTCTTGGAAAAGAGAATGTCATTGGGAAAGGGAGTGTAAATAGTGAAAATACTATTCATAGTTGCTTTTTCTTTTAAAAGAAAGAAAAGAATTTAGAAAAGAGTTCTAAATTTTCTTAAACAATTCTAGGTTCCAATTAGTTTTAAATAATGATTTTGACTCTAGATTAATTATGGAAATTAATTAACCTTCAATTAGAGCCTAAAATCGCCTAGGTTCTGAGTTAGATAACTCATTAAGCCCAACATGCACTAAGCAAGGGCAAAATCATAATTTTACTCAAAAACTGCCCGGAACCACCGGGACTTAACCAAACCTTAAACAATCATAGTTAATGCCTTAAAATCATGGTTTTAAACCTCGAGACAAAGTCCGGGTCAAAACGGAATTTTAAAACTGCCTGAAATCTGTCACAGGGGTATTTTGGTCACTTATGCGTAGAAATCTCAGAAATGAGGTTTTTCTGCTCCGTTGGACATTCACAATCATACAATCCCCTTCATATAACATATGAACCCTATGAGGATGGCCAAAGCCGGTCGTCCTCGTGTTTCGGGTAAAAATGACCTTAGGGGCATTTTGGTCATTTAAAAGTTTAGAGAAAAACGGGGCGTTACAAGCGCGAAATTGGGACAACATGTAAATAAGGTTAGAAATAGTTAGAAATGAAAATTTTATACTTAGAATTAAATGTTGAGTAATATTTGATTTTTCAGGTGCGATATTTTACCCGTTTGGTAAAATTTTAGTGTGTAATTTTTAACACCGAAAGATGGTTTAATCTTACAAAATAATAATGTCTATCATTTTTAATGTCAAGTGTAAGGCTAAGATTTAATCTTAGCCATTCATTCCTTTTTATTGTTAAAAAAATATACATCTTTGACTACATCATTAATACATCTTAGAATAAATTATAAAAGGCCACCAAGCTTCTCTTTGAAGCTCACATTCTCGGCCATGAAAAAAGGAACACAGCCATCTCCATTTTTGTTCCTTCAAAGGGCATGAAACTTGATTCAATCCTCCATTTTCCTAGCCTAGAATTGTTGAAACCCTAAATCTTCTTCATAAAACTTGTTCCACTCCTCAATATCTACCAAACCAACCGATTAGAATTTTAAATAATCTCCAAACTAAACCCTGAGCTATCATTCTCTACCGTTTAAGGAAGGGTTAGGTGCTGGTTGGAAGGCTTGAAGTGAGGAAAAACCATTTTTGAAAGATCCTTTGGAGTTAGAAGCCATAAAGCTTCACAGGTAGAGCATTTTAAACCTCTTTTACTTTAACTCTGTTTTTATGATTTTCTTACTGATTTCACTGAATATTTTTTGGTTGAATTGTTGATAATATATTGATAGTGATGTGTTAATTTTGGTGGAGTGGTTTGATGTTGTTAAAATCATTTATGTGAAAAGGGATTTTCAACCATGTTGCTAGATTTTTGGATTTCAACAGGGCAGGATTTGTTCATGAATTTTCTGGTGCAATTGTAGTCATTTTCATGAACTATAAAAATTTGTTGAAGCTAACATCCCAAGGCAAATCGGAGAATTTTCGTGAAGTATGATAAAGACTCTAACTATCTGAAAAAAATCATGAACCGAAAGTGTACCAATTCTGCTTGAATTATTAGAACTGAAACTGTAAATTTGTCTAATTTTGTTACTATAGCAAATGATTGAATTATCTTTTGAAATTTTTACAGGATATTAGCAACATCTTGAGGTTTTACTAAGATTTTTATTTCAAATTTTCTGGATTCATTTGCTAGGGTTAAAAATTATTCATTTCTAGCTCTGAGCTGAGTATAAGTGGTCTCTGACCATCAAAATTGTTGAATTTTGTTATCATACTTAGATAACTCTGTTTACTCCAAAATTTTTACACTACTTTGGGGACATATTGAAGTGTCCTTGAGAAGTTTTATAGCCTTGGATTTCATGGTTTGAGATGCAGAATAATTTGTGCTATAGATATGTGAAATCTGCCATTATGCTGAAAATGAATTGATGCTTTGAGTTGATGAAATAATGACATTGGGTTCAAGTATGACATATATGAATGCATGCTAGTAACTTTAAGGAATGGTATGAGGCATGGTTGGAATCATATTATGAATGAATGCGTATATGTGCCTCATGTGTAACATCCTAATTTTTAACCCAATACTCTAGAACATATTTAGGTTAATCATTAGTCGGTTACGTCATAGTCTCCTCTTTACTTTAAAATACTTAGCAGAAAATACTGGTAAAATTTTTTTTTGAATTTATAAAAGCAAAGTGAGAGCTGCGCGACATGATGAGCAATAAAGCATGAATGGAAATAAAGCAAACATCTCATCATAACATAAGGCAAGTAAAGGCACATCACAATAAAACTGAACTGCATATTTATATATATAATATGATATGCCCACTCATGGAGAGTGGGGCTTAGTTTAGTGCATCATGAACAGATACAACTAAAAAGAAAATACAAAGGAAAGTACGACGGAAAACATAAAAGTAACTCCCCTACCCAAGTGCAACTAAAGGGATAACCTCTAAAAAAAAGGAGATCCATCCTCATCTAAGTGGCGTGTGCTCTACCCGGGTACTGTAACGCCCCGATTTTCTGTCTGTGTGGAAAATGACCAAAATGCCCATAAGGTCATTTTCGGCCTGAAATTCGAGGATGGCCGACCCGGCAGTCCTCGAAGGGCCAACTCAATGTTTGAAGGGGATTGAATGACCCTTGAGTGGTTTCGGAGGCGAAAGTCTCATTTTCTGCAGTTTCGGGTCAAAATGACCAAAATACCCCTACATCGTTTTTACGCCGATAAAGGTGCCGTCTGAGCCCGAAACTTTCTCCAGAGGTTTAAAACAATGTTTTTACATGTTTCAAAGCATTTGTTTGAGTCCCGGTGGTCCCGGGCAGTTTTAGTGCAAAATTATGATTTTGCCCCTAGAATAGTGTTTTTAAGCTTAATGATGTAATTAAGCAAACCTAAGCAATATTAGGCTCTAATTGAAGATTAATTAATTTCCATAATTAATCTAGAGTCAAAATAAATTATTAAAATTAATTAGAACCTAAGATTGCTTAGATTAGATTTAAATCTCTTTTCTAAAACTCAAGATTTCACTCTTGGAATCTTGAATAGTATTTTCTCTCTCCAATTCCTTAAATCAAGGAATTGTGTCTAGAATTGTTTATGCACTAAAATGAGTTTATAACTCACTAATGATGCAAGACCACTCCTTAAATATGTTTTGACAACCTTGAGTACCCATTTCCTCACCTAAACATTTTCTTACAAATTCCTAATCTTAATCCTAATCAAAGATACACTTAAACACAACTCTAAACCACAATTAAAATGCAAGAAATCCTCCCCCCATGGCTGATGCAAGTTTCGGCCACTCCTCCTCCAATTACATCACATGTTGATTTGTTTCTCACTCAAAGAACCATGCTTGAGCCATACCTTGAACCATACCTTACCATACTTTGAACCATACCTCACCATGTCTCAAGATCACAACATCTCACCTCATGGAACTCATGGGGCTACTCATCCTTGGCTGAAACCCCCTCCTCCTCCTTGCACCTTGCATTTGTTTCATTTCTCTATAAATAGCATGCTTGGGTGAACTTGCATCATTTTGGGTTCATTTACTAAGTGTAAGTTTTCAAAGAGCACTTCAAAGTTTCCTTTTTCTCTCAAGTTCAAGTGTTCAAGTTCTTCATCCTCTTCGCTCATCCCAACCTTCAATCACTTGGTAGGGATTTTCTTTCAAGTATTTTCTTTATTTAAGTTCTATTTCTAGTTATGTGTTTATGGTTTCTCTTGAAGTCTTTTTAGAACTTCTTTCCCTCTCCTTTATCTTCATCATTTTCGGCCATGGGCCTTGAAGATAAGGGAATGAGAGCTTGATGATGAGGTTTCATGGTGGTGATGTCCATCACTTGAACAAATCTCTAAAGCTTAATCTTTGTTCTTGTGTTAAAGATGTTTTTAGTTTTTCTTCTTGAACCTTGAAACCTTTCACTTTGATGATGTTTAAAATGGTTACATGAACTCAATGATAAGGACTCATGATGTTGGTGTTGATGCATCATCAAGATCATGGTCTCTAGAGTATCAAATGTTTCCTTTTCTTCTTAAAAATTTTCGGTTCCTCTTCCTTTTCTTTCTCCAAATTTTCGGCCATGTTAGCCAATGAGGTTCTCAATGGCTTGATGATGAGAGCTTCTAGATGATGACTATGCGTTCATCACAATAAGGTCTCAAGAGCTTGAGTTTTAATAAAAATGCTATTTATGACAACATTTCAAGAAAAGAAACTTTGTGTTTTAAAGAACCCTTGAGGTTCACTCTTGTCTTTACTTTATCTTGTCATGATAAGTTTGGGTTGAGATTTAAGTTCCTTTAAAGTCTTGTATGAGCTCTAATAAGAAATAAAATGGACTAGCATTCATATTTAAATTCAAGCTTATGCATTACATATTTACTTTGAGCTTTGCATTCATATTTATTTTTCAAGCCATCACTTAAAGTTAAAGGATAAAGAATGGAGTGCACCTCATATTTACATTCTTGACTAGCATATTTACTTTTCATCACTAAAGAACATAAAGATTTAAAATGAGAGCTTGCACTATCACCTAACTAAATCTCAAAGCCTTTCTATTTCGGCCTTAAAGTCGATTGTTGTTGGGCCTAGAGCACTAAAATAAAGAAATGAACTTGCATATTTATATTTCAAGTCTTGCATATTTATTTTAAGCCTTGCATATTTATATTCAAGTCTTGCATATTTACTTTAAGCTCTCACTTTACTTTGTAATGAAGAATAAAAATGAAGTGCATAGCATGTTTAAATTATGTCATCACTTAAAGACCTTAGAGCTCAAAGACTTGCCCATTTTATCTCAAGTTAAAGTCTAATATGGAAGCATTCTTTGAATGCATAATTTCAGCCATGTAGTGATGATGAACTTGGAAGGAGATTCATCTAGCTACAGGGGCCAACAATCTAAGTTTTAAGACTCTCTTAAAGGCCTCATGAAGTTTATGAGATTAAGACCCACAAGATTTATGATTTTAGTACTCTTTTAAAGAGGGATCAAGTGGTCACTGACCTAATGATGTTTTAGCCTCTCTTACAAAATAAAACGGTTTGCAAAAGAGTCTTAGATGTCCTAAAAATGATTCCAAGAGAAACTAACAACTTATATATTTTAGAAAATATCAAGATATGCATCTTTTTGGGACTTAATGTTTTGGTTCTTCCATGATAAGTTTTCTGCTGAATGATGATGTTTTGATGTGTTAGAATGTGTGAAAATTATGTATGATGAGGTAGGAACATTTCTATGCATGATAGGAGAGAAACTAGTTTTCTAGAAAAACTGTAAAGTCAAGATTTAGCATAGTCTTAACCCATTTATTTTTAGATACTGCCCAAACTGTTTCTATGGGACTATAATCAGATTAGGATTGTTTAATCATGAAAAATTTGGTTACAATTGAAGTAGGATTGAATTTTAGCACCTATAGAGAAACTAGTAACTAGAAAACCGTAAAACCGCAATTCTAGAACTCTTAGACCATTTAATTTTTTAGAATCTGTCCAGCAACCTTATAATGTAGAGAACATGGCTTATAATTAGTTGTTGGGCATAGAAATGCCTCATAATTGGTTTAGGTCGAACTTATAGCGCCTTAGGCGAAGACAGAACCCAGAAAGGGTCTAAAACGTAAGTTCTAGAACCCCGCAATTATAAGTTTATAATGCTGCCCCTAAGGAATGATGTTGATCAGATTTATTAGAGAGCATAAATAATAATAAGATTTGTTAGAAGAGAATCTTTAGGTGCATAAGAGGTTGAAAGAAGATGATAGGTTAATTACATCACAAGTTTAAGGCCCGTAAGGGCCAAAGCATAAGATACCATGGGACCAAGAGCATAATGAATTTTTTTAATGTTGCTTTTGAACGCATGAGAATGATTATGTGAATGCATGAAAATTATGATGGGGGATGCATGTTTTAATGACTTATGTGGCATAAAGAAGAATTTGGAAGAAATTCGACATGTTGCAGTTATGCTGTCGAATTTCTGACAAATTCGGGGACTCAGAAAGTTTTTGAAAACCTATGAGATTTTTATGAGGTACTAAGATGAGTTCTCGGATGACACCGGTTCGGCCGAGCTCCCCCAAGAAATGCCCCCTAGCCCGTACTGGATAAGTTGGGATTATGTTTATGATTATGTTACGCTTATCGGGATTGATAAGTAAGAACTAGTGACGACTAGTTAAGGTATGAGCTCATAACCTAGAGATGTGACACGTTTTGGGTGACACCGGTTTGGCCAAGCACCCCCAGAACGATTGTCTTTTAGGGTGGCCTATGAGGATGTAAAGTATGATGTTTATGTCACAAAGTTTCCCATATGAGGATTTATTTGCCACTTTATGCCACCATTATGATATTCTTAATGTTGTGATTACTTTCTTGCATTAAGTAGAGCCATGCATACATTCTTTAATATGATTGCATCCATGTCATTAAGAATCATGCTAAAATGAATGGACCTTGGCTAATTATTTTTTAAAGCTTAAAAATGGACTTGATACATGCTCGCTTGTTTTAAATACTAAACCCAAGGTTCTTGAGGACGTAGATGATAACACCTAGGTAGTAGGAGACCCTACTGAGATTCTTTAGTAAGATTCTCACTCCCTCTATCTCTTTCTTTCTGTCACGTCTTCAGATGGCGACGTTCGTGGTTTTTGTGGACACCCCGACGTGGGAGGTGCACTATGATCCGGAGCACGAATCATACCATTTTGAGGGACAGTGCACGGTGCGAGTCTTCATGTTCATTGGACGTCCCTTCGCTCACCCCTTACATACCCATCGTTTCTCCCCAACAGCACCCTACTACGACGACGAGCGGGTTTTTGAGCGTGCGCGTACGCATAACGAGAGAGTGCTCCGCATGCACACCGCCGTCTCAGCCATACGTGACTATCCCGACTACGTGCCCCAGACTTACTTCTCAGAGACCGATCCGTCGGAGGACCCGCCTACCCATCCGTACAGCGAGAGCTCCGCCCCTACTCCACCACTGCTGAGGGAGGGCAGTGAGGATATTGTGACTCAGCCATGACTCGCACGACGACCGGAGATGCGGCCACATCGTGGGGGTCACTCTCGATCTTCATTCCGCCTCTATACGCCCGAGGAGCTCGCCCAGTTTCCCGGATATGTGCCTCGCTCGCAAGATAGACGTTAGTAGGAGGTGACGTACGACCGATGGAGTACCCGGGTAGAGCACACACCACTTAGATGAGGATGGACCTCCTTTTGTTTAGAGGTTATCCCTTTAGTTGCACTTGGGTAGGGGAGTCGCTTTTATATTTTCCGTCGTACTTTCCTTTGTATTTTCTTTTTAGTTGTATCTGTTCATGATGTACTAAACTAAGCCCCACTCTCCATGAATGGGCATATCATATAATATTATATAAATATATAGTTCAGTTCTATTGTGATGTGCCTTTACTTGCTTATGTCATGCTGTTATGCGATGCTTGCTTTATTTCCTTTCGTGCTTTATTATTTATCGTGTCGTGCGGCTCTTACTTTGCCTTTATAATTCAAAAAAAAAAAATTTCAGTATTTCCGCTAAGTATTTTAAAGTAATAAGGAAGCTATGACGTAACAGACTAATGATTAACCTAATTATGTTCTAGAGTATTGGGTTAAAAATTAGGATGTTACAGGTACTCCATCGGTCGTACGTCACCTCCTACTGACGTCCATCTCGCGAGCAAGGCACATATCCGGGAAACTGGGCGAGCTCCTCTGATGTATACAAGCGGAACGGGGATCGAGAGTGACCCCCACGACATGGCCACATCTCCAGTCGTCGTGCGAGCCGTGGCTGAGTCACGGTATCCTCACTGCCCTCTCTCATCAGTGGTGGAGTGGGGACGGAGCTCTCGCTGTACGGATGGGTAGGCAGGTCCTCCGACTGGTCGGTCTCCGAGAATTAAATCCGGGGCACGTAGTCGGGATAGTCACGCATGGCTGAGGCAGCGGTGTGCATGCGGAGCACTCTCTCGTTATGCGTACGCGCGCGCTCAAAAACCCGCTCGTCGTCGCCGTAGGGTCTTTGTCGGGAGAAGCGATGGGTATGACGGGGTGAGCGAAGGGACGTCCCACGAACATGAAGACTCACACCGTGCACTGTCCCTCAAAATGGTATGATCCGTGTTCCGGATCATAGTGCACCTCCCACGTTGGGGTGTCCATAAAAACCACAAACGTTGCCATCTGAAGACGTGGCGGAAAGAAAGAGATAGAGGGAGTGAGAATCTTGCTAAAGAATCTCAGTAGGGTCTCCTACTACCTAGGTGTCATCATCTACGTCCTTAGGAACCTTGGGTTTAGTATACAAAATAAGTGAGCATGCATTAAGTCTATTTTTAGGTTTTAAAACATAATTAGCCAAGGTCCGTTCATTTTAGCATGAATCTTAATGACATGGATACACTTATATTAGAGAATGTATGCATGGCTCTACTTAATGCAAGAATAATCATCGTAACTTTAAGAACATCATAATAGTGGCATAAAGTGGCAATTAAATTCTCATATGGGAAACTTTGTGACATAAACATCATACTTTACATCCTCATAGGCCACCCTAAAAGACAATCGTTCTGGGGGTGCTCGGCCTAACTGGTGTCACCCAGAACGTGTCACATCTCTAGGTTATGAGCTCATACCTTAACCAGTCGTCACTAGTTCTTACTTATCAATCCCGATAAGCGTAACATAATCATAAACATAATCCCGACTTATCCAGTACGGGCTAGGGGGCATTTCTTCGGGGTGCTCGGCCGAACTAGTGTCACCCAAGAATTCATCTTGGTACCGATGTCACATGAGTTCTCTGGAGGTGCTCGGCAGAACCGGTGTCATCCGAGAACTCATCTTAGTACCTCATAAATAAAAATCTCATAGGTTTTCAAAAACTTTCTAAGTCCCCAAATTTGTCGTGAAATTAGCGGCATAATAACGGATGCGAATTTCTTCCAAATTTTACTTTATGCCACATTAGTCAATCAGGCATGCATCCTCCATCATAATTTCATGCATTCACATAATCATTCTCATATGTTCACAAGCAACATTAGAAATTCATTATGTTCTTGGTCCTACGGTACATTATGCTTTGACCCTTACGGGCCTTAAACTTGTGATGTAATTTATCTATCATTTTCTATCAACCTCTTATGCACCTAAGGATTTTCTTCTAACAAGTCTTACTATTATTTTTGTTCTTTAATAAATCTGGGTAACACCATTCCTTAGGGGCAGCATTATAAACTTACAATTACGGGGTTCTAAAACTTACGTTTTAGACCCTTTCTTAGTTCCGTCTTCGCCTAAGGCGCTATAAATTCGACCTAAATCAATTATGAGGCATTTCTATGCCTAAGAACTAATTATAAACCATGTTCACTATATTATAAGGTTGCTGGACAGATTCTAAAAATTAAATGTTCTAAGAGTTCTAGACTTACGGTTTTACGGTTTTCTAGTTACTAGTTTCTCTATAGATGCTAAAATTCAATCCTACTTCAATTGTAACCAAATTTTTCATGATTAAACAATCCTAATCTGATTGTATTCCCATTGAAACAGTTTGGCCAGTATCCAAAATCAAATGGGTTAAAACTATGCTAAATCTTGACTTTACGATTTTTCTAGAAAGCTAGTTTCTCTCCTATCATGCATAGAAATGTTCCTACCTCATCATACATAATTTTTACACATTCTAACACATTGAAACATCATCATACAGCAGCAAACTCATCATGGAAGAACCGAAACATTAAGTCCCCAAAAGAGGCATAACTTGATATTTCTAAAGCATATAAGTTGGTAGTTTCTCTTGGAATCATTTTTAGGACTTCTAAAACTCTTTTGCAAACCATTTTATTTTGTAAAAGAGGCTAAGAACATCCTTAGGTCAGTGACCACTTGATCCTTCCTTAAAAGAGAAATGAATTCATAAATCTTATTTGGTCTTAATCTCATAAAATTCATGAGGCTTAAAGAAAGTCGTAAAACTTAGATTGTTGGCCCTCGTAGCTAGATGAAACTCATTCCAAGCTCATCATCACTACATGACCAAAATTATGCATTCAAAGAATGTTCCCACATGAAACTTTAACTTGAGATAAAATGGGCAAGTCTTTGAGCTCTAAGGTCTTTAAGTGATGACATAATTTAAACATGCTATGCACCTCATTTTTATTCTTCATTACAAAGTGAAGTGAGAGCTTAAAGTAAATATGCAAGACTTGAAATATAAATATGCAAGGCTTGAAATAAATATGCAAGACTTGAAATAAATATGCAAGACTTGAAATATAAATATGCAGGTTTATTTCTTTATTTTAGTGCTCTAGGCCCAGCAACAATCGACTTTAAGGCCGAAATAGAAAGGCTTTGAGATTTAGTTAGGTGATTGTGCAAGCTCTCATTTTAAATCTTTATGTTCTTTAGTGATAAAAAGTAAATATGCTAGACAAGAATGTAAATATGAGGTGCAATCAATTCTTTATCCTTTAACTTTAAGTGATGGCTTGGAAAATAAATATGAATGCAAGGCTCAAAGTAAATATGTAATGCATAAGCTTGAATTTAAATATGAATGCTAGTCCATTTTATTTCTTATTAGAGCTCATACAAGACTTTAAAGGAACTTCAACCTCAACCCAAACTTATCATGACAAGATAAAGTAAAGACAAGAGTGAACCTCAAGGATTCATTAGAACACAAAGTTTCTTTCCTTGAAATGAGGTCATAAATAGCATTTTCATTAAAACTCAAGCTCTAGAGGCCTCATTGTAATGAACACATAGTCATCATCTAGAAGCTCTCATCATCAAGCCATTATGAATCTCATTGGCCAACATGGCCGAAAATTTGGAGAAAGAAGAGGAAAAGGAACCGAAACTTTTAAGAAAAAGAAACATTTGAAACTCTAGAGACCATGATCTTGATGATGCGTTAACACCAACATCATGAGTCCTCATCATTGAGTTCATGTAATCATTTTAAAACATCATCAAAGCGAAAGGTTTCAAGGTTCAAGAAGAAAAACTAAGAACATCTTTAACTCAAGAACAAAGATCAAGCTTTAGAGATTATTCAAGTGATGGACATCACCACCATGAAACCTCATCATCAAGCTCTCATTCCCTTGTTCTCAAAGGCCCATGGCCGAAGATGATGAAGAAAAAGGAGAGGGAAAGAAGTTCTAAAAAGACTCAAGACAAACCATAAACACATAACTAGAGTAAGAACTTAAACAAAGGAAATACTTGAAAGAAAATCCCTACCAAGTGATTTGAAGATTGGGATGAGAGAAGAGGATAAAGAACTTGAACACTTGAACTTGAGAGAAAAAGGAAACTTTGAAGTGCTATTTGAAAACTTACACTTAGTAAATGAACTCAAAATGATGCAAGTTCACCCAAGCATGCTATTTATAGAGAAATGAAACACATGCAAGGTGCAAGAGGGAGGAGGGAGTTTTGGCCAACATGAGCAGCCCCATGAGTTCCATGAGGTGAGATGTTGTGATCTTGAGGCATGGTGAGGTATGGTTCAAAGTATGGTGAGGTATGGTTCAAGGTATGGCTCAAGCATGGTTCTTTGAGTGAGAAACAAATCAACATGTGATGTAATTGGAGGAGGAGTGGCCGAAACTTGCATCAGCCATCGGGGGGGATTTCTTGCATTTTAATTGTGGTTTAGAGTTGTATTTAGGTGTATCTTTGATTAGGATCAAGATTAGGAATTTGTAAGAAAGTGTTTAGGTGAGAAAATGGGTAATCAAGGTTGTCAAAACATTTTTAAGGAGTGGTCTTGCATCATTAGTGAGTTATAAACTCATTTTAGTGTATAAACAATTCTAGACACAATTTCTTGATGGAGAGAGAAAACACTATTTAAGATTCAAAGAGTGAAATCTTGAGTTTTAGAAAGGAGATTTAAATCTAATCTAAGCAATTTTAGGTTTTAATTAATTTTAATAGTTTATTTTGACTCTAGATTAATTATGAAAATTAATTAATCTTCGATTAGAGCCTAATATTGTATAGGTTTGCTTAATTACATCATTAAGCTCAAAAACACTATTCTAGGGACAAAATCGTAATTTTGCACTAAAACTACCCGGGACCACCGGGACTCAAAAAGATGCTTTTAAACAGGTAAAAACATTATTTTAAATCTTCGGGGAAAGTTTCGGGCTCAAATGGAACCTTTACCCGCGTAAAAACGCTATAGGGGTATTTTGGTCATTTTGGCCCAAATCATAGAAATGAGACTTTCGCCTCCGAAACCACTCAAGGGTCATTCAATCCCCTTCAAACATTGGGTTGGCCCTTCGAGGACTATCGGGCCGTCCATCCTCAAATTTCGGGCCGAAAATGACCTCAGGGGCATTTTGGTCATTTTTCACTCAGACAGAAAATCGGGGCGTTACATCATGCATGCATTTGAAAAAGAAAAGTGAATAATATGTGTATGCGAGCTTGATGATGGTGTATATGCCAAGTAGACGAAAAGGTCCCCTTTTATTTATAAAGGGTACGGGAAAGGTCCCTTTTATTTATAAAAGGCATGGGAAGGTCTTCTTTAGCACACGAAAAGAATAGATACGTACTAAAGCTTATAGAAGAGCTTCTGTTTGTATTTGACTTGTATTAAACAAATACCTTGTTTCTATGCTAGATATTTTGATAGAACCATGAATTAGTTATTATACGATTCAACCTATTCTTGCTATAGATAATTAAGAAAGGTGCAGAATTTTTAAGTAATAACACTCGAGTACGATGCCATGACTTAAGGATGACATTGTACTTGGGAGGATGTTACAGTGCACATACTGTTTATGTTTCTTTGGATGACTGTACTTGACCCAACCCCTGTTGGTGGGCATAATACTAACTTAATGGTTTGTTTTGGTGCAAGTTATGGAACGATTAATACTTATGCTACCATATATGATGGTGTAATTATGTATATTTTGTATATGCCTACGAAGAGTTTTTATTTTCATTCATGTTATGATAAATGAATGATGTTTTACTTATACGCACGGCTCACATTTTGCTTTAAAAAAGTTCAAAAAAAAAATTACCCATATTTTTAATAAAGTATTTCCAAGTCAAAAGATAGGAACTAAGAAAAAAGTAATAACTAATAATTAACTTGAACACGTCCTAGGCATGTCAGGTTAAATATTAGGCTGTTACAAGATCTAGGATAGAGAGCTCTCATCCTCAGACACCTAGAGAGGCAAAAGCCTGGAGATGAGAAAGAGGTTAGGAACCTGAAGAGAGCCTCAAGCTTCTACACCATTATAGCTAGAGCATTGTACCTTAGGGGTTATGCCTAACCTTTGCTCAAATGCATAGGTTTGTGCTTTTCCCTCTTAGTAATGGCAGAAGTTCACCTAGGACAGTGCTGAAGCCATATATGAGGGAGAGCTTTAGTCACAAAATACTCAAAGATAGGATATTTTTGGCTAACCATGAAAAGGGACTACCTTGAATTTGTCCAAAATATGGCAAATGCAAAATGTTTGGTGACTTTAAGTACACCCCAACAGAGGAGCTACATTGCTCAAAAGTTAGATGGTCATTCAACAAATGGGGTATTTACATACTCGGACCCTTCCCCTGGCTCTAGGTCAGTTAAAATGAGTTGTTGTCCTTAAGGGCCTTAAGGAGGGCCTTGAAAGGGGTTGTATGCATTTTGTATAGTCATTGGTGTGAAAATCTCATTTTTTTTATTTTCTCATACGCAAAATTACAAAAATACTCTCAAGGAAATTTAACGCGGAATTAAAAGGCGACTAGACCCGGTCATTACCAAGGAAATAAATTAATTAATCCATAGGGATATATAATGATTGGAGGAGTTCTGGTGAAATTTGATACGAAATTATGATTTTACCCTTAATTAGTGCTAATTAAGGTTAATCAAAATGATTAAGGTTATATAGGTGATTTTAGACTCAAGTTAAAGATTAATTATTTTTATTAATCAATTTTGAGTTAAGATAATTATTTTGAGTTGATTGAGACCTTAGAATAATTAGCCATGTTTAATCTCATCCTTAATCAAGATTAATGAGAAAAGGACAAAAAATGTTTCATTAGACAATAAAGTAAAAGTAGGAATCAAAGTTACTCTTTGATTTCTTTTCCCCTAATTTTTAGGAATCTTTCTTTTGAAATTCAAGGTAATGATATTATAATATATGGAGGGAAGATATTTCATTTAAAAATCATGTGATGATTATTTTTATCCTACAAAATCATTTAAATCTCTTACAATTAATTTTAGTTCTATAATCCTAAAAATAATATTTTAATATATGAAGTGAGATATTTTATTCCTAGCTTGTAGAAAAAGTTTATTCCTTGAAATTCAAAATAATTATATGATATGAAAGGCAAGGAGACAAGTATGCTTTTGTAAGAATGTTTTTCCTAAAACTCAGGGAATGTCACATTTGACTCTAGATCAGAGGTCACTTTTTATAGCGTGCAACTCAACAATGGGGTCACGTTTGGGATCTGCATGGCTACAATATTGAATCAGTAGATGTACTTTTTGAGTGGCTCATAAGAACCTTGCCTAATGGCATTCAAAGGATCTGTTGTCTTATTATTTTGGCTAGATGAAAACCAATTATAAAGGCTCTTAATGTAATGCCTGGGGACAAGTCAGGGAGTGATCGCTGGTGGAAGAAGGCACGGACAAGGAGCGGCTCCTAGTAGACTTCTAAGTGGAGGGGTACATAAATGAACCGATTACATGCCCAAATGAGAGGGATCCTAAAGACTGTGTAGGTATGGGACTATACAGTCAAGGAGAGCTTATATGAGTTGATTTGTACTACCTATACCAACAAGATGCATCTTCTTTTCGGTAGCCCATCGCTAAAGAACTCCACAGTTAAGCGTGCTTGACTTGGAGCAATTTTAGGATAGGTGACTTCCTGTGAAATTTTCTTAGGAAGTGTGTGAGTGAGAACAAAGCACACTGAAAAGACCTGTGTTGGTTTGTAGGGACAGTCATCAATCCATAAAGCAGCAGAGAATGTTACAAATGGTATTAGAGCCTGGTGACTGTCTCAAGACGGTGTGGTTCGAAGCGAACCAAGCGGAAGCTGGTGGGCATGTAACGCCTGGGAACAAAGTCAGGGAGTGATCGTCAGTACAAGAAGGTGCAGATAAGGAGCGGCTCCTAGCAGACTTCCAAGCGGAGGGGTACATGAATGAACCAATTACACACCCAAATGAGAGGGATCCTAAAGACTATGTAGGTATGGGACTATACAGTCAAGGAGGGCTTATATGAATTAATTTATACTACCTATACCAACAAGATGCACTTCTTTTTGGTAGCCCATCATTAAAGAATTCCACAGTTAAGTGTGCTTGACTTGGAGCAATTTTGGGATGGGTGATCTCCTGAAAAGTTTTCCTAAGAAGCGTGTAAGTGAGGACAAAGCACGCTGAAAAAACCTGTGTTGGTTTATGGGGACAGTCGTTAATCCATAAAGCAGCAGGGGATGTTACACTTGAACAATCACCAAAGTTCTGAGCGGATCCTGTAGGTGATGAAGAAAACCAAAACAGAGCAACTTTCTCTAAAAAGGAAGGGAATGTTCGGCACAAATAAGGGTTATGTGCCCTATTAGTCAACGTTGTAACACCCTAAAAAAATTAGTTAAAAATTAATTTGAGTTTTATTAGTCGTAATTTCAAAAATCTGACAATTTTAACAATGATGAGGATAGTCCAATGGTTTTGTTAAAAAAAAAAAAAAAGATGTGAATAGTATTTTTCGGGCCTGTAAGGCCCGCCGGGATAGCCGAAACCCCTGACTCGGAACCCGAAGGTGCCCAAAATTAGGAAAACATGGAACTAAGGTTAGAAATAAAGATTTTATACCTAGAATAATTTTCGGGCAATGTTTAATTACTCGGGCACACTGTTTTACCTGTTCAGTAAAATTTCGGTGTGCGATTTTTAACACCGAAAGATAGTTTGATCTTATAAAAGGATAGTGTCTATCCTTTATATATCAAGTGTAAGGCGAAGATTTAATCTTGAATTACAAGATTAAATCATAGCCATTTATCTTGCTTTCTTGTAAGAAAAGTTTGGATTTTTTTATTAGATAAAGATTAAACTAACATATAATCATTTAAAGCCACCAAACTTTATCATTTTTCATTCTCCATTCTCGGCCAGCAAAGGGGCAAGAACAGAAACCTTCATTTCTTCTTCCTAAAAGCTCCAAAATTGATTTCCAACCTCAAAATCCTTAACCTAGAGTTGATAAAACTTCCAATTTCTTTCACAAAACTTGTTCTACTCTTTATAATCTACGAAACTAACCGATTAGAATTTTAATTCATCACTATTTTCCCACTTTGAGTCATCATACATCACTGCCAAAGAGAGGTCTAAGGGCTGTTTGGAAGGATCTTGAATGAAGAAAAACACTTGGGGAAGATTGTTCTAGGCAAAGAGCTATGGAGATTCAAGTAGGGTTTTCTTTGACCTTTTTCTTTCAAAAATTTTCTGAGAAATTCTGACCGGTCTCAATCCGAAATTTCTGGTAATATTGGTTGATGTTATGTTGATATTGATGTGTTAATTTTAGTGAAGTGTTTGGATAAGGTTAGAAAACCATTTTTGTCAAAAAAAATTTTGACTAGGCTGCTGGATTTTCGATTTTCTTACAGGCAGTTGTGATCACGAATTTTCTGGGCATGTTGTAGGCATTTTCATGAGCTGAGAAAAATATATGTTGGAGCTAACATCTTGGGCTAGTCCCACGAGTTTTCTTGGTTTTTATTTTGAATTAAATTGCCTTAAAAAAATCAGAGACCGAAGTGGTTCTTATGCTGTCAAAATCATTGAAATTGAAGCTGTAAAATTGTATAATTTTGTTACCATAGTAAATGATTAAATTATCACTTGAAATTTTTAGATGTTATTAAGGACATATTGAAGTCCAACCATGAATTTTTGAATGATTTGATACGATCATTTGGTATGGTAATAAAATTGGGAACTATGGCTGTTGGCTGTAAATAGGGGGTTTCTAACCTCCAAATTTGTCTAATTTTGTTAACATAGAGAACTTTTCTTACTCTGAAATTTTTATTGTAGGTTTTGGACACATTGAGGTATCATTAAGAATTTCTATAGTCTCCGATTTGATGGTTTGAATTGAAAAATACATTGTGTTACTTGAGTGAAAAATCTGTCAATGTGCTGAAATTGTGATAATGCCTTGAATTGGTGACCTAAGGACATTTGGTTCAAGTTTGATGTGTATGAATGCATGTCGTGGATTTCCAAGATTATATTATGAGGAATGAATGAATGATATATATAGGTTTGAAGTATTATGAGATCAGAGAATTATGTTCATGCATATAGAAATGTAATGCATGTATATGTGAGCTTGAGGATGATGTATGTGCTAAGTGAAAAATGAAATCCCCTTTAATCTAAAAAAGGCACGGCAAAGTCCCCTTGAGTATAAAAAGGGCACGGAAGGTTCCCCTTTATTATGTAAAGGGCATGGACAAGTCCCCATTAGGGCACGGAGTCCTCTTTATTATGTAAAGGGCACGGCAAGGTCCCCATTAGAGTAGGGAAAAGTCCTCTTTATTATGTAGAGGGCATGAAAAGAATATTGCAGTTGGCATTTGTATACATATATCTTGTTAAATTATTGGTCTTGAAGGAATTCCTATGATCTTGAATGTTATGGAATACATGTTTTAAGTGATTGAATAATAAAAGAAACCCACTTCGGAAAGGTGATTTTATAACTTTAAAATGAACATTTGATATATATTATGCCTGCTCACATTTTCTTAATAAATTGAAGTGGCTAGGACGATGACGATGACATTATAATTGTGTAATTGGGGGAGTTACCTTAATGAGAATTTTAGAATTCTCACCCCTATGTGTTTATGTTCCTATGTCGTCTCCAAGTTGATCCCGAGAACAAGGAGGCTACTTTATGAAAGGAAATCGGATTTGCAATAGTTTACAGCTGAAGTTTGTACAGACTGTACTTAGTCATATATTTATGTCTGTATTTATAATAAAGACTGGATGTGTATTAAAGCTCATAGAAGAGCTTCCTTTTCTACTCACCTTATAATCAATAAATGTTTGTTTCTTAGCCATATATGTTAATAGAACTACGATTTAGTTACTTCGTGAATCAATCAAAATGGCTATAGATATTTAAGAAAGGTCTGTTAATTTATAAGTACAACTCTCGAGTATGATATCATGACTTAAGGATGATGTTGTACTTGGAAGGATGTTACAAACGTCATTCATCTGAACATAATTACTTCTACCTGGGGGTCTCTAATGCCATCATAAGGTCAGAGTGTAGTTGGTAGCTTGAAGATCTCTAGGAGATCCAGGATCATAATAAGCTCGAAGAATGGTCTTGAGTAAACCAGGAGCCCCCTCGGGGCTGCCATATTATTAGCATTATTACCATTTACCGAACAAGTATTGTTGACAACTTCAGTTCTTTCAATATCATTCGGTTGATTACTTTCTTCCAGATTATTTTCCAAGCTTCTTCCTCCCATGTCTCTTAGCTTGGCTTCGAGTCTTTTGTTCTTTTCTTGGAGTTCTCATATCTTCCTTCAAGCTTCCAATATCGAGGGTGGGGAACCTACAACGACTCTGACGATCAAGTCAAAAGAGGTCTAACTTAAGAGAATGATAATTGACATGTTGCTTACTTGGTCATGAGCTAGAGTTGTTCTTATATAGAAGAGTTAGTCGGGGTTTATGCCTTAACTTTAATTTAACAGATTATCCCGTAGGATATTAGGAGGAGAGATCTCTCCTTTGACTATAACTAAATTATCTTCCTAGGTCCCTTAATTTGAGGAGGTTTAGTTGTGACATATTTATAATCCGAGCTATGAGTTCTTACTTTTCAACTCGAGCATATCTTGGGTTGAGTCTTATGTTCTTGTTGGGCCTCTGAACTTGGGAGCCCCCAATAAATGCTGACACCGACTCATAGGTCGTCTAAGATACTACTCGGTCCAATCATTAAAAAAAAATTTTATTTTGTTGTTATTTTTTCTTTTATTTTCTCATTTTTTTAAAAAAAGATGAGAAAAACATACTTACAATTGAACAAATAAATTTAAAAAATTTAATTTTGACTTGAGTAGAGTCGCTTGCTCCTACCAAACTAGTGAAATACCCTTCCCCCCCCCCCCCCAAGTCTTAAAATGCCTTATATTGGCCCCTAGCATAATACTCTATCACCAACCTCCAGTCCAAAAATAATTACACTTTCTCCTGCCTTGGGTAATCTTTGGTCTCGACTCTAGAGTTACTATTTATATACAAGGTCAGAAAGTTACTATCCATCCCCCGACCTCAAGTTCTTTTTATATTATTTATTTTTTACAAAATCGTGCTTAAATTATTTCTATTATTGCTAAACTAAAGCAAATTGTGATTATTGAATTTCAATTTAATTTACATTAAAATTTGAGTGTTATAAATTGTATATAGACTATGTTATAGAAGCCCACTTGATGGAAGAATAGACCTCATGTTTTCTAGAAATAACTTTTTGGGGGAAAACATCACTTTCTCTCTATTTTTCTATTTTAGTGGTTGATCGGGTCAAAGCAATTTTGCAAACATGCTCAAAGTTACTTATGTAAACTTGTGTTTTATGTGTAATTGAGTAAAAATTACACGGATGAGATTGACGTATTAAATAAACTACTATGTTCATTTATGTAAATTTTTTCGAACTTTTACTCTCCAAGCAAATATGCCCTAAGTTGTTTTACAAGTTCCTCAGCTTTTGATTAAAATACATTCTCATTCAATTATCAATCATGGAGTCCCTGAATCTCAACCATTAAATTATAATCTAACAGCTGAAATAAAAACTTATATGTTAAAAAAATAATTCTATAATAATATATATTCATTTTTAATATTTATCAAAAAGTTCATTATCAATTTTATCCTCTTCATCAGGTTTTCCAAATTTTCCATCTTTTCCTCCCCTCTACCAAACTCTCCTCCCTTACCCACGCCACTATCTCTTCCTCCAACACCATCACTTATCCTTTATCTCCTACCTCCCATCACTCTGCCACCATTTCCCGCCAGCGACCCCACCACCGCCCATCGACGACCTCACCACCACTACTGACTCCAATATCCCCTTATTGTATTCAACAACCTTGCCTCCCATGCTAGAAATCCATCTACCCTCAGCTTGTGATTGCCACCATCAGTTCTCATCGCGCCACCGCCAGACTGCCCCACCACCGACATCCATGTTTGCCGGTGATGAAAGAGCTAAGAAAGGGGTTTTACAAACAAAGTGAAAGAGAGCAAAAGAAAGTGAGCTAAGAAAAAATTTAGTAAAAATGAACATGATGATGGTGAAAAAGGCATTGGGACACTATCTAGAGTGGTAGCAGGAGGGTAGGTGGCGTGATGACATAGCAACGATGAGGAAGGCGGAGGCTCTAACGACAACTCAAGACGGGGCGTAACAGAGAATGGAGATGCACAGTGGTCCACGTCCAACGGTGCGGAGGCGATGACCAGGGAGAACAACGTAGTATGAAGGCAGTGACCCGAAGCAGCAAGAGAGGTTGGGGCCGCAGTCGTCGTTCTCACCGACAACTTGGAAGGATGCCGATGATTGTTGGTGAGGGAATGACAGAGGCAGATCTGGGAGAGAAGATAATCATGACAAATAATCAACAGTATAAAAGTAATTTAATACTTTATCGCATTATAATAATGTCAAGGATCACATGATCTCAAACTCATCTTTTCCCACTATAGAATTCGTCATCAATCATGATAGATTGTTTTAGATAAAACTTTTTCTTTTCTGAAAAAAAAAAAAAAGTTCTGTTGGTTACCCAAACATACATTTACACTATTTCCAATTCTACCAGAAACAACCCTGTCCTAAAAAACCGATTTTAGAAAAAGCTTTTTCTTTTCTGAAAAAAAAAAAACACTTTTTGGGTTACCCAAACACGTGCTTATACTGTTTTTGATTCCACCAGAAACAGCTCTCCGTCCTTAAAAAACGGTTAAGAAATTATTTTCTAAGTATAAACAAGCAACAGACACAAACATTAAAAGTACTTTTCATTTTTGGTACATGAGGAAAACAAAGAGCGAAAAGAAAGATCAAAGCTTGTCTCACGGACACCGCCCCAGAGGAATCCGCAAGAAGGATAAGATGCAAAATCTAATCCATGAATTAGAGATGGAACAAGCTTTCCAACAATGAAACATATATCTATTTTCGTCAATATCTATGTTATTTATAGGTATAAGCATCAGCCATACATTGATCGCTTACATACAATACTAATTGCAGAGTAATCATACTAATGGAAGAGAAAGAAAACCTTGATACAAAGGAGACAACAAAATGAATAGACATAAGGACAATCATACTTCTCACTACTCTCTCAACAAACCTCAAAATATAAAAGCCTACATCAATTATTCAATCAATATTTACCGAAAACAGAAAAATTCAATCAAGGACGTCTCTTCACGTCATCATCTCTATATGCTTTGGCTTTCTCAATGGACTTCATGGCTTCTTCAAAAGATTTCTGAGTGCAAAATAAGGAGCACAAAGGATTAATTCAATGTTGCGGCACATACAGTTTACCACGGGAAGCCTAAAAACGTATCACAAGAAACTTCAAGAAATCAAGAATCCATTACTAAATACTTTTGTTTTATACATGTTAGCAAAACTGTCAATACGGTAACAGAAATAAAAATTACTAAATATAAGGTATAAGGCCTTTTGCTGCCATGCTATCAATGACATATAACGTATATCATGGATATTTCAAGATTTCTCTATTCTCTCTTTTTAATTAAACAACATTGACATGCTGCAGTGTGTGATTATTACCATCATATTAACCACGTTATAAGAATCAAGATGAATCTAGAGCACAAAATCCAAGATTCCTGTTGGATCCTACATTTGGGCGGGTCAATTATAGGAGGAGGGGTTTGGGCCATAGTTTAAGTGCAATTGTACAAAACATAACCGAGAATTAGTTGCATAGGAGGTTCCAACAGGACAATGGAGCAGCGGATTCCACCTAGTAGTAATGCAATGGGGGGAAATAAAATCACTGGTGAGGACAATGAGAGGGGAACTATGGGGACAAGCAAGGGCAAGGGGTATAAGCAATTATCTGAGGAAGAGTATAGTTAAAAGAGGATGAAAGGGTTATGTTTTTCCTCCGATGAAAGATTCACTCCAGATCATGTGTATAAAAATAAAAGTCTCAAGTTCATGTTCATAGAGAAGGAACCAAAAAAATAAAAGTCTCAAGTTCATGTTCATAGAGAAGGAACCAAAAATGACGGGAAGGCAAATGGCATGATACTGGGGGAAGAGATGAGTGAACCTACAACCAAATTCAACTTGGGTTATAAGTGAATGACGAGTCAGATTACTGCAAGGTTATTTGAGTTATGGGGAAGGCTTTGATTGATTCTGGTGCGTCAAACAATTTTTTCAGTCCCACTTTTGTGCAGGAAGCAGGGTTACATGTAAGCTCCACTTCAGATTTTATTGTCAGCATGGGTAATGAACAGCAAGTTACTAGCAAGGTCAGATGCAAAGGGGTAAGGGTGCAATTCCCTTGGCTGGAAATAGTTCAGAATTTTTATCTATTTCCACTTGAGTGGTCATAATTGGTGGTGGGACTAGAGTGGTTGGATACATCGGGGCTGACTTTAACCCACTGCAGAGAATCTCGAATTGCTGTCAGAAAAGGGGATAGCTGGGTATTTTTGCAGGGTGATCCTGAGTTGTGCTGTGGGGAAGTTGCTATGATGTCTGCCAAGAAGGCTCTTCAAGCGTGGGGCAGGATATATGATACACCTGTGGCCTAAACAGCAATAGAAGGACCAGGAGAAGCCCCTACCTGTAGCAATACAGCAAGTATTAGAAGCTAACACTGAGGTTTTACAAGCCTTGCCAGGCCTACCACCTTACTGCAGCCATGATCATGCCATAACCATAAAGGACGGGACTGCAATTCCCAATTTGAGGCCATACCGTTATCCCCATTATCTGAAAAATGAGATTGAAAGGCTAGTACAGGAGATGCTCTCAGCTGGGATTATTTGGCCAAGTGTAAGTCCTTTCTGGAGCTCCATTATCCTAGTAAAAAAGAAGGATGGATCTTGTGTTTCTGCGTTGATTATAGGGCATTGTACAAGATCACTATCCCTGATAAGTTCGCTATTCCCATCATTGATGAGTTGTTAGATAAGTTGGTGGGGGCCTCAATATTTTCCAAATTGGATCTTAAATTGGGGAATCCCCAAATTGCATGGAGGAGGATATCCATAAGACCGCGTTTAGGACTTATGAGGGACCACTATGAGTTTCTTGTAATGCCCTTTGGCCTCAAACGCTACGTCAACCTTTCAAGCATTTATGAATGATATTCTGAGGCCTTATCTCGGGAAGTTTATATTGGTATTTTTCGATGATATCTTAATCTATAGCAAGGATGTGGAGACTCACGCACATCACTTGGCATCTGTTTTTCAGCTGCTGCAGGTTAAAAGATTTGTGCTCAGAGAAAGTTTGAGTTTGCAGCGTCACATGTTGAGTACCTCGGCCATATTGTCTCTGCGGTAGGGGTAGCGGCTGATCCTAGGAAAACAGAGGCTATGAGGCTGTGCCCTGTGCCAAAGGATTTGAAAGCTCGTAGGGGATTCTTGGGATTAACGGGGTATCATAGATACTTTTGTTAAGGGGTATGGCGTGATTGCTAAACTGTTAACAGATCTCGCTAAAAGGGATGTGATTGTGTGGTGTGATAAAGCACAGCAGGCATTTGAAACTCCTAAAAAAGCTATGGCAGAACCACCAGTTTTGGCAGTACCAGATTTTTCCCAACCTTTTGTGCTGCAGATTAATGCATCAAACCAAGGGTTGGGAGCTGTTCTTTCACAGGCTGGACGTCCTATAGCTCTCCTTAGCAACGCTTTGTCCCTGCAAGCACAGAAAAAGTCTGTTTATGAGCATGAATCAATGGCAATTTCATTCGTGGTGCAAAAGTGGCACCATTATTTGTTGGGCAGGCACTTATTATTATGACAGACAAATGCAGCCTCAGGTTTTTGACTCAACAGCATTTGTTTGGGGAGGATCGATTGAAGTGGACTTCAAAACTTATGGGGCTGAACTATGGAATCAAATATAGGCCTGGGTTGGAGAACAAGGCAGCAGATGCCCTCTAAAGACAGATGATGTACAAGGCTGCTTCTGTGGTGCACACAAGCATGTGGGACACTACTGCAGCTGAAGTAGAGCCAGATCGACATCTGCAAGGCATTATTCAGAGTCAGCAGCAAGGTTTGGATGAGTTCCCACACTATTCCCTCAGGGAAGGCCAGCTTTTTTATTAAGGTTGTGCCATTATTCCCAATGATTCCTCCCGAATTCCTGTATTGCTAGCCAAATTTCATGATACAGCCACTGGTGGTCACTAGGGTTTTTTCCACACTTATTTATTGGTGAGGTATGTGACAGAGGGTGAAGGATTATGTGGCAAATTGTCGAGTGAGTCGAACTAGTGACTATGAAGCCTTTGTCCGTAGGAGGTTTGTGTTAGGTACCTAAACAAATATAGATTGGGGACTTTTTGTAATTGGTAAGTGTGTGTGAGATAAGAAGAGTGAAGCAGATGCCAATGTAGAAAATGTGAACTTTGTAAATAACTTGATAAGTTGGCACAGAAAGAGAATTGAGTATTGGTGGGAAATTCTGTTACAGGAGAGATTATAAAGGAGGGGCGGTATCCTGAGGAGAAGTTACCAAAAAGGTTAGGATTGGGCTCGAGAGTTTTAGAGTATTTGTTCATAATACACACTCATCTTCTATAGTAAATTCTTACTGCATTTTCTATCTATGTCTATCTCCTATGGCTTCGTACCTATCAAATGGTATCAGAGCTCCCAATCTTAGGAGCCCTATGCCAGACACCATGCGACTTGCTGTCATGGAGTAAGAGTCGGAGTGGGAGTAGAAGATGAAGCAAAAGAAGAGGGTGAAGCAAAATCTACAGAAAATTAAAAAGCTAGTAAGAGGAAGATACCTCCAGCGTCGTCGACAATCTATATGGGAGGGTGATGAAGATTGGTGGTGGAGAAAAAGGAAATCCTCCATGGAGGATTGGCGTCCCGATGTTCGTGCATTTTTCAAAGCCTGCACAAGCAGGAGAAGGAAGAAGATGATGCAAAACAAGCATATCTCAGTGAACCTGAGAAAGTGGAGATCGATCACCCTTTTCTATCGTCAAATTCAATTGCAAGCAGGGAACCAGTGGAAAACAAAGGAATGAGGGAAGTGATTTCTGTTCACACTTCTGCAAAATCTATAGGAATGGATGGGATGGTGGAGACAAAATCCCTCTGTTAATGGTGTAGAGGCTGTGACGAGAATAGAGGTAATCAAACAGAAGGAGAAGTGGGTCATGCAAGGGAGTCTCAAGCGTGAGCAACAGAAGGGAGAAGAGTTCAGTTTCGTTTGTGATCTCTAGGTACCACGAAAATTGACCAAGCTATCGCGGTTGGAGTTGCCGGAGCTACTGAAACCACATGCGCCACCAGAGCCGCGGCCACCAAACCTACCAAAACCGATGTCATCGAGGAAGACAAAGAAGTCGCGAGCCATGATTGAGCTTAGTCTTTCAAGCATGCTTGAAGGTTCGTGGCCACCACTTGAATCGCTGAATTCAAGGTCTTCACTGGCCAAGACAGAAGGAGTAGGGGCTGCACTCGAGACAAGGTCGTCCTGCATGATGACCCAACTCCGACCGCTAGACCAAGACTCGTGTGGTGTGACCGGCGAGCCGCCATCGGGAGCGAATCGATCGAAGATGAGGAAGCAAGAAACGACAGCACCATGTCCTTTGGGTGGAAGCTTCCTAAATGTGCTAGAAATGGAAGTGAAGGCAAGAGAGTTTACAAGTCTATATTTTGATTTAATGGGTTGGGCCCAACTCATTAAGAAGAGTACAGATTCAAAGGAAGCCCAGAAGAATAATGATGCACCAATAAGCTTAATAACAAAAAGAGAGTAGACGTGGCATGGCAGACATTAAGTAAAATGCTGAACCAAATGGCCCAAGCCTAAGTCAGTAAGATTCCCATTACAACTCTAGAATTTTACCATGAGATATACATGCTCTACTTGGGTCTTGGAAATCTTATCAATATATCATTCACGCAAAATTACGGAGAGCAGTGGATATGGGACAATTTAAACTCACCAAGCTAGGAAGGACCCATATCGTGTTCGGTGGTGCAAGCACAACGAAGCATACTTCTGGTCAAAGTCAATTAGTTACTTGACAGTGATCCTTGGGACTCTACAACACTTGCAGATCTTGCTATTGATGAGGGTAGAAACATCATTCCAATTGAGGGATTTGAATGTAAAAGGGGTGACTTAAGAAACATTTTCAAGGGGGGAAGGATCAAGCCAAGGGCAGTCATGGGCTGGTTGTGTGGGCTCATTTCAGAGGAGGATGGATGATGATGCAATAAAATTTATGAGGAGCTTTCGAGAAGAAGCATACACAGAAACAATTATGTCACCCCAACTTTATGCTATTATTCCCACACAACTAGAAAACGATTTCACTTTCGAGTTGGAGGCAAGAGTAGGGGTGAGTGTTGTTGCTACAAAGGGAAGGACTATTATGGGGAGTCGTAGCACTGTTGCTAATCATAAAATTTCTGCAGATTGCAAGTGGTATGCAAGGGCAGTTCCTCAACTTATTCCTCAGAGCCATTCTAAATTGCTGTCAATCAAGGCATAAGGCCCCTCTGGTTGATCTCTTGGGTTCACCTAGTATTAGAACAAGCATAAAACCCATGAGATCCTATTAGATCAGAACTAGACCTAAGGAAGAATGCCGCACTTTATTGATCACAAGTTAGGTAAATCACCATAACCTCAAGAGAATACAAGATGAACCCTAGGGGAGAGATTTTCCCCAACTTCTAGATCAGTTACAATAAATGATTTTCACACCTATTCTACTTATTCTTTCTGCTATTTACACATTTCTAACATCCCTAACTAACTTTCCCTCCAGACTAACTAATTCCTTCTGCTATTTATATATTTCTAACATCCCTAACTAACTTTCCCTCCAGACTAACTAATTCCTCGCTGTCACTACTTCCAGCTGCATGAGTTACTACTGGCCCAGCTCCTGGCCCACTCAGCCCATCTTATTCCTTCTCTCATAGACTTTAGAGAACCTGGGGTCCCTAGCCAGCCTAACATTAACCTTCCCCCCCCCCCCCCCCTCCCCCCAACACACAACACAAAATCCAAAAAAGGAGATTCACCTTGTCCTGAAAGTGAGCAGTGGGAAATTGTTGCTGCAGGGAGCTTAACAACTCCCAGGAATTATCAAAGGTTGGTAATCCTTTCCACTGAACAACTACTTCAATGGCGCCTTCATTGTTGGTCTAAATTTGCAGCAGATCCTGAGGCTTTGTTTCTAAGACCCCATCCTCCGTGAGTCCTGCTGGCAACTCGTGGGATTTCTGCTGGTTGGGTGGAACAACACATTTCACCCTACTAACGTGAAACACTGGGCAAAGCTTGCAGTCTCCAATGCATTCCAGCACCTTAAATGGGCCATAAAACCTAGGAATAAGCTTCTCATTGGGCCTCCGGGCAAGAGACTTCATTCTGTAGGGCTGGCATTTGAGAAAAGCCCAGTCCGCTTCCTGAAATACCACCTCTCTACATTTCTTATCAACAAAATATTTCATATGCTATTGGGCTTGGTTGAGATGAACCGTCAACTCAGCAAAAGTCTCATTGAGGGTTGCCATCAGCAACTGTACTTCCACCACTTTTGAGGGGTAAGTTTCCCCTCGAAAAAGCACCGGAGGAGTCTGCCACATGGTGCTTGAAATGGGGAAGTTTGGGCAGATGCATTAAAGGTTGTGTTAAACCAATATTCTGCCCAAGGCAGGGACTCAACCAACAGCTTTGGTTTTGTACCAGCAACACCAAAGGTATGTTTCCAGGCAGTGGTTGGTTGGTTACTTCTGTTTGGCTGTCTGTTTGAGGATGGTATGAGGTGCTGTACCTGAGTTTTGTTCCAGCAGATTTAAACATTTCTGACCAGAAATTGATTAGAAAAACAGGGTCACAATCAGAGATGATAGCCTTAGGGAACCCGTGTAACCCCACCATTTCCTTAACAAAAACATAGGCCACCTCTTTTGCAATAAAAGGATGAGTTAAAGGGATAAAGTGTGCATACTTAGTGAGTCTGTCAACAACAACAACCATTACGGCACCTTTTCCTTTCGATTTGGGTAGTCCGTTAATGAAATCCATAGCAATTTCAGACCACACTTGGTCAGGTGTGGGTAAAGGCTGCAGTAGCCCTGCCGGTGAGAATGCTTGGTACTTGCTTGCTTGACATGTGTGGCAAGATGCAACGTAGTCCTTGACTCTTTCCCTCATACCTCTCCAATAAAATGCCACTGCCAACTTCTTATAGGTTCTGAAAAAATCAGAATGACCCCCCGCTGCTGAGCCATGCATCTCTGCTAGTAAGATGGGTACTTGGGAGGAGTATTTAGGAATTACAGTAAAAAAGCCAGCCATTCATCAATGAGAACCCTGGAAAATCTGCTCCTCCCTGCTGGATATTGAGGATGATTGCCTGAAGGTGCCTATCCTTGTCAACTTCTTCTTGGATCGTGTCCCAAATGCTGGTAGGAACAACAGAAATTGCCTGAAACATCATCTGTCTTGATAAAGCATCTGCTGCCTTATTCTCAAGCCCCAGCCGACATTGGATTTCAAAATCTAAACCCATGAGTTTTGATGTCCATTTGAGCTGATCTTCACTAAACAAACGCTGGTCAGTTAGGAATTTCAAATTTCGCTGGTCAGTTAAAATGATAAAGTGCCATCCTAGGAGATAATGACACCACTTTTGGACTGCAAAAACCACAGACATCAACTCTTTCATAGGCAGATTTTAGTTGTGCTCGCTTGGATAGACTTTTACTAAGGAAGGCAATTGATCTACCTTCTTGAGATAAAACTGCTCCAATTCCCTGGCTGGATACATCTGTCTCGATGACAAAAGCCAGGGAGAAATTCAGTACAGCCAGTAGTGGTAGTTCTGCCATGGCTTACTTCAGTTGCTCAAATAATTGCTGATCTTTTTCATCCCACAGGAAGCTGTCTTTCTTAATTAGATCAGTGAGGGGTTTAGCTATGCACCCATAGCCTTGCACAAAGCGCCTATAATATCCAGTTAGGCCTAGAAATCCTCGCAGTGCTTTGACATCCTTAGGGACTGGCCATGCCCGCATTGCTTCAGTTTTCTTGGGGTCAACAGCTACCCCTTTTGCAGACACAATGTGACCAAGATATTCGACTTGACTCACCGCAAAATCACATTTTTTCCTGTTTAAAACCAGCTGATTCTCATGAAAATTGGAAAACAGCAGTAGTAAGCCGATTCATCCTTGCTGTAAACCAAGATATCGTCAAAAAAAAAAAAACCAAGACGAACTTACGTGGAAATGGTCGAAGGATTCATGAGGGCTTGGAAAGTAGAGGGTGCGTTTGTGAGGCCAAAGGGCATCACGAGGAATTCATAGTGTCCTTTGTGTGTCCTAAAAGCAATTTTTCCCACATCCTCTTCCACCATGCATATTGGTGATAACCCGATTTAAGATCAAGTTTGGAAAAAATGGCAGCACCTGCAAGTTCATCCAGTAGCCCATCTATCACCGGAATAGGGAATTTATCTAGGATTGTGATGTGATTTAGAGCTCAATAATCAACACAAAATCTCCAGCTCCCATCTTTTTTCTTCACAAGGATGATAGGGCTTGCAAAAGGGCTGATGCTTGGTTGAATAATCCCAGCTCCCAGCACCTTCCATTAGTGTAATTGCATGGTCCTGGTTTCTATGAGGGGGTAGTCCCTCTAGTGGTTCGAAAATGACTGGGAAAGCATCCAACACTTGCTGAATAGGTGCTAGAATGATGGCTGTAGTCTACATCTGTTTTAACACTGGCCACAACTAAACCATGTACCCATCCCCCTCTTCCTCTAGCTCTTTCAAGGCTGCTCGAAGAGCCACTCCACCAGAACAGAGCTCTGAGTCTCCCTGTAATACTACCCACTTATTGTTGATGTTAATAGTGAAACGTGATTTTCCAAATTCAGCAATTGTTGCTCCGAAAGTATCCAACCATGCTAAGCCCAAAACAACCTCAGAATCATCCAGGGGAAAGATATAGCAATCCTGAGTGACCACCACGTTGGGGAACTGGATGGAGACCCCTTTACACTTTCCCTAACCTTGCTTCTGATCACCCTCTGCCACTGTAACCACAAATCTGGAGTCGGATTTGACGGGGATTTGCGCTTCAGCAACTAATGCAAGACAAATGAAATTATGTGGGGCTTCAAGATGAATTAAGACACAGACCCTACAGCCTTGGACTATGATGGCCCATGCTCAAATTCTCCTTTGGCTCCCTAACCCATTCATAGATTTCAGTGTGAGTTGTAGCTAAGAATTTTCATATCCCCTAAAACTTTCGGTGCATCATACCACTCCCCATCAATATCCTCATCTAAGATCATCAACTTAAGGCTTTTGATTTTACACATGTGATCTGAAGTTAATCTTTCCTCACAAAAGAAACAGAGACCTTTAGCTCTTTTATCTTTATATTCCTCATTAGATAGGTGTTTAAATCAAAGTTGTCAATGGCGGATGGCGGCTCATGGCGGTAGACCAAAAATCCGCCATTTATGCCAGCCATAAGACCACCATGGCGGGCCCTGGCCGCCATAATGTACAAATTTTCTCATGGCGGAGGGGCCAAAATCCGCCACGCCATGGCGCCGCCATGGCCGCCATTTAACAACGCTGGTTTAAATACACGCCTTCCCTATGTTAGGGTCCCCTTACTATTTTCTGATTGGCCCACAGTGCTCATTTTTTCCCGAATGATAATAGGAATAGTATTTGTGTATCTATGGAAGGGCTTAGTTGTAATTTTCTGTAACAGCTTGTTCCTATTTGTAACACCCAGTGAGAGCAGGAGTGATTACTAGTGCAAGAAGGCACGGACAAGGAGTGGCTCCTGGCAAGGCCTTTAAGCAGAGGGTACATGAATGAACGGATTAGACACTAAAATGAGAGGGATCCTGAGACTGTGTAAGTATGGACTATACAGTTAAGGATGATTTATATGAATTGATTGGTACTACCTATGACAACAAGATGCATCGTCTTTTTGGTAGCTCATCACTAAAAAACTCCACAGTTAAGTTCTTGACTTGGAGCAATTTTGGAATGGGTGAGCTCATAGGAAATTTTCCCAGGAAGAGTGTGAGTGAGGACGAAGCAAGTTGAAAAGATCCATGTTGGTTTGTGGGGACAGTTGTCAATCCATAAAGTGGCAGGGGATGTTACACTATTCTCCACTAGTTTAGCCTTATCCATCAGATCCTTTAAGGAATAAAAGGAGTGGAATTTCAATTCTGCCCTTACCTCAGGTTTGAGCCCATTATGTAATAAGCCAAGAAGGAAACATTGTTCTGAGATCTTTAGTTGGCTTGATTAGAGTTTGAACAACTCTCTGTACTCCCGAACTGACAGATTCCGAGCCCATTCTTGTTTGATCTCGAACAGCAACTCGAAGGGATTTTGTGCGAGTTCAAGTTGGAATCTCTTGATGAGAGATTCGCGAAATCTGTACCAAGTCGGTTCGCAAGCTGCAAACTCCCACCATCGAAACTAGATCAAGGCTTTTCCCTCCATTGCGATTTTCGCCACAAACAGCCATTGTGGTTCAAGCACATCTCGTACCTAAAAGTATCGCTCGATGCTGTCCAACCACGCGAACACGCCCTCACCATGGAACAACGAGACATCGATTCGGCACCATTGGTCCACAGCGCGATTGCATGTGTTCCTGCATGAAACCGTCACCATCGCTTCAAGCACCGTGCCAATCATGGTGTCTTTGATTGTTGCAATGTGAAAAACCAGACAAGGATTCATCGCAATGATTGTGTTGGTGCTCGCCCTTCAGGGACGAGTCGCAATTGGAGCGATTCTCCAGTGAATCGAGTCACGCGCTCATGGCCTTCAGCGCTGTCATGATCTCCGCCAGTGAAGCCTGGATGCTCGCGCAATCTTCTTCTTGCTGCGATTGCAACGCCAAGAGTGATGCATCGATGGATTCAAACTTCTTGTTGTTCACAACAATGGAAGCAAGATTTCCAGGATTCACAAGGAAGCTGATACCAATGTTAGATTAGAACTAAACCTAAGGAAGAATGCGGCACTTTATTGATCACAGGTTAGGTAAATCACCATAACCTCTAGAGAATACAAGATGAAACCTAGGGGAGAGATTTTTTCCAACTTCTAGATCGCACAACAAATGATTTTCACACCTATTCTGCTCATTCTTTCTGCTATTTATACATTTCTAACATCCCTAACTAACTTTCCCTCCAGACTAATTCCTTGTCGTCACTACTTCCATATGCATGAGTTACTGCTGGGCCCACTCAGCCCATCTTATTCCTTCTCTCATAGGCTTGAGAGATCCTGGGGCCCATAGCCACCCTAATAGATCCAGGGGGACAACTCAAGCTCGCTTTCCTTAGTTTTCAAGATATGGGATCCAAGGGGAAGTCTTCCTTCAAAGACTACGCTTTTTCCTTTCCACACATCACCTTGAGGACAAGGTTATTCTTTTATGGGGAGAGTATTGTTAGGTACCTAAACAAATATAGATTGGGGACTTAATTTTAATTGGTGAGTGTGTATGAGATGAGAAGAGTGAAGCGGGTGCCAATGTGGGAAATGTGAATTTTGTAAAAGTGGGTGCCAATGTGGAGAATGTGAATTTTGAAACTAATTTGTTGAGTTGGCACAGAGAGAGAATTGAGAATTGGTGAGAAATTCTATTACAGGAGATATTATGAGGGAGGTATCCTCAGGGGAGGTTACCAGAAAAGTTAGGATTGGGCTGGAGAGTTTCATAGTCTCTCTAATACTCTGAGACTGTGTCATTTTACATTTTCTATTTGTTCATAATACACACTCATCTTCTATAGTGAATTCTTACCGAATTTTCTATCTATATCTATCTCCTATGGCTTGGAACCTATCAGTTTATTACAGCCATTAAGCATACCTGAGCAGGTTTGGTATGAGGTTTCCAGGGATTTTTGGTATGAGGTTTCCAGGGATTTTGTCTCCGGTTTACTAAAGTGCTCGTCAAGTGGCAGGGTCTACCTGATCATGACAATTCCTAGGAACTTTTCAGCAAGTTACAAGAATAGTTTCCTAGTGCTCACCTTGAGGACAAGATTGGTTCTATAGAAAACAAGGTTGTCAATGGTGGATGGTGGTTTATGGCGGTGAGGCAAAAAACCTCCATAAATACAAGGCGGATGGCGTTGCGGATTATGGCAGAAACCATGGCAGACTAAAAAAGTATATAAATATACATATATAAAAAAAAAGGATACAAAGACATAATGCATTGATAAAGATAAGTTTCCTGGAACTATGAAGGTTTATAAGAGAAAGAGGTTTAAAGGCACTAGAAGACTAACTTAGACTAAGTCAACAACTGACAAGAATTCAAGCAGGGCCTTTAGTAACGGTTTTGGGGGGTGAAATATTTAAGGAGTAGAATTAGTAATTTCTGTTATGGGGGTATTTATTTAATTGTAGGTAGAACATTAGGGAGTTAGTTAATTACTCATTATTTGGCTTAAGAGTGAGGGAGCTACTTAGTGCTCTATTCTTTTCCTTGCATTTTGCATATTCCTGTTTTAGTTTCCATTCACAGCAATACATACCTTTAGCATTGTATTTTGCAACTTTGTCTGCTGTTTGCTCTGTTCTTATCATGCATAATCAAAACCACAAATACATAATCAAAGCCACAAATACACAAAGTCACAAACAAGGAGAAAAAAATATAGCAATCCATGATCAAAGCCGCAAAGACATAGTCATAATGTCAGAACAAATTAAGAATTCAAGACAAACATAAGAGTTCAAGACAAACAAACATAAACTAAGATCAACTAATCTAATGACTAGTCCTCATCATCTTCCCCAAAGTAATTATCATCATCATTGTCCTTGTTCTCAACTAGGCCATATCCCTCTGCTTGTTCTCCTTCTGATTCAGAATCATCAGACATTATTTCCTCTTCCTCTTCTTCAGTTTCCACAATGTCCTCAAATTCGGGCACTTCAGGCTCTTCTTCAGCCACCACTACTTGTTTTCCTTCCTTGGAAACTCTACTTGTTTGTCCTTCACCACTTGCTGCCTTTCTTTTTTTCACTTTGGTGCCTACTATTTGTTGTGGGCTCTTCAATCCCAGATGCCCTAAACACATTCTCCCAATTCAAAGTTTCATCACCTTGCTATTGGTAGAAGAGGTTGGAACTGAGCCTTGTTCTGGTCTACTTGCCATTTCAACCTAAAACAAAATAGAAGAGGCTGCTGGACAAAATATAAAAACAAGGAAGAAGAAAAGGGAAAAACAAAGGAGAAGAAGACAGAACGGACAAGAAGGAAAAGAAGAAAACAAAACAGAGATTCAGAGAAGAAGAAGAAGAAGGACCTCAATTAGGGTGCTCCGAGCTGGCCACCGCTGCTAGTGAGATCCGCCGCCGCCGGTGTGGTAGTGCGTCGAAGCCGGCAAAGATCAAAGAGAGACATTGAGAGACCGAGAGAAAAAAGGAAGCAAAGAAGCGACCTGCTGCCGCTGATGAGCCGCCGATCACTAGGAAGCATGCGAGAAAAGGAAGCAAAGAAGCAGCAAAGCAAAAGCACTTGAAGCAGTGAAAAATGGAAAGAGGGTCAGGTCTCATTAGGTTTTGAAGATGGAAACACGAAAACCTGGGAATACGCTCTAAAAAACCAAAAAAAAAAAAAGGTTTTGGGCCAAATTTCAGCCATGGCCACCACCAATCCGCCATGGCGCCACCGCCATTTCAGCCGCCACACCATACTACAACACCATCCAACTTTCCATAGCGGCGGGCTTGATTTCCGCCACACCATGGCGTCATGGCGCCGCCATGACCGATTTTTAATAACACTGATAGAAAAGAAGGGGGGTAGTGTTAGGGATCCTATGTTTGGGCTAAAATGTTGGTTTATTCTCGGAAGAGGAGGAGGCGTTTGGGCCACAATTTAGGCCCAATTATACAAAACATAACAGAGACTTAGTTGCACAGTTAGAGTTGAACAACTGTTAATTGTACAGTTAGAGTGTGCAGCTGTCAAGTAGATAAAGAGTTAGTAGTAAAAAGGGAAGGACAAATGATCGGGGGCTTTGTTCAATCATTTGATTGTATTTTTGTAGAGAACTGAGGCTGTATATTTCCTCAAAGTGAGAGAGATTCTTCCATATACTTTTAGGGATTTGGGCACATTGTCTAGGTTCGTCATTCAATAAAAATACGTACATTTCAGCCAATTTCTTTTTTGATTCTAGTGTTCTAAGATTTTCTGTTCAATTACATATAAAACTCAAGGTTAAATATAATTTTGGTCCGTGAAAAAAATAAGAGAGTTTGGTTCTGGTCCTTGAAAACAAAAAAAATTGATTTTGGTCCCAACATTCCCAAAACTATTTGGTTTTAGCCCTCACAATTAGAGTGTCTCTATTAAATGCTGAGCAAGCTAACAGAAAGCTACATTATTCAATACTATATGGTAGTTGTATATGGCACATCATGATCCTACGTGTCAAAACTTTCACTGCTAACCCATTAGATTCAACTCATTAACCCATCTTACTGGATCAAATTATTCATATTATAGTTGGTTTTCACACATATGGTTATGATATGCTACCAAAACTGATGGCTACCATATAGGATTGGATAAGATCGTTTTCCATTTGTCATCTCAGCATTTAACAAAGATAGACTAATTGTATGGAATAAAACCAAACAACTTGGGAAATATTTGGACTAAAACCATTTTTCTTTTAGGGACCAAAACCAAAATTTGCTTATTTTTCAAGGACCAAAAATATATTTAATCATAAAACTTAATATCATGCTTGTATTTAAAATTCACATAACTGAGAACAAAAATCAAGCCCATCCTTTTATGTGCCAAAGCATCATAATATCAAATTTTATTATGAAACTGGATAAGAAAATTAAACAAAAGCTATAATTATGGTGGGATCTGGTACATGAAAATTGGAAGATCAAGAAAAGAGAAAATCAAAAGCTTACCCCAGAATTTTGCATCTTCCACAAAGATTCTCCACTTGTATCGATGACGACTATCCCACCCAATATGACTCTAGAATAAAATATCCCATCAGGTTTATCAGCAACATATTTTTAAACTAAGAGCAGTTGAAGACTCTCCAGTTATTCATATGTACAGATTTATGAAAGAGATACACAAACAAGAAAAATCTAAATGGTGCTGATATGACATTGCATTTATTATAGGGTTGTTAGCAACAAATAGCCAGGAAAACCAGCTAATTGAAACATCCCCAAACATGTACACACAACAAAGGAAGTACAAGTCTGTTAAGAAAATGAATAGTTTTTGACAGCACACAGAATTGAAGAAAAAGTTCAAAACATATGAACAATAAGCAAGAGAATGATATTGAAACATTGTTTTCACCAAATTAACTTTTCAATTCAAGTTTAATGATTAGAGTTGCTCAAGTAAAAAAAAAAGGTAACCAGAATGGGAATAGACCAGGAAGAAGTTACAAAATACCATAGGTGCAGTGAATCTGAATTGTAATAAACAAAGTCTAGATCAAAGGAGCTGAATTCTTTCATGAATGTTGGAACCACATTTTCTGGCAACCTGCAGACTTTTTCAATTCCAAGTTGTTTCAAAGAAAAAACTTTACAGTAAGGTATTCACATATTTAGAGTTGAAACACGTGGTGTTGGTTTCTGAGAGGAAATCTTGTTATGAGTACATTTGAAATCCTTTTACCACTGGTTGAAGGGGGTAAAGGAAGGTGATCGCGTTTAGGACCAATAATAATAATAATCCATGTTGAAAGCATTGCACAGTGCAAAGTAACTCAGGTCCCATGAATTGGTTTATCAATAATTATTTAAACGAAAGCTGATACTGTATTTATCAAAAAATCAATCGAAGTCATTCTTGGAATGAAAATAAATGAGTGTCCACACAGTAATTATAGCACACACCATTTATTCATAAACATGAAATTCCCAGCCTGAATGCCTAACGAACAATTAAACTGCGTAACTAGCAACAACCAACAACCACGGCTATTAAGAGAAGAAAGTGCATTACGCTGCGAAGCCGAGATTGAGAAGAGACGATCTCGCTGTCAAAATACGAATAGCAAGCTCAAACTTGGACGCAAAGCCACCTCCACCATTGAAGCCGGCCCCATATTTATGCCTAGCCTCGTAACTGCTCCCACTCCTGCCGTATCGGTAACTATACCGAGAATAGTAGCTGCCACCGCCGCCGCCGGAGAAACCACTTCCGGCGGCGGAGCGCCACCGGACGTTGTAGTCGGCGCGCTTGCGATCGTCCATGAGGACCTCATAGGCCTCGGAGACCTGCTTGAATCGAAGGGTTGCGTTGTCCCTGACGGCCGTAGGCGACCGCGAGTGCTTGTCGGGGTGGAACTGAAACGCCAATTTCTTGAACGCTGCCTTGATTTCTTCCTTCGATGCGGTTCTGTGCAAACCAAGAACCTTGTAATGATCCATTCTTGCGGCTTCGACTGGGAGCGTGCGGTGGCTTTGTTTTATTTCTGCTGAGATTTTCTTCTTTCCGTTCTCTCTCGGCCGGATTTTCCCTGGAAAGTAGGAGAAAATCTAGTTGATTCTGCCAGTGCCAGATAAACAAGGTTATTCATCGTGGAAGCGCTGCAGCCGCTTCTTTCCTTCGCAAATATATTGCGTTGTGTTGATGCTAGTTAGAATGCTAATTAAATAATCATCGTTTAATCTTTGTATTTTGCTTACGTGATATGTCATATTAGCATACATTAGATCAAAATAGATTTATATTAGTTCTTGAAATTTTAAATGTGTCAAAATAGTCCCTAAAATTTTTTAAAATATGTCAAAAAGTCCTAAATCCTAAATTTCTCCTCTTTTGGTTCATAAAATCTAAATCTTTGATAATTTTTAAATCCACTTATTTCTCTCTCATTTTTACACCTTATTTAAATAATTCAAATTTTTAAATATCTTAAATATAATTAATAGCTAGATTAGTCCAAATTTGAAACCCTCCATGGTTAACTAATATAATTAATTTATTAACTATTACATTATATTTCTGGAAATAAAATGGGTATTAAAATATTATTCCAAAAAATGTAATGTAATAGCTAATAAATTAATTATGTTAATTAAACATGGAGCGTCTCAAATTTAGACTAATTAAGCTCTTAATTATATTTAGGATATTTAAATATAAAATGTGATGTTATTAAAACATAAGTTGGATGTTTGAATAACATTTTTTGTTTATAATTAGTAGATAAATTATAAATACAAATTCCTAAGGTATCAATAACAAGTCGTTCACCCATACATTGTATAGAGTAATAATAAAAAAAATAGTTTATTAAATATTAAGGAAAATAAATAATGATTTATTTAAATATGCTTATAGAAAATTGGTTATATAAATTTATTTTGAAAATAAGTTAATAATTAAATAATTAAATAAATGAAAAAATTATAAATGTGTCATTCTATTTTATATCTTATTTTGAATATGATATTTATAAGACTGAAAAAATCTTAATAGATCATCTATAACTAATAATAAAAAGCCTATTTTATGAATATTTTACACATTTCAAAAGTTGAAATTGTTAAAAAATAAAAAAAATAAATTGATAATTTAACTATATCATGAGATAGTTATAGAAATGACAATGAATATCTATGAGAAAAGGGACATGTCTCATGCCCCATCCTAATTTGGAATTTTGCTTCGATCCCCATCCCTATTACTGTCATGAGTCCCCATTCCTCATCACCATGGGGATTTGAATCTCTAGGTATTCATAGATTTATTAAAAATTTTCAGAAAGAGAAAAATTAAAAATATTTTGAAATTCAAAATATAAATATCCATAGTAACAAATACTACTAATGCAATATAATACAAATTAAAAATGTATACATAATGTAAATCTAACAAAGATAATTGAAAAAATGAGGGTGTGTTATCCCCATCCCTACTTTGTTTAACAAATAGAAACTTTCCCTGTTAGCTGTTCCCAAGAAGATAAAATCTGTCATCATTCTCATCCCATTATTGTCGGTAATCCCTATGTGTATCCACATTTTTTTTTATCATCCTTAGTCATTTACATCTTTTAGTAAATTAAAGTATTTAATTTATAAAAAGATAAAAATATATTTTCTAATTAATAAAAAATATATAAATAAATGTAATTTATGTGATTTCAATTACACATACTATCCTTATATATCATTTTGGTAAATTAAATAAGGTTTAATTAATCTGTCAGTCCCTATAGTTTCATTGAATTTTCAATTAGGTCCCTACATTTTAAAAATTTTCAATTGAGTCCCTATACTAGAAAAAAAAAATTTAATTGGGTCCCTTCCATTAACCACCGGTACAAAAACATTTCCAGCAATGCTATGATGCATTTAATGGAGTCAGATGTACCATAAAACTCATTAATCTAAATCATTCAATATATATAAAATAGAAATCTATAGCTAAAAATAGTATATCTATCAATACACTCTTTTAGCATAGTCTATACAAAAATTATACATTAAAATATTATAAAGTTACATAAACCTGCCACATCTTAATCTTCCCTAGCTTCCCCACCTCCTCTTTCTTCTTCTTTTTCTTCTTCCACTACGCCACACACCTCCACCCCTTTGCCGCCATCACCATCCCCGACTTCCTCTGCTGAGCGCAAGAAGATCGAAGAGTGTTGGCTGCACCATTCCTAAGAAGATCTTTGCCACTACCTCGCCACCTGCCTCCGCTACCTTCGCCCCTTTACTGTCATCACACGCTAGCCGCAGTGGACTGGCTCATTGCTGTGCGTTGGCCAGTTTCTTCCCTAGCTTCCTCTGCTTAAGCCCGAGAAGATGGAAGAGTATTGGCCGCACCATCCCCGAGAAGATCTTTGCCACCGCGCTACCTGCCTCAGCACCTCCGCTCCCTTTGCCGTCATCACACGCTGGCCACAATGGGCTGGCTCACTGTTGCATGTTCCCAACTTCTTCCCCAACTTCCACCGCGGTGGTAGTCGTGGCCTTCTTCCCTTTTCCTTCTCTTCCTTTTTTGTGTTTTTGTTTGTGAAGTGTGGATGAGAGATGTGTTGGTTGGGGGTTCTGAATTTGGTTTTGTATCTGTGTTTGATTTTTGGGTTGTGATTTTGGGTTTTGTTTTTAGACTTGGAAAGGAATGGTATGGATGATTTGGCTTGTATTTTTATGCGATGAAGATTGGGTTGTTATGGTTTGATTGTGGATGTTGCGTTTGGTTTGATTATTCTGTTATTTGCGACTGAAGTTCTATGGCTACACTGTATGTGTGCAATTGCAGAGGTTTTGGCTATGGTTTCATTGTTATGGTTTTAATTAATTAAAAGTTTTAGTGTGAGAAAAGAAAAGGGAACAATAAATGCATATATTGGAAGAAAAATCAATCAATAGCTATATATATATATACATCTTCGATTCACATCAAAATAAAAAAGAATGATAGTTAACAATTAATTCGTACAACGGTAATGCACAATAAAAATTTTATATAAAAAATATAAAATTTTATATAATTCAATGGCTATGTATATATTGAATTCAGCAATTTTTAAGCCTTACAAAATATGAAGAAAAAATAAATTGAAGAAGATCGAACGGCACAAACAAATTTCAATGGAGATTAGCTAATGCATTTTGCCTAATATTGCTATTAGAATCATCTGAACTGACTTAGGAAAGTGTTGTTCTCGGCACAACAACAATTCTCTCTTATATGAATGTTCTGCCAAACAAATGAGCAAATCAAAATCAAAGATAAAAGTAGGAGTAAAATCAAACACAATCTTTAATCATTCTTTGTCATTAATCTTTACTACCTTAAGTTTAGTGAAATAACTAGTTGAGATATTCCATCAATAGAATCCCTTTTACTTAATTGTGGCTTCAAATTCTGAAAGGAAAAAAATTATAAAATCATTAAAAGTCATTTATACAATAATAAAATTAATCTCAAGTTCAATAAAATATTTATTAAATTATTTATTAGGAAAAATACAATTACATACCTTGGCCACAAAATGATTGAACAATACGCAATTGAGCTTACCGCCTAATGGTTGTCTCTTGCACAAAACATAGAAAAAGACCATTAGGATATATACACAAAGTAAAAGACTAAATAAAAATTCTCTATACAAAATAAAAAAAATACAAAGAAGAAAGATAGAAATAAATTGGATATAAACAATGAAAATAAAAAGGATAAATAAATTGGTTTATTTTAAGGGAACTTAAAAAATCAAATCTTTATTTCATTGAGGAAACATTTAAATATGATATATATATATATATATATATATACAAATTAAAAATACTAAACAAATACAAATTAATATTATATAAAAAAAATCTCACAAAGAAGGAAAGAGCTTCAAAGAAGAATGGTGGAACATTTAAATTTTCTAACTTAGAAATTCTTATTCTTTAATATAAACCACAAAGAAGAAAATTAAAAGATGAAGTAAATTAATGTATTTTAAGAAAATTAATAGACAATGAACAAAGAGAAATGAAAAATATGAAAATATGAGAAGAAGAATGGAAAAGAAAAGAAAGTTGTGGAATAGAAAGGAGAAATGAAATGAGTTATTAGCATTTCAAGCTAAAATTTTAGGCAGTAGAGATCTCAGTAACAAACTGATATTTTAGATTTTAAGAGAAGTTAAGTGTTTTTATTCCGATTAGTATAAGTGGTCATATTTTGTAGTAATGAATATGTTACAGAGTCTATGAGTAATTTAAGGGGTTTATACTTCGATTATAGCGGATTATTCTTTGTAGTAATAGTTTTTATTTCCAATTTTATTCTTGCACTAGTCTGATTGGATTCTAGTTGTTGTGGAATATAAATTGAGTAGTCTATTGAATTCAAAATTCAAAACATCAAGATGAATTCAAAATTTAAAATTTTGTAATTAATATGAAAAAACTCGTGTTTAATAGAAAAAAATAAAAAGTATTATAAAGGAAATAGAAAAAGATATGTATCACGTGAATATCCATTTTTAATGTTAAATAGTTTAGATTGACATATTTTGATGAGTTATATCATTTAAATTAAGAATTATAATAGTTTAAAATCCAATATTTAATGTGAAATATTTATATTGTATTAATGAAATAGATATGAAGGTAATTTTTATGACAAAATAATTAATAATCAAGGTGATAAAAATATGAGCCATAAGTTGCTCTATGAGCAACACCTGTAAAAACTTTTCCTAGAATGAGTCTAGAATATTAGTATTATAGATTACTGATAGTACCAAATGAGTTGAAAGAGGAAGTTTCCATGCCCATTAACTAAGTGGTAATCATGAGTTAATTTAGTGCTACCACTAGTTAAGTTCTAATATCAAGACTCTTGTTGCGGCCTTCACAATAAAAATTATATTATAAATGGCTAAAAATCTTTTTTTTTAATAACTCACTCTCATAGAACTGTAATTTACATGATTAAAACTTAATAAAAATTTCTTAAGAGGAGGAATTTAAAAGGGAATGGATGAAAGAATTATTTTTTATAATTTTGTAATACTCTGCTAGATCTCAATAAAAAATCCAAGTTTGAAAACTGCATTAAAAAAAATGTCAAAGGGTATAATTTGAGATGATTGGGGGCTAGCTAAGGCAGGGAGAAATTGGAGTCTTTTACTATTATTCCAAGAAATGTAATGTAATAGCTAATAAATTAATTATATTAGTTAAAGAAGGAGGGTCTCAAATTTGGACTAATCAAGCTCTTAATTATATTTAGGATATTTAAAAATTTGAATTTTTTAAACAAGGTGTGAAAATGAGAGAAAAATAAGTAAGTTTAAGAATTATCAAGGATTTAGATTTTATGAACCAAAACAGGAGAAATTTAGAATTTGAGACTTTTTTGACACATTTTAGAAAATTTCAAGGACTAATTTGAACCTATTTTGATCTGATGCCACGTGGGATCAGCATGCCACGTCATCGACACGTGGTATGCCACATGCCACTTAATGTACCACGTCAACGACACGTGGTATGCCACATGCCACTTAATGTACCACGTCAACAAAATGTAACGGTTATTTGATCAGGGATTACTATAACCTACAGAATGCAATTTCAAGGACTAAAGAGTTAATTTAGAAATTTCAGGAACTAAAGTGAAACAATTTTACAATTTTAGGGACCCAAATGACACTTTACTCGTCATCTTAGGGTATGGTTGGATTGATAGGTGTCAGACCCAAGCTGGTTGTCACAAACGACGTTCCTTGAGGGTTAATTTGTGGAAGATTCTAGAAGATTCAAAAAAAAATGTAGAATATTGTGGAACAATGTAAATTGCTCTAAAGAATTCTAGATACTTGGGGAACCACGTAGAATTAAGTGAAACTATGCAAAGACATGTAGAAATATCTAGAATGTCTTTAGTGGATATGTAACATTATAATATTTAACCAAATATTTCTAGAACGTATTTAGGTTAACCATTAGTCTATTACTCTTTTAGTCTCATTCTTTAAAACCCTCTTTTTTTTAAATACTTAGCAAAAAATACGGGTAAATTTTTTTTGTTGTGTAATATAAATGCAAGGTAAGAGCCACGCGTATCCTAAGCCGGCATTATAGCAAGACGTAACTCATACAAAAGAGAGCACAAGGTAAAACATCAAATAAACTCATAACGATAGTCAATCAAGTGCACACCAACGATAATATTATATTAATATCATAACTGTCCACCTATGGAAGGTGGGATAAGTTTGGTACATCATAGTGCGAATACAACTAGAATGAAATACAAGGAAAAGCATAAAGGAAATCACCTCCTACCCTCGTGCACCTAAAATGGACAACCTTTAGAGCAAAGGAAGGTTATCCTAAACTAGTGGTAGTGTGTGCACTAATAATCCCCCAAGAGTCCTACTGCTGGTAGTCTGGATAGGGTGGAACATAGCCGATCCACGGACGAAGCTCGTTGGGAATGGGCACATGAGATGCCTAAGCGTGGGCACCATGTCAAGGTTGCATGGCTGGCCTCCGTGCCAACCTTGGCCATGTAACCGTTTCCTCACTACCCTCCACCCTTTGAAGGGGAGTGGGGTCAGAACTCTTGGAATAGAGGTGGGTAGGCGGATCCTCCAATGGGTTAGTCTCCGAATACTTGGAGTGGGAAATATAATTTGGGATGTCACGAACAGTGGATGCAGTGGTATACATGCGGAGTATCCTCTCATTGTGCGTTCGTGCACGCTCGAAGACCATGTCATCGCCAAAAGAGGAAGTCGGAGAAAAACGATAACTATGTACAGGATGTGCAAAGGGGCGTCCCAAAAACATGAAGATTCTGACAGTGCAGCTTCCCTCAAAATGATAGGTTCGATGGTGGGGGTCGTAATGAACCTCCCAAGTGGGGGTGTCAATGAACAGCACGAAAGTCGCTATCAGGATCTAAAGATGCGACGGGAAGAAAAAGGGAGTGAGAATTTTACTAAAGAATCTCAGTAGGGAATCTCCTAGCTAGGTGACATCGTCCACATCCTTAGGAACCTTGGGTTTATTATGAAAAGGTGTGCATGCATATAGTTCATTATTAGGTTTAAACATAATTATCCAAGGTTCGTTCATTTTAGAATGAATCTTAATGTCATGTATGCAACATATCAAGCATGAATGCATAGTAATACATTATGCAAGAGGATAATAGAACACAGTATCAAGCAATCATCATATAAGTGGCACAAAGTGGCATGTTACTTTTCTTGTGAAACTTTCTCTTTTCTCAATTATGTGACATTAAACATTATACTTTGCTTCATGGGGGCCACTCTAAAAACACCTCTAGGTTATGAGCTCCTACCTAACTAGTCGTCACTAGTTCTTACTTATGCCTCATGATAAGTGTATCATAATAATCCTAACTTCTAGAGTATGGGCTAGGGAGCATAAGGATTACCTATCATAACCTTTAATTCGGGGAGTCCATAGGAATATTTCCTTCTTTGAAACACAATTAATGGTAACTAATACACAGTTATTTGTCCACTCTAGCAAGCTTGATATCAATACCCTCACGATTTTGTTCCTAGGGGTACTCGGCTAAACCAGTGTCACCCAAAATGCATCTTAGTGCTATGTCACATTTGTTCTTGGGCGTGCTCGGCTAATCCGGTGTCACCTAGAACGTATCTCAGTACATCTATCCTTGGGTATGCTCGGCTAAATCGGTGTCACCTAGGACGCATCTCATGGAGTTTTCAAAAACTTTTCTTAAGTCCTCAAATTTGACTGAAATTCGGCAGCGTAATGACAATACACCGAATTTCTTTCAAATTTGCTTTATGCCACAAGAACCCACAATGCATGTACTTTCACACTCAAATTACAAGGTCATAACAAATCACCAATGTCATACAATATATCTACTCATGGTACATGCATCATCACATCGTAACTTGAGTTAATGAATTCATGTTTGCTCATAAAATAAATACGCTCATGATCCAAGAGTGGTCATTCATATCTCAACAATTTATATCATGCAAAATTCATAGATTCATGGTAAACAAGATCATGGGTTCATATCATACAAAATCATAAATTCAAGTAACATAAGGTCATGGTTTTATGTCATTCAAGTAGGGAAAAAATGTCTACTGCATTCATTATGTAACGCCCCAATTTTTACTGTCATTAGAAATTACTCAATTACTGAATTACCATAGGTAATTATTACATAAGATTTGAGGCCGAACAATCCTCAATAAAGGAATATAACATTAGAAGAGAGGTTAGGAACGATTCATGCGAGAGTCGCAAATCCAGAATTTCAGACGTATAAAATGACCAAAATGCCCCTGAAGTTATTTTACTCAGAAAATGAGGATCGTGGGCCCCACCTATTCTCAAGGGGATATTTTGAGGATAATAAGGGATTGTTTGTGTTATGTGTGTTAATAGAGCAGAAGGATCTCAATTTTGAGTTAAACGCCGAAATGACCAAAATGCCCTACTTTGTTTTAACTCCGATGTGCGTGCCGACTGAGCCCGAACCTCACTAAAATGTTTTAAAATGTGTTTTTAAGCTATGATTAACCATTGGTTAAGCTCGGGTGGCCTCGGGCAGTTTTTAAGTGAAAGTACGATTTTGCCCATGTTTTTGGCGATTTTGCAATTCGGGATTTTTGATTCGTATACCGAAACCTAAGCAATATTAGGCTCAAATTGAAGCTTATTAAATTCTAAATATTAATCTAGAGTCAAAATTATATATTTAGATTGATTAGAACCCAAAATTGCTCAAAAACACCCAAATTGCTTACTAATTCACTTAAACCCTTAATCGTAAATTCTCTAAATTACATGAATACCTTGCCTACACCTAAATAATGCATGGAACACACAAATTTCACTTCTTTGGGCTGTAATGGACGAAATTATTGATGCCATTGTGCAGCTGAATTATTGCCAAAAGTTGCACTAAAACAAAATACCAAAATGTCACCATAAGAGACAATTCCTTAATTTCATACAACTTTGTCTAAAATGATTTTTCCTCCCTTATTTCTCCTGCAAAATTCCGTCCACTACCTCATCATTTTGGCCAATTAGAAGCCTCAAAATCTTCTATAAATAGGCTTGCTTGAGTGGTCTTGGAATGCTTGGTTCATAACTAGTTTTTAGGAGCACCAAAAACTTTCTTTCTTCCTCCTCTTTGGCTGAATTCTTTCTTCAATTTTTTCAAAGAGATTTTGTTTCATTTCACTTCAAGAAACCAAGTTCTCTTCCTCTTCTTCAACTCAGATTAGGTAGGGAGTAGTTTCTAAATTTATTTCTATGCTTTGAGGAGTTGTGTTTTAGCTCAAAATGATGAAATTATGAACTTACCTTAGCTTTTCATTTTGGTTTTCCTCTTCAATGTTTCTTTAACCAATTCAACCATATGGCCTAGGTGGAACTAAGATGATGGCTTGATGATGAGGACCTTGAGGGTGGGTTATAAATCCATCACAAGTTAGGCCTCTAAAGCTTGAAAATTCCACTTGATGCAAAACTTTAAAGAATAATGCTTTATGATGCTAAAACAAAGATTTTTAGTTTAGAACTTGAAAGATGTATTTTCCTTTTATGTTTTATTTCTTGTTAAGATATGTATTGGGTTGAATTTATAATTCTTTTAAAGTCTTGAAGGAGCTCTAGTAAAGAAACAAAATGAATTTGCATCCATGATTAAGTTTATGCTTTGCATAACCATGTTTACCTTCTATGTCATCACTAAAATTTCAAGAATGAATAAATGAACTTGCATTTCTCATGTTTAAATTCCAAGCTTGTATTTCATGTTTATGTTTCAAGTCATCACTTAATCTTTCAAGATAATAAAGAGGTTGCATCTCATATTTAATTTATGCTCTCACTATATTTTATAATGGCTAAAAGAATCAACGCATGACATGTTTATTTTATGCCATCACCTAAAGATCCTAGAGCTCAAAGACTTGCCCATGTATCACAAGCAAAGAAATATGATTATTGGAGTTAAAGAATTTATTCTTTAAAAAGTCTTGAGATTGGAGCTTAAAAAAATGTAATAATAATTCTCTTCTCCCTCTATCGTCACATGCGGACTACCACCGCTCGGTTTCTTAATATTCTCTTCTCCTCTCTTGGTCTGTGCGGACTCATCGGCCGCTCCGGTTTCTTAATATTCTCTTCTCCCTCTTCTCCCTCTATTGGTTCTGCGCGGACTACCGCCGCTCCGGTTTCTTAATATTCTCTTCTCTCTCTACTGGTCCTGTGCGGATTACCGCCGCTCCAGTTTCTTGTATCATGTTTATATTTCAAGTTCTTGCATCATGTTTAATTTTCAAGTCATCACCTTAAATCTTAAAGATAAAGAAATGGAATTGCATATCATGTTTATAATTCCAAGCTATCACCTTATAAAGATAAGATTAAAATAAGGTTGCATAGCATGTTTATAATTTTAAGATGTCACCTAAATCTCTAAAGCTCAAGACTTACTCCTTTTATCTTAAGTGAGAATTTTAATTGTGAAGATCCTCCCAAATTTGACAAAAGAACTAGTTTCTAAATGAGTTTTAAGGCTTTGCAAGGATTTTACGGGGAACTAGTATTTTATATGCACTTAAAATATGATTCTATGTAATTGCATGAGGTTCATGATTGACCATCGATCCGAGTTTAGTATCAATGTGTGATAATGATTTGATATGATTGGAGTTATGATAATTGTGGTTTATTGTTAAGAGAATGATTCATAATTGGTTTAGTAACTAATTAGTTCTATAATTGATAATTATATGTAAGGATTGAATGCTTATTAAGTACTTGATATCATTGAATGATTTCCTAGCTTGCATGTTATAGTTCTTTATTGCAAATAATGAGAATGCTTATACATGAAATGTTCTTTATTATGTAAAATTTACCTTTGTTGCTAGAAGAAAGTGTATCATTGTAAAAGTGTAATTTGGAAAGGTTCTGGCTAAGGAAAGACTTGGTATTTAAGCGTGTCCATTGTGATCCACCTCTCTTTCCTGGGAATCTCCCATATGCATGATTACAATTAATATATATTATTCTAGCTTAAGACTATAAATGAGAAAATGTTATGATGTTTATGAATTGTATTATGATATAACATGCAAAGATTTAATGGTGACTTAAACTTATAAGAAAATGATCCTTTGGAACCATCAGACTATAGGTGGTGAAAATGTGATTTTAGCCCCCTAACCCGTTCTCTCAAAGGGTAGAGTCGACTTTAGCTTATCAAAAGGGATAAGTATATGCTAGTGACGACTAGTAAAGTATGAGCTCATAACCTAAATTACTCTACAAAGGGTGGAGTATAGGGTGGCCTAAGGAAAATAATGATGATGATAAGATTTTAAGTCACCTAAGGCACTAAAGAAATGAAATATGTGCACTATGTCCACATGTAGCTAATATTATATGACGTTCTTTTATGCATGTTATTTGATAATGATGATGAGGAAAATGATGTAATGATAAAGGAAAAGTTCATTGTAAATATGACATGTTAAGATTATGATGCATTATAAGACGCATGATTAAAAATTGACGAACCTCGGTTAAGTATTTGTCCCAACTTAAAATGAATCTTTGCATGCTCACTATTTTAGAATAATCCCGAGGTTCTGGGGACTTTGATGATGACAACGTAGAAGGAGGTACCTTCTTGAGAATTCTTTAGCAAGATTCTCACTCCCTTTTCTTTATTTCCGTCATTGTCTCCAGATTCAGATGGCGACATTCGTCCTGTTCGTTGATACCCCCACTTGGGAATTTCACTATGATCCGGTGCATCGCTCGTATCATTTTGAAGGGAGGTGCGCAGTTCGTGTTTTTATTTACATAGGTCGTCCATTTCCGCATCCTGTCCCTAGTTATCGATTTTCTCCTACTTCTCCCTATGGCGATGAAATGGTTTTCGAACATGCACGTCCACTTGATGAAAGGATGTTACGTTCTTATCCCGCTTTATCTGCTGTCCATGGATTTCCAGAGGATGTTCCCGAGACGAGATATTCTGAAACTGATCCTTCAGAGGACACTCCTACTCATGTATATTCTGAGAGCTCTGCTCCTACTCCCACACGTGTAAGAGAGGGTAGTGAGGAAATAGTTGTTCAGCCGAGGTTAGCAAGAAGGCCGTCCATACGACCCCAGCCTGGTACATCTCGTGTGTCCCCTCCCGAGGGAGCTCATCAGTGGATCGGATTTATTCCCCCATTTCCAGGACAGTGGCCATAAAGGGTTCTTAGTAGATTTATGTGTGATCATGCACCCTAGTTTTAGGATAACCTTCCCGGCTTATGGAGTTATCTAGTTTAGGGGCATGTATTTCCTTATGTATATTTTCTTTTATGGGTTTGCATAAGATAATGATGTATGAACATAACCCACCCTTTGAGTGAGGTTATTGTATGAAAATATATGCTATAATGTGCTTATGGATGTTATATGATGGAGCCTAAGTGATATAATGTGATATATTCTTAAACGTCTTATTATACTCCGCTTACTCGTTCACGTTGTACTCGGCTCACGTTTTCAATTATGTGTTTAAAAAAAAAAATGGCTCGTAATTTCACTAAGTATTTTCAAATTATGAAGAAAGAACCAAAGCAAGGAGTAAAGTCTAGTCATTAATTAGATTCAACCTATGTGTATCTGGTTAATTACTAGGGTGTTACACATTAGGTTCTGGTAATCAATTACATGAGCCTTGTAATAGATTACACAGCTTCGAGTTTTAAAACAGAAGAGTTGAGGGCTCTGGTAATTGATTACATAGGCCTTGTAATCGATTACCACTGTTGCATTCTTGGACCCTAAGAACATCTTAGTAATCGATTACATGGAATGGTAATCGATTACTAAAGTTCATAGTGTGTAATAGATTACATGATGTTGTAATCGATTACTTTGGCCAAAAGTTCAATTTTAAACGTGGAAAAGCTCTCTGGTAATCGATTACATGGGCCTTGAAATCGATTACCAGTACCTTCAAAACACGAAAATCCAAGCTTAAAACACGAAATCATGCTTGAGACACCCTTTGAGTCTACCTACGCTTAAGAAAATCCTAAGACATAGATTATTAGCACTTGTGACTAGATGAAACTCATACCAAGCTCATCATCATCACATGGCCGATTTGTGCATTCAATAGAATGCTTCTATATCCAACTTTTCCTTGAGATAAAAGGACAAATCTTTGAGCTCTAGAGATCTTAAGGTGATAACAAGAACCTAAACATGATATGCACTTCATTTCATTCTTCATTAGAAAAGTAAAGTGAGGGCTCAAATTAAATATGAGATGCAAGTTTATTCTTATCTTTAAGTTTAGGTGGTGACTTAAAAAATAAATATGTTGGACAAAGAAATGTAAATATGAATGCAAGTCCAATTCTTTTATTTTAGTGCTCTAGGCTTCACAACAATCGACTTTAAGGCCGAAATAGCGAGCTTCGAGTTTAATTATTAGATGATATAAGAATGCAAGCTCTTGTTTTAATCTTTAAGTTTTAGGTGATAGCTTGAAAAATAAACATGCTAGGAAAGAAATGTAAATATGAATGCAAGTTCGTTTTATATTTTTTACTAGAGCTCATACAAGACTTTAAAGGAATATAAACCTCAATCCAGCACATATCTTAATAAGACAAAGTGAGGTTTAGAGTTCTTTGTATCAAGGTTTCAAGGAAACCTTATGGTTGAACATCATCATCAAGCTCAAGGAAATGGATCAAGAGATCGAAATAACTAACAACCTTTCTTTAGAATCAAAAACAAGGCAAGGAAGAAGGAACCCAAAACCGAAACCCAAGGGAAAGGAAAGGAAAAGAAAAGGAAAACGGAAACCAAGGCTAAGGGGAAGGAAAAGAAAAGCCAAAATGTATTAAGATCAAAGCTAAGTTTCAAGCTTTAGGGGTTTCTCAAATGATAACCATGGGTCCATTATCTTGAAACCTCATCATCAAACTAAGAAAATTTCCTTTCAAACCAAGCCTCATAGCCAAAAAAAAAGAAATAAAAAGAGAGAAAAAGAGTTTGAACTAAGAAAAACTATAACTTTTCATAATAAAACATCAACACAAAAGTTAGAACTTTTAAAGAACAAAACCATCATGAAAGGTAGAGAAGGCCTTGAAGGCTGAAATGAAAAGAGAAGAAGAAAAAGAAACCAAAGAGAAAAGCCTAAGAAGGTTCATCAAAACAACATTATAATCCAAGAACAAAGCATATCAATGTAACGAAACGAGTTTAGAACAAGCTCCCCACCTTGGATGTGCTTCTTGATTGAGAGGGGGCTTGACCTTGGAAAATAAATGGAGGAGAAGAAGAAGAAGAAGAACTCTTGAGGTGAAGAAAGGAAAGCTTGGAGTTGTGAGAATGAGCAAATGTTATTGCAATCCTCCTTTGGTGCCTATTTATAGACAAAAGAAACATGAGGGGAGATGAGGAGGAGGAATGGTGCCATTTTGGGAGGAAGAAGGGAAAGAAAATATCTCTTGGTTGTGTCTTTTCAAGGTAAGGTTATAGGAATGACTAGGGATGGGCTTGGGTATGGTGTAGCACATCCTTTTGAGTGTTTGAATGAACAAACATGTAATGCATTGGAGGGGTGAGGTGGCACCATTTTGGAGCATCCAAGGGGGAGGAAAATGTCTCATTTAATTGTGGTTTAGTGATGTGTTTAGGTGTATCTTTAATTAGGCTTAAGACTAAGAGTTTATAGTTAAGTGTTTAAGTGAAAGGATGAGTAATTAAGGCTATTTAAGGCATAATTAATGAGCATTCTTGCCCATTAGTGGAGTCAAACCATATTCAATCAAGATTTTCAATCACATTCTAGGTTCCTTAAATCATGGGATTGGAATAGAGAAAACACTATTCAAGATTTCATGACTTGAAATCTTGAGTTTTAAAAGAGATCTAAGTTTAATCTAAGCAATTTTTTGTTCTAGTTAACTTTAATAAAGCATTTTGACTCTAGATTAATTATGGAAATTAATTAATCTTCAATTAGAGCCGAATATTGCTTAGGTTTACTTAATTACGTCATTAAGCTCAAAATCACTATTCTAGGGGCAAAATCATAATTTTGCACAAAAACTGCCTGGGACCACTGGGACTTAAACAGACATGCCCAAGCTCATAAAAACATCATTTTAGACCTTTTGGGACAATCCGGGCTCAAACGGCATTTATGCCCCCGTAAAAACGCTGTAAGGGTATTTTGGTCATTTTGACTCGAACGCTTAGAAAAAGAGATTTTTCTGCTCTCTTAACATTCATTCACATACAATCCCCTTCGAATATTGATTTGACCCTTCGAGGACTGCCGGGTCGGCTATCCTCGAATTCCAGGTGGGAAAATAACCTCAGAAGCATTTTGGTCATTTTCGCTCAAACAGAAAAATTAGGGCGTTACAGGATATATGTAGAAGCTTCTAGAAACATGTAGATATATATAGAGTAAAGAAAGGTTCTAGACATGTGATCTAGACTATCCATTAGAATTAATTTCCACTATCCATGAAGATGGTGGAAGCCTATATATATGGGTGGTCATTCTTAGCCAAACCATCTAAGTCATTTTAAAGCTTTCCTTGTGTAGTACAAAGTATTTTCTCCACCAAAGTTCTTTTGTTTTCTTGTGCTCCTAACTTTCGTTGCTAGTCATTTTTGAGTGAGGCTGAATTGGTTCATAGCTCATGTCACAACTCGATTTGGATTGTGACCGGCATGTGATGAATCTCATTCCCACGCAAGTCTCGGGATTGCTGCACCGTACTATGTGCATACTTTATTCATAAAATATAATCTAAACCATAAATTAAATCAAATATTTATACTACTAAGTATGAATAAAACCTCTTTCTCATAAAAATAATATGAAACTATAGCTGTGATATACGTTTCAACTGAGTTGCTCAAATATAAAATGAACTATGAATGATATACTGTTTAAATACAAAAGAATTATGGTAATATCAAAATGCAAAATAAAACCATATGTGATATGGGACCCTACCCATCATGTCACTGGAGCACTCTAACATAAACAAAATACCATGGCTTCACACCAATATGAAGCTCACCCAAACTGGAGATATCTACTGCTGAGGAGAAGGGGAGGAGGATCCTGAGCTACACCTGTATCTATGAGGAAAAGGGAAAAAAGAGGGGTGAGTTTTGCAACCAAAACTCAGTGAGTGGATTCTCACTCATAACCATACATGGGACAAAAAGGAAGTAAATATAAATAATGATGCAATCCCATAAATCACTTCCATATAATTTGTATAATAACAAAAAAAAACTCATAAATTTGGGGTATGCATAAAAATTATCTATACATTTCTCAAGAATTATTAAAAGAACAGACTATCCATAAATTGAAGGGTGGGTGCTCAGTCCCTTGCGAACGAGAGCCCCTAAATGAGATCTTATGGCACCTCAGAACTGCGTCCCTTATGAACAGATCTAGCATGTGGATAAATGTCCCTCGTGGGCCTTGGTATACTAGGATTAACGGAGTAACTGCCGTTAATTCACAGTTGTGTTCCTATTAGTAATTCCCTAATCTAAATTAGCTGAAATCATAACAAAGGAGTTCTATGTATTCTAAGTTCAACATTTCTCGGCAATTAAAATTAAATGTGAGCTTTACATATCCTTTCATTAACCATACTAGCTCTGATTATCAAAATCAATTCTAACATCATAAAATAACTCATATAATATCAACTTAATTTAATAATGGTCCCATGCACTTTTTTTTAAAAAAATTTCAATAATGTTTCATGAAGGGCTTTGAATACATAAATTCACATTCTAAAACAAAATGCATATAATTCCATACTATATAAAAGCTCAAGTTCTAAATTTTAAATACTTTGTAAAGCTGGAAATAATTTATATAATGACCAATATAGGGCCATGAGATCAAATCCACTCATTTGGAAGGGACTGTGAAGTACCAACACCATGGGGACTCCAAGAAGGAGGGATGGCACCAATGTCTGCCATTGCAACCATTAAACTCATGAGAAACTATGGGTACTCCCAGATTACCCTAAAACAACTCTAACAATATTCGGGGAGCACCTTTACTTGACAACATTGAGAGAAATAACAAACTCCAACTCAAGATCATGAAAGAACAGAGAGAATAGAGACATAATCTAACAACATATATATACCTTAATGATTTGGGTGAGCTAGATTGAAGAGAATGAGAGAAAAAAAAGGATGAAAATATTTAGGGGAGGGTTCTACTCAATTTTTGCTTCTAGGTGGAGGGGGAACCCCGAATTAGGGTTTTAAAATAGGCAGAAATTGAAGCGGCATTTTTGGGGGACCACTATAGCGATATATGACCGCTATAGCGATTAGGGGTCACTTACAACCTCTATAGCGGTCCTGAACCGCTATAGCGGTCCTGAACCGCTATAGTAGTGACAGTAAATGCCGACTTTTGCATTTTTTTCCCTGTCATATGGCATATGGGTTATCTCACTACTCACTTAATTACATTAAGTTAATGTCCTCATTCTCCCATTTAGATTCAAATAAAATATAAAAAAAAATCAAAATCTCATCCAATCAAAATCCAAATTTTGGGTTTTAGTTCAAATCTGAGAATCTTTGAGATTTTCTAAATTTGTGGGCTAAAAATGAAACATTTAAAGGTTTCATAAAATTAATTAAAAATCACTCTTCAACTTATTTTCTAATTGGAAACAATTACCGGGACCTTTGATCTTAAGAATGTAGTTCTATCATACAGCCCTCTAAGACTTTGTGAAATTCAGGACTTGGCACTATAGGTGGTTCCTGGGGACTCTAAGGCTGCACAAAATTTGTCCACTGACACGTGTACCTTAGGTATCACATACTCCCCCTTTAAAAGAAATTTGGTCCCCAGATCTTAAAACATACCTTGAGGAGGGAAAAGATGTGGATGCTTGGTCTTCTGGTTTCTTCGACTTCTCAAGTGGCTTTCTCCCTATAGTGGTTCCTTCAAATGACTTTTTACTGAGGCCACATCCTTTGGGCAAAGCTTCTTGATCTGCCTATCCATGATGGCAACTCTAACACCCTAACTTTCAACACAATATGCCTAGGACGCATAATGGTTAATCGTTAGTTGTTACTCCTTCGTCTCAGAATTTTACTTAATTTTGAGCTTCGAAAATAAGTCTATGGAAAATACCACCCATTCTTTTTTGAAAAACCAAACTATGAGCCGCTTATGATAATGTTATAGCGTATAATTATTCATCGCATAACATTTCATGCAAACCACAACAAGGTGCAACATACACTGTGAACATCATCACATCATAACATTTACTTCGAATATCATATCAAATAATAACAATAATAATGTGGACATATCCCACAATCATAGTACCACATCAAAATATATTGAGCCCACCCATAGAGGCTGAGCATATGCTAATACAAAAGCCAAACATGATTACTAAGTAACTAACTCCTAGTGGGTGCACATCTACTAGAACTAAGTCACGAACATATACGAAGACGAGACAACTTGTAAGTATTGAAAACAGGAAGGCCTTTATCTCCGTTTTCACTATGCCACTTTGATCTAGACCACGGTGCAACTCCTATGCCGGCATCTCAGGGTGGTCCATGGACATTGCCCTCGATCTTGTCTGAAGACGAAGATGGAAAGAAAGAGAGGGAGTGAGAAACTTAAATAAGAATCTTAGTAGGGTATTCCGTCTCCATACATGTGTCATCATCATCATCCTCAGGAACCTTGGGTTTCATTATGAAAGTAGTGGACATATATAAGGTTTATTTATTAAGTTAAAAAATACCATTAGCCAGGCCTGTGTCTTTTAGCATGCATCTTAATGTTATGAATGTAGCATACTAAGTCATGAATACATGTTAATATCGTATGCAACATTACACGTATTGTAATACCCTGATTCTCTTTAGAAATTAAATGAGGTTTTATTAATGAGAATTTTAAGATTTTGACAGATGTGGAAATGACGAGAATGATTCAAGGAAGCAAAAAAAAAAAAAAGTGAATAGTGTTTTGCAGGCCCTGTAGGTCCACGGAATAGCCAAAACCCTAGAATTGGGTCCCGGAGATACCCAAAATTGAAAAATTATAAGATTATGTTTAGAAATAGGTAGGAATAATGATTTTATAGCCGAAATTATTTTTCAGGCAATGTTTGATTTCTTAGGTACATTGTTTCGCCCCTTTAATGAAATTTCGATGTTCGATTTCTAACACTGAAAACTAGTTAATATCTACAAATAATGAAGTATATCCACTTGAATACCAAATGAATGACTAGGATTTTATCTTGGATGAAAGATCAAATCCTAGCCATTGGTATTAAATCCTTTTAATGAAAAGAAATCATGCTTTATTTTTCAACCAATCAAAACACTCCCTAAGTGGTAAATTTAACCCACCTAACCTCATTTTTATCTTCAACCTTCAGCCATTGAGAGAAGGTAGAGAGGCTTCGTATTTTCCTTCATCAAAACCCTTGATGGTTTGAGTTTTCAACCTCCAAAATCCTAGACCAAATCTATTTAGAATCAAAAACTTCCTTAAGTAAACTTGTTCTACACTTCAACCTTCACAAATATAACCGATTAGATTTTTCAAAATCTCACTTTAATACCTCACTCATCACTGATTAGGGGACGATCTAAGTTTGTTTCAAGAGCTTTGGGTTAGAGAACATCTATCTTGAAGTATACAAAAGATAAAGAAACATTAGCTACCAAGGGTAAGGTTTATTTGTCCTCTTTTGTTTCAAAATTTACTCTGGAAATTATGATTGGTTTTGTCTGAAAATTTCTGATTTTATTGGTTTTAATATGTTGATATTGATGTATAAATTTTGGTGGAGTGTTTGGTGTTGTGGAAAAATCATTTTTATCAAGAGAGACTTTGAATTGGTTTGCTGGATTTTTGGATTTCAGCAAGGCAGAACTTGTTGACAAATTTTCTGGTGCAATTGTGTTCAGTTTTATGAGCTATAAAAATTATATGTTGAAGGTAACATCCTAAGACAACCCCATGATTTTCCTTGGGTCATGTTAAGGATTTTCTCTGCTTGAAAACAATTCATGATTCTTGAACATTGTTGCTGGAAAATCCCTGTTTGAAGCAAGCAGCAAATTTTGTCAAATTTTTTGATATATTTAGAAATCTTGGATTTATTTGAAATTTTATGGAATGTAATTAACATGTTAGAAAGTCTTTAGTAGAAATTTAGAGTAATTTTGGGCACTTTTTCTGTGTTTAAAAATTCAAGAACCGAAGTTGTGACTATGCTGCTTGAAATGTTGAAGCTGAGGCAGTAAAATTGTGTGATTTTATTATCATAGTAAATGATGGAGTTATTCTTTGAAATTTTTATGGAAAGCTGATAACACATTTAATTGCAACTGTGAATTTTATTTTCAGTTGATTCAATCAATTGGTGTGGTCGAAAATTATGAGAGTCTTGATTTGAGCTGTGAACAAGTGGTCTTTGACCACCAGATTTGCACAATTTATTTGATAAGGTTAGAGAACACCGTTTGTTTTGAAATTTGTACAGGGCCTTTTAGACACATTGATGTGTCATAGAGAATTTTTACGGCTCTTGAATTGGTCATTTGATATGGAAATTAAATATTGTTCTTGGAGTAGTAAATCTGCCAGGGTGTTGAAACGGTGAGAATGTCTTAATTTAATGATAATATGGCATTTAATTCAAGTATATGGTATATGTATACATGATAGCTATTTTAAAGAAATGCTTATGAGACTCCAATGGAATCAAATACTTATTTGTGATGTAAGAATTCCCTTGAATAAAAGAAATATATGATATGAGTATTATGGTGATAAAAGAGAAAATATGACTTGTAATTGTGCAAATTTTTAACATATGGGGAAAATAAAGACAAGGCTTATTATGTGCTTGAAGGGGAAGGCAAAAGTAAGAGCTTCCTTGGGAATTTGATGAGTCGATAGACGTATCGACATATAGGAATGAGCTCATGTCCTAGTAGTCAATAATTCTTGTGGAGTGATTCCACTACAAATATTACTTAATGTGAGATTAAGCCTTCCCTATGTTAATGAGAAAAAGAACAATGCACGAATCATTATTATACTTGTACTTGATTTTACATGATGTATATACCTTGATATTGATACACATAGTTTTGCATGAGTATTCCCACATGAGTGAGCTTATCAATTATATTTTACATTATACTTGAGGGAATACCCTATTGAGAATTTTATAATATTCTCATCCCTACGGTTGCATTTACTTTGTGCTAATCAGATCTAGTAAATGCCGTCACTAGTGTTTTAACTTGACTCGCCACAGTGGGTGTGGCATTATGATCCTGCCCTCGACTCTCTGTATGTAGTGGGTTACTCGCAAGTTCGTGTTTATGTGTTTTTCGGCTGTTCCTTTAGTACTTCAGATTTACAAATGACTTTGACCCTGCTTTCCCTTATGATGGTGTGCCTCTCCACTTGGCACACCTAGTGATATTTGATGTCCCACCTGCACCACCAGCACCCTCTCCAGCAAATAATCCCTCTTCATCCTTATCTTCAGACTCAGACCCACCGAAGTGTCCTAATGCCTCGGGCGGAGCTGAGGCTATCATACCGATAGCCAATGGTTTCATCTAGTAGGACGTGAGATCTTCGGAGACTCTTGATATGTATATAGTGGTAGTTTAGTACTAGTGACTTGCTAACCTGCAGATTGATCTTATTAAATGTTGTGAGGTCTATTTCTGTTTGTATAAAATTTTATTGGACCTCAACTTTGAGCAGGTTAAATTGGATACTGGAGGTGTTCCTTTCTTTTGTGAATTGAGTTCCTAATTAGCTTAGAAGTTAACCAGTGTAGTATCAGTACAATGTACATATTGCAAACTTAAAAATGATGTTCATATATGTATATAAGAGTTTGGCGATATATGTGTCTAAATCATTTGATTTCCTTCCTTCGACTAGTATAGATTATGAATGTAAGTAATACTTTTCTAATTACTATGTTAACGCTCGAGTAAAATATGCTAATTAGGAGGGTGTTACACGTATACAATGACATAAAGTAGAAGTATAAGGAACACATTCAATATGCATGCAAGAGAACCCATGATAATTCCTTCAAATTCCTTTTTTTACTAACCACCCTCTTACGGGAACTTTATAGTCCAACCAACATACCTCTACCGATGAATTTCATAAACCAACCATCATACCTCTGCTGGTGAATTTTATACAAATAACACCAAAACTTCACTACACTTATCGCCTATGATGAGCTCAACCTAACTAGCCGTCGCTAGATTTAACATAGGGTAATAGAAGGGGAGAAACACATCACTTCCTTGCTGGATAGGTTGGGTAGTGTTTGAAATTAAACAATTTTGGTGTTCTAAAAGTTATATTTCTGGCCCTTTCTCATTACTGGCTTTTCCTAAGATGCTAAAATTAATTTCTAAATCATTTATTATGGATTCTAACACATATACATATGACAAAGCACATTTCTACCAATTAATTACATGCTGGAATTGTAACATCCTAATTCTTAACCCAATACTCTAGAACATATTTAGGTTAATCATTAGTCTATTACTCTTTTAGTCTCATTCCTTACAACCTTTCATTAAAATACTTAGCGGAAAATACGAATAAATTTTTCTTTTTGAAACTTGAAAGCAAAACGCGAGCCGCGCACTAACCTATCGTTCGTCATAACCATAACGTGCGAGAAAAGTAACCACACCATTGATAATCATGAAACATAGTATTATACATAACAATCATAATATCATCATATCTTCATAGATACATAGACTACTAACATCATTGTACCATCATTTACATCAAAACACGTCCATATATGTGAAGTCATCCTTATCCACCTATGAGGTTGGATAAGTGTCAACCCAAAAGCTAAGCTATCTACGCTTCCGCAGCGACCCTCTGCCCCGTCTTCTAGTGTGATCCTCAAGCATGAGCCTCAGAAGAAGTCACGATCCTCGTTGTAATCCTCGTCTAGAGACGACACGGAAGAAAAGGAAGGGATGAGAAACTCATTCGAGATTCTCAGTAGGGATTCCCGACTCTAACACTAGTGTCATCGTCGTCGTCCCCAGCCACCTCGGTTTTAATTATGAAAAAGGTGTACATGCATAAGGATTGGTTTTAGGCTTTACAAATCTATTTATCCGAAGTGAGTGTCTTTTAGTATGTGTCTTAATGACATGAATGCAACAGATATTTGATGAATGCATGACAATACCATATGCACATTAACACGAAAATCGTAATACTTGGGCACATCATAAGGAAACATAAATCATATACATGGCACGAAAAAGGCATAGTACTTTTCTTGTGGCATCTTTCTCATAAGTAAAACTCTTAAGTTCTTTTTCTTAAAGACCACCCTTTTAACATATCCACCAAAAGTCCAACCGATTCACCAAATTTCGGCGATAATCTGTCACCAAACTACGTCTCACCTATCGCCTAGGAATGAGCTCATTCCTAACTAGTCGTCACTAGATTTAATATGGGCTAATAGAGGGGGTATACATAACTTTCTCGGATCACCTATCTTAGGATCATTTCCTTCTTGGAAACGCTCTACTGGTATCTAGTACACAGCGAATTGTCCGCTTTGGCAAGCTCAATGTCAATACCCTCACAGATTTGTTTCCTCCCCACCGTAGCGGGAGAAATGCGTCTCAAGATGCTTTGTCACATCCGTTAGGGTGCTCGACCAACCGGTGTCACCCGAACCTATCCCGGGGTGCTCGGCGAACCGTGTCACCCAGGAGTTTTCACAAACTTTTCTCAAATTCTCAAGTTTGATGGGAAATTCGGCAGCGTAACGGCATACACTGGATTTCCTTCAAACTTGCTTTATGCCACGAAACATATAGAGCATGCATAGTCATCCAACATCAACATAAGGCATCATATTCATCGTATGCATCGTAAGCATCATAATATCATAATTTTACATAACGCATCGTGGCGGGAGCATCAACACATCAATACTATACGCTCTCATCAGAGATCACATGCTCAAGTTGTTCTCGTAATAAAACATATATCCTCATGAATTCCTCATATGAATATCATCATCATCATTTACATACATCATCATGGAACATTCAACCGTTTATCCTTACGGTAGCTTATGCTTTGACCTTTACGGGTCTTAATCTTGAGATATAATTCTCTAACATCCGACGCTCATATTTTTATGCACCTAAGGGCTCATAATTAATCATCATTCCTAATCCTCAGGTTCATACTTAAATCTGAAAAGCATAGGGCAGAATTTCTAACTTGTATTTACGGGGTTCTAGAACTTACGTTTTAGACCCTTTCTCGGTTCTGTTTTCACCGAAGGCGCTATATATTAAATCTAAATCAATTATGAGGCATTCCTATGCTTAAGGACTAATTATTAATCACATTTATCATGTTGTAAGGGTGCTGGACAGAATCTAGAAAATTTAAATGTTCTAAGAGTTCTACATTTGCATTTTTACGGTTTTCTAGTTACTAGTTTCCCCGTGGGTGCTAGAATTCGATTCTAATCCAAATGATACCAAGTTTTTCATGTCTAAACAATATAAATCTGATTATGTCCCCATTAAAACAGTTTGGAAAAGTTCCATAAACAAATGGGTCAAAACTATGTTAAATTCTAGCTTTACGGTATTTCTAGTTAGCTAGTTTCTTACCTATCATGCATAGGATCGCTTCTACATCATCATATGATATTTTCACACATTCCAACACATCAAAACATCATCATACAGCATCACACTCATCACATCAGAACCGAAAACATTTAACTTAAATGAGAGAGTTAAATTGACATTTCTAGGTACATAAGTTAACTAGTTTCTCTTGGAATCGATCTAGAACTTCTAAAACTCTTTGCACAACATTTTAATTCATCAAAAGGCTAAGTGAAGCCTTAGGTCACTGACCAAAACAAATTCCATCCCCTAAAAGATAATAAAATCATAACTTGTGATGACATAACCTTATAAAGATTTGTAAAGCTTTAGGGAAAACTTAAAACATCGACTATTGGTCCTAGTAGCTAGATGAAAAGTCATTGCAAGTCCATTATCACTACTTGGCCGAAATTATGCATTCAAGGAATACATTCCCATTTAACTTTATCTTGGGATGAAATGGGCAAGTCTTTGAGCTCTAGGTTCTTAAGTTACGACATAAACTAAACGTGCTCATGCTTTTCATTTTTAATCTTGCTTACAAAGTAAAGTGATGACTTGAATTTAAATATGCAAGGCATAAACTTAAACGTGCGAGCTTAAAGGTAATATACATGGTTCAATTCTTTATTTTAGTGCTCTTGGCCCAACAACAATCGACTTTAAGGCCGAAATAGATAGGCATTCGAGGAATTAATTAAGTGAGGATGCAAGTTCAATTCTTTATTTTAGTGCTCTAGGCCCAACAACAATCGACTTTAAGGCCGAAATAGAAAGGCTTTGAGAATTAAATTAAGTGAAGATGCAAGTTCCATTTTAATCTTTATGTTCTCAGGTGATAGCTTGAAAGTAAAGATGCATAGAAAGAATGTAAATATGAATGCAAGCATAAAATAAATCATGCAAGTTCATTTTATCTTTCTAGAGCTCTTAACAAGACTTTAAAGGAATTTAAACCATAACCCAAACTCATCCAAACAAGGTAAAGTCAAGCTTAGAGTTCTTTAAAACTCAACATAATATTCTTAGGAAATCAAACCATGAAGCTTAGAAAAATTAAGGAAATGGCCGAAATCTTCAAGAAGAAAAAGGAACATTTTAGAACTCTAGAGTTCATGATCTTGATGATACATTAACACCAACATCATGAGTCCTCATCATTGAGTTCATAGAGCCATTTTAAAACATCATCAAAGCTAAAGTTCTCAAGAGTTCAAGAAAGGAAAAACTAGAAACATTTTTGCTCAAGAACAAAGATCAAGCTCTAGAGTTTGTTTCAAGTGATGAACATCATCATGAAACTCTCATTATCAAGCTCTCATTCCTTTGTTCTCCAAGGCCTATGGCCGAAAATGAAAAGGAAAAAGGAGTGGAAATGAAGTTCTAAAGAGAAACAAGAGAAACTATGAACATCAAGCTTGAAACAAGAACTTTAAAGAAAAGAATACATGAAAGAAAATCCCTACTTGGTGTGATGAACTTGAAGATGGAAGAAGAAGATGAAGATGATGAAGAACTTGAAGAACTCCAAGAACTTGAAGAACACTAGAACTTTGAGAGAAAAGGAAGCTTTGAGTGCTCCTAAACTTAGCAAATGATCTAAAAGTGGTGCAAGCTCCTCAAGGCATTCTATTTATAGAGAAATGAAGCAAATGGAGGGGGTGAGGGGCTGATGCATTTTCGGCCAAGGGGAGTGCAGCCCATGAGTTCCATGAGGTGAGATAATGTGTTCTTGAGGCATGGTGAGGTATGGCTCAAAGTATGGTGAGGTATGGTTCAAGGTATGGCCTCAAGCATGGTTCTTTGAGTGAGAAAATAATTAAACATGTGGTCAATGGGAGAGGAGAATTTCGGCCATGTGCATCAGATTTGGGAGAGGTTTAGTTGCATTTTAATTGTGGTTTAGAGTTGTGTTTAGGTGTATCTTTGATTATGCTTAAGATTAGGAATTTGTAAGAAAGTGTTTAGGTAAGGAAAATGGGTAATTAAGGTGGTCTAGACATAATTAAGGAGTGGTCTTGCACCATTAGTGAGTTAAATCCTCAATTTAGAGTCTAAACAACTCTAGACACATTTCCTTGATTTAAGGAATTGGAGAGAGAAAACACTATTCAAGATTCCAAGACTAGGAGTCTTGAGTTCTAAAAAGGGATTTAAGTTTAATCTAAGAAATTTTAGGTTCTAATTAACTTTAATAAATTATTTTGACTCTAGATTAATTAGGGAAATTAATTAATCTTCGTTTAGAGCCTAATATTGCTTAGGTTTGCTTAATTACGTCATTAAGCTCAAAAACACTATTCTAGGGGCAAAATCGTAATTTTACACTAAAACTGCCCGGGGCCACCGGGACTTGATCAGAGACCTTTAGACACATGAAAACATGTTTTTAAACCTCTGGGGAAAGTTCCGAGCTCAAACGGCACCTTTACCCGCGTAAAAACGCTATAGGGGTATTTTGGTCATTTTGACCTGAAACTGCGGAAAACGAGATTTTCGCTTCCGGGAGCATTCAGAGGTCATTCAATCCCCTTCAAACATTGAGTTGGCCCTTCGAGGACTGCCGGGTCGGCCATCCTCGAATTCCGGGCCGAAAATGACCTTAGGGGCATTTCGGTCATTTTCCACTCAGACAGAAAATCGGGGCGTTACAGGAACAGAATCCATGAATTCAGTTTTTGAAAGCTTTAGAAATCACATTTTTGATCTTTTTTAGTTACAATCTTTCCCTAAGTGCTAAAAATAATTATTATACTAATTATTAATAAATTTTACACACTTAAATAATCCCAAACAGCACCATATATAAATAAAATAGTTCAATCAATAGCCAAATATTTAGATTTCTAATAGCATCAAAAGTTGCAACATTAATCATTCTTAGTAACTAGTTTTCCTCTAAATTTATTCTAAGTCAAAGAAAACACTTAAAACAATTTATCCCTTTGACAATGTGCATAATAACCTTTAGGGCAGTCGCAAAAGAATTAAAAGTTTCATTACTAAAATTTTAATCATAAGACTTTACTTCAATACTTTAGGAGTTATTAATCCCTTTTAAGAGAAACTGCAAGGTATAAGTTTTGAAACCTCAAAGCAATGATACATTAAACTCTAGAAACTTTGTCCTCTTGAAACCAAAACATATTTATAAAGGTAAATGCCCATGGAACTGAAATTTCTATGTAAGTTGAAAGGGGTAAGTCTTGAGCTTTTGATATTTAGGTGATGACATAAAATTAAACATGCTAATGCAAGCCTCATTTTAATCTTGATATTATAAGGTGATGGCAATGGAAATATAAATATGATATGCAAAGCTTGAATATAAACATGAGAATGCAAACTCATTTTTAATCTTTAAGATTTACATGATGGCTTGAAACATAAATATGCTAGACAAGAAATATAAACATGAAATACAAGTTCATTTTCTTATCTTCAAGGTTTAGGTGATAACTTGGAAGTAAATATGATATGCAAGGCTCAAATATAAATATGAAATGTAAGAACTTGGAAGATAAATATGATTGCATTTCCATTTGTTATTTCTTTAGATCTTAAGTTCAAGACTCCTATTTTTCAACTCTAAAAGACCAATCAATTCTTACAAGATGGATATGAGCTTTAGAGTTCATTAACACCATCGTTCCAAGAACCTTTATTTTGTTTGGACTCACCATCAAGCTCAAGGAAATGAAATATAAAGAAACTAACACTTCATTATCGTTCTTTGAAAAACAAAAAAAAAAGCAAAGTTCAAGCTTTAGAGGTCACAAATGTGATGATTTCATTATCATCATCTAGGAACCCTTATCATCAAGCCAATATTTTTGAAATAACAAAAGACCTTTAAAGTCGAAATGCAAAAGGAAAGAAAAGAAAATCCAAAAACCAAAAATGGCAAGAGTAAAACTCATTCATTATTTCATCATCAAACCAAAATAAATAGAATATAGAAGAAGAAAATATTTCCAGCCAATCCAGCATTCCAACCAAAAATGATTCAAAGAAACAGAATAAGAACTTTGAAATAGCATCCCTACCAAACGTAGTTTCTTGTTTGAGAAAAAGAAAGCCTTGATCTTTGAGAAGAAATGAGAAGAGTAAATCTCCTCTAAAGGCAAGAACAATTTCAGCCAAAGGGAAAAAAAGAGAAGAAGGATTTTTTTTGAGCTTTGATGCTTAGAGATGGAAAGGTTATGTTTCTTGAGGATGGTTTGAGGTTGAGAGGTGGTAGTGGATAGTAGTTCTTGTGGTAGTGGAGGAAGAAAAGAGAGTCTTTGAGAAGTAAGAGAAAAGAGAATTGTAAGACCACTTTTTTGGACAAGTGATTCAAAAAATTTGAATGGTAAAGTGTGTGCCTCCTTGTGTGTGTAAGTGTATAAAAAGACACATGTGAAAGTGTGATAGAGGAGTGGCCATGTAGAGGTATGGGGGGAGATGGCTTGCCATGAGGAAGGCATGGGGGGAGCAGATATTTTCTTTCTCTTGTGTTTAGGAGTTGTGTTTAGAGATAAACTTGATTTGGCACTTAGTTAGGAATTGTTAATGGAGTGTTTGGGCTAGTAAGCAAATGATTAAAGCCATGCAAGACAATCTTAGGAAGTTGTCTTGCTCAATTAGAGTAAAACCACCTTTATTAGCTAGGATTCTCATCACATCATGTGTTCTATATTTTAAGGAATTGGAGAGAGAAAATACTATTTCATATGACATGACAGTCTTAGATTAAGGAAGAGATTTTGAATTTTCCTAAGCAATCTTAGGCCCTAATTAATCTCAATTAATTAATTATTTTGACTCAAGATTAATAATTAAAATTAATTAATCTTTAATTAGAGCCTAGTATTGTCTATGTTTCCTTAATCATACAATTAAGCTCATTATGCCCTTAATTAGGGGCAAAATGGTAATTTTACACAAAAACTCCCCTGAACCACTTGGGTTTAAACAGACATAATACATCCCTTAAAAGCACCATCCCAAACTTTCGGGTAAAGTCTGGGTCCAATCGATAATTAATTCCGCATTAATTTGTCGCAGGGGTATTTTGGTAATTTCGCGAGAAAAAAACCAAAAATTGAGATTTTCGTTTCTAACATTACGCATAACAAAATTAATTCCCTTCAAACATTAAAAAATCCACTTGAGGTTTGCCTAGACTGGCCTTCTTTGATTCCCGGGTAAAAATAATCCTAGAGGCATTTCGGTCATTTGTACATCGGGGAAAATCAGCGTGTAACTGGTTCTTTCTCATATGACAAGCTCTTATCAACTTGAATGGCTTGCGGTGTGAGCATGCTGATAGACTAGGAGACAGTGCCAATCTATAGGCTACTACTCCAACTCTCTCTAGAATCTTTAAAGGACCGATATAGCGAGGACTTAACTTTCCTCGCTTATCGAACTTCACCACCCCTTTCATGGGCGAGACTCGTAAGAACACATGGTCGCCAATCCCAAACTCCAAGTCTTGATGCCATTCGTCAGCATCGGATTTCTGCCTACACTGGGCTGCCAACAGCCGTTCTCCGATCAGCTGGACCTTCTCTAGAGTCTCTTATACTAAGTCTAGGCCTAGGGCCTTAGCTTCCCCAAGTTGAAACCAACCTATGGGAAATCTACACCTTCTCCCATATAAGGCTTCGAATGGTACCATCTGGATGCTTGCTTGATAGCTGTTATTATAAGAGAACTCTATTAACGGCAAGTGATCACACCAACTCCCGCTGAAGTCTAAGACATAAGCTCGGAGCATGTCCTCTAAAGTCTAGATCGTCCTCTTTGATTGGCCATCGTTTTGGGGGGTGAAAAGTTGTGGTCAAGCCCGCACGAGTCCTAATAGCGTCTCGAAATGCTCTCCAAAATCGCGAAGTGAACTGGGATCCTTTGTCTGATATGATTAACACTGGCAGCCCATGAAGTCTGTCTCATCTATATAGAGCTGGGCATACTGAGTTGGACTGAAGGTCGTCTTTACTGGTAGGAAGTGGGCTGCCTTAGTCATTCTATCCACGTAACCTAAATGGAATCAAAACCCTTGGTGATTCGAGGCAACCCGACTACAAAGTCTATGGTTATCCTCTCCTACTTCCACTCGAGGATCTCTATCTACTGTAACAAGCCTACAAGTTTTTGGTGCTCAGTCTTAACGTGTTGACACATCAAACACCATGCTACGAAATCACCTATGTCCTTCTTCATGCTTTCCCACCACTATAACTGTCTGAGATCTTGATACATCTTAGCTGAACTAGGGTGGACGAAGTAGGCTGCACCATGGGATTCTTCCATCACTTTTCTCTTCAGCTCACCCACATTGGGTACACATAAGCTATCCCCAAAGTGTAACACCCCCTCTATATCAATAGAAAACTCATGATTCTCACCTCGGTGCACATCCTCCATAAGTGTCACCAGCTTAGGGTCTTCCCCCTGCTGTGTCTTAATCTGCTCAATCAGGGTTGACTAAGCCCTAATGTGAGCTAAGAAGGCTCCTGAATCACCCATGTCAAACTGAACTCCCTCAGCCTCTAACCTATGGATATCCTCTACCAACGATCATCTCAAGGGTGCTATGTGGGCCAAACTACCCATGGACTTCCCACTCAAAGCATTAACTACAATATTAGCCTTGCCTGTATAATAAGTGTCGCAACCGGGATCGCGACGGGGACGGCGAAGAAAGAAATTTTCATTTTTGAAAATAATGGAGTCGCCACCAAGTTTATTAAAATTTGGGAAAACCTGGAAAAACCCATTCATTTTGAAAATAGTCTTTGAAACCAGATTTGAGTTCGGGAGTCGGTTATGCATAGGGAAGGGTAGGAGTTCAATCCTGCGCACCCCTAGTACACCCGTCCTCAGACGATACCTCTAATTAGCTGTGCAAATTGAATAATAACCCCTTTTAAATATCTATTTTCTATTACAAGAAAATTAAAAGGAATTTGTTTTTTTTTCTTTAAAGAAAAGAATTTTTAGCGCACCGAACTGTCACAGTTCAGGTGTCCTAAAAATGAGTTAACTAGCCGTCACGACTAAGTTAACCTTTTTTATTTGAAACGAAGGATTTGACAATAAGCATATAATTCAAATTGATTTTACACCAAAATAAACGAATTCTTCTAAATAATAGATATTTGCAAATAGAATCTAAAAAAGTGAAGATTTATTTTTGGTATTTTTGTAAGAGAAAATATAAAAACTTTACGAGAGATATTTGGAACATCAAGTTACCACAACTCAGATATCCCAATATCAAGTTAACAAGCCATCACGGCTAAATTAACCTTATTATTTGAAATAAAAAAAAATAAATGAAGAAACTTAAACCAAAAATTAAAATATAATAATAAATATTTACAAATAAGATAAGAAGAAATTGATTGATTTTTTTTATATTTTTATAAAAAAAACAAATATTTTTAAGGAAATTTTCAGGTCATTAAGCTATCACAACTCAAATACCCGAAATATCGAGTTAACAAACCGTCACGGCTAAATTAACATCCTTATCTAAAATTTCCCACATAAATGAATATTAAATAAAATATTTTTGAAAAAAAGAAGAGAAATTATTTGTAAGTATAACGAAGTACAAAAATTGCATAAAAAAAACTACAAGTAAAAAAAAAGTATTTAAAAAAAACAAATAAAATGAATTATGAAAAGCTAATTTTGACTTGACAGGGATCGAAATTACCTACTCCTACGTATCCCTTGATGCAATAGGGAATTCAAAATCACGTAGTTCTATAGAAAATTGATGTGTTGTTTAATCTTACTATGAAAAGAGGTTTTTTAGAATATTAAGCTGTTACAGCTAAAATATTCTTAAACATAAAGTTAACAAACCGTCGCGATTAAATTAACTTTATTTTTGAAAAGAGATCTTGAATATCAAGCTGTTGCAACTAAAATATTCTTCAAATATAGAATTAATAAACCGTCACGGCTAAATCAATTCTATTTAAAAAAAATTTAATTAATTAACTAAATGAATTTTAATAAAGCAAAATACTCAAGTATTTATTTTAAATCTAAAATGAAGAAAACTCCTTTCTTAGATATAGCTCTAACCATAACCAAACAAACTATCCCTAAAAAAAAAATTAACCAAACAAGTAAATTTAAATCCGAGCACCAACTTCAAAAGCTTATTCTAAAAAACTTACAATGAAAAAGAAATGAAACTAAATTTTTTTATTATCTTATTCCAATTTTGCTAAATTAATTTCCTTGGCCTTTCCCCTTTTTTTGTTTAAGACAAGAAACTCAAACATTTATTTTGAGCCTAAACATGCATAAGATATATTTTTATTTATTATTTTTAGACTGAATTAATCTAAACCCAAATAAACAAAATCAAAATAAATAAATAAATAAATATTAATCCAATATGCAAATTTTAACCCAAACAAACAAACAAATTTGATCAAAAAAAAAAACTAGGAACGTGAAATTATTACAATAATTGATTTAATCAAAACCTATAAATATAAAGTATTTAAACTAAAAAAAAAGTAGCTAAGTAATTAATTTAACCAAAACACATAAATTAACAAAAAAACTTTAACTCAACATGCACATCTAAATCCAAATAAACGAATCCAAGATCTACTCTGATAAAATATACTCAATAATTTTCTAAACAAATTCTACATTTTTATATTTTTATTGTATATATTTTTTTTTATAAAAAAAGAAAGATAAATTTTTATTTGAAGCTCAAGGTAAACGAAATTCCTTTTATCATTTAGACTCAAGTCCAAACAAGTAATCTCCTAAACTAAGATGAAATAAAGTACACAAAACCTAAAGTTTAGACCAACAAAATATAATAACATTAATCTAAGAATATAGATGAATAATTACAAAAACTAATACACATAAACTTAATTTAAATCCCACTATCCCCTTTTTTTTAAAAAAACCTTTTAAAACACACACATGACACATGTACAGTACGCTTAAAAGAAGAAGAAAAGAAGAAAAGAAAAAAAACAAAGAAAAAATCTCTCTCTCACCCTCACACACTCACGGGATTCTTTCCCTCACACACTCACAGCACTACATTCTCCCTCACACACTCAAAACATGTAACATCCCCTGCTGCTTTATGGATTGACGACTGTCCCCACAAACCAACACGGTCTTTTTCAAAGATGCTTTGTCCTCACTCGCACGCTTCCTAGGAAAACTTCCCAGGAGGTCACCCATCCCAAAATTTCTCCAAGTCAAGCACGCTTAACTGTGGAGTTCTTTCAGTTTGGGCTACCGAAAAGAAGACCACCCTAAACTGTGGAGGTCACCCTAAACCCAAAATTGCATCTTCTTTTCGGTAGCCCAAACTGAAAGAACTCCACAGTTAAGCGTGCTTGACTTGGAGCAATTTTGGGATGGGTGACCTCCTGAAGTTTTCCTAGGAAGCGTATGAGTGAGACAAAGCATGCAAGACGTGTTGGTTTGTGACAACACAATCCATGAAGTAGCAGGGATGTTACAAATGGTATCGAGACTGCACCTCTCCCGATGCGGTGTGGTTGAGGACGAACCAGCGGAAGTCTGGTGGGCATGTAACGCCCGGATTGCGAAGTCGGGAGTGATCGCCGTGCAAGGAGGCACGGACAAGGAGCGGCTCTGGTCAAGCCAGCGGAGGGTACATGAATGAACCGATTACACACCCGAATGAGAGGGATCCTAAGACTGTATAGGTGTGGGACTATATAGTTGAGGAGGGCTTATATGAATTGATTTGTACTACCTATACCAACAAGATGCATCTTCTTTTCGGTAGCCCAAACTGAAAGAACTCCACAGTTAAGCGTGCTTGACTTGGAGCAATTTTAGGATGGGTGACCTCCTGGGAAGTTTTCCTAGGAAGCGTGCGAGTGAGGACAAAGCATGCTGAAAAGACCCGTGTTGGTTTGTGGGGACAGTCGTCAATCCATAAAGCAGCAGGGGATGTTACAAAACACATGTGGGCAGAGAGACAAGGGAGCAGGGAAAGAGAGTGAGAGAGAAGGAGTGAGGCTGCGCGCATGGAGAGGAGTGGCCGTGCGGGATGGGGAACCGGCGACAGCTTCGCGGCTGAGGAGAAGAACAGGTGGCGCTTGGCCACAAAAAAGGAGGCGGCTAACTTCATGAAGACCATGGAAGCACTACTCCCAGAGTTAGTCCGACCGAGATTGGTGAGCAGAAGCCGCATAGGAACGGCGGTGTGGCAGAGCTGACACAGGGTAAGGAGATCACGCGATTGGAGAGGATAGATCACGGTTGACTGCGCAAGGGGGAGGGAGACCGCACGATGGACGATGGAGAGGACCAATTTACTGGGGAGGGTGCCGGCGATGACTAGATCGAGGATTCTTGTGGTTGAGGAAGGAAGTGCTTACAGGGACCGGTTTGATTTTTGTGGAGGCGAGAGAGATCGGCCGGCCAAGGTGCAAAAAGAAAGGGTGCGCGTGGTGGAGGCCGAACCCACTGGCGGCTATGGTGAGGAAACCAGCTTCTCTTTCCTTTATTTTTATTTATTACTTTTTTTTTGGGAAGATTTCTGAATCTGCTTTGTTTTGCTTTTGTGTTGAAATGATGATGATGAGGCTGAGACGGTGGCTTGGTGATGGCTGTGGATGATGATGATAAAGATGAGGAGGAGTTGCAATGATGGCCGAAAAAGTGAGAGGATGGAGGAGACATGGTGGCGGTGAGGGCTGGTGTTTGTGATGATGGAGAGGTTGAGGGGAAGAAGATGATGGTGGTGGTAGGGTGTTGATGATGAGGAAGACTAGGAGGCCGCGGCTTGGGGGAGGGGAAACCGCCGCGGCCTCCTTCCCTTTTTCCCTTTTCTTATTTTCCTTTTCAATTTCTGATAATGGTTTTCTATTGTTGATGAATTTACCTTGTCACTGGGTGATCTTGCTGAAATTCTTGCTGGTCTCTGTTGTAGGCTTCCTTCCAATGCTGGATTTTTGTTCTGATGTATTGGTGTTCTTTATTGTTGTTTTTGAAAATTTTTTTTTTGATGATGATCATTTTTTTTTTTGCTCCTCCTTGATGATTACCTATATAGAGTTGTTAATCAAAACCATTTTACAGGTGCCCAGCTCATCACCGAAATTAAACTTAACATTTTGCAAGTAGTGGAGAGATAACATCATCATGATGTTCTCCACCAATTTTATTTTAAAACAAAAAAACTCACATCCCCATGCTTCACGGGTTACAATTGCAGCGAGAGGAAGAAAGTAATAGGAGTCTGTGAACTCCTCTCTTTTTTATTTTCATTATTATTGTATTTTTTTGTTTTTGACTCAGAGAGAGGATGGACTGAAGACAAGACATAAATGGATTAAATGAAACTTTGAATATCAAGCTAAAAACAAGACTGAAATAAATAAATAAACAAATAAAATAAAAACCTTCGAACCTCCTTTTTTGAATTTTTTTCTTTTTTTTTTAAGGAAAAACTTAATAAAACATGTAAATTGAATGCAAAGCTTTGGATTTTAAAAGACTGGACAAAATCGGGTGTTCACAGTTTGCCCCTCTTTATTCATTTCTTATGAGAGAATATGGAAAATATACGTTTTACATATTATCTTCGTAAGGAATGAGTAAAGACATGAATATTGATTTTGTTCGGCAATGCATAAAATGCAAATGCAAGAAAAACCAAATTCTACAATTAAAAGAAACCAAACGTTCAAGAAAGTCACCTGCAACTCAGAAATTGACTGTATGAATTTTGCAAAGAAAAGAAACTAAGTTGACACAAATCCACCAATGACCAGAAATGTTAAAACCAATGGGACTGATTGGAAATTCACAAGCTGGTGAGATTGACAAGAAATAAGAAAAACTTGTGACCAACCGTATGCGGGTCAACAAATGACAAGAAAATAGATGAGTAAAGACATAAACCTTGATTTTTTTGACAAATAGATGAAATATAAACCATCTAAATCTAAATTTCAAGGTGATATGCACATATAAGAAAAATCAAATGTAAATACATAAGCTGACAAAATCTAAAGTGGACGGTGTTGACCAGAAGTCAACAAATGGCTAACTGAAAATGTAAAAAAAGAAAATCTGAGGTCAACTGGAAATTAAAATTAACAACTAAGGCTGACTGAAATGTAAATCGGCAAGGAGACCAATTGAAAAGTAAATCGGCAATCTAGGTTCGGTAGGAAATTGGCAACTGAGGCCGATTGAAAATTAAACTAGTAAGGATACCGACTGACTGAAAATTAAACCGGCAAGGATACCGATTGAAAGGTAAATCGGCAAGGATACCGTCTGAAAATGTAAATTGGCAAGGATACCGTCTGAAAAGCAAATCGGCAAGGATACCGTCTGAAAATGTAAATTGGCAAGGATACCGTCTGAAAAGCAAATCGGCAAGGATACCGTCTGAAAAAGTAAATCGGCAAAGATACCGTCTGAAAAGAAATCGGCAAGGATACCGTTTGAAAAAGAATTCGGCAAGGATACCGTTTGAAAAAGAAATCGGCAAAGATACCGTTTGAAAAAGTAAACCGGCAAGGATACCGTCTGACTGAGAATTAAATCGGCAAGGATACCGTCTGACCAAATCGAGCAATCCTCCGGGAAACTTTAACCGATCAAACTCATAATTCTTGCATTGGACCTTCTGGCACAACAAAGATTTGTTCACTTGTCTTGTTCTTCTTTTCCTTTTTCCGTTTTTAGAATAATGGATACTCCTTTGTCAAACTTAATTGTAGTTTCTGGATCGAAATACCAGTCATTGATGTATTGCTGTAAACATTGTTAGATCGCATAATTGAAGCTTAAATTTATCCTATTTGAGACATCATAAATGAACATGCACTCAAAGAGAAGGTGAAAGGATCAACTGATTGAACATCTTTATTGCTTGGTACATCTGATGGCAAAATATTTGGAAAAAGGCGAGAACACAAGAGCAAAATACAAGAATTGTGAAGGACACGAAATTTTGCCCCAGTTTAGGTCCTTTGTGTTTCAATCAAATGCCTTCTTGCTGCAAGTTGAACAACATAGCCATGATATCCGATGATACCTCTTCAAATCCTTTCTTCAAAATTGCCCCGCTTTACTTTGAGTTCTTGAATTTCTTTGGATAGATTCAAAAATTGCCCCAGTTTCAGTCTATGATTTGCTTGATTTATTGGACCAATTCAATACCAAAATTTGCACCAATGTAGCTACTGGAAATGATACATATTTTTTTGTCTTGCTCTAATTTTTGCCTAGGCCGCCCTTTCAAGTTTTCAACCTAGCGAGCCCTCTTCTTCTTCTTTTTTCTTTTCTCTTTATTTTGCCCTAACTTTTGCTTAGGTCACTCTTCTGAGTTTTCAACCTAACGGGCTTTTGAGCATCTTTTCATGCATAAAATCTTTCACTGCATCACTGTTGGTAGTTTTAGGCAATTCCTGGCCATCCATGTCTTGTAAAATCAACGCCCCACCTGAGAATGCCTGCTTGACAATGTAAGACCCTTCATAACTCGGAGCCCACTTACCCCGCGCATCCTCTTGATTAGGGAGAATTTTCTTCAGAACCAAATCTCCTGGATGAAAATCTCTAGGGCGGACTTTCTTGTTAAAAGCCCTAGCCATTCTGCTTTGGTACAACTGGCCATGGCAAATAGCTGTAAGTCTCTTTTCCTCTATCATGTTCAATTGCTCATGTCGAGCTTTTACCCATTCAGATTGTTCCAGCTCAGCCTCCATTAAAACTCTGAGTGATGGGATTTCCACTTCTATAGGAGATACGGCTTCCATTCCATATACCAATGAAAAAGGAGTTGCCCCTGTGCTTGATCGTATGTTGGTACGATATGCGTGCAAAGCATATGGCAGCATTTCATGCCAATCTTTGTAATTCACCACCATTTTGGCGACGGTTTTCTTGATATTCTTATTTGCAGCTTCGACCGCACCATTCATTTGAGGTCTATAAGGAGCTGAATGGTGATGTTTGATCTTGAATGTCTCAAAGAATTTCTGGACCTCAGCACCATTGAGATTAGGAGCATTGTCTGTGACAATCCTCTCTGAAATTCCATATCTGCAGATGATGTTTCTTTTGATGAATCTGAGAAAAACCTTCTATGTGATGTTAGCGTATGAAGCAGCTTCCACCCATTTAGTGAAATAATCTATTGCCACCAAGATGAAACGATGACCATTGGATGCTTTAGGATTAATTTGACCAATAACATCCATACCCCACATCGAGAAAGGCCAAGGAGATACCATGCTATGCAATTGAACTGGAGGAGCGTTGATTCGGTCTGCGTATACTTGGCATTTGTGGCACTTCCGAACGTAATTGATACAGTCGTTCTCCATGGTGGACCAGTAATAACCACTCCTTAGGATCTTGCGTGCCATCATATGTCCATTAGTATGAGTTCCGCAGATCCCTTCATGGACTTCGATCATGATTATTCGAGCTTCGTGAGCATTTACACATCTAAGGAGAGTGGTATCATAATTCCTTTTGTAAAGGACTTCACCATTCAGGAAGAAAGCCATGGCCAGCCTTCGAATTGTCTTTTTATCCACCTCATTTGTACCTACTGGGTATTCTCCTTTTTGAATATACTGCTTGATATCATGATACCATGGTTGTCCGTCTGGTTCAATCTCCACATTGTCACAATATACCGGTTCATTTTGCACTTCGACATGGATGGGTTGGACATTAGCATGTACCTCCAAATTAGTCATCACGGCCAAAGTCGCCAAAGCATTCGCAAATTGGTTCTTGTCTCGAGTTAAGTGGGAGAACGATATATCATCAAAGCGCTCAATTAGTTAAGACAAATGCTTTTGATAAGGTACCAACTTTGGGTCTTTTGTGCGCCATTCTCCATTAACTTGATAGATTATAAGCACGGAGTCTCCAAAGACCTTTAGTTCTTTGATTCCCAAGTCAATCGCAACTTGCAAACCATTTGCACATGCTTCATATTCTGCCATGTTGTTGGTACATTCAAAGTCTAGTTTGATAGAAACCGGGTACTGTTTCCCAGCTGGTGAGACTATTACAGCTCCTATTCCGCATCCATTCATATTGGTGGCCCCATCAAAATACATCTTCCACACATCCTCTTCTTCCATTTCTTCTTTCTCTGCTATCAATACTTCACTATCAGGGAATTCAGGCATGGTAGGTTGTCCATTCTCCAGAGGGTTTTCAGCTAGATGATCAGCAATTGCACCTCCCTTAACGGACTTTTGGGTTACATACTTGATATCAAATTCTGAAAGTATCACTTGCCACTTTGACATTCTCAATGAAACATGAGGACTATCAAATATGTATTTTAATGGATCCATTCGAGAAATCAACCAAGTGGTGTAGTATAACATGTACTGTCTCAACCTCTTAGAAGCCCATGCTAATGCACAACAGGTCTTTTCAATCGCCAGATAGCGGGATTCACATTCGTTAAACTTCTTGCTCAAATAATAAATGGCCTGTTCTTTCTTTCCAGATTCATCATATTGCCCCAACATTGCTCCGAGTGAAGTGGGTAACACTATAAGATCTGATGATTAAAGGACGGCCTGGCACAGGAGGAGTCAAAACTGGAGGTTTCATTAGATAAGCCTTGATTTTGTCAAAGGCTTCTTGGCATTCTTCATTCCATTCCCCAGGTTGACGTTTTCGTAGCAACTTGAATATAGGCTCACAAGTACTGGTCAAATTGGCGATGAATCTAGCAATGTAGTTAAGCCTCCCAAGAAAACTTCTCACTTCCTTTTCAGTTCGGGGAGCTGAAATTTCTTGTATCGCCTTTACCTTGTCCGGATCTACCTTTATCCCTTCTCTATTGACAATGAACCCGAGCAATTTCCCTGTAGAAGCTCCGAAAATGCATTTATTCGGGTTCAGCCGCAACTTGTATTTTCTGAGTCTTTCAAACAGTTTCCGCAAGACTGCCACGTGGCTTTCTCTTTCTTTAGACTTAGCGACTATGTCATCTACATATACTTCAATTTCCTTGTGCATCATGTCATGGAACAGTGCAACCATTGCACGTTGGTAAGTGGCACCGGCATTCTTCAACCCGAATGGCATGACTGTGTAACAAAACGTTCCCCACGGAGTTATGAATGTAGTTTTTCCTTTGTCATGAACATCCATGAGAATCTGATTATATCCGGAGTATCCATCCATGAATGAAAATCGGTGATTCTTGGCTGTATTATCAACAAGGACATCAATGTGGGGAAGTGGAAAATCATCCTTCGGACTAGCTTTATTCAGGTCCCGATAATCTACACACATCCTGACTTTTCCATCCTTTTTAGGTACAGGCACAATATTGGCCACCCAATTAGTATGTCTTGATACTTCCAAAAATCCAGCCTCTAGCTGTTTAGTCACTTCTTCTTTTATCTTTAGTGACATGTCAGGCCGCATCCTTCTCAACTTTTGCTTTTTCAGCTCAGCTTCTGGATACAAAGGGATTTTGTGTGAAGCGATCTCTGGATCCAATCCTGGCATATCATGATAAGACCACGCAAAGACATCCAGGTATTCACCAAATAAATCAATTATTTCTGTTCGTTCAGAATTTTCCACTATTTTCAGCTCCTTCTTCTCTTCTTCAGTGCCCATGTTAATCACTTCAACCACCTTATTGTCTAAGTCAAACCCTTTTTCTGCATGTTCCAGTAAGTCTAAAAATTCCTCAATAGTTTCTTCATCCTCTTCAGATTCATAGCCATCACAATCAAGTGCAGTAAGAGAATCAATTGATTGGCCTCCAAAGTCCCTTTCATGCGGCAAAATATTCATAGCATTTAGGTCCCTGGAAAGCATTTGTGGGGGTTGGAATGCCAAGACACATAATGTGTAACGCCTCGATTTTCTGTCTGAGTGGAAAATGATCGAAATGTCCCTGAGGTCATTTTCGGCCCGGAATTCAAGGATGGCCGACCCGGCAGTCCTCGAAGGGCCAACTCAATATTTGAAGGGGATTGGATGACCTTTGAGTGGTTCCGGAGGCGAAAGTCTCATTTTCCGCAGTTTCGGGTCAAAATGACCAAAATACCCCTATAGCGTTTTTGCAGCGAGGTAAAGGTGCCGTTTGAGCCCGAAACTTTCCCCAGAGGTTTAAAACCATGTTTTTACATGTTTCAAAACATCTGTTTGAGTCCCGGTGGTTCCGGCCAGTTTTAGTGCAAAATTACGATTTTGCCCCTAGAATAGTGTTTTTGAGCTTAATGACGTAATTAAGCAAACCTAAGCAATATTAGGCTCTAAACGAAGATTAATTAATTTCCCTAATTAATCTAGAGTCAAAATAAATTATTAAAATTAATTAGAACCTAAAATTGCTTAGATTAGATTTAAATCCCTTTTCTAAAACTCAAGATTTCACTCTTAGAATCTTGAATAGTGTTTTCTCTCTCCAATTCCTTAAATCAAGGAAATGTGTCTAGAATTGTTTAGACTCTAAATTGAGGATCTAACTCACTAATGGTGCAAGACCACTCCTTAATTATGTCTAGACCATCCTAATTATCCATTTTCCTTACCTAAACACTTTCTTACAAATTCATAATCTTAAGCATAATCAAAGATACACCTAAACACAACACTAAACCACAATTAAAATGCAAACTAATCCTCCCCCAAATCTGATGCACATGGCCGAAATTCTCACCCCCATTGACCACATGTTGAATTGTTTCTCACTCAAAGAACCATGCTTGAAGCCATACCTTGAACCATACCTCACCATGCTTTGAACCATACCTCACCATGCCTCAAGACCACATTATCTCACCTCATGGAACTTATGGGCTGCACTCCCCTTGGCCGAAAATGCATCAGCCCCTCACCCCCTCCATTTGCCTCATTTCTCTATAAATGGAATGCCTTGAGGAGCTTGCACCACTTTTAGATCATTTGCTAAGAGTTTAGGAACACTCAAAGCTTTTCTTTTCTCTCAAAGCTCTTGTGTTCTTCAAGTTCTTGGAGTTCTTCATCATCTTCATCTTCTTCTTCCATCTTCAAGTTCATCACATCAAGTAGGGATTTTCTTTCAAGTATTCCTTTCTTTAAAGTTCTTGTTCTAAGCTTTATGTTCATAGTTTCTCTTGATTCTTTTTAGAACTTATTTTCCTTTCTTTGTTCTTTCTCATTTTCGGCCATGGGCCTTGAAGTTCAAAGAAATGAGAGCTTGATGATGAGAGTTTCATGATGATGTTCATCACTTGAAACAAACTCTAGAGCTTGATCTTTGTCCTTGAACAAAAATGTTTCTAGTTCTTCCTTTCTTGAACTCTTGAGAACTTTAGCTTTGATGATGTTTTAAAATGGCTCTATGAACTCAATGATGAGGACTCATGATATTGGTGTTAATATATCATCAAGATCATGAACTCTAGAATTTTAAAATGTTCCTTTTTCTTCTTGAAGATTTCGGCCATTTCCTTAATTTTTCTAAGCTTCATGGTTTGATTTCCTAAGAATATTATGTTGAGTTTAAGAACTCTAAGCTTGACTTTACCTTGTTTGGATGAGTTTGGGTTATGGTTTAAATTCCTTTAAAGTCTTGTTAAGAGCTCTAGAAAGATAAAATGAACTTGCATAATTTATTTTATGCTTGCATTCATATTTACATTCTTGCTATGCATCTTTACCTTCTAGCTATCACCTAAGAACATAAAGATTAAAATGGAACTTGTATCATCACTTAATTTAATTCTCGAAACCTTTCTATTTCGGCCTTAAAGTCGATTGTTGTTGGGCCTAGAGCACTAAAATAAAGAATTGAACTTGCATTATCACCTAATTAATTTCTCGAATGCCTATCTATTTCGGCCTTAAAGTCGATTGTTGTTGGGCCAAGAGCACTAAAATAAAGAATTGAACCATGCATATTTACTTTCAAGCTTGCACGTTTAAGTTTATGTCTCGCATATTTACTTTCAAGCTTGCACGTTTAAGTTTATGCCTTGCATATTTAAATTTAAGTCATCACTTTACTTTGTAAGCAAGATTAAAAATGAAAAGCATGAGCACGTTTAGTTTATGTCGTAACTTAAGAACCTAGAGCTCAAAGACTTGCCCATTTCATTCCAAGATAAAGTTAAATGTGAATGTATTCCTTGAATGCATAATTTCAGCCAAGTAGTGATGATGGACTTGCAATGAGTTTTCATCTAGCTACTAGGACCAATAGTCTATGTTTTAAGTTTTCCTTAAAGCTTTACAAATCTTTATAAGGTTATGTCATCACAAGTTGTGATTTTATTATCTTTTAGGGGATGGAATATGTTTTGGTCAGTGACCTAAGGCTTCTCTTAGCCTCTTGATGAATTAAAATGTTTTGAAAAGAGTTTTAGAAGTTCTAGATTGATTCTGTAACACCCTAGTAATTAACCAGATACACCTAGGTTGAATCTGATTAATGACTAGACTTTACTCCTTGCTTTGGTTCTTTCTTCATAATTTGAAAATACTTAGTGAAATTACGAGCCTTTTTTTTTTTTAAACACATAATTGAAAACGTGAGCCGAGTACAACGTGAACGAGTAAGCGGAGTATAATAAGACGTTTAAGAATATATCACATCATATCACTTAGGCTCCATCATATAACATCCATAAGCACATTATAGCATATATTTACATACAATAACCTCACTCAAAGGGTGGGTTATGTTCATACATCATTATCTTATGCAAACCCATAAAAGAAAATATACTTAAGGAAATTCATGCCCCTAAACTAGATAACTCCATAAGTAGGAAGGTTATCCTAAAACTAGGGTGCATGATCACACATAAGTCTACTAAGAACCTTCTATGGCCACTGTCTGAAAATGGGGGAATAAATCCGATCCATCGATGAGCTCCTCGGGAGGGACACACACGAGATGCACCAGTGTCAGGTCGCATGGGCGGCCTTCTCGCTAACCTCGGCTGAACAACTGTTTCCTCACTACCCTCTCTTACACGTGGGAGTAGGAGCGAGCTCTCAGAATATACATGAGTAGGAGTGTCCTCTGAAGGATCAGTTTGAGAATATCTCGTCTCGAACATACTGAAATCCATGGACAAAGCAGATGAAGCGGGATAAGAACGTAACATCCTTTCATCAAGTGGGCGTGCATGTTGAAAACCATTTCATCGCCATAGGGAGAAGTAGGAGAAAATCGATAACTAGGGACAGGATGTGCAAATGGGCGACCTATGTAAATAAAAACACGAATCACAAGACTCCCTTCAAAATGATACGAGCGATGCAGGATCATAGTGGAATTCCCAAGTAGGTATCAACGAACACGGCGAGTCTCGCCATTTGGGTCTGGAGACAATGACGGAAATAAAGAAAAGGGAGTGAGAATCTTGCTAAAGAATTCTCGATGAGGTACCTCCTTCTACAGTGTCATCATCAAAGTCCCAGGAACCTCGGGATTATTCTAAAATAGTGAGCATGCAAAGATTCATTTTAAGTTCTGACAAATACTTAACCGAGGTTCGCCAATTTTTAATCATCGTCTTATAATGCATCTTATTCTTAACATGTCATATTTACAATGAACTTTTCCTTTATCATTACATCATATTCCTCATCATCATTATCAAAATAACATGCATAAAAGAACGTCATATAATATTAGCTACACATGGACACAGTGCACATATTTCATTTCTTTAGTGCCTTAGGTGACTTAAAATCTTATCATCATCATTATTTTCCTTGGGCCACCCTATACTCCACGCCTTTGGGAGTAATTTAGGTTATGAGCTCATACTTTACTAGTCGTCACTAGCATATACTTATCCCTTTTGATAAGCTAAAGTCCCGACTCTACCCTTTTGAGAGAACGGGTTAGGGGCTAAAATCACCTTTTCACCACCTATAGTCCGATGGTTCCAAAGGATCATTTTCTTATAAGTTTAAGTCACCATTAAATCTTTGCATGTTATATCATAATACAATTCATAAACATCATAACATTTTCTCATTTATAGTCTTAAGCTAGAATAATATATATCAATCTGTAATCATGCATATGGGAGATTCCCAGAAAGAGAGGTGGGTCACAATGGACACGCTTAAATACCAAGTCTTTCCTTAGCCTAACCTTTCCAAATTACACTTTTACAATGATACACTTTCTTCTAGCAACAAAGGTGAATTTTACATAAGAACATTTCATGTATAAGCATTCTTATTATTTGCAACAAGAACTATAAGATGCAAGTCAGAGAATCATTCAATGATATCAAGTACTTAATAAGCATCCAATCCTTACATAGAATTATCAATTATAGAACTAATTAGTTACTAAACCAATTATGAATCATTCTCTTAACAATAAACCATAATTATCACAACTTCAATCATATCAAATCATTATCACACATTGATACTAAACTCGGATCGATTGGCGAATCATGAACCTCATGCAATTACATAGAATCATATTTTAAGTGCATATAAAATACTAGTTCCCCATAAAATCCTTGCAAAGCCTTAAAACTCATTTAGAAACTAGTTCTTTTGTCAAATTTGGGAGGATCTTCACAATTAAAATTCCCACTTAAGATAAAAGGAGTAAGTCTTGAGCTTTAGAGATTTAGGTGACATCTTAGAATTATAAACATGCTATGCAACCTTATTTTAATCTTATCTTTATAAGGTGATAGCTTGGAATTATAAACATGATATGCAATTCCATTTCTTTATCTTTAAGATTTAAGGTGATGACTTGAAAATTAAACATGATGCAAGAACTTGAAATATAAACATGATACAAGAAAGCTGGAGCGCGGTAATCCGCACAGACCAAGAGAGGAGAAAAGAATATTAAGAAACCGAGCGTGTAGTCCGCACAGACCAAGAGAGGAGAAGAGAATATTAAGAAACCGGAGCGGCGGTAGTCCGCACAGACCAAGAGAGGGAGAAGAGAATTATTATTACATCTTTTTAAGCTCCAATCTCAAGACTTTTTAAAGAATAAATTCTTTAACTCCAATAATCATATTTCTTTGCTTGTGATACATGGGCAAGTCTTTAAGCTCTAGGATCTTTAGGTGATGGCATAAAATAAACATGTCATGCGTTGATTCTTTTAGCCATTATAAAATATAGTGAGAGCATAAATTAAATATGAGATGCAACCTCTTAATTATCTTGAAAGATTAAGTGATGACTTGAAACATAAACATGAAATAGAAGCTTGGAATTTAAACATGAGAAATGCAAGTTCATTTATTCATTCTTGAAAATTTAGTGATGACATAGAAGGTAAACATGGTTATGGAAAGCATAAACTTAATCATGGATGCAAAATTCATTTTGTTTCTTTACTAGAGCTCCTTCAAGACTTTAAAAGAATTATAAATTCAACCCAATACATATCTTAACAAGAAATAAAACATAAAAGGAAAAAATACATCTTTCAAGTTCTAAACTAAAAATCTTTGTTTTAGCATCATAAAGCATTATTCTTTAAGGTTTTGCATCAAGTGGAATTTTCAAGCTTTAGAGGCCTAACTTGTGATGGATTTACAACCCACCCTCAAGGTCCTCATCATCAAGCCATCATCTTAGTTCCACCTAGGCCATATGGTTGAATTGGTTAAAGAAAAATTGAAGAGGAAAACCAAAATGAAAAGCTAAGGCAAGTTCATAATTTCATCATTTTGAGCTAAAAACACAACTCCTCAAAGCATAGAAATAAATTTAGAAACTACTCCCTACCTAATCTGAGTTGAAGAAGAGGAAGAGAACTTGATTTCTTGAAGTGAAATGACACAAAATCTCTTTGAAAAAATTGAAGAAAGAATTCAGCCAAAGAGGAGGAAGAAAGAAAGTTTTTGGTGCTCCTAAAAACTAGTTATGAACCAAGCATTCCAAGACCACTCAAGCAAGCCTATTTATAGAAGATTTTGAGGCTTCTAATTGGCCAAAATGAGGAGGTAGTTGTCAGAATTTTTCAGGAGTAATAATGGAGGAAAAATCATTTTAGACAAAGTTGTATGAAATTAAGGAATTATGTCTCTTATGGTGACATTTTGGCATTTTGTTTTAGTGCAACTTTTGGAAATAATTCAGCTGCATAATGGCATCAATAATTTCGTGCATTACAGCCCAAAGAAGTGAAATTTGTGTGTTCCATGCATTATTTAGGTGTAGGCAAGGTATTCATGTAATTTAGAGAATTCACGGCCACGGGCTTAAGTGAATTAGTACGCAATTTGGGTGTTTTTGAGCAATTTTGGGTTCTAATCAATCTAAATACATAATTTTGAATCTAGATTAATATTTAGAATTTAATAAGCTTTAATTTGAGCCTAATATTGCTTAGGTTTCGTATATGAATCGAAAATCCCGAAATTCAAAGCCCAAAAGCAGGGGCAAAATCGTACTTTCACTTAAAAGCGCCCAAGGCCACCCGAGCTTAACCAATGGTTAATCATGGCTTAAAAACACATTTTAAAACATTTTAGTGAGGTTCGGCTCGATCGCACGCACATCGGAGTTAAACACCTTGAGGCGTTTTGGTCTTTCGTGCGTCGGAACTCAAAATTGAGATTCTTACGCTCTATTAACACATATAACACAAACAATCCCTTATTATTCTCAAAACATCCCCTTGAGAATATGTGGGCCCACAATCCTCATTTTCTGAGTAAAATAACTTCAGGGACATTTTGGTCATTTTATACGTCTGAAATTCGGATTTGCGACTCTCGCATGAATCGTTCCTAACCTCTCTTCTAATGTTATATTCCTTTATTGAGGATTGTTCGGCCTCAAATTTTATGTAATAATTACCCTACGGTAATTCGATAATTGAGTAATTTCTAATGACAGAAAATTACAAGAAAATTGGGGCGTTACATTACTCCCTCCTTAAAAAGAATTTCGCCTAAATTCGTTACTGAGAACAACTTCGGGGTATTGTGCTTTCATGTTTGATTCCAGCTCCCATGTAAGTTCTTGGTTTCACCCTGTCCCCATGCTACTTTGACCAGGGTACACCTTGTTCCTTAACCGCTTAACTCCTCGATCGACGATTCTCGTGGGTAGTAAGTTAAATGTCGTGTTATCTCTTAATTGTACATGTTCGCTCTAGTACATGACTCGGGTCGATTGATACTTTCTTAAGCGAGAGACATGGAAAACATCATGAAGGTTGGATAGACTCGGGGTAGGGCTATACGGTAGGCTACGAGTCCTACTTTGGTAAGGATTTCAAGCGGACCAAGAAATGCGGGGCTCAATTTCTTTACTTTTATTGCTCGGCCTATGCCTGTGGTGGGGTGATCCTTAGGAACACGTGGTCCCCTTCTTGAAAATCTAGCGGTTTTAGCGCTTGTCCGCATAGTTTTTCGTCGACTTTGAGCAAGAAGAATCTTATCCCTAATCTTTTTGATTTGTTCCGTTGTTTCCTCACAATATCAGTCCAAGTAAACTTTGCTCTCCGGGTTCATACCAACATAAGGGAGATTGACATTTCCGTCCATAGAGGGCCTCATACGGTGCCATACCGATACTTGCATGATAATCAAGTTGTTATATGCAAATTCAATAAGTGGCAGGTACTTATCCCAACTTCCCCTTTGATCTAAAACACATGCCCTTAACATATCCTCCAAGGTTTGGATAGTTCTTTCAGATTGACCGTCTGTTTGGGGGTGATAGGTCGTGCTTAGACACGACTTTGAACCAAATGCCTTTGAAAGGCTCCCAAAATCGCGACGTAAATCGCGGATCTCGATCAGAGATTACCGACGACGGCACCCCATGTAATCTCACTATCTCCTGAATATATAATTGTGCTAAGCTATCCAAGGAATAAGTCACCTTAATAGGTAAAAAGTGGCCTGACTTTGTCAATCGATCCACGATTACCCATATGGTATCATGATTCATTTGGGTCCTTGGTAATCCAGTCACAAAATCCATGGAGATACTATCCCACTTCCACTCGAGGGATCGACAGAGGTTGCAGCATTCCGCAGGGTTTTTGGTGTTCAATCTTCACCTTTTGACACACCAAGCACTTACTCACCCATGTGCACACATCTTTCTTCATTCCAGGCCACCGTAACATCTTCTTCAAATCTTGATACATCTTGGTGGCACCAGGATGAAGGGTAAAATGGCTCTTATGGGCTTCCTCCAAAATATCCTTTCGAGGCCACCACTAGCGTGTACACATATTCGACCTTTAAACCTCCACAAATCGTCCATTCCTTGGGTAAAACCTATCAACTTTCCCGCCTTCACTTGCCTCTAAAGTCTTTTGAAACTCAAGCATCGTCCCCTTGAGCTTGAACAATCCTTTCTTTGAACTCACTTGTCACTCTAAGATGACAAGCTCGATGCCCTTAGTGGTCAAAGTCATTCCTAGGTTTAAGTCCCTAAATTGCTCAATCAATTCAACCTCCTTCACCATCAAACGGGACACTTGTAAGGACTTCCTACTCAAAGCATCAACTACTACATTAGCTTTACCAGGATGGTAGTTCAATCCAAAATCATAATCTTTCAAGAACTCCATCCATCGCCTTTGCCTCATGTTTAGCTCTTTTTGATCAAAGAGATATTTCAAACGCTTGTGATCGGAAAACACCTCAAACTTAACTCCATATAAATGGTGTCTCCAAATCTTTAGAGCAAACACGACGGCAGCTAACTCAAGGTCATGGGTAGGGTAGTTTGCCTCATGTGGCTTGAGTTGTCTTGATGCATAGGCCACCACTTGCCTATCCTGCATCAATACACAACCTAAACCCTTTTTGAAGCATCACAATACACCTCGAAAGGCACATTGGGGTCGGGTAACACTAAAGCGAGGGTCGAGGTTAGCTTGTGTTTTAACTCTTGAAAGCTCTTTTCACACTCAGGGTCCATGAAAAAGGGGTGTTCTTCCTAGTCACTTGGTCAAAGGTAGGGAAATCTGGGAAAATCCCTTGATAAATCGTGGTAATAACCGGCTAAACCCAAAAAGCTCCTTACTTGATTCTACCGTGGTTGGTCTTTCCCGGTTACTACCGCTTCTACCTTACTAGGATCTACTGACAATTCCTTTCTTAGATACTACATGCCCTAAAAATTGCACCTTATCCAACCAAAACTCACACTTGGAAATCTTGGCATATAGTTTCTTTTCCTTCAAGATCTCTAGTACTATGGTTAGGTGGCATTCATGCTCTTCATGGGTCTTAGAATATATGAGAATGTCATCTATAAAGACAACTACAAACTGATCTAAATAGGGTCGAAAGATCCTATTCATGTAATCCATAAAAATAGCTGGAGCATTGGTTAACCCAAAGGACATTCTTGCAAACTCAAAATGGCCGTGTCGAGTGCGAAAGCCGTTTTAGGTATGTCTTCATCTCTCACTCTAATTTGATGGTAGCCTGACCTCAAATCTATCTTAGAAAACACTACCGCACCTTTCAGTTGGTCCATCAAATCATCGATCCTAGGCGGGAGGATACTTGTTTTTCACCGTTACTTTATTCAAGCGCCTATAATCTACACACATCCTCATACTCCCATCCTTTTTCTTTACAAACAACACAGGGCTCCCAAGGTGATGCACTAGGCCTAACAAAATTTTTCTCCAATAAATCTTCCAATTGAGTTTTTAACTCGGCCAATTCTAATGGGGACATCCTGTATGGGGCTATGGATATAGGTCCCTTTCCTAAGCAACTCTATGGAAAATTCTATCTCTCTCTTGGGAAACTCTGTATCTCATCCGAAATACTTGGGATAATTTCTTACTATTGGTATCTCATCGATACTTTGCTCAAAGTCTACATCACTAGCGGCTAAGAAAATGTAACCTTTACTCTCACCCTTACCACAGTCCATTTCCCACAGCTTATGTAAAGACTTATGGGTTTCTTAGGTTCAATAGGAATAGGAAGAAAAGTGATGGTTTTCTCATAACAGTTTAACGATGCAGTTTGCCTCAAGCCAATCCATGCCAAGAATCACATCTAAACCTCGCATGGGTAAGCAAATAAGATCTAAAACAAAGGATCTATTATCTATAATAAAACTACAATCTAAACAACATTTACAAGTCCTAACGGGTTTTCCAGTCAGGTAGAAACAATAAGGTCAAAAGGAAGCTCAGTCATAGGTAAATTAAGGCTTTTAACACATGAATGGGAGATAAAAGAATGAGAAGCGCCAGAATCATATAGTACAATTAAGTCTTTACCATGCATATTACCCTTACCTTCCACGAGATTTCGTGACTTCGTTGTTTCTTCAAAGATTAACGATAAATACCCTTCCTGGTATTGTGGCTTGGGATTGGGGGTTGGCGGGTTCCTTTCAGTGCATTCTCGGAGTAATGACCTGGTTTTCCACACCGATAGCACACGTTTGTTCGGCTCGACATGGCATGCTCCCATGATTCTTGCCGCACTTGGGACATTCCATGGATGGCGCAGGTAGTGGAAATCTTCTTTGGACCTCTTTGTGGTGCTTTCCCTTTATTGTTGTTATTGTTGTTGTTGTGATAGTTATTGGGGTTATTGTTGTAGCGGTTCTTATTATAGTGATTGTTGTTGTTTGGCCTTCCTTGTTGAAAATTTCTTTGTGTCCCTTGTGGTCTTGATTGAGAAATGGAAGTCGATTCGCCTCTTGAGCTGCTGACCTTGAGGTGTCAACTTTTTGGTAATATTATCGACTTTGGGGTGTTTAGTTTTCTCGACCTTCTTCAATAATCCGACATTTGTTAACTAGGGTAGAGAAATCCCTAATCTCCAAATGTGCAATCGCCACATTAAGTTCGCCTTCAACCACGACTCGTATTTAATGCATTTCCGGTACTCATCAGGATTTCCTTGGTACATTCTTGAGAACTTAATGAGTTCTTCAAATCTGGCGATGTCTTGGGCCACATTCATATTCCCTGGACAAGTTGCATGAATTCAATGTCCTTGGCATTTCTAAGCGACTCTGGAAAGTACTTTTCGTAAAAATGGACCTTGAATAGTTCCCAATCAATGTCCACATCGGCCGTCTCCAGGAGTCTTCGAACACCGCCCACCGTAAACGGCATCACCCTCAAGCATATGAGTAGCGAAGGTGACCTTTTGCTCCTCCGAGCATGGGACTACAGCAAAGACCTTCTCAATATTCCGAATCCATTCATCCGCAATATTTGGATTGGTGTCCCTTGAAAACCGGTGGGTTTGCCTTACGAAACTCCCAAGCAGGCATGTTCAGAATCTCATGTCGCTGATTCATATTGGCTTGACGATCCTGATCCATTCGTTCCATCATCATTCTCATGGTCCTTGCTACGTCGCGGAGTGCTTGGCTGTCTCGTTGTCGTGATTATTTTGTCTTTGCGCTCCTAGTCCATTGTCGACGTGCCATTGGTCCCTATACACACAAAACAAAGCAACAACGAGGTGATCGGGCCCAATATTCCATGCAAAGTGAGCAAGTTACCATCGCACTGTCAACATACAGTACTCGTGTATTTCTACTCCCCAAGCTCATCCTAATGATAAGCATCTACACATGACGTCACTAACGTATTTAGCTTTAGAAGCATAGCTAGTCCAATCCTCGAGGCTCCATGAGAATCGAACGGCTCGATACCAAATCGTAACACCTAGTAATTAACCAGATACACCTAGGTTGAATCGATTAATGACTAGACTTTACTCCTTGCTTTGGTTCTTTCTTCATAATTTGAAAATACTTAGTGAAATTACGAGCCTTTTTTTTTTTTTAAACACATAATTGAAAACGTGAGCCGAGTACAACGTGAGCGAGTAGCGGAGTATAATAAGGCGTTTAAGAATATATCACATCATATCACTTAGGCTCCATCATATAACATCCATAAGCACATTATAGCATATATTTACATACAATAACCTCACTCAAAGGGTGGGTTATGTTCATACATCATTATCTTATGCAAACCCATAAAAGAAAATATACTTAAGGAAATTCATGCCCCTAAACTAGATAACTCCATAAGCCGGGAAGGTTATCCTAAAACTAGGGTGCATGATCACACATAAGTCTACTAAGAACCTTCTATGGCCACCGTCTGAAAATGGGGAATAAATCCGATCCACTGATGAGCTCCCTCAGGAGGGGACACACGAGATGCACCAGGCTGGGGTCGCATGGACGGCCTTCTCGCTAACCTCGGCTGAACAACTGTTTCCTCACTACCCTCTCTTACACGTGTGGGAGTAGGAGCAGGAGCAGAGCTCTCAGAATATACATGAGTAGGAGTGTCCTCTGAAGGATCAGTTTCAGAATATCTCGTCTCGGGAACATACTCTAGAAATCCATGGACAGATGATGAGCGGGATAAGAACGTAACATCCTTTCATCAAGTCGTCGTGCATGTTCCAATACCATTTCATCCCCATACCGAGAAGTAGCAGAAAATCGATAACTACCGTCGGCATGTGCAAATGGACCACCTATGTAAATAAAAACACGAACTCCGCACCTCCCTTCAAAATGATACGAGCGATGCACCGGATCATAGTGGAATTCCCAAGTAGGGGTATCAACGAACAGGACGAATGTCGCCATTTGAATCTGGAGACAATGACGGAAATAAAGAAAAGGGAGTGAGAATCTTGCTAAAGAATTCTCAGTAAGGTACCTCCTTCTACACTGTCATCATCAAACATCCCAGGAACCTCGGGATTATTCTAAAATAGTGAGCATGCAAAGATTCATTTTAAGTTCGGACAAATACTTAACCGAGGTTCGTCAATTTTTTAATCATGCGTCTTATAATGCATCTTATTCTTAACATGTCATATTTACAATGAACTTTTCCTTTATCATTACATCATATTCCTCATCATCATTATCAAAATAACATGCATAAAAGAACGTCATATAATATTAGCTACACATGGACACACAGTGCACATATTTCATTTCTTTAGTGCCTTAGGTGACTTAAAATCTTATCATCATCATTATTTTCCTTGGGCCACCCTATACTCCACCCTTTTGGGAGTAATTTAGGTTATGAGCTCATACTTTACTAGTCGTCACTAGCATATACTTATCCCTTTTGATAAGCTAAAGTCCCGACTCTACCCTTTTGAGAGAACGGGTTAGGGGGCTAAAATCACCTTTTCACCACCTATAGTCTGATGGTTCCAAAGGATCATTTTCTTATAAGTTTAAGTCACCATTAAATCTTTGCATGTTATATCATAATACAATTCATAAACATCATAACATTTTCTCATTTATAGTCTTAAGCTAGAATAATATATATCAACTGTAATCATGCATATGGGAGATTCCCAGGAAAGAGAGGTGGGTCACAATGGACACGCTTAAATACCAAGTCTTTCCTTAGCGAGAACCTTTCCAAATTACACTTTTACAATGATACACTTTCTTCTAGCAACAAAGGTGAATTTTACATAAGAACATTTCATGTATAAGCATTCTTATTATTTGCAACAGCAACTATAACATGCAAGTCAGGAAATCATTCAATGATATCAAGTACTTAATAAGCATCCAATCCTTACATAGAATTATCAATTATAGAACTAATTAGTTACTAAACCAATTATGAATCATTCTCTTAACAATAAACCATAATTATCACAACTTCAATCATATCAAATCATTATCACACATTGATACTAAACTCGGATCAGTGGCGAATCATGAACCTCATGCAATTACATAGAATCATATTTTAAGTGCATATAAAATACTAGTTCCCCATAAAATCCTTGCAAAGCCTTAAAACTCATTTAGAAACTAGTTCTTTTGTCAAATTTGGGAGGATCTTCACAATTAAAATTCCCACTTAAGATAAAAGGAGTAAGTCTTGAGCTTTAGAGATTTAGGTGACATCTTAGAATTATAAACATGCTATGCAACCTTATTTTAATCTTATCTTTATAAGGTGATAGCTTGGAATTATAAACATGATATGCAATTCCATTTCTTTATCTTTAAGATTTAAGGTGATGACTTGAAAATTAAACATGATGCAAGAACTTGAAATATAAACATGATACAAGAAAGCTGGAGCGGTAATCCATACAGGACGATAGAGGAGAAAAGAATATTAAGAAACCGGAGCGGCGGTAGTCCGCACAAGGACCAAGAGAGGAGAAGAGAATATTAAGAAACCGGAGAGCGGTAGTCCGCACAGGACCAGTAGAGGGAGAAGAGAATTATTATTACATCTTTTTAAGCTCCAATCTCAAGACTTTTTAAAGAATAAATTCTTTAACTCCAATAATCATATTTCTTTGCTTGTGATACATGGGCAAGTCTTTAAGCTCTAGGATCTTTAGGTGATGGCATAAAATAAACATGTCATGCGTTGATTCTTTTAGCCATTATAAAATATAGTGAGAGCATAAATTAAATATGAGATGCAACCTCTTAATTATCTTGAAAGATTAAGTGATGACTTGAAACATAAACATGAAATAGAAGCTTGGAATTTAAACATGAGAAATGCAAGTTCATTTATTCATTCTTGAAAATTTAGTGATGACATAGAAGGTAAACATGGTTATGGAAAGCATAAACTTAATCATGGATGCAAAATTCATTTTGTTTCTTTACTAGAGCTCCTTCAAGACTTTAAAAGAATTATAAATTCAACCCAATACATATCTTAACAAGAAATAAAACATAAAAGGAAAAAATACATCTTTCAAGTTCTAAACTAAAAATCTTTGTTTTAGCATCATAAAGCATTATTCTTTAAGGTTTTGCATCAAGTGGAATTTTCAAGCTTTAGAGGCCTAACTTGTGATGGATTTACAACCCACCCTCAAGGTCCTCATCATCAAGCCATCATCTTAGTTCCACCTAGGCCATATGGTTGAATTGGTTAAAGAAAAATTGAAGAGGAAAACCAAAATGAAAAGCTAAGGCAAGTTCATAATTTCATCATTTTGAGCTAAAAACACAACTCCTCAAAGCATAGAAATAAATTTAGAAACTACTCCCTACCTAATCTGAGTTGAAGAAGAGGAAGAGAACTTGATTTCTTGAAGTGAAATGACACAAAATCTCTTTGAAAAAATTGAAGAAAGAATTCAGCCAAAGAGGAGGAAGAAAGAAAGTTTTTGGTGCTCCTAAAAACTAGTTATGAACCAAGCATTCCAAGACCACTCAAGCAAGCCTATTTATAGAAGATTTTGAGGCTTCTAATTGGCCAAAATGAGGAGGTAGTTGTCAGAATTTTTCAGGAGTAATAATGGAGGAAAAATCATTTTAGACAAAGTTGTATGAAATTAAGGAATTATGTCTCTTATGGTGACATTTTGGCATTTTGTTTTAGTGCAACTTTTGGAAATAATTCAGCTGCATAATGGCATCAATAATTTCGTGCATTACAGCCCAAAGAAGTGAAATTTGTGTGTTCCATGCATTATTTAGGTGTAGGCAAGGTATTCATGTAATTTAGAGAATTTACTGTTAAGGGCTTAAGTGAATTAGTAAGCAATTTGGGTGTTTTTGAGCAATTTTGGGTTCTAATCAATCTAAATACATAATTTTGAATCTAGATTAATATTTAGAATTTAATAAGCTTTAATTTGAGCCTAATATTGCTTAGGTTTCGGTATATGAATCGAAAATCCGCAAATTCGCAAGCGCCCAAAAGCAGGGGCAAAATCGTACTTTCACTTAAAAGCGCCCAAGGCCACCCGAGCTTAACCAATGGTTAATCATGGCTTAAAAACACATTTTAAAACATTTTAGTGAGGTTCGGACTCGGTCGACACGCATCGGAGTTAAAGCAACCAGAGGCGTTTTGGTCTTTTCGTCAAGGCTCTAACTCAAAATTGAGATTCTTCTGCTCTATTAACACATATAACACAAACAATCCCTTATTATTCTCAAAACATCCCCTTGAGAATATGTGGGGCCCACAATCCTCATTTTCTGAGTAAAATAACTTCAGGGACATTTTGGTCATTTTATACGTCTGAAATTAGGGATTTGCGACTCTCGCATGAATCGTTCCTAACCTCTCTTCTAATGTTATATTCCTTTATTGAGGATTGTTCGGCCTCAAATTTTATGTAATAATTACCTACGGTAATTCGATAATTGAGTAATTTCTAATGACAGTAAAAATTACAGTAAAAAATTGGGGCGTTACAGATTCCAAGAGAAACTAGTTAACTTATGTACCTAGATGTCAATTTAACTCTCTCATTTAAGTTAAATGTTTTCGGTTCTGATGTGATGAGTGTGATGCTGTATGATGATGTTTTGATGTGTTGGAATGTGTGAAAATATCATGTGATGATGTAGAAGCGATCCTATGCATGATAGGTAAGAAACTAGCTAACTAGAAATACCGTAAAGCTAGAATTTAACATAGTTTTGACCCATTTTTTTATGGAACTAATCCAAACTGTTTTAATGGGAACATAATCAGATTTAGATTGTTTAGACATGAAAAACTTGGTATCATTTGAATTAGAATTGAATTCTAGCACCTATAGGGAAACTAGTAACTAGAAAACCGTAAAAGTGCAAGTTTAGAACTCTTAGAACATTTATTTTTCTGGATTCTGTCCAGCAACATTACAACATGATAAATGTGAATTATAATTATTTCTTAAGTATGGGAATGTCTCATAATTGATTTAGATTTGATTTATATCGCCTTAGGCGAAGACGGAACCAAGAAAAGGTCTAAAACGTAAGTTCTAGAACCCCGCAACCACAAGTTAGAATTTCTGCCCTATGCTTTTCAGATTTGAGAATGAATATGAGAATTAGGAATGATGATTAATTATGAGCCCTTAGGTGCATAATTTATGAGCGACGGATGTTAGAGAACTATATCTCAAAATTTAGACCCGTAAGGGTCAAAGCATAAGCTACCGTAAGGGTAAACGTTTGAATGTTCTATGATGATGCATGTGGTATGTAAATGATGATGATGTTATTCATATGAGGAATTCATGAGGTTGTATGTTTATGAGAGTATATAGTGTTGATATGTTGATGCTCACGCCATGATGCGTTATGCAAAATTATAATATTATGATGCTTATGATGCACACAATGATTATGATGCCTTATGTTGGTATTGAATGGCTATGCATGCTCTATGTGTTTGGTGGCATAAAGCAAGTTTGATGGAAATCCGGTGTACGCCCGTTCTGCTGCCGAATTTCCCATCAAACTTGAGTACTTGAGAAAAAGCTTGCAAAAACTCTGGGTGACACGGTTAGCCGAGCACCCGAGCAGATGTGACATAGTACTGAGATGCATTTCTCCCGCTACGGTGGGGAGGAAACAAATCCGTGAGGGTATTGACATTGAGCTTGCCAAAGCGGACAATTCGCTGTGTACTAGATACCAGTAGAGCGTTTCAAAGAAGGAAATGATCCTAAGATAGGTGATCCAAGAAAGTTATGTATACCCCCTCAATTAGCCCATATTAAATCTAGTGACGACTAGTTAGGATTGAGCTCATTCCTAGGCGATAGGTGAGATGTAGTTTGGTGACAGTTATCGGGCCGGTGAATCGGTTGGACTTTTGGTGGATATGTTAAGAGGGTGGTCTTTAAGAAAAAGAACTTAAGAGTTTTATTTATAAGAAAGATATCACATGAAAATTTCTATGCCTCTTTATGCCACATATATGATTCTTATTTCTTTATGATGTGCCCAAGTATTATGATTTTCGTGTTAATGTGCATACGGTATTGTCATGCATTCATCAAATATCTGTTGCATTCATGTCATTAAGACACATACTAAAAGACACTCACTTCGGATAAATAGAGTTGTAAAGCCTAAAACCAATCCTTATGCATGTACACCTTTTTCATAATTAAAACCGAGGTGGTGAGGACTGACGGCGATGACACTAGTGTTAGAGTCTGAATCCTCTTGAGAATCTCGAATGAGTTTCTCATCCCTTCCTTTTCTTCCGTGTCATCTCTAGACGAGGATTACAACGAGGCTCGTGACTTCTTTTGAGGCGCGCGCTTAAGGGACACACTAGCAGATGGAGCGAAGGGTCGCTGCGGAGGCATAGATAGCTTAGCTTTTGGGTTGACACTTATCTAACCTCATAGGTGGATAAGGATGACTTCACTTATATGGGCATGTTTTGATGTAAATGATGGTACAATGATGTTAGTAGTCTATGTATCTACGAAGATGTGATGATATTATGATTGTTATGTATAATACCATGTTTCATGATTATCAATGGCTTGGTTACTTTTCTTGCACGTGATGGTTATGATGAACGTTAGGTTAGTGCGCGGCTCGCGTTTTGCTTTCAAGTTTCAAAAAGAAAAATTTATTCGTATTTTTCGCTAAGTATTTTAATGAAAGGTTGTAAGGAATGAGACTAAAAGAGTAATAGACTAATGATTAACCTAAATATGTTCTAGAGTATTGGGTTAAAAATTAGGATGTTACATAATGGGTAAAACACAAATAATATAGAAAAGGCACAAACTAAAGGGTTAAGGAAATAATGCTAGAGATACCAAGAAAGTAAAAAGAATAGCGTATGGAAATAAATGAACGGAAAAGGTGAATAAGTACAAGGTGTAATGACAAAGAAAAATTACTGGATAAACATGCAAGTTCATTCGAATGATGTCTCAAAGTAGCATACAAGAAAGCAAAGACAATTATTACAATCCCAAGTGATTACTTTGAAGTAATAACATCAATTATTGGTTTAGCTGTCCAAATCATCAGCATCTCATTGTGGTTGGTAGCATCAGCATTGTTGTATTCTTCAGGCTTCTCAACATCCAGAGTGTTGATGGTGGAAAAATACCTGGAGGTGCGACCTCCTTCATCCACAATCACTTTAGCCGGGTGAGGAAATGTCTTTTTCAGATGAGGGATCTGCTCTATTTTCTCTTTTGATTTCTTTTGGTCAAGAGTCATTGTCTTGACCTGATCCTCCCATGATGCCTCATATCCTAAACCGAATCGGTTTCGCTTCTCTAAGATAGGCAGCGGCATCCTGATACCCTGCAACCGTGATCCTAGCCCTTTGCAGTGCAGATAACCATTTTTTGTCATGATATGAGCCACTACCTGATTGACATCTTGCCTTAGGGACTCATTTTGTTACTGTTTTAGCCCTACGACCTCCAGACTGTGCCAAAAGCTGCTTTCCACTAACTTAACATTTTCAATATATGGAAGTGTAACTGGTTTGGATACTATGATCTCCTTCTCTCCATGGATGGTAATAACCGAGTCATTCTCGATATATTTAACCTTTTGATGCAAAGTGGAAGGAACAACACCAATATTGTTAATCCATGGTCTTCCTAGCAGCATATTGTAATCAGACTCAATTTCCATTACTTGGAATAACACCTCAAATCGGCTTGGACCGATTTCCAATAACAACACCATTTCCCCAAGGATACTTTTCTTTGCTCCATCGAAAGCTTTCACAATCATTACTTGTGGTGAAATACTATCCTTGTTTATTGACAAGTAGCTCAAGGTTGACACCGGTAAGACGTTTAGTCCAGACCCTCCATCAATGAGAACTTTCGACACTATATAACCTTTACATTTGAGAGTTATATACAATGCTCATGGGTTGGCCTGTGATACAACTTCTTCATCTGAGAAAGTGATCATGTTGACACGTTTTACCGGATCCACCATATTCACCATACTCACCAATGAGACATCCGGTTTCACATAAGCATCTTTCAAGACATTTAGCAATGCTTTTTGGTGAGATTCGGATGACAAGATTAATGACAGCAAGGAGATTCTGGCGGGAGTTTTCTTCAATTGCTCCAGTATGTCATACTCACTTTGCTTCATGATCTTTAGGAACTCCTCTTCTTCATCTTCTTCTTTTCCTTTCCTTTCCGCACCAGAACCTTTCCCGATATTCTCTCTTTCAACAAGCTTTCCTTTTTCCAACTCTCCGGGTCCATAAACTCTTCCGCTTCTTGTTATTCCTTTTACCTCCGCTACTAATTCACTTGTTTGGACTTCCGAGGCTTCCCCTATGTCTTTATTTGTCTCCACATTGGTTTCATAGTTCCAAGGTACAACATGTGTATCCTCATACCCAGAGGGTATCGGCTTTTTCACAGTGATCACCACTTTTTCCGGTTTTGGAGTCGGATTAATTGATGGTATCCGAAGCACAAAGCGATCAATCACGTTCACTTCTTCTTGGAAACCTAGTCTCTTTTTTGCTTGAACCACCCCTAAATTGAGCAATCCCTGTACACGAGCCTTGAAATCCCAACAATTTTCTATATCATGGCCAAGACCTCCACAATGATATAAACAGCTTGACTCCATGTCATATTTCTCATCTTCTTTCATCACGGATGCAGCTGTTGTGATGTTGTACCCAGCCCTTTTCAAGCCATTGAACACTTCTTCTATCGGTGTTCGGAGATTCAAAACCTTCTTAATCAAAGGTTCTTCTACCTCCAAGGCATTCACCCGACTTCCTCCTTCATGTTTCGGGATCGGGTTATTAACAATGTCTGGTTTTGAATCTTCTTGAAGGTCCAACCTCCCACAAGCAATTAATCTTCTTACTGCCATTTTGAATCCTTCACAATCCTCTATAGAATGTCCCGCAATATCCATGTGATATTTGCAAGTAAGGTTTGGGTTGTACCATGCTGGAAATGGCGGTTCTAATGGGTGCGCGGGATATGCAGAGATCAGGTGAGCATCAACTAGTTTTTGAAAAAGGTCAGCATTCAAAATGGATAGCTTTGGAAAAGGTGGAAGGTTAGGAAATCGATTTCTGTTCTGGTTTTGGAAATTTGGTCGAGGTGCTGGGGTGTATATTGGGCAAGTTGGTTGGTATGGCCTTATGTGGATATTGTTAACTTGTGGCTGGGGATATGAGACAGTGTTTTTGGTTGGTGTGGTTTGGTAGGGTGGGTAAGGAGCGATAGGTGTGTGGTATGACGATAGTTGGACTCGTGGACGTGTTGGTGTATATTTTGGGACGAAGGATTGCTGTCCATTCACATAATTAACATCTGTTTCTTTCTTTCTGGGCGGGAAGCTTTTTCTTGCGTCTTCACTGCTCATGGGAAGCTTGTCGGCTTTTGCTAAGCTCTCAATTCTTTCTCCAGCAGTTATCAACTCAGAGAAATCTTTGTATGCTGCCCCTGCCATTGTCCCGATGTAAGGCGATCCCAAGGTTCCTAAGAAGTAGGAACACATTTCAGTTAGGATGAGTGGTGGTTGAACTTGGGCAGCCAAGGCTCTCCACCTTTGAGCGTACTGCTTGAATGATTCATCATTCTTCTTCTGCATGGAGCTTAATTGTTCCCGAGTAGGTGCCACATCAAGATTGAACTTGTATTGGCTCATGAACAGGTCCACCAACTCTCTCCAGCTGGAAATCTTTGAGTGGTCCAGTTGAATGTACCACTCCAAAGCAGGTCCAGTCAGGCTTTCATGGAAGAAACTGATTAGAAATTTTTCATCCTTTGACCATATTGTCATTTTGGTACAACAACTCTTCAAGTGGAAAAGAGGATTACCCGTCCCATCATACTTTGAGAAATCAGGAACCTTAAAATCCTTAGGGATCACTATGTCAGAAGAAGGGCAGAGCTGTTCAACTTCCACATAACCATAGGGACTAGGTCCCTGAATAGCCCTAATCTGCTCTTGAATCTTCTCCATCCATTCTTCTTTGAACTTTCCTTTTCTGCCTCTGCACGACTATTTTCTGAGGAGGATGGCTGCTTCTGGATGACCACACGAGGTTGCTCCCAGACAGGGGTAATATGCCCATGCTCATGAGTTTGCACATTTTCTAAGGAACGATAGCCTTCTCCGATAGGGATTATCAATGGTATCGTGGGCGGTGGTTGCCCATGGAGGTTATTTGGGATTTCACCCATATCATTCATCCCCAAAGTGACATTTAGAGCTGCACTTGATACTACAGGCATACCCAGTGTCGTGGTATTTGGCTGCACATTTGCTGAATGAGTCCCCAATAGGTTAAGTGATTCTTGTATGGCCCGCATCATATCCTCCAATCTTCCTTGGTTGTTTGACAGTTCATTCAGTTTTCCTCTCACCGCATCAACTTCATTGCTCAGATTTCTTCCTACTTCAGAAGTAGTTGTGATTGGGATACCCCTTTCTGTGTCACTATTCCCTCCAGCCATTTTGGTCCGGACTCTGGTATTGTGAATTCGAGTTTGATCGGTATCGGTTTTCCTTAGGCGCCCAATTGTGATGAAATTTACCTATTAAAAATGAACTTTAGTGAAAAGAAAAAGACAAAAACGTAGCTATTTATTAGAAATCATCAGTTGAACCGAATCTTGATGCGAGTATCTTTGATGATAACCGTTCCTCAGAACATCTCGTTTAAAAGTACTAAGTCATGGATATTGCTATGAGACCAATATAATACAGAGAAACCAGGATTCTTTTATTCATAAAGGCATAGTACAACCATCATCTTTCTTACATTTATTCTCATAACAACAAAAGAAAACACACTGTAAAGCCACAAATGCCTTTCTCAACATCTCTCAGCAATCATTTGCTTCATTCTCCCAATCAAGTCTTTACAGTAGTCAATAAAGTTGCTAATCTCAATTGGGGTCTTGAAAGGGATTATTCCTTGCTCAGCCAATCCTAAATAGCTTAGAACATCTTCTATAACTGCGTTAGCCAACCCTGCCAAGTTTGAGAAGCGAGTCTTCAACTCATGAATAATGTGATTTCGATGTTGTACTTCAAAATCCAAACTTGCAGTTCTCTTCTTCTCTTCTTCCAGAGCCACTTGATATTTCACGATTTCATCATCCATATGTTGGCTGAGTTCTTCAATCTTCCTCTGGTATTCTTTGTTCAATTCTTCCATTTGTTGTTGCATTTGCTCTTGGCCTTTTAACGCAGTTTCTTCGACAACTTTGGCCTTTCGGAGTAATTCCTTCAATTGTTGATTCTCAGCTAGTGCCTTGTCACGTTCTTGTCTTCGAAGCCCTAGCTCTTTGTTGGCAGCCTTGAGACATTCTTTGGTTTTCATCATGTGCTCGTGTCCCATCTTCAACTTTTTACTTGTTCCTTCTAGAACTCGATCCTTCTCAGTGCTTTCTCGTTTTAAGGTTGCGTAGTCATGATGGGCATTTTTCAATTCGGCTTCTATTTGCATCTTTTCTTGTTCAGCCTTGTCTAATTTTTCTTTCACTTCTTTGATTTTTTCTTTTTCATTGAAGTGCCAGGCTGACGCATCGTCCAGAGGAGTAATTGTTAAGGCCCTGAATGGTAGCTTGATCTCATGAGCCCTATTCTTCACCCATTTACGGTAACTTTCTTTCACAGCACAACTCCTAACTCCCAGTTCTTTTCCTTTCTTGACAACCTTGTTCCAAGTCGATCGGATCTTCTGTAGTAAACCAAAATCTTTGGAATCCTGGTAATATGAGACAAATGGAGTGATTGCAAGTTCCGAAGGAGGTCCCATCATGGGGTAGCCAAGTTGACGCAATACCAATGCTAGATTATAGTTTATGCATCCTCGGGTACCCATGAGGGGTACATTTGGGAAGCTTCCGCACTGATAAATCAAAGTTTGCCCATCCTCCCACCAAGGGTATCATCGTATCATCTTTTCGTTTAACTTGGCCAGGATTTGGGCCCATTCTTGTCCACTCTTCTTCTTGATATTATGCATCCGTAGATCTGCAATGGGACAGGGTGCTTTGTAACTCCTTTGGAATATGTGCGCGGTAGCCTACACATACAACATTGGTAAACAGCACAGAATTCTTTTGCCATTCCTCTCATAGCAAAAGTTTAGAGTGCAATAGACATCTGCTAAGAGAGCTGGAATAGGATTATGACCATGGAACTTGCGGGCAAAGAATACATCAATAGCTGCAAAGTTTACGAAGCCTTCAATATTCGGAAATAAGACAGTGCCATAGATAGTGAGGGCCAATACATCTATAAAAATTTCCCAGTTCTCATTTTGAGCCAAACGCTGCATATGCCCTTCCAGGTAATCCCTTGAGAATCCGTAGGTTCCATTCCTACACTTTTGTGCTTCACGCAAATCCTTCACTCCTATCCTTAGGACAGTTGATATTGTATGTAAAGAAGGATAATGACCTTGATAGTGATAAGGTTTTTCTCCTTCTAGTGGCAGTCCTAGGATTTTTTCAAATTCCTCAATGGTTGGTGCTAACTGAAAGTCCTGAAAGGTAAAACATCGGAGCAGAGGATCATAGTATTGTGCAAGTGCCGTGATCGCCTCTTCCTGCTCTTCTACTTCTAAAAGATCCAAAATCTTCCCATATCTTTTGGTAAGAGAAAGGCGTTGTGGTACCCTCAACAATTGACCCAAGGATCTCAGGCTTTTTGTGTCAGGTGTCTTGGCTTTAAGACGTAGAGTTCTTTTCAATTTTTCATCTCCTTGACTGTCTGGTCTCATATTTGTTTCCATTTTCCAAAGATACTCACAATGAGATTCAATTCAACTTTCTAACAAACCTGCCATAACAAAAAACTTGATTCAAACAAAAGAAAGGATAATAAACAATTTAGGGAATGAAAAGAAATTATATACAAAGAACAATGATAGGAAATTATATACAAAGAAAAGGAATTAAAGAAACTGCATGCTCTCCTTGTGTCCTACTTGTGGTAAATTCTGGAAGTCAATTCTATGGTCTTATGGTCATTCTACTTTGTGAACACTTTCATCGGGTGGGTCTATATTCTCAGAGTTCTATGGCCTCTAGAGTTAAGACTCATTTCAGAATGTTATCCACAACAGCAGGTGAACCGCTAGGTGCAGGACATTCATGAAAGAATCACACTCTAAATGAGATTTTCACGATAACCAAACAGGATGAACATCCAAAATGGCTACCACTACGCAATCTCTTACCTATCTCAAGTTGCACTCAGACCCGGGTACAGGGCCCCACTCGTGTGTGATTTCATGTGTTAGTGTTGTGTGTGAAGAGAGCATACAAACCTGAAATCCTAAAACTACCCGTGACTAATACCTGCAAAGATAACATACCTGCATAGATAACACAAACAAAATGCACAGAACTCAGAAATAGTTATCTATCCTAAGGTTTTAACAAATAAAGCCATTATTATAAACAAACACATGAAATACAAAACTCTATAAAGAAATAAAGCATAAGGAAGAAAACTAGATAAGGAAAAGGAAAATAAACATCAAAAGGCTATATTTAATTTGCACAACTAACTAAAACAGGCCTGAATCTCTTGGGAATCCCCAGTGGAGTCATCATCTGTCGCAACCGGGATTGCGACGGGGACGGCGAAGAAAGAAATTTTCATTTTTGAAAATAATGTAGTCGCCACCAAGTTTATTAAAATTTGGCAAAACCTGGAAAAACCCATTCATTTTGAAAATGGTCTTTGAAACTAAATTTGAGTTCTGGAGTCGGTTATGCATAGGGAAGGGTAGGAGTTTAATCCTGCGCACCCCTAGTACACCCGTCCTCAGACGGTACCTCTAATTAACTGTGCAAATTGAATAATAACCCCTTTTAAATATCTATTTTCTATTACAAGAAAATTAAAAGGAATTTGTTTTTTTTTTCTTTAAAGAAAAGAATTTTTAGTGCACTGAACTGTCACAGTTCAGGTGTCCTAAAAATGAGTTAACTAGCCGTTACGACTAAGTTAACCTTTTTTATTTGAAATGAAGGATTTGACAATAAGCATATAATTCAAATTGATTTTACACCAAGATAAACGAATTCTTCTAAATAATAGATATTTGCAAATAGAATCTAAAAAAGTGAAGATTTATTTTTGGTATTTTTGTAAGAGAAAATATAAAAACTTTACGAGAGATATTTGGAACATCAAGTTATCATAACTCAGATATCCCAATATCAAGTTAACAAGCCGTCACGGCTAAATTAACCTTATTATTTGAAATAAAAAAAAATAAATGAAGAAACTTAAATCGAAAATTAAAATATAATAATAAATATTTACAAATAAGATAAGAAGAAATTGATTGATTTTTTTTATATTTTTATAAAAAAAACAAATATTTTTAAGGAAATTTTCAGGTCATTAAGCTGTCACAACTCAAATGCCCGAAATATCGAGTTAACAAACCGTCACGGCTAAATTAACATCCTTATCTAAAATTTCCCACATAAATGAATATTAAATAAAATATTTTTGAAAAAAAGAAGAGAAATTATTTGTAAGTATAACGAAGTACAAAAATTGCATAAAAAAAAACTACAAGTAAAAAAAAAGTATTTAAAAAAAAACAAATAAAATGAATTATGAAAAGCTAATTTTGACTTGACAGGGATCGGAATTACCTGCTCCTATGTATCCCTTGATGCAATAGGGAATTCAAAGTCATGTAGTTCTATAGAAAATTGATGTGTTGTTTAATCTTACTATGAAAAGAGGTTTTTTAGAATATTAAGCTGTCACAGCTAAAATATTCTTAAACATAAAGTTAACAAACCGTCGCGATTAAATTAACTTTATTTTGAAAAGAGATCTTGAATATCAAGCTGTTGCAGCTAAAATATTCTTCAAATATAGAATTAATAAATCGTCACGGCTAAATCAATTCTATTTAAAAAAAAACATTAATTAATTAACTAAATGAATTTTAATAAAGAAAAATACTCAAGTATTTATTTTAAATCTAAAATGAAGAAAACTCCTTTTTTAGATATAACTTTAACGATAACCAAACAAACTATCCCTAAAAAAAAAATTAACCAAACAAGTAAATTTAAATCCGAGCACCAACTTCAAAAGCTTATTCTAAAAAACTTACAATGAAAAAGAAATGAAACTAAAGTTTTTTATTATCTTATTCCAATTTTGCTAAATTAATTTCCTTGGCCTTTCCCCTTTTTTTGTTTAAGACAAGAAACTCAAACATTTATTTTGAGCCTAAACATGCATAAGATATATTTTTATTTATTATTTTTAGACTGAATTAATCTAAACCCAAATAAACAAAATCAAAATAAATAAATAAATAAATAAATATTAACCCAATATGCAAATTTTAACCCAAACAAACAAACAAATTTGATCAAAAAAAAAAACTAGGAACGTGAAATTATTACAATAATTGATTTAATCAAAACCTATAAACATAAAGTATTTAAACTAAAAAAAAAGTAGCTAAGCAATTAATTTAACCAAAACACATAAATTAATAAAAAAACTTTAACTCAACATGCACATCTAAATCCAAATAAACGAATCCAAGATCTACTCCGATAAAACATACTCAATAATTTTCTAAACAAATTCTACATTTTTATATTTTTTATTGTATATATTTTTTTTTAAAAAAAGAAAAAGGGAAGATAAATTTTTATTTGAAGCTCAAGGTAAACGAAATTCCTTTTATCATTTAGACTCAAGTCCAAACAAGTAATCTCCTAAACTAAGATGAAATAAAGTACACAAAACCTAAAGTTTAGACCAACAAAATATAATAACATTAATCTAAGAATATAGATGAATAATTACAAAATCTAATACACATAAACTTAATTTGAATCCCACTATCCCCTTTTTTTTTAAAAAAACCTTTTAAAACACACACATGACACATGTACACGTACGCTTAAAAGAAGAAGAAAAGAAGAAAAGAAAAAAAAGAAAAACTCTCTCTCTCACCCTCTCACACTCACGAGATTCTTTTCCTCACACACTCACAGCACTACATTCTCCCTCACAGCATTACATTCTCCCTCACACACTCAAAACACACGCGGGCAGAGAGACAAGGGAGCAGGGAAAGAGAATGAGAGAGAAGGAGTGAGGCTGCGTGCATGGAGAGGAGTGGCCGTGCGGGATGGGGAACCGGCGACAGCTTCGCGGCTGAGGAGAAGAACAGGTGGCGCTTGGCCACAAAAAAGGAGGCGGCTAACTTCATGAAGACCATGGAAGCACTACTCCCAGAGTTAGTCCGACCGAGATTGGTGAGCAGAAGCCGCATAGGAACGGCGGTGTGGCAGAGCTGACACAGGGTAAGGAGATCACGCGATTGGAGAGGATAGATCACGGTTGACTGCGCAAGGGGGAGGGAGACCGCGCGATGGACGATGGAGAGGACCAATTTACTGGGGAGGGTGCCGGCGGCGACTAGATCGAGGATTCTTGTGGCTGAGGAAGGAAGTGCTTACAGGGATCGGTTTGATTTTTGTGGAGGCGAGAGAGATCGGCCGGCCAAGGTGCAAAAGGAAGGGGTGCGCGTGGTGGAGGCCGAACCCACCGGCGGCTATGGTGAGGAAACCAGCTTCTCCTTCCTTTATATTTATTTATTACTTTTTTTTTTGGGGAAGATTTCTGAATCTGCTTTGTTGTGCTTTGTGTTGAAATGATGATGATGAGGCCGAGACGGTGGCTTGGTGATGGCTGTGGATGATGATGATAAAGATGAGGAGGAGTTGCAATGATGGCCGAAAAAGTGAGAGGATGGAGGAGACATGGTGGCGGTGAGGGCTGGTGTTTGTGATGATAGAGAGGTTGAGGGGAAGAAGATGATGGTGGTGGTAGGGTGTTGATGATGAGGAAGACTAGGAGGCCGCGGCTTGGGGGGGGAAACCGCCGCGGCCTCCTTCCCTTTTTCCCTTTTCTTATTTTCCTTTTCAATTTCTGATAATGGTTTTCTATTGTTGATGAATTTACCTTGTCACTGGGTGATCTTGCTGAAATTCTTGCTGGTCTTTGTTGTAGGCTTCCTTCCAATGCTGGATTTTTGTTCTGATGTATTTGTGTTTTTTTTTGTTGTTTTTGAAATTTTTTTTTTTGATGATGATCATTTTTTTTTTTTGCTCCTCCTTGATGATTACCTATATAGAGTTGTTAATCAAAACCATTTTACAGGTGCCCAGCTCATCACCGAAATTAAACTTAACATTTTGCAAGTAGTGGAGAGATAACATCATCATGATGTTCTCCACCAATTTTATTTTAAAACAAAAAAACTCACATCCCCATGCTTCACGGGTTATAATTGCAGCGAGAGAAAGAAAGTAATAGGAGTCCGTGAACTCCTCTCTTTTTTATTTTCATTATTATTGTATTTTTTTGTTTTTGACTCAGAGAGAGGATGGACTGAAGACAAGACATAAATGGATTAAATGAAACTTTGAATATCAAGCTAAAAACAAGACTGAAATAAATAAATAAATAAATAAAATAAAAACCTTCGAACCTCCTTTTTTGAATTTTTTTCTTTTTTTTTTTTAAGGAAAAACTTAATAAAACATGTAAATTGAATGCAAAGCTTTGGATTTTAAAAGACCGGACAAAATCGGGTGTTCACAATAAGAGATCGTATAGTCATAGTCCTTTAACAACTTTAGTCATCTGCACTACATGAGATTCAGATCTTTCTGTTAGAAGATATACTTCAAACTCTTATGATCCGTAAAGATCTCACAAGTCTCTCCAAACAGGTAGTGCCTCCAAATCTTCAAGGCGAAAACCACAACTGGCACCTCTAGATCATGGGTAGGGTAGTTCTGCCCATGCCTGTTAAGCTGTTTAGAGGCATATGCCACAAATCGACTATGCTACATAAGAACACAGCCTAGCCTGACTCTAGAGGCATCATAGTATACTAAAAGCCACCCATGCCGAAAGGCAAAACCAAAACTAGAGCCGTGGTCAAACATGTCTTGAGCTTCTAAAAACTCTCCTCATATGCATCCAACCACTGAAACTTTAACACTTTTTGAGTTAGCTTGGTCAAAGGCGCTGCTATTTGTAACATCCTCCCAAGTACAATGTCATCCTTAGGTCATGACATTAGACTTGAGAGTTGTTACTTATAAATTATCGGACCTTTCTTAAATAACTATAGCAAATGCGATAAGATCGTGTAATAACTAGCGTAATTTGGTTAAAATATATAACAAAGAAACACAATATTTATTGAATACATGGCTAAGTACAAAATGAAGCTCTTCTAAGAGCTTTAATATATATACATTCTCTATTACATTAACATACACATATGCCTACGACTATATACAACATAATAATAATATCAACTACTAAACAACTGTAATTCCAAGTTCTTTCACTTACCAGCCACATCGTTCTCTAGGTCAACTTGGAAGTGACACGGAAACACAAAACACATAGGGGTGAGAATTATATAATTCTCAGTAGGGAAACTCCCCAAAAACTCACTCATACTGTCATCGTCATCGCCCCAGCCACTTCAGTTTATTAAGAAAAAGTGATCAAACATTACATAATAATGATTCATTTTTAAAGTTCCAAATCATATTTCCGAAGTGGGTTGTTTTTAATGATCAATCACTTAATGCACACATATCATAAAGCTCAAACATATAGTTAATAATTCTAATCAAGAAATTAAATATGATATGAGTATGCATATGCTAAATATAGTGAACTTCTCAAAATGACCTGGTTTTACTTGTGGCCATAGAACTCAACTCGATGCATTTTTTTCTTTTCATCGACATAGGAAAGACTTAGCTTATATCATGCTACAAAACTCAATTCAATGCAACTTTCTCTCTTCATTGACATAGGAAAGACTTAGTTTATACCCAACAGGTATATACCGTGGACAACTCCACAATAGATATTTTATATCAGATGGTATGTATAGTGGATCACACCACACAAGGGAAATAGACTGCTTATCAGGATTGAGCTCATTCCTATACGTGATCATCGGACTTCATTTTTTTCCATTTTTGAATCACACACAGTTCTATTCCTAGCCAATACGTCTACCAACTCGTAATATCTCGGGAGAAGTTCCTCTTTTTGCCTTCCCCTTGATTCAATCTAAGTCTTGTTTCTGTTTTCTCTATATGTCAGAATAGGCACACTCATAGTATTTTGGGAAAGTTCCTACTTTTGCCTTCCCTTCATTCAATCTAAGTCTTGTTTCTGTTTTCTCCATATGTCAGAACATGCACGAGTGAAATTTATACATTCTCTTTTCTCATATAGTTGCATCATGTACTTTCTTTTCCCAAATGCATGCATAAGCCACATGTAAGCATTCAATCACAAGTAATTCTCATTTGTACCTCATAATTCAATCTTTAAATTGGCTAGCATGCATATATACTCATCATACTTAAAGCAAGAGTCATTATATCATCAAATCAATACCTGAGTTCATTTCGGCACAAATACAACATGTTGGCAGAATTCATGCCTAAGGAGTATGATTTATTCTGTCTACCAAACATCCGTTGCAAGGGCTATAACAATTCTCCAAGACACTTCAATGTGTCCACAACGCCCTGTAAAAATTTCAGAAGGAAAATCCTTCTCAAACTTGTTTAACAAAATTAGACAAACTTGGTGGTCAGAAACCACTCAGCCTCAGCTCAAAACCAAAATCTTATAATTTTTAACCCTAGAAAATGATTGAATCAATTCCAAAAAATCATGGTTACACTTCAATATGTTGTCAAATCCCTGTAAAAATTTCAAAGGAAGAATCAATCATTTGCTATGGTAACAAAATTTGCAAAATTCACAGCTTCAGAGTCAACATCTTAGTCAGCACAGTTACAACTTCGGTTCATGATTTTTTTAAAATAGCAAACATGACCAGAATACCTCAAAATTTTTACTGAAGATGCCTTAACATGTTAACTACATCATATAAAATTTTTAGCTCAATCTAAAGCTTCTAACTAGGTCAGAAAACTCATGAACAAAAGCTACCCTATTGAAATCCGAAAATCCAGCAACATGTGTCAAATTCTCTTTTGACAAAAATGATTTTTCACAATATCAAACCTCTCCACCAAAATTAATACATCAACATCCATATATAATCAACCAATAAAACCAAAAATGTCAATTTAAATCAGTGATTAAAATAGAAAAAAAAATATTTGAAGAAAAAGATATTTAAAAAAGCCACTTTGGTGGCTTTAGGGATCTTGACTCCAATGGATGCTCCAAGATTGATCTTGCTCACTTCAAGGCCACCAAATCAGCACCAAGCCTTTCCTTAATCAGTGATGTATGGGATACCAAGGTGAGGATTGACGAGGAATTGAAATTCCAATCGGTTAGTTTGATAGATTATGAGGAGTAGAACAAATTTTGTGAAAGGATCTTGGTGTTTTAGTGACTCTAAGTTAGAGTTTTTGAAGCTTGAAGCTTGTTAATGGAGGTTTGAGAGGAAGAACAATGGAGGGCTGTGTTTCTAGGCCTCTTGGCTGAAAATGATGATGGTGGGGTGATAAGGGTGGTGGCTTTGTATTTATCTTGTGAGAAAGCTTGTAAAGGAAGCTTAATTATAATAATGTAAAAGGAGAATTCTTAAATATTGTAAAATGGATGGCTAGGATTGTTTTCTTGGTCAAAGAATAGATCTTAGTCATCCATTTGGCTCAAGATAATTGGATCACTTTAACTTGGGGAGCAAGTAGCCTTTCCGGTGTTAAAATCGCACACCGAAATTCTACCGAACGGATGAGTTATTGGCTCTCGAATAAAATATAATAAATCAAAGGCCTTGATTAAAACTCGCTTTTCAAGTTTTAATCCTTGCCATCCACTTGGCATAACGTAACACCCTAAAAATTATCTAAAAATTAATTTGAGTTTTATCAGTTGTAATTTCAAAAATTTGATAGTTTGAACAATGATGAAGACGGTCCAAAGGTTTTGTAAAAAAGAAAAAAAAATGTGAATAGTATTTTGCGGGCCTCGCAGGCCGCCAGGACAGCCGAAACCCTAGAATTGGGCCTCGGAGATGCCCAAAATTGAGAAATTATATGATTATGGTTAGAAATAGGTAGAAATAAGATTTTATACCTGAAATTATTTTTCGGGCAATGTTTGATTTCCCGGGTACACTGTTTTACCCGTTTGGTAAAATTTCGGTGTGTAATTTTTAACACCAAAAACTAATTAGATCTCTACAAAAAGAATAGCCTTATCTCTTTAAACTAAATGAATGGCTAAGATTCAATCTTGAATTACAAGATTGAATCATAGCCATCCAATTCACCTTTTTAGATTAGGATTTATCTAAACATATTATATAATATCATGTCATAATTACAAGATATATATTGACTCAAAATCTTCTCCAAGAAGACAAGCAATCCTCGGCCATGAACCAGCTGAATACAGCCTCCATTTCTTTCCTTCCAAACCTCCATTGATATGTTTCAAGTTTCAAAAATCATAGCCTAAAGTTGCTAAACACTCAAACTTCCTTCACAAAACTTGTTCTACACCTCAATACCTACAAAACTAACCGATTAGAATTTGAATCCATCATAGTTTTCCACCTTGAGAGATCATTCTTCACTGCCTAAGGGAGTCTTTGGGCTTGAATTGGTGGCCTTGAAGTGAAGGGAAATCAATTGGAACAACCAATGAATTTATAAAGCTTTGAAGCTTTCAAAGTAGGGTTTTCTTTGGTCTTTTCTTCCCAATTTTGTGCTGGACTTTTCTGATTGTGTTTGGTCCAAAATTTCTGGATATATTGGTTTCTAATATGATGATATTGATGTGTTAATTTTTGTGGGGTGTTTGGGGTTGTGAAAAATCATTTTTATCAAAAGAGATTTTGAAGTGGTTTGCTGGATTTTCGGTTTTCCTGCTGGCAGTGATTGTTCACGAATTTTCTGATGGAATTGTGGGTGTTTTCATGAGCTATAAAAATTTTATGCTGAAGGTAACATCCTAGGATAGTTTCATGAATTTTTTTGAGCTCTGGTTTTGACTCCTAATGCCTTGAGAAATTCAAGAACTGAAGTGGTAACTATGCTGCCTGAAATGTTGAATCTGAAGCTGTGAACTTGTGAAATTTTATTAACCTAGTAAATGATCGAATTATTAGCTAAAATTTTCACAAGATGTTGAGGACATATTGAGGTCCAACTCTAATTTTTTGTACAAAGTTTTCGGTTCATTTGATAGGGTAGAAAAATTGAGACTTCTAGCTATTGGCTAAGAGTGTGTAGTTTCTGACCACTAAATTTGTAGAATTTTGTTAATATAATTAGAGAACTCTAATTACCCTGAAATTTTTACAGGATCTTGATGACACATTGAGGTGTCCTTGATAATTTTTATAGCCTCTAAAATGATTGTTTTGTGCAGAAATAAATTCATGCCACAATAGTGTGAAATCTGCCATTGTGCTGAAAATAAATTGATGCTATGAATTGATGAAATAATGGCATTTCGTACTAGTATGACATGAGTACCTGAATATGCGTATGAATAATTGAGCATGTGAAATTATTAATGAGGTTAGGCACACATAGATATGAATACTCCTTATAATTGTATGCATGTCAGAGAAAAGCATGAGATTGCATTTCTTGGACTGGAGAAAGTAAATCCAGTTTGCTGGAGAAAGTAAATCCAAATTGTCAGGGAAAGTAAACCTAGCTACCAAGAAGAGCATAAGATTTATAATCCTTGGGCTGGAGAAAGTAAATCCAGTCTGTCAGGGAAAGTAAACTGACTACCCTTGAATTGAGTCGGGGAAAGTAAACCTGGCTAGGAATAGGTCTGTGTGAGAATTGGAGAAAGTAAATCCAATGATCATGTATAGGAATGAGCTCAGTCCTGAAAAGCAGTCTATTACCCATTATTGCCACACTAGGGACGGCGGTACGTAATGCCCAGATGTGACGAGATTAGTCAAGGGCCAAGGTAAGTTTAAGAAGTAAATTTTCTAAGAAATCATTTGTCTTATATGCCAAGTGAAGAAGTTTAGTATTGATATTGAGACCAATATATTTACGTGGAAAGTTAGTAGTATATGATGTTGAGTAGTATGGTATATGTACATTAAGTGATTGAATGTTAAAAGTAACCCACATCGGAAGTATGATTTGGAACTTTAAAAATAAACCGTTATTACATAATGCATGTCCACTTTTTCTTAATAAACCGAAGTGGCTGGGGCGATGACGATGACATTATAATTGTGTTTGGGGGAGTTACCCTACTGAGAATTGTATAATTCTCACCCCTATTTTGTGTGTTCCCGTTTCGTCTCCAGGTTGATTCAGAGAACAATGCGGCTGCTACGTGCAAGAAACTCGAGATTTGCAGTAGTTTAGTAGTTGATGTTCTTCTTATGTGGTATATAGTTGTAGGTGTATGTGTAGGTGAATGTAATAGAGATTGTATATGTATTCAAGCTCACAGTAGAGCTTCCTTATGTAATTGACTGGTATCTTTGTTATACATATTAATCAAATTACGCTAGTTATTACACAATCTTATCGCTTTTGCTATAGTTATTTAAGAAAGGTCTGATAATTAAGAAGTAACAACTCTCGAGTCTGATGTCATGACTTAAGAATGATGTTGTACTTGGTAGGATGTTACACATAAAGTGGTTGGTAAAGGTTGCTTAGCCAATAAGTAACTTGTACGGTGTTAAAAACTGCATATCGAAACTCCACCGAATGGGCAAAACACTGTACCCGAGTAATAAAATATTACCCGAAAATTAATCCTAGGTACAAAATCTCTATTTCTAACTATTTCTAATCTAAATCCTCTCTTAGTTTCGGGCATCTCCTAGTCCCGAATTTAGGGTTTTGGCTATCCCTACGGGCCCGTGGAGCCCACAAGGTTAGTATTCACGATTTTTTTTTTCCATTGGATCATCCTCATCATTACTAAAACTGTCAGATTTTTAAAATTACGACTAGTAAAGCCCAAATTAATTTTTAAATAATTTTTAGGGTGTTACACTATTCTTGAGAAGTCCTTGATGAACCTTTGGTAGTAACCTGTTAATCCCAGGAAACTATGGATCTCTGACACTGTAGAAGGCCTTGGCCACTGTTGAACCGCTTCAACTTTCTTTGGATTCACTAGAATGCCATCCTTGGACATTGTATGTCCACGAAAAGCTACTTGCTCAAGGCAAAACTCATACTTGGAGAACTTTGCATTAAGCTGGTTTTCCTTCAAGGTTTGCAAGACAATTCTCAAATGTTGCTCAAGCTCCTCCATGCTTCTAGAGTACACTAGGATGTCATCAATGAAAACAATCACAAAGTGATCTAGAAAAGGCCTGAAAACTCTATTCATTAGGTCCATGAAAGCTACAGGGACATTGGTGGTCAACCCAAAGGACATCACTAAGAATTCATAGTGTCCATAGCGTGTCCTAAAGGCAATCTTGGTCACATCCTTACTCTTAATCTTCAACTGATAGTAGCCTGACCATAGATCTATCTTACAGAAGCATCTAGCCCCTTGGAGCTGACAGGTCATCGATACGTGGCAAGGGGTACCGGTTTTTAACTGTCACCTTGTTCAAATGTCGGTAGTCTATGAACATCCTCATAGACCTATCTTTCTTCTTCACAAACGAAACCAAAGCACCCCAAGGTGAGATACTTGGTCGGATGAACCCCTTGTTAAGCATTTCTTGTAACTGCTCCTTTAGCTCTTTCAACTCTGCAGGAGCCATCCAATAAAAGGGCCTCACTCCGGGCTCAAGCTTTATCCCAAACTCTACCTCTCTATCTGATGGTATACCTAGTAACTCCTCCGGGAACACATCTAGGAATTCGCATACAACTGAAACCAACTCTAAACTTGGTACTGGCACCTCTACATTTTTGACCGAAGCTGAGAACCCACTGCTACCCTTATCCATAAGCCGCATGGCACTCAATGATGAGATTAAATTGGAGGGAATCGAACAACTAGTACCCTTAAACTCATAGAGCTCATCTTTCAGAACTTCAAATTTCATTACTTTCACGGCAATAATCCACCATAGCATGGCGGGAAGCTAACCAATCCATGCCTAAGATGGCGTCAAAGTCGAACATGTTTAACACATGAAGATCAGCTTGTGTCTCCATGTCTCTAACCTTGACATGACATTCTATATAAGCTAACTGGATGTAAAAAGGTTCTCTAGAAAGTATTCCAATGTAAAAAGGATTATCTAAACTAGTAGAGAACCTCCTAAACTGCGTAGCAAAGAAGTGGGGCACATAGAAATATAAGGACCTGAGTTGATCAAACACAGGCTCAAAAGAGCATACTGTCATAATACTCGTGATAACTACATTGGATGCTGCCGTATCCTGATGTGTCAACGCATACAGGCAGGGCTGTCTCCTAGAGCTCTGACCTCTGCCTTCAGATCCTCTACCTCCCTGGCCTCGGCTTCTAGGGCCTCTACCGCTAGACCCCCTGCTTGCTGAGGCCATAGAGCCCTCTCGAGTAGTTGACTGATAAGATGATGCTGGAGTGGAGGGGTTTGCTAACCCCTAACTAGAAGCTCTCCCCAATAGCGAGCACTCCCTTTGAAAATGACCCTGTTGGCCATAACCAAAACATACTGTAGATCCTATCATACACTGGCCCATGTGCCTCTTCCTACACCTCTAATAGTCTAGGTAGGAGTACCTGGAACCCTGCTAGCTAGGCTGACTGCCTCCTCTACTATGTCTGAGGAAGCAATAGGTCGAGTAGGTGTGGACTTTGAGAATATGGCCCTACTCGACTAAAATTGCTATTGGCCCTGATGGCCCTGTCCTCTGTTAGAATTGGCTCCCCTAGAAAATGAGCCGTGAGTCTTGGCCTTCTTGGCCTGAGCAGTGGCTTTCCTCTCAGCTAATCCACCCTCCAAGTCGATCGCCATATCACCACCTGGGCATAATCCATGGTCCCTACATGTGGCTGTAGGTTCATAAACGTCTTCTCAAGCAGCCCCTGAACAAACCGCCTCACTCTATCAACCTCTGATAAAAGCAATCCTGATGCTGCCTAGCTCAGGTAGGTAAACCTCTCATTGTACTTAGCTATGACATACTAGGAGTCATCCGAAGCCATAAAAACTTATCAAGCATCTAAGGTCACTGGCTTTTAGAAAGGAACCTCCATAAGAAAGCTACTTGGAAGTCCTCCCAGGTAGATGGCTTTGAGTCCCACGTTCTTGGAGGAACTCCTCATACCATAAGCCGGCTTGGCCTTCTAGCTGGAAGCCAGCCAACTTCGCTGCCCTCTCTAACGAACAGTGGATGACTCGGGTAATCTTCTCTGTCTCTCGGAGAAACTTATGCGGATCCTCCACTGTCAAACGCTCACGAAAGGTGGGTGAGTCCATCCTCCTAAACCACTCTAAAGCTGAATCATATGGATCTCTAACCGGTGTTTGAACTATAGGCTAGGCTGGCTGAGCAATAGGCGGGGTTGGCTAGGTCCCAGCTTTAGCCTATCTGGCCATGATATCGGAGAGTATGGCCAAAGCCTATTCCAGGGCTCTAAAACGAGCCTCGGAACTGGAAGAGCCACTGTTACGGCGGCGACGTGAGGAATGAAGGTGTAGGGAAGGCATGCTAAATGTGGAGAAACACATACAGGCTAGATAAGATACTGATGATAGGAGAAAAGACAAGATTCCTCATCTGAACCTAGATAAGACTGACCACCCTAATAGTGTAATGCCCTATTTTTTCTAAGTGTACAAATGACCAAAATGCTCCCGAGGTCATTTTTACCAGGAAAAAATGAGGATTGCTAGCCCCGGCCATCTTCAAAGGGTTGTTGAAATGTTAGAAGGGGATTGTATGTGGATGAATGTTAATAGAGCAGAAAAATCTCATTTTTGGGGTTTCTGTGCAAAAATGACCAAAATACCCTTACTATGATTAATCGAACCTGAGGTTGTGTGGGAAACAACGGAACAAATCAAGAGAATAAGGGTTAAAATTCTCACTGCTCAAAGTCGACAGAAAAGCTATGCGGACAAACAGCGTAAGCCGCTAGAGTTTCAAGAAGGGGAACATGTGTTCCTAAGGATCACCCCTACCACTGGCATAGGTTGAGCGATGAAAATAAGGAAATTGAGTCCCAGATTTCTTGGCCCGTTTGAAATCCTTAGTAAGGTTAGGTCTGTAGTCTACCATATAGCCCTACCCCCAAGTTTGTCCAAACTTCACGATGTTTTTCATGTCTCCCAGTTGAGAAAGTATCAATCCGACCCAAGTCGCGTACTAGAGCCAGAACACGTACAATTAAGGGATGACCTAACATTTAACCTGCCACCCACGAGAATCGTTGACCGAGGAGTTAAGCTAAGGAATAAGGCTGTACCTTCGGTCAAAGTTGTGTGAAGACGAGGTAGAACCGAGGAACTCATGTGGGAGCTGGAGTCAGACATGCAAGCACAGTATTCTGAGCTGTTCTCAGGCAACAAATTTCAAGGGCGAAATTCTTTTTAAAGAGGGGAGTAATGTAACACCCTGATTTTTCTAAGTGTACAAATGACCAAAATTCCCCTAAGGTCATTTTTACCAAGAAAAAATGAGGATCACTGGCCTCAGCCATCCTCAAAGGGCTGTTGAAATGTTAGAAGGGGGATTGTATGTGGATGAATGTTAGTAGAGCAGAAAAATCTCATTTTTGGGGTTTTCGCACAAAAATGACTAAAATACCCTTACTATGATTAAGTACGGTTTTGAATTGTGATTTGACCCGGACCTTGCCCGGAAGTCTAAAACTATGTTTTCAAGACATATTTAAGGTTTGTTTAAGCCCTGGAGGTTCCGGGCAGTTTTTGAAAAAAGAATTATGAGTTTGCCCCTGCATAGTACATTTTGGGCCTAATGATATGATTAGTGAAACCTAAGTAATATTAGGCTCTAATTAAATATTAGTGAATTCTAATTACTAATTTAGAGTCAAAATAATTAATTGAGGTTAATTAGAACCTAAGATTGCTTAGAGAAACTCAAAATCCCTTTCTTAATTCAAGATTTAGTGTCATGTCTTTTTAATAGTAAAATCCCCATTCCAATTTACTTAAATTAGGGGAATGGTCACATGATGAGATTCCTCCCTTATAAAGGTAGATTTGCACTAATTGAGAAGAACACTTCCTAAACCTTGTCTTGAGTAGCCTTAATCATGCACTTTCTCACCAAAACACCTGCTTACAACTCCTAATCAATTACCTAATCAAACCCATTCCCTAAACCAAGTCATAGCACAAATGAAATGACAAAATTTTCTCCCTAAACCCCCATAAGAACCGGCCACACCCTCCTCCATCAATCCATCACATGTTGGAATCCAAACACTCAAAGAGCCATGCTTAGGACCATGCTTAAGGCTATCCCTAGCCATGCCTACACCATGCCATGATATGATGTCTTTGAATGAGATATTTTCCTTCCTTTCTTCCTCTAAATGCTGTAATACCCTAATAATTAACTTAACACGCCTAGGATGTATTCCAGTTGATTATTAAGTATTACTCTTTGTTTCAGTTCTTTTTCTTCTAGTTGAAAGTACTTAATGAAAATATGAGCCAATATTTTTTTGAAAATATAAACAAAATGTGAGTCATGCATAACATAAGCGATTGTTAACGTAAAGTATAATATGTAAAAAGAATAACATAAAACAGAACATTAGTTAGGCTCCACAAATAAACATCCATCTATACACCATAGTTAAATAGATAATATCCCACCCATGAAAGGTGAGTTAAGTTCAGTACAACATGGGAATACAACCCTCCAAGAGAAATCTACTCTTGCTAGCCGAAAAGGGTGGAACATAACCGACCCATGGGCGAAGCTCGTCAGGAGTAGGCACACGAGATGCCTGAGCATGGGCACCATGCCGGGGGCCCATGGCTGGCCTCCGTGCCAACCTCGGCTATATGACCGTCTCCTCGCTATCCTCCATTATCCATGGGGGAGTAGGGGCAGAACTCTCGGAATACATGTGGGTAGGTGGGTCTTCCGAGGGGTCGGTCTCCAAATGCCTCGAGCGAGGGACATAGTTCAAAAAATCACGAATAGCAGACGCATTGGCGTTCGTGCAAAGGACCTTCTCGTTGTGCGTCCGCACACGCTCAAAAACCATGTCATCGCCAAACGGGGAAATTGGATAAAAATAATAGTTATGTATGGGGTGTGCAAATGGTCATCCCAAGGACATGAAAACTCTGACCGTGCAACTTCCCTCAAAATGGTAGGACTGATGGTCGGGGTCAAAATGGATCTCCCAAGTGAGGGTGTCAATGAAGAGGACGAACATTGCCATCGGAATCTGAAGATGTGACGGAAAGAAAGAGAAAGGGAGTGAGAATCTTACTAAAGAATCTCAGTAGGGTATCTTCCTATTTAAGTGACATCATCAATGTCCCTAGGAACCTCAGGCTTATTATGAAATAGTGAGCATGCAAAGATTTATTTATTAAGTTCTAAAACGTCTAATACTGAGGCCCGTTCATTTTATCATGAGTCTTGTAATAAATGCATCATACTTCATTATGATATGCATGTCAATACCTTATGCAACATTTAACTTTGTAGCATACATCAAATTTCAAAGCAAACACGATGTGCATAGAACATGGTTCATGAATGACATTCCTTAGTTCTTTAGGTGACTTAAGTTAGTTCTTTTCATTTTTGGGGCCACCCTATTACTCTTCCCTTTTGAGAGTACTTCTAGGTTATGAGCTCATATCTCACTAGTCATCACTAGCGTATATTTATCCCTTTTGATAAGTTAAAGTCCCAACTTAATAAGTATGGGTTAGGGGGCAAGAATCATCTTTTCATCACCTATAGTTTGAAGAGTCCAAAGGATCATTTTCTCATGTTTTAAGTCACCTTAAGTCTTAGCATGTTATAATAAGATACAATACATAACTCATAAATGTCATAATTCTTCATATATTTCTAGCATATGTATCTCTAACGTTCCAAAAGAAACTATAACATGCAAATAATGAACTCTATATCAATATCTCACATAACATCAAACATCACATGAATTCATCATCTCAAATAACCATTTCCTTAAATAACCAAACCCCTAAATTGGGTAACTCTAATTATCAAATTGTTTTCTTATGCATGTAAAGGATTGATTATCATCATTATCACTACTTCTTAACCTCAAAAAGATCATTAATCAAAGTTGGACAACACAGGCAATAAGTGAATTTCTATGATTTATGATGTTCTAGAAGTTGTGTTTTACGCATTTTCTCATTACCGGCTTTTCCTATGATGCTAAAATTAATTCCTAAACCATTTACGAGTCATTCTCTCTCAAGTAAATTTGGTATAACATGATTTTACAAACTTTCAAGGTGCTGGAACAACATGCATGAATGCAATTCCTTAGGAGCTCTAGAAGTCACATTTTCAATTCCTTTTGGTTACTAGGCTTGCCTAAAGTGCTAAGAACAATTTTGACATCAAATAACAATGTATCTAACACATTTAAGCTATCTAAAACAGAATTTAAAGGTGCTGGAAATTTAAAGGCAAAGTCGAAAAGTAACATGTCTCATGAGCACAAAATAAGGCATTTCTAATAACTAAGCTTCATACTTAAGAATCTTAGAACATAGATTGTTGGCCTTTGTGACTAAATGAAACTCATACCAAGCTCATCACCATCACATGGCCGAGTTTATGCATCTACAAGGATGCCTCTACATTTAAAATTTTACTTGAGATAAAAAAGGCAAGTCTTTGAGCTCTAGGAACTTTTACTGATGGCAAAATCTTAAACATGCTATGTACTTCATTTTATTCTTCATTATAAGATAAAGTGAGAGCTTTGAAGTAAATATGAGATGCAAGCTCATTTTTAATCCTTGAGTTTAGGTGATGGCTTAAAATACAAATATGCTAGACAAGAAATATAAATATGGAATGTAAGTTCATTTCTTATCTTCAAATTTTAGGTGATAACTTGGAAATAAACATGATATGCAAGTCCAATTCTTTATTTTAGTGCTCTAGGCCCCTTAGAGTATTCACTCTAAATCAAAAATTAACTTTAAGATTGAAATAGGTAGGCTTCGAGATTAATTATCAAGTGATGACAAGGAAATATAAACATGAATGCAAAACTTGAATATAAACATGCCATGCAAGGACTTGAAATATAAATGTGAATGTAAGTTCATTTTATGTCTTACTAGAGCTCATTCAAGACTTTAAGGGATCATAAATAATATCTCAAGGGTATCACAAGTCTTAACACAAGGTATAAAGAGAAGCGCACCATATTCTTTATTTTATGCCCAAGAGCTCCTATCTAGAATGGACTCTAGAACGGCCGGCCAACTTTAAGGTTGGCAAGGGTAAGCTTTGGGCTCTTTGAAAACCAAGTGATATATTTTCTTAGGTAAAACCTTTAGTGAGCTACCTAGTATTCTCATTAAACTTGTAAAAAGTAAAACTCAAGCTCTAGAAGTCTCATTGTGATGAACTCATAGTCATCATCTAGAAACTCTCATCATCAAGCTATCATGAGAAACCATCAAAACCTTGATGGTCGAAATGCATAAGGAAAGGAAAGGAAGAAACCGAAATGGTAAAGCATCAAAACATCATTTTAAACCAAGAACAAAGCTTAACAAAGTAAGGAAATCAATTTACAAAATAACTCCCTACCAAAGGTATGCTTTCTTGGCGATGAAAAGGATTTGATCTTGAGAGAATGATGAAAGAAAAATCTTCCTTGGAGCTATATTTTCGGCCAAGGAGGAAAAGAAAGGAAGAAAGTTGTGTTTTCTTTGAGTTTGATCTTTGGAATGGTAAGACCAAGTGTTTAGAGGGTGGTGTATGGTTGAGAGGTGATGGTTCTTTGTGAGTAAGAAGAAGATGAAGAAGAAAATGAAAGAACTCTTTGAGAGAGAATGAGAGAAACTCAAGAATGCTCTTTGAAACTTACTCTTAGCAAAAGCTCAAAATGTGACCAAGTTCTTCCAAGCATGGTACTTATAGAAAAACAAAATCAAGGGTGAAAGAATGAAAGGAGAGGCCACGGCCCTCATGTTCCATGAGGTGAGAGAATTTTGTTTCATGAAGGCATGGTGAGGTATGGTCTCAAGTATAGCTCCAAGTATGACCTTTGAGTGTGCATTTGGAATTAAAATAAATGAATTCTTTTAAATGGAGGAGGAGGAGCAGCAGTGGTGGCCTTCTTCTTAATTAGGCGGGAAAAATCACAACTTAATGTGTATTTGGAGTAAGCTTAGGGGTAGTATTTGATTAGGCCAAATATTAGAGTTTTGTGACTAAGTGTTTAGGTAAGTAAGTAGGTAATTAGAGCCATATAGGACTAGATTAGAAGGTGGCCTTTCTAAATTAATGAAGTCAAACTTCATTAACTCAGAATCTAACGCCAACAACATTCCTTGATTTAGGAAAGTAGGTGAGAGAAAACACTATTTATAGATTCCTTTCTTAAGGAATTAAAACTAGAAAAGACTTTTCAGTTTTTCTAAGCAATCTTAGGTTCTACTTAACCTCAATTAATTATTTTGACTCTAAATTAGTAATGAGAATTTACTAATATTTAATTAGGGCCTAATATTGCTTAGGTTTGCTAATCACATCATTAGGCCCAAATTACACTATGCAGGGGTAAAATCGTAATTTTTTCAAAAACTGCCTGGGACCTCCGGGACTTAAACAGACCTTAAACATGCTTTGAAAACATAGTTTTAGACTTCCGGGCAAAGTCCGGATTAAATCAGAACTCAAAATCGTACTCAATCACAGCAAGGGTATTTTGGTCATTTTTGCACAGAAACCCCCAAAACTGAGATTTTTCTACTCTATTAACATTCATTCACATACAATCCCCTTCTAACATTTCAATAGCCCTATGAGGATGGCCGCAGCCAGCTATTCTCTTTTTTTTGGTAAAAATGACCTCAGGGGCTATTCTCATTTCGGTTTTTTCTTTTCTTTTCCTTATGCATTTCAGCCTTCAAGGCTTTGTTGGTTTCTCATGATAGCTTAATGATGAGAGTTTCCAGATGATGACTATGAGTACATCACAATGAGACCTTTAGAACTTGAGTTTTACTTTTTACAAAGTTTGATGAAAATGCTAGGTAGCACATTGCATGCATGTTATCACCTAAATAATTAACCTGAAGCCTACCTATTTCAACCTTAAAGTTGATTGTTAATTTAGAGTGAAAACTCTAAGGTGCCTAGAGCACTAAAATAAAGAATTGGACTTGTATATCATATTTATTTCCAAGTTATCACCTGAAGCTTAAAGATAAGAAATGAACTTGCATTTCATATTTACATTTCTTGCCTAGCATGTTTACTTTTCAAGCCACCACCTAAAACTTAAAGATTAAAACAAGAGCTTGCATTTTCATATCACCTAAATAATTAACTTGAAGTGTACCTATTTCTGTAACATCCCCTGCTGCTTTATGGATTGACGACTGTCCCCACAAACCAACACGGGTCTTTTCAGCATGCTTTGTCCTCACTCGCACGCTTCCTAGGAAAACTTTCCAGGAGGTCACCCATCCCAAAATTGCTCCAAGTCAAGCACGCTTAACTGTGGAGTTCTTTCAATTTGGGCTACCGAAAAGAAGATGCATATTGTTGGTATAGGTAGTACAAATCAATTAATATAAGCCCTCCTTAACTGTATAGTCCCATACCTATACAGTCTTAGGATCCCTCTCATTTGGGTGTGTAATCGGTTCATTCATGTACCCCTCCGCTTTCGAAGTCTGCCAGGAGCCACTCCTTGTCCGTGCTTCCTTGCACCGGCGATCACTCCCCGACTTCGCAATCCCTGGGCGTTACATGCCCACCAGCTTCCGCCTGGTTCGTCCCTGAACCACACCGTACTGGGAGAGGTGCAGGCTCTGATACCATTTGTAACATCCCCTGCTGCTTTATGGATTGACGACTGTCCCCACAAACCAGCACGGGTCTTTTCAGCGTGCTTTGTCCTCACTCGCACGCTTCCTAGGAAAAATTCCCAGGAGGTCACCCATCCCAAAATTGCTCCAAGTCAAGCACGCTTAACTGTGGAGTTCTTTCAATTTGGGCTACCGAAAAGAAGATGCATCTTGTTGGTATAGGTAGTACAAATCAATTCATATAAGCCCTCCTTAACTGTATAGTCCCATACCTATACAGTCTTAGGATCCCTCTCATTTGGGTGTGTAATCGGTTCATTCATGTACCCCTCCGCTTTCGAAGTCTGCTAGGAGCCGCTCCTTGTCCGTGCCTCCTTGCACCGGCGATCACTCCCCGACTTCGCAATCCTTGGGTGTTACAATTTCAACCTTAAAGTTGATTGTTGATTTAGAGTGAAAACTCTAAGGGGCCTAGAGCACCAAAATAAAGAACTGGACTTGCATTCCTATTTACATTTCCTTGTCTAGCATATTTATTATATCTCTTAATTTAGAAGTTATTTTAAGTATGAAGTTTAGTTACTAGAAATGCCTTATTTTGTGCTTATGAGACTTGTTACTTTTCGGCTTTGCCTTTAATTTTTCAGCACCTTTAAATTCTATTTTGGATGATTTAAATGTGTTAGATACCTTGCTACTTGATGTGATAATTGTTCTTGGTGCTTTAGGCAAGCTTAGTAACTAAAAAGAATTGAAAGTGTGATTTTTAGAACTCCTAAGGAAAGGAATTATGCATTCTGCTCCAGCACCTTTAAAGTTTGTAAAATCATGTTATATCATGTTTACTTGAGTGAGGATGACCCATAAATGGTTTAGAAATTAACTATAGCATTATAGGGAAAGCCGGTAATGAGAAAGGGCGTAAAATGCAACTTCTAGAACACCGTAAATCACAGAAATTCACTTACTGCCTATGCTGTCCAACTTTGATTAATGATATTCTTGAGGTTAATAATTAGTGGTAATGATGTTAATTAATCCCTTTGATGTATAAGAAAATAATTTGATGATTAGAGTTACCCGATTTAGGGGTTTGACTATGTAAGGAAATGGTTATGTGTTGATGGTTTGAGATGATGAATTCATGTGATATTTGATGCTATGTGAGATATTGATCTCTAGAGATAGAATTCATCCTTTGCATATTATTGTTTTATTTGGAACGTTAGAGATGCATATGCTTGAAATATATGAAGAACTATGACATTTATGAGTTATGTGTTGCATCTTGTTATAACATGTTAAAATTTAAGGTGACTTAAAACATGAGAAAATGATCTTTTGGACTCATCAAACTATAGGTGATGAAAAGGTGATTCTTGCCCCCTAACCTGTACTTACTAAGTCGGGACTTTAACTTATCAAAAGGGATAAGTATACGCTAGTGACGACTAGTGAAGTATGAGCTCATAACCTAGAAGTGCTCTCAAAAGGGAAGAGTAATAGGATGGCCCCAAGAGTGAAAAGAACTAACTTGAGTCACTTAAAGAACTAAGGAATATCATTCATGAACCATGTTCTATGCACATCATGTTTGCTATGAAATTTGATGCATGCTATAAAGTTAAATGTTGCATAAAGTAATGACATGCATATCATAATGAAGTATGATGCATTCATTACAAGACTCATGATAAAATGAACGGGCCTCAGTAATTGCTGTTTTAGAATTTAATAAATGAATCTTTACATGCTCATTATTTCATGATAAACCCGGGGTTCCTGAGGACGTTGATGATGTCACCTAGATAGGAGGATACCCTACTGAGATTCTTTAGTAAGATTCTTACTCCCTCTCTTTTTTTTTCCGTCATGTCTTCAGATTCCAATGGCGACGTTCGTCCTCTTCATTCACACCCCCACTTGGGAGGTCCACTTCGACCCCGACTAGCAGTCTTACTATTTTGAGGGACGCTGCTCTGTCAGAGTCTTTATGTTCGTAGGACAACCATTTGCACACCCCATACCTAGCTACTGTTTCTCTCTGACTTCCCGTATGGCGATGATATGGTTTTTGAGCGTGTGCATACACACAACGAGAGGATTCTTTGCATGTACACCACTGCGTCTGCTGTTTGTGATTTTCCAGATTATGTCTCTCGCTTGATGTAACATCCTAATTTTTAACCCAATACTCTAGAACATACTTAGGTTAATCATTAGTCTACTACTTCATAGTTCTCATTTTTACTTAGAAATACTTAGCAGAAAATACGGGTAAATTTTTTTTTTGAAAAACAAAGTGAAAGCCGCGTGATGCGATATATCATGTAACGAACAAAACATACATCTCATAACGTCATAGCATAAGGCACACCATGAATAACACTGAATACCATCTCATATATATATAACTTGCCCACTTATAAGTGTGGGACTTAATTTAGTACAAGGGAAATACATGAAAGGAAATACAACATAAACATAAACATAAACATGATCTACTCCCCTACCCGAGTGCATCTAATGGGATAACCTCTAAACAAAAGAAGGTTTATCCCCATCTAAGTGGTGTGTGCTCTAACCCGAGCCATCCACAGCCTCCTACTGGTGACTATCCCTCGAGCGTGGTATGTAACCAGGAAACTGAGCAAGCTCCTCCGGCGTGAATAGACGGGACGGGGCTCGAAAGTGACCTCCACGGCGTGGCCTCATCTCCGGTCGTCGTGCGAGCCTCGGCTGAGTCACGGAAGGCTCGCTACCTTCCCCAAGGTCCATGGGTATGGTGGGGGAAGATCCCTCGGAGGGTACCTGGGTTGCCGAATCCTCGGAAGGATCCATCTCCGAAAAAGATGACGAACAGCAGGGGCACATCTTTGAGGGGTAGTCTCGAGCAGCGGACGTGGACGGTGGTGTACGGCGAAGCCTTTCCTCTAGGGGACGTGTGCGCTCGAACACCAGGTCATCGCCAAAAGGTGAGACGGGGAAGAAACGATGGGAATGTACAGGGGGAGTGAAGGGTCGACCCATGAACATGAATACTCTAACCGTGCATCGACCTACAAAATAGAATGACCCGTGGTCCGGGTCATGGTGCACCTCCCATGTCGGCGTGTCCACGAACACTACGAACGTCGCCATCTGAAGATGTGACGGAAAGAAAGAGATAGAGGGAGTGAGAATCTTGCTAAAGAATCTCAGTAGGGCCTCCTACTACCTAGGTGTCATCATCTACGTCCTCAGGAACCTTGGGTTTAATTATATAAAATGACTGAACATGTATTAAGTTCATTTTAAACTTTAAAATATACTTTAGCCAAGGTCCATTCATTTTAGGATGATCTTAATGTCATGAATGCAACATAATAGAAGATGTAGGCATGACACTACCTAATACACATACATAAAACATAACATCAAGCATCATCATACTTAGTGGCATAAAGTGGTAATAGAAACATTCATATGGGACAAACTTAGTGACATAATCATAATCATGAAACATCTCTTCCTCATGGGCCACCCTAAAAGACAATCGAACTAGGGGTGCTCGGCTGAACCGGTGTCACCCAGAACGTGTCACATATCTAGGTTATGAGCTCATACCTTAACTAGTCGTCACTAGTTCTTACTTACCACTTAACGATAAGCGTATCATAAATCATAAATCCCGACTATCTGAGTACGGGTTAGGGGGCAATTCTCTTAGGGGTGCTCGGCCGAACCGGTGTCACCCTAGAACCCATCTTAGTACCTTAATTTTCAAAATCTCTTTAAGTCCCCAAATTCGTCGGGAATTCGGCAGCACGATGGCATTACGCCGAATTCCTTCCAAATTTGCATTATGCCACATAAACATATATCCTCATGAATTCCTCATATGAATAACATCATCATCATTTACATACCGCATGCATCATCATAGAACATTCAAACGCTTACCCTTACGGTAGCTTATGCTTTGACCCTTACGGGTCTTAATCTTGAGATATAGTTCTCTAACATCCGTCGTTCATATGTTATGCACCTAAGGGCTCACAATAAATCATCATTCCTAATCCTCATGTTCATACTCAAATCTGAAAAGCATAGGGCATAATCTCTAACTTGTGGTTACGGGGTTCTAGAACTTACGTTTTAGACCCTTTCTCGGTTCCGTCTTTGCCTAAGGCGCTATAAATTAAATTTAAATCAATTATGAGACATTCCTATGCTTAAGAACTAATTTATAAATCACATTTATCATGTTGTAACGTTGCTGGACAGAATCCAGGAACTAAATGTTCTAAGAGTTCTACATTTGCATTTTTACGGTTTTCTAGTTACTAGTTTCCCTATAGGTGCTAAAATTCAATTCTAATCCGAATGTTACCAAGTTTTTCATATCTAAACAATCCTAATATGATTATGTTCCCATTAAAACAGTTTGGATAAGTTCCAAAAATAAATGGGTCTAAACTATGTTAAATTCTAGCTTTACGGTATTTCTAGTTAGCTAGTTTCTTACCTATTATGCATAGAATCGTTTCTACATCATCATATGATATTTTCACACATTTTAACACATCAAAACATCATCATACAGCATCACACTCATCATATCAGAACTGAAAACATTTAGCTTTAGTAAAGGATTTAAATTGACATTTCTAGGTATATAAGTTAACTAGTTTCTCTTGGAATCAATTTAGAATTTCTAAAACTCTTTGCAAATCATTTTAATTCATCAAGAGGCTAAGAGAAGCCTTAGGTCAATGACCAAAATATATTTCATCTTCTAAAAGGGAATAAAGTCATATCTCATGATAACATAACCTTGAAAAGATTTGTAAAGCTTTTAAGAAAAACTTAGAACATAGACTATTGGTCTTTGTAGCTAGATGAAAACTCATTACAAGTCCATCATCACTACTTGGCCGAAAACATGCATTCAAAGAAAGCATTCACATTAAACTTTAACTTGAAATGAAATGGGCAAGTCTTTGAGCTCTAGGTTCTTAAGTTATGACATAAAATAAACGTGCTCATGCTTTTCATTTTTAATCTTGCTTACAAAATAAAGTGATGACTTAATTTAAATGTGCAAGGCATAAACTTAAACGTGCAAGCTTGAAAGTAAATATGCGAGGCATAAACTTAAACGTGCAAGCTTGAAAGTAAATATGCAAGGTTCAATTCTTTATTTTAGTGCTCTTGGCCCAACAACAATCGACTTTAAGGCCGAAATAGATAGGCATTCGAGAAATTAATTAGGTGATGATGCAAGTTCAATTCTTTATTTTAGTGCTCTAGGCCCAACAACAATCGACTTTAAGGTCGAAATAGAAAGGCTTTGAGAATTAAATTAAGTGATGATGCAAGTTCCATTTTCATCTTTATGTTCTTAGGTGATAGCTTGAAAGTAAAGGTGCATAGCAAGAATGTAAATATAAATGCAAGCATAAAATAAATTATGCAAGTTCATTTTATCTTTCTAGAGCTCTTAACAAGACTTTAAAGAAACTTAAACCTCAACCCAAACTCATCAAACCAAGATAAAGTAAAGTCTAGAGTTCTTAGAACTCAACATAACATTTTTAGAAAATCAAAACATTTTGCATGTAAAAGAAAAGCAAATGGCCGAAATTTCAAGGAAAACAAAAGAACATTTTAAAACTCTAGAGTCCATGATCTTGATGATATATTAACACCAACATCATGAGACCTCATCATTGAGTCCTTAGAACCATTTTTAAACATCATCAAAGTTAAAGATTCTAAAAGTTAGAGAAAGGAAGAACTAGAAGTATTTTACTCAAGAATAAAGATCAAGCTCTAGAGGTCGTTTCAAGTGATGAACATCATCATGAAACTCTCATCATCAAGCTCTCATTCCTTTGTTCTCCAAGGCCTATGGCCGAAAATGAAAAGGAAAAAGGAGTAGAAGAGAAGTTCTAAAAAGAAACAAGAGAAACTATGAACATCAAGCTTGAAACAAGAACTTTAAAGAAAAGAATACATGAAAGGAAATCCCTACTTGATGTGATGAACTTGAAGATGGAAGAAGAAGATGAAGAAGATGAAGAGCTCCAAGAACTTGAAGAACACAAGAGCTTTGAGAGAAAAAGAAAAGCTTTGAGTGTTCCTAAACTTAGCAAATGATTTAAAAGTGGTGCAAGCTCCTCAAGGCATTCTATTTATAGAGAAATGAAACAAATGAAGGGTGCTCATGGAGGAGGAGGCTTCGGCCATCAGATGGGGAGGGAGCCCATGAGTTCCATGAGGTGAGATAATGTGGTCTTGAGGCATGGTGAGGTATGGTTCAAAGTATGGTGAGGTATGGTTCAAGGTATGGCCTCAAGCATGGTTCTTTGAGTGAGAAAACAAATCAACATGTGGTCAAATGGGGGAGAGGTGGCCGAAATGCATCAGCCAAGGGAGGAGAGTTTCTTGCATTTTAATTGTGGTTTAGAGTTGTGTTTAGGTGTATCTTTGATTATGCTTAAGATTAGGAAGTTGTAAGAAAGTGTTTAGGTAAGGAAAATGGATAATTAAGGTGGCCTAGACATAATTAAGGAGTGGTCTTGCACCATTAGTGAGTTAGATCCTCAATTTAGAGTCTAAACAACTCTAGACATACTTCCTTGATTTAAGGAATTGGAGAGAGAAAACACTATTTAAGATTCCAAGACTAGGAATCTTGAGTTCTAAAAAGGGATTTAAGTTTAATCTAAACAATTTTAGGTTCTAATTAACTTTAATAAATTATTTTGACTCTAGATTAATTAGGAAAATTAATTAATCTTTGTTTAGAGCCTAATATTGCTTAGGTTTGCTTAATTACGTCATTAAGCTTAAAAACACTATTCTAGGGGCAAAATCGTAATTTTGCACTAAAACTGCCCGGGACCACCGGGACTTGAACAGAGACCTCTAGACACATGAAAACGTGTTTTTAAACCTCTGGGAAAAGTTTCGGGCTCAAACGGCACTTCTACCACTGTAAAAACGCTATAGGGGTATTTTGGTCATTTTGACCCAGCTATGAACGAGATTTTCGCTTCCGGAAGCATTCAAAGGCCACTCAATCCCCTTCAAACATTAAGTTGACCCTTCGAGGACGACCGAGTTGGTTACCCTCGAATTCGGGCCAGGAAATGACTTTAGGGGCATTTTGGTCATTTCCCTCAGACAGAAAAATCGGGGTGTTACACTTGAGGCTTTCAGAGACCAATCCATTAGAAACCCGTCTACCTATATGTATTCCGAGAGGTCTGCCCCTACTCCCCCACAGATGAGGGAGGGCAGTGAAGAAATAGTCACCCAACTGAGGTTGGCACGGAGGCTAGCCATGCACCCTCAATGTGGAGCCCATGTTTAGCCACTTCGTGGGCCCACTCCCAATGGGCTTCGCCCATGGATTAGTTATGTTCCACCCTTTCAGGCCCAGTAGTAGTAGATCTCTTGGAGGGCCTTTAGTGCACACACCACTACTAGCTTAGGATAACCTTCTTTTGCTTTAGAGGTTATCTACCTTAGGCACGCTAGGTAGGCATGTTTCCTTTGTATTTTTCCTTTCCGATGTATTTGTATTTTCATGTTGTACTAAACTTGACCCACCTCTCATGGGAAGATAGGATATTATGTATTTAATTATGGTGTGCTAATGGATGTTCTTTTTATGGAGCCTGTCTGATGTTTCTATTTTGTGTTATTTTTACATGTTATGCTTTACACTAATGTTATGCGCGGCTTACGTTTTGTTTATGTTTCAAAAAAAAAAAATTGGCTCATATTTTCATTAAGTAGTTTCAAAAAAAAAATCTAAAAACAAAGAGTAATATCTAATAATTAACTGGAATACGTCCTAGGCGTGTTGAGTTAATTATTAGGGTATTACAAATAGACCCTAAGTAACATTTCGTTAATGCAAATGGGTACGCTTCCCTTTACAAAAATGGCGTGCTACTTGTGGACACTTGCTCGAGTGACATGTAGGGAAACCTATGGCACCATTTTGTCATGACCCGATTTGGATCGTGACCAGCACGCGAGGAATCTCATCCCTACACAAGCCTTATGGTCGCTGCGCCATACTATATGCATACTTTAGTCATAAAATATGGTCTAAACCATAAATTAAATCAAATATTTATACTACTAAGTATGAATAAAACCTCTTTCTCATAAATATAATCTGAAATTATAGTTGTGATATACATTTTAACTGAGTTGCTCAAATACAAAATGAACCATGAATGATACATCGTCTAAATACAAAAGAATCATGGTAATATCAAAATGCAAAATAAAACTATATGCAGTCCGGGACCCTGCCTGTCATATCACTAGAGCACCCTAACATAAGTAAAATACCATGGCTTTACGCCAGTCTGAAGCTCACCCAAACTAGAGATATCTAATGCTGAGAACAATGGGGAGGAGGATCCTGAACTACATCTATATCTGTAAGGAAAAGGGAGAAAAGAAGGGTGAGTTTTGCAATCAAAATCAGTGAGTGGATCCTCACTCATAACCATACATGGGACAAGAAGAAGTAAATATAAATAATGATGCAATCTCATAAATCATTTCTATATAATTTGTATAATAACAAAAAAAACTCATAAATTTGGGGTACACATAAAAATTATGTATAAATATCTCAAGAATTATTAAAAGAACAAACTATCCATAAATTGAAGGGTGGGTGCTCAGTCCCTCGCGAACTGCGTCCTTCGTTGACAGATCTAGCATGTGGATAAATGCCCCTCGCGAGCCTTGGTATATCAAGGTTAATGGAATAACTGCCATTAACTTATAGTTCTATTCCTGTCAGTAATTCCCTAATCTAAATTAGTTGCAATCATAGCAAGGAGTTTTATGTATTCTAAGTTCAATATTTCTTAGCAATTAAAATTAAACATCAGCTTTACATATCCTTTCATTAACCATACTAGCTCTGATTATCAAAATCAATTCTAACATCATAAAATAACTCATATAATATCAACTTAATTCAATAATGGTCCCATGCACTTGTTTTGAAAAAATTTCAACAATGTTTCATGAAGGGCTTCAAATACATAAATTCACATTCTAAAACAAAATGCATATAGTTCCATATTGTATAAAAGCACAAGTTCTAAATTTTAAATACTTTGTAAAGCTGGAAATAATTTATATAATGACCAACATAGGGCCATGAGATCAAACCTATTCATCTGGAGGGGTAGACTGTGAAGTACCAACATTATGTGGACTCCAAGAAAAAGGGATGGCACCAATTTCTGCCATTGCAACCATTAAACTCATGAGAAAACAATGGGTGCTCTTAGATTACCCTAAAACAACTCTAATAACATTGGGGGAGCACCTCTACTTGACAATAATGAGATAAATAACAAATCCCAACTCAAGATCATGAAAGAACGGAGAGAATGGAGGCATAATCTAATAACATATACATACCTTGATGATTTGGGGGTGCTAAATTAGAGAGAATGAGATAAAAAAAAAGGATAAAAATATTTGGGGGAGGGTTCTACTTGGTTTTTGTTTTTGGGTGGAAGGAGAAACCCAAAATGGGGTTTTAAAAGAGGAAGAAATTGAAATGGCATCGTTGGGGGACTGCTATAAGCATCCTGAGGCTCCAAAACTGTGAAAATGCATCCCTATGTCTACTATAGCAGTCTTGGACCTCTATGGACCGCTATAGCAATGACAGCAAATACCAACTTTTGTATTTTTTTTTGTCATATGGCATATGGGTTATTTCACTACTCACTTATTTATATTTCTTAATTCTAAGTTAATTTCATTTTAAAACATAAATGTAAATAAGGAAACATCTCTTATTTGGATTCAAATAAAATATTAAAAAAATCAAAATCCCAACCAATCAAAAACCAAATTTTGGGTTTTAGTTCAAATCCAAGAATTTTTGAGATTTTCTAAACTTGAGAGCTAAAAACAAAACGTTTAAAGGTTTCATAAAATTCGTTAAAAATCACTCTTCAACTTATTTTTCTATTTGGAACAATTACCAGAACCTTTGATCTTGAGAATAAGGTTCTATCATATAGCTCTCCATGGATGTATGAGATCCACACTTAGCGAAATTCAGGACCTAGCACAATAGGTTGGTCTTGGAGACTCTAAGATTACACAAAATCTATCCACTGACACGTGTACCTTGCGTATTGCAGCTCAAGAAATTGAGTAAGTCCAAGCGCTAGCACGCTTGCATTGGAGTGCATCCAAGGCCATGATAATTTTTGTATCAGAGCAAGATTTATGAGTACAGGTAGTTCTTGTGGAAAAATAGGTTCAAATGTAGAGCACAGGTAGTTCTTATGGAAAAATAGGTTCAAATGTAACTAAGGAACATGTGGAGGCTTCAAGGGGGAGGGATGTCATTTCTCCTTATGGTGGAAGCAAGAAGACCTACGGGTCAAGAAAACCAAGGGGCGAAGATTTTGTCACCTTAGAGGAACGAGTTTCTTTGTTGGAGAATGCTCTAACAAACATAGATTTGCACATCCTAATGGTGGAGCATGACCAAAAAACCTTAGAAACTCATGTGTTGGGAGAGCTTACCACTATGAAGGAAAATGTCTTGAGTGCTCTTAAGAGTGGAGAAGAAAGGGATAAACGTCTTAACCGAGTTGAAAGCAAGCTTGAAGGTGTCATGAAGTTACTTAGAGAAGCCAGAGTATCCCTTGAGGAAGTCAAGTTGTGAACCATTGCTGGTATGTAAGGTGAAGTAAGGGAAACCTCACGGATTGATCTTCTAAAGCCAAAGAAATTCAAGGGCGTAAGGGATGCTTGAGAGGTGGAGAATTTCTTATGGCAGATGGAAAGATATTTCGAATGCCAAGGCTGGGCAGAAGAATAAATGAAGGTACATATTACTTCTTTCCATTTTACTGATAATGCAACCTTAGAAAAGGAAGCATGTAGACATAGAGAAAGATGCTTACAACATAGCTATTAGCTATAGAACCTTTCAGAAAGCTTTAGTGCAATATGTTTTCAATGACAACATAACCAATTTAAAGAAATCACTTTGAAGAACCACTAATGTCTACCTTGAGTTTCTTAACATAGTATATAGGTATTTCCAGATTGCATGACATACACTTGAAGTGAGAATAATTTCACTTTACATGTGCAAACATGATATATCTCTTTTAAAGAGATTGAGCCAAATAGAAAGTGAATATTATATTATGCAAAGTACACATACATGCCTTATAGATTAAAGAAAATAAAATCAGGAAGAAGAAACCAAGGCATAAATCTTCAAAAAGTGGCACTGAACCTTAGAAAGTAAACCTGAAATGAAGATATTAATCAAATATTGAAGCCTAAGTGTTTTACTATCTTCAATCATCACTCTGGTAATGATTCAATCACCATAAAGCATGGATTGACGACAAGAAGATTAAAGAATTATCAACGAACTGATACTGCTTGTTAGAAAGCTCACTTCAATGTGGAGCGTTGAACGTTATTCGAAAAAGAGGGAAAATTTGAATTTTTGAAATTCAAATTTAGAGTCAAGGCTAGTGTTAGAACTAGCATGTCATCTCTTTTGCCAACTGAATTAACTACCTTAGCTTTTAGAAAAAAGTTCAGAAACCATGTTCAGAAAGTAGGAGTAGTTTCTAAAGGGAACATCAGAAACCTCAATGCCATAATAGCTTCTGCAACATATCTGACAAACTGTCAACCTATTCTTCTAAACTATTTTTTCAAGACACAAATGGATGATTAACACGTGTTACTTGGATATCTGATCAAGGGCAATGGTCACAAGCAAGATCATCTATAAATAAAGATGCTGTGCTCAAACAAAAAAGAGAGAGACTCTGCATAAGAAGAAGAAACTCTGTGAAAATCTCTCCTCACATAAGGTTCATATCATCATGTAATCAGATTCCTTACTTGTAAAAAATCTTCTTTCTACATTCTTGAATAGAAATATGTTCTTCCTAAGAAGAAATGATAGAAAAATGTCATTCAAGTTATCCCAGGTTATTCATGTATATTTTAAGGAAACTTGAGTGTAGGTTAATTTGAGTGGCAATCCAAACACAAAACATTTGTATCGTTGATCCAGTAGCGATCAACGTGAGATAGCTTGAAAAGGCTAATGTAAAACTTCTTGCAACGTGACAGTAAAGGTGTTTTACTGATCTCGATTTTGCTTAAAGAGAGGGTATTTAATAATTACTTGGTTTAACTTGGAGAGGCTGGTGAATAACTACTCGGTTCGTGATAGTAAGGTTTGTTTACTGGTCATAGGTTTCAACTTAAAGAGGTTGGTGAATAACTACTTGGTTTAGCTTGAAAAGGTTAGTGAATAACTACTTGTTTCAGCTTGGAGAGGCTGGTGAATAACTACTCAGGTTGTGATAGTAGGGGTTGTCTACTAGTCACAAATGAGAGTTATAGGTATAAATGTGCATGAGAATCGGGGGTTGAATCATGCATTACTTCTTTTTGCATATCTGAAACTTTTAACAAAGATACTATCAAGTATGAAACTTGAAGTGCAGCAGAAACACAGTTAGTAGTTTCAGGAAGTAGGTTTCTAAGGTTAATGATAAATAACATAAAAGCATAAAATGTTATATATGCATAAGTTTAACTATAAAGCATAACAGAGAAATTATAAACTACAAGATAGCAGATATTGGACTGTAAAGTGCAACAGATAAAAAGAAAAAAGAGATCAAGGAGAAGAAGATGATGCACAAAATTTTATATTGGTTCGGCTAGAACTGCTTACATCCAGTACTCAACAAATGTTTAGGTACCACTAAAAACATCTTTCTCAACCTGAGAAAAAAACTGGATAGTCTTTCCATTAGCCTTCCTAAGCTCTCATTTGTGACCAGTAAACAATACATACTCTCACTAGCCTCATAGCTCTCAGTGAGAAGAGGGAAGCTCATGTGTTAGAGAATCCTGATCAATGACATCCTGTCTAGAACATTGGTAGTTCTCTGTGTTTCTTTTGTGGCTATACTCATCATATAGTCCAAAATGAGTATTGATAGATTCACTCTTCTTTTTGCCATTAGGCAATAGAGAAGCATACGGTCCATGCCAATGAGTGTATCTATGCTTCCAATACATGGTAGAACTAAAAATTGAACCACAATATATACCTTTCTTGCCCTAGCACTTAACATGGCAGTGGCGAGTTCACTGGGCTTATGAAGAATGAAATCAGTTAGATACCAGGATACATCTCCTTTGTTTACTCTTGGAGATTTGGCCTAGTCTGATGAGGATTTGCAGATGATTCCATCATTTGGAGCTTTGATAATCTTGGCAAGTTCCAATGTTGTGATCTTGATGGAGCAGTCTCTGATCATTACTCTGACATAGGAAGATGACAGTTTCGCCAGATGAGAGTAGAAGGCATTAACCAATTGAGGGAAGATTAGTTCATTTATTTCTAGAAATTCCTTCCATTTCTGGAAAGTAAAGACTTCATCAAGAATGGTGATTTCTTCATGGAGGTCTTTTCTTGGAGACTTTCCAGGTGCCATCATGAAACTCTCATCATCAAGCTCTCATTTCTCTATTCTCAAGGGCTCATGGCCGAAACAAGAAAGAAAAAGGAATAGAGAAGAAGTTCTAAAAAGAAAACAAGAGAAACCATAAACATCAAGCTTTAAAGAAGAACATTCATGAAAAGAAATCCCTACCAAGGTGTGTCTCTTGGAGAATGAACAAGGCTTGGTCTTGAGAGGAGAATGGAAGAAAAATCTTCCCTTGAGCTTGAAGGAAGTTTCGGCCAAGAGAGAAGAAAAAGAAAGGAAGTTGTGCTTCTTGAGTTTGATCTTGAGAATGATATAGCTAAGTGTTTCAAGGAGGATTTAATGGTGGTTGTGTGGTGGTGGAAAGGATGAAGAAGATGAGAGGAAGAAAGAACTCTTGAGTTCTTGAAGAAGATGGAGAAAATAAGAGGAAAAGAAACTCTTGAGAGAAACTTAAGACAATTCTTGAAGCTAGCTTGAGAGAATGAGCAAATGGCACCAAGTTCTCTTTAGATATGTATTTATAGAAAATTGAAACATGAAGAAGTGAATGGGGGAGGTGGAGGCCACGGGTTTCATGGCTTTGGAGGGAAGGAAAATATCTCATTTAAGGTATGGTTGTGGTCATTCAAAGGTATGGCCAAGTATGGGTTCAAGTATGGGTTTGAGCATGGTTCAAGGTATGGCTCTTTGAGTGAGAATAAATCAACATGTGATGAATTTAGAGAGGTATGGGTGCTGCCTTGTTCAGCCAAGAATAAGGAGAAATCATCTCCTTTAATGTGGTTTAGGAGTGTGTTTAGTTGTGTCTTTAATTAGGCTTAGAATTAGGAATTTGTAAGTAAGTGTTTAGGTGAGGTAATGATTAATTAGAGGCTTGCAAGACTAGATTTAGGAGGTGGTCTCTCTAAATTAATGAAGTCAAACTTCATTAACTTGGAATCCAATGCCAACATGTTTCCTTGATTTAGGGAATTGGAGAGAGAAAATACTATTCAAGATTCCAAGATTGGAATCTTGAGTTTTAAAAAGAGATTTAAATCTAATCTAAGCAATCTTAGGTTCTAATTAATTTTAATAATTTATTTTGACCCTAGATTAATTATGGAAATTAATTAATCTTCGATTAGAGTCTAATATTGCTTAGGTTTGCTTAATTACATCATTAAGCTCAAAAACACTATTCTAGGGGCAAAATCGTAATTTTGCACTAAAACTGCCCGAGACCACCGGGACTCAAACAGATGTTTTGAAACATGTAAAAACATGGTTTTAAACCTCTGGGGAAAGTTTCGGGCTCAAACGGCACCTTTACCCGCGTAAAACGCTACAGGGGTATTTTGGTCATTTCGACCCGAAACTGCAGAAAATGAGAATTTCGCCTCCGGAACCACTCAAGGGTCATTCAATCCCCTTCAAACATTGAGTTGCCCCTTCGAGGATTGCCGGGCCGGCCATCCTCGAATTCCAGGCCGAAAATGACCTCAGGGGCATTTTGGTCATTTTCCACTCAGACAGAAAATCGGGGTGTTACAACTTGTCAAGGGCAAATAAGAAACATGAGATCCTCTATGAATTGTCAAGGGCAAATAAAGAAACATAACATCTTTTCGACTTGTCGAGGGCAAATAAAGGGATATGAGATCTTTTCGACTTGTCGATGGCAAATAGAGCGATATGAGATCCTTTCGACTTGTCGAGGGCAAATAGAGACAGATAGGATCCTCTTCGATTTATCAAGGACAATTAAAGATAATTTCTCTACTTTTGGTATATACATATTTGTACCATATCAAATCATTTTGATTGACATTATTTACTATGATTTTGAGCTTATGATAAATGTGTACAAGTGATTGATTCTTAAAAACAACCCACTTTAGAAATATGATTTGGAACTTTAAAAATGAACTATTATTATGTAATGCTTGATCACTTTTTTTTTAATAAACTGAAGTGGTTGGGGCGATGACGATGACATTATGATTGTGTATTAGGGGAGTTTCCCTACTGAGAATTGTATAATTCTCACCCCTATTTGTGTGTTCCCGTGTCGTCTCCAGGTTGATCCGAAGAATGGTGAAGACACTACAAGAAAAACTAAACTGGAGTTACAGCAGTTTAGTTGCAGCAGTTTAGTAATCTTGTGGGCCCAATGGGCCTGTCGGGACAGCCAAAACCTTAGAATTAGGACCCGGAGGTGCCCAAAACTGAGAAATTATAGGATTGAGATTAGAAATAGCATTGAAGTCCAACCATGAATTTTTGTATGATTTTATATGATCATTTGATAGGGTAATAAGATTGGAACTTTGGCTGTTGGCTGCAAATAGGGGGTTTCTGGTCTCCTAATTTGCTGAATTTTGTTATCATACTTAGAGAATGTAACATCCTAATTTTTAACCCAATACTCTAGAACATATTTAGGTTAATCATTAGTCTGTTACTTCATAGTTCTCATTTAACTTTGAATTACTTAGAGGAAAATACAGGTAATTTTTTTTTTGAAATAAAAGTGAGAGCCGCGTGATGCGATAAGCGGTCAACCATGTATAGTAAAACAAATGTCTCACAACATCATAACATAAGGCACAACATAAACATCACTGAATATCATCTTATATATATATATATAACTTGCCCACTTATAAGTGTGGGACTTAATTTAGTACAAGGGAAATGCATAAAAGAAAATACAACATAAGCATGAACATAATCTACTCCCCTACCCGAGTGCATCTAATGGGAAACCTCTAAACAAAAGAAGGTTTATCTCTCATCTAGGTGGTGTGTGCTCTAACCGGGTACTCCATCAGACGATCGTCACCTCCTACTGGCGTCCATCTCGCGAACGAGGCAAATATCCGGGAAACTGGGCGAGCTCCTCGGACGTGAAGAGGAGGAACGGGGATCGAGTGTGACCCCCGCGGTATGGTCGCATCTCCAGTCGTAGCGCAAGCCGTGGCTGAGTCACGGTATCCTCACTGCCCTCCCTCAACGGTGGGGGAGAGGGGGCAGAGCTCTCGCTATACGGATGGGTAGGCGGGTCCTCGGACGGATCGGTCTCCGAGAAGTAAGTGCAGAGACGCATGTCGGGATAGTCTCGCATGGCTAGGGCGGCGGTGTGCATGCGGAGCACTCTCTCGTCATGCGTACGTGCGCGCTCAAAAACCCGCTCATCGTCGCCATAGGGTGCAGTCGGGAAGAAGCGATGGGTGTGCACGGGATGAGCGAAGGGGCGTCCTACGAACATGAAAACCTGTACCGTGCACTGTCCCTCAAAATGGTATGACCCGTGAGTCGGGTCATAGTGCACCTCCCACGTCGGCGTGTCCACGAATACTACGAACGTCGCCATTTGAAGACGTGACGGAAAGGAAGAGATAGAGGGAGTGAGAATCTTGCTAAAGAATCTCAGTAGGGCCTCCTACTACCTAGGTGTCATCATCTACGTCCTCAGGAACCTTGGGTTTATTTATACAAAATGACTGAGCATGTATTAAGTTCATTTTAAACTTTAAAATATATTTTAGCCAAGGTCCATTCATTTTAGGATGATCTTAATGTCATGAATGCAACATAATAGAAAATGTATGCATGGCACTACCTAATGCACATACATAAAACATAATATCAAGCATCATCATACTTGGTGGCATAAAGTGGCAATAGTAACATTCATATGGGACAAAACTTAGTGACATAATCATAATCATGAAACTTCTCTTCCTCATGGGCCACCCTAAAAGACAATCGAATTGCGGGTGCTCGGCCGAACCGGTGTCACCCAGAACGTGTCATACATCTAGGTTATGAGCTCATACCTTAACTAGTCGTCACTAGTTCTTAGTTACCACTTAACGATAAGCGTATCATAAATCATAAATCTCGACTATCTGAGTACGGGTTAGGGGGCAAAACTCTTAGGGGTGCTCGGCCGAACCGGTGTCACCTAAGAGTGTAAAATGGTACCAATGTCACATGAGTTCTATGGAGGTGCTCGGCCGAACCGGTGTCATCCTAGGACCCATCTTAGTACCTTAATTTTCAAAATCTCTTTAAGTCCCCAAATTTGTCGGAAATTCGGCGGCACAACGGTCATTACACCGAATTTCCTTCCAAATTTGCTTTATACCACATAAACATATAACCTCATAAATTCCTCATATGAATAACATCATCACCATTAGCATACTTCATGCATCATCATAGAACATCCAAACGCTTACCCTTACGGTAGCTTATGCTTTGACCCTTACGGGTCTTAATCTTGAGATATAGTTCTCTACATCCGTCGCTCATATCTTTATGCACCTAAGGGCTCATATTTAATCATCATTCCTAATCCTCATGTTCATACTTAAATCTGAAAAGCATAGGGCAGAATCTCTAACTTGTATTTACGGGGTTCTAGAACTTACGTTTTAGACCCTTTCTCGGTTCCGTTTTCGCCTAAGGCGCTATGAATTAAATCTAAATCAATTATCAGGCATTCCTATGCTTAAGGACTAATTATTAATCATGTTTATCATGTTGCAAGGGTGCTGGACAGAATCCAGAAAATTAAATGTTCTTAGAGTTCTACATTTGCATTTTTACGGTTTTCTAGTTACTAGTTTCCCCATAGGTGCTAGAATTCAATTCTAATTCAAATGATACCAAGTTTTTCATGTCTAAACAATCTAAATCTGATTATGTTCCCATTAAAACAGTTTGGATTAGTTCCATAAACAAATGGGTCAAAACTATGTTAAATTCTAGCTTTACGGTATTTCTAGTCAGCTAGTTTCTTACCTATCATGCATAGGATCGCTTCTACATCATCATATGATATTTTCACACATTCCAACACATCAAAACATCATCATCCAGCATCACACTTATCATATCAGAACCGAAAACCTTTAACTTTAATAAGAGAGTTAAATTGACGTTTCTAGGTACATAAGTTAACTAGTTTCTCTCGGAATCGATCTAGAACTTCTGAAACTCTTTGCAAAATATTTTAATTCATCAAGAGGATAAGTGAAGCCTTAGGTCACTGACCAAAACATATTCCATCCCTTAAAAGATAATAAAATCACAACTTGTGATGACATAACCTTATAAAGATTTGTAAAGCTTTAAGGAAAACTTAAAACATAGACTATTGGTCCTAGTAGCTAGATGAAACTCATTGCAAGTCCATCATCACTACTTGGCCGAAATTATGCATTCAAGGAATACATTCACATTTAACTTTATCTTGGAATGAAATGGGCAAGTCTTTGAGCTCTAGGTTCTTAAGTTACGACATAAACTAAACGTGCTCATGCTTTTCATTTTTAATCTTGCTTACAAAGTAAAATGATGACTTAAATTTAAATTTGCAAGGCATAAACTTAAACGTGCAAGCTTGAAAGTAAATATGCAAGGTTCAATTCTTTATTTTAGTGCTCTTGGCCCAACAACAATCGACTTTAAGGTCGAAATAGATAGGCATTCGAGGAATTAATTAAGTAAGGATGCAAATTCAATTCTTTATTTTAGTGCTCTAGGCCCAACAACAATCGACTTTAAGGCCGAAATAGAAAGGCTTCGAGAATTAAATTAAGTGATGATACAAGTTCCATTTTAATCTTTATGTTCTTAGGTGATAGCTAGAAAGCAAAGATGCATAGCAAGAATGTAAATATGAATGCAAGCATAAAATAAATTATGCAAGTTCATTTTATCTTTCTAGAGCTCTTAACAAGACTTTAAAGGAATTTAAACCATAACCCAAACTCATCCAAACAAGGTAAAGTCAAGCTTAGAGTTCTTTAAAACTTAACATAATATTTTTAGGAAATCAAACCATGAAACTTAGAAAAATTTAAGGAAATGGCCGAAATCTTCAAGAAGAAAAGGGAACATTTTAAAACTCTAGAGTTCATGATCTTGATGATATATTAACACCAACGTCATGAGTCCTCATCATTGAGTTCATAGAGCCATTTTAAAACATCATCAAAGCTAAAGTTCTCAAGAGTTCAAGAAAGGAAAAACTAAAAATATTTTTGCTCAAGAACAAAGATCAAGCTCTAGAGTTTGTTTCAAGTGATGAACATCATCATGAAACTCTCATCATCAAGCTCTCATTCCTTCATTCCCAAAGGCCCATGGCCGAAACACAAAGAGGAAGAAGGAGAAGAAAAGAAGTTCTAAAAGGAATCAAGAGAAACTATGAACATCAAGCTTGAAACAAGAACTTTAAAGAAAAGAATTCATGAAAGAAAATCCCTACTTGGTGTGATGAACTTGAAGATGGAAGAAGAAGATGAAGAAGACGAAGAACTTGAAGAACTCCAAGAACTTGAAGAACACAAAAACTTTGAGAGAAAAAGAAAAGCTTTGGGTGTTCCTAAACTTAGCAAATGATCTAAAAGTGGTGCAAGCTCCTCAAGGAATTCTATTTATAGAGAAATGAAACAAATGGAGGGAGCTCATGGGGGAGAGTGGCTTCGGCCATGAGGTGCAGAATGGAGGCTTCCATGAGTTCCATGAGGTGAGATAATGTGTTCTTTGAGGTATGGTGAGGTATGGTTCAAGGTATGGCCTCAAGCATGGTTCTTTGAGTGAGAAAATAATTAAACATGTGGTCAATGGGGGAGGATGTGGCCGAAATGCATCAGCCCATGGGGGAGGTTTCTTTGCATTTTAATTGTGGTTTAGAGTTGTGTTTAGGTGTATCTTTGATTATGCTTAAGATTAGGAATTTGTAAGAAAGTGTTTAGGTAAGGAAAATGGATAATTAAGGTGGTCTAGACATAATTAAGGAGTGGTCTTGCACCATTAGTGAGTTAAATCGTCAATTTAGAGTCTAAACAACTCTAGACACATTTCCTTGATTTAAGGAATTGGAGAAAGAAAACACTATTCAAGATTCCAAGACTAGGAGTCTTGAGTTCTAAAAAGGGATTTAAGTTTAATCTAAGCAATTTTAGGTTCTAATTAACTTTAATAATTTTGACTCTAGATTAATTAGGGAAATAAATTAATCTTCGTTTAGAGCCTAATATTGCTTAGGTTTGCTTAATTACGTCATTAAGCTCAAAAACACTATTCTAGGGGCAAAATCGTAATTTTGCACTAAAACTGCCCTGGACCACCGGGACTTGAACAGAGACCTCTAGACATATGAAAACGTGTTTTTAAACCTCTAGGGAAAGTTCCGGGCTCAAACGGCACCTTTACCCGCGTAGAAACGCTATAGGGGTATTTTGGTCATTTTGACCAAATCATGAAAACGAAATTTTCACTTCCGAAAGCATTCAAAGGCCATTCAATCCCCTTCAAACATTGAGTTGACCCTTCGAGGATGACCGAGTTGGTTACCCTCGCGTTCGGGTCAGGAAATGACCTCAGGGGCATTTTGGTCATTTCCCTCGGACAGAAAAATCGGGGTGTTACAGAGAACCTTTTAACTCAGAAATTTTCAGTGGACTTTGAGGACACATTGAAGTGTCTTGAATAATTTTTATAGCCTTCGATTTCATGGTTTTAAATGCCAAATATTTTGTGCTATAGATATGTGAAATCTACCATTATGCTGAAAATGAATTGATGCTTTGAGTTAATGATATAATGACTCTTGATTTAAGTATGATGAGTATGAATACATGCTAGACAATTTAAATATTGATTTATGAGGCAAAAATGAGAATTACTTGTGATTGAAAGCCTACATGTGGCTTATGCATGCATTTGAGAAAAGAAAGTACATGATGTAATTATATGAGAAAAGAGAATGTATAAATTTCACTCATGCATGTTCTGACATATGGAGAAAATAGAAACAAGACTTATGTGGAATGAGGGGAAGGCAAAAAGAGGAACTTCCCTAGAGATAAAAGGGGAGGCAAAAAGAGGAACTTCCCTAGAGATAAAGGGGAAGGCAAAAAGATGAACTTCCCTAGAGATAATATGAGTCGATAGACATATCGGCTAGGAATAGATCTGTGTGAGAATTGGAGAAAGTAAATCCAATGATCATGTATAGGAATGAGCTCAGTCTTGATAAGCAATCTATTTCCCTTGTGTGGTGTGAACCACTATAAATACCATGTGGTATAAATTGTTCATTGTGGAGTTATCCATAGTAAATACCCGTCGGGTATACACTAAGTCTTTCCTATGTCGATGAAAAGAGAAAAATGCACCGAGTTGAGTTCTATGGCCACAAGTAAAACCTAGTCACTTTGAGATAAGTTCACTATATTTAGCATATGCATACTCATATCATATTTAATCTCTTGATTAGGATTATTAACCATATGTTTGAGCTTTATGATATGTGTGCATTAAGTGATTGATCATTAAAAACAACCCACTTCGGAAATATGATTTGGAACTTTAAAAATGAATCATTCTTATGTAATGTTTGATCACCTTTTCTTAATAAACTGAAGTGGCTGGGACAATGACGATGACATTATGGGTGAGTTTATGGGGGGTTCCCTATTGAGAATTGTATAATTCTCACCCCTATTTTGTGTGTTCCTGTGTTGTCTCCAGGTTGATCCAAAGAATTATGGGACTGTTGTGTGAAAGAACTCAGGATTATAGTAGTTTAATAGTTGATGTTTTTAATTTACTGTACTTAGTTAGAGTTATATGTATGTAGATGTAATAGAGAATGTATATGTATTAAAGCTCTTAGAAGAGTTTCCTTTTGTACTTAGCTATGTATTGAATAAATGTTGTGTTTCTTTGTTACATATTTTAACCAAATTACGCTAGTTATTACACGATCTTATCGCATTTGCTATAGTTATTTAAGAAAGGTCCGATAGTTTATAAGTAACAACTCTCAAATCTGATGTCATGACTTAAGGATGACGTTGTACTTGGGAGGATGTTACAGGTAGTGAGGAGATGATCACTCAGCCGAGATTGGCACGGAGGCTAGCTATGTAACGCCCAAATTTTTACTGTAATTTTTACTGTCATTAGAAATTACTCAATTACCAAATTACCGTAGGTAATTATTACATAAGATTTGAGGCCGAACAATCCTCAATAAAGGAATATAACATTAGAAGAGAGGTTAGGAACGATTCATGCGAGAGTTGCAAATCCCGAATTTCTGTACGTATAAAATGACCAAAATGTCCCTGAAGTTATTTTACTCAGAAAATGAGGATCGTGGGCCCCACCTATTCTCAAGGGGATATTTTGAGGATAATAAGGGATTGTTTATGTTATGTGTGTTAATAGAGCAAAAGGATCTCAATTTTGAGTTCCGACGCGCGAAATGACCAAAACGCCCCTGCGGCTGTTTTAACTCCGATGTGCGTGCCGACTGAGCCTGAACCTCACTAAAATGTTTTAAAATGTGTTTTTAAGCCATGATTAACCATTGGTTAAGCTCGGGTGGCCTCGAGCAGTTTTTAACTGAAAGTACGATTTTGCCCCTGTTTTTGGGCAGTTTTACGAATTTCGGGATTTTTGATTCGTATACCGAAACCTAAGCAATATTAGGCTCAAATTAAAGCTTATTAAATTCTAAATATTAATCTAGAGTCAAAATTATGTATTTAGATTGATTAGAACCCAAAATTGCTCAAAAACACCCAAATTGCTTACTAATTCACTTAAACCCTTAACCGTAAATTCTCTAAATTACATGAATACCTTGCCTACACCTAAATAATGCATGGAACACACAAATTTCACTTCTTTGGGCTGTAATGGATGAAATTATTGATGCCATTATGCAGCTGAATTATTGCCAAAAGTTGCACTAAAACAAAATGCCAAAATGTCACCATAAGAGACATAATTCCTTAATTTCATACAACTTTGTCTAAAATGATTTTTCCTCCCTTATTTCTCCTGCAAAATTCCGTCCACTACCTCATCATTTTGGCCAATTAGAAGCCTCAAAATCTTCTATAAATAGGCTTGCTTGAGTGATCTTGGAATGCTTGGTTCATAACTAGTTTTTAAGAGCACCAAAAACTTTCTTTCTTCCTCCTCTTTGGCTGAATTCTTTCTTCAATTTTTTCAAAGAGATTTTGTTTTATTTCACTTCAAGAAACCAAGTTCTCTTCCTCTTCTTCAACTCAGATTAGGTAGGGAATAGTTTCTAAATTTATTTCTATGCTTTGAGGAGTTGTGTTTTTAGCTCAAAATGATGTAATAATAATTCTCTTCTCTCTCTACTGGTCCTGTGCGGACTACCGCTGCTCCGGTTTCTTAATATTCTCTTCTCCCTCTACTGGTCCTGTGCGGATTACCGCCGCTCCAGTTTCTTGTATCATGTTTATATTTCAAGTTCTTGCATCATGTTTAATTTTTAAGTCATCACCTTAAATCTTAAAGATAAAGAAATGGAATTGCATATCATGTTTATAATTCCAAGCTATCACCTTATAAAGATAAGATTAAAATAAGGTTGCATAGCATGTTTATAAGTCTAAGATGTAACCTAAATCTCTAAAGCTCAAGACTTACTCCTTTTATCTTAAGTGAGAATTTTAATTGTGAAGATCCTCCCAAATTTGACAAAAGAACTAGTTTCTAAATGAGTTTTAAGGCTTTGCAAGGATTTTACGGGGAACTAGTATTTTATATGCACTTAAAATATGATTCTATGTAATTGCATGAGGTTCATGATTCGGCCACTGATCTGAGTTTAGTATCAATGTGTGATAATGATTTGATATGATTGAAGTTGTGATAATTATGGTTTATTGTTAAGAGAATGATTCATAATTGGTTTAGTAACTAATTAGTTCTATAATTGATAATTCTATGTAAGGATTGGATGCTTATTGAATGATTTCCTGGCTTGCTTGTTATAGTTGTTGTTGCAAATAATGAGAATGCTTATACATGAAATGTTCTTTATTATGTAAAATTTACCTTTGTTGCTAGAAGAAAGTGTATCATTGTAAAAGTGTAATATGGAAAGGTTCTGGCTAAGGAAAGACTTGGTATTTAAGCGTGTCCATTGTGACCCACCTCTCTTTCCTGAGAATCTCCCATATGCATGATTACAGTTGATATATATTATTCTAGCTTAAGACTATAAATGAGAAAATGTTATGATGTTTATGAATTGTATTATGATATAACATGCAAAGATTTAATGGTGACTTAAACTTATAAGAAAATGATCCTTTGGAACCATCAGACTATAGGTGGTGAAAAGGTGATTTTAGCCCCCTAACCCGTTCTCTCAAAAGGGTAGAGTCGGGACTTTAGCTTATCAAAAGGGATAAGTATATGCTAGTGACGACTAGTAAAGTATGAGCTCATAACCTAAATTACTCCCAAAAAGGGTGGAGTATAGGGTGGCCTAAGGAAAATAATGATGATGATAAGATTTTAAGTCACCTAAGGCACTAAAGAAATGAAATATGTGCACTATGTCCACATGTAGCTAATATTATATGACGTTCTTTTATGCATGTTATTTGATAATGATGATGAGGAAAATGATGTAATGATAAAGGAAAAGTTCATTGTAAATATGACATGTTAAGATTATGATGCATTATAAGACGCATGATTAAAAATTGATGAACCTCGGTTAAGTATTTGTCCGAACTTAAAATGAATTTTTGCATGCTCACTATTTTAGAATAATCCCGAGGTTCCTGGGACTTTGATGATGACATCGTAGAAGGAGGTACCTTCTAGAGAATTCTTTAGCAAGATTCTCACTCCTTTTCTTTATTTCCGTCATTGTCTCCAGATTCAGATGGTGACATGGTGACATTCGTCTGTTCGTTGATACCCCTACGTGGGAATTTCACTATGATCCGTGCATCGCTCGTATCATTTTGAAGGAGGTCTTGCTTGATTCGTGTTTTTATTTACATAGGTCGTCCATTTGCACATCCTGTCCCTAGTTATCGATTTTCTCCTACTTCTCCCTATGGCGATGAAATGGTTTTCGAACATGCACGTCCACTTGATGAAAGGATGTTACGTTCTTATCCCGCTTCATCTGCTGTCCATGGATTTCCAGAGTATGTTCCCAAGACGAGATATTCTGAAACTGATCCTTCAAAGGACACTCCTACTCATGTATATTCTGAGAGCTCTGCTCCTACTCCTACATGTGTAAGAGAGGGTAGTGAGGAAACAGTTGTTCAGCCGAGGTTAGCAAGAAGGTCAGCCCATGCGACTTCACTGGTGCATCTCTGTGTCCGCTCCCGAGGGAGCTCATCGATGGATCGGATTTATTCCCCATTTCCAGGACAGTGGCCATAGAGGGTTCTTAGTAGATTTATGTGTGATCATGCACCCTAGTTTTAGGATAACCTTCCCGGCTTAGGGAGTTATCTAGTTTAGGGGCATGTATTTCCTTAAGTATATTCTCTTTTATGGGTTTGCATAAGATAATGATGTATGAACATAACCCACCCTTTGAGTGAGATTATTGTATGTAAATATATGCTATAATGTGCTTATGGATGTTATATGATGGAGCCTAAGTAATATGATGTGATATATTCTTAAACGTCTTATTATACTCCGCTTACTCGTTCACGTTGTACTCGGCTCACGTTTTCAATTATGTGTTTAAAAAAAAAAATGGCTCGTAATTTCACTAAGTATTTTCAAATTATGAAGAAAGAACCAAAGCAAGGAGTAAAGTCTAGTCATTAATCAGATTCAACCTAGGTGTATCTGGTTAATTACTAGGGTGTTACAAGCTATATGCCCCCGACGTGGAGCCCATGTTCAGCCACTTCGTGAGTCCACTCCCAATGGGCTTTGCCCATGGATCGGTTATGTTCCACCCTTTCCGGGCCAGCAACAATAGATCTCTTGGAAGGTTCTTATTGCACACACCACTATTAGTTTGGGATAACCATCTTTTCCTTCAGAGGTTATCTACCTTAGGTGCACTAGGTAAGCATGTTTTCCGTTGTATTTTTCCTTTCCCGATGTATTTGTATTTCCATGTTGTACTGAACTTAACTCACCTTTCATAGGTGGGATATTATCTATTTAACTATGGTGTGCTAATGGTTCTTATGGAGCCTGTCTGATATTTTTATTTTATGTTATTCTTTTTATGATTACGCTTTATGTTAACAATCACTTATGTTATGCGCGGCTCATATTTTGTTTATGTTTTCAAAAAAAAAAGAAGTTTGGCTCATATTTTCATTAAGTATTTACAAAGAAAGAAAAACTGAAACAAAGAGTAATATCTAATAATCAACTAGAATACGTCTTAGGCATGTTGAGTTAATTATTAGGGTGTTACATTTTGGTATCAGAGCAGTTCAGTTCTCACGGAGCCTGAGAATTGGACTGGCTATGCTTAAGCATAATACATTAGGAATGTCGTGAATAGATGTTTTATCACTAGGATAAGCTTTAGGACTAGAAATGCATGACTGTTGTGTGTTGCATGTGCCATGGTAACTTGCTCACTTTACATGGAGTATTGAGCCTGATCACCTCAGTGTTGCTATTTCGTGTGTATAGGAGCCAATGGCATATCGACAACAGACTGGGAACTTGACCCCTGGTGTTCAGAACAATGAGACCGCCGAAGTACTTTGCGACGTGGTGAGAACTATAAGGATGATAATGGAAAGGATGAATCAAGATCGCTGAGCTGGTGCGGGTCATGACACCGAGGTCCCTAAACACGATCATTTTGGGGAGTTCCGCAAGGCAAACCCATCAATCTTTAAAGGGACCATAAACTCAAATCTTGTAGATGAATGAATTAGAAGCATGGAGAAGATCTTCATCGTGGCCCCATGCACGGAAGAGCAAAAAGTGACTTACACAACTTATATGCTCGAGGGAGATGCTGATTTTTGGTGGTTTGAAGGCCAAAAACTCTTGAAGCAACGGGTGCTGCCATCAACTGGGAGCTGTTCAAGGTCCATTTCTACAAGAAATATTTTCCCGAGTCTGCCTGGAATGCCAAGGACATTGAGTTCGTGCAACTCATTTAAAGAGGCATGACTGTCGCTCAATACACCACCAAGTTTGAAGAGCTCATCAAATTTCAAGGATGTACCAAGGCAACCTAGACGAGTACTGGAAATGTATCAAGTATGAGTCCGGGCTAAAGGTCGAGCTCAATGTTGCGGTCGCACATATGGAGATTAAGGATTTCCTCACCCTAGTCAACAAATGCCACATCATTGAGGATGGGCAAAGGAAGTTGAACGCCACAAAATCCGACAACACCACGAAGAAGCTGGCACCCCAAGGCTAGAAGTTCAAGAAGTAGAACCGACTGTCGTTCTAATTTCAATAGAAGTCACAATCCGGACCTTCACCTAAGTTGCAAGGACCTTGAAGGAATTCCAATCAAGGTGGGCCTAGCAACAACAACAAAGGAAAGGAACCTCAAGAAGCCCTAGCTGCACCTCTGAGATCTTCACCATCCACCGAATGCCCCAAGGGTGGCAAAACCATGGGAGGTTACCATACCGAGCCGAAATGAATGTCTATTACCGGTGTGGAAAGCCTGGGCACATCTCTTAAGACTGCACGGAGAGGAACCAGTCAACCCCCAATCCCAAACCACAACGCCAAGGGAGGGTCTTCACCCTCAATGCTGAGGAAACGACGGAGGCACGGAATCTCATGGAAGGTAAATGTGAAATGTATGGTAAAAACTTAATTGTACTGTTTGATTCTGGTGCCTTTTATTCTTTTATATCCTATTCTTGTGTTGAGACCCTTAAATTGCATATGTTAGAACTTCCTTTTGATCTCACTGTTTCTACTCCTACTGGAAGACTTGTTAGGACTTGTAAATATTGTTTAGACTGTAGTTTTATAATTGAAAATAGATCCTTTATTCTAGATTTCATTTGCTTTCCTATGTAAAGCCTAGATGTAATTCTTGGCATGGATTGGCTTAAGGCCAACCATATATTGTTGAACTGTTACGAGAAAACCATCACCTTTCTTCCTATTCCCTGTGAACCTAGGAAACCTGTAAGTCTGTACATAAACGCTGTAGAAATGAATTGTGGTATGGGTGAAGATAAAGGTTATATTCTTTTGGCTGCTAGCGATGTAGACTTTGAGCAAAGTGTTCCCAGATGAGATACCTGAGTTTTCCCCTAAGAGAGAAATAGAATTTTCTATAAAGCTGCTATCAGGAACAGGACCCATATCCATAGCCCCATATAGGATGCCCCCTTTGGAATTGGCCGAGTTGAAGACTCAGTTGGAAGATCTCTTGGAGAAAATTTTTGTTAGGCCTAGTGCATCACCGTGGGGAACCTCGATATTGCTTGTGAAGAAAAAGGACGGAAGTATGAGAATGTGCGTCGATTATAGGCAGTTGAATAAAATGACGGTGAAAACAAGTACCCTTTGCCTAGGATCGATGACTTGATGGATTAACTGAAAGGTGCGATAGTGTTTTCTAAGATTGATTTGAGGTCAGGTTACCATCAGATTAGGGTAAGAGATGAAGATATACTGAAAATGGCCGTTCGCACTTAATACGCCCATTTCGAGTTTGCAATTATGTCCTTTGGTTTAACCAATACTCCAGCCATGTTCATGGATTATATGAACAGGATCTTTAGACCCTATTTGGATTAGTTTGTAGTCATCTTTATAGATGACAAACTCATTTATTCAAAGACCTACGAGGAGCATGCACATCACCTAACCTAACCATAGTGTTGGAAATCTTGAAGGAGAAGAAACTATATGCCAAGCTATCTAAGTGTGAATTCTGGTTATATGAGGTAAAGTTTTTAGGGCATGTAGTATCCAAATGAGGAATTGCTATAGACCCTAGTAAGGTGGAAGCCGTTATGAATTCAGAGAGACCAACCACGATGACCGAATAAAGAGCTTTTTGGGTTTACCTGGCTACTACCATAGGTTTATCAAAGGATTTTCTAAGATTTCCTTACCCCCAACCAAGTTGGCTAGGAAAAACCCCCTTTTTCATGGACCCCAGAGTGTGAGAAGAGCTTTTAAGAGCTAAAACACAAACTAACCTTAACCCTCATCTTGGTTTTACCCGACCCCAATATACCTTTTGAGGTATATTGTGATGCTTCTGGTAAAGGCTTGGGTTGTGTGCTGATGCAGAATAGGCAAGTGGTGCCCTACGCATCTAGGTAACTCAAGCCACATGAAGCAAATTACCCCACCATGACCTTGAGTTAGCCGCCGTTGTGTTTGCTCTGAAGGTTTGGAGACACCATTTGTATGGAGTAAAGTTTGAGGTGTTCTCCGATCATAAGAGTTTAAAATATCTCTTTGATAAAAAAGAACTGAACATGAGGCAAAGGAGATGAATGGAGTTCTTGAAGGATTATGATTTTGGGTTGAACTACCGCCCGGGCAAATCTAATGTCGAGCCGATGCCCTAAGTAGGAAATCCTTGCATTTATCCCGCTTGGTGGTTAAGGAGGTTGAATTGATTGAGGAGTTTAGAAACCTAAACCTAGGAATGACCCTGACCACTAAAGGCATAAAGGCTTGCCATCTTAGTGTGATAAGTGAATTCAAAGAGAGAATTACTCAAGCCCAAAGAGAAGATGCAGAATTTCAAGAGACTTTAGAGGCCATACGAGCTGATAAGTTAAAAGGTTTTGCCTAGGGAAGTGATAGCTTATGGAGGTTTGAAGGGCATACATGTGTACCCGCTAGTGGCGCCCTCCGCAAGGAGATTTTGAGGGAAGCCCATAAGAGCCACTTCACCATTCATCCTAGTACCATGAAGATGTATCAAGACTTAAAGAAGATGTTCTAGTGGCCCGAACTGAAGAAGGATGTATGCACATGGGTAAGTAAGTGCTTAGTTTGTTGGAAGGTGAAGATTGAGCACCAAAAACTTTTTGGAATATTGCAACCCCTATCGATTCCCGAATGGAAATGTGTAACATCCTAATTTTTAACCCAATACTCTAGAACATATTTAGGTTAATCATTAGTCTATTACATCATAGTTTCCTTTTTACTTTAACATACTTAGCGGAAAATAATGGTAAATTTTTTTTTGAATTATAAAAGAAAAGTGAGAGCTGTGACACGATAAGCAATGAAGCACGTAAGGAAATAAAGCAAGCATCTCATAAACATCATAACATAAAGCAAGTAAAAGCACATCACGATAAAACTGAACTGCATATTTATATAATATGATATGCCCACTTATGGAGAGTGGGACTTAGTTTAGTACAACATGAAACGAATACATCTAAAAAGAAAATACAAAGGAAAGTGCGATGGAAAGCATAAAAGCAAACTCCCCTACCCAAGTGCAACTAAAGGGATAACCTCTAAACAAAAGAAGGTTTATCCTCATCTAAGTGGTGTGTGCACTACCCCGGGTACTCCATCGGTGATCCACTATCTCCTTCTGACGTCCATCCCACGAGCGAGGCACATACTCGGCAAACTGGGCGAGCTCCTCCGGCGTGTAAAGGCGAAGTGGGGATCGAGAGTGACCCCCATGACGTGGCCGCATCTCCGGTCGTCGTGCTAGTCGAGGCTGAGTCATGGTGTCCTCATTGCCCTTTCTCATCAGTGGTGGTGTCGGCGCAGAGCTCTTACTGTATAGATGGGTAGGCGGGTCCTCCGATGGGTCGGTCTCCGAGAAGTATGTCCGGGGCACGTAGTAGGGATAGTCGCGCATGGCTGAAGCGGCGGTGTGCATGCAGAGCACTCTCTCGTTGTGCGTACATAGTGCGTACATAGTTGCGCATGCGCTCTCAAAAACTCGCTCGTCGTCGCCGTAGGGTGCTGTTGGGGAGAAGCAATGGGTATGCACAGGGTAGGCGAAGGATCGTCCAATGAACATGAAGACACGAACCGTGTACTGACCCTCAAAATGGTATGATCCGTGCTCCGGATCATAGTGCACCTCCCATGTCGAGGTGTCCACAAAAACCAAGAACGTCGCCATCTGAAGATGTGACGGGAAAAAAAGATAGGAGGAGTGAGTATCTTGCTAAAGAATCTCAGTAAGGCCTCCTACTACCTAAATGTCATCATTTGCATCCTCAGGAACCTTGGGGTTAGTGTACAAAATAAGTGAGCATGCATTAAGTTCATTTTTAAGCTTTTGAAACATAGTTAGCCAAGATCCATTCATTTTAGTATGATTCTTAATGTTATGGATGCAACATAGTAAAGAATGTATGCATTGCTCTACTTAATGCAAGAATAGTAATCATAATATTAAGAACATCATAATAGTGGCACAAAATGGCAATTGAAATCTCATATGGGAAAACTTTGTGACATAATCATCATACTTTACTTCCTCATAGGGCCACCCTAAAAAACATCCATTCTGGGGGTGCTCGACCGAATCGGTCTCATCCAGAACGTGTCACATCTCTAGGTTATGAGCTCATACCTAACTAGTCGTCACTAGTTCTTACTTATCAATCCCGATAAGCGTATCATAATCATAATCCCGACTATCTAGTACGAGCTAGGGGGCATTTCTTGGGGGTGCTTGGCCGAACCGGTGTCACCCAAGAATACATCTTGGTACCGGTGTCACATGAGTTCTTTGGAGGCTAGAATGCCCACTAATCATAACCTACATAGCCTTAATTACCTATCCTTTCACTTACACATTTTACTATAAACTCTTAATCTTAGGCCTAATCCAAAAATACACCTAAACACATCACTAATACATAATTAATAAAACAATTTCCTCCCCTTGGATTCCCCTATAAGTGGCACCACCTCATACCCTATACCTCACAAGTTTGTTCACTCATACACTCAAGGAACTATGCCTAAACCTATGCCTAAACCCATGCCTATAACCTCACCTTGAAATGACACAACCAAGAGACATTTTCCCTCCTTTTTCCCTCATTATTTCGGCCACCCTTCCCTCTACTCACCTCTCCATGTTTTGTTTCTCTATAAATAGCATACATGAGTAAACTTGAGACACCTTTAGTCCCTTGGCAAGTTTTAGTTTTCTAGAGCATTCAAAGGCTTTCTTTTTCTCTCAAGTTTCAAGAGTTCCTCCTCTTCAACTTCTTCTTCTTCTTCATCTTTTTCAACCTCATCCCACTAGGTAGGGATTTTATTTCAAGTGTTTCTTTCATTTTAAGTCTTTATTTAGTTATTTACTTGATGGTTTCTCTTGAATCTTTTAGAACTTCTTCTTCTTCTCCTTCTTTGTTTCATTTTCGGCCAAGGCCTTTAAAGGGCTTGGAAATGAGGGCTTGATGATGGGGATTGCATAATGATGTTCATCACTTAAGCAACCTCTAAAGCTTGATCTGTAACGCCCCAATTTTTACTGTAATTTTTACTGTCATTAGAAATTACCGAATTACTGTAGGTAATTATTACATAAGATTTGAGGCCGAACAATCCTCAATAAAGGAATATAACATTAGAAGAGAGGTTAGGAACAATTCATGCGAGAGTCGCAAATCCCGAATTTCTGTACGTATAAAATGACCAAAATGCCCTTGAAGTTATTTTACTCAGAAAATGAGGATCGTGGGCCCCACCTATTCTCAAGGGGATGTTTTGATGATAATAAGGGATTGTTTGTGTTATGTGTGTTAATAGAGCAGAAGGATCTCAATTTTGAGTTCCGACGCGCGAAATGACCAAAACGCCCCTGCGGCTATTTTAACTCCGATGTGTGTGCCGACTGTGCCCGAACCTCACTAAAATATTTTAAAATTTGTTTTTAAGCCATGATTAACCATTGGTTAAGCTCGGGTGGCCTTGGGTAGTTTTTAAGTGAAAGTACGATTTTGCCCCTGTTTTTGGGCAGTTTTGCGAATTTCGGGATTTTTGATTCGTATATCGAAACCTAAGCAATATTAGGCTCAAATTAAAGCTTATTAAATTCTAAATATTAATCTAGAGTCAAAATTATGTATTTAGATTGATTAGAACCCAAAATTGCTCAAAAACACCCAAATTGCTTACTAATTCACTTAGGCTCTTAACCGTAAATTCTCTAAATTACATGAATACCTTTCCTACACCTAAATAATGCATGGAACACACAAATTTCACTTCTTTGGGCTGTAATGGACGAAATTATTGATGCTATTATGCAGCTGAATTATTGCCAAAAGTTGCACTAAAACAAAATGCCAAAATGTCACCATAAGAGACATAATTCCTTAATTTCATACAACTTTGTCTAAAATGATTTTTCCTCCCTTATTTCTCCTGCAAAATTCCGCCAACTACCTCCTCATTTTGGCCAATTAGAAGCCTCAAAATCTTCTATAAATAGGCTTGCTTGAGTGGTCTTGGAATGCTTTGTTCATAACTAGTTTTTAGGAGCACCAAAAACTTTCTTTCTTCCTCCTCTTTGGCTGAATTCTTTCTTCCATTTTTTTCAAAGAGATTTTGTTTCATTTCACTTCAAGAAATCAAGTTCTCTTCCTCTTCTTCAACTCAGATTAGGTAGGGAGTAGTTTCTAAATTTATTTCTATGCTTTGAGGAGTTGTGTTTTTAGCTCAAAATGATGAAATTATGAACTTACCTTAGCTTTTCATTTCGGTTTTCCTCTTCATTTGTCTTTAACCAATTCGGCCATATGGCCTAGGTGGAACTAAGATGATGGCTTGATGATGAGGACCTTGAGGGTGGGTTGTAAATCCATCACAAGTTAGGCCTCTAAAGCTTGAAAATTCCACTTGATGCAAAACTTTAAAGAATAATGCTTTATGATGCTAAAACAAAGATTTTTAGTTTAGAACTTGAAAGATGTATTTTCCAAGCTTGTATTTCATGTTTATGTTTCAAGTCATCACTTAATCTTTCAAGATAATAAAGAAGTTGCATCTCATATTTAATTTATGCTCTAACTTTATTTTATAATGGCTAAAAGAATCAACGCATGGCATGTTTATTTTATGTCATCACCTAAAGATCCTAGAGCTCAAAGACTTGCCCATGTATCACAAGCAAAGAAATATGATTATTGGAGTTAAAGAATTTATTCTTTAAAAAGTCTTGAGATTGGAGCTTAAAAATATGTAATAATAATTCTCTTCTCCCTTTACCGGTCCTGTGCGGACTACCGCCGCTCCGGTTTCTTAATATTCTCTTCTCCCTCTATTGGTCCTGTGCGGATTACCGCCGCTCCAGTTTCTTGCATCATGTTTATATTTCAAGTTCTTGCATCATGTTTAATTTTCAAGTCATCACCTTAAATCTTAAAGATAAAGAAATGGAATTGCATATCATGTTTATAATTCCAAGCTATCACCTTATAAAGATAAGATTAAAATAAGGTTGCATAGCATGTTTATAATTCTAAGATGTCACCTAAATCTCTAAAGCTCAAGACTTACTCCTTTTATCTTAAGTGAGAATTTTAATTGTGAAGATCCTCCCAAGTTTGACAAAAGAACTAGTTTCTAAATGAGTTTTAAGACTTTGCAAGGATTTTACGGGGAACTAGTATTTTATATGCACTTAAAATATGATTCTATGTAATTGCATGAGGTTCATGATTCGGCCACTAATCTGAGTTTAGTATCAATGTATGATAATGATTTGATATGTTTGAAGTTGTGATAATTATGGTTTATTGTTAAGAGAATGATTCACTGCATGTTAGAGATAAAACTAGCTCCCTAGAACAACCGAAGAGCTAGAATTTACCTAGTTTTTGACCCCTTTAAGTTTAGCCAATGCCAAATCTGTTTTAGTATGTTATAATCCTGTCTAGGATTAGTTAGCCACGAAAAATTTGGTATCAATTAGACTAGGATTGATCCCGAACACTAAAAATGAACTTAGTAACTAGAAAATCGTAAAAACAAGATTTCTAGAACTCTAGGGAATGAAATTTAAGCATTCTATCCAGAATCTTTAGCAACGATAAAAACCAGGTTTTCTTATGTTTAAATAAGGGAGAATGATTCATAATTGGTTTAGTAACTAATTTCAGCATCATAAGGAAAGCTGGTAACAAGAAAGGATTTAAAACATAACTTCTAGCATACCGGAAAACCTTAGGAACAACTTACTCCCTATGCTACCCCATTTGATTTAATAGTGTTCTTAAGGCCTATAAATAATTGTAAGGATGGTAATAAATCCCTTAGGTGCATAACTAATTAGTTCTATAATTGATAATTCTATGTAAGTATTGGATGCTTAAGTACTTGATATCATTGAATGATTTCCTGGCTTGCATGTTATAGTTGCTGTTGCAAATAATGATAATGCTTATGCATGAAATATTCTTTATTATGTAAAATTTACCTTTGTTGCTAGAAGAAAGTGTATCATTGTAAAAGTGTAATTTGGAAAGGTTCTGGCTAAGGAAAGACTTGGTATTTAAGCGTGTCCATTGTGACCCACCTCTCTTTCCTGGGAATCTCCCAGATGCATGATTATAGTTGATATATATTATTCTAGCTTAAGACTATGAATGAGAAAATGCTATGATGTTTATGAATTGTATTGTGATATAACATGCAAAGATTTAATGGTGACTTAAACTTATAAGAAAATGATCCTTTGGAACCATCAGACTATAGGTGGTGAAAAGGTGATTTTAGCCCCCTAACCCGTTCTCTCAAAAGGGTAGAGTTGGGACTTTAGCTTATCAAAAGGGATAAGTATATGCTAGTGACGACTAGTAAAGTATGAGCTTATAACCTAAATTACTCCCAAAATGGTGGAGTATAGGGTAGCCCAAGGAAAATAATGATGATGATAAGATTTTAAGTCACCTAAGGCACTAAAGAAATGAAATATATGCACTGTGTCCATGTGTAGCTAATATTATATGACGTTCTTTTATGCATGTTATTTTGATAATGATGATGAGGAATATGATGTAATGATAAAGGAAAAGTTCATTATAAATATGACATGTTAAGATTATGATACATTATAAGACGCATGATTAAAAATTGACGAACCTCGGTTAAGTATTTGTCCGAACTTAAAATGAATCTTTGCATGCTCACTATTTTAAAATAATCCCGAGGTTCCTGGGGACTTTGATGATGACACTGTAGAAGGAGGTACCCTATTGAGAATTCTTTAGCAAGATTCTCACTCCCTTTTCTTTATTTCCGTCATTGTCTCCAGATTCAAATGGCGACATTCGTGCTGTTCGTTGATACCCGTACTTGGGAATTCCACTATGATCCGATTGCATCGCTCGTATCATTTTGAAGGAGGTGCTTGAGCTTGTGTTTTTATTTACATAGGTCGTCCATTTGCACATCCTGTCCCTAGTTATCGATTTTCTCCTACTTCTCCCTATGGCGATGAAATGGTTTTCGAACATGCACGACGACTTGATGAAAGGATGTTACGCTTTTATCCCGCTTCATCTGCATTCCATGGATTTCCGTAGTATGTTCCCGAGACGAGATATTCAAACTGATCCTTCAGAGGACACTCCTACTCATGTATATTCGAGAGCTCTGCTCCTACTCCCACACGTGTAAGAGAGGGTAGTGAGGAAACAGCTTGTTCAGTGAGGTTAGCAAGAAGGCCGTCCATGCAACCCCTGACTGGTGCATCTCGTGTGTCCCTCCCGAGGAGCTCATCGATGGATGGGATTTATTCCCCATTTCCAGGGAAGTGGCCATAGAAGGTTCTTAGTAGATTTATGTGTGTTCATGCACCTAGTTTTAGGATAACCTTCCGGCTTATGGAGTTATCTAGTTTAGGGCCATGTATTTCCTTATGTATATTTTCTTTTATGGGTTTGCATAAGACAATGATGTATGATCATAACCCACCCTTTGAGTGAGGTTATTGTATGTAAATATATGTTATAATGTGCTTATGGATGTTATATGATGGAGCCAAAGTGATATGATGTGATATATTCTTAAACGTCTTATTATACTCCGCTTACTCGTTCACGTTGTACTCGGCTCATGTTTTCAATTATGTTTTTTTTTTAAAAAAAATGGCTCGTAATTTCACTAAGTATTTTCAAATTATGAAGAAAGAACCAAAGCAAGGAGTAAAGTCTAGTAATTAATCAGATTCAACCTAGGTGTATTTGGTTAATTACTAGGGTGTTACATGATCTTAGTTCTTGAGGAAACCATGCCTTTAGCTTCTTTTCTTGTGGTCCTAAAGAGCTTAACTTGATGTTGTTTTAAAATGAGTAAGTGAACTCAATAGCAAGGGCTCATGATGTTGGTGTTAATACATCATCAAGATCATGGTCCCAAATGTTTCAAATGGTTCTTTTCCTAGCCTATAGTTTCGGTTCCTTTTCCTTTTCTTTCTCTAAATTTTCGGCCATGTTGGCCAATGAGGCTCATAATGGCTTGATGATGAGAGCTTCTAGATGATGACTATGTATTCATCACAATGAGGCCTCTAGAGCTTGAGTTTTGGTAAAAATGTTATTTATGACTTCATTTCAAGAAAAGAAACTTTATGTTCTAAAGAACACTTTGTGTTCTAAAGAACCTTTGAGGTTCACTCTAGCTTGTTGTGATAAGTTTGGGTTGAGATTTAAGTTCTTCTAAAGTCTTGGATGAGCTCTAATAAGAAAATAAAATGAACTCGCACTCACATTTATATCCAAGCTTATGCATTGCATATTTACTTGAGCCTTGCATTCATGTTTATTTTCCAAGCTACCACTTAAAGTTAAAAGATAAGAAATGGAGTGCATCTCATATTTAAGTTCTTGTCTAGCATGTTTGCTTATCATCACTAAAGAATGTAAAGATCTAAAACAAGAGCTTGTATATCACCTAATTAATCTCAAAGCCTTTCTATTTCGGCCTTAAAGTCGATTGTTGCTGGGCCTAGAGCACTAAAATAAAGAATTGAACTTGCATATTTAAATTTCAAGTCTTGTATTTTTATTTCAAGCCTTGCATATTTATATTTCAAGTCATGCATATTTACTTTAAAGTTCTCACTTTACTTTATAATGAAAGAAAAAAAATGAAGTGCATAGCATATTTACATTTTGTTATCACTTAAAGACCTTAGAGCTCAAAGACTTGCCCATTTTATCTCAAGTTAAAATTTAATATGAAAGCATTCTTTGAATGCATAATTTTGGTCATGTAGTGATGATGAACTTGGAATGAGTTTCATCTAGCTACAAGGGCCAACAATCTAAGTTTTAAGATTTTCTTTAAGCCTCATAAATTTTATGAAGTTAAGACCAACAAGATTTATGAATTTAATCCTCTTTTAAGGTGGAATTAAGTTGGTTACTGACCTAAGGTTTTTTTTAGCCCCTTTGGTAAAATAAAATGGTTTGCAAAGAGTCTTAGAAGTCCTAAATTGGTTCCAAGAGAAACTAGCAACTTATATGCTTTAGAAAAGTCAAATTGTGTATCTTTTTGGGGCTTGACATTTCGGTTCTGCCATGATGAGTTTGCTGGTGTATGATGATGTTATGATGTGTTAGAATGTGTGAAAATTTTATATGATGAGGTAGGAATGCTTCTATGCATGATAGGAGAGGAACTAGCTTCATAGAAAAACCGTAAAGTTGGAATTTAACATGAGTTTAATCCTTTTAATCCTAATCAATGCCCAAACTATTTTAGTATGATAACAATCAGTTTAGGATTGATTAATCATGAAAAATTTGGTTACATTTGAAGTAGGATTGAATTTTAGCACCTATAGAGAAACTAGTAACTAGAAAACCGTAAAAATGCAATTCTAGAATTCTTAGAACATTTAATTTTCTGATTCTGTACAGCACCCTTATAATGTAGTAAAAATGATTTATAATTAGTTCAAAGACTTAGGGATACCTCATAATTGGCTTAGATTTAATTTATAGCGCCTTAGGCGAAGATGGAACCGAGAAAGGGCTTAAAACGTAAGTTCTAGCGCCCCGTAATTATAGATATATAATTCTGCCCTTGGAGTAAGATGCTGCCCAGGTTTATTAAAGAACATAAGTGATAGTAAGATTTGTTAGAAGAGCATCCTTAGGTGCATAAGAAGTCGGTTGGGAATGATAGAATAATTACATCTCAAGATTAAGGCCCATAAAAGTCAAAGCATATGATACCGTATGTAACATCCTAATTTTTAACCCAATACTCTAGAACATATTTAGGTTAATCCTTAGTCTGTTACTTCATAGTTCTCATTTAACTTTGAATTACTTAGCGGAAAATACGGGTAATTTTTTTTTTTTGAAATAAAAGTGAGAGCCGCGTGATGCGATAAGTGGTAAACCATGTATAGTAAAACAAATGTCTCACAACATCGTAACATAAGGCACACCATGAATAACACTGAATATCATCTCATATATATATATATATATATATATAACTTGCCCACTTATGAGTATGGGACTTACTTTAGTACAAGGAAAACACATGAAAAGAAATACAACATAAGCATAAACATGATCTACTCCCCTACCCGAGTGCACCTAATAGGATAACCTCTAAACAAAAGAAGGTTTATCCCCATCTAAGTGGTGTGTGCTCTATCTCGGCCATCTACACCTCCCATCGGGCGACTATCCCTCGAGCGTGGCAAGTACCCAGGAAACTGAGCAAGCTCCTCCGGCGTGAATAGACGGGACGGGGCTCGGAAGTGACCTCCACAGCATGGCCTCATCTCCGATCGTCGTGCAAGCCTCGGCTGAGTCACGGAAGGCTCACTACCCTCCCCAAGGTCCATGGGTATGGTGGGGGAAGATCCCTCGGAGGGTTCCTGGGTTGCCGAATCCTCGGAAGGATCCGTCTCCAAAAAAAGGCGGCAACGAGGCACATACTGGGGGTAGTCTCGAGCGGCGGACGTGGATGATGGGGTACGGCGAAGCCTCTCCTCTAGGGGACGTGCCCGCTCGAACACTAGGTCATCGCCAAAAGGTGAGACGGGGGAGAAGCGATGGGAATGTACAAGGGGAGTGAAGGGTCGACCCATGAACATGAATACTCTAACCGTGCATCGACCCACAAAATGGAATGACCCGTGGTCCGGGTCATGGTGCACCTCCCATGTCGGCGTGTCCACGAACACTACGAACGTCACCATCTGAAGACGTGACGGAAAGGAAGAGATAGAGGGAGTGAGAATCTTGCTAAAGAATCTCAGTAGGGCCTCCTACTACCTAGGTGTCATCATCTACGTCCTCAGGAACCTTGGGTTTATTTATACAAAATGACTAAGCATGTATTAAGTTCATTTTAAACTTTAAAATATATTTTAGCCAAGGTCCATTCATTTTAGGATGATCTTAATGTCATAGATGCAACATGATAGAAAATGTATGCATGGCACTACCTAATGCACATACATAAAACATAACATCAAGCATCATCATTCTTGGTGGCATAAAGTGGCAATAGTAACATTCATATGGGACAAAACTTAGTGACATAATCATAATCATGAAACTTCTCTTCCTCATGGGCTACCCTAAAAGACAATCGAACTGGGGGTGCTCGGCCGAACCGGTGTCACCCAGAACGTGTCATACATCTAGGTTATGAACTCATACCTTAACTAGTCGTCACTAGTTCTTACTTACCACTTAACGATAAGCGTATCATAAATCATAAATCCCGACTATCTGAGTACGGGTTAGGGGGCAAAACTCTTAGGGGTGCTCGGCCGAACCGGTGTCACCTAAGAGTATAAATTGGTACCGATGTCACATGAGTTCTATGGAGGTGCTCGGCCGAACCGGTGTCATCCTAGAACCCATCTTAGTACCTTAATTTTCAAAATCTCTTTAAGTCCCCAAATTTGTCGAAAATTCAAGACAACGGTCATTACACCGAATTTCCTTCCAAATTTGCTTTATGCCACATAAACATATAACCTCATGAATTCCTCATATGAATAACATCATCATCATTTGCATACTACATGCATCATCATAAAACATTCAAACGCTTACCCTTACGGTAGCTTATGCTTTGACCCTTACGGGTCTTAATCTTGAGATATAGTTCTCTACATCTGTCGCTCATATCTTTATGCACCTAAGGGCTCATAGTTAATCATCATTCCTAATCCTCATTTTCATACTTAAAACTGAAAAGCATAGGGTAGAATTCTTAACTTGTGATCACGGGGTTCTAGAACTTACGTTTTAGACCCTTTCTTGGTTCCGTCTTCGCCTAAGGCGCTATGGATTAAATCTAAATCAATTATGAGGCATTCCCATGCTTAAGGACTAATTATTAACCATGTTTATCATGTTGTAAGGGTGCTGGACAGCATCCAGAAAAATAAATGTTCCAAGGGTTCTACATTGCATTTTTACGGTTTTCTAGTTACTAGTTTCCCTATAGGTGCTAGAATTCAATTCTAATTCAAATGATACCAATTTTTTCATGTCTAAACAATCTAAATCTGATTATGTTCCCATTAAAACAGTTTGGATTAGTTCCATAAACAAATGGGTCAAAACTATGTTAAATTCTAGCTTTACGGTATTTCTAGTTAGCTAGTTTCTTACCTATCATGCATAGGATCGCTTCTACATCATCACATGATATTTTCACACATTCCAACACATCAAGACATCATCATACAGCATCACACTCATCATATCAGAACCGAAAACATTTAACTTAAATGAGAGAGTTAAATTGACATTTCTAGGTACATAAGTTAACTAGTTTCTCTCGGAATCGATCTAGAACTTCTGAAAACTCTTCGCAAATCATTTTAATTCATCAAAAGGCTAAGTGAAGCCTTAGGTCACTGACCAAAACATATTCCATCCCCTAAAAGATAATAAAATCACAACTTGTGATGACATAACCTTATAAAGATTTGTAAAGTTTTAAGGGAAACTTAAAACATAGACTATTGGTCCTAGTAGCTAGATGAAAACTCATTGCAAGTCCATCATCACTACTTGGCCGAAATTATGCATTCAAGGAATACATTCACATTTAACTTTATCCTGGAATGAAATGGGCAAGTCTTTGAGCTCTAGGTTCTTAAGTTACGACATAAACTAAACGTGCTCATGCTTTTCATTTTTAATCTTGCTTACAAAGTAAAGTGATGACTTGAATTTAAATATGCAAGGCATAAACTTAAACGTGCAAGCTTGAAAGTAAATATGCGAGGCATAAACTTAAACGTGCAAGCTTGAGGGTAAATATGCATGGTTCAATTCTTTATTTTAGTGCTCTTGGCCCAACAACAATCGACTTTAAGGTCGAAATAGATAGGCATTCGAGAAATTAATTAGGTGGTAATGCAAGTTCAATTCTTTATTTTAGTGCTCTAGGCCCAACAACAATCGAATTTAAGGCCGAAATAGAAAGGCTTCGAGAATTAAATTAAGTGATGATACAAGTTCCATTTTAATCTTTATGTTCTCAGGTGATAGCTAGAAAGTAAAGGTGCATAACAAGAATGTAAATATGAATGCAAGCATAAAATAAATTATGCAAGTTCATTTTATCTTTCTAGAGCTCTTAACAAGACTTTAAAGGAATTTAAACCATAACCCAAACTCATCCAAACAAGGTAAAGTCAAGCTTAGAGTTCTTAAAACTCAACATAATATTTTTAGGAAATCAAACCATGAAGCTTAGAAAATTAATGGATTTGGCCGAAATCATCAAGAAGAAAAGGAACATTTTAATACTCTAGAGTTCATGATCTTGATGATATAATAACACCAACATCATGAGTCCTCATCATTGAGTTCATAGAGCCATTTTAAAACATCATCAAAGCTAAAGTTCTCAAGAGTTCAAGAAAGGAAAAACTAGAAACATTTTTGCTCAAGAACAAAGATCAAGCTCTAGAGTTTGTTTCAAGTGATGAACATCATCATGAAACTCTCATCATCAAGCTCTCATTCCTTTGTTCTCTAAGGCCTATGGCCAAAAATGGGAAGGAACAAGGAGAAGAAAAGAAGTTCTAAAAAGAATTAAGATGAAGAACTTGAAGAACACAAAAACTTTGAGAGAAAAAGAAAAGCTTTGAATGTTTCTAAACTTAGCAAATGATCTAAAAGTGGTGCAAGCTCCTCAAGGCATTCTATTTATAGAGAAATGAAACAAATGGAGGGAGCTCATGGGGGAGAGTGCCTTCGGCCATGAGGTGCAGAATGGAGGCTTCCATGAGTTCCATGAGGTGAGATAATGTGTTCTTTGAGGTATGGTAAGGTATGGCTTAAGGTATGGTGAGGTATGGTTCAAGGTATGGCCTCAAGCATGGTTCTTTGAGTGAGAAAACAATTTAATATGTGGTCAAAGGGGGAGGATGTGGCCGAAATACATCAGCCCATGGGGGAGGTTTCTTTGCATTTTAATTGTGGTTTAGAGTTATGTTTAGGTGTATCTTTGATTATGCTTAAGATTAGGAATTTGTAAGAAAGTGTTTAGGTAAGGTAAATGGGTAATTAAGGTGGTCTAGACATAATTAAGGAGTGGTCTTGCACCATTAGTGAGTTAAATCCTCAATTTAGAGTCTAAACAACTCTAGACACATTTCCTTGATTTAAGGAATTGGAGAGAGAAAACACTATTCAAGATTCCAAGACTAGGAGTCTTGAGTTCTAAAAAGGGATTTAAGTTTAATCTAAGCAATTTTAGGTTCTAATTAACTTTAATAAATTATTTTGACTCTAGATTAATTAGGAAAATTAATTAATCTTCGTTTAGAGCCTAATATTGCTTAGGTTTGCTTAATTACGTCATTAAGCTCAAAAACACTATTCTAGGGGCAAAATCGTAATTTTGCACTAAAACTGCCCGGGGCCACCGGGACTTGAACAGAGACCTCTAGACACATGAAAACATGTTTTTAAACCTCTGGGGAAAGTTCCGGGGCTCAAACGGCACATTTACCAACGTAAAAACGCTATAGGGGTATTTTGGTCATTTTGACCTGAAACTGCGGAAAAACGAAATTTTCGCTTCCGAAAGCATTCAAAGGCCATTCAATCCCCTTCAAGCATTGAGTTGACCCTTCGAGGATGACCGAGTTGGTTACCCTCGAACTCGGGTCAGGAAATGACCTCAGGGGCATTTTGGTCATTTCCCTCGGACAGAAAAATTGGGGTGTTACACCGTAGAATTAAGAGCATAATGAGTTTCAATGTTACAAGTAGATGTATGTTTTATTTGAGAATGATTATGTAAACGTATGAAATTATGATTGAGGATACATGTTCTAATTGTTTATGTGGCATAAAGCAAATTTGGAAGAAATCCGACATGCCGTTGTTATTTTGCCGAATTTCTGACAAATTTGGGGACTTAGAAAGTTTTTGAAAAACCCATGAAATGTTCTTAAAAAAGAGATGAGGTACTAAGATGTGTTCTTGGATGACACCGGTTCGGCCGAGCACCTCCAAAGAACTCATGTGACATTAGTACCAAGATGTATTCTTGGGTGACACCGGTTTAGCCGAGCACCCCCAAGAAATGCCCCCTAGCCCGTACTAGATAGTCGGGATTATGACTATGATATGCTTATCGGAATTAATAAGTAAGAACTAGTGACGACTAGTAAGGTATGAGCTCATAACCTAGAGATGTGAGACGTTCTGGGTGACACCGGTTCGGCCGAGCACCCCCAGAGCGAATGTCTTTTTAGGGTGGCCCATGAGAAAGTAAAGTATGATGATTATGTCACAAAGTTTCTCACCTGAGATCTTAATTGCCACTTTATGCCACTACTATGATGTTACTTATTATTATGATGAATATTCTTGCATTAAGTAGTGTCATGTATGCATTCTTTACTATGTTGCATCCATGACATTGAGAATCATTCTAAAATGAACGGACCTTGGCCAACTATGTTTTGAAACTTAAAAATGAACTTGGTACATGCTCACTTATTTCATACACTAAACCCAAGGTTCCTGAGGACGTAGATGATGACACCTAGATGGGAGGTTGCCCTACTGAGTTTCTTTAACAAGATTCTCACTCCCTCTATCTTTTCTTTCTGTCACGTCTTCAGATGGCGACCTTTGTGCTGTTCATTGACACCCTCACCTGGGAGGTGCACTACAACCCGGAGCACCGGTCGTATCATTTTGAGGGGAGCTGCACACTTCGAGTGTTTATGTTTTTGGGACGCCCCTTTTCTCACCCTGTACATAGCTATCGATTTTCTCCGACTTCCTCGTATGGCGATGACATGATATTTGAGCGAGCGTGGACACACAACGAGAGGGCGCTCTGCACATACTTTGCTGAGTCCGCTGCCCATGACTTCCTCGACTATGTTCTTCGTTCGAGGCATTCGGAGACTAACCCATCAGAGGATCCACCTACCCATCCATACTCCGAAAGTTCCACCCCTATGCCCCCATTGAGGGTGGAGGGTAGCGAGGAGATAGTCACACAGCCGAGGCTGGCTCGGAGGCAGTCCATGCTTCCCCATCGAGGAGCTCATGTCCAGCTGCAGCGAGTGCCCATTCTGGATGAGCTTCGTCCGTGGATCGGCTATATCCCACCCTATCCGAACTGCTAGTGGTAGAGGTGCTTGAGGAGTGATAGTGTACACACCACACGTAGATTAGGGTAGCCTTCTTTTGTTTTGAAAGGTTGCCCATTTTAGGTGCACTAGGGTGTGGGTGTCTTGCCTTTTTAGATTTCCATGTATTTTCTATTTTCAGTTGTATTGGCTTTACAATGTACTAAACTAAGTCCCACTTTTGAGTGGGCATATCATATATCCATTTATGCAGTTTGTTTTATTATGTTGCACAATCACATGCTTCATGATCGGATGTTTATGACGTGTTTGTTTGGATTTGTGTTTTATCATCACTAGGCTTCATAGTTTGTTGCATCACTCGTCTTGTCTTGCGGCTCTCACTTTGTTTGCTTAATTCAAAAAAAATTTACCCATATTTTCCACTAAGTATTTTAAAACAAAGAGGAAACTATAACGTAATAGACTAATGGTTAACCTAAATATATTCTAGAGTATTAGGTTAAAAATTAGGAAGTTACAGAGGTGCTCGGCCGAACTGGTGTCATCCAAGAACTCATCTTAGTACCTCATATCTCATAAAGAAAATCGCATAGGTTTTTCAAAAAACTTTCTAAGTCCTCAAATTTGTTAGAAATTCGGCAGCGCAATAGCAGCACGCCAGATTTCTTCCAAATTTACCTTATGCCACATAAACAAATAAAACATGCATCCTCAATCATAATCCCATACGTTTACATAATCATTCTCAAATAAAACATACATTCACATGTAACATTGAAACTCATTATGCTCTTGATCCTATGGTATCTTACACTTTGACCCTTACGGGTCTTAAACTTGAGATATAATTATTCTATCATTCTCTATCAACCTCTTATGCACATAAGGATTCTCTTCTAAAAATTTTTACTATCATTTATGCTCTTTGATAAATCTGGGCAGCACTATTCTCCAAGGGCAGAGTTATACATTTATGATTACGGGATTCTAGAACTTACATTTTAGACCATTTCTCGGTTTCGTCTTCGCCTAAGGTGCTATAAATTAAATCTAAACCAATTATGAGGCAGTCCTATGCCTAAAAACTAATTATAAACCATGTTTACCATATTATGAGGTTTCTGGACAGAATCCAGAAATTAAATGCTCTAGGAGTTCTATGATTGCACTTTTACGATTTTCTAGTTACTAGTTTCTCTATCGGTGCTAAAATTCAATCCTACTTCGAATGTAACCAAATTTTTCATGATTAATCAATCCTAAACTGATTGTTATCATACTAAAATAGTTTTGGCATTGATTAAGATTAAAGGGGTTAAACACGTATTAAATTCCAACTTTACGGTTTTTCTATGAAACTAGTTTCTCCCCTAACATGCATAGAAGTATTCCTACCTCATCATATATCATTTTCACACATTCTAACACATCAAAACATCATCATACAGCAACAAACATATCAAGGCAGAACCGAATTGTTCAAGTCCAAAAAGACACATAATTTGACGTTTCTAAAACATATAAGTTGCTAGTTTCCCTTGGAATCATTTTAGGACTTCTAAAACTCTTTACAAACCATTTTATTTTATCAAGAGGCTAAAAACAACCTTAGGTCAGGAACCAATTTGATTCTTCTTTAGAAGAGGAATAAAATCATAAATCTTGTTGGTCATAACTTTATAAAACTCATTAAGCTTAAAGAAAATCCTAGAACATAGGTTGTTGGCCCTTGTAACTAGATGGAACTCATTCCAAGCTCATCATTATTACTTGGCTGAAGATATTCTTTCAAGGAATGCTTCCATATTGAACTTTAACTTGAGATAAAATGGGCAAGTCTTTGAGCTCTAAGGTCTTTAAGTGATGACAAAATATAAACATGTTATGCACTTCATTTTTATTCTTCATTACAAAGTAAGGTGAGAACTTTAAAGTAAATATGCAAGACTTGGAAATAAATATGCAAGGCTTGAAATTTAAATATGCAAGACTTGAAAGTAAATATGCAAGGCTTGAAATTTAAATACACAAGACTTGAAGTAAATATGCAAGACTTGAAATAAATATGCCATGCAAGTTCATTTCTTTATTTTAGTGCTCTAGGCCCAGCAACAATCGACTTTAAGGCCGAAATAGAAAGGCTTTGAGAATTAATTAGGTGATAATGCAAGCCTTGTTTTAATCTTTGAGTCCTTAGGTGATGACTTGAAAATAAAGATGCAACGCAAGAACATAAACATGAGTGCAACCTCAAAATAAATATGTAAGTTCATTTATATCTTATTAGAGCTCATTCAAGACTTTAGAGGATCTTAAAATTTAACCCAAACTCATCATGACAAGATAAAGTGAGGTCTAGAGTTCTTAGAACTCAAGATAACATTCCTTAAAAATATAACCATAAATGAACTTTATAACACCTTTATGAAAACTCAAGCTTCAGAGATTTCTTTGTGGTGAACATAAAGTTACCAACTAGAACTCTCATCATCAAGCTATCATGTTGGACCACCCAAGTTGGTTGGCCAAAATTTTAGAAAAAGAGGAAAGGAAAGAAACCAAAACTTAAGAGCAAGAAAGAACCATTTTGAAACTCTACAGACCATAATCTTGATGATGTATTAACATTGACACCATGGGTCCTCATCATTGAGTTCATGTAACTATTTTAAAACATAATCAAAGTTAAAGATTTCAAGGTTCAAGAAAGAAAGAACTATAAACACCTTTTGCTTAAGAACAAAGATCAAGCTTTAGAGGTTGTTCAAGTGATGAATATCATCATGAAACCCTCATCATCAAGCTCTCATTCCTTTGTTTTCAAAGGCTCATGGCCGAAAATGAAAAAGGAGGAGAAAAAGAAAAGAAGTTCCAAAAAGATTCAAGAGAAACCATGAACACATAACTAGATTAAGAACTTAAATGAAAGAAACACTTGAAAGAAAATCCCTACCAAGTGATTGGAGGTTGAGATAAGTGAAGAGGATGAAAAACTTGAAGAACTTGGACACTTGAACTTTGAGAGAAAAAGAAAACTTTGAAGTGCTCTTTGAAAACTTACACTTAGCAAATAAACCCAAAATGATGCAAGTTCACCCAAGCATGCTATTTATAGAGAAATGAAACAAAATGAGAGGTGTAAATGGGGAGGAAGGCTTTGGCCATTTACAACCAAGGAAAAGAGAAAATATCTTCTCCAAGGTATGGTTCAAGGCATGGTGGAAAGCATGGCTAGGTATGGGTTCAAATATGGGTGCACGTATGGGTCAAGCATGGTTCTTTGAGTGAGAAACAAATCAACATGTGATGCAAATAGGGGAGGAGGTGGCTGAAACATGCATCAGCCATGGGGAGGATTTCTTGCATTTTAATTGTGGTTTAGAGTTGTGTTTAGGTGTATCTTTGATTAGGATTAAGATTAGGAATTTGTAAGAAAGTGTTTAGGTAAGAAAATGGGTAATCAAGGTTGTCAACACATGTTTAAGGAGTGGTCTTGCATCATTAGTGAGTTATAAATTCATTTTAGTTCATAAACAACTCTAGACACAATTCCATGATTTAAGGAATTGGAAAGAGAAAATACTATTCAAGATTCCAAGATTGAAATCTTGAGTTTTAAAAAGAGATTTAATTTTAATCTAAGCAATTTTAGGTTCTAATTAATTTTAATAGCTTATTTTGACTCTAGATTAATTATGAAAATTAATTAATCTTCGATTAGAGCCAAATATTGTTTAGGCTTGCTTAATTACGTCATTAAGCTCGAAAACACTATTCCAGGGGCAAAATCGTAATTTTGTGCAAAACTGCCGGGAATCGCCGGGACTTAAACAGACGCTTTTAAATATGTAAAAACATTGTTTTGGACCTTCGGAGAAAGTTTCGGGCTCAAACGGCACCTTTACCCGCGTAGAAACGCTATAGGGGTATTTTGGTCATTTTGACCCAAAACTGCAGAAAATGAGATTTTCGCCTCCAAAACCATTCAAGGGCCATCCAAACCCCTTCAAACATTGAGTTGACCCTTCGAGGACTACCGGGCCGGCCATCTTTGAATTCCGGGCAGAAAATGACCTCAAGGGCTTTTGGTCATTTTCTTCTCAGATAGAAAAATCGGGGCGTTACAAAATAGGACAGTATCTCCATGGATTTCGTAACTAGACTACCAAGAACCCAGGCGAATCATGATGCCATATGGGTGATAGTGGATAGGTTGACCAAATCAGCCCACTTTTTACCTATTAAGGTGACTTATTCCTTGGATAAGTTAGCACAGTTATATATTCAGGAGATTGTAAGATTAGACAGAGTACCATCGATGATAATCTCGGACCGGGATCCGCAGTTTATGTCACGGTTGTGGGGAGCCTTTCAGAAGGAATTTGGTTCGAAGCTGTGCCTAAGCACGGCTTACCACCCACAAATAGACGGTCAATCTGAAAGAACTATCCAAACCTTAGAGGATATTCTAAGGGCATGTATTTTGGACCAAAGAGGAAGTTAGGATAAGTACTTGCTGCTAATTGAATTCGCGTATAACAATAGTTATCATGCAAGCATTGGTATGGCATCGTATAAGGCCCTTTATGGATGAAATGTTAATCACCCTTATGTTGGTACGAATCCGGGCAGCAGAGTCTAATCAAACCTAATGTTGTGAGGGAAACAACGGAACAAATTAAGAAAATTAGGGATAACATTCTCACTCATGCTGTAATAGAGTCAGAAAATTATATTTCTAAGTGTTCTAGAATTGCACTTTTACGGTTTTCTAGTTACTAGTTTCCCTATAGGTGCTAAAAATCAATCTTACCTTAAATGTTACCAAGTTTTTCATAATTAAACAATCCTAACCTGAATGTTATCCCATTAAAACAGTTTTGGCAATAGCTAAAAATAAATGGGTCAAAACTATGCTAAAACTCAACTTTACGATTTTTCTGTAAGACTAGTTTCTTTGCTAACATGCATAGAAAGGCTCTCACCTCAACATAAATAATTTTTACGCATTCTAACATATCAAAATATCATCATATAGCAGCAAGCACATGAGGGCAGAATTGAAACATTAAAGCTCAAGCATCATTCGAAAATTATGTCCTTAATACATACAAGTTACTAGTTTCTCTTGAAATCATTTTAGGACTTCTAAAACTCATTGAAAACCTATTTTATTTTATGAAAGGAGACTCAAATAACCATAGGGGGCAGTAGCTAATTCAAGGCATGATTAGAAGAGGTTTAACTCATAAATCTTGTTGGTAATAATCTTATAAAACTCTTGAGGCCTAAAGAAAATCTTAGAACATAGATTGTTAGCTCTTGTGACTAGATGAAACTCACATCAAGTTCATCATCATCACATGGCCAAAATATGTATCCATGGGGATGTTCCCATAACCAAACTTTAACTTGAGATAAAGAGGGCAAGTCTTTGAGCTTCTAAAGTCTTTAAGTGATGACAAAATGTAAACATGTTATGCATCCCATTATATTCTTCATTATAAAGTAAAGTGAGGACTTCAAAATAAATATGAGATGCAAGAACTTGAAATATAAATATGAGGTGCTAGAAATATAAATATGCAAGACTTGAAAGTAAATATGCAAGGCTTGAAAGTAAATATGCAAGGCTTGAAGGAAAATATGCAAGTTCATTTTAGCTTTTAGGATTTAAGTGATGACTTGAAAAATAAATATGCTAGGCAAGGAAACATAAACATGAATGCAAGTCCAATTCTTTATTTTAGTGCTTTAGGCTCCACAACAATCGACTTTAAGGCCAAAATAGGCGAGCATCGAGATTAATTATTAGGTGTTATGAAGATGCAACTCTTGTTTTAATCTTTACGTTTTAGGTGATAGCTCAAAAATAAATATGCTAGACAAGGAAAGTAAATATGAATGCAAGTTCATTTTATTTTCTTCACTAGAGCTCTTGAGACTTTAAAGGAACTTAAACCTCAACCCAAACTAATCATAGCAAGATAAAGCAAGCTTTAGAGTTATTGTACCAAGGTTTAAAAAGAAACCATATGGTGTGAACTTCATCATCAAGCTCTAAAGAAATGGACTTAAAGGAATCAAATCATCCAACAACTATCTTTAAACAAAACCTTTGAACATCAAAGAAAAGGAAATAAAGCCAAAGCCAAGAGGAAAGAAAAAGAAAAAGGAAACCGAAACTAGAGCATGAAAAGAAAAGGAAAAACCGAAACATGCTTGGTCCAAGAACCAAGTTCCAAGCTCTAGAGGTTTCATAAGTAAAGATTCTCATGATCTACATCTTGAATCCTCATCATCAAGCATCATTTTCTTTAAAAAGAAAGGCTCCAAGGCCGAAATCAAAAAGAAGAAAAAGAAAATTTAAAAGCGAAGAGAAACTAGCAAAAACTCATTTTTGACAAAGATTTGAATGACAACTTTAAAGAACAAAATCTCTACCAAAGGTATGTCTCTTGGAGGATGAACAAGGCTTGGTCTTGAGAGGAGAATGAAAGAAAAATCCTCCCTAAAGCTTGATGGAGCTTTGGCCAAGAAGAAAAGAAAAGGAAAGGAAGTTGTGTTTCTTGAGCTTGATCTTGAGAATGATATGGCCAAGTGTTTTAAGGAAGATTTAATGGTGGTTATGTGGTGGTGGAAAGGATGAAGAAGATGAGAAAAAGAAAGAACTCTTGAGTTCTTTGAAAAAAAAGAAAGAAACCAAAACACTCTTGAAAACTCAAAGCTAGCAAATGAACTAAAGGTTCTTACAAGTTCATTTGCATGTATATTTATAGAAAAACAAAACCAAGGGTGCAAGGAGGGAGTGGTGGCCGAATTTTGAGGAAGGAAAGGAAGAAAAATATCTTCTTCAAATGGTCATTCAAAGGCATTGTAACGCCCCAATTTTTACTGTAATTTTTACTGTCATTAGAAATTACTCAATTACCGAATTACCGTAGGTAATTATTACATAAGATTTGAGGCCGAACAATCCTCAATAAAGGAATATAACATTAGAAGAGAGGTTAGGAACAATTCATGCAGTCGCAAAATCAGAATTTCAGACGTATAAAATGACCAAAATGCCCCTGAAGTTATTTTACTCAGAAAATGAGGATCGTGGGCCCCACCTATTCTCAAGGGGATATTTTGGGGATAATAAGGGATTGTTTGTGTTATGTGTGTTAATAGAGCAGAAGGATCTCAATTTTGAGTTCAGGCCTTGAAATGACCAAAGCAGCCCTATGTTGTTTTAACTCCGATGTGCGTGCCGACTGAGCCCGAACCTCACTAAAATGTTTTAAAATGTGTTTTTAAGCCATGATTAACCATTGGTTAAGCTCGGGTTGCCTCGGGCAATTTTTAAGTGAAAGTCCGATTTTGCCGCTGTTTTTGGGGCGCTTTGCGAATTTTGGGATTTTTGATTCGTATACCGAAACCTAAGCAATATTAGGCTCAAATTAAAGCTCATTAAATTCTAAACATTAATCTAGAGTCAAAATTATGTATTTAGATTGATTAGAACCCAAAATTGCTCAAAAACACCCAAATTGCTTACTAATTCACTTAAACCCTTAACCGTAAATTCTCTAAATTACATGAATATCTTGCCTACACCTAAATAATGCATGGAACGCACAAATTTCACTTCTTTGGGCTGTAATGGACGAAATTATTGATGCCATTATGCAGCTGAATTATTGCCAAAAGTTGCACTAAAACAAAATGCCAAAATGTCACCATAAGAGACATAATTCCTTAATTTCATACAACTTTGTCTAAAATGATTTTTCCTCCCTTATTTCTCCTGCAAAATTCCATCCACTAGCTCATCATTTTGGCCAATTAGAAGCCTCAAAATCTTCTATAAATAGGCTTGCTTGAGTGGTCTTGGAATGCTTGGTTCATAACTAGTTTTTAGGAGCACCAAAAACTTTCTTTCTTCCTCTTCTTTGGCTGAATTCTTTCTTCAATTTTTTCAAAGAGATTTTGTTTCATTTCACTTCAAGAAACCAAGTTCTCTTCCTCTTCTTCAACTCAGATTAGGTAGGGAGTAGTTTCTAAATTTATTTCTATGCTTTGAGGAGTTGTGTTTTTAGCTCAAAATGATGAAATTATGAACTTACCTTAGCTTTTCATTTTGGTTTTCCTCTTCAATTTTTCTTTAACCAATTCAACCATATGGCCTAGGTGGAACTAAGATGATGGCTTGATGATGAGGACCTTGAGGGTGGGTTGTAAATCCACAAGTTAGGCCTCTAAAGCTTGAAAATTCCACTTGATGCAAAACTTTAAAGAATAATGCTTTATGATGCTAAAACAAAGATTTTTAGTTTAGAACTTGAAAGATGTATTTTCCTTTTATGTTTTATTTCTTGTTAAGATATGTATTGGGTTGAATTTATAATTCTTTTAAAGTCTTGAAGGAGCTCTAGTAAAGAAACAAAATGAATTTGCATCCATGATTAAGTTTATGCTTTGCATAACCATGTTTACCTTCTATGTCATCACTAAATTTTCAAGAATGAATAAATGAACTTGCATTTCTCATGTTTAAATTCCAAGCTTGTATTTCATGTTTATGTTTCAAGTCATCACTTAATCTTTCAAGATAATAAAGAGGTTGCATCTCATATTTAATTTATGCTCTCACTATATTTTATAATGGCTAAAAGAATCAACGCATGGCATGTTTATTTTATGCTATCACCTAAAGATCCTAGAGCTCAAAGACTTGCCCATGTATCACAAGCAAAGAAATATGATTATTGGAGTTAAAGAATTTATTCTTTAAAAAGTCTTGAGATTGGAGCTTAAAAAGATGTAATAATAATTCTCTTCCCCCTCTTTGGTCTGTGCGGACTACCGCGCTCAGGTTTCTTAATATTCTCTTCTCCTCTCTTTGGTCTGTGTGGACTACCGCCGCTCCCTCTACTGGTCCTGTGCGGACTACCGCCGCTCCGGTTTCTTAATGTTCTCTTCTCCCTCTACTAGTCCTGTGCGGATTACTGCCGCTCCAGTTTCTTGTATCATGTTTATATTTCAAGTTCTTGCATCATGTTTAATTTTCAAGTCATCACCTTAAATCTTAAAGATAAAGAAATGGAATTGCATATCATGTTTATAATTCCAAGCTATCACCTTGTAAAGATAAGATTAAAATAAGGTTGCATAGCATGTTTATAATTCTCAGATGTCACCTAAATCTCTAAAGCTCAAGACTTACTCCTTTTATCTTAAGTGAGAATTTTAATTGTGAAGATCCTCCCAAATTTGATTCGGCCACTGATCTGAGTTTAGTATCAATGTGTGATAATGATTTGATATGATTGAAGTTGTGATAATTATGGTTTATTGTTAAGAGAATGATTCATAATTGGTTTAGTAACTAATTAGTTCTATAATTGATAATTCTATGTAAGGATTGGATGCTTATTAAGTACTTGATATCATTGAATGATTTCCTGGCTTGCATGTTATAGTTGCTGTTGCAAATAATGAGAATGCTTATACATGAAATGTTCTTTATTATGTAAAATTTACCTTTGTTGCTAGAAGAAAGTGTATCATTGTAAAAGTGTAATTTGGAAAGGTTCTGGCTAAGGAAAGACTTAGTATTTAAGCGTGTCCATTGTGACCTACTTCTTTTTCCTAGGAATCTCCCATATGCATGATTACAGTTGATATATATTATTCTAGCTTAAGACTATAAATGAGAAAATGTTATGATGTTTATGAATTGTATTGTGATATAACATGCAAAGATTTAATGGTGACTTAAACTTATAAGAAAATGATCCTTTGGAACCATCAGACTATAGGTGGTGAAAAGGTGATTTTAGCCCCCTAACCCGTTCTCTCAAAAGGGTAGAGTCGGGACTTTAGCTTATCACAAGGGATAAGTATATGCTAGTGACGACTAGTAAAGTATGAGCTCATAACCTAAATTACTCCCAAAAGGGTGGAGTATAGGGTGGCCTAAGGAAAATAATGATGATGATAAGATTTTAAGTCACCTAAGGCACTAAAGAAATGAAATATGTGCACTATGTCCACGTGTAGCTAATATTATATGACGTTCTTTTATGCATGTTATTTGATAATGATGATGAGGAAAATGATGTAATGATAAAGGAAAAGTTCATTGTAAATATGACATGTTAAGATTATGATGCATTATAAGACGCATGATTAAAAATTGACGAACCTTGGTTAAGTATTTGTCCAAACTTAAAATGAATCTTTGCATGCTCACTATTTTAGAATAATCCTGAGGTTCCTAGGGACTTTGATGGTGACACTGTAGAAGGAGGTACCTTACTGAGAATTCTTTAGCAAGATTCTCACTCCCTTTTCTTTATTTCCGTCATTGTCTCCAGATTTAGATGGCGATATTAAGTCTGTTCGTTGATACCCCTACTTGGGAATTTCACTATGATCCGGTGCATCGCTCGTATCATTTTGAAGGGAGGTGCGCAGTTCATGTTTTTATTTATATAGGTCATCCATTTGCACATCCTGTCCTTAGTTATCGATTTTCTCCTACTTCTCCCTATGGTGATGAAATGGTTTTCGAACATGCACGTCCACTTGATGAAAGGATGTTACGTTCTTATCCCGCTTCATCTGCTGTCCATGTATTTCCAGAGTATGTTCCCGAGACGAGATATTACAAACTGATCCTTCAGAGGACACTCCTACTCATGTATATTCTGAGAGCTCTGCTCCTACTCCCACACGTGTAAGAGAGGGTAGTGAGGAAACAGTTGTTCAGCCGAGGTTAGCAAGAAGGCCGTCCATGCGACCCCTGCCTGGTGCATCTCGTGTGTTCCCTCTTGAGGGAGCTCATCAGTGGATCGGATTTATTCCCCCATTTCCAGGACAGTGGCCATAGAGGGTTCTTAGTAGATTTATGTGTGATCATGCACCCTAGTTTTAGGATAACCTTCCTGGCTTATGGAGTTATCTAGTTTAGGGGCATGTATTTCCTTATGTATATTTTCTTTTATGGGTTTGCATAAGATAATGATGTATGAACATAACCCACCCTTTGAGTGAGGTTATTGTATGTAAATATATGCTATAATGTGCTTATGGATGTTATATGATGGAGCCTAAGTGATATGATGTGATATATTCTTAAACGTCTTATTATACTCCGCTTACTCGTTCACGTTGTACTCGGCTCACGTTTTCAATTATGTGTTTAAAAAAAAAATGGCTCATAAATTCACTAAGTATTTTCAAATTATGAAGAAAGAACCAAAGCAAGGAGTAAAGTCTAGTCATTAATCATATTCAACCTAGGTGTATCTGGTTAATTACTAGGGTGTTACAGGCATGGTTCAAGGTATGGCCTAAAGCATGGTGAAGTATGGGTAGGTATGGCCTAAGGAATGGTTTTACGCATGGTTCTTTGAGTGTTTTGAATGAACAAACATGTGATGGACAACGGAGGGTAAGGTGGCGCTATTTCCTCCTTATAATAGGGGAGGAAGATCTTTCATTTAATTGTAGTTTAGAGATGTGTTTAGGTGTAGCTTTGATTAGGCTTAGGATTAGGAATTTGTGAGAAAGTGTTTAGGTGCCTAAGGATGTAATTAGAGACTTGTAAGACTAGATTTAAGAGGTGGTTTTACTAAATTAATGAAGTCAAACCTCATTAACTTGAAATCCAATGCCAACACAATTTCTTGATTTAGGGAGATTGGAGAAAGAAAATACTATTCAAACACTATTCAAGATTCCATGACTAGGAATCTTGAGTTTTCAAAAAGAGATTTAGGTTTAATCTAAACAATTTTGGGTTCTAATTAATTTTAATAACTTATTTTGACTCTAGATTAATTATGGAAATTAATTAATCTTCGATTAGAGCCTGATATTGCTTAGGTTTGCTTAATTACATCATTAAGCTCAAAAATACTATTCCAAGGGCAAAGTTGTAATTTTGCACAAAAACTGTCCGAGACCACTGAGACTTAAACAGGTACTTTTAAATACATGAAAACGCCATTTTAAACCTTCGGGGAAAGTTTCGGGCTCAAACGGCACCTTTACCCGCGTAAAAACGCTATAGGGGTATTTTGGTCATTTGGACCCAAAACTACAGAAAACAAGTTTTTCATTTCCGAAATCACTCAAGGATCATCTAATCCCCTTCAAACATTGAGTTGACCCTTTGAGGACTGCCGGGTTGGCTATCCTTGAATTCTGGGTAGAAAATGACCTCAAGGGCATTTTGATCATTTTTTCTCAGATAAAAAATCGGGGCGTTATAGAATTCGCGTGGGAGCTAGAGTCAGACATGCAAGCACGGTATCCCGAGCTGTTCTTAGGTAATGAATTTCGAGGGCGAAATTCTTTTAAGAAGGGGAGTGATGTAACACCCTAATTTTTCTCTAAGTGTACAAATGACCAAAATGCCCCTAAGGTCATTTTTACCAGAAAAATGAGGATAGCCGGCCGCAGCCGTCCTCAAAGGGCTATTGAAATAATAGAAGGAGATTGTTAATAGAGCAGAAAAATCTCATTATTGGGGTTTCTATGCAAAAATGACCAAAATACTCTCGCTATGATTAAGTACGGTCTCGAATTTTGTTTTAACCCGAACTTTGCCAGAAGGTCAAAAACTATGTTTTCAAGGCATATTTAAGGTTTTTTAAGTCCCGGAGGTCCCGGGCAGTTTTTGAGAAAATTACGATTTTACCCCTGCATAGTGCATTCGGACTTAATGGTTTAATTAACGAAACCTAAGCAATATTAGGCTCTAATCAAAGGTTAATTAAATCCGGTAATTAATCTAGAGTCAAAATAATTTATTAAGATTAATTAGAACCTAAAATTGCTTAGATAAACTTGAATTCCTATCTTATATTAAGATTTCATGTCTTGAAATCTTGAATAGTATTTTCTCTCTCCAATTTCTTGAATATATAATTGTGCCAACCTATCCAAGGAATAAGTCACTTTAATAGGTAGAAAGTGGGCTGACTTTGTCAACCTATCCACTATTACCCATATAGCATCATAATTCACTTGGGACCTTGGTAGTCCAGTCACAAAATCCATAGAGATGTTATCACACTTCCATTCAGGAATAGATAGGGGTTGCAACATTCCAGAGGGTTTTTGATACTCAATTTTCACCTTCTGACACACTAAGCACTTACTCACCCATGTGCAAACGTCTTTTTTCAAACCGGGCCACTAGAACATCTTCTTTAAGTCTTGGTACATCTTGGTGGCACCGAGATGAATTGCAAAATTACTCTTGTGGGCCTCCTCGAGAATCCTCTTTCGAAGGCCTCCGCTATCAAGTACGCATATGCGTTCTTCAAACCTCCACATACCATCTCTCCCTTGATCGAATCCTTTTAACTTGTCAGCTTTTACTGTGTCTAAGGTTTCTTGGAACTCAACATCCTCCCTTTGGGCTTGAACGATACTTTCCTTAAACTCACTCGTCACACTAAGATGGCAAACCTTCATGCCCTTGGTGGTCAGGGTTATTGCTAGGTTTAGGTCTCTAAACACTTTAATCAATTCGGCTTCCTTAACCATCAAGTGGGACAGATGCAGGGATTTCCTACTCAGGGCGTCAGCTACTACGTTAGCTTTTCCTGGATGATAGTTCAACCCAAAATCATAGTCCTTCAAGAACTCCATCCACCTCCTTTGCCTCATGTTTAGCTTTTTTTGGTCAAACAGATACTTCAAACTCTTATGATCGGAGAACACCTCAAACTTGACTCCATACAAGTGGTGTCTCCAGATCTTTAGAGAAAACACAACGGTGGCTAACTCAAGGTCATGGGTAGGGTAGTTTGCTTCATGCGGCTTGAGTTGCCTTGATGCGTAGGCTACCATTTGCCTATTTTGCATCAAAACACAGCCCAAATCCTTACCAGAAGCATCACAAAATACCTCAAAAGGCTCCTTGGGATCGGGGAAAACTAGGACAGGGGTCGAGGTCAACTTATGTTTTAGCTCTTGAAAACTTTTCTCACAGTCTGGGGTCCATACAAAAGGGGTGTTTTTCCTAGTAAGCTTAGTTAATGGTAATGAGATCTGAGAAAATCCTTTGATAAACCTACAATAATAGCCAGCTAAGCCCAAAAAGCTCCTTATCTCGGTTACCGTCTTCGGTTGTTCCCAATTCATCACTGCCTCCACCTTACTAGGATTTACTGCAATACCACCTTTTGACACCACATGCCCTAGAAATTTCACCTCTTCCAACCAAAACTCAAACTTAGACAACTTGGCATATAGTTTCTTTTCCTTCAAAATCTCTAACACTGTGTCTAGGTGTTGCTCATGTTCTTCATGGGTCTTTGAATTAATGAGTATATCATCTATAAAGACAACCACAAACTTATCCAGGTAGGGTCAGAAGATCCTATTCACATAATCCATGAAAATAGCTGGAGCATTGGTCAATCCAAAGCACATAATTGTGAACTCGAAGTGACCATATTGAGTGCAGAAAGTTGTCTTGGGTATATCTTCATCCCTAACTCTAATCTGATGGTAGCCAGACCTCAAGTCGATCTTAGAAAACACTACTGCACCTCTCAATTGGTCCATCAGGTCGTCGATTATAGGCAAAGGATACTTATTCTTCACTGTGACTTTGTTTAACTACCTATAGTCGACACACATCCTCATACTTCCATCTTTCTTTTTCACAAACAACACCGGGGCTCCCCACGGTGATGCACTTGGCCTAATGAAATTTTTCTCCAAAAGGTCCTCTAACTGGGCTTTCAACTTGGCCAATTCCAAAGGGGGCATTCTATATGGGGCTATGGATATGGGTCTGGTACCTGGGAGTAGCTCCATTGAGAATTCAATCTCTTTCTTAGGGGGAAACTCAGGGATCTCATCTAGAAATACTTCGGGATAATCTCTCAGTATGGGTATCTCTTCGATACTTTGCTCAAAGTCAACATCACTAGCGGCTAAAAGAATATAACCTTTTTTACCCTTACCACAGCCTAGGTCTACCCCATTTAGGTACACCCTTATACTCTCCCTAGATTCACGAGAAATGGGAAGAAAGGTGATAGTTTTCTCATAACAGTTCAACAGTACATGGTTGGTCCAAAGCCAATCCATGCCGAGAATTATGTCTAGGCCTTGCATGGGTAAACATATAAAATCCAAGACAAAGGTTCTATTTGCAATGGTAAAACTACACTCTAGACAACATTTACAAGTCCTAACTGGTTTCCCAGTAGGGGTAGAGACAATAAGACTAAAGAGGAGTTTAGACACATGTAAACCTAAAGCCTCTACACAAGAACATGATATAAAAGAATGGGTAGCCCCAGAATCGAACAGTACAATTAAGTTTTTGCCATTCATTTTACACTTACCTTCCATGAGATTTGGGGACTCCGTCACCTCTTCAGCATTGAGGGTAAAGACCCTTCCTTGACGTTGCGGCTTGGGGTTGGGGGTTGGCTGATTCCTCTTGGGGCATTCCTTGGAAAAGTGCCCTGGTTCTCCGCACCGGTAGCAGACATCTAATCCAACACGACACTGCAAGCTCCCATGGGGTTTGCCGTACTTGGGGCATACAGCATGCTGGGTGGATGACGTCCCTTGGGGCACCTTCCCCTTATTGGTTGTGGGTTTGTTCTTGTTGTTATTGTTGTTGTTTCTTGGTTTGAAGTCCTTCTGAGGTCCTTGGGTTTTGGCCCCAAGTTGAGACTTCTTGTAACGCCCCGATTTTCGCTAAACTTACATAATGACCAAAATGCCCCTGAGGTCATTTTCACCTGAAACACGAGGACGGCCGGCCTTGGCCATCCTCATAGGGTTCATATGTTATATGAAGGGGATTGTATGAGCATGAGTGCCTAACAAAGCGGGAAAACCTCATTTCTGAGATTTACTACAGAATGACCAAAATACCCACAGTAACAAGATTAAGGCAGTATTAAGTTCCGTTTTGACCCAGACTTTGTTCTGAGGTTCAAAACAATGATTTTAAGGCATAAACTATGTTGGTTTAAGTCCCGGAGATCCCGGGCAACTTTTGGTAAACATTACGGTTTTGCCCCTGCATATTGCATTTTCGGCTTAATGAGCCGTTTAACTCCAAACCTAAGCAATATTAGGCTCTAATTAAAGGTTAATTAATTTCCATAATTAATCTAGAGCCAAAACCATCATTTAGAATTAATTGGAACCTAGAATTGTTTAAGGAAATTTAGAACTCTTTCCTAAATTCTTTTCTTTCTTTTAAAAGAAAAAGCAACTATGAATAGTATTTTCACTATTCACACTCCCTTTCCCAATGACACTCTCTTTTCCAAGAAAGTTGTCACTCTCAAATAATCATGATCACATTTGAAAAATATATGTCATTCAAAATTCAAAAGAATAAATTGTTTATGTTGTCACTCAAAGCTTTCAATCAAGCTTCATAATCAATCATACCTTCCATACTTTCTTCCATACCTTTGAATGACAACACATATAGATATTTTATCTTGTGGCCATGAAATTTTCTCTCCCTTGGCCCTATAATTTTCAGCCACTTCCCCCAAGAATCCAAAAGAATTTTATTTTTATGTAGTCAATCAAGTTGTCTTTCAAGCTACCCTATGACCTATGCCTACCTATGGTTTCAATCACACCAAGAATGACCACACAAGAAGATATTTCTCTCTTCCTTCTTCAAGAAGCTTCAACCAACTCCCCCTTCACTCCTTCATTTGCCTATAAATACACCACACTCCACAACTCCATCACTTTTGGATCCTTCTCCAAAGTCTCAAACTCTCTCATTTCCCCCTCTCAAGCTTTCTCACTTTTCTCTCAAACTCTCAAAGAGTTCCTCAAGCTCAAGTTCTCTCCTTCATTTTCAAGACACAAGGTAGGGAACTCTTTCTAAACATGTCTTTGATTCTTATGCTTGAATCTTGTTTGGGAGTTGATGAATGGTTGAACCTCTATGTTGCTTTCTTTTTTTGGTTTCTTCCTTTTCTCCCCTTAGATTTTCGGCCTCAAGGCCTTGAATATGATAGCTTGATGATAAGTGTTCTCTAGATGTGACCATGAGTCCATCTCTCATGAGACCTCTAAAGCTTGAGTTTTTCTTAAAGAAAGTTTCATTCTTTATAAGTTTAGTTAAAAGAGTTTATGTTTCTCTTGAACATTTTGGATCTTCTTCCTTCTTCTTCTCATGTTTTCGGCCATGGAGCCTTTTTACATGGGAAAAATGTAAACTTGATGATGAGAGCTTCATGTTGATGCTTGTCACATGAACAAACTCTAAAGCTTGAAACTTTGGCCCTAAACCAAGCATGGTTTTGGTTTTGCTTTCTTCTTTATCATGAACTTTGTTTTAAATATTTGTTTTGAAGGAAGCTATGTACTCAATGATGAGGACTTAGGATGTTGATGCTTGGATCATCAAGATCTTGGTCCCTAGAGATTTAAAAATGGTTCCTTTCTTTTGTTAAGATTTGACCACTTTCATGATTCTTGAAGTCATGTTTTCTCTTGATGCCTTGGTACCAATGGTTTTTCTTTTCTTGTGAAGATGAGTTTTGGGTTGGGACTATGTTCCTTCTTAAAGCCTTGCAAGAGCTCTAGACAAGATATAAAAGTAACTTGCATTCACGTTTACGTTTATGCTTTGCATGGCACGTTTATTTCTATGCAATCACTAAACCCCAAGACTAAGAATGAACTTGCATTATGCACGTTTAAAATTCCAAGCTTTGCATCTCATTTTATATTTCAAGTCCTCACTAAACTCAAAGAATGAAAATGGATGTGCACCTCATATTTACCTTGAGCTATCACTTTACTTTCTAAAGGACTCTAAAATGAAATGCATAGCACGTCTATTTTATGTCATCACCTAAGATACTAGAGCTCAAAGGCTTGCCCATTTCATCCTGAGAAGAGGTTAACCATGGAAAACATTCTTGGAATGTACATTTTGGCCATGTGATGAAGATAGCTCCAAGAGGAGTTTATTAGTCACAAGAGCCTATAGCTCATGTTTTAAGTCTTTCTAAAACATATGTTGTACTCAAAAACATTTTGGGTATGTTCTTAGATTTATAAGGGTTTTGACAAGTTAAAATGTTTGACAAGATGTTTTTGAAGTTCAAAAATTGTTCCAAGAGAAACTAGCCACCATAAGTATTTCAAAGGAATGACTCAGATATGTTTAGACCCCATATTTCAGTTTTTAAGATGCTGGTAATCGATTACCCAGCCCATGTAATCAATTACCAGAAAACTCGGACAAAGCTCAAACATGAACTTTTGCCCAAAGTAATCGATTACTATATAGTGTAATCGATTACACATTCTGGATTCTAGTAATCGGTTACCTATTAATGTAATCGATTACCCAGATGTTCCAGGGGCCCAGCAAAGTGTTTTTAAACATAGTAATCGATTACCTATTAATGTAATCGATTACCCAGATGTTCCAAGGGCCCAGCAGTGTTTTAAACAAAATAATCGATTACAATTACATGTAATCGATTACCAGAACCCCTATCTGCCTTGATTTGAAATCTCAAAGCTGTGTAATCGATTATAAGTCCCATGTAATCGATTACCAGAACCCCCTGACCTTCGTGTTTTGAAATCTCGAGGCTGTGTAATCGATTACAATATTTATGTAATCGATTACCAGAACCCAAGTTTACAAACAGAATGCTTTTCTGATTTAATGACTTGAAGATATGATCTTGCATTGCTTGAATCTGAGAATTGTTATGACATGAGTCTATGCTTTGGCCTACCATGAATACATGATCTTATATGTTCGATTTCAAACATGATCAAGTTAAGAGGCTTATTGCTCTTGCTTACCCTATGACGATTTTACTCCATGACTCAAGTATGATGATACCATGTGAACCATTATTCTTCAATGATAGTTTTATGTTTGCATGTTATTGTTCTTTAAAGACTTCAAAGATGCCTATGATGTAATTATGTTTGACATGCATGAATTATGTGGCATCTTGCATTTAACATGCTAAGACTTAAGGTGACATAGACCATGAGAGGATGATCCTTGAACCACCGGATTAAGGGTGGGGATAAGGTGATTCTAGCCCCCTAGACCCGTACCTTAGGTCGGGATCTTTAAACTTATCAAAAGGGATAAGTCCATGTACTAGTGACGACTAGTGAGGTATGAGCTCATAACCTAGAATTTTTCTCCACAAGGAGATCAGTTAGGGTGGCCCCAGGAAAATAATGATGATGTTTTAATGTCACCTCAAGTAACCAAGACATGTACCATGTTCCATGAGCTATGTTTTTATGCACCATAATCATATGAATTTGCGTGCTATGCCCCATGATATGAGAACCATAAAGTTATGAGTTTATGTGCTATGACCCATGATATAGGAAATCATGTTCCATGAGTTAAGATATATGATTTATGTTCTATGATCCACATTATGTGATTTATGTCTATGATACAAGTGATATGTTAAAAGGAACGGATGTCGGAAGTGGGACTTTAGAAAACTCATAATTGAACCAATAGATGTCCATGGTTTTCATAAATAAACCGAGATTCCCTGGAGACGTAAATGATGACACCTAGGATAGGAGGAAAACCCTCGAGTTTCTTTAGTAAGAAAACTCACTCCTCTATCTCTTTCTTTCCATTACGTCTTGAGAGCGAGATGGCGGCGTTAAATCTTTGTCACGTTGACACGCCACTTGGAGATCCACCATGACCGGAGCATGGGTCATTCCATTTTGAGGGCCGGTGTACTGTACGCATCTTCATGTTTGTAGGACGGCCATTCGCACACCCCTTGTACAGTTATCGCTTCTCCCAGCGATTCCCCTATGGTGACCCCGCGATCTTTGAGCATGCACGCCACGACATGAGAGGAACCTGCGGACCCACTCTGCCGGTTCGCGGACGCGCCGCAAGACGTGCCATCATCGCAAAGACTCGGAGAGGACCCTTCAGAGAATCCCCATGGACCATGAGGGCTCGCCCCCTCCGCCCTGCGGCGAGATAAGCGGCGAGGAGACAATCACTCAGCGTCGGCCGGAGCGGTGCGGACCACGACCGGCGTGGGCGACGTTGATCGCTCAGGCATGCACGCACCTGCCGAAGCCCGCCCCGTGGATTGGCTACGTTCCTCCGTACCCGTGAGTCTGCTATGGAGATTGGAGGGTAGTCCTTAGTGCACGCAGATCACATAGTATGGATGATACCCCTTTTGTGTTGAGGTTATCCATCTTAGGTTGCATATGGGTAGGGATGCTTCTTTCCAGTTCTTTTCCATGTATTCTATTTTTACGCCATTATTCATGTTACTATGTACTTGAAGAGTCCTGCCCTTTAGGGTAGGCATATTATATATATGAAATAGTTCAGTTATGATGATGCTATGTTTTGGAGCCACCTCTATGTTTATGTTCGGCACTTTATAATACCGACCCGATAAGATACGCGCGGCTTTTATTTTAAGTAATGTTTTAAGAAAAAAAATTGGCTCGTATTTTCTCTAAGTTACTTTTTAAAGAACCATGTCAGATAGTAACGACTAGTATTTGGCCTAAGTACGTACTAGTAGTATTGGGTCGAATATTAGGGTGTTACATTTTGGTATCAGAGCAGTTCGGTTCTCACGGAGCCTGAGGATTGGACTGGCTATGCTTCTTAAGCATATTCCGCTAGAAATGTCATGAATAGGAGTTTTTAGGATTAAGTTATACATGACTTCTGTTTGTTGCACGTGCCATGGTAACTTGCTCACTTTACTAGGAGGATTGAGCCTGATCAACTCAGTGTTGCTGTTTTGTGTGTATAGGGACCAATGCCACCGCGACGACAGCCTAGGACTACACCAAATGTTGACCAAGACAATGCGATCTTCCGCTGTTCGTCAGATGGCTGCGGCCATGACACGACTGTTCGAGCGAATGGACCAACGTGAGAATGTTGTACCAGCTCCCCCTGCTGCTCAGATTAGGAGCATGTTAAGCCGGCAAATTTCGTAGGGCGAATCCACCCACCTTCAAGGGAACTGCTAACCCAAACCATGCCGAAGAGTGGATCCGAAACATGGAGAAGATCTTTGGTGTGATACCGTGCTCTGAGGAGCAAAAAGTGAGGTTTGCCACATACATGCTCGAAGGTGACGCCTTGATTCTTTGGTGGGAGCCCAGAGGCTGCTGGAAGCGGCCACTGAGGCCATCAACTGGGAAGTATTCAAAGTTCACTTCTATGAGAAGTACTTCCCAGAGTCTGTTCGCAACGCCAAGGAAGTGGAGTTCATGCAATTGTTCCAGGAGAATCGGACGGTTGCACAATATACCGCCAAATTCGAGGACCTCATCAAGTTCTCAAGGATGTACCAGGCCAACCCTGACGAATACTGGAAATGTCTGAAGTACGAAGCGGGGTTGAGAGCGGAGCTCAAGGTAGCGGTCGCTCATCTAGAAATCAGGGACTTCCCAACCCTGGTGAACAAATGCCGCATTATTGAGGAAGGGCAACGGGAGTTGAATGCAACAAGGTCCGGCAACTCCAAGACAAGAAGCTGCACCTCAAGGCCAGTTCAAGAAAAAGGGGTCGCAAAGTTTCAACCCCAACAAGTCCCAATCAGGGTCCAAGCCTCGGGGACCTCGGAAGGACTTCAAACAGAAAGAACAACAACAATAACCACAACAACAACAAGAACAAGCCCGCGAATAATAAGGGGAAGGCACCTCAAGGGACATCTTCCACCCCACATGTGGAGTGTCCCAAGTGCGGCAGACCCTATGGAAGCTTGCCGTGTCGGGCCGGGTTAGATGTGTGCTACCGATGCGGAGAATCGGGACACTACTCCAAAGATTGTCCCAAAAGGAACCAACCAACCCCCAACCCGAAGCAGCAACGTCAAGGAAGGGTCTACACCCTCAATGCGGAAGAGACGACAACGTCCCCAGACCTCGTGGAAGGTAAGTGTGAAATGAACGGTGAAAACCTAGTTGTACTGTATGATTCTGGCGCAACCCATTCCTTTATATCATATTCTTGTGTAGAGACCCTAGGTTTGACTGTGTCTGAACTCCCCTTTTATCTTGTTGTCTCTACCCCCTCTGGGAGACCAGTTAGAACTAGCAAATGTTGTTTGGAATGCAGTTTCATTCTAGAAAATAAACCGTTTGTTCTAGATTTCGTATGCTTACCCATGAAAGGACTAGAGGTAATTCTGGGCATGGATTGGCTTTGGGCCAACCGTGTGTTGTTAAACTGCTATAAGAAAACCATCACCTTTCTCCCCATTCCCCCTGAATGTAACATCCTAATTTTTAACCCAATACTCTAGAACATACTTAGGTTAAACATTAGTCTGTTACCTCATAGTTCTCAATTTTACTTAGAAATACTTAGCGGAAAATACGGGTAAATTTTTTTTGAAATACAAAGTGAGAGCCGCGTGATACGATGAGCGGTAAACCATGCAAAGTAAAACAATCGTCTCACAATCATCATAACATAAGGCACATCATGAACATCACTGAATATCATCCCATATATATATAACTTGCCCACTTATAAGTGTGGGACTTAATTTAGTACAAGGAAAATACAAGAAAGGAAATACAACATCAAACATAAACATAATCTACTCCCCTACCCGAGTGCATCTAATAGGATAACCTCTAAACAAAAAAAGGTTTATCCCTATCTATGTGGTGTGTGCTCTAACTCGGGCCATCCTTGACCTCCTCTTTGGCGACCATCTCGTGATCGAGGCGTATATCAGGAAACTGAGCAAGCTCCTCGGGTGTAAAAAGGCGGAGTGGGGATCGAATATGACTCCCAGGGTATGGCCGCATCTCCGGTCGTCGTGCACGCCGCCGAGAATCACGGTGGGCTCGCTATCCTCTCCGAAGTCCATAGGTATGGTGGGGAAGATCCCTCGAGGGTACCTGGGTGGCCGAATCCTCGGAAGGATCCGTCTCCGAGAAGGACGACGGGCAACGGGGCACATACTGGGGGTAGTCTCGAATGGCGGATGCGGAAAGTGGAGTACGGCGTAGCCTCTCTTCTCGGGGACGTCTTGGCGGCTCAGAACACTAGGTCATCGCCAAAAGGTGAGACGGGGAGAAACGATGGGAATGTGCGAGAGTGAAGGGTCGACCCATGAACATGAATACTCTAAGCGTGCATCGACCCACAAAATGGAATGACCCGTGGTCCGGTCATGGTGCACCTCCCATGTCGGCGTGTCCCACGAACACTCTGACGCCGCCATCTGAAGACGTGACGGAAAGAAAGAGATAGAGGGAGTGAGAATCTTGCTAAAGAATCTCAGTAGGGCCTCCTACTACCTAGGTGCCATCATCTACGTCCTCAGGAACCTTGGGTTTAGTTATCTGGAAAGTCTGAACATGCATTTAGTTCATTTTAAACTTCAAAATATACGTTACCCAAGGTCCATTCATTTTAAGATGATCTTAATGTCATGAATGCAACATAATAGAAAATGTATGCATGGCACTACCTAATGCACATACATAAAACATAACATCAAGCATCATCATCATTGGTGGCATAAAGTGGCAATAGTAACATTCATATGGGACAAAACTTAGTGACATAATCATAATCATGAACTTCTCTTCCTCATGGGCCACCCTAAAGACAATCGAATGGGGTGCTCGGTCAACCGGTGTCACCCGAGCGTGTCATACATCTAGGTTATGAGCTCATACGTTAACTAGTCGTCACTAGTTCTTACTTACCACTTAACGATAAGCGTATCATAAATCCCGACTATCTGAGTACGAGTTAGGGGGCAAAACTCTTAGGGGTGCTCGGCCGAACCGGTGTCACCTAAGAGTGTAAAATGGTACCGATGTCACATGAGTTCTATGGAGGTGCTCGGCCGAACCGGTGCCATCCTAGAACCCATCTTAGTACCTTAATTTTTCAAAATCTCTTTAAGTCCCCAAATTTGTCGGAAATTCGGCGGCCAAAACGGTCATTACAATCAATTTCCTTCCAAATTTGCTTTATGCCACATAAACATATAATCTCATAAATTCCTCATATGAATAACATCATCATCATTAGAATACTTCATGCATCATCATAAATCATCCAAACGCTTACCCTTACGGCAGCTTATGCTTTGACCCTTACGGGTCTTAATCTTGAGATATAGTTCTCTACATCCGTCGTTCATATTTTAAGCACCTAAGGCTCATAATTAAACATCATTCATAATCCTCTCATTTTACTTTTAAAATCTGAATAGCATAGGACAAGTTCTCTAACTTGTATTTACGGGGTTCTAGAACTTACGTTTTTAACCCTTTCTCGGTTCCGTTTTCGCCGAAGGCGCTATGTATTAAATCTAACTCAATTATGAGGCATTCCTATGCTTAAGGACTAATTATTAACCATGTTTACCATGTTGTAAGGGTGCTGGACCGAATCCAGAAAATTAAATGTTCTAAGAGTTCTACATTTGCATTTTTACGGTTTTCTAGTTACTAGTTTCCTCATAGGTGCTAGAATTCAATTCTAACTCAAATGATACCAAGTTTTTCATGTCTAAACAATCTAAATCTGATTATGTACCCATTAAAACAGTTTGGAAAAGTTCCATAAACAAATGGGTCAAAACTATGTTAAATTCTAGCTTTACGGTATTTTTAGTTAGCTAGTATCTACCCTATCATGCATAGGATCGCTTCTACATCATCATATGATATTTTCACACATTCCAACACATTAAAACATCATCATACAGCATCACATTCATCACATCAGAACCGAAAACATCTTGCCTCAATAAGAGAATTAAATTGACATCTCTAGGTACATAAGTTAACTAGTTTCTCTTGGAATCATTCTAGAACTTCTAAAACTCTTTGCAAAATATTTTAATTCCTCAAGAGGCTAAGTGAAGCCTTAGGTTAAAGACCAAAATATATTTCATCTCCTAAAGGAGGATAAAATCACAACTTGTGATGACATAACCTTATAAAGATTTGTAAGTCTTTAAGGAAAACTTAAAACATAGACTATTGGACCTAGTAGCTAGATGAAAACTCCTTGCAAGTCCATCATCACTACTTGGCCGAAATTCTTCATTCAAGGAATACATTCACATATAACTTTAACTTGGAATGAAATGGGCAAGTCTTTGAGCTCTAGGTTCTTAAGTTACAACATAAACTAAACATGCTCATGCTTTTCATTTTTAATCTTGCTTACAAATTAAAATGATGACATAATTTAAATATGCAAGACATAAACGTATCGTGCAAGCTTGAAAGTAAATATGCGAAGCATAATCTTAAACGTGCAAGCTTGAAAGTAAATGTGCAAGATTCAATTCTTTATTTTAGTGCTCTTGGCCCAACAACAATCGACTTTAAGGCCGAAATAGATAGGCATTCGAGAAATTAATTAGGTGATGATGCAAGTTCAATTCTTTATTTTAGTGCTCTAGGCCCAACAACAATCGACTTTAAGGCCGAAATAGAAAGGCTTTGAGAATTAAATTAAGTGATGGTACAAGTTCCATTTTAATCTTTATGTTCTTAGGTGATAGCTTGAAAGTAAAATGCATAGCAAGAATGTAAATATGAATGCAAGCATAAGATAAATTATGCAAGTTCATTTTATCTCTCTAGAGCTCTTAGCAAGACTTTAAAGGAACTTAAACCTCAACCCAAACTCATCAAACCAAGACAAGGTAAAAGTCTAGAGTTCTTAGAACTCAACATAACATACTTAGAAAATCAAACATTTTGCATGTAGGAAGAAAGGTAATGGCCGAAACTTCAAGGAAAGAAAAGAAATATTTGAAACTCTAGAATCCATGATCTTGGTGATATATTAACACCAACATCATGAGACCTCATCATTGAGTTCATAGAGTCATTTTAAAACATTATCAAAGTTAAAGTTCTCAAGAGTTCAAGAAAGGAAAAACTAGAAACACTTTTGCTCAAGAACAAAGATCAAGCTCTAGAGTTTGTTTCAAGTGATGAACATCATCATGAAACTCTCATCATCAAGCTCTCATTTCTTTGAACTCCAAAGGCCCATGGCCGAAACATAAAGAGGAATGAGGAGAAGAAAAGAAGTTCTAAAAGGAATCAAGAGAAACTATGAACATAAAACTTGAAACAAGAACTTTAAAGAAAGAATACATGAAAGAAAATCCCTACTTGGTGTGATGAACTTGAAGATGGAAGAAGAAGATGAAGAAGATGAAGAACTTGAAGAACTCCAAGAACTTGAAGAACACAAAGACTTTGAGAAAAAAAAGAAAAGCTTTGAGTGTTTCCTAAACTTGGCAAATGATCTAAAAGTGGTGCAAGCTCCTCAAGGCATTCTATTTATAGAGAAATGAAACAAATGGAGGGAGCTCATGGAGGAGGAGGTTTCGGCCATGAGGGTGCAGATTGGAGGCTTTCCATGAGTTCCATGAGGTGAGATAATGTGTTCTTGAGGTATGGTGAGGTATGGTTCAAAGCATGGTGAGGTATGGCTCAAGGTATGGCTCAAGCATGGCTCTTTGAGTGAGAAAACAATTTAATATGTGTCAAAGGGGGAGGATGTGGCCGAAAATGCATCAGCCCATGGGGAGGATTAGTTTGCATTTTAATTGTGGTTTAGAGTTGTGTTTAGGTGTATCTTTGATTATGCTTAAGATTAGGAATTTGTAAGAAAGTGTTTAGGTAAGGTAAATGGGTAATTAAGGTGGTCTAGACATAATTAAGGAGTGGTCTTGCACCATTAGTGAGTTAAATCCTCAATTTAGAGTTTAAACAACTCTAGACACAATTCCTTGATTTAAGGAATTGGAAAGAGAAAACACTATTCAAGATTCCAAGACTAGGAGTCTTGAGTTCTAAAATAGGATTTAAGTTTAATCTAAGCAATTTTAGGTTCTAATTAACTTTAATAAATTATTTTGACTCTAGATTAATTAGGGAAATAAATTAATCTTCGTTTAGAGCCTAATATTGCTTAGGTTTGCTTAATTACGTCATTAAGCTCAAAAACACTATTCTAGGGGCAAAATCGTAATTTTGCACTAAAACTGTCCGGGACCTCCGGGACTTGAACAGAGACCTCTAGACACATGAAAACATGTTTTTAAACCTCTGGGAAAGTTAGGGCTCAAGCGGCACCATTACCCAGTAATAACGCTATAGGGGTATTTTGGTCATTTTGACCAAAGCTGAAAACGAAATTTTCGCCTCCGAAAGCATTCAAAGGCCATTCAATCCCCTTCAAACATTGAGTTGACCCTTCGAGGATGACCGAGTTGGTTACCCTCGAGTTCGGGTCAGGAAATGACCTCAGGGGCATTTTGGTCATTTCCCTCGGACAGAAAAATCGGGGTGTTACACTGAACCTAGGGAAACCATGAGAGTGTACCTAAATGCTGTAGACCTAAGCTGTGGTAAGGATGAAAAAGGTTACATTCTTTTGGCCGCTAGTGATGTTGACTTTGAGCAAAGTACCAAGGAGATACCCGTAGTAAGAAATTATCCCGAGGTATTTCCAGATGAAATCCCAGAATTTCCCCCTAAGAGAGAAATTGAGTTCTCGATAGAGTTACTCCCAGGTACCGGACCCATATCCATAGCCCCATATAGAATGCCCCCTTTGGAATTGGCCGAGTTGAAAACCCAGTTAGAGGACCTTTTGGAAAAGAATTTCATTAGGCCGAGTGCATCACCCTGGGGAGCCCCGGTGTTGTTTGTGAAAAAGAAGGACGGAAGCATGAGGATGTGTGTCGATTACAGGCAATTGAACAAAGTAACGGTGAAAAATAAGTACCCTTTGCCTAGAATTGACGATTTGATGGACCAGTTGAGAGGTGCGGTAGTGTTTTCTAAGATTGACTTGAGGTCCTGGTTATCATCAGTTAGAGTTAGGGATGAGGATATACCCAAAAGCGGCTTTCACTGATATGGACATTTCGAGTTTGCGGTTATGTCTTTTGGATTGACCAATGCTCCAAATTTGTTTTCATGGATTACATGAATAGGATCTTTAGACCCTATTTGGATAAGTTCGTGGTTGTCTTTATAGATGATATACTCATTTATTCAAGGACCCACGAAGAGCATGAGCAACATTTAGTCATAATATTAGAGATTTTGAGGGAGAAGAAACTGTATGCCAAGTTGTCTAAATGTGAATTTTGGTTGGAAGAAGTGAGATTTCTAGGGCATGTAGTGTCTAGGGGAGGAATTGCAGTCGATCCTAGTAAGGTGGAAGCAGTGATGAATTGGGAACAACCTAGGACCGTGACTGAGATAAGGAGCTTTTGGGATTAGTGGCTATTATCGTGAGGTTCATCAAGGATTTTCCCGGATCGCACTACCTTTAACCAAGCTTACTAGGAAAGACACTCCTTTTGTCTGGACCCCGGATTGTGAGAAAATTTTTCAGGAACTAAAGCATAAGTTGACTTCCACCCCACCCTAGTTCTCCCGACCCTAAGGAGCCTTTGAGGTATACTTTGTGGCGCTCTAGTAAAGGTTTAGGTTGTGTCTTGATGCAAAAGAGGCAAGTGGTAGCCTATGCATCAAGGCAACTCAAGCCACATGAGACAAACTACCCCACCCATGACCTAGAATTGGCAGCCGTTGTGTTTGCTCTCAAGATCTGGAGACACCATCTGTACGGGGTAAGGTTCGAGGTGTTCTCCGATCACAAGAGTTTGAAGTATCTTTTGATCGTAAAGAGCTAAATATGAGGCAAAGGAGGTGGATGGAGTTCTGAAGGATTATGATTTGGATTGAACTACCATCCCGCAAAACCTAATGTTGTAGCCGATGCCTTAAGTAGGAAGCCCTTACACTTGTCCCACTTGATGATTAAGGAGGAGGAACTGATCGAGGCTTTTAGAAACCTAAACCTAGGAATAACCATAACCCCTACGGGTATGAGAGTTTGCCACCTTAGTGTGTCAAGTGAATTCCGTGGGAGAATCACTCAAGCCCAAAGGGTGAGACGCACGAGTTTCAAGAGACCCTAAGGGCAGTGAAGGCGGATAAACTGAAAGGTTTTGTCCAAGGAAAGGATGGTATGTGGAGGTTTGAAGGACGTATATGTGTACCTGCTAGTGGTGACCTCCGGAAAGAGATTCTTGAGGAGGCCCACAAGAGCAATTTTTCAATTCATCCTGGTGCCACCAAGATGTACCAAGACTTGAAGAAGATGTTTTGGTGGCCCGGATTGAAAAAGGATGTTTGCAATTGGGTTAGTAAGTGCCTAGTATGCCAGAAGGTGAAGATAGAGCACCAAAAACCCTCTGGTATGTTGCAACCCCTATCGATTCCCGAATGGAAGTGGGATAGCATCTCGATGGATTTTGTGACTGGACTACCAAGGACCCAAGCGAATCATGACGCTATATGGGTAATAGTGGATAGATTGACAAAGTCAGCCCACTTTCTACCTATTAAAGTGACATATTCCTTGGATAGGTTGGCACAATTGTATATCCAAGAGATTGTGAGACTACATGGAGTACCGTCGATGATAATCTCGGATTGAGATCCGTGGTTTACATCACGGTTTTGGGGAGCCTTTCAGAAGGCGTTTGGTTCGAAGCTGTGCTTGAGCACGGCTTACCACCCACAAACAGATGGCCAATCCGAGAGAACAATCCAAACCTTGGAGGATATGCTTAGGGCGTGTGTCCTAGACCAGAAAGGGAATTGGGACAAATACCTGCCACTAATCGAATTTGCGTATAACAATAGTTATCACGCGAGTATTGGTATGGCACCATATGAGGCCCTTTATGGACGAAAGTGTCAATCACCCCTATGTTGGTACGAACCTGGAGAGCAAAGTCTAATAGGACCAGACTTAGTTAGGGAAACGACGGAACAGATTAAAAGGATAAGGGATAGGATTCTTACTGCTCAAAGCCGACAGAAAAGCTATGCGGACAAACGGCGTAAACCGATTGAGTTCCAAGAAGGGGAACATGTTTTTCTCAAGATAACCCCCACCACAGGCATAGGTCGAGCTATGAAGGTGAAAAAGTTAAGCCCCAGATTCCTTGGCCCATTCGAAATCCTCAGTAGAGTAGGGTCTGTAGCATACCGCATAGCCCTACCCCCAAATCTATCCAATCTCCACGATGTTTTCCATGTCTCCCAGTTACGAAAGTACCAGTCTGACCCAAGTCATGTGCTAGAACCAGAACATGTACAATTAAGGGATGACCTGACATTTAACCTGCCTCCCACGAGAATTGTGGACCGAGGAGTCAAACAGCTGAGAAATAAGTCAGTGCCGTTGGTCAAGGTCGCGTGGGGACACGGGAAAGTAGAAGATTTCACATGGGAGTTGGAGGCCAACATGCGAGCACAATACCCCGAGATGTTCTCAGGTAATGAATTTCGAGGACGAAATTCTTTTTAAGGAGGGGAGTAATGTAACGCCCCGATTTTCGCTAAACTTACATAATGACCAAAATGCCCCTGAGGTCATTTTCACCTGAAACACGAGGACGGCCGGCCTTGGCCATCCTCATAGGGTTCATATGTTATATGAAGGGGATTGTATGAGCATGAGTGCCTAACAAAGAGGGAAAACCTCATTTCTGAGATTTCTGCTCGTAAATGACCAAAATACCCCTGTAACAGGATTAAGGCAGTATTAAGTTTCGTTTTGACCCAGACTTTGTTCTGAGGTTCAAAACAATGATTTTAAGGCATAAACTATGTTGGTTTAAGTCCCGGAGATCCCGGGCAACTTTTAGTAAAAATTACGGTTTTGCCCCTGCATATTGCATTTTCGGCTTAATGAGCCGTTTAACTCCAAACCTAAGCAATATTAGGCTCTAATTAAAGGTTAATTAATTTCCATAATTAATCTAGAGCCAAAACCATCATTTAGAATTAATTGGAACCTAGAATTGTTTAAGGAAATTTAGAACTCTTTCCTAAATTCTTTTCTTTTTTTTAAAAGAAAAAGCAACTATGAATAGTGTTTTCACTATTCACACTCCCTTTCCCAATGACACTCTCTTTTCCAAGAAAGTTGTCACTCTCAAATAATCATGATCACATTTGAAAAATATATGTCATTCAAAATTCAAAAGAATAAATTGTTTATGTTGTCACTCAAAGCTTTCAATCAAGCTTCATAATCAATCATACCTTCCATACTTTCTTCCATACCTTTGAATGACAACACATATAGATATTTTATCTTGTGGCCATGAAATTTTCTCCCTTGGCCCTATAATTTTCAGCCACTTCCCCCAAGAATCCAAAAGAATTTTATTTTTATGTAGTCAATCAAGTTGTCTTTCAAGCTACCGTATGACCTATGCCTACCTATGGTTTCAATCACACCAAGAATGACCACACAAGAAGATATTTCTCTCTTCCTTCTTCAAGAAGCTTCAACCAACTCCCCCTTCACTCCTTCATTTGCCTATAAATACACCACACTCCACAACTCCATCACTTTTGGATCCTTCTCCAAAGTCTCAAACTCTCTCATTTCCCCCTCTCAAGCTTTCTCACTTTTCTCTCAAACTCTCAAAGAGTTCCTCAAGCTCAAGTTCTCTCCTTCGTTTTCAAGACACAAGGTAGGGAACTCTTTCTAAACATGTCTTTGATTCTTATGCTTGAATCTTGTTTGGGAGTTAATGAATGGTTGAACCTCTATGTTGCTTTCTTTTTTTTGGTTTCTTCCTTTTCTCCCCTTAGATTTTCGGCCTCAAGGCCTTGAATATGATAGCTTGATGATGAGTGTTCTCTAGATGTGACCATGAGTCCATCTCTCATGAGACCTCTAAAGCTTGAGTTTTTCTTAAAGAAAGTTTCATTCTTTATAAGTTTAGTTAAACGAGTTTATGTTTCTCTTGAACATTTTGGATCTTCTTCCTTCTTCTTCTCATGTTTTCGGCCATGAAGCCTTTTTACATGGGAAAAATGTAAGCTTGATGATGAGAGCTTCATGTTGATGCTTGTCACATGAACAAACTCTAAAGCTTGAAACTTTGGCCCTAAACCAAGCATGGTTTTGGTTTTGCTTTCTTCTTTATCATGAACTTTGTTTTAAATATTTGTTTTGAAGGAAGCTATGTACTCAATGATGAGGACTTAGGATGTTGATGCTTGGATCATCAAGATCTTGGTCCCTAGAGATTTAAAAATGGTTCCTTTCTTTTGTTAAGATTTGACCACTTTCATGATTCTTGAAGTCATGTTTTCTCTTGATGCCTTGGTACCAATGGTTTTTCTTTTCTTGTGAAGATGAGTTTTGGGTTGGGACTATGTTCCTTCTTAAAGCCTTGCAAGAGCTCTAGACAAGATATAAAAGTAACTTGCATTCACGCTACGTTTATGCTTTGCATGGCACGTTTATTTCTATGCAATCACTAAACCCCAAGACTAAGAATGAACTTGCATTATGCACGTTTAAAATTCCAAGCTTTGCATCTCATTTTATATTTCAAGTCCTCACTAAACTCAAAGAATGAAAATGGATGTGCACCTCATATTTACCTTGAGTTATCACTTTACTTTCTAAAGGACTCTAAAATGAAATGCATAGCACGTCTATTTTATGTCATCACCTAAGATACTAGAGCTCAAAGGCTTGCCCATTTCATCCTCGGGAGAAAGAGGTTAACCATGGAAAACATTCTTGGAATGTACATTTTGGCCATGTGATGAAGATAGCTCCAAGAGGAGTTTATTAGTCACAAGAGCCTATAGCTCATGTTTTAAGTCTTTCTAAAACATATGTTGTACTCAAAAACATTTTGGGTATGTTCTTAGATTTATAAGGGTTTTGACAAGTTAAAATGTTTGACAAGATGTTTTTGAAGTTCAAAAATTGTTCCAAGAGAAACTAGCCACCATAAGTATTTCAAAGGAATGACTCAGATATGTTTAGACCCCATATTTCGCTTTTAAGATCTTTGTGTCGATTACCCAGCCCATGTAATCGATTACCAGAAAACTCGGACAAGCTCAAACACGAACTTTTGCCCAAAGTAATCGATTACTATATAGTGTAATCGATTACACATTCTGGATTCTAATGTCGATTACCTATTAATGTAATCGACACCCAGATGTTCCAGGGGCCCAGCAAAGTGTTTTTAAACATAGTAATCGATTACCTATTAATGTAATCGATTACCCAGATGTTCCAAGGGCCCAGCAGTGTTTTAAACAAAATAATCGATTACAATTACATGTAATCGATTACCAGAACCCCTATCTGCCTTGATTTGAAATCTCGAAGCTGTGTAATCGATTACAAGTCCCATGTAATCGATTACCAGAACCCCTATCTGCCTTGATTTGAAATCTCGAAGCTGTGTAATCGATTACAAGTCCTATGTAATCGATTACCAGAACCCCCTGACCTTCGTGTTTTGAAATCTCGAGGCTGTGTAATCGATTACAATATTTATGTAATCGATTACCAGAACCCAAGTTTACAAACAGAATGCTTTTCTGATTTAATGACTTGAAGATATGATCTTGCATTGCTTGAATCTGAGAATTGTTATGACATGAGTCTATGCTTTAGCCTAACATGAATACATGATCTTATATGTTCGATTTCAAACATGATCAAGTTAAGAGGCTTATTGCTCTTGCTTACCCTATGACGATTTTACTCCATGACTCAAGTATGATGATACCATGTGAACCATTATTCTTCAATGATAGTTTTATGTTTGCATGTTATTGTTCTTTAAAGACTTCAAAGATGCCTATGATGTAATTATGTTTGACATGCATGAATTATGTGGCATCTTGCATTTAACATGCTAAGACTTAAGGTGACATAGACCATGAGAGGATGATCCTTGAACCACCGGATTAAGGGTGGGGATAAGGTGATTCTAGCCCCCTAGACCCATACCTTAGGTCGGGATCTTTAAACTTATCAAAAGGGATAAGTCCATGTACTAGTGACGACTAGTGAGGTATGAGCTCATAACCTAGAATTTTTCTCCACAAGGAGATCAGTTAGGGTGGCCCCAGGAAAATAATGATGATGTTTTAATGTCACCTCAAGTAACCAAGACATGTACCATGTTCCATGAGCTATGTTTTTATGCACCATAATCATATGAATTTGCGTGCTATGCCCCATGATATGAGAACCATAAAGTTATGAGTTTATGTGCTATGACCCATGATATAGGAAATCATGTTCCATGAGTTAAGATATATGATTTATGTTCTATGATCCACGTTATGTGATTTATGTCTATGATACAAGTGATATGTTAAAAGGAACGGATCTCAGAAATTGGGACTTTAGAAAACTCATAATTGAACCAATAGATGTCCATGGTTTTCATAAATAAACCGAGATTCCTGGAGACGTAAATGATGACACCTAGGATAGGAGGAAAACCCTACCGAAGTTTCTTTAGTAAGAAAACTCACTCCCTCTATCTCTTTCTTTCCATTACGTCTTGAGCGAGATGGCGGCGTTAAATCTTTGTGCGTTGACACGCCACGGTGGGAGATCCACCATGACCCGAGCATGGGTCATTCCATTTTGAGGGCTGTCATCAGGCGCATCTTCATGTTTGTAGGGCGGCCATTCGCACACCCCTTATCGATTATCGCTTCTCCCGGCATCCCCTATGGTGACCCCGCGATCTTTGAGCATGCACGGCCACGACATGAGAGGAACCTGCGGACCCACTCTGCCGGTTCGGCGGACGCGCCGCAGTACGTGCCATCATCGCAGCACTCAGAGGAGGACCCTTCAGAGGAATCCCCCATGGACCATGAGGGCTCTGCCCCCACTCCGCCCCTGCGACAGATAGGCGGCCGAGGAAATACTTTCGGCGTCGGAGGGCTTCGGTGCCCGGACCACGACCCTGACGTGGACGACACGTTCAGTCACAGGGCATGCTTATAACTTCCTAATTTTTAACCCAATACTCTAGAACATATTTAGGTTAATCATTAGTCTGTTACTTCATAGTTCTCATTTAACTTTGAATTACTTAGCGGAAAATACGGGTAATTTTTTTTTGAAATAAAAGTGAGAGCCGCGTAATGCGATAAGCGGTAAACCATGTATGGTAAACAAATGTCTCACAACATCATAACATAAGGCACAACATGAACATCACTGAAAATCATCTTATATATATATAACTTGCCCACTTATAAGTGTGGGACTTAATTTAGTACATGGAGATACATGAAAGAAAATACAACGTGAACATAAACATAATCTACTCCCCTACCCGAGTGCACCTAATGGGATAACCTCTAAACAAAAGAAGGTTTATCCTCATCTAAGTGGTGTGTGCTCTAACCGGGTACACCATCGGTCGATCGTCACCTCCTACTGACGCCCGTCACCTCCTACTGACGCCCGTCTCGTGAACGAGGCAAGTATCCGGGAAACTGTGCGAGCTCCTCGGGCGTAAAGAGGCGAAACGGGGATCGAGTGACCCCCGTGTGTGGCCGCATCTCCGATCGTCGTGCAAGTCGGGCTGAGTCACGGTATCCTCACCGCCCTCCTCATCAATGGTGGAGAGGGGCGAGCTCTCGCTATACGGATGAGTAGCGGGTCCTCGGACAGTCGGTCTCAGAAGTAGGTCAGAGGCATGTCGGGATGGTCTCGCATGGCTAAGGCGGCGGTGTGCATGCGGAGCACTCTCTCATCATGCGTACGCGCATGCTCAAAAACCCGCTCGTCGTCGCCATAGGGTGCAGTCGGGGAGAAGCGATGGGTGTGCACGGGATGAGCGAAGGGGCGTCCTACGTACATGAAAGCTCGCACCGTGCACTGCCCCTCAAAATGGTATGACCCGTGAGCCGGGTCATAGTGCACCTCCCATGTCGGGGTGTCCACGAACACTACGAACGTCGCCATCTGAAGACGTGACGGAAAGAAAGAGGTAGAGGAGTGAGAATCTTGCTAAAGAATCTCGATGGGGCCTCCTACTACCTAGGTGTCATCATCTACGTCCTCAGGAACCTTGGGTTTATTTATACAAAATGACTGAGCATGTATTCGGTTCATTTTAAACTTTAAAATATATTTTACCCAAGGTCCATTCATTTTAGGATGATCTTAATGTCATGGATGCAACATATCAGAAGGTGTATGCATGGCACTACCTAATGCACATACATAAAACATAACATCAAGCATCATCATTCTTGGTGGCATAAAGTGGCAATAGTAACATTCATATGGGACAAAACTTAGTGACATAATCATAATCATGAAACTTCTCTTCCTCATGGGCCACCCTTAAAAGCAATCGAGCGGGGTGCTCGGCGAACCGGTGTCACCCAGAACGTGTCATACATCTAGGTTATGAGCTCATACCTTAACTAGTCGTCACTAGTTCTTACTTACCACTTAACGATAAGCGTATCATAAATCCCGACTATCTGAGTACGGGTTAGGGGGCAAAACTCTTAGGGGTGCTCGGCCGAACCGGTGTCACCTAAGAGTGTAAAATGGTACCGATGTCACATGAGTTCTATGGAGGTGCTCGGCCGAACCGGTGTCATCCTAGAACCCATCTTAGTACCTTAATTTTCAAAATCTCTTTAAGTCCCCAAATTTGTCGGAATTGGCGGCCTAAGCGGTCATTACACAATCTCCTTCCAAATTTGCTTTATGCCACATAAACATATAATCTCATAAATTCCTCATATGAATAACATCATCATCATTAGAATACTTCATGCATCATCATAAATCATCCAAACGCTTACCCTTACGGTAGCTTATGCTTTGACACTTACGGGTCTTAATCTTGAGATATAGTTCTCTACATCCGTCGTTCATATTTTAAGCACCTAAGGCTCATAATTAAACATCATTCATAATCCTCTCATTTTACTTTTAAATCTGAATAGCATAGGGTGGAAATCCTAACATGTGAATACGGGTTCTAGAACTTACGCTTTAGACCCTTTCTTGGTTCCGTTTTACTAAGGCTATATATTAAATCTAAATCAATTATGAGGCATTCCTATGCTTAAGGACTAATTATTAATCATGTTTACCATGTTGTAAGGGTGCTGGACCGAATCCAGAAAATTAAATGTTCTAAGAGTTCTACATTTGCATTTTTACGGTTTTCTAGTTACTAGTTTCCTCATAGGTGCTAGAATTCGATTCTAACTCAAATGATACCAAGTTTTTCATGTCTAAACAATCTAAATCTGATTATGTCCCCATTAAAACAGTTTGGAAAAGTTCCATAAACAAATGGGTCAAAACTATGTTAAATTCTAGCTTTACGGTATTTCTAGTTAGCTAATTTCTTACCTATCATGCATAGGATCGCTTCTACATCATCATATGATATTTTCACACATTCCAACACATTAAAACATCATCATACAGCATCACATTCATCACATCAGAACCGAAAACATCTTGCCTCAATAAGAGAATTAAATTGACATTTCTAGGTACATAAGTTAACTAGTTTCTCTTGGAATCATTCTAGAACTTCTAAAACTCTTTGCAAAACATTTTAATTCCTCAAGAGGCTAAGTGAAGCCTTAGGTTAAAGACCAAAATATATTTCATCTCCTAAAGGAGGATAAAATCACAACTTGTGATGACATAACCTTATAAAGATTTGTAAGTCTGATAAAGGAATTTTTAGGCATCTATTATTGTTTCATATTTGGCCTAATTTGCTTCTATATGTGTTTAATTCTGACAATTTAATTGAGTTTTGCATTATTGGGCCTCATTGGATTTAATTGTTGAAATTTGGCTAATTCCGGATTTTACACTCACTATGACCTTTCTGTATTGGACAGATCATTTTGGGCTCTATAAATATCGGATTTGGGTGATCTTGGTGGCTCCTGAAAGCTGAGACCGAGATACATAATTTTGGGTTTCACAGGCTTCATCAAATTCGGTCCGTTTCAAGGCTTAATTGGGCTTCCAAGTTCCAGAGCAAATGCTTAGGCGGGTCCAAGACCTTTCCTCACATAATTGGGCATATCTCACTCATTTCTGGTCCAATTGAGGCATATAATATATCTCTGGAAAGCTTATCCAGAGAGGATTATCTTATCTAGATCAGATTTTGAAAATCTGGATAAGATAAGGTTAGTGATAAGAGGAAATTCGGGTAGGGCCATTGGATTGCCTATAAATTTCAGTTTCCTTTGTAATTCTGATATGAATAAACAACAAAGAACCACAGAAACTTGTATTTTCGTTTTTCCTTTCAAACTCAAAGTGTTCATACAGAGAGCTTGCCAATGGAGATGTCCATGGAAGGCTAAACTCCTTTCAATCCCTGACATCATAGATAATCGGTTTGAATTCGGAGTTCCTGTTGTGTAAATCTTATCTTTGTATGTATGCTTTCCTTTTATGAATTTCGATTATGGATTTGGTTATTGAACATGATCATGTTTGAATTATATCTGATTAGATATAGAACTGAATTCGTTATTGAAATTGAAGTAAAGGTTGAATTACCGATCGGTTGTTGAGATTAATTGATTACGTAATTTGACATTCATTTGAATTGCGATTGTGGTTTAAGGATTGTTGGGTGAAGAGTTTATGCTTATATACTGGATTCGGATTAACACGATAGCATACAAATTTAACTCTTATGAGCTGTGATGAATTACGCCAAATGATCATGATATGCAGGATTGATTCTTTGATCAAGTGAGTTTCTGTTTCTATTTACATTTACGTAATCCTTTCATTTCACTCTATTTTGTTCTAAAATTCACAAAACCCCGCCTTTTAGTGTTATTAGTATTTATAGATCGATAACATAAGCGATGTGTCCCAAGGAAGAATGACTGAGTGCCTTATACTACAAATAAGGGGATTTAGACTATTTTGATAGTGGGCGCGACAGTTCATATCAAAATTTGGCGCCCATTCTTGCAGGAATTTGCATATTATGTTATATGATCTTGTTATATAGGTGTGTTTTAAATAATTACATACATATTTTACATACGTATTACACTAATAGTCTTTGTGCATTTGTTGTTTTTTTAGTTACTACAGAAAAAAATACAGGTATTTTTCGACTTACTCATTTTACCTCGAAAAAAATCCAAAAAATCAGAAAAAAAAAAGTAATACACCCAAGAAAATTATCAGAGTAATTGTCTTGCTATGCTTATTTTTTCGAAATTCCTTCGTTTAGACCACTTTTTTATTTTTTTATTATTTTCACTATTTTTAAAAATGAAAAAAAATTGGTCAGATTGCTTCCCTAGTATTTTAGAGTACTTCTGTGGTGTTATTTATTTTTTAAAAAAACTAATTGATAGGACTTTTCAATTTCTATTCCATTTCGCAGTATATAGGCTATTACGAGATGTGTTCTGAATTCTAGGTGTGCTTTCTGTGTTTGTGTGTGCATGACAAGGTCTGATCCTGGTGAATTGTATGAACATGATCCTGAAATAGATAGAACTTTTCATAGATTAAATAGAGTGAATAGGAATTTGGTTTTTCATAGTCTTCTTGGTAGTAATCAAGGAGTTGATTTAAGTGATTACGCAAGTGATTACGCATCGATATTAGTGTTCTTGTGTGCAAAATTAGTATTGATAACATGGCTAATAGAACTTTGAAAGAATTGGCTGCACCTGATGTTGCATATCAACCTTTGTGTATTCAATATCCTGAGTTAGAGGTGCCATTTGAACTTAAGTCTGGTCTAATCCATTTGCTGCCCAAGTTTCATGGTCTTGCAGGAGAGGATCCTAATAAGCATCTTAAGGAATTTCATGTTGTATGCTCCACCATGCGACCTCAAGGAGTGCCTGAAGAGCATATCAAGTTGAAAGCATTTCCTTTCTCTCTAGATGCTGAAGCAAAGGATTGGTTGTATTACCTTCATCCAGGTTCTATTACTACATGGCAAGAAATGAAGAGATTGTTCTTAGAGAAGTTCTTCCCTGCATCCAGAACAGCATCTATCCGAAAAGACATTTGTGGCATCAGGCAGCTCTCTGGGGAGACATTATATGAGTCTTGGGAGAGATTCAAAAAGTTGTGTGCAACATGTCCTCACCACAGATTAATGAACGACTTCTCATCCAATATTTCTATGAAGGGCTGATTCAAAATGATAGAAATATAATTGATGCAGCAAGTGGTGGAGCATTGATGGACAAGACACCTGCAGAAGCCAGAACTTTAATTGCTAACATGGCAGCCAACTCACAGCAGTTTGGCTCGAGATCTTTTGCACCCGACTGGGAGTCAATGAGGTATTTGCAATTAGCGATGTCGAGGTTGGAAAACAAGATAACCGAGCTTACATCTCTTGTAAGACAGTTAGCTGTTGGACAACACCAGCAAAACAATACAGCAAATCAGTATCCTTCACAAGTATGCGGCATATGTTCCACCACAGGTCATTATACCGATGCTTGTCCTACATTACAAGAAGCTGATCAAGAAGTACAAGACTCAGCTGCAGTGGCTGGAGTGTTCACTGGATGGCAGCAGCAGCAACAACAACCATACAGACCTCAACAACAGCAAAAATATGATCCATTTTCTGAAAGGTACAATCCAGGATGGAGAGATCATCCTAACCTGAGATATGGTCTGTCTGCGACAAAATGTACCACAACAACAAAAATTTCAAACAACAGGACCGAGTCAAAGCAATAAGTACCCGGCCACACTCCATTTAGGCAATGAGAATATGCGTGAGAATGTGATGCAACCCATGCAGTACCAGTCGGAACCTACATTAGAGGATTTGGTGAAGCAGATGGCGACGGTAACCTCTGATTCGGTAAAATGTGAATTCTACAATTCAAGACACTGCGAACCGCAGATTGGACGGTTGGCAACTTGATCAACAAAATGCGATTTAAGGTTACGAGCAAATCCCTTCTCAATCGATCATCAATCCAAAAGGAAATGTGAGTGCCATTACATTGAGAAGTGGTAAGGAGTTAGAGGTGGTGAAACGAGAAAATTGAATCTTCTACGGTGATGAAGCGAAAAAAATGATGCGGCGAGAAAAAGTGGAAATCGAGAAAAAATCAAATCTTTGATTCTAATTTCATACCTACATTACCTTTTCCCAGCGAATAGCTCAAACAAGAAAAGCAGTTGAAGTAGATAAAGAGCTGTTTGACACTTTTAAGAAGGTAGAGGTCAACATCCCTCTCTTGGATGCCATAAAGCGATTCCCAAATATGCAAAGTTCCTTAAGGAGTTGTGCACTCATAAAAGGAAGTTGAAAGGTCATGAAAAGGTGAGCATGGGTAGAAATGTTTCTGCATTGATTCAATCCAGTATACCCAAGAAGTGCAAGGATCCAGGTACGTTCACCATCCCTTGCACCATAGGCAACTCTAAATTTGGAAATGCAATGCTAGATTTAGGTGCCTCCATAAATGTCATGCCTACATCAGTTTATAGATCATTGAAGCTTGGAGATTTGAAACCAACTGGTGTAGTAATCCAACTGGCCAACAGGAGCACCACACATCCAGCAGGTGTGCTTGAAGATGTGCTTGTTCAGGTAAATGAGTTGATTTTCCCAGCTGATTTTTATATTCTGGAAATGGAAGATGAAAGCGTCCGACCATGGACCCACCACGATTTTGGGAAGACCCTTTCTAAAAGCGCAAAAACTAAGATAGATGTGGATGCAGGAACTCTTTCTATGGAGTTTGGTGATGATGTTGTGCAATTCAATATTTTTGATGCAATGAAACATCCTTCGGAAGAGCATTCTCTTTTCTATCTTGATGTCATTGATTTTCTGATTGATGATTTAAGCTCACGAATATGATGATTTTCTTGATTTTGATGAATTTGCTGATTGTGAAGAGTTCAAAAATATTAAGATTGATTCTGCAGATACTGTTGCTGTAGAAAATATTTGTGCAGATTTGAATGTTGCAGTGACAGAATTGAAGGAACCACCACTACCATCCATTATGCAACCACCAACTTTAGAGTTGAAGACTTTGCCTTCACACCTGAAATATGCTTTCCTAGAGGCTAATGATAAGTTGCCAGTTATTATAGCAAATGATCTCCAACCTGATCAAGAAGATAAATTCTTTGCAAATGTTGAGAGATCACAAGAAAGCCATTGGCTGGTCTTTAGCTGATATTCCAGGGATTAGTCCTTCCACTTGTATGCACCGGATATTGTTAGAGGAAGGTGCCCGTACTGTAAGACAGCCACAAAGGCGGCTGAATCCTACCATTCTGGAGGTAGTGAAGAAAGAAGTCAGTAAGTTGCTAGCAGCAGGAATCATTTATCCTATATCAGATAGTGAATGGGTTAGTCCTTTACAAGTGGTTCCTAAAAAGACTGGCATAACTGTTGTGAAAAATCAGAACAATGAATTGATTCCAACTAGAATCCAGAATAGTTGGAGGGTGTGTGTGGACTACAGGAAGTTGAACCAAGCCACTAGAAAGGACCATTTTCCTCTTCCATTCATTGATCAAGTGTTAGAGAGACTTGCAGGCAATTCTCATTATTGCTTCTTGGATGGATTCTCCGGTTACCTTCAGATCCATATTGCTCCAGAGGACCAACATAAAACTACTTTCACTTGTCCATTCGGCACTTTTGCCTACAGGAGAATGCCATTTGGTCTATGCAACGCTCCAAGAACTTTTCAGAAGTGTATGGTAAGTATTTTCTCAGATCTTTTAGAGAGTTGCATGGAGGTATTTATGGATGATTTCACTGTTTATGGGTCCTCATTTGATGCATGTTTAGATAGTCTGTCTAGAGTCTTGGATATGTGCATTAAGACTAATCTTGTGCTGAATTTTGAGAAATGTCATTTTATGGTGACAGAAGGGATAGTCCTAGGGCACTTAGTATCTAAGAGAGGCATTGAGACTGATAGAGCCAAGATAGATGTTATTGCCTCTTTACCTTACCCCGTGTCTGTGCGGGAAGTGCGTTCTTTTCTTGGCCATGTAGGTTTTTACAGGAGATTTATACAAGATTTCAGCAAGATAGCTTTACCCTTATCCAGGTTGTTGCAGAAGGAAGTAGAGTTTGTTTTTGATGCACCTTGTCAACAAGCATTTGATGAGCTGAAGAAGCAACTCACTACAGCTCCTATCATCCAACCACCTAATTGGGAGTCTCCTTTTGAGTTGATGTGTGATGCCTCTAATTTTGCACTTGGAGCTGTCTTAGCTCAAAGAATTGGCAAGATTGCTCATGTTATAGCCTATGCTTCACGGACATTAGACACAGCTCAATGTAACACCCTAATATTTAACCCAATACTACTAGTACGTACTTAGGCCAAATATTAGTCGTTACTTACTGGCATGGTTCATCTTCTTGAGAAAATAGACTTAACGAAAATACGAGCCAACTTTTTTTTTTGAAATCGTTACTTAAAATAGAAGCCGCGCGTAACTTTACGAGTCAGTATCATAGTATACGGAACGATAACATACGAATGGCTCCAAACCATAACATCGAACATAACATCAATCATAACTGAAATACGTCATAGATAAGATATGGCTACCCTACGGGGCAGGTCTCTTCAAGAACATAGTGACATGAATCTGGCCGAGGAAAAAGCGAATACATGGAAAAGAACTGGAAAGAAGCATCCCTACCCATGTGCAACCTAAGGTGGATAACCTCAACACAAAAGAGGTATCATCCATACTATGTGACGTGTGTGCACTAAGGACTACCCTCCAATCTCCATAGCAAACTCACGCAGTGCGGAGGAACGTAGCCAATCCCACGGGCGAGCTCGGCGGTGCGAGCATGCCCTGTGGATGACGTGTCGTCCACGTCGGGTCGTGGTCCGAACACTGAAGCCCTCCGACGCTGAGTGGTGTCTCCTCATTTGCCTATCTGTCGCCGAAGGAGTGAAGCGAGCCCTCATGGTCCATGGGGAATCTCTGAAGGTCCTCCTGCAGGTGCTACGATGATGGCACGTCTTTGCGGCGCGTCCGCTGACCGGCAGAGTGGGTCCGCGAGTTCCTCTCATGTCGTGGCCGTGCATGCTCAAAGATCGCGGGGTCACCATAGGGGATCTTTGGGAGAAGCGATAAGCGTACAAGGGTGTGCGAATGGCCGTCCTAAAAACATGAAGATGCGCCACGATGCACACGCCCTCAAAATGAAATGACCCATGCTCAGGCTCATGGTGGATCTCCCACCGTGGCGTGTCAATGAATAGGACGAAGGTCGCCATCTCGCTCTGAAGACGTAATGGAAAGGAAAAGATAGAGGGAGTGGGATTCTTACTAAAGAAACTCAGTAGGGTTTTCCTTCTATCCTAGGTGTCATCATTTACGTCTCCAGGAATCTCGGGTTATTTATAAAATAATGGACATACATAGGTTCAATTATGAGTTTTCCAAAAATCTCACTTTCCGAGAATCCGTTCTTTTAACATGGCACTTGTGTTACATAGGCTATATACTAAAATCATAGACATAAATCATGTATCTTGAGTACGTAGAACATAAATCATATAAGCGGTACATGGAACATAAATCATATAAGCGGTACATGAAACATAAATCATATAATTGGGTTACTTAGGTGACATAAGAACCTTTACTTAATGGGCGCCCTAATATTTCTCCTTTTGAGAAATCTCTAGGTTATGAGCTCATACCACGCTAGTCGTCACTAGCATCTAGACTTTATCCATCTGGATAAGTCAACTCCCGACTTTAAATGCGGCTTTAGGGGGCTAGAATCACATTGTCCCCACCCTTAATTCGGTGGTTTCAAAGGATTGCATTCTGATGTTCTAAGTCATCCTAAGTTTAACATGTTTCTTTAAGATGCCACATAATTAATGCATAACACATAATTACTACCTCGGCATCTTTAAGTCCTTTTTAAAGAATAATAATAACATGTTAGTACATGCTATCACATAGGGATAATAGTTAACATGGCACCATACACGTCATGAGCTAACACATCAATTCATCATCAAACTTAGAGGCGCATAATCATCCCTTAAGGTAACAATCCCTAAATCGGGTAACCTCAAACTTTCCATTACTTTCTAGTATATTTATGGGATTGATTAACCTCATTACCATAATCCTTTAGGTTCTAAAGCCTAATTAATTATGGTTGGACAGCTTTATGTAGTTGTTCATATTTGATGAATTACGTGTTCTAGAAAATGCGTTTTAAGCCCTTTCTCGCATCCGACTTTTTCTATGGTGCAATAATTAATACCTAAGCCAATTATGAGTCGCTCCCACACATCTAGACATAATCTAATGTGATTCTAAATATTTTATCAAGGCTGGGCAGAAACTCATTTTGCCATTCTTTATAGTTCTAGAATTCACATATTAAGCAAACAAAGTCACTAATAATGCTTTAAAGAGTCTAGAACAATTATCACATACTTGGCAAGGTATTACAACATATTTAGACCACCCAAAACAGAATTTAAGGTGCTGGAATTTACTAAGGCAGAACCGAAATCCTTAAGGCATAAAATCATGAGAAAAACCTTTCTTTCGACCATATAACTTGCTAGTTTCTCTTGGAACCTTTTTGGGACTTCAAGACTATGTAAGATCAAAGTTTATTTTGCCAAAACTCCTCATGGAACACCAAGGGCAGCAGCCATTTCAAACTTGGTCTTGGCAAGGATTTAAAACTTAAAAACATGTTTAAAACCTTGGTTAAGTGCATCAAAGCTTAGAAAAATTCTAAGACATGCATTATGGGCCCTTGTAGTTAAATGAAACTCATCCTAGAGCCATTTACACCACATGGCCGAATGATGTTCAAGGAGATACCTCCTTGATTTAATTCTTTTCTTAAGATGAAATGGGCAAGTCTTTGAGCTCTAAAGTTTCAAGTGATGACATAAAGTAAACGTGCTATGCATTTCATTTTATAGTCCTTTAGAAAATAAAGTGATAGCACAAAGTAAAGATGAAATGCATCTTCATTCTTATTCTTAGAGTTTAGTGATGACTTGAAACATAAAATGAGATGCAAAGCTTGAAACATAAACGTGCATTGTGCAAGTTCATTCATTATCTTGGGTCTTAGTGATGGCATAGGAAATAAGCGTGCTAATGCGAAGCATAAACGTAAACGTGGATGCAACTTCTTTTATATCTTGTTTAGAGCTCTTGCAAGACTCTAAGGGAAACAAGGTTTCAACCCATAACTCATCCTCACAAGAAAAGAAAACTAAACTCATGACCAACATGGAAGAAAGTAACCGAAATATGCTTGGCCTAGGGACCAAGTCTATGCTCTAGAGCTTTGTTCCTGTGACATACATCAACATGAAGCCCTCATCATCAAGCTACCATTTTTCTAAGTCCCAAAGCCTTTCATGGCCGAATACTCAAGGGAAAGAATTGGGGTTTTCAAAGATCCAAGAGAAACATAACTATGTCTTGAGCAAAACTTGAAAATAATAAACTTGTTTTTAGAAAACTCAAGCTTTAGAGGTTGTTCATGTGACAAACATCATCACACAACTCTCATCATCAAGCTCCTCATATTTCAAGTCCAAGAGGCCTTCATGGCGAAAACTAACAAAAAGAAAAGGAAAGTTTCAAGGCATCAAAGAAACATAACTCATTCTTTGACCAAGACTTGAAAAGAGAAACCTTTCTTGGAAAAACTCAAACTTTAGAGTTTGATCATGTGACAAAGGCCAACATGAAGTGCTCATTACAAAGCTACCATTTTTCCAAGCTCTTTAAGCCTTCATGGCCGAAAACATCAAGGAACAAAAGCTCAAAAAGAGTTTTCATGAAAAACATAGCCTTGTCTTAACCAAGACATGAAAAAGATGAAACTTTTCTCAAACAAAACTCAAGCTTTAGAGGTCTCATGTTAGGATGAACACATGGTCATCTCAAAAGAGCACTCATCATCAAGCTCTCCTTATTTTGGTCTAGAGGCCGAAAATGAAAGAAAAAGGAGAAAGGATGGAACTTTTTCTTAAGAAAGGTTCAAGCTTTAGAGGCCTCACTTTAAGATGAACTCATGGTTTCATCTTTGAGAGCACTCATCATCAAGCTCTCACTACCATGGCCTTAAGGCCGAAAATGAAAGGGAAGAGAAAAGAAGAAACCGAAAATGTTTGAGAGAAAAACTTGCTAACAACATAACTTTCAAACAAGATAAACATTGATCATGAAAGTAAAAGAAAGCATTCTTAAAGAGCTCCCTACCTTAGAGTTTGAGATTTGAGAGGAAGTGAAGAAGATGAAGAGGTTGGAGAGGATGAGCTCTTGAACTTGAGAGAAAGGAACTCAAAGTGCTCTAACTCAAAGCTTTAGTGAAATGAACAAAGGTGCTTCAAGTTCCCTAAGCTACCTATTTATAGAGAAGTGAAATGAATTGAATATTGGAGGCCTTTTGGCGGGAGAATTTCCGCCACCTTTTCAGCCACATGAGGGAGGAAAAATCTTGTTCAAAGCATGGTGTAAAGTCATTCAAAGCATGGTGAAAAGTCTAGCTATGCATGTCCTAAAGTATGGCTAGAATGTACCTTATTTTCCAACCTTTAAAAATGCATAAAAACTTAAAATTTTGGGCTGCAAAATCTGAAGAGAAACCATGCTTCTCATGCCCAAAAAGAAGAGAAAATTTTCTAGACTTAAATTCCAAGGCATAGGTAATGTGTTGTAAGACATGTTGTCTTGAAAAAGTTTGATAGAAAGCTTGAATGACCACAAAAACAAATCATTCTTTTTGAGTTTGAAAGACATAATTATTTTCATTTTAGAAATGAATTGAAAGCCTTGATTGACCATATAAAATATTCTTTGAGTCTTGAGTGACAATTTTTCTTGAAAGTTGATCATTGATTGAAAGTGTTCAAGACACATGTCACAAGATAGCTTGAACACATAGACTAATTTTTTTGATGATTTCTAGAGAAAATGGTGCCATTCTTGGCAGCCTTGGGGAGGAGAAATGTCTCCTTAAACCATGTTCTAGAAGTGTGTTTTGGTGTGACATAGATTAGGCTTAGGATTAAAAATTGCTAAGTAGGTACTTAGGTGCACTAATAGGTTAATTAAAACCATAAATCCCTAGGTTTAGAGGTGGTCTAGAAGGATTAGAGAGTCAACACCTCTAGGACTAGTGATGTGAGTGTGACAACTTGTCTCAAAAAGAAATGTTGATGTGAATAGTGGAAACACTATTCGACACTATTCACATATTCTTTTTCCTTTTTAAAGAATAAGACTATGATGAGATTTGAATTTTCCCTAAGCAATTTTAGGTTCCAATTAATTCTAAATGATGGTTTTGGCTCTAGATTAATTATGGAAATTAATTAACCTTTAATTAGAGCCTAATATTGCTTAGGTTTGGAGTTAAACGGCTCATTAAGCCGAAAATGCAATATCTGAGGGGCAAACCGTAATTTTTACTAAAAGTTGCCGGGATCTCGGGACTTAAACCAACATAGTTTATGCCTTAAAATCTTCGTTTTGAACCTCAGAACAAAGTCCGGGTCAAAAGCGGAACTTAATCTTGCCTTAATTCACATTCAGGGGTATTTTGGTCATTCTGTAGAAATCTCAGAAATGAGGTTTTCCCGCTTTGTTAGGCACTCATGCTCATACAATCCCCTTCATATAACATATGAACCCTATGAGGATGGCCAAAGCCGGCCGTCCCCGTGTTTCGGGTAAAAATGACCTCAGGGGCAATTTGGTCACTATGAAAGTTTAGCGAAAATCGGGGCGTTACACTCAAGCTAATTATACTACCACTGAGAAAGAACTTTTGGCTATTGTTTTTGCATTAGACAAGTTTCGCTCTTATTTACTTGGTTCTAGAGTGATTGTCTTTTTAGATCATGCAGCATTGAAGTTCTTATTGAAAAAGCCAGATGCAAAGCCAAGGCTGATTCGTTGGATGTTGCTACTCCAGGAGTTTGATATAGAGATCAAAGATAGGAGCGGTGCACAGAACTTGGTAGCTGATCACTTGAGCAGGATCGAGCAGGATTCCGACCCTTTGCCTATCAGAGATGATTTTCCTGATGAGCAGCTTATGCAGCTACATGATACCACCACTTACCCCTGGTTTGCTGATTTAGTTAATTTCTTGGTTGCATCTGTTTTGCCCCAACATGCATCTAGGTCACAGATTGCTAAATTAAAAAGTGATTCCAAATACTATGTGTGGGATGATCCATATTTGTGGAAATTTTGTAGTGACCAGGTAATTCGTAGATGCATACCAGATCATGAGATCCCATCATTCTCCATGTCTGTCATGCATCCCCTGTTGGAGGGCAGTTTGGACCACAGGGGACAGCTAGGAAAATACTGGACTCAGGCTTCTATTGGCCTAGCATTTTCAAGGATGCACATCGCGTTTTACCACTTGTGGCGGTGCGGAAAACCGGATCTGCCATCACTCGTAGACATGAGATGCCACAGCAACCTATTCTCTTTTGTGAAGTTTTTGATGTTTGGGGTATTGATTTTATGGGACCCTTTCCTGCCTCTTTTGGATTTACATATGTCTTGCTTGCTGTTGATTATGTATCCAAATGGGTGGAGGCCAAAGCCACCAAGACTAATGACTCACGTGTTGTTGCAGATTTTGTAAAGTCTAACATATTTTGTAGGTTTGGTGTGCCTCGCGCTATCATTAGCGACCAATGGAGTCATTTTTGCAATAGGACCATAGAAGCTTTGCTTCGAAAGTATGGAGTTGTCCACAGAGTTTCCACTGCCTATCATCCCCAAACAAATGGGCAGGCTGAGGTTTTTAATAGGGAGATCAAGAAAATTTTGCAAAAGGTAGTGCAACCAAATAGGAAAGATTGGAGCCGTAGGCTTGAGGATGCTCTTTGGGCTCACAGGACTGCTTACAAGACACCTATAGGGATGTCTCCTTTTCGAGTTGTTTTTGGTAAAGCATGCCACCTTCCAGTGGAGATTGAGCATCGTGCATATTGGGCAGTGAAGTGTTGTAATATGGATTTTGATAAAGCAGGTGTTGAAAGGAAGTTTCAGATGCAGGAACTTGAGGAGCTTCGTTTGGAAGCTTATGAGAATTCAAAATTTTATAAGGAGAAAACTAAAAAATTTCATGACAAGATGATTTCTAGAAAAGAATTCTCTGTTGGACAAAAAGTCCTTTTGTTCAATTCTCGTCTTAAGCTCATGCCCGGTAAGCTTCGTTCAAGATGGGATGGCCCTTTTGTTGTTACTAACATTTTTCCTTATGGTACAGTAGAAATCAAAAGTCAATCTAGTGACAAGAGTTTCAAAGTTAATGGTCACCGTCTGAAGCATTTTCATGAAAACCCGGCATTGGTAGGGGAGGAACTTGAGAAGCTCTCCTTGGATAAGCCCACTTATCCACCATAATAAGGGAGTTTTTCCTCCTTCGCTCTTTAATTACACAAGTTTCTTTATCTTTTGTTTTGTAATCACATCGAGGACAATGTGTAATTTAAGTGTGGGGGAGTGTTTTAGAATTAGGATTTTGTCTTCCTTCTAAAATTAAAAAGAAAAAAATTTTTGCTTTTGTGCTCAAGTTTTCATGGCATGGATAAATTTTTGGCATTTTTAGTAAGCATTGATGATTAATTGATGGACCAATTGTGATAGATTTATCCCTTGAGAGTTTTTGAGCCTTGTACATATGAATGACTTTTTTTTTTTTTCTTTGCTTGTGTGTTTTCACTCATGTTTGTTAGTCACTCTAGAACTTGACTTAACTCTTGTTGAAGCTTTGGTTCACATGCATGTATTGAAATGATTTAGGCCATTTTTTGTTTCTATGCTACTATCCAAATTAGCCTACCTTCCATTAAATCCATTGTTTGCCTATTTGAGCCTATTTAAACCATCCTTTGTTTTGTAACTCACTACAAGCTCATAAAGTGAAAAAACAATGATTCACCTTAACCTTAGAGAGTAATTCAGCTTTGGAATAGGTTCTTAAATAAATGTAGGAGTTATCCAACAATTTGAGATTTTCTTGTTTTATTTGCTTCATCTATGTATTCGTTATGAAAAAAAAAATATATATATATATATGAATAAAAAAAAAAGAACAAAAATATTGAAAAAAAAAATTGTGTTGTAAATACAATAGAAGTGCATATTTGGCAAGTTTGAAAAAAAAAAGAAAAAAGAAAAAGAAAAAGTATATATATATGAGAGGCAAAATGGAAATGGAATATAGCTGTGCATGTTTATTTGAAATCATTCCTCATTGCTCTTTTAGTCTCTTAGGTTGATAGCTAGTATCCTTTCTTATATCCTTCCATACCTTAACCCTGCTACAACCTGGAAAGTCCTTTTGATCTTTATGTGCATGTGTTTCAAATGTTGATGATAGAGGCTTGTCAAGCTTATGGTAGTGTTAACATTCATGATGTGCTTTGAGTGTAAATACAAGCCTAAACACTTGAGAGTTTACCTAATGAGATTCTATTACTCTTGGTTCATCTTTTGATTGGATGTGTCTTCTTGAGATGTTGAGAATATGTTCATACATATGTTTTGAATTCTTGTGAATAAAGTGTTTGTCTCTTATTTCTAATGGTGAATTTCTAAGTCCCTATGATTCAACTTTAGATTTTGCCCAGGAGTGCAAAAGACTAAGTGTGGGGGAATTTGATAAAGGAATTTTTAGGCATCTATTATTGTTTCATATTTGGCCTAATTTGCTTCTATATGTGTTTAATTCTGACAATTTAATTGAGTTTTGCATTATTGGGCCTCATTGGATTTAATTGTTGAAATTTGGCTAATTCCGGATTTTACACTCACTATGACCTTTCTGTATTGGACAGATCATTTTGGGCTCTATAAATATCGGATTTGGGTGATCTTGGTGGCTCCTGAAAGCTGAGACCGAGATACATAATTTTGGGTTTCACAGGCTTCATCAAATTCGGTCCGTTTCAAGGCTTAATTGGGCTTCCAAGTTCCAGAGCAAATGCTTAGGCGGGTCCAAGACCTTTCCTCACATAATTGGGCATATCTCACTCATTTCTGGTCCAATTGAGGCATATAATATATCTCTGGAAAGCTTATCCAGAGAGGATTATCTTATCTAGATCAGATTTCGAAAATCTGGATAAGATAAGGTTAGTGATAAGAGGAAATTCGGGTAGGGCCATTGGATTGCCTATAAATTTGATTTCCTTTGTAATTACGATATGAATAAACAACAAAGAACGAAACTTGTATTTTCGTTTTCCTTTCAAACTCAAAGTGTTCATACAGAGAGCTTGCCAATGGAGATGTCCATGGAAGGCTAAACTCCTTTCAATCCCTGACATCATAGATAATCGGTTTGAATTGGAGTTCTGTTGTGTAAATCTTATCTTTGTATGTATGCTTTCCTTTTATGAATTTCGATTATGGATTTGGTTATTGAACATGATCATGTTTGAATTATATCTGATTAGATATAGAACTGAATTCGTTATTGAAATTGAAGTAAAGGTTGAATTACCGATCGGTTGTTCAGATTAATTGAGCGCACGTAATTTGACATTCATTTGAATTGCGATTGTAATTTAAGGATTGTTGGGTGAAAACTATATGATTATATAGTTGATTCGGATTAACACAGTAGCATACAAATTTAACTCTTATGAACTGTGATGAATTCTGCCAAATGATCATGATGTCTGGGATTGATTCTTTGATCAAGTGAGTTTCTGTTTCTATTTATGTTTCTGTAATCCTTTCATTTCACTCTATTTTGTTCTAAAATTCACAAAACCCCCCCCCCCCCCGCCTTTTAGTGTTATTAGTATTTACAGATCGATAACATAACTGATGTGTCCCAAGGAAGAATGACCTGAGTCTGCTTATACTACAAATAAGGGGATTTAGACTATTTTGATAGTGGACGCGACAGTTCATATCAAAGTCCTTAAGGAAAACTTAAAACATAGACTATTGGACCTAGTAGCTAGATGAAAACTCCTTGCAAGTCCATCATCACTACTTGGCCGAAATTATTCATTCAAGGAATACATTCACATATAACTTTAACTTGGAATGAAATGGGCAAGTCTTTGAGCTCTAGGTTCTTAAGTTACAACATAAACTAAACATGCTCATGCTTTTCATTTTTAATCTTGCTTACAAATTAAAATGATGACATAAATTAAATATGCAAGACATAAACGTATCGTGCAAGCTTGAAAGTAAATATGCGAAGCATAATCTTAAACGTGCAAGCTTGAAAGTAAATGTGCAAGATTCAATTCTTTATTTTAGTGCTCTTGGCCCAACAACAATCGACTTTAAGGCCGAAATAGATAGGCATTCGAGAAATTAATTAGGTGATGATGCAAGTTCATTTCTTTATTTTAGTGCTCTAGGCCCAACAACAATCGACTTTAAGGCCGAAATAGAAAGGCTTTGAGAATTAAATTAAGTGATGGTACAAGTTCCATTTTAATCTTTATGTTCTTAGGTGATAGCTTGAAAGTAAAATACATAGCAAGAATGTAAATATGAATGCAAGTATAAATTAAATTATGCAAGTTCATTTTATCTTTCTAGAGTTCCTAACAAGACTTTAAAGGAATCTAAACCTCAACCCAAACTCATCAAACCAAGACAAGGTAAAAGTCTAGAGTTCTTAGAACTCAATATAACATGCTTAGAAAATCAAACATTTTGCATGTAGGAAGAAAGGTAATGGCCGAAACTTCAAGGAAAGAAAAGAAATATTTGAAACTCTAGAATCCATGATCTTGGTGATATATTAACACCAACATCATGAGACCTCATCATTGAGTTCATATAGTCATTTTAAAACATTATCAAAGTTAAAGTTCTCAAGAGTTCAAGAAAGGAAAAACTAGAAACACTTTTGCTCAAGAACAAAGATCAAGCTCTAGAGTTTGTTTCAAGTGATGAACATCATCATGAAACTCTCATCATCAAGCTCTCATTTCTTTGAACTCCAAAGGCCCATGGCCGAAACATAAAGAGGAATGAGAAGAAAAGAAGTTCTAAAAGGAATCAAGAGAAACCATGAACATAAAGCTTGAAATAAGAACTTTAAAGAAAGAATACATGAAAGAAAATCCCTACTTGGTGTGATGAACTTGAAGATGGAAGAAGAAGATGAAGAAGATGAAGAACTTGAAGAACTCCAAGAACTTGAAGAACACAAAGACTTTGAGAGAAAAAGAAAAGCTTTGAGTGTTTCCTAAACTTGGCAAATGATCTAAAAGTGGTGCAAGCTCCTCAAGGCATTCTATTTATAGAGAATTGAAACAAATGGAGGGAGCTCATGGAGGAGGAGGTTTCGGCCATGAGGTGCAGATTGGAGGCATTCCATGAGTTCCATGAGGTGAGATAATGTGTTCTTGAGGTATGGTGAGGTATGGCTTAAGGTATGGTGAGGTATGGCTCAAGGTATGGCTCAAGCATGGTTCTTTGAGTGAGAAAACAATTAAACATGTGGCCAATGGGGATGAGGTCTGGCCGAAACTTCATCATGCATGGGGAGGATTAGTTTGCATTTTAATTGTGGTTTAGAGTTGTGTTTAGGTGTATCTTTGATTATGCTTAAGATTAGGAATTTGTAAGAAAGTGTTTAGGTAAGGTAAATGGGTAATTAAGGTGGTCTAGACATAATTAAGGAGTGGTCTTGCACCATTAGTGAGTTAAATCCTCAATTTAGAGTTTAAACAACTCTAGACACAATTCCTTGATTTAAGGAATTGGAAAGAGAAAACACTATTCAAGATTCCAAGACTAGGAGTCTTGAGTTCTAAAAAGGGATTTAAGTTTAATCTAAGCAATTTTAGGTTCTAATTAACTTTAATAAATTATTTTGACTCTAGATTAATTAGGGAAATAAATTAATCTTCGTTTAGAGCCTAATATTGCTTAGGTTTGCTTAATTACGTCATTAAGCTCAAAAACACTATTCTAGGGGCAAAATCATAATTTTGCACTAAAACTGTCCGGGACCTCCGGGACTTGAACAGAGACCTCTAGACACATGAAAACATGTTTTTAAACCTCTGGGGAAAGTTCCGGGCTCAAACGGCACCATTACCCGTAACAACGCTATAGGGGTATTTTGGTCATTTTGACCAAAGCGGAAAACGAAATTTTCGCTTCTGAAAGCATTCAAAGGCCATTCAATCCCCTTCAAACATTGAGTTGACCCTTCGAGGATGACCGAGTTGGTTACCCTCGAGTTCGGGTCAGGAAATGACCTCAGGGGCATTTTGGTCATTTCCCTCGGACAGAGAAATCGGGGTGTTACAATGCCTGCACCTGCCGAGCTCCGCCCGTGGATTGGCTACATTCCTCCGTACCCGTGAGTCTGCTATGGAGATTGGAGGGTAGTCCTTAGTGCACGCACGTCACATAGTATGGATGATACCCCTTTTGTGTTGAGGTTATCCATCTTAGGTTGCACATGGGTAGGGATGCTTCTTTCCAGTTCTTTTCCATGTATTCTATTTTTCTGCCGTATTCATGTTACTATGTACTTGAAGAGTCCTGCCCTTTAGGGTAGGCATATTATATATATGAAATAGTTCAGTTATGATGATGCTATGTTTTGGAGCCACCTCTATGTTTATGTTCGGCACTTTATAATACCGACCCGATAGGATACGCGCGGCTCTTATTTTAAGTAATGTTTTAAGAAAAAAAAATTAGCTCGTATTTTCTCTAAGTTACTTTTTAAAGAACCATGTCAGATAGTAACGACTAGTATTTGGCCTAAGTACGTAGTAGTAGTATTGGGTCGAATATTAGGGTGTTACACTTCTGCTGGGGTAGGGTGTTCTGCTGGCCTTTCTTCTTGAACTTCTGGCCTTGAGGTGCCAGCTTTTTGCTGGAGTTGTCGGATCTTGTCGCGTTCAACTCCTTCTGCCCGTCCTCAATGATGCGTCATTTATTAACCAAGGTCGGGAAATCCCTGATTTCCAGGTAGGCAACATCCCTCAGCCCAGACTCATACTTGATACACTTCCAGTATTCGTCCGGGTTGGCTTGATACATCCTTGAAAATTTAATTAGGTCTTCAAACTTGGCGGTATATTGAGCCACCGTCCTGTTCTCTTGGAGAGTTGCATGAACTCGACGTCTTTAGCATTACGAACAGACTCCGGGAAGTACTTCTCATAGAAATGAGCTTTAAATATCTCCCAGTTGATGGCGTCATTAGATGCCTCCAACAGCCTCTGAATTTCGGTTCACCAAAGAACCCAAGACGCCCTCCAGCATGTATGTGGCGAATCTCACTTTTTGCTCCTCTGAGCAAGGTATCACATTAAAAATCTTCTCCATGCTTCGGATCCACTCCTCAGCATGGTTGGGGTTGGTAGTCCCCTTGAAAATTGGTGGATTTGCCTTGCAAAACTCTCCGAAACGAATGTGTTCGAGGATCTCAGCAGCATTGGGACCGTGTCCCACACCAGCACGGCAGTCTTGGTCCATCCATTCCATCATCATCCTTGTAACATCCTAATTTTTAACCCAATACTCTAGAACATACTTAGGTTAAACATTAGTCTGTTACCTCATAGTTCTCAATTCTACTTAGAAATACTTAGCGGAAAATACGGGTAAATTTTTTTTTGAAATACAAAGTGAGAGCCGCGTGATATGATAAGCGGTAAACCATGCAAAGTAAAACAATCGTCTCACAATCATCATAACATAAGGCACATCATGAACATCACTGAATATCATCTCATATATATATAACTTGCCCACTTATAAGTGTGGGTCTTAATTTAGTACAAGGGAAATACATAAAGGAAATACAACATCAAACATAAACATAATCTACTCCCTTACCCGAGTGCATCTAATAGGATAACCTCTAAACAAAAGAAGGTTTATCCCCATCTAAGTGGTGTGTGCTCTAACCGGGTACTCCATCGGACGATCGTCACCTCCTACTGGCGTCCATCTCGCGAACGAGGCGGATATCAGGGAAGCGGGCGAGCTCCTCGGACGTGAAGAGGCGGAGCAGGGGATCGAGGGTGACCCCCGGTATGGTCGCATCTCCTGGTCGTCGTGCAAGCCGTGGCCGAGTCACGGTATCCTCACGCCCTCCCTTATCCGTGGTGGAGAGGCGAGTTCTCGCTATCTGGATGGGTAGGCGGGTCCTCGGACGGGTCGGTCTCAGAAGTAGGTCCGGCACGTGGTCGGGATAATCTCGCATGGCTAAGGCGGCGGTGTGCCTCTACGAGTACTCTCTCGTCATGCGTCTGCGCGCACGCTCAAAAACCCGCTCGTCGTGCCGCCATAGGGTGCGATCGGGAGAAGTGATGGGTGTGCGGGATGAGCGAAGGCGTCCTCTGAACATGAAAATCCACACCGTGCACTGCCCCTCAAAATGGTATGACCCGTGAGTCGGGTCATAGTGTACCTCCCATGTCGGGGTGTCCACGAACACTACGAACGTCGCCATCTGAAGACGTGACGGAAAAAAAGAGATAGAGGAGTGAGAATCTTGCTAAAGAATCTCAGTAGGGCCTCCTACTACCTAGGTGCCATCATCTACGTCCTCAGGAACCTTGGGTTTAATTATACGAAATGTCTGAACATGCATTTAGTTCACTTTAAACTTCAAAATATACGTTAGCCAAGGTCCATTCATTTTAAGATGATCTTAATGTCATGAATGCAACATAATAGAAAATGTATGCATGGCACTACCTAATGCACATACATAAAACATAACATCAAGCATCATCATCATTGGTGGCATAAAGTGGCAATAGTAACATTCATATGGGACAAAACTTAGTGACATAATCATAATCATGAACTTCTCTTCCTCATGGGCCACCCTAAAAGACAATCGAACTGGGGCTGCTCGGCCAGAACGGTGTCACCCGAGCGTGTCATACATCTAGGTTATGAGCTCATACCTTAACTAGTCGTCACTAGTTCTTACTTACCACTTAACGATAAGCGTATCATAAATCATAAATCCCGACTATCCGAGTGCGGGTTAGGAGGCAAATCTCTTAGGGGTGCTCGGCCGACCGGTGTCACCTAAGAGTATAAAATGCTACCGATGTAACATGAGTTCTATGGAGGTGCTCGGCCGAACCGGTGTCATCCTAGAACCCATCTTAGTACCTTAATTTTCAAAATCTCTTTAAGTCCCCAAATTTGTCGGGAATTCGGCACGATGGCATTACACCGAATTCCTTCCAAATTTGCTTTATGCCACATATACATATATCCTCATGAATTCATCATATGAATAACATCATCATCATTTACATAACTCATGCATCATCATAGAACTCTCAACCGTTTATCCTTACGGTAGCTTATGCTTTGACCCTTACGGGTCTTAATCATGAGATATGGTTCTCTAATATCCGTCGCTCATATTTTATGCACCTAAGGCTCATATTTAAACATCATTCTTCATTCTCATGTTCATACTTAAATCTGAATAGCATAGGGAAAAATCTCTAACTTGTGTTTACGGGGTTCTAGAACTTACGTTTTAGACCCTTTCTTGGTTCGTTTTTACTTGAAAGCTATATATTAAATCTAAATCAATTATGAGGTATTCCTATGCTTAAGGACTAATTATTAATCATGTTTACCATGTTGCAAGGGTGCTGGACAGAATCCAGAAAATTAAATGTTCTAAGAGTTCTACATTTGCATTTTTACGGTTTTCTAGTTACTAGTTTCCCCATAGGTGCTAGAATTCAATTCTAACTCAAATGATACCAAGTTTTTCATGTCTAAACAATCTAAATCTGATTATGTCCCCATTAAAACAGTTTGGAAAAGTTCCATAAACAAATGGGTCAAAACTATGTTAAATTCTAGCTTTACGGTATTTCTAGTTAGCTAGTTTCTTACCTATCATGCATAGGATCGCTTCTACATCATCATATGATATTTTCACACATTCCAACATATTAAAACATCATCATACAGCATCACATTCATCACATCAGAACCGAAAACATCTTGCCTCAATAAGAGAATTAAATTGACATTTCTAGGTACATAAGTTAACTAGTTTCTCTCGGAATCAATCTAGAACTTCTAAAACTCTTTGCAAGACGTTTTAAATCATCAAGAGGCTAAGTGAAACCTTAGGTCAGTGACCAAAACATATTCCATCCCCTAAAAGAGATTGGAATCACAACTTATAATGACATAACCTTATAAAGAATTGTAAAACTTTAAGGAACACTTAAAACATAGGCTATTGGTCCTAGTAGCTAGATGAAAACTCATTGGAAGTCCATCCTCACTACTTGGCCGAAAAACATACATTCAAAGTATGGTTTACATTCAACTTTAACTTGGAATGAAATGGGCAAGTCTTTGAGCTCTAGGTTCTTAAGTTACGACATAAACTAAACGTGCTCATGCTTTTCATTTTTAATCTTACTTACAAAGTAAAGTGATGACTTAAAATTAAATATGCAAGGCATAACTTAAACATGCAAGCTTGAAAGTAAATATGCAAGATTCAATTCTTTATTTTAGTGCTCTTGGCCCAACAACAATCGACTTTAAGGCCGAAATAGATAGGCATTCGAGAGATTAATTAGGTGATAATGCAAGTTCAATTCTTTATTTTAGTGCTCTAGGCCCAACAACAATCGACTTTAAGGCCGAAATAGAAAGGCTTGCAGAATTAAATTAAGTGAAGATGCAAGTTCCATTTTAATCTTTATGTTCTTAGGTGATAGCTTGAAAATAAAGATGCATAGCAAGAATGTAAATATGAGTGCAAGCATAAAATAAATTATGCAAGTTCATTTTATCTTTCTAGAGCTCTTAACAAGACTTTAAAGGAACTTAAACCTCAACCCAAACTCATCAAACCAAGACAAAGTAAAAGTCTAGAGTTCTTAGAACTCAACATAACATATTTAGAAAATCAAACATCTAGCATGAAAAGGAAAGGTAATGGCCGAAACTTCAAGGAAAGAAAAGAAATGTTTGAAACTCTAGAATCCATGATCTTGGTGATATACTAACACCAACATCATGAGACCTCATCATTGAGTCATTAGAACCATTTTGAAACAACATCAAAGTTAAAGTTCTCAAAGGTTCAAGAAAGGAAAAACTAGAAACACTTTTGCTCAAGAACAAAGATCAAGCTCTAGAGTTTGTTTCAAGTGATGAACATCATCATGAAACTCTCATCATCAAGCTCTCATTTCTTTGAACTCCAAGTCCCATGGCCGAAAATGAGCAAGAACAAGGAAAGGAAAAGAAGTTCTAAAAAGAATCAAGAGAAACTATGAACATAAAGCTTGAAGCAAGAACTCTAAAGAAAGAATACATGAAAGAAAATCCCTACTTGGTGTGATGAACTTGAAGATGGAAGAAGAAGATGAAGGTGATGAAGAACTTTGAAGAGCTTGAAGAACTTGAAGAACACAAGAACTTTTGAGAGAAAAGAAAAGCTTTGAGTGTTTCCTAAACTTAGCAAATGATCTAAAAGTGGTGCAAGCTCCTCAAGGCATTCTATTTATAGAGAAATGAAACAAATGGAGGGTGTGAATGGGCTGATGCATTTTCGGCCAAGAGGTGCAGAATTGGAGGGTTCCATGTGTTCCATGAGGTGAGATAATGTGTTCTTGAGGCATGGTGAGGTATGGCTTAAGGTATGGTGAGGTATGGTTCAAGGTATGGCCTCAAGCATGGTTCTTTGAGTGAGAAAATAATTAAACATGTGGTCAATGGGGAGTGGGCTGTTCGGCCATGTTGCAGCCAAGGGGAGGATTAGTTTGCATTTTAATGGTGGTTTAGAGTTGTGTTTAGGTGTATCTTTGATTATGCTTAAGATTAGGAATTTGTAAGAAAGTGTTTAGGTAAGGTAAATAGGTAATTAAGGTGGTCTAGACATAATTAAGGAGTGATCTTGCACCATTAGAGAGTTAAATCCTCAATTTAGAGTCTAAACAACTCTAGACACATTTCCTTGATTTAAGGAATTGGAGAGAGAAAACACTATTCAAGATTCCAAGACTAGGAATCTTGAGTTCTAAAAAGGGATTTAAGTTTAATCTAAGCAATTTTAGGTTCTAATTAACTTTAATAAATTATTTTGACTCTAGATTAATTAGGGAAATTAATTAATCTTCGTTTAGAGCCTAATATTGCTTAGGTTTGCTTAATTACGTCATTAAGCTCAAAAACACTATTCTAGGGGCAAAATCGTAATTTTGCACTAAAACTGCCCGGGACCACCGGGACTTGAACAGAGACTTCTAGGCACATGAAAACATGTTTTTAAACCTCTGGGGAAAGTTTCGGACTCAAACGGCACGTTTACCCGCGTAAAAATGCTCTAGGGGTATTTTGGTCATTTTGACCCGAAACTGCGGAAAACGAAATTTTCGCTTCCGGAAGCATTCAAAGGCCATTCAATCCCCTTCAAACATCGAGTTAACCCTTCGAGGATGACCAAGTTGGTTACCCTCGAGTTCGGGTCAGGAAATGACCTCAGGGGCATTTTGGTCATTTCCCTCGGACAGAAAAATCGGGGTGTTACAATCCTCATCATCCTTGCCACGTCGCGGAGTGCCTCAGCAGTCTCATCATTCTGGGCTCCGGGAGCAGCGTTCTTAGCTGATTATCGTCATGCCATTAGTCCCTATACACACAAAACAACAACACTGAGTTAATCAGGCTCAATACTCCATGTAAAGTGAGCAAGTTACCATGGCACTAACAACAAACCGTAGTCATGCATATCTGATCCTACTCATGACATCTCTAGCGGATTATGCTTAAAAAGCATAGTCAGTCCAATCCTCAGGCTCCGTGAAAACCGAACTGCTCTGATACCAAAATGTAACACCCTAATATTCAACCCAATACTACTAGTATGTACTGAGGCCAAATATTAGTCGTTACTTCTTGATTTAGTTCTATTACCCTTGAAATTACTTACTAAAAATACGAGCCATTTTTTTTTTGTAACAAAACCTTGATAAAGTATGAGCCGCGTATAATGTAATTCGAACGATATCGTAAAGTGCGAAAATATAAACACATAAAAGGCTCCATGAATACATATACTGAAATACCTTATGCATTAATACTTAAGATGCCCACCAATAGCGGTGGGACTGTTTGATACATAAAGTGCAATACAACTAAAAAGAAGGAAATACATGGAAACATAAACCCTACATGCAAGAGAATACCCACACTCAAGTGCATCTGAAATGGATAACCTCAACACAAAAGAAGGTTTATCCTATCTACGTGACGTGTGTGCACTAAGGACTACCATCTAAACTATACGGCTACAGTCACGGGTAAGGTGGGACGTAGCCGATCCATGAGCGAAGCGAGTCAGGAGTGAGCACTCGGATACGTCCTCCGTGCTGGGGTCGCACCTCGGGCATCCGAGCCCTCCGTGGTTGGGTAACCGTCTCCTCGCGCCTCTCGGCTGCACGGGAGTGGGGCAGAGTCCTCCTCATACACAGGGGCGGGTGGCTCCTCCGAATGCTGCGAGCGGGGTACATATTCTGGTACGGCGCCCGAGCCTGCGGTGTAAGTCCGAAGGATCCTCTCATTGCATGTGCGAGCACGCTCAAAAACCATGTCATCTCCATAGGGCGACATTGGGCAGAAAAGGTAGCTATCTACAGGATAGGCGAAAGGCCGTCCGGGAAACATAAAGACGCGAACAGTGCAGCGGCCTTCAAAATGGTACGATCCGTGCTCCGGATCGTAGTGGTACTCCCATGTGGGTGTCTCAACGTAGAGTACGAACGTCGCCATCCGAATCTAGAGACATAACAGAAAGAAAGAGATAGAGGGAGTGAGATTTCTTATTAAAGAAACTCAGTAGGGTTTTTCCTCATATCTAAGTGTCATCATATACGTCTCCAGGGACCTCAGTTTCTTAGTAAAAATATGGGCATATAATAGTTCATTTATGAAGTTCGCAAACATTAACCTTCGAGGCCCGTTCCTTTTAATTATGAAAACCTCTTGGTTACATAGTCTATAAGTCATAAAACATGGATCATAAGTCATGGTACATTAATCATAAATCATGGTTTCCTATCTCATGGGTCATAGCACATAAACTCATAAATTCATGGTTTCTTCTATCATGGGGCATAGCACATAAACTCATAAATTCATGGTTTCTTATATCATGGGGCATACCACATAAACTCATATAATCATGGTTTCTTATATCATAAGGCATAGCACATAAACTTATATATTCATGGTGCATAGAATCATAGTTCATGGAACATGGTACATGGTACATATCTTGGTTACTTGAGGTGACATTAAAACATCATCATTATTTTCCTAGGGCCACCCTAACTGATCTCCCTGTGGAGAAAATTCTAGGTTATGAGCTCATATCACACTAGTCGTCACTAGCACATGGACTTATCCCTTTTGATAAGTTAAAGGTCCCAACTTAAAGTACGGGTCTAGGGGGCTAGAATCACCTTATCCCCACCCTTAACTTGGTGGTTCAAGGATCATCTTCTCATAGTTTAAGTCACCTTAAGTCTTAGCATGTTTATTGAGATGCCACTTAGTTCATACATGTCAAGTATCAATGATTACAACATAGGTATCTCTAAGTTCTTGAAGAACAATCACATGCAATAAAACTATCATTTAAGAATAATAGTTTATATAGCATCACATAAGTCATGAGGTAAACACCAATTCTTCATCCATAGAGTAATGTTTAAACCTTTCCTTTAAGAGTGAAAACCCCTAATCGGGTAACCTCAAACTTCTAAATTATTTCCGTGTACCTCTAAGGGATTGATTAACCTCATTACCATAATTTATTAAGTCCTAGAACCTAATTAATCATGGCTGGACATCATTGGCAGTAAGCTTGAGTTAGATGAATTACAATGTTCTAAAAGATGCGTTTTAAACCCTTTCTCACATCCGACTTTTTCTATGATGCAACAATTAATACCTAAGCCAATTATGAGTCACTCTCACTAATCTAGACATCATATAATGTGATTCCATGGATGTTAATAATGATGGACAGAATTCATATTTTCTGTACCTATGGGGGTTCTAGAATTCACATTTCAAGCAATTTAAGTAACTAAACATGCTCTAAAATGTCTAGAACAATTAGCATATACCTGGCAAGGTATTTAAACATATTTAGACCACCCAAAACATGATTTAAGGTGCTGGAAATGAGCAAGGCAGAACCGAAACCTCAAAGTCATCAAATCATGTGTAAACTTCCTTTGTCATGTACATAGGTAACTAGTTTCTCTTGGAACAATTTTAGGACTTCAAAAATACCTTGGAAATCAATTTAACTTGTCAAGAACTTTCATAAAATACATGGGGCAGCAACTCTTTAATTTACTCATGTTTGAAATCCTAAATATAAGAACATACTCAAAAATACTTTTAAATGTCACTTATGTTTAGGAAAAACTTAAAACGTAAACTATAGGTTCTTGTAACTAATGAAAACTCATCCTAGAGCTTTCATCATCACATGACCGAATACATTTCAAGAAGATACCTTCTTGATTTAACTTTTCTCAAGATGAAATGGATAAGTCTTTGAGCTCTAGTAATTTTAGGTGATGGCATAAAAGTAAACGTGCTATGCACTCCATTTTTATAGTCTATTAGAAAGTAAGGTGATAGCTCAAAATAAATATGAGATGCACCTCCATTTTTAGTCTTTGAGTTTAGTGATGACTTGAAAAATAACATGAAGTGCAAGGCTTGGAATTTAAACGTGCATTATGCAAGTTCATTCTTTATCTTGGGGTTTAGTGATAGCATAGAAAATAAATGTGCTATGCAAAGCATAAAGTAAACGTGAATGCAAGTTACTTTTATATCTTGTCTAGAGCTCTTGCAAGACTTTTAAAAAGAACATAGTTCCAACCCAAACCTCATCCTCACAAGAAAAGAGAACTACTAGTGCTAGAATACTTAAAATGAATCATGACCTTAAAAACTTGAAGATGGCCGAATCTTCATCAAGAAGAATGAACCATTTTTAAACTCTAGGGACCAAGATCTTGATGATGTATGACATCAACATCCTAAGTCCTCATCATTGAGTACAATACTTCCTTCAAAACTAACATTAAAACAAAGTTCATGCTAAAGAAGAAAGCAAAACTGAAACCATGCTTGGTTTAAGGTTAAAGTTTCAAGCTTTAGAGTTTGTTCATGTGACAAGCATCAACATGAAACCCTCATCATCAAGCTTTCATTTTTCCAAGATTTAGAAACTCTCATGGACGAAAATATGAAAGAAAAAGGAAGTCCAAGAAGTGTTCAAGAGAAACATAAACTCCTTCTTTACTTATCCTTGAAAAAGGATGAAACTTTCCTTGTGAAAAATTCAAGCTTTAGGGGTTGTTGAGTGACAAACACCATCATAACACCCTCATTATCAAGCTTTCATTTTCTCAAAGAGCAAAGGCCTTCATGGCTGAATCATAAAGGAGAAAAGAGAAGTTCAAACATTCAAGAGAAACATAACCTTATTCTTGACTAAACTTGTAAAAGATGAAACTTTTCTTTAAGAAAACTCAAGCTTTAGAGGTCTCATGTGGGATGAACTCATGCTCACCTTTAGAGAGCACTCATCATCAAGCTATCATGCTCAAGGCCTTAAGGCCGAAAATCAAAGAAAAAAAAAGGAAGAAACCGAAAATAAAATGCAACATGGAGGTTCCACCTTTCATCATTTCCCAACAAGATTCAACATAGGAATCAAAGACATATTTAGAAAGGTTCCCTACCTTGTGGTTTTTGAAAAAGGAGAGGACGAACTTGAGCTTGAAGAACTTTTGGAAGCTTGAGAGAAAAGAAGTAAGAAAGCTTGAGACTTTTAGAGATTTTGCAAGAAGTGAGCAAAGGAGTAAAGTTTTGTGGTGTTGTGTATTTATAGGCAAATGAATCATGAAGGAGTGGAGGGAAAGAAGTTGGCCGAAACTTCTTGAGGAAGAATGAAGAAAAATATCTTTTGTGTTGTCATAGGTCATAGGTCTTAGGGTGGCTTTGATGGACAATGTGATTGACTACATAAAATATCATTCTTTTGAATTTTTGGGGAAAAAAGTGGCTGATCATTATAAGGCCAAGGGAGGGAAGATCTCATCCCATTTAATCATGTACTAATGAAGTGTTTAGGAGTTAACAAGGTTAGGTCACTAATTAAGATTGTGTAACCAAGTGTTTAGGTGAACTAATTAGGTAATTAGGACCCTAATACCTTGGACTAAGAGTACTATTGTAGGATTGATAGAGTCAAACTCCTATAACCATTGATTGAAGTGTGACAACTTTTCTTGGGAATAAAAGTGTTCTTGGGAATGTGAGCGTGAATAGTGAAAATACTATTTATAGTTGCTTTTTCTTTAAAGAAAGAAAAGAATTAGAAATGAGTTTTAAATTTCCTTAAGCAATTTTAGGTTCTAATCAATCCCAAATAATTATTTTAGCTCTAGATTAATTAAGGAAATTAATTAACCTTTCATTAAAGCCTAATATTGCTTGGGTTTGAGTTAAGTAACTCGTTAGACGTAAAATGCACTAAGTGGGGGTAAAATCGTAATTTTTACCAAAAGTTGCCCGGGACCTCCGGGACTTAAACCAATATAGTTCATGCCTTAAAACATCATTTTTGATCTCTGGGACGAGTCCGGGTCGGAGTCAAAACTTAAAACTGCCTTAAATCAAGTTAGGGGTATTTTGGTCATTTAACGTAAACCTCAGAAATGAGATTTTTCTGGCTTGTTAACATTCATAAACATATAATCCCCTTCATATATCATAAAAGCCTTGTGAGGATGGCCGAGGCCGGTCGTCCTCATGTTTCAAGTAAAAATGACCTCATGGGCATTTTGGTCATTTAAAAGTTTAGAGAAAAACGGGGCGTTACATGTTCTTAGGTAATGAATTTGAGGGCAAAATTCTTTTAAGGAGGGGAGTGATGTAACACCCTAATTTTTCTCTAAGTGTGCAAATGACCAAAATGCCCCTAAGGTCATTTTTACCAGAAAAATGAGGATAGCTGCCCCAAATTGGCCCTCAAAGGGCTATTGAAATAACAGAAGGAGATTGTTAATAGAGCAGAAAAATCTCATTATTGGGGTTTCTACGCAAAAATGACCAAAATACCCTCACTATGATTAAGTATGGTCTCGAATTCTGTTTTAACCCAGACTTTGCCAGAAGGTCAAAAACTATGTTTTCAAGGCATATTCAAGGTTGTTTAAGTCCCGGAGGTCCCGAGCAGTTTTTGAGAAAATTACGATTTTGCCCCTGCATAGTGCATTCGGACTTAATGATTTAATTAACGAAACCTAAGCAATATTAGACTCTAATCAAAGGTTAATTAAATCCAGTAATTAATCTAGAATCAAAATAATTTATTAAAGTTAATTAGAACCTAAGATTGCTTAGATAAACTTGAATTCCTATCTTATATTAAGATTCCATGTCATGAAATCTTGAATAGTATTTTCTCTCTCCAATTTCTTGAATCAAGGAATTGTGTTCACAATTGTTTACACTATAAAATGAGTTTTAATCTCTCTAATGAAGCAAGAACAGTCCCTAATCATGTCTTGACATCCTTAATTACCCATTATCTTACCAAAACACTTACTTATAAACTCCTAATCAATTACCTAATCAAACCCATTCTCTAAACCAAGTCATAAGATAAATGAAATGACACAATATTCTCCCTAAGCCTCTCATAAAAACCAGCCATACCCTCCTCCTTAAATCCATCACATGTTGGAATTCAAACACTCAAAGAGCAATACTTAGGACCATGCTTGAGGCTATGCTTTGAACCGTACTCCACCATGCCTTGAACCATGGCTTTGAATGACCAATTAATGAGATATTTTCCTTCCTTCCTCCTTCTAAAATGCCGTGGCCTTCCCCTCCATTCATTCACCTTTGAGTTTGTTTTTCTATAAATACCATGCTTGGAAGAACTTGGTCACATTTTGAGCATTTGCTAAGAGTAAGTTTCAAAGAGCATTCTTGAGTTTCTCTTATTTTCTCTCAAGAGTTCAACGAGTTCTTTCACCTTCTTCTTCATCTCCTTCTTCCTCACAAAGAACCACCACCTCTCAATCATACATCACCTTCTAAATACTTGGCCTTACCATTCTGAAGATCAAACTCAAAAAACATAACTTTCTTCCTTTCTTTTTCCCCTTGGCCGAATCATCCTCTCCACTCCAAGGAAGATTTTTCTTTCATCTTTCTCTCAAGATTGAGTCCTTTTCATCCCCAAGAAAGCATACCTTTGGTAGGGAATTATTGAGAAAATTATTTCCTTACTTTGTTAAGCTTTGCTCTTGGTTTAAAATGATATTTTGATGCTTGACCATTTCGGCTTCTTCCTTTTCCTTCCTTATGCATTTCGGCGATCAAGATTTTGATGGTTTCTCATGATAGCTTGATGATGAGAGTTTCTAGATAGTGACTATGAGTTCATTACAATGAGACCTATAGAGCTTGAGTTCTTGTTTTTATAAAGTTAGATGAAAATGCTAGGTAGGACATTGCATTCATGTTTATATTCCTTTGCTATCACCTAATTAATTAATCTCAAAGCCTACCTATTTCAACCTTAAAGTTGATTGTTGATTTAGAGTGAAAACTCTAAGGGGCCTAGAGTGCTAAAATAAAGAATTGGACTTGCATATCATATCTACTTCCAAGTTATCACCTAAACCTTAAAGATAAGAATGAACTTGCATTTCATACTTACAATTCTTGCCTAGCATGTTTACTCTCAAGCCATCACCTAAAAACTTAAAAATTAAAATGAGAGCTTGATTTTTCTTATCACCTAATTAATTAACTCGAAACCTACCTATTTCAACGTTAAAGTTGATTGTTGATTTAGAGTGAATGCTCTAAGGGGCCTAGAGCACTAAAATAAAGAATTGGACTTGCATTTATGTCTACTTTTCCTTGTCTAGCATATTCATTATATCTCTTGATTTAGAAGTTGTTTAAGTATGAAGTTTAGTTACTAGAAATGCCTTACATTGTACTCATCGGACTTGATACTTTTTGGTTACTACCTTGGCATGTTTGCTACTGTATGATGCTGTTTTGATATGTTAGAATGTGTGAAATTATAATTATTGACGTAGGAATCATTCTATGCATGTTAGGAAAAAAAACTAGCTTTTTAGAAAGACCATAAAGTTAGGATTTCGCAAGTCCTTGACCCATTTAATTTTAGCCACTATCAAAACTGTTTTATTATGATGGAATTTTGTTTGGGATTGTTTGATTATGAAAAAATTGGTAACATTTGGTGTAAGATTGATCCTTGACACTAAAAGAGAAACTAGTAACTAGGAAACCGTAAAAATGTGACTTCTAGAACTCCTAAGGAATTGAATTTATACATGCTGTTCCAGCACCTTGAATGTTTGTAAAATCATGTTATACCATGTTTACCTAAGAGAGAATGACTCATAAATGGTTTAGGAATTAATTTTAGTATCATAGGAAAAGCCGATAACAAGAAAGGGCGTAAAACGCAACTTCTAGAACACCATAAATCATAGAAATTTATTTACTGCCTATACTGCCCAACTTTGATTAACGATGTTCTTGAGGTTAATAATTAGTGGTAATGATGACAATACATCCCTTAGATGCATAAGAAAACAATTTGATAATTAGAGTTGCCCGATTTAGGGGTCTGGTTAATTAAGGAAATGATTATATGCTGATGATTTGAGATGATGAATTCATGTGATATTTGATGTTATGTGAGATATTGATATAGAGTTCATCGTTTGCATGTTATGGTCTCCTTTGGAACGTTAGAGATGCATATGATAGAAATATATGAAGAATTATGAGACTTATGAGTTATGCATTGCATCTTGTTATAACATGCTAAGACTTAAGGTGACTTAAAACATGAGAAAATGATCCTTTGGACTCATCAAACTATAGGTGATGAAAAGGTTATTCTTGCCTCCTAATCCGTACTTATTAAGTCGAGACTTTAACTTATCAAAATGGATAAGTGTAACATCCTAATTTTTAACCCAATACTCTAGAACATACTTAGGTTAATCATTAGTCTGTTACTTCATAGTTCTCAATTTTACTTAGAAATACTTAGCGGAAAATACGGGTAAATTTTTTTTTGAAATACAAAGTGAGAGCCGCGTGATACGATATAACAAGTAACGGACAAAACATACATCTCATAACGTCATAGCATAAGCCACATAAAGGCACATCATGGGAAAACACTGAATATCATCTCATATATATATATAACTTGCCCACTTATAAGTGTGGGACTTAATTTGGTACAAGGGAATACATGAAGGAAAATGCAACATAAATATGAACATAAACTACTCCCCTACCCGAGTGCGTCTAATGGGATAACCTTAAATCAAAAGAAGGTTTAACCCCATCTAAGTGGTGTGTGCTCTAACCCGGGCCATCCACAGCCTCCTACTGGTGACTATCCCTCGAGCGTGGCACGTAACCAGGAAACTGAGCAAGCTCCTCCGGCGTGAATAGGCGGGACGAGGCTCGGAAGTGACCTCCACGGCGTGGCCTCATCTCCAGTCGTCGTGCAAGCCTCGGCTGAGTCACGGAAGGCTCGCTACCCTCCCCAAGGTCCATGGGTATGGTGGGGGGAGATCCCTCGGAAGGTACCTGGGTTGCCGAATCCTCGGAAGGATCCATCTCCGAAAAAGACGACGGGCAACGGGGCACATCCTGGGGGTAGTCTCGAGCGGCGGACGTGGACGGTGGTGTACGGCGAAGCCTTTCCTCTAGGGGACGTGCGCGCTCGAACACTAGGTCATCGCCAAAAGGTGAGATGGGGGAGAAACGATGGGAATGTACATGGGGAGTAAAGGGTCGACCCATGAACATGAATACTCTAACCGTGCATCGACCCACAAAATGGAATGACCCGTGGTCCGGGTCATGGTGCACCTCCCATGTCGGCGTGTCCACGAACACTACGAACGTCACCATCTGAAGACGTCACGGAAAGAAAGAGATAGAGGGAGTGAGAATCTTGCTAAAGAATCTCAGTAGGGCCTCCTACTACCTAGGTGTCATCATCTACATCCTCAGGAACCTTGGGTTTAATTATACAAAATGACTGAACATGCATTAAGTTCATTTTAAACTTTAAAATATACTTTAGCCAAGGCCCATTCATTTTAGGATGATCTTAATGTCATGAATGCAACATAATAGAAGATGTATGCATGGCACTACCTAATGCACATACATAAAACATAACATCAAGCATCATCATACTTAGTGGCATAAAGTGGCAATAGTAACGTTCATATGGGACAAACTTAGTGACATAATCATAATCATGAAACATCTCTTCCTCATGGGCCACCCTAAACCATTAGTCTATTACTCTTTTAGTCTCATTCTTTAAAACGTTTCTTTAAAATACTTAGCGAAAAAATACGGGTAAAATTTTTCCTTTTGAAAGGAAAGACAAAATGTGAGCCATACGCATGCGCTAAGTAAAGTACATCATCGCCTTGGAAGAAAATCTAGAAGGGAACACGTCATCTCAAAGGTAACACAATATCATAAAAGAAACTTCATCATGATTTAAATACATAAATAGTCACACTATACACTAGAATAGTAGCAGTTAATACAATCATCCGTACATCATAAGGAAAATATAAAGAAAGTACATCTAGAACTCCCATCTATAATAATGTATCTAAAAATATATAACCTTTAAAACAAAAAAAGGCTACCCTAGTCATGAAGGTCTATGCGTACTAATGTCAGCTACCAGCTTCCACTCCTGCTCGTTGATGGGAGGTACATATCCAACCCACTAGGCCAACTCAGCCGGGGTGGCCAAGCGGTAAGAGGGTTGGGCGTGTGCTCCGCGGCGGGTTACCATCCTCACTCTACCTCCTCGGAGTGGCTGCGTCATTGTATCCTCACTACCCAACTCCATGGGTATGGTAGGGGAGGAACCCATGGATAGGATGTCTGTTTCGAATGGGTCAGTCTCAGAGAAGGCCGAGGTGAACGGGGTACGTACTCCGAATAGGCGTGAAATACAAACATGGGGACGGAACAACGGCCTACAAAATGATATGACTGGTGCGTGGCGTCAAAATGCAACTCCCATGTCAGTACGTCAATGTATATCACGAAGGATGCCATTCCTTCTTTGAAATGCTCTACTGTATCTAGTATGCAATGAATTGTCCGCTTTGGCAAGCTCAATGTCAATACCCTTATGAATTTGCTTCCTCCCCACCAGAGTGGGAGAAATGCGTCTCAATATTATGTCACATTTGAAATCTGATGGAGTGTTTTTAAAAAAACTTTCTTAAATCTTCAAATTTAATGGAAATTTGGTAGCGTAACGACGGTACACCAAATTTTCTTCAAATTTGCTTTATGCCACAAGAACTATGTACTTTCTTATTCAAAGTTCAAAATCAAAACAAATATTCAATGCCATACCACATATCCATTCATGGTTCATGCATCAACACATTATAACATGCCATGATTCAAGAATAATCACATCTGGTTCTTCATATGTTTCCAGCCTATGCATCTCTAATGTTTCATATGAAACTATAACATGCAAATGATGAGTTCTATCTTTAGAGATCAATGCCTCATAAAATAAACATGCTTATGATTCATGAACAATCATACATATCTCATTAGTATATGTCAGGAAAACTCATAAATTCATGTGTAAATAAGATCATGGACTCATATCATACAAAATCATAGATTTAAGTAATATAAGATCATGGCTTTATGTTTTTCAAGTAGAGAACATGTTTATTGCATACTTTGGGTTCTGGTAATTGAGTACATGAGCCTTGTAATCAATTACTCAACTTTGAATTTTTAAAACAGGAAAGTTGAGAGCTCTGGTAATCGATTACATGAGCCTTGTAATCGATTACATAGCTTCAGGTTTTCAAAACAGGAAAGTCAAGGGTTTTGGTAATTGATTACATGGGCCTTGTAATCGATTACAACAAACTTGGGCCCTAGGAACAGCTGAGTAATTGATTACATGGGATGGTAATCGATTACTAGAGTTCCAGCATGTGTAATCGATTACACGATGCTGTAATCGATTACACAGGCCAAAAGTTCATATCTGAGTATAGCAAAGCTCTCTGGTAATCAATTACATGAACCTCGTAATTGATTACCAGTACCTTTAAAATACAAAATTTTAAGTCTGAAACATCTTCACTGTTCATTCCTGTTTAAACCATTTTGAACCTTATTCCAACACTTACTTTGAAATGAAAACATTTTTGTAAAGGTAAATGCCCATAGTTTCAAGATTAAGTAGAAAGAGTTAGGTCTTGAGCCTTAGATCTTTAGGTGATGACATCAACATAAACATGCTAATGCAAGTTTTATTTTAATCTTAGCATTATAAGGTGATGGCAAGGAAAAGAAAATATGCAAGGCCTGAAATTAAACATGAAAATGCAAGTTCATTCTTAATCTTTAAATTTTGGTGATGGCTTGAAACATAAACATGTAAGACAAGAAATGTAAACATGAAATGCAAGTTTATTTCTTATCTTTGAGCTTTAGGTGACGACTTGTAAAATAAATATGACATGCAAGTTCAATTCTTTATTTTAATGCTCTAGGCCCCTTAGAGTTTTCACTCTAAATCAACAATCAACTTTAAGGTTGAAATAGGTAGACTTTGAGATTAATTATTAAGGTGATAGCAATGAAAATAAATATGAATGCAATCCATTTCTCATATATTTGAGTCCTAGGCTCAAGATCACTCTTTACAACTACATGGTTTCCTTGTTTGTTAAAAACCTTTTTAAAAGTGAAACCTTTAAGCTTTAGAGGTTAAATAAATTATGGTTTTGCAACCAATACTCAAGATCCTCATCATCAAGCCATGGTTTCTTCCAAGTGTAGGCCATTTGGCCAAAAAAACAAAGAAAAGGAAAAAGAAGAGCAAAAACCGAAAAGAAAGTGGAGAAGGAAAGAAGAATCAACATTGTATCTTTACAAACCAAGACTTAAACACAGAAAAGAGTAGTAATCTCCACACAACACCCTACCTTAGATATGATCCTTGATTGAGAGAGAGTTCGCTCTTGGGAAGAGGAAGAAGAAGAAGAAGAACTCTTTGAAAGAAAGAAAACTTGGAGGTGTAAGAGAATGAGCAAGTGATTTTTTTGAAGGCTTCTCCTATTTATAGAAAATCAAAGTGAGGGGGGAGAGAGGAGAAGGAGTGGCCAATTATAGAGGGAGAGAAGGGAAGAAAAATATCTCTTTATTTGTGTAACGCCCCGTTTTTCTCTAAACTTTTAAATGACCAAAATGCCCCTGAGGTCATTTTTACCTGAAACACAAGGACGACCGGCCTCGACCATCCTCACAGGGCTTTTATGATTGTAAAGGGGATAATATGTATATGAATGTTTAATAAAGCAGAAAAATCTCGTTTCTGAGGTTTGTGCACATAAATGACAAAAATACCCTTGCACAGTTTTAAGGCAATTTTAAGTCTTGGTTGACCCGGCCTCATCCTAGAAATCAAAAATGATATTTTTGAGACATGAACTATGTTTGTTTAAGTCCTAGAGGTCCCGGGCAACTTTTGGTGAAAATTATAATTTTGCCCCTACTTAGTGCATTTCAAGCTTAAAGAATTATTTAACTCGAAATCTAAGCAATATTAGGCTCTAATGAATGGTTAATTAATTTCCCTAATTAATCTAGGGCTAAAATAATTATTTAAGGTTAATTAGGACCAAAAATTGCTTAAGGAATCTCAAAACCCATTTCTAGTTCTCTTTCTTTAAAGAAAAGCATCCATAAATAGTATTTTCACTATTCACACTACTATTCCAAAGGAAAAGTTGCCACACTCTAATCACTAGTCATAGGAGTTTTGACTACATAAATCCTACAAGGCCACTCTTAATCCAAGGTATTCATGACCCTAATTACCAAATTAATTCACCTAAACACTTGATTACACAACCTTAATTAGTGGCATAAACTTGCTTACTTCTAGATGTGTCTCTATTACATGATAAATCAAAGAAAACCCTTCCCCATGGCTTCATCAGAACCGCCACCTTTTCCCCAAAAATTCAAAAGAATTATATTTTATGATGTCAATCAAACTTTCTTTCAAGCCACCCTATGAACCATGCCTACTATGCTTTCAATCACACCATGAATGACAACTCAAGAAGATTTTTTTTCTTCCCTCCTCCTTGCCCAAGAAGTTTTGGCCATAACCCTCCCCCTCCACTCCTTCATGATTTGTTGGCCTATAAATACATGACCTTGGCGAACTCTTTGTCACTTTAGTTCCTTTGCAAAGCTTAGAGTTCTAAGAGTAAGTCTTTCTAAGTTCTCTTCTTCCTCCATATTCTAAAGAAGAAACCGCTACTCCTCCACCTCTAATCTTCAACTTTCTTCTCATTCAAACACTTCTCCAAGCCTAAACCAAGCTCAAACACATATTCTTCCTCCATTTCTTCCTTTTGGCCGAAAACACACCAAGGCTCCAAGGAAGATTTTCCTTCTTCCACTTCAAAGATATCAACACTTGGTAGGGAACCTTTCTAAAAATATGTCTTCAATCTTTATGTTTGAATCTTGTTAGAAATGATGAATGGTTGAACCTCTATGATGTTTTCTTTTTCTATTCTTCCTTTCCTTTTCCTCTAGATTTCGGCCTTAAGGCCTTGAATATGATGGCTTGATGATGAGTACTCCCTAGAGGTGACTATGAGTTCATATCACATGAGACCTCTAAAGCTTGAGTTTTTCTTAAAGAAAAGTTTCATCTTTTAAAAGTTTAGTTAAGGATGAGGTTATGTTTCTCTTGAACATTTGGAACTTCTCTTTTCCTCTTCATGTTTTGGCCATGAAGGCCTTTGGCACTTGGAAAAATGAAAGCTTGATGATGAGGATGTCATGAGGGTTCTTGTCACTTAGACAACCTCTACAGCTTGAATTTTTCTTAAAAGGAAAGTTCCATCTTTTCCAAAGTTGAGTAAAGAATGGCTTTATGTCTCTCTTGAATGCTTTTTGGATTTCTCTTTTCCTTTAACATTTCGGCAATGGAGGCTTAAAGGACTTGGAAAAATGGAAGCTTAATGATGAAGGGTTTCAAGTTGACGCTTGTCCCATGAACAAACTCTAAAGCTTGAAACTTTTGACTCTAAACCAAGTATGATTTCGGCCATCTCCATGATTCTTTGAGGTTATGATTTCTTTTGTTATCTTAGCACTAATAATTTTCTTTTTGTGTAAGGATGAGTTTTGGGTTGGAACTTTGTTCTTTCTAAAGTCTTGTAGGAGCTCTAGACAAAGATATAAAAGTAACTTGCATTCACGTTTATTTTATGCTTTGCATAGCATGCTTACTTTCTATCCTATCACTAAACCCCAAGATAAAGAATGAACTTGCATAATGCATGTCTAAATTCCAAGCTTTGCACTTCATGTTATATTTCAAGTCATCACTAAACTCAAAGGCTAAACATGAATATGCATTTCATATCTACTTTAAGCTATCACTTTACTTTCTAATGAACTATAAAAATAGAATGCATGGAACGTTTATTTTTATGCTGCCACCTAAAACTACTAGAGCTCAAAGACTTGCCCATGTCATCTTGAGAAAAGATAAATCAAGGAAGTATCCCCTTGAATATGTATTTGGCCATGTGGTAAAGGTGGCTCAAGGATGAGTTTCACTTTATTACAAGGGCCTATAAGTAATGTTTTAGGATTTTCCTAAGCATAGAAGTACTTAACAAGAGTTTTAAATGAGGTCCCAAGTTTTAATCTTGTTCAAAAAGAAAAATCAAATAGCTATTACCCTATGTGTTTTATGATGGTTTTTAATAAGATAAATTTTGCCTCCATGAAGTTTTGAAGCCCCAAAAAGGTTCCAAGAGAAACTAGCTACCCATGTGCATTGAAAAAGAAGTTTTATACATGATATTTGATTCTGCCATGTTCATTTTCAGCACCTTAAATCATGCTTTGGGTGGTCTAAATATGTTTAAATACCTTGCTAAGTATATAATAATTGTTCTAGACATTTTGGAGCATGCTTAGTTACTTTAATTGCTTGAAAATGTGAATTCTAGAACCCCACGGTACAGAAATTATAGATTTTGTTCCAGCCTAGTTAATATCTATAGAATCACATTATATGATGTCTAGATGAGTGAGACTGACTCATAATTGGTTTAGGTATGAATTATTGCATCATAGAAAAAGTCGGAACTGAGAAAGGACGTATAACGCATTTTCTAGAACACCCTAATTCATCTAATTTAGCTTACTGCCTAATGCTGTCCAGCCATAATTAATTAGGTTTTAGGACTTAATAAATTGTGGTAATAAGGTTAATCAATCCCTTGGAGGTGTAATGAAATAATTTGGAAGTTTGAGGCTACCCGATTGGGGGTTTTCACTCTTAAGGGAAAGGTTTATGCATTATTCTATGAATGATGAATTGGTGTTTACCTCATGACTTGTATGATGCTATGTGAACTATTATTTTTAAATGATACTTTTATTGTTACACGTGATTGTTCTTCAAGAACTTAGAGATGCCTATGTTGTAATAATAGATATGTGACATGTATGAACTATGTGGCATCTCAATAAAACATGCTAAGACTTAAGGTGACTTAAACTATGAGAAAATGATCCTTTGAACCACCAAACTAAGGGTGGGGATGAGGTGATTCTAGTCCCCGAGACCTGTACTCTAAGTTGGGACTTTTAACTTATCAAAAGGGATAAGTCCATGTGCTAGTGACGACAAGCGTGGTATAAACTTATAACCTAGAAGTTTCTCCAAATGGAGATCAGTTAGGGTGGCCCCAGGAAGAAAATGATGATGCTTTAATCTCACCTAAAATAACCAAGATAAACTACCATGTACCATGTTCCAAGGACTATGCTTCCATATACCATGAGTTATGAATCATTGCGCCATGATCCATGCTAATAGGAACCATGATTTTATGATTTTACATACCATGACTATAATTAAAGTTCTATGACTTATAGACTACATAACCAAGAAGTTTTAGAATTAAAAGGAATGGGCCGCAGAGGTTAACATTTGTGAACTTCATAATTGAACCATTATATGTCCATGTTTTTACTAAATAAACCGAGGTTCCTAGAGACGTAGATGATGACACCTAGATAGGAGGAAAAACCCTACTGAGTTTCTTTAGTAAGAAATCTCACTCTTTCTATCTCTCTCTTTCCATCACATCTTCAGATTTGGATAGCGACGTTCGTGCCCTGCATTGAGACATCTATGTGGGTGTTCCACCATGATCCGGAGCACGGATCTTATCATTTTGAGGGCCGCTGCACAGTTCGTGTTTCCATGTTCCCCGGACGGCCGTTTGCTCATTTTGTAGATAGCTTTCTTTTCTCACCGATGTCGCCTTATGGTGACGATATGGTTTTTGAGCGTGCTCGCACACGCAACGAGAGGATTCTCCAGACTTACATTGCGGGCTCGGGCACTATACCTGATTACATACCTCGTTCGCAGCATTCAGAGGAGGACCCTTCGAAGGATCCACCCGCCCATATGTATGGAGAGGACTCTGCCCCCACTCCCCCGTGCATGCCAGTAGGCAGCGAGGAGACGATCACCCAGCCACGGAGGGCCTAGATGCTCGAGATACGACCCCGACACGGAGGACATGTTCGAGCTCCCATTCCTACTGAGCTTTGCTTGTAGATCGGCTATGTCCCACCTTACCCGTGACTAGGGTCGTATTGTTGGAGGGTAGTCTTTAGTGCACACACGACATGTAGTTAGGATAAACCTTTTTTTGTGTTGAGGTTATCCACCGTAGATGCACTTGGGTGTGGGTGTTTCTCTTCGTGTTTGATTTATGATTTCATGTATTTTCTGTTTTCTGATGTATTTGCTCCTTATGTATTGAACAATCCTGCTATTACTGGTGGGCATATCATGTATTAATGTATGAGGTATTTCAGTATATGTGTTCATGATGTTGTTTACTGAGCCATTCCTATGTTTACATTTCCGCACTCTATAATATCGATTAATTCGTTATACGCAGCTCATACTTTATCAAGGTTTTGTTAAAAGAAAAATTTTGCTCATATCTTCGTTAAGTAATTTTCAAGGTAATAGCACCAAGGCAAGAAGTAATGACTAATACTTAGCCTCAGTACATACTAGTAGTATTGGGTTGAATATTATGGTGTTACATTTTGGTATCAGAGCAGTTCGGTTCTCATAGAGCCTGAGGATTGGACTGACTATCCTTCTTAAGCATAACACGTTAGAAATGTCATGAATAGATGTTCTAAAATTAGATATGCATGACTATTGGTTGTGATTCGTGTGTATAGGGACTAATGGCACGATGACAATCAGCTAGAATGATGAGACTGCTGAGGCACTCCACGACGTGGTAAGAATAATGAGGCTGATGATGGAACAAATGGACCAAGACCACCGTGCTGGTGCGGGACATGGTCCCAATGCTATTGAGATCCCCGAATACGTTCATTTTGGAGAGTTTCGCAAGACGAATCCACCAATTTTCAAGGGGGCTACCAATCCGAACCATGTGAGGAATAGATCTAGAACATGGAGAAGATTTTTAATGTAATACCTTGCTCGAAGGAGCAAAAAGTAAGGTTTTCCACATATATATTGGAAAGCGATGCCGGTTGTTAGTGGACCGAGATTCAGAGGCTGTTGGAAACCGCCAAAGGAGTTATCGACTGAGAGGTATTTAAACCCCACTTCTATGAGAAGTATTTCCCAGAGTCTGTCCATAATGCTAAAGACGTTGAGTTCATGCAACTCTTCCAAGAGAACAGGATGGTGGCTCATTATACCATCAAGTTCAAAGATTTGATCAAATTCTCAAGGATGTATCAAGCTAACCCGGACGAATACTGGAAGTGCATCAAGTACGAGTCTGGGCTGAGGGCCGAGCTCAAGGTTGCAGTTGCTCACCTGGAAATCAGGGATTTCTCGACCCTGGTCAACAAATGCCGCATCATTGAGGATGGGCAGAAGGAGTTGAACGCGCAAGGACCGACAACTCCAGCAAAAAGTTGGCACCTCAAGGCCAGAGATTTAAGAAGAAAGGCCAATAGAAAATCCCACCCCAGCAGAAGTCTCAACCTGGGTCCAAGCCCCAAGGACCTCGGAAGGACTTCAAACTAAGAAATGACAACAACAACAACAACAACAAGCCCACAACTAATAAGGGGAAGGCACCCCAAGGGGCATCATCCACCCAGCATGTTGTATGCCCCAAGTGCGGCAAACCTCATGGAAGCTTGCCGTGTCATGTCGAATTAGATGTCTGCTACCGGTGTGGAGAACCGGGGCACTTTTCCAAGGAATGCCCCAAGAGGAATCAGCCAACCCCCAACCCAAAGCCGCAACGTCAAGGAAGGGTCTTCACCCTCAACGCTGAAGAGGTGACGGAGTCCCCGAATCTCATGGAAGGTAAGTGTAAAATGAATGGTAAAGACTTAATTGTACTGTTTGATTCTGGCGCTACCCATTCTTTTATATCATGTTCTTGTGTAGAGGCTTCTTTAGGTTTACACGTGTCCGAACTCCCTTTTAATCTCATTATCTCTACCCCTACTGGAAAACCAGTCAGGACCTGCCAATGTTGTTTAGAATGTAGCTTTACCCTTGTAAACAGGACCTTTGTTTTAGATTTTATATGTTTACCCATGCAAGGCCTAGACATAATCCTCGGCATGGATTGGCTTTGGACTAACCATGTACTGGTGAACTGTTATGAGAAAACTATCACCTTTCTTCCCATTTCCTGTGAACCTAGGAAGAGTATGAGGATGTACCTAAATGCCGTAGATCTAGACTATGGTAAGGGTGAAAAAGGTTATATTCTTTTAGCTGCTAGTGATGTTGACTTTGAGCAAAGCATCGAAGAGATACCCATAGTGAGAGATTATCCTGATGTATTTCCAGATGAAATCCTTGAATTTCCCCCCAAGAGAGAGATTGAATTCTCAATAGAGTTACTCCCAGGTATTGGACCCATATCCATAGCCCTATATAGAATGCCTCCTCTAGAATTGGCCGAGTTGAAAACCCAGTTAGAGAACCTTTTGGAAAAGAAGTTCATTAGGCTGAGTGCATCACCGTGGGGAACCCGGGTGTTGTTTGTGAAAAAGAAAGACAGAAGTATGAGGATGTGTGTCGATTATAGGCAGTTAAACAAAGTTACAGTGAAGAATAAGTATCCTTTGCCTAGAATCGACGATCTGATGGACTAATTGAGAGGTGCAGTAGTGTTTTCTAAGATCGACTTGAGGTCTGGCTATCATCAGATTAGAGTTAGGGACGAGGATATACCCAAGATGGCTTGTCATACTCAATATGGTCATTTCGAGTTCGCAGTTATGTCTTTTGCATTGACCAATGGTCCGACTATTTTCATGGATTATATGAATAGGATCTTTAGACCCTATCTGGATAAGTTTGTGGTTGTCTTTATAGATGATATACTCATTTATTCAAGGACCCACGAGGAGCATGAGCAACACCTAGTCACAATATTGGAGATTTTGAGGGAGAAGAAACTATGTGCCAAGCTGTCTAAGTGTGAGTTCTGGTTGGAAGAAGTAAAATTTCTAGGGCATATAGTATCAAAAGGTGGTACTGCAGTAGATCCTAGTAAGGTGGAGGCTGTGATGAATTGGGAACAACCGAAGATGGTAACCGAGATAAGGAGCTTTTTGGGCTTAACTGGCTACCATCGTAGGTTTATCAAAGGATTTTCTCAGATCTCTTTACCATTAACCAAGATTACTAGGAAGAACACCCATTTTATATGGACCCCGGACTGTGAGAAAATTTTTCAAGAGCTGAAGCATAAGTTGACCTCGACCCCCGTCCTAGTCCTCCCCGACCCTAAGGAGCCTTTAAAGGTGTTTTATGATGCTTCTGGTAAGGGTTTGAGCTGTGTTTTGATGCAAAAGAGGCAAGTAGTGGCCTACGTATCAAGGCAACTCAAGCCGCATGAAGCAAACTACCCTACCCATGACCTTGAGTTAACCATCATTGTGTTTGCTCTAAAGATTTGGAGACATCATTTGTATGGAGTCAAGTTTGAGGTGTTCTCCGATCATAAGAATTTGAAGTATCTTTTTGACCGAAAAGAGCTAAACATGAGGCAAAGGAGATGGATGGAGTTATTGAAGGTTTACGATTTTGGGTTGAACTACCATCCAGAGAAAGCTAATGTGGTAGCCGATGCTCTGAGTAGGAAATCCCTGCATCTGTCCCACTTGATGGTTAAGGAAGCTGAATTGATTGAAGCGTTTAGAGACCTAAACCTAGGAGTAACCTTGACTACCAAGGGCATGAGAGTTTGCCATCTTAGTGTAACGAGTGAGTTCAAGGAAAGTATCGTTCAAGCCCAAAAGGAGAACGTTGAGTTCCAAGAAACCTTAGAGGCAGTAAGAGCTGATAAGCTAAAAGGTTTCATTTAAAGGAGAGATGGTATGTGGAGGTTTGAAGGGCGCATATGTGTACTAGATAGTGGAGGCCTTCGGAAGAAGATTCTCGAGGAGGCCCACAAGAGTAATTTTGCAATTCATCCTAGTGCCACCAAGATGCACAAAGACTTGAAAAAGATGTTCTGGTGGCCCGGTTTGAAGAAGGACGTTTGCACATGGGTGAGTAAGTGCTTAGTGTGTTAGAAGGTGAAGATTGAGCACTAGAAATCCTCTGAAATGTTGCAACCCCTATCTATTCCCAAATGGAAGTGGGATAGCATCTCTATGGATTTTGTGACTAGACTACCGAGGACCTAAGCGAATCATGATGCTATATGGATGATAGTGGATAGGTTGACAAAGTCCACACACTTTCTACCTATTAAAGTGACTTATTCAATGGATAGGTTAGCACAGTTATATATTCAAGAGATTGTGAGATTGCATGGAGTACTGTCGACTATAATTTCGGATCGAGATCCGTGATTTACGTCACGGTTTTGGGGAGCCTTTCAACAGGTGTTTGGTTCCAAGCTGTGTTTGAGTACAGCTTACCACCCACAAACAGATGGCCAATCCGAAAGAACAATCCAAACCTCAGAAGATATGCTTAGGGCGTGTGTTCTAGACCAGAAAGGAAGTTAGGACAAATACCTGCCGCTGATCGAATTTGCATATAACAGTAGTTATCACGCGAGCATTGGCATGGCACCGTATGAGGCCCTGTATGGATGGAAGTGTCAATCACCCCTATGTTGGTACGAACCTAGAGGGAAAAGTCTGATTGGACCAGACTTAGTGAGGGAAACAACAGAACAGATTAAAAAGATAAGGGATAAGATTTTCACTGCTCAAATTCGATAGAAGAGCTATGCGGATCAGCGGCGTAAGCCGATTGAGTTTCAAGTAGGGGAACATGTGTTCCTCAAAATCACACCCATCACAGGGATAAGTTGAGCAATGAAAGTGAAAAAGTTAAGCCCTAGGTTCCTTGGCCCATTTGAAATCCTCAATAGAGTAGGGTTAGTAGCATACCGCATAGCCCTGCCCCAAGTTTATCCAACCTCCATGATGTCTTCCATGTATCCCAGTTACGGAAATACCAGTTTAACTCAAGTCACGTGCTAGAGCCAGAACATGTACAATTAAGAGATGACCTAACATTTAACCTACCTCCTTCGAGAATTGTGGACCGAGGAGTCAAATAGTTAAGGAATAAAACTGTACCACTGGTCAAAGTCGCATGGAGACGTGGAAAAATCGAAGAATTCACATGGGAGTTGGAGTCCAACATGCAAGCCCGATACCTCGAGCTATTCTCAGGTAATGAATTTTGGGGATGAAATTCTTTTTAAGGAGGGGGTAATCTAACGCCCCGTTTTTCTCTAAACTTTTAAATGACCAAAATGCCTCTGAGGTCATTTTTACCTAAAACATGAGGACGACCGGCCTCGGCCATCCTCACATGGCTTTTATGATGTATGAAGGGGATTATATGTATATGAATGTTTAACAAAGCAGAAAAATCTCGTTTCTGAGGTTTCTGCGCATAAATGACCAAAATACCCTTGTACAGTTTTAAGGCAATTTTAAGTCTTGGTTGACCCGGCCTCATCCCAGAAATCAAAAATGATGTTTTTGAGGCATGAACTATGTAACACCCCGATTTTTCTGTCCGAGGGAAATGACCAAAATGTCCCTGAGGTCATTTCCTGACCCGAGTTCGAGGGTAACCAACTCGGTCATCCTCGAAGGGTCAACTCAATGCTTGAAGGGGATTGAATGGCCTTTGAATGCTTTCGGAAGCGAAAATTTCGTTTTTCCGCAGTTTCAGGTCAAAATGACCAAAATACCCCTATAGCGTTTTTACGCGGGTAAAGGTGCCGTTTGAGCCCGGAACTTTCCCTAGAGGTTTAAAAACATGTTTTCACGTGTCTAGAGGTCTCTGTTCAAGTCCCGGTGGCCCCGGGCAGTTTTAGTGCAAAATTATGATTTTGCTCCTAGAATAGTGTTTTTGAGTTTAATGACATAATTAAGTAAACCTAAGCAATATTAGGCTCTAAACGAAGATTAATTAATTTCCCTAATTAATCTAGAGTCAAAATAATTTATTAAAGTTAATTAGAACCTAAAATTGCTTAGATTAAACTTAAATCCCTTTTTAGAACTCAAGACTCCTAGTCTTGGAATCTTGAATAGTGTTTTCTCTTTCCAATTCCTTAAATCAAGGAAATGTGTCTAGAGTTGTTTAGACTCTAAATTGAGGATTTAACTCACTAATGGTGCAAGACCACTCCTTAATTATGTCTAGACCACCTTAATTACCCATTTACCTTACCTAAACATTTTCTTACAAATTCCTAATCTTAAGCATAATCAAAGATACACCTAAACACAACTCTAAACCACAATTAAAATGCAAAGAAACCTCCCCCATGGGCTGATGCATTTCGGCCACATCCTCCCCCTTTGACCACATATTAAATTGTTTTCTCACTCAAAGAACCATGCTTGAGGCCATACCTTGAACCATACCTCACCATACCTTGAACCATACCTCACCATACCTCAAAAAACACATTATCTCACCTCATGGAACTCATGGAAGCCTCCATTCTGCACCTCATGGCCGAAGCCACTCTCCCCCATGAGCTCCCTCCATTTATTTCATTTCTCTATAAATAGAATTCCTTGAGGAGCTTGCACCACTTTTAGATCATTTGCTAAGTTTAGGAACACTCAAAGCTTTTCTTTTTCTCTCAAAGTTTTTGTGTTCTTCAAGTTCTTGGAGTTCTTCAAGTTCTTCATCTTCATCTTCCATCTTCAAGTTCATCACACCAAGTAGGGATTTTCTTTCATGTATTCTTTTCTTTAGAGTTCTTGTTTCAAGCTTGATGTTCATAGTTTCTCTTGATTCTTTTTAGAACTTCTTTTCTTCTCCTTGTTCCTTCCCATTTTCGGCCATAGGCCTTAGAGAACAAAGGAATGAGAGCTTGATGATGAGAGTTTCATGATGATGTTCATCACTTGAAACAAACTCTAGAGCTTGATCTTTGTTCTTGAGCAAAAATGTTTCTAGTTTTTCCTTTCTTGAACTCTTGAGAACTTTAGCTTTGATGATGTTTTAAAATGGCTCTATGAACTCAATGATGAGGACTCATAATGTTGGTGTTATTATATCATCAAGATCATGAACTCTAGAGTATTAAAATGTTCCTTTTCTTCTCGATGATTTCGGCCAAATCCATTAATTTTCTAAGCTTCATGGTTTGATTTCCTAAAAATATTATGTTGAGTTTTAAGAACTCTAAGCTTGACTTTACCTTGTTTGGATGAGTTTGGGTTATGGTTTAAATTCCTTTAAAGTCTTGTTAAGAGCTCTAGAAAGATAAAATGAACTTGCATAATTTATTTTATGCTTGCATTCATATTTACATTCTTGTTATGCACCTTTACTTTCTAGCTATCACCTAAGAACATAAAGATTAAAATGGAACTTGTATCATCACTTAATTTAATTCTCGAAGCCTTTCTATTTCGGCCTTAAAGTCGATTATTGTTGGGCCTAGAGCACTAAAATAAAGAATTGAACTTGCATTACCACCTAATTAATTTCTCGAATGCCTATCTATTTCGGCCTTAAAGTCGATTGTTGTTGGGCCAAGAGCACTAAAATAAAGAATTGAACCATGCATATTTACCCTCAAGCTTGCACGTTTAAGTTTATGCCTCGCATATTTACTTTCAAGCTTGCACGTTTAAGTTTATGCCTTGCATATTTAAATTCGAGTCATCACTTTACTTTGTAAGCAAGATTAAAAATGAAAAGCATGAGCACGTTTAGTTTATGTCATAACTTAAGAACCTAGAGCTCAAAGACTTGCCCATTTCATTCCAGGATAAAGTTAAATGTGAATGTATTCCTTGAATGTATAATTTCGGCCAAGTAGTGATGATGGACTTGCAATGAGTTTTCATCTAGCTACTAGGACCAATAGTCTATGTTTTAAGTTTCCCTTAAAACTTTACAAATCTTTATAAGGTTATGTCATCACAAGTTGTGATTTTATTATCTTTTAGGGGATGGAATATGTTTTGGTCAGTGACCTAAGGCTTCACTTAGCCTTTTGATGAATTAAATGATTTGTGAAGAGTTTTCAGAAGTTCTAGATCGATTCCGAGAGAAACTAGTTAACTTATGTACCTAGAAATGTCAATTTAACTCTCTCATTTAAGTTAAATGTTTTCGGTTCTGATATGATGAGTGTGATGCTGTATGATGATGTCTTGATGTGTTGGAATGTGTGAAAATATCATGTGATGATGTAGAAGCGATCCTATGCATGATAGGTAAGAAACTAGCTAACTAGAAATACCGTAAAGCTAGAATTTAACATAGTTTTGACCCATTTGTTTATGGAACTAATCCAAACTGTTTTAATGGGAACATAATCAGATTTAGATTGTTTAGACATGAAAAACTTGGTATCATTTGAATTAGAATTGAATTCTAGCACCTATAGGGAAACTAGTAACTAGAAAACCGTAAAAATGCAATGTAGAACCCTTGGAACATTTATTTTTCTGGATGCTGTCCAGCACCCTTACAACATGATAAACATGATTAATAATTAGTCCTTAAGCATGGGAATGCCTCATAATTGATTTAGATTTAATCCATAGCGCCTTAGGCGAAGACGGAACCAAGAAAGGGTCTAAAACATAAGTTCTAGAACCCCGTGATCACAAGTTAAGAATTTTACCCTATGCTTTTCAGTTTTAAGTATGAACATGAGGATTAGGAATGATGATTAACTATGAGCCCTTAGGTGCATAAAGATATGAGCGACGGATGTAGAGAACTATATCTCAAGATTAAGACCCGTAAGGGTCAAAGCATAAGCTACCGTAAGGGTAAGCGTTTGAATGTTTTATGATGATGCATGTAGTATGCAAATGATGATGATGTTATTCATATGAGGAATTCATGAGGTTATATGTTTATGTGGCATAAAGCAAATTTGGAAGGAAATTCGGTGTAATGACCGTTGTACCGCCGAATTTCCGACAAATTTGGGGACTTAAAGAGATTTTGAAAATTAAGGTACTAAGATGGGTTCTAGGATGACATCGGTTCGGCCGAGCACCTCCATAGAACTCATGTGACATCGGTACCAATTTATGCTCTTAGGTGACACCGGTTCGGCCGAGCACTCCTAAGAGTTTTGCCCCCTAACCCGTACTCAGATAGTCGGGATTTATGATTTATGATACGCTTATCGTTAAGTGGTAAGTAAGAACTAGTGACGACTAGTTAAGGTATGAGCTCATAACCTAGATGTATGACACGTTCTGGGTGACACCGGTTCGGCCGAGCACCCGCAGTTCGATTGTCTTTTAGGGTGGCCCATGAGGAAGAGAAGTTTCATGATTATGATTATGTCACTAAGTTTTGTCCCATATGAATGTTACTATTGCCACTTTATGCCACCAAGAATGATGATGCTTGATGTTATGTTTTATGTATGTGCATTAGGTAGTGCCATGCATACATTTTCTATCATGTTGCATCCATGACATTAAGATCATCCTAAAATGAATGGACCTTAGCTAAAATATATTTTAAAGTTTAAAATGAACTTAATACATGCTTAGTCATTTTGTATAAATAAACCCAAGGTTCCTGAGGACGTAGATGATGACACCTAGGTAGTAGGAGGCCCTACTGAGATTCTTTAGCAAGATTCTCACTCCCTCTATCTCTTCCTTTCCGTCACGTCTTCAGATGGCGACGTTCGTAGTGTTCGTGGACACGCCGACATGGGAGGTGCACCATGACCCGGACCACGGGTCATTCCATTTTGTGGATCGATGCACGGTTAGAGTATTCATGTTCATGGGTCGACCCTTCACTCCCCCTGTACATTCCCATCGCTTCTCCCCCGTCTCACCTTTTGGCGATGACCTGGTGTTCGAGCGCGCACATCCCCTAGAGGAGAGGCTTTGCCGTACCTCATCATCCACGTTCGCCGCTCGAGACTACCCCCAGTATGTGCCCCGTTGCCCGTCGTCTTTTTCAGAGACGGATCCTTCCGAGGATTCGGCAACCCAGGCACCCTCCGAGGGATCTTCCCCCACCATACCCATGGACCTTGGGGAGGGTAGTGAGCCTTCCGTGACTCAGCCGAGGCTTGCACGACGACCGGAGATGAGGCCACGCCGTGGAGGTCACTTCCGAGCCCCGTCCCGTCTATTCACGCCGGAGGAGCTTGCTCAGTTTCCTGGGTACTTGCCACGCTCGAGGGATAGTCGCCAGTAGGAGGCTGTAGATGGCCGAGATAGAGCACACACCACTTAGATGGGGATAAACCTTCTTTTGTTTAGAGGTTATCCTATTAGGTGCACTCGGGTAGGGGAGTAGATCATGTTTATGCTTATGTTGTATTTCTTTTCATGTGTTTTCCTTGTACTAAAGTAAGTCCCATACTTATAAGTGGGCAAGTTATATATATATATATGAGATGATATTCAGTGTTATTCATGGTGTGCCTTATGTTACGATGTTGTGAGACATTTGTTTTACTATACATGGTTTACCGCTTATCGCATCACGCGGCTCTCACTTTTATTTCAAAAAAAAAAATTACCCGTATTTTCCGCTAAGTAATTCAAAGTTAAATGAGAACTATGAAGTAACAGACTAAGGATTAACCTAAATATGTTCTAGAGTATTGGGTTAAAAATTAGGATGTTACAAACTATGTTTGTTTAAGTCCCGGAGGTCTCGGGCAACTTTTGGTAAAAATTACGATTTTGCCCCTGCTTAGTGCATTTCAAGTTTAAAGAATTATTTAACTCGAAACCTAAGCAATATTAGGCTCTAATGAAAGGTTAATTAATTTTCCTAATTAATCTAGAGCTAAAATAATTATTTAAGGTTAATTAGGATCAAAAATTGCTTAAGGAAACTCAAAACCCATTTCTAGTCCTCTTTCTTTAAAGAAAAACATCCATGAATAGTGTTTTTACTATTCACACTCCCATTCCCAAGGAAATGTTGTCACACTCTAGTCACCAGTCATAAGAGTTTTGACTTCATAAATCCTAGAAGGTCACTCTTAATCCAAGGTATTCATGGCCCTAATTACCAAATTAGTTCACCTAAACACTTGATTACACAACCTTAATTAGTGGCATAACCTTGCTTACTTCTAGATGTGTCTCTATTACATGATAAATCAAAGAAAACCCTCCCCCATGGCTTCATCAAAACTGCCACCTTTTCTGTAACATCCTAATTTTTAACCTAATACTCTAGAACATATTTAGGTTAACCATTAGTCTATTACTCTTTTAGTCTCATTCTTTAAAACCTTTCATTAAAATACTTAGCGGAAGATACGAATAAATTTTTCTTTTTCGAAACTTGAAAAACAAAATGCGAACCGTGTGCTAACCTAACGTTCGTCATAATCACATCGTGCAAGAAAAGTAACCACACCACTCATAATTATGAAATATAGTATCATACATAACAATCATAATATCATCACTCCTTTATAAATACATAAATTACTAGCATCATCGTACCATTATTTACATCAAAACATGCCTATATATATATGATGTGATCCTTATCCACCTAGGAGGTTGGATGAGTATCAATCCAAAAGCCAAACTATCTATGCTTCTGCGGCGACCCTCCACTCCATTTGCTAGAATGACCCTTACGCACGAGCCTTAGAAGAAGTCACGAACCTCATTGTAATCCTCGTCTAGAGATGACACGGAAGAAAGAGAGGGATGAGAAACTCATTCAAGATTCTCAGTAGGGATTCCTGACTCTAACACGAGTGTCATCGTTGTCATCCCCAGCCACCTCGATTTTAATTAGGAAAAAGGTGTACATGCATAAGGTTCGGTTTTAAGCTTTCTAAATCTATTTATCCGAAGTGGCGGTGTCTTTTAGTATGAGTCTTAATGGCATGAATTCAATAGATATTTGATGAATGCATGACAATACCATATGCACATTAACATGAGAATCCTTGCTCTTAGGCTCAACATAAAGAAACATAAGTCATATACGTGGCACAAAAGGCACAGTACTTTTCATGTGACATCTTTCTCATAAGTTGAACTCTTAAGTTCTTTTTCTTAAAGACCACCCTCTTAACATATCCACCAAAAATCCAATCGACTCACCGGCCCGACGATAATCTGGTCACCAAACTACATCTCACCTATTGCCTAGGAATGAGCTCAATCCTAACTAGTCGTCACTAGATTTGATATGGGCTAATAGAGGGGGTATACATAACTTTCTTGGATCACCTATTTTAGGATCATTTCCTTCTTTGAAATGCTCTACTGGTATCTAGTACACAGCGAATTGTCCGCTTTGGCAAGCTCAATGTCAATACCCTCACGGATTTGTTTCTTCCCCATCATAGTAGGAGGAATGCGTCTCAATGTTATATCACATCTGTTATGGGGGTGCTCGGCCGAACCGGTGTTCCTGGGGGTGCTCGGCCGAACCGGTGTCACCCAGGAGTTTTTGCAAACTTTTCTCAAATCCTCAAGTTTGGTGGGAAATTCGGCAGCGTAACGGCGTACACCGGATTTCCTTCATACTCGCTTTATGCCACAAAACATATAGAACATGCATAGCCATCCAACATCACCATAAGACATCAAGTCATTCTCATAATTAAACATACCTTCTCATGTAACATTATAGCTCATTATGCTCTTGATCCTACGGTATCTTATGCTTCAACCTTCACGGACCTTAAATTTGAGATGTAATTATTCTCTCATTCTCTATCAACCTCTTATGCACATAAGGATTCTCTTCTAACGAATCTTGCTATCATTTATGCTCTTTAATAAATCTGGGCAGAGTTATACCTCTATGATTACGGGGTTCTAGAACTTACGTTTTAGACCCTTTCTTGGTTCTGTCTTCGCCTAAGGCGCTATAAATTAAATCTAAACCAATTATGAGGCATTCCTATGCCTAAGAACTAATTATAAACCATGTTTGCCATATTATGAGGTTGCTGGACAGAATCCAGAAGTTAAATGTTCTAAGAGTTCTAGAATTGCATTTTTACGGTTTTCTAGTTACTAGTTTCTCTATAGATGCTAAAATTCAATCCTACTTCAAATGTAAGCAAATTTTTCATGATTATTCAATCCTAAACTGATTGTTATCTTACTAAAACAGTTTTGGCATTGACTAAGATTAAAAGGGTTAAACATACGTTAAATTCCAACTTTACGATTTTCCTATGAAGCTAGTTTCTCCCCTAACATTCATAGAAGTGTTCCTACCTCATCATATATCATTTTCACACATTCTAACACATCAAAACATCATCATTCAGCATCAAGCATATCAACATAGGACCGAATTATTCAATGCTGAAAAGACACATAATTTGACATTTCTAAAGCATATAAGTTGCTAGTTTCCCTTGGAATCATTTTAGGCCCAGCAACAATCGACTTTAAGGCCAAAATAGAAAGACTTTGAGAATTAATTAGGTGATAATGCAAGCTCTCATTTTAAATCTTTATGTTCTTTAGTGATGGAAAGTAGATATGCTAGACAAGAACATAAATATGAGATGCACTCCATTTCTTGTCCTTTAACTTTAAGTGATGGCTTGGAAAATAAATATGAATGCAAAGCTCAAAGTAAATATGTAATGCATAAGCTTGAATATAAATATGAATGCTAGTTTATTTTATTTCTTATTAGAGCTCATACAAGACTTTTAGAGGAACTTTAACCTTAACCCAAACTTATCATGACAAGGTAAAGTGAGGTCTAGAGTTCTTAGAACTCAAGATAACATTCCTTAAAAATATAACTATAAATGAACTTTATAACACTTTTATGAAAACTCAAGCTTTAGAGATTTCTTTGTGGTGAACACAAAGTCACCAACTAGAACTCTCATCATCAAGCTATCATGTTTGGACCGCCAAGGATGGTTTCTAGAGAAAAGGAAAGAAAAGAAACCGAAACTTGAGAGCAAGAAAGAACTATTTTGAGACTCTAGAGACCATGATCTTGATGATGTATTGACACCAACATCATGAGCCCTCATCATTGAGTTCATGTAACCATTTTAAAACACCATCAAAATTAAAGGTTTCAAGGTTCAAAAAGGAAAGAACTATAAACATTTTTAACTCAAGAACAAAGATCAAGCTTTAGAGGTTTGATCAAGTGATGAACATCATCATGAAACCCTCATCATCAAGCTCTCATTCCTTTGCTCATCAAGCCTCATGGCCGAAACAAAGAAGAAGGAGGAGAAGAAAAGAAGTTCACAAAGATTTAAGAGAAACTATGAACACATAAAAAGATTAAGAACTTAAATGAAAGGAACTCTTGAAAGAAAATCCCTACCAAGTGATTGAAGGTTGGGATGAGAAAAGAGGATGAAGAACTTGAACACTTGAACTTGAGAGAAAAGAAAACTTTGAAGTGCTCTTTGAAAACTTACACTTAGCAAATGAACCCAAAATGATGCAAGTTCACCCAAGCATGCTATTTATAGAGAAATGAAACAAAATGAGAGGTGTAAATGGGGAGGAAGGCTTTGGCCATTTACAACACAAGGGAGGAGGAAATATCTTCTCCAAGGTATGGTTCAAGGCATAGTAGAAAGCATGGCTAGGTATAGGTTCAAGCATGGGTGCAAGTATGGGTCAAGCATGGTTCATTGAGTGAGAAACAAATCAATATGTGATGTAAATGGGGGAGGAGTGGCCGAAAATGCATAAGCCATGGGGGAGGGTTTCTTGCATTTTAATTGTGGTTTAGAGTTGTGTTTAGGTGTATCTTTGATTAGGATTAAGATTAGGAATTTATAAGAAAGTGTTTAGGTGAGAAAATGGGAAATCAAAGTTGTCAAGACATGTTTAAAGAGTGGTCTTGCATCATTAGTGAGTTATAAACTCATTTTAGTGCATAAACAATTCTAGACACAATTCCATGATTTAAGGAATTAGAGAGAGAAAATATTATTCAAGATTCCAAGATTGGAATCTTGAGTTTTAAAAAGAGATTTAAATCTAATCTAAGCAATTTTAAGTCCTAATTAATTTTTAATAGCTTATTTTGATTGTAGATTAATTATGAAAATTAATTAATCTTCGATTAGAGCCTAATATTGCTTAGGTTTGCTTAATTACGTCATTAAGCTCACAAACACTATTCTAGGGGCAAAATCGTAATTTTGCACTAAAACTGCCCAGGACCATCGGGACTTAAACAGATGCTTTTAAACATGTAAAAACATTGTTTTCAACCTTCGGGGAAAGTTTCGGGCTCAAACGGCACCTTTACCCGCGTAAAAATGCTATAGGGGTATTTTGGTCATTTTGACCAAATCAGAAAATGAGACTTTCGCCTCCGAAACCATTCAAGGGCCATCCAATCCCCTTCGAACATTGAGTTGGCCCTTTGAGGACTGCTGGGCCGACTATCCTCGAATTCTGGGCCGAAAATGACCTCAGGGGCATTTTGGTCATTTTCCTCTCAGGCAGAAAAATCGGGACGTTACATTTTCCCTAAAAATTCAAAAGAATTATATTTTATGTTGTCAATCAAGCTTTATTTCAAGCCACCCTATGAACTATGCCTATTATGCTTTCAATCACACCATGAATGACAACTCAAGAAGATTTTTTTTCTTCCCTCCTCCTTGCCCAAGAAGTTTCGACCATAACCCTCCCCCTCCACTCCTTCATGATTTTTTGGCCTATAAATACATGACCTTGGTGAACTCTTTGTCACTTTAGTTCCTTTGCAAAGCTTAGAGTTCCAAGAGTAAGTCTTTCCAAGTTCTCTTCTTCCTCCACATTCCAAAGAAGAAACTGCCATTCCTCCACCTCCAATCTTCAACTTTCTTCTCATTCAAACACTTCTCCAAGCCTAAACCAAGCTCAAACACATCTTCCTCTATTTCTTCCTTTGGCCGAAAACACACCAAGGCTCCAAGGAAGATTTTCCTTCTTTCACTTCAAAGAACTAACCTTTCTCCATCTTCAAGGATATCAACACTTGGTAGGGAACGTTTCTAAAAATATGTCTTCAATCTTTATGTTTGAATCTTGTTGGGAAATGATGAATGGTTGAACCTCTATGATGTTTTCTTTTTCGGTTCTTCCTTTCCTTTTCCTCTATATTTCGGCCTCAAGGCCTTGAATATGATGGCTTGATGATGAGTGCTCCCTAGAGGTGACTATGAGTTCATCTCACATGAGACCTCTAAAGCTTGAGTTTTTCTTAAAGAAAAGTTTCATCTTTTACAATTTTAGTTAAGGGTGAGGTTATGTTTCTCTTGAACATTTGGAACTTCTCTTTTCCTCTTCATGTTTCGGCCATCAAGGCCTTTGGCACTTGGAAAAATGAAAGCTTGATGATGAGGATGTCATGAGGGTGCTTGTCACTTAGACAACCTTTATAGCTTGAATCTTTCTTAAAAGGAAAGTTCCATCTTTTCCAAAGTTGAGTAAAGAATGAGTTTATGTCTCTCTTGAACACGTTTTGGATTTCTCTTTTCCTTTAACATTTCAGCCATGGAGGCTTAAAGGACTTGGAAAAATGGAAGGTTGATGATGAGGGTTTCATGTTGACGCTTATCACATAAACAAACTCCAAAGCTTGAAACTTTTGACCTCTAAACCAAGTATGATTTCGGCCATCTCCATGATTCTTTGAGGTTATGATTTCTTTTGTTATCTTAGCACTAATAATTTTCTTTTCGTGTGAGCATGAGTTTTGGGTTGGAACTTTGTTCTTTCTAAAGTCTTGTAGGAGCTCTAGACAAAGATATAAAAGTAACTTGCATTCACGTTTATTTTATGCTTTGTATAGCACGCTTACTTTCTATGCTATCACTAAATCCCAAGATAAAGAATGAACTTGCATAATGCATGTCTAAATTCCAAACTTTGCACTTCACGTTATATTTCAAGTCATCACTAAACTCAAAGGCTAAAAAAGGATGTGCATTTCATATCTACTTTAAGCTATCACTTTACTTTCTAATGAACTATAAAAACGGAATGCATGGCACGTTTATTTTTATGCCGTCACCTAAAACAACTAGAGCTCAAAGACTTGCCCATGTCATCTTGAGAAAAGATAAATCAAGGAGGTATCCCCTTGAATATGTATTCGGCCATGTGGTAAAGGTGGCTCAAGGATGAGTTTCACTTTATTACAAGTGCCTATAAGTAATGTCTTAGGATTTTCCGAAGCATAGAAGTACTTAACAAGAGTTTTAAATGAGGTCCCAAGTTTTAATCTTGTTCAAAAAGCAAAATCAAATAGCTACTGCCCTATGTGTTTTATGATAGTTTGTAATAAGATAAATTTTTCGTCCATGAAGTTTTGAAGTCCCAAAAAGGTTCCAAGAGAAACTAGCTACCCATGTGCATTGAAAAAGAAGTTTTATACATGATTTGATGATTACTAATTTTTGGTTCTGCCATGTTCATTTCCAGCACCTTAAATCATGCTTTGGGTGGTCTAAATATGTTTAAATACCTTGCCAAGTATATGATAATTGTTCTTGACATTTTGGAGCACGCTTAGTTACTTTAATTGCTTGAAAATGTGAATTCTAGAACCCCATAGGTACAGAAATTATAGATTCTATTCCAGCCTAGTTAATGTCTATAGAATCACATTATATGATGTCTAGATGAGTGAGAGTGACTCATAATTGGTTTAGGTATGAATTATTGCATCATAGAAAAAGTTAAAAGTGAGAAAGGACGTAGAACGCATTTTCTAGAACATCCTAATTCATCTAATTTAGCTTACTGCCTAATGTTGTCCAGCCATAATTAATTAGGTTTTAGGACTTAATAAATTGTGGTAATAAGGTTAATCAATCCCTTGGAAGTGTAATGAAATAATTTGGAAGTTTGAGGTTACCCAATTAGGGGTTTTCACTCTTAAGGGAAAGGTTTATGCATTATTCTATGAATGATGAATTGGTGTTTGTAACATCCTAATTTTTAACCCAATACTCTAGAACATATTTAGGTTAATCATTAGTCTGTTACTTCATAGTTCTCATTTAACTTTGAATTACTTAGCAAAAAATACGGGTAAAATTTTTTTTGAAATAAAAGTGAGAGCCGCGTGATGCGATACGCGGTAAACCACGTATGGTAAGACAATTGTCTCACAACATCATAACATGAGGCACAACATGAACATCACTGAATATCATTTCATATATATATATAATTTGCCCACTTATAAATGTGGGACTTAGTTTAGTACAGGGGAAAGTACAAGAAAGGAAATGCAACATAAACATAAACATGGCCTACTCCCCTATCCGAGTGCATCTAATGGGAAACCTCTAAACAAAAGAAGGTTTATCCCCATCTAAGTGGTGTGTGCTCTCACTCGGGCCATCCACGGCCTCCTACTGGCGACTATCTCGTGATCGAGGCAGATATCCTGGAAACTGGGCGAGCTCCTCGGGCGTGAAGAGGCGGAGCGGGGATCGAGTGTGAGCCCCGGGGTATGGCCGCATCTCCGGTCGTCGTGCACGCCTCGGCTGAGTCACGGTGGGCTCGCTATCCTCTCCAAAGTCCATAGGTATGGAGGGGGAATGTAACACCCCGATTTCTCTGTCCGAGGGAAATGACCAAAATGCCCCTGAGGTCATTTCCTAACCCGAACTCGAGGGTAACCAACTCGGTCATCCTCGAAGGGTCAACTCAATGTTTGAAGGGGATTGAATGGCCTTTGAATGCTTTCGGAAGCGAAAATTTCGTTTTCCGCAGTTTCGGGTCAAAATGATCAAAATACCCCTATAGCGTTGTTACGCGGATAATGGTGCCGTTTGAGCCCGGAACTTTCCCCAGAGGTTTAAAAACATGTTTTCATGTGTCTAGAGTTGTTTAAACTCTAAATTGAGGATTTAACTCACTAATGGTGCAAGACCACTCCTTAATTATGTCTAGACCACCTTAATTACCCATTTCCCTTACCTAAACACTTTCTTACAAATTCCTAATCTTAAGCATAATCAAAGATACACCTAAACACAACTCTAAACCACAATTAAAATGCAAACTAATCCTCCCCATGCATGATGAAGTTTCGGCCAGACCTCATCCCCATTGGCCACATGTTTAATTGTTTTCTCACTCAAAGAGCCATGCTTGAGCCATACCTTGAGCCATACCTCACCATGCTTTGAACCATACCTCACCATACCTCAAGAACACATTATCTCACCTCATGGAACTCATGGAAAGCCTCCAATCTGCACCCTCATGGCCGAAACCTCTTCCTCCATGAGCTCCCTCCATTTGTTTCAATTCTCTATAAATAGAATGCCTTGAGGAGCTTGCACCACTTTTAGATCATTTGCCAAGTTTAGGAAACACTCAAAGCTTTTCTTTTTCTCTCAAAGTCTTTGTGTTCTTCAAGTTCTTGGAGTTCTTCAAGTTCTTCATCTTCTTCATCTTCTTCTTCCATCTTCAAGTTCATCACACCAAGTAGGGATTTTCTTTCATGAATTCTTTCTTTAGAGTTCTTGCTTCAAGCTTTATGTTCATAGTTTCTCTTGATTCTTTTTAGAACTTCTTTTCCTTTTCTTGTTCTTGCTCATGTTCGGCCATGGGCCTTTGGAGTTCAAAGAAATGAGAGCTTGATGATGAGAGTTTCATGATGATGTTCATCACTTGAAACAAATTCTAGAGCTTGATCTTTGTTCTTGAGCAAAAGTGTTTCTAGTTTTTCCTTTCTTGAACCTTTGAGAACTTTAACTTTGATGTTGTTTCAAAATGGTTCTAATGACTCAATGATGAGGTCTCATGATGTTGGTGTTAGTATATCACCAAGATCATGGATTCTAGAGTTTCAAACATTTCTTTTCTTTCCTTGAAGTTTCGGCCATTACCTTTCCTTTTCATGCTAGATGTTTGATTTTCTAAATATGTTATGTTGAGTTCTAAGAACTCTAGACTTTTACTTTGTCTTGGTTTGATGAGTTTGGGTTGAGGTTTAAGTTCCTTTAAAGTCTTGTTAAGAGCTCTAGAAAGATAAAATGAACTTGCATAATTTATTTTATGCTTGCATTCATATTTACATTCTTGCTATGCATTTTACTTTCAAGCTATCACCTAAGAACATAAAGATTAAAATGGAACTTGTACCATCACTTAATTTAATTCTCAAAGCCTTTCTATTTCGGCCTTAAAGTCGATTGTTGTTGGGCCTAGAGCACTAAAATAAAGAAATGAACTTGCATCATCACCTAATTAATTTCTCGAATGCCTATCTATTTCGGCCTTAAAGTCGATTGTTGTTGGGCCAAGAGCACTAAAATAAAGAATTGAATCTTGCACATTTACTTTCAAGCTTGCACGTTTAAGATTATGTCAGCATATTTACTTTCAAGCTTGCACGATCGCTTATGTCTTGCATATTTAATTTATGTCATCATTTTAATTTGTAAGCAAGATTAAAAATGAAAAGCATGAGCATGTTTAGTTTATGTTGTAACTTAAGAACCTAGAGCTCAAAGACTTGCCCATTTCATTCCAAGGTAAAGTTAAATGTGAATGTATACCTTGAATGCATAATTTCGGCCAAGTAGTGATGATGGACTTGCAATGAGTTTTCATCTAGCTACTAGGACCAGTAGTCTATGTTTTAAGTTTTCCTTAAAGCCTTACAAATCTTTATAAGGTTATGTCATCACAAGTTGTGATTTTATTATCTTTTAGGAGATGAAATAAATTTTGGTCTTTAACCTAAGGCTTCACTTAGCCTCTTGATGAATTAAAATGTTTTGCAAAGAGTTTTAGAAGTTCTAGAATGATTCCAAGAGAAACTAGTTAACTTATGTACCTAGAAACGTCAATTTAATTCTCTTATTGAGGCAAGATGTTTTCGGTTCTGATGTGATGAATGTGATGCTGTATGATGATGTTTTAATGTGTTGGAATGCGTGAGAATATCATATGATGATGTAGAAGCGATCCTATGCATGATAGGTAAGAAACTAGCTAACTAAAAACACCGTAAAGCTAGAATTTAACATAGTTTTGACCCATTTGTTTATGGAACTTTTCCAAACTGTTTTAATGGGGACATAATCAGATTTAGATTGTTTAGACATGAAAAACTTGGTATCATTTGAGTTAGAATTGAATTCTAGCACCTATGAGGAAACTAGTGACTAGAAAACCGTAAAAATGCAAATGTAGAACTCTTAGAACATTTAATTTTCTGGATTCGGTCCAGTACCCTTACAACATGGTAAACATGGTTAATAATTAGTCCTTAAGCATAGGAATGCCTCATAATTAAGTTAGATTTAATACATAGCTTTCTTAAAACGGAATCCGAGAAAGGGTCTAAAACGTAAGTTCTAGAACCCCGTAAATACAAGTTAGAGAACTTGTCCTATGCTATTCAGATTTTAAAAGTAAAATGAGAGGATTATGAATGATGTTTAATTATGAGCCTTAGGTGCTTAAAATATGAACGACGGATGTAGAGAACTATATCCCAAGATTAAGACCCGCAAGGGTCAAAGCATAAGCTACCGTAAGGGTAAGCGTTTGGATGATTTATGATGATGCATGAAGTATTCTAATGATGATGATGTTATTCATATGAGGAATTTATGAGATTATATGTTTATGTGGCATAAAGCAAATTTGGAAGGAAATTCGGTGTAATGACCGTTTAGGCCGCCGAATTTCCGACAAATTTGGGGACTTAAAGAGATTTTGAAAATTAAGGTACTAAGATGGGTTCTAGGATGACACCGGTTCGGCCGAGCACCTCCATAGAACTCATGTGACATCGGTACCATTTTACACTCTTAGGTGACACCGGTTCGGCCGAGCACCCCTAAGAGTTTTGGCCCCTAACCCGCACTCAGATAGTCGGGATTTATGATACGCTTATCGTTAAGTGGTAAGTAAGAACTAGTGACGACTAGTTAAGGTATGAGCTCATAACCTAGATGTATGACACGTTCTGGGTGACACCGGTTCGGCCGAGCACCCCCAGTTCGATTGTCTTTTAGGGTGGCCCATGAGGAAGAGAAGTTTCATGATTATGATTATGTCACTAAGTTTTGTCCCATATGAATGTTACTATTGCCACTTTATGCCACCAAGAATGATGATGCTTGATGTTATGTTTTATGTATGTGCATTAGGTAGTGCCATGCATACACCTTCTGATATGTTGCATCCATGACATTAAGATCATCCTAAAATGAATGGACCTTGGCTAAAATATATTTTAAAGTTTAAAATGAACCGAATACATGCTCAGTCATTTTGTATAAATAAACCCAAGGTTCCTGAGGACGTAGATGATGACACCTAGGTAGTAGGAGGCCCTACTGAGATTCTTTAGCAAGATTCTCACTCCCTCTACCTCTTTCTTTCCGTCACGTCTTCAGATGGCGACGTTCGTAGTGTTCGTGGACACCCCGGCATGGGAGGTGCACTATGACCCGGCTCACGGGTCATACCATTTTGAGGGGCAGTGCACGGTGCGGGTTTTCATGTATGTAGGACGCCCCTTCGCTCATCCCGTGCACACCCATCGCTTCTCCCCGACTGCACCCTATGGCGACGACGAGCGGGTTTTTGAGCGTGCGCGTACGCATGATGAGAGTGCTCCGCATGCACACCGCCGCCTTAGCCATGCGAGACCATCCCGATTACGTGCCCCGGACCTACTTCTCGGAGACCGACCCGTCCGAGGACTCGCCTACTCATCCGTATAGCGAGAGCTCTGCCCCCTCTCCACCATTGATGAGGGAGGGCAGTGAGGATACCGTGACTCAGCCCCGACTTGCACGATGACCGGAGATGCGGCCACACCGCGGGGGTCACTCTCGATCCCCGTTCCGCCTCTTTACGCCCGAGGAGCTCGCACAGTTTCCCGGATACTTGCCTCGTTCACGAGACGGGCGTCAGTAGGAGGTGACGATCGACCAATGGAGTACCCGGTTAGAGCACACACCACTTAGATGAGGATAAACCTTCTTTTGTTTAGAGGTTATCCCATTAGGTGCACTCGGGTAGGGGAGTAGATTATGTTTATGTTCACGTTGTATTTTCTTTCATGTATCTCCATGTACTAAATTAAGTCCCACACTTATAAGTGGGCAAGTTATATATATATAAGATGATTTTCAGTGATGTTCATGTTGTGCCTTATGTTATGATGTTGTGAGACATTTGTTTACCATACATGGTTTACCGCTTATCGCATTACGCGGCTCTCACTTTTATTTCAAAAAAAAAAATTACCCGTATTTTCCGCTAAGTAATTCAAAGTTAAATGAGAACTATGAAGTAACAGACTAATGATTAACCTAAATATGTTCTAGAGTATTGGGTTAAAAATTAGGATGTTACAGGGAAGATCCCTCGGAGGGTGCCTGGGTTGCCAAATCCTCGGAAGGATCCGTCTCCGAAAAGGACGACGGGCAACGGGGCACATACTGGGGGTAGTCTCGAGCGGCGGACGTGGATGATGGGGTATGGCGAAGCCTCTCCTCTAGGGGACGTGCGCGCTCGAACACCAGGTCATCGCCAAAAGGTGAGACGGGGGAGAAACGATGGGAATGTACAGGGGGAGTGAAGGGTCAACCCATGAACATGAATACTCTAACTGTGCATCGACCCACAAAATGGAATGACCCGTGGTCCGGGTCATGGTGCACCTCCCATGTCGGCGTGTCCACGAACACTACGAACGTCGCCATCTGAAGACGTGACGGAAAGAAAGAGATAGAGGGAGTGAGAATCTTACTAAAGAATCTCAGTAGGGCCTCCTACTACCTAGGTGTCGTCATCTACGTCCTCAGGAACCTTGGGTTTAATTATACGAAATGTCTGAACATGCATTTAGTTCATTTTAAACTTCAGAATATACTTTAGCCAAGGTCCATTCATTTTAAGATGATCTTAATGTCATGAATGCAACATAATAGAAAATGTATGCATGGCACGACCTAATGCACATACATAGAACATAACATCAAGTATCATCATCATTGGTGGCATAAAGTGGCAATAGTAACATTCATATGGGACAAAACTTAGTGACATAATCATAATCATGAACTTCTCTTCCTCATGGGCCACCCTAAAAGACAATTGAACTGGGGGTGCTCGGCCGAACCGGTGTCACCCAGAACGTGTCATACATCTAGGTTATGAGCTCATACCTTAACTAGTCATCACTAGTTCTTACTTACCACTTAACGATAAGCGTATCATAAATCATAAATCTCGACTATCTGAGTACGGGTTAGGGGGCAATTCTCTTAGGGGTGCTCGGCCGAACCGGTGTCACCTAAGAGTATAAAATGGTACCGATGTTACATGAGTTCTATGGAGGTGCTCGGCCGAACCGGTGTCATCCTAGAACCCATCTTAGTACCTTAATTTTCAAAATCTCTTTAAGTCCCCAAATTTGTCGGGAATTCGGCGGCACGATGGCATTACACCGAATTCCTTCCAAATTTGCTTTATGCCACATAAACACATATCCTCATGAAATCATCATATGAATAACATCATAATCATTTACATAACACATGAATCATCATAAAACTTTCAACCGTTTATCCTTACGGTAGCTTATGCTTTGACCCTTACGGGTCTTAATCATGAGATATAGTTCTCTACATCCGTCGTTCATATTTTAAGCACCTAAGGCTCATAATTAAACATCATTCCTAATCCTCATGTTCATACTTAAATCTGAAAAGCATGGGACAAGTTCTCTAACTTGTATTTACGGGGTTCTAGAACTTACGTTTTAGACCCTTTCTCGTTCGTTACTTGCTAAGGCGCTATGTATTAAATCTAACTCAATTATGAGGCATTCCTATGCTTAAGGACTAATTATTATTCATGTTTATCATGTTGTAAGGGTGCTGGACAGAATCCAGAAAATTAAATGTTCTAAGAGTTCTACATTTGCATTTTTACGGTTTTCTAGTTACTAGTTTCCCCATAGGTGCTAGAATTCAATTCTAACTCAAATGATACCAAGTTTTTCATGTCTAAACAATCTAAATCTGATTATGTCCCCATTAAAACAGTTTGGAAAAGTTCCATAAACAAATGGGTCAAAACTATGTTAAATTCTAGCTTTACGGTATTTCTAGTTAGCTAGTTTCTTACCTATCATGCATAGGATCGCTTCTACATCATCATATGATATTTTCACACATTAAAACATCATCATACAGCATCACATTCATCACATCAGAACCGAAAACATCTTGCCTCAATAAGAGAATTAAATTGACATTTCTAGGTACATAAGTTAACTAGTTTCTCTTGGAATCATTCTAGAACTTCTAAAACTCTTTGCAAAACATTTTAATTCCTCAAGAGGCTAAGTGAAACCTTAGGTCAGTGACCAAAACATATTCCATCCCCTAAAAGAGATTGGAATCACAACTTATAATGACATAACCTTATAAAGAATTGTAAAACTTTAAGGAACACTTAAAACATAGGCTATTGGTCCTAGTAGCTAGATGAAAACTCATTGGAAGTCCATCCTCACTACTTGGCTAAAAAACATACATTCAAAGTATGGTTTACATTCAACTTTAACTTGGAATGAAATGGGCAAGTCTTTGAGCTCTAGGTTCTTAAGTTACGACATAAACTAAACGTGCTCATGCTTTTCATTTTTAATCTTACTTACAAAGTAAAGTGATGACTTAAAATTAAATATGCAAGGCATAACTTAAACATGCAAGCTTGAAAGTAAATATGCAAGATTCAATTCTTTATTTTAGTGCTCTTGGCCCAACAACAATCGACTTTAAGGCCGAAATAGATAGGCATTCGAGAGATTAATTAGGTGATAATGCAAGTTCAATTCTTTATTTTAGTGCTCTAGGCCCAACAACAATCGACTTTAAGGCCGAAATAGAAAGGCTTGAGAATTAAATTAAGTGAAGATGCAAGTTCCATTTTAATCTTTATGTTCTTAGGTGATAGCTTGAAAATAAAGATGCATAGCAAGAATGTAAATATGAATGCAAGCATAAAATAAATTATGCAAGTTCATTTTATCTTTCTAGAGCTCTTAACAAGACTTTAAAGGAACTTAAACCTCAACCCAAACTCATCAAACCAAGACAAAGTAAAAGTCTAGAGTTCTTAGAACTCAACATAACATATTTAGAAAATCAAACATCTAGCAATTTAAAAGGAAAGGTAATGGCGAAACTTCAAGGAAAGAAAAGAAATGTTTGAAACTCTAGAATCCATGATCTTGGTGATATACTAACACCAACATCATGAGACCTCATCATTGAGTCATTAGAACCATTTTGAAACAACATCAAAGTTAAAGTTCTCAAAGGTTCAAGAAAGGAAAAACTAGAAACACTTTTGCTCAAGAACAAAGATCAAGCTCTAGAGTTTGTTTCAAGTGATGAACATCATCATGAAACTCTCATCATCAAGCTCTCATTTCTTTGAACTCCAAGGCCCATGGCCGAAAATGAGCAAGAACAAGGAAAGGAAAAGAAGTTCTAAAAAGAATCAAGAGAAACTATGAACATAAAGCTTGAAGCAAGAACTCTAAAGAAAGAATACATGAAAGAAAATCCCTACTTGGTGTGATGAACTTGAAGATGGAAGAAGAAGATGAAGGTGATGAAGAACTTTGAAGAGCTTGAAGAACTTGAAGAACACAAGAACTTTTGAGAGAAAAGAAAAGCTTTGAGTGTTTCCTAAACTTAGCAAATGATCTAAAAGTGGTGCAAGCTCCTCAAGGCATTCTATTTATAGAGAAATGAAACAAATGGAGGGAGCTCATGGAGGAAGAGGTTTCGGCCATGAGGGTGCAGATTGGAGGCTTTCCATGAGTTCCATGAGGTGAGATAATGTGTTCTTGAGGTATGGTGAGGTATGGTTCAAAGCATGGTGAGGTATGGCTCAAGGTATGGCTCAAGCATGGCTCTTTGAGTGAGAAAACAATTAAACATGTGGCCAATGGGGATGAGGTCTGGCCGAAACTTCATCATGCATGGGGAGGATTAGTTTGCATTTTAATTGTGGTTTAGAGTTGTGTTTAGGTGTATCTTTGATTATGCTTAAGATTAGGAATTTGTAAGAAAGTGTTTAGGTAAGGGAAATGGGTAATTAAGGTGGTCTAGACATAATTAAGGAGTGGTCTTGCACCATTAGAGAGTTAAATCCTCAATTTAGAGTCTAAACAACTCTAGACACATTTCCTTGATTTAAGGAATTGGAGAGAGAAAACACTATTCAAGATTCCAAGACTAGGAATCTTGAGTTCTAAAAAGGGATTTAAGTTTAATCTAAGCAATTTTAGATTCTAATTAACTTTAATAAATTATTTTGACTCTAGATTAATTATGGAAATTAATTAATCTTCGTTTAGAGCCTAATATTGCTTAGGTTTGCTTAATTACGTCATTAAGCTCAAAAACACTATTCTAGGGGCAAAATCGTAATTTTGCACTAAAACTGCCCGGGACCACCGGGACTTGAACAGAGACCTCCAGGCACATGAAAACATGTTTTTACACCTCTGGGGAAAGTTTCGGGCTCAAACGGCACGTTTACCCGCGTAAAAACGCTCTAGGGGTATTTTGGTCATTTTGACCCGAAACTGCGGAAAACGAAATTTTCGCTTCCGGAAGCATTCAAAGGCCATTCAATCCCCTTCAAACATCGAGTTAACCCTTCGAGGATGACCAAGTTGGTTACCTTCGAGTTCGGGTCAGGAAATGACCTCAGGGGCATTTTGGTCATTTCCCTCGGACAGAAAAATCGGGGTGTTACAGTGTTTACCTCATGACTTGTATGATGCTATGTGAACTATTATTCTTAAATGATAGTTTTATTATTTCACGTGATTGTTCTTCAAGAACTTAGAGATGCCTATGTTGTAATAATAGATATGTGACAAGTATGAACTATGTGGCATCTCAATAAAACAAGCTAAGACTTAAGGTGACTTAAACTATGAGAAAATGATCCTTTGAACCACCAAACTAAGGGTGGGGATGAGGTGATTCTAACTCCCTAGACCTGTACGCTAAGTCGGGACCTTTAACTTATCAAAAGGGATAAGTCCATGTGCCAATGACGACTAGCGTGGTATGAGCTCATAACCTAGAAGTTTCTCCAAAGGGAGATCAGTTAGGGTGGCCCCAGGAAGAAAATGATGAGGCTTTAATGTCATCTAAAGTAACCAAGATAAACTACCATGTACCATGTTCCAAGGACTATGCTTCTATGTACCATGAATTATGAATCTATGCGCCATGATCCATGCTAATAGGAACCATGATTTTATGATTTTATGTACCATGACTATGATTCAAGTTCTATGACTTATAGACTACGTAACCAAGAAGTTTTAGAATTAAAAGGAATGGGCCTCAGAGGTTAACATTTGCGAACTTCATAATTGAACCATTATATGTCCATGTTTTTACTAAATAAACCGAGGTTCCTTGAGACATAAATGATGACACCTAGATAGGAGGAAAAACCCTACTGAGTTTCTTTAGTAAGAAATCTCACTCCCTCTATCTCTCTCTTTCTGTCACGTCTTCAAATTCGGATGGCGACGTTCGTGCTCTACATTGAGACACTACGTGGGAGTTTCACCATGATCTGAAGCACGGATCTGATCATTTTGAGGGCCGCTGCACAGTTCGTGTTTCCATGTTCCATAAACGACCGTTTGCTCATCCTGTAGATAGCTTTATTTTCTTATCGATGTTGCCTTATGGTGACAATATGGTTTTTGAGCGTGCTCGCACACGCAGCGAGAGGATTCTCTGGACCTACACTGTGGGCTCGGGCACTGTACCTAAGTACGTACCTCGTTCGCAGCATTCAGAGGAGGAACCCTCGGAGGATCCACCCGCCCATATATATGGAGAGGACTCTGCCCCTACTCCCCCACGTATGCTAGTGGGGAGCAAGGAGACGGTCACCCAGCCACGGAGGGCCCGGATGCCCGAGATGCGACCCCAATGCAGAGGACATGTTCGAGTTCCCACTCCTACTGAGCTTCGCTTGTAGATCGGCTATGTCCCACCTTACCCGTGACTAGGGTCGTATTGTTGGAGGATAGTCCTTAGTGCACACACGACATGTAGTTAGGATAAACCTTCTTTTGTGTGGAGGTTATCCACCTTAGATGCACTTGGGTGTGGGTGTTTCTCTTCGTGTTTTATTTATGATTTCATGTATTTCCTGTTTTTTGATGTATTTGCTCCTTATGTATTGAACAGTCTTGCTATTACTAGTGGGCATATCATGTATTAATGTATGAGTTATTTCAGTATATGTGTTCATGATGTTGTTTACTGAGCCTTTCCTATGTTTACATTTCTGCACTCTACAATAACGATTAATTCATTATGCGCGGCTCATACTTTATCAAGGTTTTGTTAAAAGAAAAATTTGGCTTATATTTTCGTTAAGTAATTTTCAAGGTAATAACACTAAGGCAAGAAGTAATGACTAATATTTAGCCTCAGTACATACTAGTAGTATTAGGTTGAATATTAAGGTGTTATAGTTTGTGTCATTTCAAGGTAAGGCTAGGTATGGTTGAAGGTATAGTCTTTTGGGTGTGAGATGTTATTAAAATAAATCAACATGTATGGCCATGGGGGAGGAAAATTATCTCATTTCTTTTGTGTTATGACATGGTTTAGGGGATAGGTTTGATTAGGTATTTGGTTAGGAGTTTGTGGTTAAGTGTTTGAATGAGAAAGTGGGTAATTAAGATAATTCAAGACATGGTTAATGAGCATTTTTGCCTATTGGGAGAGTCAAACCATATTTAATCAAGATTCTCAATCACATCCAAGGTTCTTTAAATCATGGAAATCGAAAGGAAGAACACCATTAATTGATTTATGACATAATATCTTGATTTTGAGAAAGCGGTTTTGAGTCTCTCTAAGCAATCTTAGGTTCTAATTAATCTCAATTAATTATTTTGACTCTAGATTAGTAATTAGAATTTACTGACCTTTAATTAGAACTTAATATTGCTTAGGTTTCATTAATCGTATGATTAAGCTCATTAGGTGCTTAATCTGGGCTAAAATCATAATTTTGCATAAAAACTGACATAAACAGACATTGCCCAAGCTCATAAAAACATCATTTAAAACCTTTGGGTGGAGTTCGGCTTAAACGGCTCGTCACCGACGAGTGGATCAAGCACACAGAAAAGATCTTCTCAGCGATCGCATGTACAGAGGAGCAGAAGGTGACCTTTGCCACCTACATACTAGAGGCGAATGCTGAGTTCTGATGGATCGGCACCCGAAGGTTGTTAGAGGTATCTGGCATGCCAATTCATTGGGAGCTGTTCAAGGCACACTTTTACGAGAAGTACTTCCTGAAGTCTGTGAGGGATGCAAAGGACATTGAGTTCTTGCAGCTGACCCAAGGGGATATGAACATTGCACAGTATACTGCAAGGTTTGAGGAGCTGATCAAGTTTTCAAGAGTTTTCTAAAGGAACCCCAATAAAAGATGGAAATGCATGAAGTATGAAACCGGGCTGAAGGCGGAGCTAAATGTCGCCATTGCTCATTTGGAGATTAGGGACTTTCCTACCCTAGTCAACAAATGTCACATTATTGAGGAGAATAATAAGAAATTGAGTTCTGTAACGCCCCGATTTTCTGTCTGAGTGGAAAATAACCAAAATGCCCTTGAGGTCATTTTCGGCCCGGAATTCAAGGATGGCCGACCCGGTAGTCCTCGAAGGGCCAACTCAATGTTTGAAGGGGATTGAATGACCCTTGAGTGGTTCCGGAGGCGAAAGTCTCACTTTCTACAGTTTCGGGTCAAAATGACCAAAATACCCCTATAGCGTTTTTACGCGGGTAAAGGTGCCGTTTGAGCCCGAAACTTTCCCCAGAGGTTTAAAACCATGTTTTTACATGTTTCAAAGCATCTGTTTGAGTCCCGGTGGTCCCGGGCAGTTTTAGTACAAAATTATGATTTTGTCCCTAGAATAGTGTTTTTGAGCTTAATGATGTAATTAAGCAAACCTAAGCAATATTAGGCTCTAATCGAAGATTAATTAATTTCCATAATTAATCTAAAGTCAAAATAAATTATTAAAATTAATTAAAACCTAGGATTGTTTAGATTAGATTTAAATCTCCTTTCTAAAACTCAAGATTTCACTCTTGGAATCTTGAATAGTGTTTTCTCTCTCCAATTCCCTAAATCAAGGAATTGTGTCTAGAATTGTTTATATACTAAAATGAGTTTATAACTCACTAATGATGCAAGAACACTCCTTAAATGTGTCTTGACAACCTTGATTACCCATTTTCTCACCTAAACACTTTCTTACAAATTCCTAATCTTAATCCTAATCAAAGATACACCTAAACACAACCCTAAACCACAATTAAAATGCAAGAAAATCCTCCCCATGGCTGATGCAAGTTTCGGCCATCTCTCTCCCATTTCCATCACATGTTGATTTGTTTCTCACTCAAAAAACCATGCTTGAGCCATACCTTGAACCGTACCTCACCATACTTTGAACCATACTTCACTATGCCTCAAGATCACAACATTTCACCTCATGGAACTCATGGGGCTGCCCATGAGCTGTAATGACCGAAGCCTCTTCCCCCATTTGCACCTTGCATTTGTTTCATTTCTCTATAAATAGCATGTTTGGGTGAACTTGCATCATTTTGGGTTCATTTGCTAAGTGTAAGTTTTCAAAGAGCACTTCAAAGTTTCCTTTTTCTCTCAAGTTCAAGTGTTCAAATTCTTCAAGTTCTTCATCCTCTTCTCTCATCCCAACCTTCAATCACTTGGTAGGGATTTTCTTTCAACTATTTTCTTTATTTAAGTTCCATCTCTAGTTATGTGTTTATTGTTTCTCTTGAACTCTTTTTAGAACTTCTCTCCCTCTCCTTTTTCTTCATCATTTTTGGCCATAGACCTTGAGGACAAGGGAATGAGATCTTGATGATGAAGTTTCATGGTGGTGATGTCCATCACTTGAATAATCTCTAAAGCTTGATCTTTGTTCTTAAGTTAAAGATGTTTCATTTGTTCTTTTTTCTTGAACCTTGAAACCTTTCACCTTGATGATATTTTAAAATGATTCCATGAACTCAATGATGAGGACTCATGATGTTGGTGTTAATGCATCATCAAGATCATGGTCTCTAGAGTTTCAAATGTTTCCTTTTCTTCTTGAAAGTTTCGATTCCTTTTCCTTTTCTTTCTTCACATTTTCGGCCATGTTGGCCGATGAGGTTCTCAATGGCTTGATGATGAGAGCTTCTAGATGATGACCATGTGTTCATCACAATGAGGTCTCTAGAGTTTGAGTTTTAATAAAAATGCTATCTATGACCACATCTCAAGGAAAGAAACTTTGTGTTTTAAAGAACCCTTGAGGTTCACTCTTGTCTTTACTTTATCTTGTCATGATAAGCTTGGGTTAAGGTTTAAGTTCCTTTAAAAGTCTTGTATGAGCTCTAATAAGAAATAAAATGGACTAGCATTCATATTTAAATTCAAGCTTATGCATTAGATATTTACTTTGAGCTTTGCATTCATATTTAATTTTCAAGCCATCACTTAAAGTTAAAGAATAAAGAATGGATTGCATCTCATATTTACATTCTTGTCTAGCATATTTACTTTTCATCACTAAAGAACATAAAGATTTAAAATGAGAGTTGCACTATCACCTAACTAAATCTCAAAGCCTTTCTATTTCGGCCTTAAAGTCGATTGTTGCTGGGCCTAGAGCACTAAAATAAAGAAATGAACTTGCATATTTATATTTTAAGTTTTGCATATTTATATTTCAAGTCTTGCATATTTAATTCAAGCTTTGCATATTCATAATTCAAATCTCGCATATTTACTTTAAGCTCTCACTTTACTTTGTAATGAAGAATAAAAATGAAGTGCATAGCATGTTTAAATTATGTCATCACTTAAAGACCTTAGAGCTCAACAACTTGCCCATTCTATCTCAAGTTAAAGTTTAATGTGGGTGCATTCTTTGAATGCATAAGTTTCGGTCAAGTAGTGATGATGAAATTGGAATGAGTTTCATCTAGCTACAAGGGCCAACAATCTAAGTTTTAAGAATTCTCTTTGAGCCTCATGAATTCTATGAGATTAGGATCAACAAGATTTATGAAGTTAATTCTCTTTTAAGAAGGGATTAAGTGGTCACTAACCTAAGGATTTTTTTAGTCTCTTTTACAAAATAAAATGGTTTGCAAAAGAGTCTTAGAAGTCCTAAAAGTGATTCCAAGAGAAACTAGCAATTTATATGTTTTAAAAATATCAAGTTATGCATATTTTTGGAGACTTAATGCTTCGGTTCTTCCATGATGAGTTTGCTGCTGTATGATGATGTTTTGATGTGTTTGAATGTGTAAAAATTCTGTATGATGAGTTAGGAACATTTCTATGCATGATAGGAGAGAAACTAGCTTTCTAGAAAAACCGTAAAGTCAAGATTTAGCATAGTTTTAACCCATTTATTTTTGGACACTGCCCAAACTGTTTCAATGGGAATATAATCAGATTAGGATTGTTTAATCATGAAAAATTTGGTTACAATTGAAGTAGGATTGAGTTTTAGCACCTATAGAGAAACTAGTAACTAGAAAATTGTAAAACCACAATTCTAGAACTCTTAGAACATTTAATTTTTAGAATCTGTCCAGCAACCTTATAATGTAGAGAACATGGCTTATAATTAGTTCTTAGACATAGGAATGCCTCATAATTGGTTTAGGTCGAACTTATAGCGCCTTAGGCGAAGACAGAACCAAGAAAGGGTCTAAAACGTAAGTTCTAGAACCCTACAATTATAAGTTTATAATGCTGCCCCGAAGGAATAACATTGTTCAGATTTAATAGAGAGCATGAATAATAATGAGATCTATTAGAAGAGAAACCTTAGGCGCATAAAAGGTTGGTAGAAGATGATAGGTTAATTACATCACAAGTTTAAGGCCCATAAGGGTCAAAGCATAAGATACCGTAGGACCAAGAGCATAATGAATTTTTAATGTTGCTTGTGAACACATGAGAATGATTATGTGAATGCATAAAAATTATGATGGAGGATGCATGTTTGAATGACTTATGTGGCATAAAGAAGAATTTGGAAGAAATTCGGCATGCTGCAGTTATGCTGCCGAATTTCTGACAAATTCAGGGACTCAAAAAGTTTTTGAAAACTTATGAGATTTTTATGAGGTACTAAGATGAGTTCTCGGATGACACCGGTTCATCCAAGCACCTCCAGAGAACTCAAGTGACATCGGTACCAAGATGAATTCTTGGATGACACTGGTTCGACCGAGCACCCCCAAGAAATGCCCCCTAGCTCATACTGGATAAGTCGGGATTATGTTTATGATTATGTTACGCTGATCGGGATTGATAAGTAAGAACTAATGATGACTAATTAAGGTATGAGCTCATAACCTAGAGATATGACACGTTCTGGGTGACACCGGTTCGGCCGATCACCCCCAGAGCGATTGTCTTTTAGGGTGGCCTATGAGGAAGTAAAGTATGATGTTTATGTCACAAAGTTTCCCATATGAGAATTTAATTGCCACTTTATGCCACTATTATGATATTTTTAAGGTTGTGATTATTTTCTTGCATTAAGTAGAGCCATGCATACATTCTTTAATATGATTACATCCATGTCATTAAGAATCATGCTAAAATGAATAGACCTTGGCTAATTATGTTTTAAAGCTTAAAAATGGACTTGATACATGCTCACTTGTTTTAAATACTAAACCCAAGGTTCCTAAGAGCGTAGATGATGACACCTAGATAGTAGGAGGCCCTACTGAGATTCTTTAGCAAGATTCTCACTCCCTCTATCTCTTTCTTTCCGTCACATCTTCAGATGGCGACGTTCGTGGTTTTTGTAGACACCTCGACATGGGAGGTGCACTATGATCCGGAGCACGGATCATACCATTTTGAAGGACAGTGCACGGTGCGAGTCTTCATGTTCGTTGGACGTCCCTTCGTTCACCCCGTGCATACCCATCGCTTCTCCCGGACAGCACCCTACAGCGACGACGAGCGGGTTTTTGAGCACGCGCGTACGCATAATGAGAGAGTTCTCCGTAAGCACACCGCCGCCTCAGCCATGCGTGACTATCCCGGCTACGTGCCCCGGACTTACTTCTCGGAGACCGATCCGTCGGAGGACCTGCCTACCCATCCGTACAGCGAGAGCTCCGCCCCCACTCCACCACTGATGAGGGAGGGCAATGAGGATACCGTGACTCAGCCACGGCTCGCACGACGACCGAAGATGCGGCCACATCGTGGGGGTCACTCTCGATCCCCGTTCCGCCTCTTTACGCCCGAGGAGCTCGCCTAGATGGATGTTAGTAGGAGGTGACGTACGACCGATGGAGTACCCGGGTAGAGCACACATTATTTAGATGAGGATGGACCTCCTTTTGTTTAGAGGTTATCCCTTTAGTTGCACTTGGGTAGGGCAGTTGCTTTTATATTTTCCGTCGTACTTTTCTTTGTATTCGCTTTTTAGTTGTATCTGTTGATGATGTACTAAACTAGGCCCCACTCTCCATGAGTGGGCATATCATATAATATTATATAAATATACAGTTCAATTCTATTGTGATGTGCCTTTACTTGCTTATGCCATGTTGCTATGCGATGCTTGCTTTATTTCCCTTCGTGCTTTATTATTTATCGTGTCGCGTGGCTCTCACTTTGCTTTTATAATTCAAAAAAAAAGTTTACCAGTATTTCCGCTAAGTATTTTAAAGTAATAAGGAAGCTATGATGTAACAGACTAATGGTTAACCTAAATATGTTCTAGAGTATTGGGTTAAAAATTAGGATGTTACAAGTTCAGCAAAGGCGGAGGACTATAAGAAGAAGTTGGCACCACAAGCCTTGAGGTTTAAGCCTCGAATGCAAAGCAAGATCTTTCAACATAAGGGAGCGAATGTTCCAAGAGAGGAGGCCCTCTAGAGGGACCCTGCCGATAACTGTCCAAAGTGCAGAAAGAACCATGGTGGCCGTCACTGTCTAGCTGGCCAAGGAGTGTCCTTTTGGTGTGGCAAGCTTGGTCACATGATTAGAGATTGCAATGTGATGCCCACACGTTTTAACGCCACATCTAGACCTTAACGCCAAGGGCAAGTGCTCATAATCAATGCTGAAGATGCGTCCTGTTCTAACACCTGAGGTAAGCATGAGATAGACGATAGGATGTCGGGTATGCTTCTTAGTTTTGGAGGAATCTTTGCGACTTCTTGATTTATGTCCCTTCAATCCGTGGCGATCCTATTGCATTTGCCTATATTCGAGTCTCCTTGTAAATGGCTTTTTTTCATTTTGACCTATCATGTCTATCTAACTAATATAATCGTGTACTTGTAATGAATTTCGAGGGCGAAATTCTTTTTAAGGATGGTAGTAATGTAATACTCGGATTTTTTCGCCTGTGTACAAATGACCAAAATACCCCTGAGGTCATTTCTGCCTAGGAATTGAGGAAAGCCAGTCTAGGCAAACCTTAAAGGAATATCTTAGCGCTTGAAGGGGATTAATTGTGTTCTGTGTATTGTTAAAGATGAAATCTCGATTTCTAGTTTTTTTTCCGCACAAAATTACCAAAATATCCCGATGGCTATTTAACACAGAATTAATTGCTGACTAGGCTCAAACTTCACCCGGAAGTTGGGCGTGTCATTTTTAAGAGATGTCTAAGACCTGTTGAAGCTTGGGTGGTCCCGGGAAGTTTTCTATAAAATGACCATTTTGTCCCTGATTAAGCATCTAATGAGCTTAATCATGCAATTAAAGAAACCTAAGCAATATTAGGCTCTAATTAAAGATTAATTAATTCTAATAATTAATCTAGAATCAAAATAATTAATTGGGGTTAATTAGGGCTTAAGATTGCTTAAAGAAACTCAAAATCCTTTTCTTAAATCAAGATTTTGTGTTATATCAAATGAAATATTATTTTCTCTTTCTAATTTCTTAAATTAAGGAATTAAAGATGTGATGGAGAATCTTGTTGAATGGAGGTTTGACTCCACTAATTGAGCAATACAACTTTCTAATCTTGTCTTGTATGGCCTTAATTACTTGTTACTAGCCCAAACACTCCATTAACAATTCTTAACCAAATGCCAAATCAAATTTATTTCTAAACACAATTCCTAATTACAAAAGAGAGAAAATATCTCATGGCCATCCATGCCTCCATGATGGCTAGCCACTCCTTACCCATACCTCCCTCATCACATCCTCTCATTTCAAATTCTATATAATCTTAAACACTTAAAAGAAACACAAACTTTCATTTCTTCCCATCCATTTTTGGCCAAGTCTTGTGTCCAAAAAGCACTCTCAAATTCTCTCTTCTCTTACCTCTCAAAAATTCTCTTTTCTTCCTCCACCACCACAAGAACCACCCTCCACCACCACCTCTGAACCTTAAACCACCATAAACTACCATCAAGAAACATAACCTTTCCATCCCTAAGCACTAAAGCTCAAGAAAAACCCTTCCTCTCTTTTCCTTCCTTTGGCCGAAATTCTTCTTACCTCAAGGAGAGGATTTTCTTCTCATTTTCTTTCACAAAGCTCAAGTTTTTCCTTGCAACAAGAAGATACCTTGGTAGGGAATTTTATATTGAGTTCTTCTTCTTCCCCTTGTTCTCTCTTTTTTTATTTTTGAGCTTCTTCTTCTCCTCTATTTGCATTCTCATGTTTATTTTCGAGCCTTGCATATCATATTTATATTTCCATTGCCATCACCTTATAATACCAAGATTAAATGAGGCTTGCATTTACACGTTTAAATTTATACCATCACCTGAACAATCTAGAGCTCAAGATTTACCCCTTTCAACTTACATAAAAAATTCAATTTCATGGACATTTGTCTTTATAAGTATGTTTTGGTTTCAAAGGAATAAAGTTTTAAAATTAATGTATCATTACTTTGAGTTTTGAAAAGACTTGCATCTTGCGATTTCCTTTTTGAAAGAGTTGAAGATCTTGAAATGGCCTTGTTGATGATGAATCTTGGTTTTTATGATGTGAAGAGAACTTTTGAAAGACTAACAAACTTAAGAGGAGCAAATTGTGTATTTGATTTTAAGGAAATGTTAGGAAAGTGTTTAAAAATGCTTTGGAATGAAAGAATGATTTGAGGAATGTCAAAACATGAGTTTTCATCTTTTGGGGATATTGGTAATCGATTACCATGGTGATGTAATCAATTACCCGAAGGCCTTGAAGTCCCCGGATATGAGTGTTTGAACTGTGTAATCAATTATAGTCGTATGTAATCGATTACTGTAACGCCTCGATTTTTCCGTCTGAGAGGAAAATGACCAAAATGCCCCTGAGGACATTTTCTGCCCGGAATTTGAGGATGGCCGGCCCGGCAGTCCTCGAAGGGCCAACTCAATGTTTGAAGGGGATTAGATGGCCCTTGAATGGTTTTGGAGGCGAAAATCTCATTTTCTGCAGTTTCGGGTCAAAATGACCAAAATATCCCTATACCGTTTCTACGCGGGTAAAGGTGCCATTTGAGCCCAAAACTTTTTCTGAAAGTCTAAAACAATGTTTTTACATGTTTAAATGTAACACCCTAGTAATTAACCAGATACACCTAGGTTGAATCTGATTAATGACTAGACTTTACTCCTTGCTTTGGTTCTTTCTTCATAATTTGAAAATACTTAGTGAAATTACGAGCCATTTTTTTTAAACACATAATTGAAAACGTGAGCCGAGTACAACGTGAACGAGTAAGCGGAGTATAATAAGACGTTTAATAATATATCACATCATATCACATAGGCTCCATCATATAACATCCATAAGCACATTATAGCATATATTTACATACAATAACCTCACTCAAAGGGTGGGTTATGTTCATATACTTAAGGAAATACATGCCCCTAAACTAGATAACTCCATAAGCCGGGAAGGTTATCCTAAAACTAGGGTGCATGATCACACATAAATCTACTAAGAACCCTCTATGGCCATCGTCTCCGAAATGGGGGAATAAATCCGATCCATCGATGAGCTCCTCTGGGACGGACACACGAGATGCACCAGTCAGTCGCATGGACGGCCTTCTCGCTAACCTCGGCTGAACAACTGCTTTCCTCACTACCCTCTCTTACACGTGTGGGAGTAGGAGCAGAGCTCTCGTAATATACATGAGTAGGAGTGTCCTCTCAAGGATCGGTTTCAGAATATCTCGCCTCGAACATACTGAAATCCATGGACAAGCAGATGAAGCGGATAAGAACGTAACATCCTTTCATCAAGTGGACGTGCATGTTCGAAAACCATTTCATCACTATAGGGAGAAGTAGGAGAAAATCGATAACTAGGGACAGGATATGCAAATGGACGACCTACGTAAATAAAAACACGAATCAAGACTCCTCCTTCAAAATGATACGAGCGATGCACCTGATCATAGTGAAATTCCCAAGTAGGGGTATCAACGAACAGACTAATGTCGCCATTTGAATCTGGAGACAATGACGGAAATAAAGAAAAGGAGTGAGAATCTTGCTAAAGAATTCTCAAGAAGGTACCTCCTTCTACAAAGGTCATCATCAAAGTCCCCAGGAACCTCGGGATTATTCTAAAATAGTGAGCATGCAAAGATTCATTTTAAGTTCGGACAAATACTTAACCGAGGTTCGTCAATTTTTAATCATGCGCCTTATAATGCATCTTATTCTTAACATGTCATATTTACAATGAACATTTCCTTTATCATTACATCATATTCCTCATCATCATTATCAAAATAACATGCATAAAAGAACGCTATATAATATTAGCTACATGTGGACATAGTGCACATATTTCATTTCCTTAGGTGACTTAAAATCTTATCATCATCATTATTTTCCTTAGGCCACCCTATACTCCACCCTTTTGGGAGTAATTTAGGTTATGAGCTCATACTTTACTAGTCGCCGCTAGCATATACTTATCCCTTGATAAGCTAAAGTCCCGACTCTACCCTTTTGAGAGAACGGGTTAGGGGGCTAAAATCACCTTTTCACCACCTATAGTCTGATGGTTCCAAAGGATCATTTTCTTATAAGTTTAAGTCACCATTAAATCTTTGCATGTTATATCATAATACAATTCATAAACATCATAACATTTTCTCACTTATAGTCTTAAGCTAGAATAATATATATCAACTGTAATCATGCATATGGGAGATTCCCAGAAAGAGAGGTGGGTCACAATGGACACGCTTAAATACCAAGTCTTTCCTTAGCCGTAACCTTTCCAAATTACACTTTTACAATGATACACTTTCTTCTAGCAACAAAGGTAACTTTACATAATAAAGAACATTTCATGTATAAGCATTCTCATTATTTGCAACAGAACTATAACATGCAAGCCAGAAATCATTCAATAAGCATCCAATCCTTACATAGAATTATCAATTATAGAACTAATTAGTTACTAAACCAATTATGAATCATTCTCTTAACAATAAACCATAATTATCACAACTTCAATCATATCAAATCATTATCACACATTGATACTAAACTCAGATCAGTGGCCTAATCATGAACCTCATGCAATTACATAGAATCATATTTTAAGTGCATATAAATTACTAGTTCCCAGAAAAATCCTTGCAAAGCCTTAAAACTCATTTAGAAACTAGTTCTTTTGTCAAATTTGGGAGGATCTTCACAATTAAAATTCTCACTTAAGATAAAAGGAGTAAGTCTTGAGCTTTAGAGATTTAGGTGACATCTTAGAATTATAAACATGCTATGCAACCTTATTTTAATCTTATCTTTATAAGGTGATAGCTTGGAATTATAAACATGGTATGCAATTCCATTTCTTTATCTTTAAGATTTAAGGTGATGACTTGAAAATTAAACATGATGCAAGAACTTGAAATATAAACATGATACAAGAAACTGGAGCGCGGTAATCCGCATGCAACCAGAGAGAGGAGAAGAGAATATTAAGAAACCTGAGCGGTAGTCCGCACAGAAGCAGTAGAGGGAGAAGTCATTTTTAAGAAACCGGAGCGGCGGTAGTCCGCACAGCACCAGTAGAGGGAGAAAAGAATTATTATTACATCTTTTTAAGCTCCAATCTCAAGACTTTTTAAAGAATAAATTCTTTAACTCCAATAATCATATTTCTTTGCTTGTGATACATGGGCAAGTCTTTGAGCTCTAGGATCTTTAGGTGATGGCATAAAATAAACATGCCATGCGTTGATTCTTTTAGCCATTATAAAATATAGTGAGAGCATAAATTAAATATGAGATGCAACCTCTTTATTATCTTGAAAGATTAAGTGATGACTTGAAACATAAACATGAAATACAAGCTTGGAATTTAAACATGAGAAATGCAAGTTCATTTATTCATTCTTGAAAATTTAGTGATGACATAGAAGGTAAATATGGTTATGCAAAGCATAAACTTAATCATGGATGCAAATTCATTTTGTTTCTTTACTAGAGCTCCTTCAAGACTTTAAAAGAATTATAAATTCAACCCAATACATATCTTAACAAGAAATAAAACATAAAAGGAAAAATACATCTTTCAAGTTCTAAACTAAAAATCTTTGTTTTAGCATCATAAAGCATTATTCTTTAAAGTTTTGCATCAAGTGGAATTTTCAAGCTTTAGAGGCCTAACTTGTGATGGATTTACAACCCACCCTCAAGGTCCTCATCATCAAGCCATCATCTTAGTTCCACCTAGGCCATATGGTTGAATTGGTTAAAGAAAATTGAAGAGGAAAACCAAAATGAAAAGCTAAGGTAAGTTCATAATTTCATCATTTTGAGCTAAAAACACAACTCCTCAAAGCATAGAAATAAATTTAGAAACTACTCCCTACCTAATCTGAGTTGAAGAAGAGGAAGAGAACTTGGTTTCTTGAAGTGAAATGAAACAAAATCTCTTTGAAAATTGATGAAAGAATTCAGCCAAAGAGGAGGAAGAAAGAAAGTTTTTGGTGCTCCTAAAAACTAGTTATGAACCAAGCATTCCAAGACCACTCAAGCAAGCCTATTTATAGAAGATTTTGAGGCTTCTAATTGGCCAACATGATGAGGTAGTGGACGGAATTTTGCAGGAGAAATAAGGGAGGAAAAAATCATTTTAGACAAAGTTGTATGAAATTAAGGAATTATGTCTCATATGGTGACATTTTGGCATTTTGTTTTAGTGCAACTTTTGGCAATAATTCAGCTGCATAATGGCATCAATAATTTCGTCCATTACAGCCCAAAGAAGTGAAATTTGTGTGTTCCATGCATTATTTAGGTGTAGGCAAGGTATTCATGTAATTTAGAGAATTTACTGCTAAGGGTTTAAGTGAATTAGTAAGCAATTTGGGTGTTTTTGAGCAATTTTGGGTTCTAATCAATCTAAATACATAATTTTGACTCTAGATTAATATTTAGAATTTAATAAGCTATAATTTGAGCCTAATATTGCTTAGGTTTCGGTATACGAATCAAAAATCCCAAAATTCGCAAATCGCCAAAAACAGGGCAAAATCGCATTTCACTTAAAATCGCCCGAGGCCACCCGAGCTTAACCAATGGTTAATCATGACTTAAAAACACATTTTAAAACATTTTAGTGAGGTTCGGGCTCAATCGGCATGCACATCTGAGTTAAACAACAAGATGGACGCTTTGGTCATTTCAAGGTCTAACTCAAAATTGAGATCCTTCTGCTCTATTAACACACATAACACAAACAATCCCTTATTATCCTCAAAATATCCCCTTGAGAATAGGTGGGGCCCACGATCCTCATTTTCTGAGTAAAATAACTTCAGGGGCATTTTGGTCATTTTATACGTATAGAAATTCGGGATTTGCAACTCTCACATGAATCATTCCTAACCTCTCTTCTAATGTTATATTCCTTTATTGAGGATTGTTCGGCCTCAAATCTTATGTAATAATTACCTACGGTAATTCGGTAATTGATTAATTTCTAATGACAGTAAAAATTACAGTAAAAATTGGGGCGTTACATTAAAAGCGTCTATTTAAGTCCTGGTGATCCTGGGCAGTTTTTGTGCAAAATTATGATTTTGCCCCTAAAATAGTGTTTTTGAGCTTAATGACATAATTAAGCAAACCTAAGCAATATTAGGCTCTAATCGAAAATTAATTAATTTTCATAATTAATCTAGAGTCAAAATAAGCTATTAAAATTAATTAGAACCTAAAATTGCTTAGATTAAACTTAAATCTCTTTTTAAAACTCAAGATTCCAATCTTGGAATCTTGAATAGTATTTTTCTCTTTCCAATTCCTTAAATTATGGAATTGTGTCTAGAATTGTTTATGAACTAAAATGAATTTATAACTCACTAATGATGCAAGACCACTCCTTAAACATGTCTTGACAGCCTTGATTACATATTTTCTCACCTAAACACTTTCTTACAAATTCCTAATCTTAATCCTTATCAAAGATACACCTAAACACAACTCTAAACCACAATTTAAATGCAAGAATCCTCCCTATGGCTGATGCGTGTTTTGGCCACCTCCTTCCGCATTTGCATCACATGTTGATTTGCTTCTCACTCAAAGAACTATGCTTGACCGATACTTGTACCCATACTTGAACCCATACCTAGCCATGCATTCCACCATGCCTTGAACCATACCTTGGAGAAGATATTTTCTCCTCCTTGTAGCTGTAATGGCCGAAGCTTTCCCTCCCCTAAATACCTCTCATTTTGTTTCATTTCTCTATAAATAGCATGCTTGGGTGAACTTGCATAATTTTGGGTTCATTTGCTAAGTGTAAGTTTTCAAAGAGCACTTCAAAGTTTTCTTTTTCTCTCAAAGTTCAAGTCTCCAAGTTCTTCAAGTTCTTCATCCTCTTCACTCATCTCAACCTCCAATCACTTGGTAGGGATTTTCTTTCAAGTGTTTCTTTCATTTAAGTTCTTAATCTAGTTATGTGTTTTATGGTTTCTCTTGAATCCTTTCGGAACTTCTTTTCTTCTTCTCTTTCTTCTTCATTTTCGGCCATGAGCCTTTGAAAACAAAGGAATGAGAGCTTGATGATGAGGGTTTCATGATGATGTTCATCACTTGAACAACCTCTAAAGCTTGATCTTTGCTCTTGAGTTAAAAATGTTTATAGTTTTTTCTTTCTTGAACCTTGAAATCTTTAACTTTGATTATGTTTTAAAATGGTTACATGAACTCAATGATGAGGACCCATGGTGTCAATGTTAATACATCATCAAGATCATGGTCTCTAGAGTTTCAAAATGGTTCTTTCTTGCTCTTAAGTTTCGGCTTCTTTCCTTTCCTTTTTCTCTAAAATTTCGGTGAACAAATTGTGGGATGAACCCTCATGATAGCTTGATGATGAAAATTCTAGTTGGTGACTTATGTTCACCACAAAGAAATCTCTAAAGCTTGAGTTTTCATAAAGGTTTTATAAAGTTCATTTATAGTTATATTTTTAAGGAATGTTATCTTGAGTTCTGAGAACTCTAGACCTCACTTTATCTTGTCATGAAGAGTTTGGGTTAAGGTTAAAGTTCCTCTAAAAGTCTTGTATGAACTTTAATAAGATATAAATGAACTTGCATATTTATTTTGAGGTTGCACTCATGTTTATATTCTTGCTTTGCATCTTTATTTTTAAGTCATCACCTAAGGACTCAAAGATAAAAATAAGACTTGCATTATCACCTAATTTGTAACGCATCGATTTTCTGTTTGAGTGGAAAATGACCAAAATGCCCCTAAGGTCATTTTCGGCCCGGAATTCGAGGATGGCTGACTTGGCAATCCTCGAAGGGCCAACTCAATGCTTGAAGGGGATTGAATCACCCTTGAGTGGTTCCGGAGGCAAAAGTCTCATTTTCCGTAGTTTCGGGTCAAAATGACCAAAATACCCCTATAGTGTTTTATGCGGGTAAGGGTGCCGTTTGAGCCCGAAACTTTCCCCAGAGGTTTAAAACCATGTTTTTACATGTTTCAAAACATCTGTTTGAATCCCGGTGGTCCCGGGCAGTTTTAGTACAAAATTACGATTTTGCCCCTAGAATAGTGTTTTTGAGCTTAATGAAGTAATTAAGCAAACCTAAGCAATATTAGGCTCTAATCGAAGATTAATTAATTTCCATAATTAATCTAAAGTCAAAATAAATTATTAAAATTAATTAGAACCTAGGATTGTTTAGATTAGATTTAAATCTCCTTTCTAAAACTCAAGATTTCACTCTTGGAATCTTGAATAGTATTTTCTCTCTCCAATTCCTTAAATCAAGGAATTGTGTCTAGAATTATTTATACACTAAAATGAATTTATAACTCACTAATAATGCAAGAACACTCTTTAATTATGCCTTGACAACCTTAATTTCCCATTTTTCTCACCTAAACACTTTCTTACAAATTCCTAATCTTAATCCTAATCAAAGATACACCTAAACACAACTCTAAACCACAATTAAAATGCAAAGAGAACTGTAACATCCTAATTTTTAAGCCAATACTCTAGAACATACTTAGGTTAATCATTAGTCTGCTACTTCATAGTTCTCATTTTTACTTAGAAATACTTAGCGGAAAATGCGGGTAAATTTTTTTTTGAAAAACAAAGTGAGAGCCGCATGATGCGATATATCCTGTAACGAACAAAACATACATCTCATAACGTCATAGCATAAGGCACACCATGAATAACACTGAATATCATCTCATATATATATAACTTGCCCACTTATAAGTGTGGGACTTAATTCAGTACAAGGGAAATACATGAAAGGAAATACAACATAAACATAAACATGATTTACTCCCCTACCCGAGTGCATCTAATGGGATATACTCTAAACAAAAGAATGTTTATCCCTATCTAAGTGGTGTGTGCTCTAACTGGGTACTCTATCGGTCGATCGTCACCTCCTACTGACGTCCATCTCGCGAACGAGGGAAGTATCCGGGAAACTAGGCGAGCTCTTTGGGCATAAAGAGGCGGAACGGGGATCGAGAGTGACCCCCGCGGTGTGGCCGCATCTCCGGTCACCGTGCAAGTCGTGGCTGAGTCACGGTATCCTCACTGCCTCCCTCATCAATGGTGGAGAGGGGGCAGAGCTCTCGCTATATGGATGGGTAGGCGGGTCCTCGGATGGGTCGGTCTCTGAGAAGTAGGTCCGGGGCACGTAATCGGGGTAGTCTCGCATGGCTGAGGCGGCAGTGTGCATGCAGAGCACTCTCACGTCATGCGCGCACGCCAAGACGCCAAAACCCGCTTCGCACGCCATAGGGTGCGCCGGGAGAAGCGATGGGTGTGCACGGATGAGCGAAGGGCGCCCTCTTAACATGAAAACTCGCACCGTGCACTGCCCCTCAAAATGGTATGACCGTGAGCCGGGTCATAATGCACCTCCCATGTCGGGGTGTCCACGAACACTACGAACGTCGCCATCTGAAGACGTGACGGAAAGAAAGAGATAGAGGGAGTGAGAATCTTGCTAAAGAATCTCAGTAGGGCCTCCTACTACCTAGGTGTCATCATCTACGTCCTCAGGAACCTTGGGTTTAATTACACAAAATGACTGGACATGCATTAAGTTCATTTTAAACTTTAAAATATACTTTAGCCAAGGTCCATTCATTTTAGGATGATCTTAATGTCATGAATGCAACATAATAGAAGATGTATGCATGGCACTACCTTATGCACATACATAAGACATAACATCAAGCATCATCATACTTAGTGGCATAAAGTGGCAATAGAAACATTCATATGGGACAAACTTAGTGACATAATCATAATCATGAAACATCTCTTCCTCATGGGCCACCCTAAAAGACAATCGAATTGGGGGTGCTCGGCCGAACCGGTGTCACCCAGAACGTGTCACATATCTAGGTTATGAGCTCATACCTTAACTAGTTGTCACTAGTTCTTACTTACCACTTAACGATAAGCGTATCATAAATCATAAATCCCGACTATCTGAGTACGGGTTAGGGGGCAATTCTCTTAGGGTGCTCGGCCGAACCGGTGTCACCTAAGAGTATAAATTGGTACCGATGTCACATGAGTTCTATGGAGATGCTCGGCCGAACCGGTGTCATCCTAGAACCCATCTTAGTACCTTAATTTTCAAAATCTCTTTAAGTCCCCAAATTTGTCGGGAATTTGGCGGCACAAAGGCATTACGCCGAATTCCTTCCAAATTTGCTTTATGCCACATAAACATATATCCTCATGAATTCCTCATATGAATAACATCATCATCATTTACATACCACATGCATCATCACGGAACATTCAATTGTTTATCCTTATGGTAGCTTATGCTTTGACCCTTACGGGTCTTAATCATGAGATATGGTTCTCTAACATCCGTCGCTCATATTTTATGCACCTAAGGGCTCATAATTAAACATCATTCATAATCCTCATGTTCACACTTAAATCTGAATAGCATAGGGCAGAATTCCTAACTTGTGATTACGGGATTCTAGAACTTACGTTTTAGACCCTTTCTCGGTTCCGTCTTGGCCTAGGGCGCTATGAATTAAATCTAAATCGATTATGAGGCATTCCTATACTTAAGGACTAATTATTAATCATGTTTATCATGTTGTAAGGGTGCTGGACAGAATCTAGAAAAATAAATGTTCTAAGAGTTCTAAACTTGCACTTTTACAGTTTTCTAGTTATTAGTTTCCCTATAGGTGCTAGAATTCGATTCTAATCCAAATGTTACCAAGTTTTTCATGTCTGAACAATCCTAATCTGATTATGCTCCCATTAAAACAGTTTGGATAAGTTCCATAAACAAATGGGTCAAAACTATGTTAAATTCTAGCTTTACGGTATTTCTAGTTAGCTAGTTTCTTACCTATTATGCATAGAATCATTTCTACATCATCATATGATATTCTCACACATTCTAACACATCAAAACATCATCATACAGCATCACACTCATCATATCAGAACCGAAAACATTTAGCTTCAGTAAAGGATTTAAATTGACATTTCTAGGTACATAGGTTAACTAGTTTCTCATGGAATCAATTTAGAACTTCTAAATCTCTTTGCAAATCATTTTAGTTCATTAAGAGGCTAAGAGAAGCCTTAGGTCAGTGACCAAAATATATTTCATCTTCTAAGAGGGAATAAAGTCATATCTCATGATAACATAACCTTGAAAAGATTTGTAAAGCTTTAAGAAAAACTTAGAACATAGACTATTGGTCCTTGTAGCTAGATGAAAACTCATTACAAGTCCATCATCACTACTTGGCCGAAGACATGCATTCAAAGAATGCATTCACATTAAAATTTGACTTGAAATGAAATGGGCAAGTCTTTGAGCTCTAGGTTCTTAAGTTATGACATAAAATAAACGTGCTCATGCTTTTCATTTTTAATCTTGCTTACAAAATAAAGTGATGACTTGATTTAAATATGCAAGGCATAAACTTAAACGTGCAAGCTTGAAAGTAAATATGCGGGGCATAAACTTAAACGTGCAAGCTTGAAAGTAAATATGCAAGGTTCAATTCTTTATTTTAGTGCTCTTGGCCCAACAACAATCGACTTTAAGGCCGAAATAGATAGGCATTCAAGAGATTAATTAGGTGATAATGCAAGTTCAATTCTTTATTTTAGTGCTTTAGGCCCAACAACAATCGACTTTAAGGTCGAAATAGAAAGGCTTTGAGAATTAAATTAAGTGATGATGCAAGTTCCATTTTAATCTTTATGTTCTTAGGTGATAGCTTGAAAGTAGAGGTGCATAGCAAGAATGTAAATATAAATGCAAGCATAAAATAAATTATGCAAGTTCATTTTATCTTTCTAGAGCTCTTAACAAGACTTTAAAGGAACATAAACCTCAACCCAAACTCATCAAACCAAGATAAAGTAAAGTCTAGAGTTCTTAGAACTTAACATGACATTTTTAGAAAATCAAAACATTTTACATGTAAAAGAAAAGGTAATGGCCGAAACTTCAAGGAAAACAAAAGAACATTTTGAAACTCTAGAGTCTATGATCTTGATGATATATTAACATTAACATCATGAGACCTCATCATTGAGTCCTTAGAACCATTTTAAAACATCATCAAAGTTAAAGATTCCAAAAGTTAGAGAAAGGAAGAACTAGAAGTATTTTACTCAAGAACAAAGATCAAGCTCTAGAGTTTGTTTCAAGTGATGAACATCATCATGAAACTCTCATCATCAAGCTCTCATTCCTTTGTTCTCCAAGGCCTATGGCCAAAAATGAAAAGGAAAAAGGAGTAGAAGAGAAGTTCTAAAAAGAAACAAGAGAAACTATGAACATCAAGCTTGAAACAAGAACTTTAAAGAAAAGAATACATGAAAGGAAATCCCTACTTGATGTGATGAACTTGATGATGGAAGAAGAAGATGAAGAAGATGAAGAGCTCCAAGAACTTGAAGAACACAAGAGCTTTGAGAGAAAAAGAAAAGCTTTGAGTGTTCCTAAACTTAGCAAATGATCTAAAAGTGGTGCAAGCTCCTCAAGGCATTCTATTTATAGAGAAATGAAGCAAATGGAGGGTGTGAATGGGCTGATGAGTTTCGGCCATTGTGTGCAGAATTGGAGGGCATCCATGAGTTCCATGAGGTGAGATAATGTGGTCTTGAAGCATGGTGAGGTATGGTTCAAAGCATGGTGAGGTATGGTTCAAGGTATGGCTCAAGCATGGCTTCAAGGAGTGAGAAAACAATTCAATCATGTGGCCAAAGAGAGCATGGCTATTCGGCCATGTTACAGCCAAGGGGAGGTTTGTTTTGCAATTTAATTATGATTTAGAGTTGTGTTTAGGTGTATCTTTGATTATGTTTAAGATTAGGAATTTGTAAGAAAGTGTTTAGGTAAGGAAAATGGATAATTAGGGTGGTCTAGACATAATTAAGGAGTGGTCTTGCACCATTAGTGAGTTAGATCCTCAATTTAGAGTCTAAACAACTCTAGACACACTTCCTTGATTTAAGGAATTGGAGAGAGAAAACATTATTCAAGATTCCAAGACTAGGAATCTTGAGTTCTAAAAAGGGATTTAAGTTTAATCTAAGCAATTTTAGGTTCTAATTAACTTTAATAAATTATTTTGACTCTAGATTAATTAGGGAAATTAATTAATCTTCGTTTAGAGCGTAATATTGCTTAGGTTTGCTTAATTACGTCATTAAGCTCAAAAACATAATTTTGCACTAAAACTGCCCGGGACCACTGGGACTTGAACAGAGACCTCTAGACACATGAAAACATGTTTTTAAACCTTTGAGGAAAGTTTCGGGCTCAAACGGCACTTCTACCCGTGTAAAAACGCTATAGGGGTATTTTGGTCATTTTGACTAAATCTATGAAAAACGAGATTTTCGCTTCCGGAAGCATTCAAAGACCATTCAATCCCCTTCAAACATTGAGTTGACCCTTCGAGGATGACCGGGTTGGTTACCCTCGAATTCGGGTCAGGAAATGACCTCAGGGGCATTTTGGTCATTTCCCTCAAACAGAAAAATCGGGGTGTTACAAGAACCTTCCCCATGGCTGATGCATTTCGGCCCTCTCCCTCTCTTTTACCACACATGTTGAATTGTTTCTCACTCAAAGAACCATGCTTGAAGCCATACCTTGAACCATACCTCACCATACTTTGAACCATACCTCACCATGTCTCAAGACCACATTATCTCACCTCATGGAACTCATGGGCTGCCTCTATGCTGCATGGCCGAAGCTCCTCCCCCTCCTTGCACCTTTCATTTGCTTCATTTCTCTATAAATAGCTTGCTTGGGTGAACTTGTATCATTTTGGGTTCATTTGCAAAGTGTAAGTTTTCAAAGAGCACTTCAAAGCTTCCTTTTTTCTCTCAAGTTCAAGTCTTCAAGTTCTTCATCCTCTTCTCTCATTCCAATCTCCTAATCACTAGGTAGGGATTTTCTTTCAAGAGTTCTTTCATTTAAAGTTCTTAATCTCTTTATGTGTTCATAGTTTCTCTTGAATCCTTTCTAGAACTTCTTTTCTTCTTCTCCTCCTCCATGTTTCGGCCATGAGCCCTTTGAGAGCAAGGGAATGAGAGCTTGATGATGAGGTTCCATGATGATAATGTTCATCACTTGGATAATCTCTAAAGCTTGATCTTTGTTCTTAAGTTAAAGATGTTTTCTTTTGTTCTTTCTTCTTGAACTTTGAAACCTTTCACTTTGATGATGTTTTAAAATGGCTAACATAAACTCAATGATGAGAACTCATGATGTTGGTGTTAATGCATCATCAAGATCATGGTCTCTAGAGTTCCAAATGTTCCTTTCCTTCTCCAACAATTTCGGTTCCTTTTCTTTTTCTTTCTCTAAGGATTCGGCCATATTGGCCAAGGGAGTTCACAATGGCTTGATGATGAGAGCTTCTAGATAATGACTATGTGTTCATCACAAAGAGGCCTCTAGAGCTTGAGTTTTAATAAAAATGTTATTTATGTTTACATTCCAAGAAAAGAAACTTTGTGTTTCAAAGAACCCTTGAGGTTCACTCTTGTTTTACTTTATCTTGTCATGATAAGTTTGGGTTGAGGTTTGAGTTCCTTTAAAGTCTTGTATGAGCTCTAATAAGAAATAAAATGAACTAGCATTCATATTTAAATTCAAGCTTATGCATTGCATGTTTATGTTTGAGCCTTGCATTCATATTTAATTTCCAAGCCATCACTTAAAGGATAAAGAATGGAGTGCATCTCATATTTACATTCTTGCTTAGCATATTTACTTTTATCACTAAGGAACGTAAAGATTTAAAATGAGAACTTGCACTATCACCTAACTAAATCTCAAAGCCTTTCTATTTCGGCCTTAAAGTCGATTGTTGCTAGGCCTAGAGCATTAAAATAAAGAAATGAACTTGCATATTTATATTTCAAGCCTTGCATATTTATATTCCAAGTCTTGCATATTTATTTCAAGCCTTGCATATTTATATTCAAGTCTTGCATGCTTACTTTAAGCTCTCACTTTATTTTGTAATGAAGAATAAAAATGAAGTGCATAGCATGTTTAAATTATGTCATCACTTAAAAGATCTTAGAGCTCAAAGACTTGCCCATTTTATCTCAAGTTAAAGTTTAATGAGGGAGCATTCTTTGAATGCATGATTTCAGCCTTGTGGTGATGATGAACTTGGAATAAGTTTCATCTAGCTTCAAGGACCAATAACCCAAGTTTTAAGAATCCTTTTAAATCTTATGAATTTGTTTAAGTTCAAGCCCAACAAGGTTCTAAGAATTTAACTCTTTTGAAGGAGGGATTAAGTGGTCACTGACCTAAGAATGTTTTTAGTCTCTTTCACAAAATAAAATGGTTTGCAAAAGAGTTTTAGAAGTCTTGAAAATGATTCCAAGAGAAACTAGCAACTTATGTGTTTTACGATAACAAGTTATGTATCTTTTTAGGACTTGATGTTTCGGTTCTTCCATGATGTGTTTGCTGCCATGTGATGATGTTTTGATGTGTTTGAATGAGTAAAAATTATGTATGATGAAGTAGGAACGTTTCTATGTAAGTTAGGAAAGAAACTAGCTTTCTAGAAAAACCGTAAAGTCAAGATTTAGCATAGTTTTATCCCATTTATTTATGGACACTGCCCAAACTGTTTCAATGGGAATATAATCAGATTAGGATTGTTTAATCATGAAAAATTTGGCTACATTTGAAGTAGGATTGAATTTTAGCACCTATAGAGAAACTAGTAACTAGTAAACCGTAAAACCACAATTGTAGAACCCTTAGAATATTTAATTCTCAGAATCTGTCCAGCAACCTTATAATGTAGAGAACGTGGTTTAAAATTAGTTCTTTGATATAGGAATGACTCATAATTGGTTTAGGTTTGACTTATAGCGCCTTAGGCAAAGACAGAACCAAGAAAGGGTCTAAAACGTAAGTTCTAGAACCCTGCAATCCTAAGTTTAAAGTGCTGCCCCTAAGGAGGGATGATGTTCAGATTCAATAGAGAGCATGAATAATAATAAGTTTTGTTAAAAGAGAACCCTTAGGTGCATAAAAGCTTGACGGAAGATGATAGATTAATTACATCACAAGTTTAAGGCCCGTAAGGGTCAGAGCATAAGACACTGTAGGTCCAAGTGCATAACGAATTTTAATGTTGCTTGTGAAAGTATGAGGATGATTATGAGAATGCATGAATTTATGATGAAGGATGCATCTTTGATTGACTTATGTGGCATAAAGAAGAATTTGGAAGAAATTCAGCATGCTACAGCTATGCCGTCGAATTTCTGACAAATTCGGGACTCAGAAAGTTTTTGAAAACCTATGAAATTTTTATGAGGTACTAATATGAGTTCTCGAATGACACCGGTTCGGCCGAGCACCTCCAGAGAACTCATGTGACATCGGTACCAAGATTAATTCTTGGGTGACACCGGTTCGGCCGAGCACCCTCAAGAAATGCCCCCTAGCCCGTACTGAATAAGTCGCGATTATGTTTATGATTATGTTACGCTTATCAGGATTGATAAGTAAGAACTAGTGACGACTAGTTAAGGTATGAGCTCATAACCTAGAGATGTGACACACGCTCGGGTGACACCGGTTCGGCCGAGCACCCCCAGAGCACTTGTCTTTTAGGGTGGCCTATGAGGAAGTTATGATGATTATGTCACAAAGAGAATTTAATTGCCACTTTATGCCACTATTATGATGTTCTTAAAGATATGATGATTATTCATGTATTAAGTAGAGCCATGCATACATCCTTTAATATGTTTGCATCCATGTCATTAAGAATCATGCTAAAATGAACGGACCTTGGCTAAATTATGTTTTAGAACCTAAAAATGGACTTAATGCATGCTCACTCATTTTGTTTACTAAACCCAAGGTTCCTGAGGACGTAGATGATGATGACACCTAAGTAGTAGGAGGCCCTACTAAGATTCTTTAGCAAGATTCTCACTCCCTCTATCTCTTTCTTTCCGTCACGTCTTCAGATGGTGACGTTCATGGTTTTCGTGGACACCCCGACGTGGGAAGTGTACTATGACCCGGATCACGGGTCATATCATTTTGAGGGACAGTGCACGGTGCACAGTGCACGGCGACGACGAGCGGGTTTTTGAGCGTGCGCGTACGCATAACGAGAGAGTGCTCCGCATGCACACCGCTGCCTCAGCCGTGCGTGACTACCCCGATTACGTGCCCCGAACCTGCTTCTCGAAGACCGACCCGTCCGAGGACCCGCCTACCCATCCGTACAGCAAGAGCTCCGCCCCCACTCCACTACTGATGAGGGAGGGCAGTGAGGATACTGTGACTCAGCCACGGCTTGCACGACGACCGGAGATGCTGCCACATCGCGGGGGTCACTCTCGATCCCCGTTCCGCCTCTTTATGCCCGAGGAGCTTGCCCAGTTTCCCGGATACGTGCCTCGCTCGCGAGATGGACGTCAGTAGGAGGTGACATACGACCGATGGAGTACCTGGGTAGAGCACACACCACTTAGATGGGGATGAACCTTCTTTTATTTTAGAGGTCATCCCGTTAGTTGCACTTGGGTAGGGGAGTTGCTTTTATAGTTTCCGTTGCACTTTCTCTTGTATTTCCTTTTTAGTTGTATTGCTCATATTGTATCAAACTAAGCCCCACTCTATACAAGTGGGCATATCATATATTATATAAATATGCAGTTCAATGTTATTATGGTGTGCCTTTACTTGCTTATGTCATGTTGCAATGCGATGCTTGTTTTATTACCTTTTGTGCATTATTAATTAACGTGTCGCGCGGCTCTCACTTTGCTTTTATATTTCAAAAAAAAATTTTACCAGTATTTCCGCTAAGTATTTTAAAGTAATAAGGAAGGTATGACGTAACAGACTAATGATTAACCTAATTATGTTCTCGAGTATTAGGTTAAAAATTAGGATGTTACATAATTAATTCTCAAAACCTTTCTATTTCGGCCTTAAAGTCGATTGTTGCTGGGCCTAGAGCACTAAAATAAAGAAATGAACTTGCATTGCATATTTATTTTAAGTCTTGCATTTTTACTTTCAAGCCTTGCACATTTACTTCAAGTCTTGCATATTTACTTTCAAGCCTTGCATATTTACTTCAAGTCTTGCATATTTAAATTTCATGCCTTGCATATTTATTTCCAAGTCTTGCATATTTACTTTAAAGTTCTCACTTTACTTTGTAGTGATGAATGAAAATGAAGTGCATAGCATGTTTATATTTTGTCATCACTTAAAGACCTTCGAGCTCAAAGACTTGCCCATTTTATCTCAAGTTAAAGTTTAATATGGAAGCATTCTTTGAATGTATAATTTTGGCCAAGTAATAATGATGAGCTTGGAATGAGTTCTATCTAGTTACAAAGGCCAACAACCTATGTTCTAGGATTTTCTTTAAGCTTGATGAGTTTTATAAAGTTATGACCAACAAGATTTATGATTCTAATCCTCTTCCAAAGGAGAACTAAATTGGTTACTGACCTAAGGTTGTTTTTAGCCTCTTGATAAAATAAAATGGTTTGCAAAGAGTTTTACAAGTTCTAAAATGATTCCAAGGGAAACTAGCAACGTATATGCTTTGGAAATGTCAAATTATGTGCTTTTGTTGCTGTATGATGATGTTATGTTTGTTGCTGTATGATGATGTTTTGATGTGTTAGAATGTGTAAAAATGATATATGATGAGGTAGGAATACTTTTATGCATGTTAGGGGAGAAACTAGCTTCATAGAAAAACCGTAAAGTTGAAATTTAACGTGTGTTTAACCCCTTTAATCTTGAACAATGCCAAAACTATTTTAGTATGATAATAATCAGTTTAGGATTGATTAATAATGAAAATTCGGTTACATTTGAAGTAGGATTGAATTTTAGCACCTATAGAGAAACTAATAACTAGAAAACTATAAAAGTGCAATCCTAGAACTCTTAGAATATTTAATTTCTGGATTCTATCCAGTGACCTCATAATATGGAAAACGTGGTTTACAATTAGTTCTTAGGCATAGGTATGCCTCATAATTGGTTTAGATTTAATTTATAGCACCTTAGGCGAAGACAGAACCGAGAAAGGGTCTAAAACGTAAGTTCTAGGATCTTGTAATCATAGATAGATATATAACTCTGCCCTTAGAGTATGGTGCTGCCCAGATTTATTAAAGAACATAAATGATAGTAAGATTTGTTAGAAGCGAATCCTTAGGTGCATAAGAGGTTGATAGAGAATGATAGAATAATTACATCTCAAATTTAAGACCCGTAAGGGTCAAAGCATAAGATACCGTAGGATCAAGAGCATAACGAGTTTCAAGGTTACATGTGAACGTATGTTTTATTTGAGAATGATTATGTAAAAGTATGGAATTATGATTGAGGATACATGTTCTATTTGTTTATATGGCATAAAGTAAATTTGGAAGAAATCCATGTGTCAAGCATACGCCGAATTTCTGACAAATTTGGGGACTTAGAAAGTTTTTTGAAAAACCTATGAGATTTTCTTTATAAGATATGAGGTACTAAGATGAGTTATTGGATGACACCGGTTCGGCCGAGCACCTCCAAAGAACTCATGTGACATCGGGACCAAGATGTATTCTTGGGTGACACCGGTTTGGCCGAGCACCCCCAAGAAATGCCCCCTAGCCTGTACTAGATAGTCGGGATTGTGATTATGATACGCTTATCGGGATTGATAAGTAAGAACTAGTGACGACTAGTTAGGTATGAGCTCATAACCTAGAGATGTGACACGTTCTGGGTGACACCGGTTTTGCCGAGCACCCCCAGAATGAATGTCTTTTAGGGTGGCCCTATGAGGAAGCAAAGAATGATGATTATGTTACAAAGTTTTCCCTTATGAGATTTCAATTGCCACTTTATGCCACTATTATGATGTTCTTAATGCTATGATTACTATTCTTGCATTAAGTAGAGCCATGCATACATTCTTTACTATGTTGCTTCCATGACATTAAGAATCATACTAAAATGAACGGACCTTGGCTAACTATGTTTCAAAAGCTTAAAAATGACCTTAATGCATGCTCACTTATTTTGTACACTAAACCCAAGGTTCCTGAGGACGTAGATGATGACACTTAGGTAGTAGGAGGCCCTACTGAGATTCTTTAGTAAGATTCTCACTCCCTCTATCTTTTCTTCCCATCACGTCTTCAGATGGTGACGTTCATGGTTTTTGTGGACACCCCGACGTGGGAGGTACATTATGATCCAGAGCACGGATCATACCATTTTGAGGGTCAGTGCACGGTTCGTGTCTTCATGTTCATTGGACGACCCTTTGCCCACCTTGTGCATACACATCGCTTCTCCCTGATAGCACCCTACGGTGATGACGAGTGGGTTTTTGAGTGCGCGTGTATGCACAATGAGAGAGTGCTCTGCATGCACACCGCCGCTTCAGCCATGCGCGATTACCCCGACTACGTGCCCCGAACATACTTCTCAGAGACCGAACTGTTGAAGGACCCGCCTACCCATCTGTACAGCGAGAGCTCTGCCTTCACTCCACCACTGATGAGAGAGGACAGTGGGGACACCGTGACTCAGCCTCGGCTAGCACGACGACCGGAGATGCGACTATGTCATGGGGGTCACTCCCAATCCCCGCTTCGTCTTTACACGTCGGAGGAGCTCGCCCAGTTCACCGGGTATGTGCCTCGCTCGCGGGATGGACGTCAGTAGGAGCTAGCGGATGACTGATGGAGTACCCGAGCTAATGCCCATACACGCCACTTAGATGAGGATAAACCTTCTTTTGTTTAGAGGTTATCCCTTTAGTTACACTTGGGTAGGGCAATTTGTTTTTATGCTTTTCGTCGCACTTTCCTTTGTATTTTCTTTTTAAATGTATTCGTTTCATGTTGTACTAAACTAAGCCCCACTCTCCATAAGTGGGCATATCATATTATATAAATATGCAGTTCAGTTTTATCGTAATGTGCCTTTACTTGCTTTATGTTATGATGTTTATGAGATGTTTATCATAACATAAGGCAAGTAAAGGCACATCACAATAAAACTGAACAGCATATTTATATATAATATGATATGCCCACTTGTGTAGAGTGGGGCTTAGTTTGATACATCATAAACAGATACAACTAAAAGAAAATACAAAGGAAAATATGACAGAAACGTAAAAGCAACTCCCTAACCCTAGTGCAACTAAAGGGGTAATCCCTAAACAAAAGGAGATCCATCCACATCTAAGTGGTGTGTGCTTTACCCGGGTACTCCATTAGTCGTACGTCATCTCCTACTGACGTTCATCTCGCGAGCGAGGCACATAACCAGGAAACTGGGCGAGCTCCTCCGAGAAGTAGGTCTGGGGTACGTAGTCGGGATAGTCACGCATGGCTGAGGTGGCGGTGTGCATGCGGAGCACTCTCTTGTTATACGTGCGCGCGTGCTCAAAAACCCGCTCGTCGTCGCCGTAGGGTGTTGTCGGGGAGAAGCAATGGGTATGCACGGGGTGAACGAAGGGACGTCCTACAAACATGAAGACTCGCACCGTGCACTGTCCCTCAAAATGGTATGACCCGTGATCCGAGTCATAGTGCACCTCCTACGTCGGGTGTCCACAAAAACCACGAACGTCGCCATCTGAAGACGTGACGGAAAGAAAGAGATAGAGGGAATGAGAATCTTGCTAAAGAATCTCAGTAGGGCCTCCTACTACCTAGGTGTCATCATCTGCGTCCTCAGGAACCTTGGGTTTAGTTATACAAAATAAGTGAGTATGCATAAATATCTATTTTTAGGTTTTGAAATATAATTAGCCACGGTTGTAACATCCCCTGCTGCTTTTTGGATTGACGACTGTCCCCACAACCAACACAAGTCTTTTCAGCGTGCTTTGTCCTCACTCACACGCTTCCTAGGAAAACTTCCCAGGAGGTCACCCATCCCAAAATTGCTCCAAGTCAAGCACGCTTAACTGTGGAGTTCTTTCAGTTTGGGCTACCGAAAAGAAGATGCATCTTGTTGGTATAGGTAGTACAAATCAATTCATATAAACCCTCATTAACTGTATAGTCCCATACCTATACAGTCTCAGGATCCCTCTCATTCGGGTGTGTAATCGGTTCATTCATGTACCCCTCCGCTTTCGAAGTTTGCCAGGAGCCGCTCCTTGTCCGTGCCTCCTTGCACCGGCGATCACTCCCCGACTTCGCAATCCCCGGGCGTTACATGCCCACCAGCTTCCGCTTGGTTCGTCCCCGAACCACACCGTACAGGGAGAGGTGCAGGCTCTGATACCATTTGTAACATCCCCTGCTGCTTTTTGGATTGACGACTGTCCCTACAACCAACACAAGTCTTTTCAGCGTGCTTTGTCCTCACTCACACGCTTCCTAGGAAAACTTCCCAGGAGGTCACCCATCCCAAAATTGCTCCAAGTCAAGCACGCTGAACTGAGGAGTTCTTTCAGTTTGGGCTACCGAAAAGAAGATGCATCTTGTTGGTATAGGTAGTACAAATCAATTCATATAAACCCTCCTTAACTGTATAGTCCCATACCTATACAGTCTCAGGATCCCTCTCATTCGAGTGTGTAATCAGTTCATTCATGTACCCCTCCGCTTTCGAAGTTTGCCAGGAGCCGCTCCTTGTCCGTGCCTCCTTGCACCGGCGATCACTCCCCAACTTCGCAATCCCCGGGCGTTACAACGGTTCGTTCATTTTAGCATGAATCTTAATGACATGGATGCAATCATATTAAAGAATGTATGCATGGCTCTACTTAATGCAAGAATGATAATCTCAATCAATAGGAACATCATAATAGTGGTATAAAGTGGCAATTAAATTCTCATATGGGAAACTTTGTGACATAAACATCATAATTTACTTCCTCATAGGCCACCCTAAAAGATAATCGCTCTGGGGGTGCTCGGCGAACCAAAGGTCACCCGTAACGTGTCACATCTCTAGGTTATGAGCTCATACCTTAACTAACTAGTTCTTACTTATCAATCCCGATAAGCGTAACATAATCATAAACATAATCCCGACATATCCAGTACGGGCTAGGGGGCATTTCTTGGGGGTGCTCGACCAAACCGGTGTCACCCAAGAATTCATCTTGGTACCGATGTCACATGAGTTCTCTTGTGGTGCTCGGCCGAACCGGTGTCATCCGAGAACTCATCTTAGTACCTCATAAAAATCTCATAGGTTTTCAAAAACTTTCTGAGTCCCGAATTTGTCGTAAATTGGCAAAGATAATCACCAGATGCCGAATTTCTTCCAAATTCTTCTTTATACCACATAAGTCATTCAAACATGCATCCTCCATTATAATTTTCATGCATTCACATAATCATTCTCATGCATTTACAAGCAACATTAAAATTCGTTATGCTCTTGCTCCTACGGTATCTTATGCTTTGACCCTTACGGGCCTTAAACTTGTGATGTAATTAACCTATCATCTTCTATCAACCTTTTATGCACCTAAGGGTTCTCTTCTAATAGATCTCATTACTATTTATGCACCCTTTTAAATCTGAACAACATCATTCCTTAGGGGCAGCATTATAAACTTAAAATTGCGGGGTTCTAGAACTTACGTTTTAGACCCTTTCTTGGTTTTGTCTTCGTCTAAGGCGCTATAAGTTCGTCCTAAACCAATTATGAAATATTCCTATGTCTAAGAACTAATTATAAGCCATGTTCTCTACATTATAAGGTTGCTGGACAGATTCTAAAAATTAAATGTTCTAAGAGTTCTAGAATTGCGGTTTTACGATTTCCTAGTTACTAGTTTCTCTATAGGTGCTAAAATTCAATCCTACTTCAATTGTAACCAAATTTTTCATGATTAAACAATATTAATCTGATTATATTCCCATTGAAACAGTTTGGGTAGTGTCCAAAAATAAATGGGTTAAAACTATGCTAAATCTTGACTTTACGATTTTTCTAGAAAGCTAGTTTCTCTCCTATCATGCATAGAAATATTCCTACCTCATCATACATAATTTTTACTCATTCAAACACATCAAAACATCATCATACAGCAGCAAACTTATCATGGAAGAACCGAAGCATTAAGTCTCAAAAAAGATGTATAACTTGATATTTTTAAAACATATAAGTTGCTAGTTTCTCTTGGAACCATTTTTAGGACTTCTAAAACTCTTTTGCAAACTATTTTATTTTGTAAAAGAGCTAAAAACATCCTTAGGTCAGTGACCACTTAATCCCTCCTTAAAAGAGTATCAAATTCGTAAACCTCATTGGTCTTAATCTTATAAACTTCATGAGGTTTTAAAGAGAATCTTAAAACTTAGATTGTTGGCCCTTGTAGCTAGACGAAATTCATTCCAAGTTCATCATCACTACTTGACTGAAGCTATGCATTCAAAGAATGCTCCTACATTAAACTTTAACTTGACATAGAATAGGCAAGTCTTTGAGCTCTAAGGTCTTTAAGTGATGACATAATTTAAACATGCTATGCACTTCATTTTTATTCTTCATTACAAAGTAAAGTGAGAGCTTAAGGTAAATATGCAAGACTTGAAATATAAATATGCAAGGCTTGAAATAAATATGTGAGACTTGAAATATAAATATGCAAGTTCATTTCTTTATTTTAGTGCTCTAGGCCCAGCAACAATCGGCATTAAGGCCGAAATAGAAAGACTTTGAGATTTAGTTAGGTGATAGTGCAACTTTCATTTTAAATCTTTATGTTCTTTAGTGATGGAAAGTAAATATGCTAGACAAGAACGTAAATATGAGATGCAATCCATTCTTTATCCTTTAACTTTAAGTGATGGCTTGGAAATTAAATATGAATGCAAAGCTCAAAGTAAATATAGAATGCATAAGCTTGAATTTAAATATGAATGCTAGTTCATTTTATTTCTTATTAGAGCTCATACAAGACTTTTAAAGGAACTTAAACCTCAACCCAAACTTATCACGACAAGATAAAGTAAAGACAAGAGTGAACCTCAAGGGTTCTTTAAAAACACTAAGTTTCTTTTCTTGAGATGTGGTCATAGATAACATTTTTATTAAAACTCAAGCTTTAGAGACCTCATTGTGATGAACACCTAGTCATCATCTAGAAGCTCTCATCATCAAGCCATTGAGAACCTCATTGGCCAACATGGCCGAAAATGTGAAGAAACGAAAGGAAAAGGAATCGAAACTTTTAAAAAGAAAAGAAAACATTTGAAACTCTAGAGACCATGATCTTGGTGATGCATTAACACCAACATCATGAGTCCTCATCATTGAGTTCATGTAACCATTTTAAAATATCATCAAGGTAAAAGGTTTCAAGGTTCAAGAAGGAAGAATAAAAGAAAACATCTTCAACTTAAGAACAAAGATCAAGCTTTAGAGGTTGTTCAAGTGATGAACATTATCATCATGAAACCTCATCATCAAGCTCTCATTCCTTTGATCCTCAAGCCTCATGGCCAAAAACAAAGAGGAAAAGAAGAAGAAAAGAAGTTCTTAAAAGATTCAAGAGAAACTATGAACACATAAAGAGATTAAGAACTTTAAATGAAAGAAGCTCTTGAAAGAAAATCCCTACCAAGTGATTTGAGGATTGGGATGAGAGAAGAGGATGAAGAACTTGAAGACTTGAACTTGAGAGAAAAAGGAAACTTTGAAGTGCTCTTTGAAAACTTACACTTAGCAAATGAACCCAAAATGATGCAAGTTCACCCAAGCAAGCTATTTATAGAGAAATGAAACAAATGCAAGGTGCAAATGAAGAAGGAAGTTTCGGCCATCAGCACAAAGGGCAGCCCATGAGTTCCATGAGGTGAGATAATGTGGTCTTGAGGCATGGTGAGGTATGGTTCAAGGTATGGCTCAAGCATGGTCCTTTAAGTGAGAAACAAATCAACATGTGTTGTAAATGAGAGAGAGAGGCCCGAAATTGCATCAGCCATGGGGAGGGTTTTCTTGCATTTTAATTGTGGTTTAGAGTTGTGTTTATGTGTATCTTTGATTAGGATTAAGATTAAGAATTTGTAAGAACGTGTTTGGGTGAGAAAATGGGTAATCAAGGTTGTCAAGACATAATTAAGGAGTGTTCTTGTATCATTAGTGAGTTGTAAACTCATTTTAGTGTATAAACAATTCTAGACACAATTCCTTGATTTAAGGAATTGGAGAGAGAAAACACTATTTAAGATTTCAAGAGTGAAATCTTTGAGTTTTAGAAAAAAGATTTAAATCTAATCTAAGCAATCTTAGGTTCTAATTAATTTTAATAATTTATTTTGACTCTAGATCAATTATGAAAATTAATTAATCTTTGATTAGAGCCTAATATTGCTTAGATTTGCTTAATTACATCATTAAGCTCAAAAACACTATTCTAGCGGCAAAATCGTAATTTTGCACTAAAACTGCCCGGGACCACTGGGACTCAAACAGATGCTTTGAAACATGTAAAAATATTGTTTTAAACCTCTGGGGAAAGTTTTGGGCTCAAACGACACCTTTACCCGCGTAAAACGCTATAGGGGTATTTTATTCATTTTGACCCGAAACTGCAGAAAATGAGACTTTCGTCTCCGGAACCACTCAAGGGTCATTAATTCCCCTTCAAACATTGAGTTGGCCCTTCGAGGACTGCCGGGTCGGCCATCCTCGAATTCCGGGCCGAAAATGATCTCAGGGGCATTTTGGTCATTTTCCACTCAGATAGAAAATCAGGGCGTTACAATTGGTGTTTGGTGATGACGTGATAGGGCAAAATTGATAAGAAAAGAATTTGAGAATTCATTCATAAGAAAGTAAATTTCCGTGGATTCTCCTACCTTCCTATGCATGTTACATGATGTATAACTCATCGCATTGCCCTATCATGCATCTATTTAATTGCCACTGTTTAGTTCTTTAGCTTATCTATGTGCTTAGCCTTATCTTGTGCTTGAACTTACACATTGTTGATTAATGAACTGAGGCATTGCCCATACATGAGATACCTATTGCATTCATGAATTAAGATTCATGCTAAAAGATACGGGTCTCGGTTAATGATATTTGAAAACTTAACAAATGAATCTTATTTATGCCTACTACTTTCATAATTAAACCTGAGGTCCCTGAGGACGATGATGATGACACATATGTGGAGAGGGAAACCCTACTAAGATTCTTGTATAAGTTTCTCACTCCCTCTATCTTTCTTTTCAATCTTCGCCTTCAGATAAGGTTGACGACGATGTCTGTGGACCACCCTGAGGTGTCGGCATAGAAGTTGCACGATGGTCGAGATCAGAGTGGCGCAGCAGAAGTGGGGATATAGTTTTTCATTTTCATAACCTTAGGAGTTTTCTTGCCTTTGTACGAGATCGTAACTTAGTCACAATGAGCTTGGCTACATCATAGTTATGTTGAGTTTTGAATTGTGGTATGCTCAACCTCTACAGGTGGGCTCAATATATCTGATATGGTATTATTGTTGAATATTCCTATATCATCACTATTACTATTATTTGACTTAATATTTGAAGTTAATGTTACATGATGATGTGCTCAGTTTATGCAAGATTCTGTCGTGATCTGTATATACCTTATATGATGAATAGTTATACGCTACGACTTATATGCAAACGGCTCATAATTTGGCCTTTCCAAAAAAAAATAGGTCATATTTTCCATAGACTTATTTTCAAAAGTCTTAAAATTAAGTAAAATTCTAAGACGGAGGAGTAACAACTAACAATTAACCATAACACATCCTAGGCGTATTGTGTTGAAAGTTAGGTTGTTACATTCAGCCTACTCGGGCCATTTTGTCTGAGCCCATGCCAACTTGGCCTATGGACTTTCACAGTCAGAGTAGGGTAGGTAGTCACCCTAGTTGGCAAAGCTCTGGGCATTCTTGACTAGACTGTCAAGTGTACGGGAAAAGGAACATGGGTTAGTAGTATCTTAGGGGATCTTTAGCATGCTTTGGTTATGGCTGGTAGGGCGATTTCAAGAGAGATTGATTGATGTCAGGGAGAGCTTCCAACTAAGGGTCAGTGAGCCCCATCACACTAGTATCGTCATATCAGTCAGCTACCTATGAAGGCTCTATGGCTTTAGTAATCAATGAGTCAAAGGCAGGCCTTGGGGATAGAAGCCTAGGTGGAAGAGGATCAGGTGGCAGAGGTCAGGGTGGTGGGGGATTTTGTTTAACATGACATGTAACATCCTAATTTTAACCCAATATTCTAGAACATATTTAGGTTAATCATTAGTTTATTACGTCATAGTTTCTTCTTTACTTTAAAATACTTAGCGAAAAATGCAGGTAATTTTTTTTTAAAAAAAATATAAAAGCAAAGTGAGAGCCACACAACACGATGAATGATGAAGCAAAAAAGAAATAAAACACAAATCCAAATAAACACCTCATGAACATTCAATCATAAAACATGTAATTGCACAACTTGATAAAACAAACCGCCTATATAGATATATAATATGCCCACTCAAGGAAAGCGGGACTTAGTTTGGTACAGCATGGAACAAATACAACTGAAATGAAAGTATAATGGAAAGGAAAATACAATGGAAAGTGAAAGAGAAAACTCCCTAACCCAAGTGCATCTAGAATGGATAACCTCTAAACAAAAGAAGGTTTATCCTCATCTATGTAGTGTGTGCACTATCTCTACCCACAAGCCTCTATTGCTAGGGTCCCGGAAAGGGTAGAACATATCCAATCCAAGGATGAAGCACATCCAGAGTAGGCACTCACTGCAGCTAGATGTGAGCTTTTTGACGGGGGCGCATGGACTGCCTCTGAGCCAGCTTCGACTGAGTGACAGTCTCCTCGTTGCCCTCTCCCATCAGCGGTGGAGTGGGGGCAGAGCTCTCGCTATACAAGTGGGTAGGCGGGTCCTCTGACGGATCGGTCTCTGAGAAGTACGTACACGGCATATAGTCAGGGTAATCGCGCACGGCCGAGGCAACGGTGTGCATATGGAGCACCCTCTCGTTATGCGTGTAGGCACGCTCAAAAACTCAATCGTCATTGCCATATGGTGATGTCAGGGAGAAGCAATGAGTATGTACAGGATAAGCGAAGGGTCATCCACAAACATGAAGACACAAATAAAGCATCGACCCTCAAAATGGTATGATCCATGCTCTGGATCATGGTGCACTTCTCACGTCGGGGAATCCATAAAAACCATGAACATCGCCATCTGAAGATGTGACGTAAAGAAGAGATAGAGGGAGTGAGAATCTTACTAAAGAATCTCAGTAAGGAAACCTCCTATCTAGGTGTCATCATCTACGTCCTCAGGAACCTTGGGTTTCTTTGAAAAAGGTGAGCATGCATAAAATTCACTTATTAGGTTTTAAACTTAATTATCCATGGTCCGTTCTTTCTAGGATGAGTCTTAATGTCATGGATGCAACATAATAAAGCATGAATGCATGAAGATGCAACAGGCAGAAATCAATTAAACATTCATAGGGCTATCAACATCATACAGGTGGCATAAAAGTGGCATATACTTCAAATGTAAAAGCATTTCCCTTTATGTAACTGTGTGACATTCAAAGCATCATACTGTAACATAGGGATCACCCTAAAAAGACAATCGATCTGGGGGTGCTCAGCCGAACCGATGTCACCTAGAACGTATCACATCTCTAGGTTATGAGCTCATACCTTAACTAGTCGTCACTAGTTCTTACTTATCATCTGATAAGCGTAATCTCAATAATAATAATCATAACAGAACGCATCACATCGGTATCAAGTACACAGTGAATACTGTCCTCTTCGGCGCATGTATTTGTCCCTCTCAAGGATTTGCTTCTGGCGCATGATTGCCGCCCCCAACGCGCTTGCACAAGATTATGTCACATTCAAAACTCATATCTTTTTGAAAACTTTCTAAGTTCATCAAATTTGTCAGAAATTTGGCAGCATAATGACGGCACCTCGAATTTCTTCCAAATTTGCTTTATGCCACATTTATATATATACATAATTATGAGCATCATAATCATCATAAAATTTTCATAATAAAAACATGCACTCACATGAAATACTAAAGTTCATTATGCTCCATGAGAATCGAACTGCTCTGATACCATAATTGCACCACGCTTAGAAAGCATAGTCAGTCCAATCCTCAGGCTCCATGAGAATCGAATTGCTCTGATACTATAATGTAACATCCTAATTTTTAACCCAATACTCTAGAGCATATTGAGGTTAATCATTAGTCTATTATGTCATAGTTTCCTGTTTACTTTAAAATACTTAGCGGAAAATACTGGTAAATTTTTTTCTGAAATGTAAAAGCAAAGTGAGAGCCGCGCAACACGATGAATGATGAAGCGTAAAGGAAATAAAACACAAATCCAAATAAACACATCATGAACATCCGATTATAAAACATGTAATTGCACAACATGATAGAACAAATTGCATAAATAGATATATAATATGCCCACCCAAGAATTGCGGGACTTAGTTTAGTACAACATAGAACGAATACAACTGAAATGGAAATACAAGGAAACGTAAAAGGGGAAACACCCACACCATAGTGCACCTAAAATGGACAACCTTTCTGAACAAAAGAAGGCTATCCTAATCTACGTATGGTGTGTGCACTTTTACTCCTTAAGCGCCTCTACTGCTGGTAGTTCGGATAGGGCGGGACATAATCGATCCATGGGCGAAGCGCATCCAGAGTGGGCACTCGCTGCGGCTGGACATGAGCTCCTCGACGGGGACGCATGGACTGCCTCCGAGCCAGCCTCAACTGTGTGACCGTCTCCTCACTACCCTCAACCCTCAGCGGGGAGTAGGGGCAGAGCTCTCGGAGTAAGGGTGGGTAGGCGGGTCCTTCGACGGATCGATCTCCGAGAAGTATGTACGCGGCACATAGTCGGGGTAGTCGCGCAAGGCTGAGGCGGCAGTGTGCATACGGAGCACCCTTTCGTGATGCGTACAAGCATGCTCAAAAACTCAATCATCGTCGCCGTATGGTGCTATCGGGGAGAAGCGATGAGTATGTACAGGGTAGGCGAAGGGTCATCCAACGAACATGAAGACACGAACAGTACATTGACCTTCAAAATGGTACGATCCATGCTTCGGATCATGGTGTACTTCCCTCATCGGGGAATCCACAAAAACCACAAACGTCGCCATCTGAAGACGTGACAGGAAGAAAAGATAGAGGGAGTGAGAATCTTGCTAAAGAAACTCAGTAGGGCAACCTCCTATCTAGGTGTCATCATCTACGCCCTCAGGAACCTTGGGTTTAGTGTATAAAATAAGTAAGCATGTATCAAGTTCATTTTTAAGCTTCAAAACATAGTTAGCCAAGACCCGTTCATTTTAGAATAATTCTTAGTGTCATGAATGCAACATGGTAAAGATTGTATGCATGACGCTACTTAATGCAAGAATATTAATCATAACATCAAGAAACATCATAATTTGTGGCATAAAGCGACAATTTAAATCTCATGTGGGAAGACTTTTGTGACATAATCATCATACTTTACTTTCTCATGGGGCCACCCTAAAAGACATTCGTTCTGGGGGTGCTCGGTCGAACCGGTGTCACCCAGAACGTGTCACATCTCTGGGTTATGAGCTTATACCTAACTAGTCGTCACTAGTTCTTACTTATCCCTTACCGATAAGCATATCATAAATAAATCCCGACTCTCTAGTACGGGCTAGGGGGCATTTTCTTGGGAGTGCTCAGCCGAACTGGTGTCACCCAAGAATACATCTTGGTACTGATGTCACATGAGTCCTTGGAGGTGCTCAGCCGAACCGGTGTCATCCAAGAACATATCTTAGTACCTCATCTCTTTTAAAGAAAATCCTCATAGGTTTTTCAAAAACTTTTCTAAGTCCCCAAATTTGTCAGAAATTCGGCAACATAACAGCAGCACGCCGGATTTCTTCCAAATTTGCTTTATGCCACGTAAACAAATAGAACATGTATCCTCAATCATAATTTCATATGTTGACATGATCATTCTCAAATAAAACATACATCCTCGTGTAACATAAAAGCTTATTATATCGTTGAACTTACGGTATCTTATGCTTTGACCCTTACGGGCCTTAAACTTGAGATGTAATTATTCTATCGTTCTCTATTAACCTCTTATACACCCAATGATTCACAACTAATAATTCTTACTAGCATTTAAGTTCATTAGTAAATCTGGGCAGCATCATACTCTAAGGGCAGAATTACATCTTTAAGATTACGGAGTTCTAGAACTTATGTTTTAGACCCTCTTTTGGTTCCGTTTTCGCCTAAGGCGCTATAAATTAGATCTAAACCAATTATGAGGTATCCCTAAGCCTTTGAACTAATTATAAATCATGTTTACTACATTATAAGGGTGCTGTACAGAATCAAAAAATTAAATGTTCTAAAGAGTTCTAGAATTACATTTTTACGGTTTTCTAGTTGCTAGTTTCTCTATAGGCTCTAAAAATCAATCCTACATCAAATGTTACCAAGTTTTTCATATTTAAACAATCCTAAACTGAAGGTTAACATACTAAAACAGTTTTAGCAAAAGCTAAGAATTAATGGGTCAAAACTATGCTAAAACTCAACTTTACGGTTTTTCTATAAAGCTAGTTTCTTTCCTAACATGCATAGGAAGGCTCCTACCTCCACATACATAATTTTTACACATTCTAACATGTCAAAACATCATCATACAGCAGCAAACATGTCATGGCAGATCCGAACTTATATACATACACATCATGCATAAAATCTCATTTTCAACAAGCATAGGTTGCTAGTTTCTCCTTGAATCATCTTAGGACTTCGAAAACCCTTTTACAAAACATTTTATCTTGTAAAAGAGGCTAAGAACAATCATGGGGTAGCAACTAATTTAAAACACTCTTGGAAGAGGTTTAATTTACAAATCTTGTTGATCATGACCTTATAGAACTCTTAGAAACATAGGAAAACTTTTGAACATAGATTGTTGGCCCTTGCAACTAGATGAAACTCATTTTGAGTTTATCAACATAACATGGCCAAAATTTGCATCCTTAGGGATGTTTTCATAATCAAACTTTAACTTGAGATAATGAGGGCAAGTCTTTGAGCTCTAGGTTCTTTAAGTGATGACAAAATATAAACGTGCTATGCATTCCATTTTATTCTTCATTATAAGGTAAAGTGAGAGTTTCAACGCAAATATGAAATGCAAGAACTTGAAATTAAATATGCAATGCTCAAAGTAAATATGTGAGTTCAATTCTTTATTTTAGTGCTCTAGGCCCAGCAACAATCGACTTTAAGGCCGAAATAGAAAGGCTTCGAGATTAATTAGTTGATATGCAAACTCTCGTTTTAAATCTTTAAGTTCTTTAAGTGATGACGTGAAATATAAACGTGCAATGCAAGGCTTGAAACTTAAACGTGATAATGCAAGCCCTTTTCTTTAATCTTTAGATTTTAGTGATGACATAGGAAAGTAAATATGAGATGCAAGAGCTTGAAATATGAATATGAGGTGCTAGAAATATAAATATGCAAGTTCATTTTTTATCTTTACTAGAGCTCTTACAAGACTTTGAAGGAACTTAAACCTCAACCCAAACTTATCATAGCAAGATAAAGTGAACTTTAGAGTTCGTTGCACCAAGGTGTCAAAGGAACCTTATGGTTTGAACATTATCATCAAGTTCAAGGAAATGGATTAACAGAAACAAGTTAAACATTAATATTATTTAAAGAACTAAAAATGGATCAAGTTAGAAAACCAAGCTTGAGTTTTAGAAATCATGTCACCATGTCTTTGGTGACAAAACCAAGATATCAAAGAAAAGGTAACCATGGCCGAAACCATGGAGGAAAAAGGATGGAACTTTGAAACTCTAGAGGCCATGATCTTGATGATACATCAACATCAACATCATGTTCTCTCATCTTTGAGTCATTTTTATCCAAAAAATAAACCCTCAAAACCGAAACCATCACAAGGAAAAGGAAAAGGAGAAAGAAAGGGATAACCCAAAATGTGTTGAGATTAAGACTAAGTTTCAAGCTTTAGAGGTTTCTCAAATAGTAATCATGATTTTACTATCTTGAAACCTCATCATCAAGCCATGGTTTTGCCATGGTTTTTCTTCCAAGTTAGGCCATCATGGCTGAAACCAAGAGGAAGAAAAAGGAAACCAAGAAACCGAAAAAGAAGGAGAAGAAAAGGAAAGAAGAACTAAGAGGTTCAAGGGAAATCATGAAGCACATAACCAAATAACATCTTTTAATGAATGAAACACTTGAAAGAAATCCCTACCAAGTGAAATGAGGTTGAAGAAGATGATGAAGAAGAAGAAGTTGAAGAAGAGGAACTCTTGAAACTTGAGAGAAAAAGAAAGCCTTTGAGTGCTCTAGAAAACTAAAACTTGTCAAATGACTAAAGGTGTTTCAAGTTCACTCATGTATGCTATTTATAGAAGAACAAAACATGGAGGGGTGAGTGAAGGGAGGGGTGGCCAAAATATTGAGGGGGAAAAGGAGGGAAAATATCTCTTGATTGTGTCATTTCAAGGTGAGGTTGTAGGTAAGGTTATAGGTAAGATCATAGGTGAGGTGTGTCATACCTCCTTGAGTGTTTGAGTGAACAAACTTGTGAGGTATAGGGTATGAGGTGGTGCCACATTTTGGCGAATCCAAGGGGAGGAAATTGTTTTATTAATTATGGGTTAGTGATGTGTTTAGGTGTATTTTTGGATTAAACTCAAGATTAGGAGTTTATAGTGAAATGTGTGAGTGAAAGGATAGGTAATTAAGGCTATGTAGGTTATGATTAGTGGGCATTCTAGCCTTTTAGGGGAGTCCATCTCTACTCATCCTAGGCTTTCAATTACTTCCTAGGCTTCCTTTTGAGGTGTAGAGGATGAATAGTGAAAACACTATTTAAGATTCTATGTCTTGGAATTTGGGTTAAGAAAAGGTTTAACTCTAATTTAAGCAATTTTAGGTTTTAATTAATTTTAATAAATCATTTTGGCTCTAGATTAATTATGGAAATTAATCAACCTTCGATTAGAGTCTAATATTGCTTAAATTTGCTTAATCATGTCATTAGGCTCAAAATTACTATTCCAGGGGCAAAATCGTAATTTTGCACCAAACTGTCCGGGACCACCGGGACTTAACCAGAGACTTCTAAACTCATAAAAACATGGTTTTAAACCTTTGAGGAAAGTTTCGGGCTCAAACGGCACTTGTACCCGCGTAGAGCGTTATAAGGGTATTTTGGTCATTTTGACCTGAAACTACGGAAAAACAAGATTTTTGCTTTCCGAAACCACTCAAGGCCATCCAATCCCCTTCAAACATTGAGTTGACCTTTCGAGGACTGCCGGGCCGGTTGTCCTCGACTGGCGTAAAATGACCTCGTGGGCATTTCTGGCCATTTTCTCTCGCATTAAAAATCGGGACATTACACTATTAACCTTTATGCACCGAAGGATTCACAACTAAGACTCTTACTAATGTTTATGTTTGTCAACGAATCTGGATAGCGTCATGCTCTAAGCACAGAATTTACATATTGTGATTACGGGGGGTTCTAGAAACTACGTTTTAGACCCTTTCTACGTTCCGTCTTTGCCTGAGGTGCTATAAATCAAACCTAAACCAATTATGAGGCAATCCTATGCCTATGAACTATTTATAAACCATGTTTACTACATTACAAGGTTGCTGGATAGAAACAGGAAATTAAATAATCTAAGGGTTCTAGAATTGCACTTTTACGGTTTTCTAGCTACTAGTTTCTCTATAGGCGCTAAAAATCAATCATACATCAAATGTTACCAATTTTTTCATGATTAATCAATCCTAAACTGAAAGTTATCCCATTAAAACAGTTTTGGCAGTGGCTCAAAATAAATGGGTCAAAACTTTACTAAAACTCAATTTTACGGTTTTTCTGTGAGACTAGATTCTTTCCTAACATGCATAGAAAGGCTCCTACCTCAACATATATAATTTTTACACATTTTAACATGTCAAAAAATCATCATACAGCAGCAACCATACCATAGCAGAATCAAAAAGCATAGTTCCCAAGAAACATGTAACATCCTAATTTTTAACCCAATACTCTAGAACATATTTAGGTTAATCATTAGTCTATTATGTTATAGTTTCCTTATTACTTTAAAATACTTAGTGGAAAATACTGGTAAATTTTTTTTGAATTATAAAAGCAAAGTGAGAGCTACGCGACACGATAAGCAATGAAGCACGTAAGGAAATAAAGCAAGCATCTCATAAACATCATAACATAAAGCAGGTAAAGGCACATCACAATAAAACTGAACTGCATATATATATGATATGATATGCCCACTTATGAAGAGTGGTACTTAGTTTGGTACAACATGAAACGAATACATCTAAAAAGAAAATACAAAGGCAAGTGCGATGGAAAGTATAAAAGCAAACTCCTCTACCCAAGTGCAACAAAAGGGATAACCTCTAAACAAAAGAAAGTTTATCCTCATCTAAGTGGTGTGTGCACTAGCCCGGGTACTCCATCGGTCATCCGCTACCTCCTACTGACGTCTATCCCGTGAGCGAGGCACATACCCGGAAAACTAGGCGAGCTCCTCCAATGCGTAAAGACGAAGCGGGGATTGGGAGTGACCCCCACAACGTGGCCACATCTCTGGTCGTCATCCTAGCCGAGGTTGAGTCACGGTGTCCTCACTGCCCTCTTTCATCAGTGGTGGAGTGGGGGCAGAGCTCTCGCTATACAAATAGGTAGGCGGGTCCTCCGAGGGTCGGTCTCCGAGAAGCATGTCTGGGGCACATAGTCGGGGTAGTTGCGCATGGCTGAAGTGGCGGTGTGCATGCGGAGCACTCTCTCATTGTGCATATGTGCGCGCTCGAAAACCTGCTTGTTGTCGCCATAGGGTGCTATCAGGGAGAAGCGATGGGTATGTACAGGGTGAGCAAAGGGTTGTCTAATGAACATGAAGACATGAACTGTGCACTGACCCTCAAAATGGTATGATCCGTGCTCCGGATCATCGTGCACCTCCCACGTCGGGGTGTCCACAAAAACCACAAACGTCGCCATCTGAAGATGTGATGGAAGGAAAAGATAGAAGGAGTGAGAATCTTGCTAAAGAATCTCGGTAGGGCCTCCTACTACCTAGGTGTCATCATCTACGTCCTCAGGAACCTTGGGTTTAGTGTATAAAATAAGTGAGGATGCGTTAAGTTCATTTTTAAGATTTTAGAATATAATTAACCAAGGTCCGTTCATTTTAGAATGAATCTTAATGTCATGAATGCAATATAGTAAAGGATGTATGCATGGCACTACTTAATGCAAGGACATCAATGATAACATCAAGAAACATCATAATGGTGGCAAAAAGTGGCAATTGAAATCTCATGTGGGGAAAACTTTGTGACATAATCATCATACTTTACTTTCTCATAAGGCCACCCTAAAAGACATTCGTTCTGGGGGTGCTCGGTCGAACCGGTGTTACCCAAAACATGTCACATCTCTAGGTTATGAGCTCATACTTAACTAGTCATCACTAGTTCTTACTTATCCCTTACCGATAAGCGTATCATAAATAAATCCCGACTCTCTCGTACGGGCTAGAGGGCATTTTCTTAGGGGTGCTCGGCCGAACCGGTGTCACCCAAGAATACGTTTTGGTACCGATTCACATGAGTTCTTAGAGGTGCTCGGCCAAATCGATGTCATCCAAGAACACATCTTAGTACCTTGTCTCTTTTAAAGAAAATCTCATGGTTTTTTTCAAAAACTTTCTGTGTCCCCAAATTTTTCAGAAATTTGGCAGCATGACGATGGCATACCGAATTTCTTCCAAATTTACTTTATGCCACATAAACAAGTAGAACATGTATCCTCAATCATAATTCCATACGTTTACATAATCATTCTGAAATAAAACATACATTCACATGTAACATTGAAACTCATTATGCTCTTGATCCTACGGTATCTTATGCTTTGACCCTTCCAGGCCTTAAACTTGAGATGTAATTATTCTATCATTCTCTATCAACCTCTTATGCACCTAAGGATTTTCTTCTAAAAAATCTTACTATCATTTATGTTCTTTAATAAATCTGGGCAGCACCATACTCCAAGGGCAGAGTTATATATCTATTATTACGGGGTTCTAGAACTTACATTTTAGACCCTTTCTCGGGTCCATCTTTGCCTAAGGCGCTATAAATTAAATCTAAACCAATTATGAGGCATTTCTATGCCTAAAAACTAATTATAAACCATGGTTGCCATATTATGAGGTTGCTGGGCAGAATCCAGAAATTAAATGTTTCAAGAGTTCTAGGATTGCACTTTTATGGTTTTCTAGTTACTAGTTTCTCTATAGGTGCTAAAATTCAATCCTACTTCAAATGTAACCAAATTTTTCATGATTAATCAATCCTAAACTGATTGTTATCATACTAAAACAGTTTTGGCATTGATTAGGATTGAAGGGGTTAAACACACGTTAAATTCCAACTTTACGGTTTTTCTTTGAAGCTAGTTTCTCTCCTAACATGCATAGAAGTGTTCCTACCTTATCATATATCATTTTCACACATTCTAACACATCAAAACATCATCATACATCAACAAACACATCAAGGCAGAATCGAACTGTTCAAGTCCAAAAAGACACATAATTTGACATTTCTAAAGCATATAAGTTGCTAGTTTCCCTTGGAATCATTTTAGGACTTCTAAAACTCTTTGCAAACCATTTTATTTTATCAAGAGGCTAAAAACAACCTTAGGTCAGTAACCAATTTAATTCTTCTTTAGAAGAGGGTTAAAATAATAAATCTTATTGGTCATAACTTTATAAAACTCATCAAGCTTAAAGAAAATCCTAGAACATAGGTTGTTGGCCCTTGTAACTAGATGGAACTCATTCCAAGCTCATCATTATTACTTGGCTGAAATTATACATTCAAAGAATGCTTCCATATTAAACTTTAACTTGAGACAAAATGGGCAACTTTTTGAGCTCTAAGGTCTTTAAGTGATGACAAAATATAAACATGCTATGCACTTCATTTTTATTCTTCATTACAAAGTAAAGTGAGAACTTTAAAGTAAATATGCAAGACTTGAAAATAAATATGCAAGGCTTGAAATTTAAATATGCAAGACTTGAAGTAAATATGCAAGGCTTGAAAGTAAATATGCAATGCAAGTTCGTTTCTTTATTTTAGTGCTCTAGGCCCAGCAACAATTGACTTTAAGGCCGAAATAGAAAGGTTTTGAGAATTGATTAGGTGATAATGCAAGGCTTGTTTTAATCTTTGAGTCCTTAGGTGATGACTTGAAAATAAAGATGCAGAGCAAGAATATAAACATGAGTGCAACCTCAAAGTAAATATGTAAGTTCATTTATATCTTATTAGAGCTCATTCAAGACTTTAGAGGAACTTAAACCTTAACCCAAACTCATCATGACAAGATAAAGTGAGGTCTAGAGTTCTTAGAACTCAAGATAACATTTCTAAAGAATTAAACCACAAGTGAGCTATATAACATTTTTATGAAAACTCAAGCTTTAGAGGTTTCATTATGGTGAACATAAAGTCTCCATCTAGAACTCTCATCATCAAGCTATCATGTTGGACCACCCAAGTTGGTTGGCCGAAATCATGAAGGAAAGAAAAGGAAAGAAATCGAAATCTTAAGAAAAGAAAAAGGAAGGAACCGAAATCATAAGCAAGAAAAGATCCATTTTGAAACTTTAAAGACCATGATCTTGATAATGTATTAACACCAACATCATGAGTTCTCATCACTGAGTTCGCTAACTTATTTTAAATCAACATAAAAGTTAAGAATCTCAAGGTTTAAGAAAGAAAGAACCTAAAAACACCTTTTGCTTAAGAACAAAGATCAAGCTTTAGAGGTTGTTCAAGTGATGAATATCATCATGAAACCCTCATCATCAAGCTCTCATTCCTTTGTTTTCAAAGGCTCATGGCCGAAAATGAAGAAGGAAGAGAAGAAGAAAAGAAGTTTCAAAAGATTCAAGAGAAACCATAAAAACACATAACTAGATTAAGAACTTAAATGAAAGAAACACTTGAAAGAAAATCCTTACCAAGTGATTGGAGGTTGAGATGAGTGAAGAGGATGAAGAAGTTGAAGAACTTGGACACTTGAACTTTGAGAGAAAAAGAAAACTTTAGAGTGCTCTTTGAAGACTTACACTTAGCAAATGAATCCAAAGTGATGCAAGTTCACCCAAGCATGCTATTTATAGAGAAATGAAACAAAATGAGAGGTGTAAATAGGGAGGAAAGCTTCAGCCATTTACAGCCATGGGGAAGAGAAAATATCTTCTGCAAGGTATGGTTCAAGGCATGGTGGAAAGCATGGCTAGGTATGGGTTCAAGTATGGGTCAAGCATGGTTCTTTGAGTGAGAAACAAATCAACATGTGATGCAAATGGTGGAGGAGGTGGCCGAAATGCATCAGCCATGGGGGAGGATTTCTTGCATTTTAATTGTGGTTTAGAGTTGTGTTTAGGTGTATCTTTGATTAGGATTAAGATTAGGAATTTGTAAGAAAGTGTTTAGATGAGAAAATGGGTAGTCAAGGTTGTCAAGACATGTTTAAGGAGAGGTCTTGTATCATTAGTGAGTTATAAATTCATTTTAGTTCATAAACAACTCTAGACACAATTCCATGATTTAAGGAATTGGAAAGAGAAAATACTATTCAAGATTCCAAGATTCCAAGATTGGAATCTTGAGTTTTAAAAGGAGATTTAAGTTTAATCTAAGCAATTTTAGGTTCTAATTAATTTTAATAGCTTATTTTGACTCTAGATTAATTATGAAAATTAATTAATCTTCGATTAGAGCCTAATATTACTTAGGTTTGCTTAATTACATCATTAAGCTCAAAAACACTGTTCCAGGGGCAAAATCATAATTTTGCACTAAAACTGACCGGGACCACCGGGACTTAAACAGATACCTCTAAACACTTGAAATTACCTTTTTAATCCTTTGGGAAAAGTTTCAGGCTCAAACGGTACCTTTACCTATGTAAAAATGCTATAGAGGTATTTTGGTCATTTTGACCTGAAACTGCAGAAAACGAGATTTCATTTCTCAAATCACTCAAGGATCATCCAAGCCCTTCAAACATTGAGTCGGCCTTTCAAGGATGGGCGAGATGGCTTTCCTCGAATTCCGGGCAGAAAATGACCTCAGGGGCATTTTGGTCATTTTCTTCTAAGACAGAAAAATTGGGGCGTTACAAAACACATAATCTTACATTTTCGAGACATATAAATTATTAGTTTCTCTTGGAATCGTTTTAGGACTTTTAAAACTCTTTGAAAACTAACTTATTTCATTAAAATCCTCATAAACTAAACAAGGGCGGCAACCATTTGAGTTGGCCCAAGATTGGAATTTAAAACGTAAAATTATACTTGAAATATCCTTTAAGTTCTCCTATGCTTAAGAGAATCCTAAGACATAGATTATGGGCACTTGTGACTAGATGAAGCTCACACCAAGCTCATCATCATCACATGGCCGAATTGTGCATTCAAGGGAATGCTTCCATAACCAAACTTTAGCTTGAGATAAAAAGGGCTCTGAGCTCTAAGATTTTTAAGTGATGACAAAAAGTAAATGTACTATGCATTCTATTTTAGTCTTCATTATAAAGTAAAGTGAGAACTTCAAAATAAATATGAGATGTAAGAACTTGAAAATAAATATGCAAGATTTAAAAGTAAATATGCAAGTTCATTTCATCTTTTAGGATTTAAGTGATGACTTAAATATAAATACATTAGACAAGGAAACGTAAACGTGAATGCAAGTCCAATTCTTTATTTTAGTGCTCTAGACTCCATAACAATCAACTTTAAGGCCGAAATAGGTGAGCTTCAAAATTATTTATTATGTGATATGAAAATGTAACTCTTGTTTTAATCTTTACGTTTTAGGTGATGGCCAAAAAATAAATATGCTAGGCAAGGGAAGTAAATATGCAAGTTCATTTTCACATCTTTACTAGAGCTCTTACAAGACTTTAAAGGAACTTAAACCGCAACCCAAACTTATCATAGCAAGATAAAGCAAGCTTTAGAGTTCTTGTACCAAGGTTTACAAGGAAACCTTATAGTTTGAACATCATCATCAAACTTAAGGAAATGGGCTTAAAGAAGCTAAACCATCTACCAACCTTCTTCAAAACAAAACCTTGAACACCAAAGGAAAGGAAAACAAGGCCGAAGCCATGAGGAGGAAAAGAACAAAACTTTAAAACTCTACAGGCCATGATCTTGGTGACACATAAACTCCAACATCATGTGTTGTAACACCCTCCTAATTACCATATTTTACTCGAGTATCAACACAGTAATTAGAAAAGTATTACTTACATTCACAATCTATACTAGTCGAAAATAATTGAAATCAAATAATTTAGACACATATATGGCTAAACTCGTATATACATATATAAACATCATTTTTAAGTTTGCAATATGTACATCGTACCGAGAAACACACTAGTTAATGTCTAAGCTAGTCAGGAACTCAGTTCACAAAAAGGAAAGAAACACCTCCAATATCTAGTCTAACCTACTCAAAGTCGAGGTCCAGCAAAATTTTATACAACCAAAATTGGACCTCATAACATTTAATAAGATCAAATCTGTAGGCTAGCAAGGCTCTAGTACTAAACTACCACTATATACATAACAGGAGTCCCTGAAGATCTCATGTCTTACTAGATAAAACCACTGGCCATCGATATGATAGCCTCACCTCTGCCAGGGGCATCAGGACCCTCAGGTGGGTCAGAATCTGAAGACGAGGATGAAGAGGGATCATCTATCGAGGGGTGCGGTGGTGCAAAGTGGACATCAAATATCACTGGATGTGCCAAGTGGAGAGGCACACCATCATAAGGGAAAGTAGGGTCAAAGTCAGCGGTAAATACAGAGGTATTAAAAGAACGGCCGAAAAACACATAAGCTCGAACTTGCCAGTAATCCACTATATAAAGAGAGTCGAGAACGGGATCATAATGCCACACCCACTGTGGCGAGTCAAGGTAAAATACTAGTGATGGCATTTGCTGGATCTGAATAATACAAAGTAAATAAAACTATAGGGATGAGAATATTATAAAATTCTCAGTAGGGTACTTCCTCAAATGTGAACATAATATAACCAGTAAATTCATTCATATTGAATTCATCATGCTAAATTATATGCAAAAATACTAATGTGCATAATTCATATAAAATTGAATGCAAAATGGTAGTAATCAAGTGTTTTTCTCTTGTAACTCGTGGAATTCAACTTAGTGCAATTATCTCTTTTCAGTAACATAGTTGGCTTAATCTCATATCAAGTGGTATCTGTAGTGGAGTCATTCCACAAGAACTATTGATTACTAGGACATGAGCTCATTCCTATATGTCGATATGTCTACCGACTTATCAAATTCCAAGGGAAGCTCTTACTTTTGCCTTTCCCTATTAACCACACAAGTCTTGTTTCTATTTTCCCTATATGTTAAAAATTGCACAACTAAAAGTCATGTTATTTTTCTTTTCTTTTCCTTTATCATCACAATAATCACATAGTGTACTTCTCTTTTCAAAGGCCTGCTTAGATCACAGGTAGGCATACGATTATGTTGGAGTCTCATCCATATCTCATCAATATTTCTTTCAAACAATTAGCATGCATTAACATGATATATACTTGCATCTAAAGCCATTCTATCATTAGTTCAAGACATTCTTACCATTTTCAGCAATTAGCAGATTTATCTTTCTAGAATTCAAAATTAATTTCCCTATCAAACAGTCAATTCAAGAGTCACAAAAATTCCCTATGACACCTTCATATGTCTAAAAGATCCTGTAAAATTTTCATAACAATCAGAGTACTATAACCATGTCACTAAATTCTACAAATTTAGTGGTCACAGCATACCTTTTCACAACCTAGGACAAGGTTCTCCTAATTTTTAAATTTATCATATGATGGAATAAAATCAAGATAAAATTTAAAGTTATACTTCAAGATGTTGGTAACTCCTTATAAACATTTCAACAGAGAAATCACTCATTTATTATGATAATAAAATCATAAAATTTTCCTGCTTCAGTTTCAGAAATCTAGACAGCATGAGAGCTATTTCGGTTTTTGATTTTTTTAAGATAGTATTCCTTGAAACCAATGCTCAAGGAATTTCTTGTAGATATTTCAAGATGTTAGGACCAACATATAATCTTTACAGGCAATGAATATCACTGTAAACATGTCTATAAATTCATGAAATTTTGCTCTCTGCAGGAAAACTGAAAATCCAGCACTCTAACTAAAACTTCTCTTGATAAAATGAGTTATCCAACCTCATCCAAATCCTTCACCAAAATTCATATATCAACAACCATATATCATTAACCACCACAATGAAAAATTTCGAGCAGAACAAGTCAGAGATGTGAAATATAAATTTGGCAAGAAAAGACCAAATAAAACCCTACTATTGGAAGCAAGTAATGTCTTTGTCCCTAGTATGCTTCAAGATGATGCCCTCCACTTCAAGGCTCTCAAAACACACCCAAAAACCTTTACAAATAGTGAGGTACAAGGGATCAAGATTGAGATTCTAATCGGTTATATGTGTAGATGTTGAGGTGTAGAACAACTTTTGTGAAGGAAACTTTGGATTTTGGTAACTCTAAGCTGACATATATGGAGTTGAAAGCAAGTTGAAGCTCTTAGCCATTGCAAAAATGGAGCTGCTGTCTTCCTCTAGATATGGCCAAGAATTAGCTTCTTAAAGAAGCCAAAAATTAAGTTTATCTTGTATTAAAGAAATGAATAAAATATATTATGTTTAGATAATTACAAAGCTAATAAAGTAAAATGAATTGTTGTGATTCAATCTTGTAATTCAATATTGAATCTTAGCCATTCATTTGATTTAAAGGGATAGGTTTATTTGTTTTGTAGAGATCTAACTAGTTTTTCGGTGTTAGAAATCACACACCGAAATTTCACCGAACGGGTGAAACAGTGTACCCGGGTAATCAAACATTGTCTGAAAAATATTTTCGGGTATAAAATCTTTAATTTTATCTATTTCTAACCATAATCATATAATTTCTCAATTTTGGGCATGTAACACCCTGATATTCGACCCAATACCACTAGTACGTACTTAGACCAAATATTAGTCATTACCTACTGTCATGGTTCTTTCTTTTACTTGGAAAAATAGCTTAACGAAAATACGAGCCAATTTTTTTGAAACATTACTTAAAATAGAAGCCGCGCATACCTTACCGGGTCGGTATCATAAAGTGCAGAAATATAAACATAGAAGTGGCTCCTAATCATAACATCATAACAACTGGAATACCTCATATATAATATGCCTACCCTACGGGGTAGGACTTTTTAAGTACATGATAAACAGGAATACAACGGAAATGCAGAATACATAGAAAAAAACTAGAACGAAACATCCCCACCCACGTGCATCCTAAGGTGGATAACCTCAACACAAAAGAGGTTTCATCCATACTACGTGTCATGCGTGCACTAAGGGCTACCCCCCAATCTCCACAGCAGAATCACGGGTACAGAGGAACGTAGCCAATCCACAAAGTGAGCTCGGGCGGGTGCAGTATACCTGTGGATCGAACATGTCGTCCACTTCAGGGTCGTGGTCCGGGCACCGAAGCCCTCCAATGCTGAGTGACCGTCTCCTCGCTGCCCATCGGTCGCAGAGGCGGAGTAGGGGCAGAGCCCTCATGGTCCATGGGGGAGTCCTCCACAGGGTCCTCTTCCGAGTGCTGCGGTAGTGGCACATACTTCGGTATGTCAGCTGAACCGGCAGAGTGGGTCCACAGGTTCCTCTCATGTCGTGGCCGTGCATGCTCAAAGATCATGGGGTCACCGTAGGGGGATGTTGGGGAGAAGCGATAACTATACACGGGGTGTGCAAATGGCCGTCTCAAAAACATGAAGATGCGTACAGTACATTGGCCCTCAAAATGGAATGACCCATGCTCCGGGTCATGGTGGACCTCCCACCGGGGTGTGTCAACGAACAGCACGATCGTTGCCATCTGGCTCTGAAGACGTAATAGAAAGAAAGAGATAGTGGGAGTGAGATTCTTACTAAAGAAACTCAGTAGGGCTCTCCTCCTATCCTAGGTGTCATCATTTACGTCTCCAGGTATCTCGGGTTATGTATAAAACCGTGGACATATATTGGTTCAATTATGAGTTTTCTAAAGTCTCCATTTCCGAGATCCGTTCCTTTTAACATATCACTTGTATTTACATAAATCATGGGAAGTAAATCGTGGGACTTCAATCATATAATTCGGACAGAAATCATATAACTTGGATCATAGAATGTAAATCATATAACTTGATTCATAGAACATAAAGCATATATAACTTGGATCATAGAACATAAATCATATATCATGGTTTCCTATGTCATGGGTCATAGCACATAAATTCATATAATCATGGTGCATAGAAGCATAATTCATGGAACATGATACATATTTTGGTTACTTGAGGTGACATTAAAACATCATCATTATTTTCCTGGGGCCACCCTAACTGATCTCCCTGTAGAGAAAAATTCTAGGTTATGAGCTCATACCACGCTAGTCGTCACTAGCACATAGACTTATCCCTTTTGATAAGTTAAAAGTCCCGACCTAAAGTACGGGTCTAGGGGGCTAGAATCACCTTATCCCCACCCTTAACCTGGTGGTTCAAGGATCATCTTCTCATAGTTTAAGTCACCTTAAGTCTTAGCATGTTAATGCAAGATGCCACATAATTCATGTATGTCAAACATAATTACATCATAGGCATCTTTAAAGTTCTTAAAGAACAATAACATGCAAACATAAAACTCTCATTGAAGAATAATAGTTCACATGGTACCATCATACTCGACTCATGGAGTAAAAATCATCATAAAGTAAGCAAGAGCAACAAGCCTCTTAACTTGATCATGCTTGAAATCTAACATAAGATCATATATTCATGTTAGGCTAAAGCATAAACTCATATCATAAAAATTCCCAGATTCAAGCAAAGTAAGGTCATAGCTTCAAGTCATCGAATCAGAAAGGTATTCTGTTTGTGAACTTGGGTTCTAGTAATCGATTACATAAGTATCGTAATCGATTACACAGCTTCGAGATTTCAAAACATGGAAGATAGGGGGTTCTGGTAATCGATTACATGGAACTTGTAATCGATTACTTTGTTTAAAAAAAACACTTTGCTGGGCCCCTAGAACATCCGGGTAGTCGATTACATGATTCGGTAATCGATTACTAGAGTCCAGAATGTGTAATCGATTACACTATATAGTAATTGATTACTTTGGGCAAAAGTTCATGTTTGAGCTCATCCGAGCTCTCTGGTAATCGATTACATGGAACTTGTAATCGATTACTTTGTTTAAAAAAAACACTTTGCTGGGCCCCTAGAACATCCGGGTAGTCGATTACATGATTCAGTAATCGATTACTAGAGTCTAGAATGTGTAATCGATTACACTATATAGTAATCGATTACTTTGGGCAAAAGTTCATGTTTGAGCTCATCCGAGCTCTCTGGTAATCGATTACATAGGCTGTGTAATCGATTACCAACATCTTAAAAACACGAAAAAATCATGTCTGAACATATCTGAGTCATTCCTTTGAAATGCTTATGGTGGCCAGCTTCTCTTGGAACAATTTTGAACTTCAAAAACATCTTAGCAATCATTTTAACTTGTCAAAATCCTCATAAATATAAGAACATACTCAAAATGGTTTTGAGTACAACCTATGTTTCAAAAAGACTTAAAACATGAGCTATAGGCTCTTGTGACTAATGAAAACTCATCTTGGAGCCATCATCATCACATGGCCAAAATGTACATTCCAAGAATGTTTCCATGGTTAACCTCTTCTCAAGATGAAATGGGCAAGTCTTTGAGCTCTAGTATCTTAGGTGATGACATAAAATAAACGTGCTATGCATTTCATTTTAGAGTCCTTTAGAAAGTAAAGTGATAGCTCAAAGTAAATATGAGGTGCATATCCATTTTCATTCTTTGAGTTTAGTGAGGACTTGAAATATAAAATGAGATGCAAAGCTTGGAATTTAAACGTGCATAATGCAAGTTCATTCTTTATCTTGGGATTTAGTGATGGCATAGAAAATAAACGTGCCATGCAAAGCATAAACATAAACGTGAATGCAAGTTACTTTTATATCTTGTCTAGAGCTCTTACAAGGCTTTTAAGAAGGAACATATTCCCAACCCAAAACTCATCTTCACAAAAAAGGAAAAACCATTGGTACCAAGGCATCAAGAGAAAACATGACTTCAAGAATCATGAAAGTGGTCAAATCTTAACAAAAGAAAGGAACCATTTTTAAATCTCTAGGGACCAAGATCTTGATGATCCAAGCATCAACATCCTAAGTCCTCATCATCGAGTACATAGCTTCCTTCAAAACAAATATTTAAACGAAGTTCATGATAAAGAAGAAAGCAAAAGCAAAAGCAAAACCATGCTTGGTTTAGGGTCAAAGTTTCAAGCTTTAGAGTTTGTTCATGTGACAAGCATCAACATGAAGCTCTCATCATCAAGCTTACATTTTTCCCATGTAAAAAGGCTCCATGGCCGAAAACATGAGAAGAAGAAGAAAGAAGATCCAAAATGTTCAAGAGAAACATAAACTGTTTTAACTAAACTTGTAAAGAATGAAACTTTCTTTAAGAAAACTCAAGCTTTAGAGGTCTCATGAGAGATGGACTCATGGTCACATCTAGAGAACACTCATCATCAAGCCATCATATTCAAGGCCTTGAGGCCGAAAACTAAGGGGGAAGAAAAGGAAGAAACCGAAAAGAAAGCAACATAGAGGTTCAACCATTCATCAACTCCCAATCAAGATTCAAGCATAAGAATCAAAGACATGTTTAGAAAGAGTTCCCTACCTTGTGTCTTGAAAATGAAGGAGAGAACTTGAGCTTGAGGAACTCTTTGAGAGTTTGAGAGAAAAGTGAGAAAGCTTGAGAGAAGGAAATGAGAGAGTTTGAGACTTTGGAGAAGGATACAAAAAGTAATGGAGTTGTGGAGTGTGGTGTATTTATAGGCAAATGAAGGAGTGAAGGGGGAGTTGGTTGAAGCTTCTTGAAGAAGGAAGAGAGAAATATCTTCTTGTGTGGTCATTCTTGGTGTGATTGAAACCATGGGTAGGCATAGGTCATAGGGTAGCTTGAAAGACAACTTGATTGACTACATAGAATAAAATTCTTTTGAATTCTTGGGGGAAGTGGCTGAAAATTATAGGGCCAAGGGAGAGAAAGTTTCATGGCCACAAGATAAAATATCTATATGTGTTGTCATTCAAAGGTATGGAAGAAAGTATGGAAGGTATGATTGATTATGAAGCTTGATTGAAAGCTTTGAGTGACAACATAAACAATTTATTCGTTTTGAATTTTGAATGACATATATTTTTCAAATGTGATCATGATTATTTGAGAGTGACAACTTTCTTGGAAAAAAGAGTGTCATTGGGAAAGGGAGTGTGAATAGTGAAAATACTATTCATAGTTGCTTTTTCTTTTAAAAGAAAGAAAAGAATTTAGAAAAGAGTTCTAAATTTCCTTAAACAATTCTAGGTTCCAATTAGTTTTAAATAATGATTTTGGCTCTAGATTAATTATGGAAATTAATTAACCTTCAATTAGAGCCTAAAATCGCCTAGGTTCTGAGTTAGATAACTCATTAAGCCCAACATGCACTAAGCAGGGGCAAAATCGTAATTTTACTCAAAAACTGCCCGGGACCACCGGGACTTAACCAAACCTTAAACAATCATAGTTCATGCCTTAAAATCATGGTTTTAAACCTCGGGACCAAGTCCGGGTCAAAACAGAATTTTAAAACTGCCTGAAATCTGTCACAGGGGTATTTTGGTCACTTATGCGCAGAAATCTCAGAAATGAGGTTTTTCTGCTCCGTTGGACATTCACAATCATACAATCCTCTTCATATAACATATGAACCCTATGAGGATGGCCAAAGCCGGCCGTCCTCGTGTTTCGGGTAAAAATGACCTTAGGGGCATTTTGGCCATTTAAAAGTTTAGAGAAAAACGGGGCGTTACAGGCCATTTTAGGGGAGGTAGCAAGGAGAAAAATATCTCTTGGTTATGTCATTTCAAGGTAAGGTGTAAAGCATGGTGTAGGCATGGGTTTAGGCATTGTGTAACATGCTTCTTTGAGTGTATGAGTGAACAAAATTGTGATGCATGGAGGGGTGAGGTGGCGCCACTTTTGGGAATCTAAGGGGAGGAAATTGTTTCATTTAATTGTGATTTAGAGTTGTGTTTAGGTTTAGCTTTGATTAAGCTTAGGATTAGGAATTTATAGTGAAGTGTGTGAGTGAAAGGATAGGTAATCAAGGTTATTTAAGGCATGATTAGTGAGCATTCTTGCCTATTAGTGGGGTCAAAATCCTACTCTGTTTAGGCTTCTTGAAGTATGGAAAATGAATAGTGAAAACACTATTCAAGATTCTATGTCTTGGAGACTTGAATTAAAAAGGGGTTTGAGTTTAATCTAAGCAATCTTAGGTTTTAATTAATTTTAATAACTTATTTTGACTCTAGATTAATTATGAAAATTAATTAATCTTCAATTAGAGCCTAATATTGCTTAGGTTTGCTTAATTATGTCATTAAGCTCAAATGGTACTATGCCAGGGGTAAAATCATAATTTTGCACAAAAATTGCCTGGGACTACCGGGACTTAAACAGATACTTTTAAACACATGAAAACGTCACTTTAAATCTTTGAGGAAAGTTTTGGGCTCGAACGGCACCTTTACCTGCATAAAAAAGCTATAGGGGTATTTTGGTCATTTTGACTCGAAACTTCAGAAAACACAATTTTCGTTTTTGAAATCACTCAAGGACCATCTAATCCCCCTCAAACATTGAGTTGACCCTTCGAGGACTGCCGGGTCGGCTATCTTCAAATACCGGGTAGAAAATGACCTTAGGAGCATTTTGGTCATTTTCTCTCAGATAGAAAAAACGGGGCATTACATGACACATTAGGACAGGGCGACATCCAATGCCATTGTAGCAAGTACTATGACCATTCGTTCTTTTGAGGCCTTGAGTTTCATCGACCCGGGGTCTATTCATTCATATGTGTCCCTACTCTTTTTTATGCAGATTGGGAGGTCCCGTATCAGCTTATTAGAGCTTTTCTTCATTGGGGTACCTTCTGGAAAACCCCTGTACGTTAATAAGTTTATAAGAAGTGCAAAGTCAAGGTCGGGGATGTAGGTAGAAAAGCAAACGAGAAGGAAGGGTTGAATTATGCTTCGCTTTTTCTTTCCCTTTTTGTTTCTGAAAAACTTAACCAAGATACTATCAAGTTATGAGCTTGAATTGCAGCAGAAATAGCGTTAGGGACGTCAGAAAGTGAACTTTCTGAACTAAGAAAGTCAAGTAAATGCATAAAAGAAAGCTTTCCAGAATAAAATAGGGAATAAACTAAATGCAGTAATAAAATAAAAGATGAAAGAGAAAAGAGATATTGCTCAAGAGTTTTTATACTGGTTCAGCCAACTTGCCTACATCTAATTCCCAACAATAGTTGATTTCCATTAAATCTTTCTTAAACTCGAGAAAAAACAAGCACAGTCTTTACAATAGTCTTCCCAATCTCTCACTTGTGACTAGTAGATAACCCCTACTGCTATAACCAAGTAGTTATTCACCACTCTCTCCAAGCTAAATTGAGTAATCTCTGACTAGCCTCTCTAAGCTAAACTGAGTAGTCTTTGACCAGCCTCTCTAAGCTAAACCAAGTAGTCTTTAACTAGCCTATCTAAGCTAAATCATGACCAATAAAACACCTTTACTGTCATGTTGTAAGTAGTCTTTGACTAGCCTCTCTAAGCTAACTAACACTGATCACTACTGGATCGAGGTTACGAAGGTTTGTGTTTGGGTTTGCAACTCAAACTAACCTACACTCAAGTTTTCTTAAGATATATAATGAAAGACCTTGGATAACTTGAATGACTTCTTTCTAGCTATTCTTCCTTGGAAGAACATATAACTATGAAGGAAAGTAGAAAGAAGATTTTCACAAACAAAAAAACTGATTACAAGATGTAACGAACTTAACAAAAAAATGAGGAGAAATTCTTACATAGTTTTTGCTTTGTGTAGCGTCTATCTTCTTTTCTTTAAAAGCACAACATCTCTATTTATAAATGGTCTTCACTTATGACCGTTGCCTTTGATTTGTTTTCTAGGTGACACATGTTGATCATCTATTTGTGTCTTGGAAAAGCAGTCTAGATGAGTAGCTTATGTAATGCCTCGATTTTTACTACTATGAAAAATGACCAAAATACCCCTAGGTCATTTCTACACAAGATTTGAGGCCAAAATAGTCCAGGCCATCTTCAATAGGATATTTTGATATTAGAATAACATTATATGGTGATTAAATAGCAATATGTGCAAAAATCGTGATTTTCAATTTTTCAATGTACAAATGACCAAAATGCCCCTAAGGTCATTTTTGCCCCGAAATCAAGCACGGCCAGTCCAGACTATCCTCAAGGGGTTAGTTTTATGCTTGAAGGGGATTATGTGTGTTGTAGATGTGAAAATATCAACTTCAATTTTTTTCACTGCAAGTGAAATGACCAAAATACCCCTGTGGTAATTTAACACGAGATTAAGTAATTTTTGAACCTAGTCATCGCCCGGGAGTTCAAAATGTTTATTACATGTGTAATTTGATATTTGAAAATGTTCGGGTGGTTTCGGGGAGTTTTTGTGTGAAATTACCATTTTGCCCCTAATTAACAATAAATGAGCTTATTTACGTAATCAAATAAATATAGGCAATATTAGGCTCTAATTAAAGATAAATTAATTTTATTTATTTATCCCGAGTCAAAATAATTATTTAAGGTAATTTTAAAGCATAAGATTATTTTAGAAAAGATTGTTTTTCTTTCTTAATTAAAAAGGGGTTCTTAAGACACATAATAGGAAATTAGTGTATTAAATTTCTTTTTCTTAAAAATAAAATATATTTTAGATTTATTTTTTTTTTATTACTTCAGATTATTTGCACTAAAAATTCCACTACATATGTTGGCCATTTAATTTTGTAATGGAGCACCTTAAATATTTGATTATTAAACACTTACTTTAGTTTATCAATTTCTTTTCCACTAACAATTTCTTTTTCTCAAAAATAAAATATATTTTAGATTTATTTTTGTTTTATTACTTCAGATTATTAGCACTAAAATTTCCACTATAAGTGTTGGCCATTTATTCTTGTCTTGAGGAATTTTAAACTCTTGATGGTTAAGCCACTTACACTAATTTATCATTTCTAAACCATTACAAATTAAATACCCATCAAATATATGTCCTACCACTCACAAAAATTGAAAAAAATACTCCCCATTATAGCCATTAATGCAGCTGCCTCACCCCCCAAAATCCCTATAAATATGTGTTTTTCCAAGCCTAATTCACACACAAACATTTATTCTTACCATTTGCATTTTTGGTTGTAGTCTTGCTCACAAAAATTAGCCAAAAATCCTCTCTTCTCTCTTTAAATACAAAGCTCTCTTCTTCTTCCTTCTCCACCTCCAAGAGACTCCATTCTTGATATCCATCCAAGTTCCCAAGCTCAAACAAACACATACATACCATAAACCAACCCCTAAGCACCTAAATTTTCCATATCCAAACACAAGAATACAACAAAAATCCTCCCACCATTTCATCTTCACTTGGCCAAATATATACCATCACTAAGATCAGATTTTTGTCGTTGATATCTCATACAAGATCAAGCTCTTACTTTAATTAACAAAGAAACAACTTGGTAGGGATTTTATTTCATGTTCTTTCTTTTGTTCTTCCTTTATATTTTCGATTTTTTATGATTTGATAATGACCCTGGCTTGATGATGAGGAATCATGGTGGTGGTTGTGAATCCATCATTTAAATGTCCTCTAAAGCCCAAGATTTAATTCTTGATGACAAAAGATTTCTAAAGGAGTTACTAAGTCTTGAGTTTTAAGCTTAATAAGACATAAAAATGAACTTGCATCCATATTTATGTTATAAGTTCTTGCATATCATATTTATATTTCAAGCTTTTCATAATCATATTTATATTCCAAGTTATCACTTTAATTCTTGAAGATAATAATATGAACTTGCATATTCATATTTATTTTCAAGTTGTCACCTAAATCATAAATACCTAAGAATGAATTTGCATCTTTATATTTATATTTCAAGCCTTGCATTTCATATTTATATTTCCAAGTTATCACCTTATAATAATAATAATAAGGTTACAAGACAAGTTTATGATTCTAGTTATCATTTAAATCCTAAAGTTCAAGATTTACTTGTTTTATTTTAAATGACAACTTTGATCATGGACATTTCTCATCTATTTATTTTTGGCACTTATATAATTCTGATTTAAAGCTTGATATACTTTATTTTTAGGTATGATCTTGTCTTTAAATTTGTACAAATAAATTTTGAAAGACCTAGAAATTATAAAGGATTAAGAATACAGTTTTTCTCATGATTTTAAATGCTAAAATTGTAGTATTCTGATCTAATCCTTTAGAACTGGAAAGGTTACTGATTTGGGATGTTTAGATGAGTTTAAATCGCTAATAGTTATTGTAAAAATTATTTTTGGTACCATAGATGCATAAAAGGGTAGTTACAAGTGTTAGTTTGGGCCGTTTTGCAAAATGCAGAAAGTTGTGTTTTGAACTATCAACTATATTATTTTAGCCAAATGATTTTATTTAAAGCTACTAATGATGTTGAATGTGTCCATGAGTCCAAAATACCATTTATGAAGTTTATATAAAGTTTTAGAAATTTCGGTCGTCGTTAAATATTAAAAATAAGCGATTTTGCACTTTGACCCCTAAAATGTATTGAAATTTGGTTTATGGTCTTAAAAGGTTTTTACGATGAGTTTATAACGGTTTCTAATAGTAATATGTCTATTAAAAGTATTGGTTAATGTTAAAGATCTCTAGTTTGTGAGAAGGTGTTACAAAGGGGTATTTGCATTTTGACCCGTAACCATTGAGAAATTGTGATTTGACCCTTTGGGGCTTAAGCGTAAATGTTGATAAATTTGATGGCATGAATGCGGTTGATATCTTGTGAAGGCTATATTCATGTGTTGAAACTTATATGGCTTATGGATATATGCAATGAAGTATGATGCATGTTTATGTAGTTTAAGTTATGGTATGTTATAATTATGCTTGATAAATTGAGATGCATGATTCCATGAAGTTTATGAGCATGAAATGTTGAAATGATGAGTTATTCATATTTGCATCTCTATATAACATGCCAAGGTTAAAGGTGACATAAGACACATGGAAATGATCCTCTAGACTCCCCGAATTAAAGGTTATGAGAGGTGATCCAAATAGGAAATGATCATTTAGACTTCCCGAATTAAAGGTTATGAAAGATGATCCTAATGCCCCCTATCCCGTACCTTAAGAGTCGGGAATTTAACTTATCAAAAGGGATAAGATTGCGCTATTGACGACTAGTGAGGTATGAGCTCATAACCTAGAACTCTCGAGAAAAGAGAGAATTATAGGGCGGCCCCCAAGGAAAAGAGAATAAAGAAGTTTAAGTCACCTGTAAGAATGATGATCATGATGTTCTTTATATCATATGCATTGTTTTATGAATTTTATGATATTATGTATATGATATTGACATGCATCCATGATTAATATGTTGCATTCATGACATTAAGATTCATGCTAAAAGATACGGGTCTCGGCTAATGATATTTAGAACTTAATAAATGAACCTTATATATATGTTCACCATTTTCATAATTAAACCCGAGGTTCCTGGGGACGATGATGATGACACTTGTGTTAGAGTCGGGAAGCCCTACTGAGATTCTTGTATAAGTTTCTCATCCCTTTTCTTTTTCCGTGTCGTCTCCAGACAGGAATGATGGGGTAGTTCGTGATTTACCCTAAGACTGGACGAGGAGCTACGGAGATAGTTTCCTTTGGATATTTAAAGTGATCGTATCTTATTTATCAGTTTGTATTCTATTAATGGATATACATTAATGTCCTTACGTTTAGAGGACATCACTATTATGATATTGTTATTAATGTGTTATTCGAGTTTATGTTATGATTGTATTATGTATTTAACTGTTATTTGTCTCTAACATCTCTTACACAGGCAAGATGAATGACGCTAGATACTTAGAAAGCGCGGCTCATGTTTTGGTATTTAAGTTCAAAAAAAAATTTACCCATATTTTCACTAAAGTATTTTCAAGAAGTTTGAATTAAGATCTGGAACAAAAGAGTATCAACTAATAATTAACTTAAACGCGTCCTAGGCGTGTTGAGTTAAATATTAGGGTGTTACAGCTTATCTGTTTGTCAGAGCAGTTGCAAAAATCATTATAAAATTGAGATTTTTGATGTCCCTTTAGAAATTACTTCTGCTTTCTGAACATGGTTTCTGAACTCTTTTTTCTAGAAGCTAGATTAGATGACCAAGTTGGCAGAAGAGATGATACGCCAATCTATCACTGGATTTGACTTTTGAAATTTGAATTTCAAATTTCTCTCATTTTCTTGTAGAGCACACTATTTCACTATTAAGTGAACTTTCTGATGTGTGGTATCATCTCCTTAATGATTCCTCGGTCTTTTAATCTTTAATCAGAGCTTGTTAATGATAAAAACCTTGCGAATGTGATGATTAAAGATTCTAGAACACATTAGCTTTAGAGTTTGATTGATATCTTCATTCCATGTGTACTTTTTGAAGTCCTGAGTTTTGGTTGCTTGTTCTAGTTACTTTTTTCCAAATTTTTAGGCATTTTTAAGCATAATTTTTTATATAAATTTCACTTCCATTTAGTTCCTATCTTTTAATATAAGATAAAACTTGTTTGCACATATAGAGTGAAATTTTTCTGGCTTAGTGGAGCCATGTTATGCTAACAAAAGAACCTGTTTACTACTCCAAGAAACTCAAGATAAACATTAATCATTCTTCAAAATATTTTTCTTAAATTGGCTTGGTAGTCATTCAAAACATATTGCTTTAAATTTTTCAAAAGGGTTTTCGAGCTAATAATCTCCCCTTTTTTGATGGTGACAAACCAATTTGAAGAAAATCTTTTGAAAAGTTATTGAAATAAATATTATAGAAAATGTAGCATGTAACGCCCCAATTTTTACTGTCACTAGAAATTACCAAATTACTGTAGGTAATTATTACATAAGATTTGAGGCCGAACAATCCTCAATAAAGGAATATAACATTAGAAGAGAGGTCAGGAGCGATTCATGCGAGAGTCGCAAATCCCGAATTTCTGTACGTATAAAATAATCAAAATGCCCCCGAAGTTATTTTACTCAGAAAATGAGGATCGTGGGCCCTACCTATTCTCAAGGGGATGTTTTGATGATAATAAGGGATTGTTTGTGTTATGTGTGTTAATAGAGCAGAAGGATCTCAATTTTGAGTTCCAATGCGCGAAATGACCAAAACACCCCTGCGGCTGTTTTAACTCCGATGTGCGTGCCGACTGAGCCCGAACCTCACTAAAATGTTTTAAAATTTTTTTTTAAGCCATGATTAACCATTGGTTAAGCTCGGGTGGCCTCGGGCAGTTTTTAAGTGAAAGTATGATTTTGCCCTGTTTTGGGCGCTTGCGAATTTCGGGATTTTTGATTCGTATACCGAAACCTAAGCAATATTAGGCTCAAATTAAAGCTTATTAAATTCTAAATATTAATCTAGAGTCAAAATTATGTATTTAGATTGATTAGAACCCAAAATTGCTCAAAAACACCTAAATTGCTTACTAATTCACTTAAGCCCTTAACCGTAAATTCTCTAAATTACATGAATACCTTGCCTACACCTAAATAATGCATGGAACACACAAATTTCACTTCTTTGGGCTGTAATGGATGAAATTATTGATGCCATTATGCAGCTGAATTATTGCCAAAAGTTGCACTAAAACAAAATGCCAAAATGTCACCATAAGAGACATAATTCCTTAATTTCATACAACTTTGTCTAAAATGATTTTTCCTCCCTTATTTCTCCTGCAAAATTCCGCCAACTACCTCCTCATTTTGGCCAATTAGAAGCCTCAAAATCTTCTATAAATAGACTTGCTTGAGTGGTCTTGGAATGCTTTGTTCATAACTAGTTTTTAGGAGCACCAAAAACTTTCTTTCTTCCTCCTCTTTGGCTGAATTCTTTCTTCAATTTTTCAAAAAGATTTTGTTTCATTTCACTTCAAGAAACCAAGTTCTCTTCCTCTTCTTCAACTCAGATTAGGTAGGGAGTAGTTTCTAAATTTATTTCTATGCTTTGAGGAGTTGTGTTTTTAGCTCAAAATTATGAAATTATGAACTTACCTTAGCTTTTCATTTCAGTTTTCCTCTTCATTTTTCTTTAACCAATTCAGCCATATGGCCTAGGTGGGACTAAGATGATGGCTTGATGATGAGGACCTTGAGGGTGGGTTGTAAATCCATCACAAGTTAGGCCTCTAAAGCTTGAAAATTCCACTTGATGCAAAACTTTAAAGAATAATGCTTTATGATGCTAAAACAAAGATTTTTAGTTTAGAACTTGAAAGATGTATTTTCCAAGCTTGTATTTCATGTTTATGTTTCAAGTCATCACTTAATCTTTCAAGATAATAAAGAGGTTGCATTTCATATTTAATTTATGCTCTCACTTTATTTTATAATGGCTAAAAGAATCAATGCATGGCATGTTTATTTTATGCCATTACCTAAAGATCCTAGAGGTCAAAGACTTGGCCATGTATCACAAGCAAAGAAATATGATTATTGGAGTTAAAGAATTTATTCTTTAAAAATTCTTGAGATTGGAGCTTAAAAAGATGTAATAATAATTCTCTTCTTCCTTCACCGGTCCTGTGCGGACTACCGCCGCTCCGGTTTCTTAATATTCTCTTCTCCCTCTACTGGTCCTATGCGGGTTACCGCCGCTCCAGTTTCTTGCATCATGTTTATATTTCAAGTTCTTGCATCATGTTTAATTTTCAAGTCATCACCTTAAATCTTAAAGATAAAGAAATGGAATTGCATATCATGTTTATAATTCCAAGCTATCACCTTATAAAGATAAGATTAAAATAAGGTTGCATAGCATGTTTATAATTCTAAGATGTCACCTAAATCTCTAAAGCTCAAGACTTACTCCTTTTATCTTAAGTGAGAATTTTAATTGTGAAGATCCTCCCAAGTTTGACAAAAGAACTAGTTTCTAAATGAGTTTTAAGACTTTGCAAGGATTTTACGGGGAACTAGTATTTTATATGCACTTAAAATATGATTCTATGTAATTGCATGAGGTTCATGATTTGGCCACTGATCTGAGTTTAGTATCAATGTATGATAATGATTTGATATGTTTGAAGTTGTGATAATTATGGTTTATTGTTAAGAGAATGATTCATCTTTGCATGTTAGAGATAAAACTAGCTCCCTAGAACAACCGAAGAGCTAGAATTTACCTAGTTTTTGACCCCTTTAAGTTTAGCCAATGCTAAATCTGTTTTAGTATGTTATAATTCTGTCTAGGATTAGTTAGCCACGAAAAATTTGATATCAATTAGACTAGGATTGATCTCGAACACTAAAAATGAACTTAGCAACTAGAAAACCGTAAAAACAAGATTTCTAGAACTCTAGGGAATGAAATTTATGCATTCTATCCAGAATCTTTAGCAACGATAAGAACCAGGTTTTATTATGTTTAAATAAGGGAGAATGATTCATAATTGGTTTAGTAACTAATTTCAGCATCATAGGGAAAGCTGGTAACAAGAAAAGATTTAAAACATAACTTCTAGCATACCGTAAAACCTTAGGAACAACTTACTACCTATGCTACCCTATTTGATTTAATAGTGTTCGTAATGCCTATAAATAATCGTAAAGATGGTAATAAATCCCTTAGGTGCATAACTAATTAGTTCTATAATTGATAATTCTATGTGAGTATTCGATGCTTATTAAGTACTTGATATCATTGAATGATTTCCTGGCTTGCATGTTATAGTTGCTGTTGCAAATAATGAGAATGCTTATGCATGAAATATTCTTTATTATGTAAAATTTACTTTTGTTGCTAGAAGAAAGTGTATCATTGTAAAAGTGTAATTTGGAAAGGTTCTGGCTAAGGAAAGACTTGGTATTTAAGCGTGTCTATTGTGACCCACCTCTCTTTCCTGGGAATCTCCCAGATGCATGATTATAGTTGATATATATTATTCTAGCTTAAGACTGTAAATGAGAAAATGCTATGATGTTTATGAATTGTATTGTGATATAACATGCAAAGATTTAATGGTGACTTAAACTTATAAGAAAATGATCCTTTGGAACCATCAGACTATAGGTGGTGAAAAGGTGATTTTAGCCCCCTAACCCATTCTCTCAAAAGGGTAGAGTCGGGACTTTAGCTTATCAAAAGGGATAAGTATATGCTAGTGACGACTAGTAAAGTATGAGCTCATAACCTAAATTACTCCCAAAAGGGTGGAGTATAGGGTGGCCCAAGGAAAATAATGATGATGATAAGATTTTAAGTCACCTAAGGCACTAAAGAAATAAAATATGTGCACTGTGTCCATGTGTAGCTAATATTATATGACGTTCTTTTATGCATGTTATTTTGATAATGATGATGAGGAATATGATGTAATGATAAAGGAAAAGTTCATTGTAAATATGACATGTTAAGATTATGATGCATTATAAGACGCATGATTAAAAATTGACAAACCTCGGTTAAGTATTTGTCTGAACTTAAAATGAATCTTTGCATGCTCATTATTTTAGAATAATCCCGAGGTTTCTGGGGACTTTGATGATGACACTATAGAAGAAGGTACCTTACTAAGAATTCTTTAGCAAGATTCTCACTCCCTTTTCTTTATTTCCGTCATTGTCTCCAGATTCAAATGGCGACATTTGTCCTGTTCGTTGATACCCCTACTTGGGAATTCCACTATGATACGGTGCATCGCTCGTATCATTTTGAAGGGAGGTGCGCAGTTCGTGTTTTTATTTACATAGGTCATCCATTTGCACATCCTGTCCCTAGTTATCGATTTTCTCCTACTTCTCCCTATGGCGATGAAATGGTTTTCGAACATGCACGTCCACTTGATGAAAGGATGTTACGTTCTTATCCCGCTTCATCTGCTGTCCATGGATTTCCAGAGTATGTTCCCGAGACGAGATATTCTGAAACTGATCCTTCAAAGGACACTCTTACTCATGTATATTCTGAGAGCTCTGCTCCTACTCCCACACGTGTAAGAGAAGGTAGTGAGGAAACAGTTGTTCAGCCGAGGTTAGCAAGAAGGCCGTCCATGCGACCCCAGCCTGGTGCATCTCGTGTGTCCCCTCCTGAGGGAGCTCATCAATGGATCGGATTTATTCCCCCATTTCCAGGACAGTGGCCATAGAAGGTTCTTAGTAGATTTATGTGTGTTCATGCACCCTAGTTTTAGGATAACCTTCCCGGCTTATGGAGTTATCTAGTTTAGGGGCATGTATTTCCTTATGTATATTTTCTTTTATGGGTTTGCATAAGACAATGATGTATGATCACAACCCACCCTTTGAGTGAGGTTATTGTATGTAAATATATGTTATAATGTGCTTATGGATGTTATATGATGGAGCCAAAGTGATATGATGTGATATATTCTTAAACGTCTTATTATACTCCGCTTACTCGTTCACGTTGTACTCGGCTCACGTTTTCAATTATGTTTTTTTTTTTAAAAAAAATGGCTCGTAATTTCACTAAGTATTTTCAAATTATGAAGAAAGAACCAAAGCAAGGAGTAAAGTCTAGTCATTAATCAGATTCAACCTAGGTGTATTTGGTTAATTACTAGGGTGTTACAATATAATCCAGAATGAGCATTGGCAGGTTCATTCTTCTTTTTGTTGTAACACCTCGATTTTTCTGTCTGAGAGGAAAATGCCCCCGAGGTCATTTTCTACCGGGAATTCGAGGATGGTCGGCTCGGGAGTCCTCGAAGGGCCAACTCAATGTTTGAAGGGGATTGGATGGCTCTTGAATGGTTTCGGAGGTGAAAATCTCATTTTCTGCAGTTTCGGGTCAAAATGACCAAAATACCCCTATAGCGTTTCTATGCAGGTAAAGGTGCCGTTTGAGCCCGAAACTTTCTTCGAAGGTCTAAAACAATGTTTTCACATGTTTAAAAGAGTTTGTTTAAGTCCCGGTGGTCCCGGGCAGTTTTAGTACAAAATTACGATTTTGCCCATGGAATAGTGTTTTTGAGCTTAATGACGTAATAAGCAAACCTAAGTAATATTAGGCTCTAATCGAAGATTAATTAATTTTCATAATTAATCTAGAGTCAAAATAAGCTATTAAAATTAATTAGAACCTAAGATTGCTTAGATTAGATTTAAATCTCTTTTTAAAACTCAAGATTCCAATCTTGGAATCTTGAATAGTATTTTCTCTCTCCAATTCCTTAAATCATGGAATTGTGTCTAGAATTGTTTATGCACTAAAATGAGTTTATAACTTACTAATGATGCAAGACCACTCCTTAAACATGTCTTGACAACCTTGATTACCCATTTTCTCACCTAAACACTTTCTTACAAATTTCTAATCTTAATCCTAATCAAAGATACACCTAAACGCAACTCTAAACCACAATTAAAATGCAAGAAATCCTCCCCATGGCTGATGCAAGTTTCGGCCACTCCTCCCCCCATTTGCATCACATGTTGATTTGTTTCTCACTCAAAGAACCATGCTTGACCCATACTTGCACCCATACTTGAACCCATACCTAGTCATGCCTTCCACCATGCCTTGAACCATACCTTGGAGAAGATATTTTCTCTCCTCCTTGTGCTGCAAATGGCCGAAGCTCTCTCTCCCATTTACACCTCTCATTTTGTTTCATTTCTCTATAAATAGCATGCTTGGGTGAACTTGCTTTATTTTGGGTTCATTTGCTAAGTGTAAGTTTTCAAAGAGCACTTCAAAGTTTTCTTTTTCTCTCAAGTTCAAGTGTCCAAGTTCTTCAACTTCTTCATCCTTTTCACTCGTCTCAACCTCCAATCACTTGGTAGGGATTGTAACACCCCGATTTTTCTGTCCGAGGGAAATGACCAAAATGCCCCTGAGGTCATTTCCTGACCCGAATTCGAGGGTAACCAACTCGGTCGTCCTCGAAGGGTCAACTCAATGTTTGAAGGGGATTGAATGACCCTTGAATGCTTCCCGAAGCGAAAATCTCATTTTCCGCAGTTTCGGGTCAAAATGACCAAAATACCCCTATAGCGTTTTTACGCGGGTAGAAGTACTGTTTGAGCCCGAAACTTTCCCCAGAGGTTTAAAAACACGTTTACATGTGTCTAGAGGTCTCTATTCAAGTCCCGGTGGTCCCGGACAGTTTTAGTGCAAAATTATGATTTTGCCCCTAGAATAGTGTTTTTGAGCTTAATAACGTAATTAAGCAAACCTAAGCAATATTAGGCTCTAAACGAAGATTAATTAATTTCCAAATTAATCTAGAGTCAAAATAATTTATTAAAGTTAATTAGAACCTAAAATTGCTTAGATTAAACTTAAATCCCTTTTTAGAACTCAAGATTCCTAGTCTTGGAATCTTGAATAGTGTTTTCTCTCTCCAATTCCTTAAATCAAGGAAGTGTGTCTAGAGTTGTTTAGACTCTAAATTGAGGATCTAACTCACTAATGGTGCAAGACCACTCCTTAATTATGTCTAGACCACCCTAATTATCCATTTTCCTTACCTAAACACTTTCTTACAAATTCCTAATCTTAAGCATAATCAAAGATACACCTAAACACAACTCTAAACCACAATTAAAATGCAAGAAACTCTCCTCCCTTGGCTGATGCATTTCGGCCACCTCTCCCCCATTTGACCACATGTTGATTTGTTTTCTCACTCAAAGAACCATGCTTGAGGCCATACCTTGAACCATACCTCACCATACTTTGAACCATACCTCACCATGCCTCAAGACCACATTATCTCACCTCATGGAACTCATGGGCTCCCTCCCCATCTGATGGCCGAAGCCTCCTCCTCCATGAGCACCCTTCATTTGTTTCATTTCTCTATAAATAGAATGCCTTGAGGAGCTTGCACCACTTTTAGATCATTTGCTAAGTTTAGGAACACTCAAAGCTTTTCTTTTTCTCTCAAAGTTCTAGTGTTCTTCAAGTTCTTCATCATCTTCATCTTCTTCTTCCATCTTCAAGTTCATCACATCAAGTAGGGATTTCCTTTCATGTATTCTTTTCTTTAAAGTTCTTATTTCAAGCTTGATGTTCATAGTTTCTCTTGATTCTTTTTAGGACTTCTTTTCTTTTCCTTGTTCTTTCTCATTTTCGGCCATGGGCCTTGAGGTTCAAAGAAATGAGAGCTTGATGATGAGAGTTTCATGATGATGTTCATCACTTGAAACAAACTCTAGAGCTTGATCTTTGTTCTTGAGCAAAAATGTTTCTAGTTCTTCCTTTCTTGAACTCTTGAGAACTTTAGCTTTGATGATGTTTTAAAATGATTCTATGAACTCAATGATGAGGGCTCATGGTGTTGGTGTTAATATATCACCAAGATCATGGACTCTAGAGTTTCAAATATTTCTTTTCTTGCCTAGATGTTTCGGCCATTTCCTTTTCTTTTATATGCCTTATGGTTTGATTTTCTAAAGATGTTGTTTTGAGTTCTAAGAACTCTAGACTTTACTTTGCCTTAGTTGGATGAGTTTGGGTTAAGGTTTAAGTTCCTTTAAAGTCTTGTTAAGAGCTCTAGAGAGATAAAATGAACTTGCATAATTTATCTTATGCTTGCACCCATATTTACAATCTTGTTATGCACCTTTACTTTCAAGCTATCACCTAAGAACATAAAGATTAAAATGGAACTTGCATCATCACTTAATTTAATTCTCAAAGCCTTTCTATTTCGGCCTTAAAGTCGATTGTTGTTGGGCCTAGAGCACTAAAATAAAGAATTGAACTTGCATCATCACCTAATTAATTTCTCGAATGCCTATCTATTTCGGCCTTAAAGTCGATTGTTGTTGGGCCAAGAGCACTAAAATAAAGAATTGAACCTTGCATCTTTACTTTCAAGCTTGCACATTTAAAGTTTATGCCTCGCATATTTACTTTCAAGCTTGCACGTTAAGTGTATGCCTTGCATATTTATTTTATGTCATCACTTTATTTTGTAAGCAAAGATTAAAAATGGAAAGCATGAGCACGTTTATTTTATGCCATAACTTAAGAACCTAGAGCTCAAAGACTTGTCCATTTCATTCCAAGTTAAAGTTTAATGTGAAACCATTCTTTGAATGCATATTTTCGGCCAAGTAGTGATGATGGACTTGCAATGAGTTTTCATCTAGCTACAAGGACCAATAGTCTATGTTCTAAGTTTTCCTTAAAGCTTTACAAACCTTTTCAAGGTTATGTTGTCATGAGATATGACTTTATTCCCTTTTAGGAGATGAAATATATTTTGGTCATTGACCTAAGGCCTCTCTTAGCCTCTTGATGAATTAAAATGATTTGCAAAGAGTTTTAGAAATTCTAAATCGATTCCAAGAGAAACTAGTTAGCTTATGTACCTAGAAATGTCAATTTAAATCCTTTACTGAAACTAAATGTTTTTGGTTATGATATGATGAGTGTGATGCTGTATGATGATGTTTTGATGTGTTAGAATGTGTGAAAATATCATATGATGATGTAGAAATGATTCTATGCATAATAGGTAAGAAACTAGCTAACTAGAAATACCGTAAAGCTAGAATTTAACAATAGTTTCGACCCATTTGTTTTTGGAACTTATCCAAACTGTTTTAATGGGAGCATAATCAGATTAGGATTGTTTAGACATTAAAAACTTGGTAACATTTGGATTAGAATCGAATTCTAGCACCTATAGGGAAACTAGTAACTAGAAAACCGTAAAAGTACAAGTTTAGAACTCTTAGAACATTTATTTTTCTGGATTCTGTCCAGCACCCTTACAACATGATAAACGTGATTAATAATTAGTCCTTAAGCATAGGAATGCGTCATAATTGATTTAGATTTAATTCATAGCGCCTTAGGCGAAGACGGAACCGAGAAAGGGTCTAAAACGTAAGTTCTAGAACCCCGTAATCACAAGTTAGGAATTCTGCCCTATGCTATTCAGATTTAAGTGTGAACATGAGGATTATGAATGATGATTAAGTATGAGCCCTTAGGTGCATAACATATGAACGACGGATGTTAGAGAACTATATCTCATGATTAAGACCCGTAAGGGTCAAAGCATAAGCTACCGTAAGGATAAACGATTGAATGTTCCATGATGATGCATGTGGTATGTAAATGATGATGATGTTATTCATATGAGGAATTCATGAGGATATATGTTTATGTGGCATAAAAGCAAATTTGGAAGGAATTCGGCATAATGCCTTTGTGCCACTTGAATTCAAGCAATTTGGGGACTTAAAGAGATTTTTGAAAATTAAGGTACTAAGATGGGTTCTAGGATGACACCGGTTCGGCCGAGCACCTCCATAGAACTCATGTGACATCGGTACCCATTTATACTCTTAGATGACACCGGTTCGGCCGAGCACCCCTCAGAGAATTGCCCCCTAACCCGTACTCAGATAGTCGGGATTTATGATTTATGATACGCTTATCGTTAAGTGGTAAGTAAGAACTAGTGACGACTAGTTAAGGTATGAGCTCATAACCTAGATATGTGACACATTCAGGTGACACTGGTTAATGAGCACCCCCAGTTCGATTGTCTTTTAGGGTGGCTCATGAGGAAGAGATGTTTCATGATTATGATTATGTCACTAAGTTTGTCCCATATGAATGTTTCTATTGCCACTTTATGCCACTAAGTATGATGATGCTTGATATTATGTCTTATGTATGTGCATTAGGTAGTGCCATGCATACATCTTCTATTATGTTGCATTCATGACATTAAGATCATCCTAAAATGAATGGACCTTGGCTAAAGTATATTTTAAAGTTTAAAATGAACTTAATGCTTGTTCAGTCATTTTGTGTAATTAAACCCAAGGTTCCTGAGGACGTAGATGATGACACCTAGGTAGTAGGAGGCCCTACTGAGATTCTTTAGCAAGATTCTCACTCCCTCTATCTCTTTCTTTCCGTCACGTCTTCAGATGGTGACGTTCGTAGTGTTCGTGGACACGCCGACATGGGAGGTGCACCATGACCCGGACCACGGGTCATTCCATTTTGTGGGTCGATGCACGGTTAGAGTATTTATGTTCATGGGTCGACCCTTCACTCCCCCTGTACATTCCCATCGTTTCTCCCCCGTCTCACCTTTTGGCGATGACCTGGTGTTCAAGTGCGCACGCCCCCGAGAAGAGAGGCTTCGCCATACCCCACCGTCCACGTCTGCTGCTCGAGACTACCCCCAGTATGTGCCCCGTTGCCCGTCGTCTTTTTCGGAGACGGATCCTTCCGAGCATTCCGCAGAACCCGCTACCCTCCGAGGGATCTTCCCCCACCATAACCATGGACCTTGGGGAGGGTAGCGAGCCTTCCGTGACTCAGCTGAGGCTTGCACGATGACCGGAGATGAGGCCACGCCGTGGAGGTCACTTCCGAGCCCCGTCCCGCCTATTCACGCCGGAGGAGCTTGCTCAGTTTCCTGGTTACGTACCATGCTTGAGGGATAGTCGCCAGTAGGAGGCAGTGGATGGCCCGGCTTAGAGCACACACCACTTAGATGGGGATGAACCTTCTTTTGATTTGAGGTTATCCCATTAGATGCACTCGGGTAGGGGAGTAGATCATGTTTATGTTTATGTTGTATTTCCTTTCATGTATTTCCCTTGTACTAAATTAAGACCCACACTTATAAGTGGGCAAGTTATATATATATGAGATGATATTCAGTGTTATTCATGGTGTGCCTTATGCTATGATGTTATGAGATGTATGTTTTGTCCGTTATATGATATATCGCATCACGCGACTCTCACTTTGTTTTTCAAAAAAAATTTACCCGTATTTTCCGCTAAGTATTTCTAAGTAAAATTGAGAACTATGAAGTAACAAACTAATGATTAACCTAAGTATGTTCCAGAGTATTGGGTTAAAAATTAGGATGTTACAGGGATTTTCTTTCAAGTGTTTCTTTCATTTAAGTTCTTAATCTAAGTTATGTGTTCATGGTTTCTCTTGAATCTTTTTGGAACTTCTTTTCTTCTTCTCCTCTTTCTTCATTTTCGGCCATGAGCCTTTGAAAATAAAGGAATCAGAGCTTGATGATGAGGGTTTCATGATGATGTTCATCACTTGAAAAACCTCTAAAACTTGATCCTTGTTCTTGAGTTAAAAATGTTTATAGTTCTTTATTTCTTGAACCTTGAAATCTTTAACTTTGATGATGTTTTAAAATGATTACATGAACTCAATGATGAGGACCCATGATGTTGGTGTTAATACATCATCAAGATCATGGCTTCTAGAGTTTCAAAATGGTTCTTCTTTGCTCTTAAGTTTTGGTTTCTTTCCTTTCCTTTTTCTCTAAAATTTCGGCCAACCAACTTAGGTGGTCCAACATGATAGCTTGATGATGAGAGTTTTAGTTGGTGACTTTGTGTTCACCACAAAGAAATCTCTAAAGCTTGAGTTTTCATAAAGGTGTTATAAAGTTCATTATGGTTATATTTTTAAGGAAGGTTATCTTGAGTTCTAAGAACTCTAGACCTCACTTTATCTTGTCATGGTGAGTTTGGGTTAAGGTTAAAGTTCCTCTAAAAGTCTTGTATGAGCTCTAATAAGACATAAATGAACTTGCATATTTACTTTGAGGTTGTAAACATGTTTATGTTCTTGCTTTGCATCTTTATTTCCAAGTCATCACCTAAGGACTCAAAGATTAAAATAAGACTTGCATTATCACCTAATTAATTCTCAAAGCCTTTCTATTTCGGCCTTAAAGTCAATTGTTGTTGGGCCTAGAGCACTAAAATAAAGAAATGAACTTGCATTGCATATTTATTTCAAGTCTTGCATATTTACTTTTCAAGCCTTGCATATTTATTTCAAGTCTTGCATATTTATTTCCAAGTCCTTCATATTTACTTTGTAATCAAGAATAAAAATGAAGTGCATAGCATGTTTATATTATGTCAAAACTTAAAGACTTTAGAGCTCAAAGACTTGCCCATTTTATCTCAAGTTAAAGTTTAATATGGAAGCACTCTTTGAATGTATAATTTGGCCAAGTAATCATGATGAGCTTGGAATGAGTTCCATCTAGTTATAAGGGCCAACAACCTATGTTCTAGTATTTTCTTCAAGCTTGATGAGTTTTATAAAGTTATGACCAACAAGAATTATGATTTTATTCCTCTTCCAAAGAAGAATTGAATTGGTTACTGACCTAAGGTTGTTTTTAGCCTCTTGATAAAATAAAATGGTTTGCAAAGAGTTTTAAAAGTCCTAAAATGATTCCAAGGGAAACTAGCATCTTGTATGTTTTAGAAACATCAAATTATGTGCCTTTTTGGACTTGAGCTATTCAGTTCTGTCTTGATGTGTTTGTTACTGTATGATGATGTTTTGATGTGTTAGAATGTGTGAAAATGATATATGATGAGGTAGGAATACCTCTATGCATGTTAGGGGAAAAACTAGCTTCATAGAAAAACCGTAAAGTTGGAATTTAACGCGTGTTTAACCCCTTTAATCTTAATCAATGCCAAAAATATTTTATTATGATAACAATCAGTTTAGGATTGAATAATCATGAAAAATTTGGTTACATTTGAAGTAGGATTGAATTTTAGCACCTATAGAGAAACTAGTAACTAGAAAACCGTAAAAATGCAATCCTAGAACATTTAATTTCTAGATTCTGTCTAGCAACCTCATAATATGGTAAACATGATTTATAATTAGTTCAAAGGCTTAGGAATACCTCATAATTGGTTTAGATTTAATTAATAGCACTTTAGGCGAAGACAGAACCGAGAAAGGGTCTAAAACGTAGTTTCTAGAACCCTGCAATCACAAGATGTAAACTTTACCCTTAAAGCATGATGCTGTCCAGATTTAGTGATGGACATAAATATTTGTAAGAATTGTTAGTTGGGAATCCTAAGGTGCATAAAAGGGTTGGTAGCGAATGTTAGAATAATTATACCTCAAGTTAAAAACCCGTAAGGGTTAAAGCATAAGACACCATAGGTCCCAAGACATAATGAACCTTATGACTTCCAGTAGATGTATGATTGATTATGAGAATGTCTTGAGCATAGCATATGCATTAGTTGAGTCTGGTCCTTGATTTCGGTAAACTGGTTAGGAGCATGCTATCTTTTGAGAACGTTAAAGCAATGATATGATGACGTATATGCTATGATGAGTTTGACTATATGACTTGATGTCTTATGACGATATTGAATGGTTATGCATGTCCTACAAGTTCCGTGGCATAAGGCAAGATCGAAGGAAATCCGGTGTACACCGTTGCGCTGCTGAATTTCCCATCAAACTTGAGAATTTGAAAAAAGTTTGTGAAAACTCCTGGGTGACACCGGTTCGGCCGAGCACCCCCAGGAAAGGTTCTGGGTGACACCGGTTCGGCCGAGCGCCCCCAAAATAGATGTGACGTAACACTGAGACACATTCCTCCTGCTACAGTGGGGAGGAAACAAATCCGTGAGGGTATTGATATTGAGCTTGCCAAAGTGGATAATTCGCTGTGTTGCTAGATACCAGTAGAGCGTTTCAAAGAAGGAAATGATCCTAAGATAGGTGATCCAAGAAAGTTATGTATATCACCTTTATTAGCCCATATTAAATCTAGTGATGACTAGTTAGGATTGAGCTCATTCCTAGGCGATAGGTGAGATGGAGTTTGGTGACCAGATTATTGCCGAGCTGGTGAGTCGGTTGGATTTTTGGTGGATATGTTAAGAGGGTGGTCTTTAAGAAAAAGAACTTAAGAGTTCGACTTATAAGAAAGATGTCACATGAAAAGTATAGTGCCTTTTATGCCACGTATATGATTTATGTTTCTTTATGTTGAGCCCAAGAGCAATGATTTTCATGTTAATGTACATATGGTATTGTTATATATTCATCAAATATCTGTTGCGTTCATGCCATTAAGACTCATACTAAAAGACACCCATTTCAGATAAATAGATTTGGAAAGCTTAAACCGAACCTTATGCACGTACACCTTTTTTCATAATTAAAACCGAGGTGGCTGGGGATGATGACAATGACACTCATGTTAGATTTGGGAATCCCTACTGAGAATCTTGAATGAGTTTCTCATCCCTCTCTCTTCTTCCGTGTCGTCTCTAGACGATGATTACAACGAGGATCGTGACTTCTTCTAAGGCTCGTGCTTAAGGGTCACGCTAGCAAATGGAGTAGAGGGTCACCGCGGAAGCATAGATGGTTTAGCTTTTGGATTGATACTCATCCAACCTCATAGGTGTATAAGGATCACTTCATATACATAGGCATGTTTTGATGTAAACAATGGTATAATGATGCTAGTAATTTATGTATTTATGAAGAAGTGATGATATTATGATTGTTATGTATGATACTATATTTCATGATTATGAATAGTGTGATTACTTTTCTTGCACGATGTGGTTATGACGAACGTTAGGTTAGCGCGTGGCTCGCGGTTTATTTTTCAAGTTTCGAAAAAGAAAAATTTATTCGTATCTTCCGCTAAGTATTTTAATGAAAGCTTTTAAAGAATGAGACTAAAAGAGTAATAGACTAACGACTAACCTAAATATGTTATAGAGTATTGGGTTAAAAATAAGGATGTTACATGTGCCATCAGGCAATACAAGAGCCTCTAGTCTATGCCAACAATTGTATATATGCTTCATATACAAGGTAAAACAGAAAATTGTACCACCGCATATACCTTCCTAGCCCTAGCACTCAACATGGCAATAGTGATTTCATTTGGCTTGTGAAGAATGGAATCTATAATATACCTAGACACACATCCCCTTCATTAATCCCTAGAAAGTGAGCCCAGTTTGGCGATGAACTGCAGACGATTTCAGCATTTGGTGCCTTGATGATCTTGTGTAACACCCCGTTTTCCTCTAAACTTTTAAATGACCAAAATGCCCCTGAGGTCATTTTACCTAAAACACGAGGATGACCGGCCTTGGCCATCCTCATAGGGCTTCTATGATATATGAGGGGGATAATATGTATATAAATGTTTAACAAAGCAAAAAAATCTCGTTTCTGAGGTTTTGTGCGTAAATGACCAAAATACCCTTGCACATATTTAAGGCAGTTTTTAAGTTTTAACTCCGACTCGAACTTTTTCCAGAGATCAATAATGATGGTTTCAAGGTAGGAACTATGTTGGTTTAAGTCCTGGAGGTCCCGGGCAACTTTTGGTAAAAATTACGATTTTACCCCCGCTTAGTGCGTTTTAAGCCTAACGAGTTACCTAACTCAAAACCTAAGCAATATTATGCTCTAATTAAAGGTTAAGTAATTTTCATGATTAATTTAGAGCTAAAATAATTATTTGGGGTTTATTAGAACCTAAAATTGCTTAAAGAAATTTAAAACTCATTTCTAATTCCTTTTCTTTCTTTAAAAGAAAAAGCAACTATGAATAGTGTTTTCACTAATCACACTCCCATTCCCAAGAACACTCTCATTTCCAAGAAAAAGTTGTCACACTTTAATCAATAGTTATAGGAGTTTGACTCCATTAATCCTACAAGACCACTCTTGATCCAAGGAATTCATGGCTCTAATCACCTCATTAGCTCACTTAAACACTCGGTTACACAACCTTAATTAGTGACCTAACCTTGTTTGCTCCTAAACACCTCACTAGTACATGATTAAATTGAATGAAATATTCCTTCCCTTGGCCTTATGATTTTCGGCCACTCCCCCCAAAATTCAAAAGAAATGTATTTTATGTAGTCAATCAAGTTGTCCTTCAAAAGCCACTCTAAGACCTATGACTTATGCTCTCAATCACACCATGAATGACAACACAAGAGATTTTTCTTCCCTCCTCCTTCTTCAAGAAGTTTCGGCCATGCTCCTCCCCCTCCACTCCTTCATGACTCATTTGTCTATAAATACACAACACTACGCAACTTCATTCCTTTGCTCATTTCTCAAAAGTCCCAAGCTTTCTTGCTTCCTCTTTCTTTCAAAGCTTTCAAGAGTTCTTCAAGCTCAAAGTTCTTCCTCTCTTTTTCGAAAAACACAAAGGAGGGAACCTTTCTGAATATGTCTTGATCTTTATGTTTGAATCTTGTTGGGAAATGATGAATAGTTGAACCTCCATGTTGCTTTCTTTCTCGGTTTCTTCCTTTCCTTTTCCTTTAGTTTTCGACCTCAAGACCTTGAATATGATAGCTTGATGATGAGTGCTCTCTAGAGGTGACTATGAGTTCATCTCACATGAGACCTCTAAAGCTTGAGTTTTTCTTAAGAAAAGTTTCATCTTTTACAAGTTTAGTTGAGAATGAGGTTATGTTTCTCTTGAACATTTGGAACTTCCCTTTTCTTCTTCATGTTTCTGCCATGAAGGCGTTTGACCCTTGGAAAAATGGAAGTTTGATGATGAGGGTGTCATGATGGTGCTTGTCACTTAACAATCCCTAAAGCTTGAATTTTTTCAAGGTTGAGCAAGAAAGGAGCTTATGTCTTTCTTGAACACTTTTTGGACTTCCCTTTTCTTTTCATATTTTCGGCCATGGAGGTTTCTAAGGCTTGGAAAAATGGAAGCTTGATGATGAGGGTTTCATGTTGATGCTGGTCACATGAACAAAACTCTAAAGCTTGAAACTTTGACCTTAAACCAAGCATGGTTTCGGTTTTGCTTTCTTCTTTAGCATGGACTTTGTTTAAATGTTGGTTTTGAAGGAAGCCATGTACTCAATGATGAGGACTTAGGATGTTGATGTCATAGATCATCAAGATCTTGGTCCCTAGAGTTTAAAAATGGTTCATTCTTCTTGATGAAGATTTAGCCACTTTTAAACCCTTGAGGTTATGATTTATTTTGAATATCTTAGCACTAATAGTTTTCTTTTCTTGTGAGGATGAGGTTTGGGTTGGAACTATGTTCCTTTTTTAAAGTCTTGCAAGAGCTCTAGACAAGATATAAAAGCAACTTGCATTCATGTTTATTTTATGCTTTGCATAGCATGTTTACTTTCTATGCTATCACTAAACCCCAAGATAAAGAATGAACTTGCATAATGCACGTTTAAATTCCAAGCTTTGCATTTCATGTTATATTTCAAGTCATCACTAAACTCAAAGACTAAGAACGAAGGTGCATCTCATATTTACTTTGAGCTATCACTCTACTTCCTAATAGACTATACAAATGGAATGCATAGCACGTTTATTCTTATGCTATCACCTAAAACTACTAGAGCTTAAAGACTTGCCCATTTCATCTTGAGAAAAGTTGAATCAAGGAGGTATCCTCTTGAAAATGCATTTGGCCATGTGATGATGGAAGCTCTAGGATGAGTTTTCATTAGTTACTAGAGCCTATAGTTTACGTTTTAAGTTTTCCCTAAACATAGGTGACATTTAAAGGTATTTTGAGTATGTTCCTATATTTAGGATCTCAACCATGAGTGAAACTAAAGAGCTACTGCCCCATGTATTTTATAAGAGTTCTTGACAAGATAAATTGATTTCTAAGATGTTTTTGAAGTCCTAAAATTGTTCCAAGAGAAACTAGTTACCTATGTACCTTGAAAAGGAAGTTTATACATGATTTGATAATCTTAAATTTTTGGTTCTGCCTTGTTCATTTCCAGCACCTTAAATCATGTTTTGGGTGGTCTAAATATGTTTAAATACCTTGCCAAGTATATGATAATTGTTCTAGACATTTTGGAGCATGCTTAGCTACTTTAATTGCTTGAAATGTGAATTCTAGAACCCCATAGGTACAGAAAATATGAATTATGTTCCAGCTTAATTAACATCCATAGAATCACATTATATGATGTCTAGATTAGTAAGAGTGACTCATAATTGGCTTAGGTATTAATTGTTGCATTATAGAAAAAGTCGGATGTGAGAAAGGGTTTAAAATGCATCTTTTAGAACACCGTAGTTCATCTAATTTAGCTTACTGCCTAATGTTGTCCAGCCATAATTAATTAAGTTTTAGGACTTAATAAATTGTGGTAATAAGGTTAATCCATCCCTTAGAGACATAAGACAATAAGTTGAAAGTTTGAGGTTACCCGATTGAGCATTTTCACTCTTAAGGGAAAGGTTTATGCATTACTCTATGAATGATGAATTGGTGTTTACCTCATAACTTGTATGATGCTATGTGAACTATTATTCTTAAATGATAGTTTTATTGTTGCATGTGATTGTTCTTCAAGAACTTAGAGATGCCTATGTTGTAATAATAGATATGTACATGTATGAACTATGTGGCATCTCAATAAAACATGCTAAGACTTAAGGTGACTTAAACTATGATAAAATGACCTTTTGAACCACCAAACTAAGGGTGGGGATGAGGTGATTCTAGCCCCCTGGACCCGTACTTTAAGTCGGGACCTTTAACTTATCAAAAGGGATAAGTCCATGTGCTAGTGACGACTAGCATGATATGAGCTCATAACCTAGAAGTTTCTCCAAAAGGAGATCAGTTAGGGTGGCCCCAGGAAGGAAATGATGAGGTTTTAATGTCACCTAAAGTAACCACGATAAGTTATCATGTACCATGTTCTAAGAACTATGATTTTTTTTATGCACCATGAATTATGAGTTTATGTGCCATGATCTATTATATAAGGAACCATGATTTATGATTTTACATACCATGATTTATGATTCGAGTTTCATGATTTATAGACTATATAACCAAGAGGTTTTTTAGAATTAAAAGGAACGGGCCTCGGAGGTTAACATTTTCAAACTTCATAATTGAACTATTATATGCCCATGGTTTTACTAAGAAACTGAGGTCCCTGGAGACGTAGATGATGAAACTTAGATATGAGGAAAACCCCTACTGAGTTTCTCTAGTAAGAAATCTCACTCCCTCTATCTCTTTCTTTCCATCACGTCTCTAGATTAGGATGACGACGTTCGTGCTCTACATTGAGACACCCACATGGGAGTTCCACCATGATCCGGAGCATGGATGATACCATTTTGAAGGCCGCTGCACAGTTCACGTATTCATGTTCCCTGGACAGCTGTTTGCTCACCCTGTAGATAGCTTTCTCTTCTCATGTAACATCCTAATTTTTAACCCAATACTCTAGAACATAATTAGGTTAATCATTAGTCCATTACGTTATAGCTTCCTTATTATTTTAAAATACTTAGCGGAAATACTGGTAAATTTTTTTTTTTTTGAAATGTAAAAGCAAAGTGAGAGCTGCGCGACACGATAAATAATAAGGCACGAACAGAATTAAGCAAACATCGCATAGCAGCATAACATAAGCAAGTAAAGGCACATCAATAGAACTGAACTGCATATTTATATAATATTATATGATAGGCCCACTTATGGAGAGTGGGGCTTAGTTTAGTACATCATAAACAGATACAACTAAAAAGTAACTACAAAGGAAAGTACGACGGAATATGTAAAAGCAACTCCCCTACCCAAGTGCAACTAAAGGGATAACCTCTAAACAAAAAGGAGGTCCATCCTCATCTAAGTGGTGTGTGCTCTACCCGGGTACTCCATCGGTCATACGTCACCTCCTACTGACGTCCATCTCGCGAGCGAGGCACATATCCGGGAAACTGGGCAAGCTCCTCGGGCATAAAGAGGAGGAACGGGGATCTAGAGTGGCCCCCGCAATGTGGCCGCATCTCCAGTCGTCGTGCGAGCCGTGGCTGAGTCACGGTACCCTCATTGTCCTCCCTTATCAGTGGTGGAGTGGGGGTGGAGCTCTCGTTGTATGGATGGGTAGGCGGGTCCTCCGACGGATCGGTCTCCAAGAAGTAAGTCCGAGGCACATAGTCCGGATAGTCACGCATGGCTGAGGCGGCGGTGTGCATGCGGAGCACTCCCTCATTATGCGTACGCGCGCGCTCAAAAACCCGCTCATCGTCGCCGTAGGGTGCTATCGGGGAGAAGCGATGGGTATGCACGGGGTGAGCGAAGGGACATCCTACGAACATGAAGACTCGAACCGTGCACTGTTCCTCAAAATGGTATGACCCGTGATCCGGGTCATAGTGCACCTCCCACGTCGAGGTGTCCACGAAAACCACGAACGTTGCCATCTGAAGACGTGATAGAAAGAAAGAGATAGAGGGAGTGAGAATCTTGCTAAAGAATCTCAGTAGGGCCTCCTACTACCTAGGTGTCATCATCTACGTCCTCAGGAACCTTGGGTTTAGTATACAAAATAAGTGAGTATGCATAAATATCTATTTTTAGGTTCTAAAACATAATTAGCCAAGGTCCGTTCATTTTAGCATGATTCTTAATGACATGGATGCAATCATATTAAAGAATGTATGCATGGCTCTACTTAATGCAGGAATAATCATCATATCTTTAGGAACATCATAATAGTGGTATAAAGTGGCAATTAAATTCTCAAATGGGAAACTTTGTGACATAAACATCGTACTTTACTTCCTCATAGGCCACCCTAAAAGACAATCGCTCTGGGGGTGCTTGGCCGAACTGGTGTCACCCAGAACGTGTCACATCTCTAGGTTATGAGCTCATACCTTAACTAGTCGTCACTAGTTCTTACTTATCAATCCCGATAAGCGTAACATAATCATAAACATAATCCTGACTTATCCAGTACGGTCTAGGGGGCATTTCTTAGGGGTGCTCGGCCGAACCGGTGTCACCCAAGAATTCATCTTGGTACCGATGTCACATGAGTTCTCTGGAGGTGCTCGGTCGAACAGGTGTCATCCGAGAACTCATCTTAGTACCTCATAAAAATCTCATAGGTTTTCAAAAACTTTTGAGTCTCCGAATTTGTCAGAAAATCGTCAGCATAACTGCAGCATGCCGAATTTCTTCTAAATTCTTCTTTATGCCACACAAGTCATTCAAACATGCATTGTCCATCATAATTTTCATGCATTCACATAATCATTCTCATGCGTTTACAAGCAACATTAAAATTCGTTATGCTCTTGCTCCTACGGTATCTTATGCTTTGACCCTTACGGGCCTTAAACTTGTGATGTAAATAACCTATCATCTTCTATCTACCTTTTATGCACCTAAGAGTTCTCTTCTAATAGATCTCATTATTATTTATGCTCTCTATTAAATCTGAATAACATCATTCCTTAGGGGCAGCATTATAAACTTAAAATTGTGGGGTTCTAGAACTTGCGTTTTAGACCTTTTCTTGGTTCTGTCTTCGCCTAAGGCGCTATAAGTTCATCCTAAACCATTTATGAGACATTCCTATGTCTAAGAACTAATTATAAGCCATGTTCTCTTCATTATAAGGTTGCTGGATAGATTCTAAAAATTAAATGTTCTAGGAGTTCTAGAATTGCAGTTTTACAATTTTCTAGTTACTATTTTGTCTATAGGTGCTAAAATTCAATCCTACTTCAATTGTAACCAAATTTTTCATGATTAAACAATCCTAATCTGATTATATTCCCATTGAAATAGTGTGGGCAGTGTCCAAAGGTAAATAGGTTAAAACTATGCTAAATCTTGACTTTACAATTTTTCTAGAAAGCTAGTTTCTCTCCTACCATGCATAGAAATGTTCCTACTTCAACATACATACTTTTTACTCATTCAAACACATCAAAACATCATCATACAGCAGCAAACTTATCATGGAAGAGCCGGAACATTAAGTCTCCAAAAAGATGCATAACTTGATATTTCTAAAACGTATAAGTTGCTAGTTTCTCTTGGAACCATTTTTAGGACTTCTAAAACTCTTTTCCAAACCATTTTATTTTGTAAGAGAGCTAAAAACACTCTTAGGTCAGTGAGCACTTAATCCCTCCTTAAAAGAGTATTAAATTCATAAATCTTGTTGGTCTGATTCTCATAAACTTCATGAGGTTTTAAAGAGAATCTTAAAACTTAGATTGTTGGCCCTTGTAGCTAGATGAAACTCATTCCAAGTTCATCATCACTACTTGACCGAAGCTATGCATTCAAAGAATGCTCCCACACTAAACTTTAACTTGACATAGAATGGGCAAGTCTTTGAGCTCTAAGGTCTTTAAGTGATGACATAATTTAAACATGCTATGCACTTCATTTTTATTCTTCATTACAAAGTAAAGTGAGGGCTTAAAGTAAATATGCAAGACTTGAATCATAAATATGCAAAGCTTGAATTAAATATGCAAGACTTGAAATATAAATATGCAAAACTTTAAAATATAAATATGCAAGTTTATTTCTTTATTTTAGTGCTCTAGGCCCAGCAACAATCGACTTTAAGGCCGAAATAGAAAGGCTTTGAGATTTAGTTAGGTGATGGTGCAATTCTCATTTTAAATCTTTATGTTCTTTAGTGATGAAAAGTAAATATGCTAGACAAGAATGTAAATATGAGATGCAATCCATTCTTTATCCTTTAACTTTAAGTGATGGCTTGGAAATTAAATATGAATACAAAGCTTAAAATAAATATGTAATGCATAAGCTTGAATTTAAATATGAATGCTAGTCCATTTTATTTCTTATTAGAGCTCATACAAGACTTTTGAAGGAACTTAAACCTCAACCCAAACTTATCATGACAAGATAAAGTAAAGATAAGAATGAACCTCAAGGGTTCTTTAAAGCACAAAGTTTCTTTTCTTGAAATGTAGACATAAATAACATTTTTATTAAAACTCAAGCTCTAGAGGCCTCATTGTGATGAACACATAGTCATCATCTAGAAGCTCTCATCATCAAGCCATTGTGAACCCCATTGGCCAATATGGCTGAAAACTTGAAGAAAGAAAAGGAAAAGAAATCGAAACTTTTGAGAAGAAAAGAAACATTTGAAACTCTAAAGACCATGATCTTGATGATGCATTAACACCAACATCATGAATCCTCATCATTGAGTTCATGTAACCATTGTAAAACATCATCAAAGTGAAAAGTTTTCAAGGATTCAAGAAGAAAAAACTAAAGACATCTTTAACTCAAGAACAAAGATCAAGCTTTAGAGATTGTTCAAGTGATGAACATCATCATGAAACTCTCATCATCAAGCTCTCATTCCCTTGTCCTCAAGGCCCATGGCCAAAACAAAGAAGGAGAAGAAGAAGAAAAGAAGTTCTAAAAGGATTCAAGAGAAACTATGAACACATAAAGAGATTAAGAACTTTAAATGAAAGAAACTCTTGAAAGAAAACCCTACCAAGTGATTTGAAGGTTGGGATGGGAGAAGAGGATGAAGAACTTGAAGACTTGAACTTGAGAGAAAAGGAAACTTTGAAGTGTTCTTTGAAAACTTACACTTAGCAAATGAACCCAAAATGATACAAGTTCACCCAAGCAAGCTATTTATAGAGAAATGAAACAAATGCAAGGTGCAAATGAGGGGTGAGGGCTTCGGCCATTACAGCATCATGGGTAGCCCCATGTGTTCCATGAGGTAAGATGTTGTGATCTTGAGGCATGGTGAGGTATGGTTCAAAGTATGGTGAGGTATGGTTCAAGGTACGGCTCAAGCATGGTTCTTTGAGTGAGAAACAATTCAACATGTGTTGTAAATGAGAGAGAAAGGGCTGAAATTGCATCAGCCATGGGGAGGGTTTTCTTGCATTTTAATTGTAGTTTAGAATTGTGTTTAGGTGTATCTTTGATTAGGATTAAGATTAGGAATTTGTAAGAAAGTGTTTAGGTGAGAAAATGGGTAATCAAGATTGTCAAGACATAATTAAGGAGTGTTCTTGCATCATTAGTGAGTTATAAACTCATTTTAGTGTATAAACAATTCTAGACACAATTCCTTGATTTAAGGAATTGGAGAGAGAAAACACTATTCAAGATTCCAAAAGTGAAATCTTGAGTTTTAGAAAGGAGATTTAAATCTAATCTAAGCAATCTTAGGTTCTAATTAATTCTAATAATTTATTTTGACTCTAGATTAATTATGGAAATTAATTAATGTAACGCCCCAATTTTTACTGTAATTTTTACTGTCATCAGAAATTCCTCAATTACCGAATTACCGTAGGTAATTATTACATAAGATTTGAGGCCGAACAATCCTCAATAAAGGAATACAACATTAGAAGAGAGGTTAGGAACAATTCATGCGAGAGTCGCAAATCCCGAATTTCTGTACGTCTAAAATGACCAAAATGCCCCTGAAGTTATTTTACTCAGAAAATGAGGATCGTGGGCCCCACCTATTCTCAAGGGGATATTTTGAGGATAATAAGGGATTGTTTGTGTTATGTGTGTTAATAGAGCAGAAGGATCTCAATTTTGAGTTCCGCCGAAAATGACAAAATGCCCTCAAGGTGTTTTTAACTCCGATGTGCGTGCCGACTGAGCCCGAACCTCACTAAAATGTTTTAAAATGTGTTTTTAAGCCATGATTAACCATTGGTCAAGCTCGGGTGGCCTCGGGCAGTTTTTAAGTGAAAGTACGATTTTGCCCTTGTTTTTGGCGCTTTATGATTCGGATTTTTGATTCAGATAATCTAAACCTGAGAAATATTAGGCTCAAATTAAAGCTTATTAAATTCTAAATATTAATCTAGAGTCAAAATTATGTATTTAGATTGATTAGAACCCAAAATTGCTCAAAAACACCCAAATTGCTTAAACCCTTAACCGTAAATTCTCTAAATTACATGAATACCTTGCCTACACCTAAATAATGCATGGAACACACAAATTTCACTTCTTTGGGCTGTAATGGATGAAATTATTGATGCCATTATGCAGCTGAATTATTGCCAAAAGTTGCACTAAAATAAAATGCCAAAATGTCACCATAAGAGACATAATTCCTTAATTTCATACAACTTTGTCTAAAATGATTTTTCCTCCCTTATTTCTCCTGCAAAATTCCATCCACTACCTCATCATTTTGGCCAATTAGAAGCCTCAAAATCTTCTATAAATAGGCTTGCTTGAGTGGTCTTGGAATGCTTGGTTCATAACTAGTTTTTAGGAGCACCAAAAACTTTCTTTCTTCCTCCTCTTTGACTGAATTCTTTCTTCAATTTTTTCAAAGAGATTTTGTTTCATTTCACTTCAAGAAACCAAGTTCTCTTCCTCTTCTTCAACTCAGATTAGGTAGGGAGTAGTTTCTAAATTTATTTCTATGCTTTGAGGAGTTGTGTTTTTAGCTCAAAATGAAGAAATTATGAACTTACATTAGCTTTTCATTTTGGTTTTCCTCTTCAATTTTTCTTTAACCAATTCAACCATATGGCTTAGGTGGAACTAAGATGATGGCTTGATGATGAGGACCTTGAGGGTGGGTTGTAAATCTATCACAAGTTAGGCCTCTAAAACTTGAAAATTCCACTTGATGCGAAACTTTAAAGAATAATGCTTTATGATGCTAAAGCAAAGATTTTTAGTTTAGAACTTGAAAGATGTATTTTCCTTTTATGTTTTATTTCTTGTTAAGATATGTATTGGGTTGAATTTATAATTCTTTTAAAGTCTTGAAGGAGCTCTAGTAAAGAAACAAAATGAATTTGCATCCATGATTAAGTTTATGCTTTGCATAACCATGTTTACCTTCTATGTCATCACTAAATTTTCAAGAATGAATAAATGAACTTGCATTTCTCATGTTTAAATTCCAAGCTTGTATTTCATGTTTATGTTTCAAGTCATCACTTAATCTTTCAAGATAATAAAGAGGTTGCATCTCATATTTAATTTATGCTCTCACTATATTTTATAATGGCTAAAAGAATCAACGCATGGCATGTTTATTTTATGCCATCACCTAAAGATCCTAGAGCGCAAAGACTTGCCCATGTATCACAAGCAAAGAAATATGATTATTGGAGTTAAAGAATTTATTCTTTAAAAAGTCTTGAGATTGGAGCTTGAAAAGATGTAATAATAATTCTCTTCTCCTCTATCTGGTCTGTGCGGACTACCGCTCCGGTTTCTTAATATTCTCTTCTCCCTCTCTCGGTCTGTCTGCGGATTACAAGCTCCAGTTTCTTGTATCATGTTTATATTTCAAGTTCTTGCATCATGTTTAATTTTCAAGTCATCACCTTAAATCTTAAAGATAAAGAAATGGAATTGCATATCATGTTTATAATTCCAAGTTATCACCTTGTAAAGATAAGATTAAAATAAGGTTGCATAGCATGTTTATAATTCTAAGATGTCACCTAAATCTCTAAAGCTCAAGACTTACTCCTTTTATCTTAAGTGAGAATTTTAATTGTGAAGATCCTCCCAAATTTGACAAAAGAACTAGTTTCTAAATGAGTTTTAAGGCTTTGCAAGGATTTTACGAGGAACTAGTATTTTATATGCACTTAAAATATGATTCTATGTAATTGCATGAGGTTCATGATTCGGCCACTGATCTGAGTTTAGTATCAATGTGTGATAATGATTTGATATGATTGAAGTTGTGATAATTATGGTTTATTGTTAAGAGAATGATTCATAATTGGTTTAGTAACTAATTAGTTCTATAATTGATAATTCTATGTAAGGATTGGATGCTTATTAAGTACTTGATATCATTGAATGATTTCTGGCTTGCATGTTATAGTTCTTGTTGCAAATAATGAGAATGCTTATACATGAAATGTTCCTTATTATGTAAAATTTACCTTTGTTGCTAGAAGAAAGTGTGTCATTGTAAAAGTGTAATTTGGAAAGGTTCTGGCTAAGGAAAGACTTGGTATTTAAGCGTGTCCATTGTGACCCACCTCTCTTTCCTAGGAATCTCCCATATGCATGATTACAGTTGATATATATTATTCTAGCTTAAGACTATAAATGAGAAAATGTTATGATGTTTATGAATTGTATTGTGATATAACATGCAAAGATTTAATGGTGACTTAAACTTATAAGAAAATGATCCTTTGGAACCATCAGACTATAGGTGGTGAAAAGGTGATTTTAGCCCCGTAACCCGTTCTCTCAAAAGGGTAGAGTCGGGACTTTAGCTTATCAAAAGGGATAAGTATATGCTAGTGACGACTAGTAAAGTATGAGCTCATAACCTAAATTACTCCCAAAAGGGTGGAGTATAGGGTGGCCTAAGGAAAATAATGATGATGATAAGATTTTAAATCACCTAAGGCACTAAAGAAATGAAATATGTGCACTATGTCCACGTGTAGCTAATATTATATGATGTTCTTTTATGCATGTTATTTGATAATGATGATGAGGAAAATGATGTAATGATAAAGGAAAAGTTCATTGTAAATATGACATGTTAAGATTATGATGCATTATAAGACGCATGATTAAAAATTGACGAACCTCGGTTAAGTATTTGTCTGAATTTAAAATGAATCTTTGCATGCTCACTATTCTAGAATAATCCCGAGGTTCCTAGGGACTTTGATGATGACACTGTAGAAGGAGGTACCTTACTGAGAATTCTTTAGCAAGATTCTCACTCCCTTTTCTTTATTTCCGTCATTGTCTCCAGATTCAGATGGCGACATTTGTAACACCCCGATTTCTCTGTCCGAGGGAAATGACCAAAATGCCCCTGAGGTCATTTCATGACCCGAACTCGAGGGTAACCAACTCGGTCGTCCTCGAAGGGTCAACTCAATGTTTGAAGGGGATTAAATGGCCCTTGAATGCTTTCGGAAGCGAAAATTTTGTTTTCCACAGTTTCGGGTCAAAATGACCAAAATACCCCTATAGCGTTTTTACGCGGGTAAAGGTGCCGTTTGAGCCCGGAACTTTCCCCAGAGGTTTAAAAACATGTTTTCATGTGTCTAGAGGTCTCTGTCCAAGTCCCGGTGGTCCCGGGCAGTTTTAGTGCAAAATTACGATTTTGCCCCTAGAATAGTGCTTTTGAGCTTAATGACGTAATTAAGCAAACCTAAGCAATATTAGGCTCTAAACGAAGATTAATTTATTTCCCTAATTAATCTAGAGTCAAAATAATTTATTAAAGTTAATTAAAACCTAAAATTGCTTAGATTAAACTTAAATCCCTTTTTAGAACTCAAGACTCCTAGTTTTGGAATATTGAATAGTGTTTTCTCTCTCCAATTCCTTAAATCAAGGAAATGTGTCTAGAGTTGTTTAGACTCTAAATTGAGGATTTAACTCACTAATGGTGCAAGTCCACTCCTTAATTATGTCTAGACCACCTTAATTACCCATTTTCCTTACCTAAACACTTTCTTACAAATTCCTAATCTTAAGCATAATCAAAGATACACCTAAACACAACTCTAAACCACAATTAAAATGCAAACTAATCCTCCCCATGGGCTGATGCATTTCGGCCAGACCTCATCCCCTTTGAACACATATTAAATTGTTTTCTCACTCAAAGAACCATGCTTGAAGCCATACCTTGAACCATACCTCACCATACCTTAAGCCATACCTCACCATACCTCAAGAACACATTATCTCACCTCATGGAACTCATGGAATGCCTCCAATTTGCACCTCATGGCCGAAGCCATCCTCCCCCATGAGCTCCCTCCATTTGTTTCATTTCTCTATAAATAGAATGCCTTGAGGAGCTTGCACCACTTTTAGATCATTTGCTAAGTTTAGGAAACACTCAAAGCTTTTCTTTTCTCTCAAAGTTCTAGTGTTCTTCAAGTTCTTCAAGCTCTTCAAAGTTCTTCATCATCTTCATCTTCTTCTTCCATCTTCAAGTTCATTACACCAAGTAGGGATTTTCTTTCATGTATTCTTTTCTTTAAAGTTCTTGTTCTAGCTTTATGTTCATAGTTTCTCTTGATTCTTTTAGAACTTCTTTTCTTCTCCTTGTTCCTTCCCATTTTCGGCCATAGGCCTTAGAGAACAAAGGAATGAGAGCTTGATGATGAGAGTTTCATGATGATGTTCATCACTTGAAACAAACTCTAGAGCTTGATCTTTGTTCTTGAGCAAAAATGTTTTTAGTTTTTCCTTTCTTGAACTCTTGAGAACTTTAGCTTTAATGATGTTTTAAAATGGCTCTATGAACTCAATGATGAGGACTCATGATGTTGGTGTTAATATATCATCAAGATCATGAACTTTAGAGTTTTAAAATGTTCCTTTTTCTCCTTGAAGATTTCGGCCATTCCTTAATTTTTTCTAAGCTTCATGGTTTGATTTCCTAAAAATATTATGTTGAGTTTTAAGAACTCTAAGCTTGACTTTACCTTGTTGGATGAGTTTGGGTTATGGTTTAAATTCCTTTAAAGTCTTGTTAAGAGCTCTAGAAAGATAAAATGAACTTGCATAATTTATTTTATGCTTGCATTCATATTTACATTCTTGCTATGCATCTTTACTTTCTAGCTATCACTTAAGAACATAAAGATTAAAATGGAAATTGTATCATCACTTAATTTAATTCTCGAAGCCTTTCTATTTCGGCGTTAAAGTCGATTGTTGTTGGGCCTAGAGCACTAAAATAAAGAATTGAACTTGCATTATCACCTAATTAATTTCTCGAATGCCTATCTATTTCGGCCTTAAAGTCGATTGTTGTTGGGCCAAGAGCACTAAAATAAAGAATTGAACCATGCATATTTACCTACAAGCTTGCACGTCTAAGTTTATGCCTCGCATATTTACTTTCAAGCTTGCACGTTTAAGTTTATGCCTTGCATATTTAAATTTAAGTCATCACTTTACTTTGTAAGCAAGATTTAAAATGAAAAGCATGAGCACGTTTAGTTTATGTCGTAACTTAAGAACCTAGAGCTCAAAGACTTGCCCATTTCATTCCAAGATAAAGTTAAATGTGAATGTATTCCTTGAATGCATAATTTCGGCCAAGTAGTGATGATGGAACTGCAATGAGTTTTCATCTAGCTACTAGGACCAATAGTCTATGTTTTAAGTTTTCCCTAAAGCTTTACAAATCTTTATAAGGTTATGTCATCACAAGTTGTGATTTTATTATCTTTTAGGGGATGGAATATGTTTTGGTCAGTGACCTAAGGCTTCACTTAGCCTCTTGATGAATTAAAATGTTTTGCAAAGAGTTTCAGAAGTTCTAGATCGATTCCGAGAGAAACTAGTTACTAGATCGATTCCGAGAGAAACTAGTTAACTTATGTACCTAGAAATGTCAATTTAACTCTCTCTTTTAAGTTAAATGTTTTCGATTCTGATGTGATGAGTGTGATGCTGTATGATGATGTTTTGATGTGTTGGAATGTGTGAAAATATCATGTGATGATGTAGAAGCGAACCTATGCATGATAGGTAAAAAACTAGCTAACTAGAAATACCGTAAAGCTAGAATTTAACATAGTTTTGACCCATTTGTTTATGGAACTAATCCAAACTGTTTTAATGGGAACATAATCAGATTTAGATTGTTTAGACATGACAAACTTGGTATCATTTGGATTAGAATCGAATTCTAGCACCTACGGGGAAACTAGTAACGAGAAAAACCGTAAAAATGCAAATGTAGAACTCTTAGAACATTAATTTTCTGGATTCTGTCCAGCACCCTTACAACATGATAAACATGATTAATAATTAGTCCTTAAGCATAGGAATGCCTCATAATTGATTTAGATTTAATTCATAGCGCCTTAGGCGAAGACGGAACCAAGAAAGGGTCTAAAACGTAAGTTCTGGAACCCCGTGAACCCAAGTTAGAGGATTTGCCCTATGCTATTCAGATTTAAGTATGAACATGAGGATTAGGAATGATGATTAATTATGAGCCCTTGGGTGCATAAAAATATGAGCGACGGATGTTAGAGAATTATATCTCAAGATTAAGACCCGTAAGGGTCAAAGCATAAGCTACCGTAAGGGTAAGCGTTTGAATATTTTATGATGATGCATGAAGTATGCTAATGATGATGATGTTACTCATATGAGGAATTTATGAGGTTATATGTTTATGTGGCATAAAGCAAATTTGGAAGGAAATTCGGTGTAATGACCGTTGTGCCCGAATTTCCGACAAATTTGGGGACTTAAAGAGATTTTGAAAATTAAGGTACTAAGATGGGTTCTAGGATGACACCGGTTCGGCCGAGCACCTCCATAGAACTCATGTGACATCGGTACCATTTTACACTCTTAGGTGACACCGGTTCGGCCGAGCACCCCTAAGAGAATTGCCCCCTAACCCGTACTCAGATAGTCGGGATTTATGATTTATGATACGCTTATCGTTAAGTGGTAAGTAAGAACTAGTGACGACTAGTTAAGGTATGAGCTCATAACCTAGATGTATGACACGTTCTGGGTAACATCGGTTCGGCCGAGCACCCCCAGTTCGATTGTCTTTTAGGGTGGCCCATGAGGAAGAGAAGTTTCATGATTATGATTATGTCACTAAGTTTTGTCCCATATGAATGTTACTATTGCCACTTTATGCCACCAAGAATAATGATGCTTGATGTTATGTTTTATGTATGTGCATTAGGTAGTGCCATGCATACATTTTCTATTATGTTGCATCCATGACATTAAGATCATCCTAAAATGAATGGACCTTGGCTAAAATATATTTTAAAGTTTAAAATGAACCTAATACATACTCAGTCATTTTGTATAAATAAACCCAAGGTTCCTGAGGACGTAGATGATGACACCTAGGTAGTAGGAGGCCCTACTGAGATTGTTTAGCAAGATTCTCACCCCCTCTATCTCTTTCTTTCCGTCACGTCATCAGAGGGCGACCTTCGTAGTGTTCACGGACACCCCGACATGGGAGGTGCACTATGACCCGCTCACGGGTCATACCATTTTGAGGGCGGTGCGGTGCGGGTTTTCATGTTCGTAGGACGCCCCTTCGCTCATCCCGTGCACACCCATCGCTTCTCCCCGACTGCACCCTATGGTGACGACGAGCGGGTTTTTGAGCGTGCGCGTACGCATGACGAGAGAGTGCTCCGCATGAACACCGCCGCCTTAGCCATGCGAGACTATCCCGACATGCGTGCCGGACCTACTTCTGAGACCGACCGTCCGAGGACCCGCCTACTCATCCGTATAGCGAGAGCTCTGCCCCCTCTCCACCATTGATGAGGGAGGGCAGTGAGGATACCGTGACTCAGCCCCGACTTGCACGACGACCGGAGATGCAGCCACACCGCGGGGGTCACTCGATCCCGTTCGCCTCTTTACGCCCGAGGAGCTCGCACGCTTCCTGATACTTGCCTCGTTCACGAGACGGACGTCAGTAGGAGGTGACGATCGACCGATGGAGTACCCGGTTAGAGCACACACCACTAAGATGGGGATAAACCTTCTTTTGTTTAGAGGTTATCCCATTAGGTACACTCGGGTAGAGGAGTAGATCATGTTTACGTTTATGTTGTATTTTCTTTCCTGTACTTTCCTTGTACTAAACTAAGTCCCACACTTATAAGTGGGCAAATTATATATATATGAGATGATCTTCAGTGTTACTCATGGTGTGCCTTATGTTATGATGTTGTGAGACATTTGTTTACCATACATGGTTTACCGCTTATCGCATCACGCGGCTCTCACTTTGTTTTTCAAAAAAAAATTTACCCGTATTTTCTGCTAAGTAATTCAAAGTTAGATGAGGACTATGAAGTAACAGACTAATGATTAACCTAATTATGTTCTAGAGTATTGGGTTAAAAATTAGGATGTTACAACATTCGTCCTGTTCGTTGATACCCCTACTTGGGAATTTCACTATGATTCGGTGCATCGCTCATATCATTTTGAAGGGAGGTGCGCAGTTCATGTTTTTATTTACATAGGTCGTCCATTTGCACATCCTGTCCCTAGTTATCGATTTTTTCCTACTTCTCCCTATGGCGATGAAATGGTTTTCGAACACGCACGTCCACTTGATGAAAGGATGTTACGTTCTTATCCCGCTTCATCTGCTGTCCGTGGATTTCCAGAGTATGTTCCCGAGACGAGATATTCTGAAACTAATCCTTCAGAGGACACTCCTACTCATGTATATTCTGAGAGCTCTGCTCCTACTCCCACACGTGTAAGAGAGGGTAGTGAGGAAACAGTTGTTCAGCCGAGGTTAGCAAGAAGGCCGTCCATGTGACCCCAGCCTGGTGCATCTCGTGTGTCCCCTCCCGAGGGAGCTCATCAGTGGATCGGATTTATTCCCCCATTTCCAAGACAGTGGCCATAGAGGGTTCTTAGTAGATTTATGTGTGATCATGCACCCTAGTTTTAGGATAACCGGTGGTTGGTCTATCCCAATTCATCATCGCTTCCACCTTACTGGGATCAACCACTATGCCTCCTTTTCATACAACATGCCCTAGAAACTTCACCTCCTTCAACCAAAATTCACACTTAGAGAGCTTCGCCTACAACTTCTTTTCTTTCAAGATCTCCAAAACTAACCTTAAGTGACATTCATGCTCCTCATGGGTCTTCGAATAGACTAGTATGTCATCTATGAAAACAACCACGAATTGGTCTAAATAGGGTCTAAAGATCCTATTCATGTAATCCATCAACACTGCAGGAGCATTCGTTAACCCAAAAGACCTCACCGTGAACTTAAAATGTCCATACCGAGTTCTAAAGGCGGTCTTTGGTATATCTTGATCTCTTACCCTAATCTGGTGGTATCCCGTCCTTAGATCAATCTTGGAAAATACCACTGCTCCTCTTAATTGGTCCATAAGGTCATCAATCCTAGGCAAAAGGTACTTGTTTTTCACCGTTACACGATTCAACTGCCTATAGTCTATGCATAACCTCATACTCCCGTCCTTCTTTTTAACAAACCAAACTAGGGCTCCCCAAGCTGAGGCACTAGGTTTTCAACTTGGCTAGCTCCAAGGGTGACATCCGATAAAGGGCTATGGAGATTGGCCCCGCCCCAAGAACCAACTCAATAGAGAACTCCACCTCTCTCTTGGGAGGGAACTCGGGGTATCTCATCTAGGAATACCTCGAAATAGTCTCTTACGACTGGTATGCTATCCAAGTTCTGCTCAAAATCTACGTCACTAGTGGCTAGGAGAACATATCCCTTAGTCTTTTGCCTACTACAGTTGACCTCTACAGCATTAAGGTAAAGTTTCAAGGTTTGACTAGATTCGCTAGGGGGAGAAGGAAAAACAACAGTTTTGGTATTACAATCTAACATTACACAGTTAGCGTGAAGCCAATCCATGCCAAGGACTACACCTATACCTTTCATGGGCAAGCAAATCAAATCTATGACAAATGATCTATTTTCTATAGTGAGATAACAGTTTAAACAACAAAAATAGGTATTTACAGGATGATTTGTGGGGGTAGCAACAATAAAATCAAAAGGAAGTTTGGAAACTTTCAAATTTAGAGACTAGACACTAGCATATGAAATGAAAGAATGTGTTGCACCAGAGTCATATAGTACAGTTAAAGTTTTACCATTTATTTGGCACTTGCCTTCTATGAGGTCGTTAGACTTTTCCGTGTCATCCGCATTGAGGATGAAGACCCTCCCTTGGTATTGTGGCCTGGGGTTCTGTTTTGCTGGCCTCCTATTGGTGCATTTGTTGGCGTAATGGCCGGGCTTCCCACACCTAAAGCAGACTCCTTGCCCAGCCATGCAGGGGCGATCACCGTGAACCCTCCCGTGTTGGGGGCACTCCGATGCCGTTACGGGGTTAGGGAAGGTAGCGGGGGCTCCTTGAGGTGCCTTGTTATTGGCCCTGCTGGACCCTCCTTGTTGATAGTTGCTCCGAGGGCCACCCGACCCTCCTTGCCGGTTATTGTTATTTCTGGGGTCGTTGTTGTTGTTCCTGAATAGCGTTATCTGATGTTGCCTTTGTTGGTGAAAGGGTGTTCTTTGTTGGTATTGCTGTGGCTTGAACTGGTTTGTGTGGTAGAGGTTGTAGTGACTTCGTGATTGGTTTTGGTGTTGCGGTTTGAACCTCGCGGCACTTGTTGACCAAGGTGGGGAAGTCCCTGATCTCCGTATGAGCCACGACATAGTTCAACTCCGGCTTTAACTCGGCCTCGTACTTTACGCATTTCCATATCTCATCAGGGTTCCTTTGGAACACTTGCGAGAACTTGATCAGTTCTTCGAATCTTGCCATGTACTGAGCAATAGACATCCCTCCTTGGGTTAGTTGCATAAACTCGATGTCCTTTGCGTTTCTGACCGACTCGGGGAAGTACTTCTCATAGAAGTATGTCTTGAATAGCTCCTAGTCAATAGTAGTATCGGCGGCTTCCAACAACCTTCGCAGCCGGTCCACCAAAAGTCAACGTTAGACTCCATCATATAGGCCGTGAACATGACCTTTTCCTCCTCCGAGCAGGCGACCATCGAATAGATCTTTTCCATGTTCTTGATCCATTCATCTGCCTTATAAGGGTCCATGGCTCCCCTAAAGGTTGGTGGGTTCGCCTTGCAGAACTCACTGAATCAAGCTTGCTCGACCATCTCTGCCCTAGGGGGAGCACATCCAGCTTCTCCCTGCTGGTTCATCCTCTCGAACATGCGTTCTATGGCCCTTGCCATGTCACGGACAGCGGCAGTAGTTACGTTTTCTTGGTTATCATCGATCGAGGTCCTAGGCTGTCTCCTGGGTGCCATTGGTTCCTAAACACACGTAACAACAAACACTAAGGTGATCAGGCTCAATATTCCATGTAAGATGAGCTAGTTACCATGGCACACGCAAGCAAACAGAGGTCATGCATCTCTATCCTACAGCTTTTCTCTACCATCCAAGCACTATGCATGACATAACTATCGCACCACGCCTAGAAAGCATAATCAGTCCAATCCTCAGGCTCCATGAGAATCAAACTGCTCTGATACCATAATGTAACATCCTAATTTTTAACCCAATACTCTAGAACATATTTAGGTTAATCATTAATTTATTACGTCATAGTTTCCTCTTTACTTTAAAATACTTAGAAGACAATATAGGTAAATTTTTGTTTTAAAATGTAAAAACAAAGTGAGAGCCGCACAACACGACGAACGATGAAGCATGAAAGAAATAAAAAAAAATCCAAATAAACACCTCATAAACATCTAATAAAAAAATATGTAATGATAGAGCAAACTGCATATATAGATATAATATGCCCACTCAAGAAAAGCGGGACTTAGTTTAGTACAACATAGAACAAATACAACTGAAATAGAAATACATGGAAACATAATAGGAGAACACCCATACCCTAGTGCACCTAAAATGGATAACCTTTCAGGACAAAAGAAGGCTATCCTAATCTACGTGTGGTGTGTACACTATCACTCCTCAAGTGCCTCTACTGCCGGTAGTTCGGATATGGTGGAACATAGCTGATCCATGGGCGAAGCTTATCCTGAGTGGGCACTCGCTATGGCTGGACGTGAGCTCCTCGACGAGGGCACATAGACTGCCTTCGAGCCAGCCTCGGTTGTATAACCGTCTCCTCACTACCCTCTACCCTTAGTAGGAGAGTAGGGGCAGAGCTCTCAGAGTATGGGTGGGTGGGTGGATCCTCTGATGGGTCAGTCTCCGAATGCCTCGAATAGGGGACATAGTCGGGAAAATCACGAGCGGCAGACTCAGTAAAGTACGTGCATAGTACCCACTCGTTGTGTGTTCGCGCACGCTCAAAAACCATGTCATCGCCAAACGAGGAAGTCGGAGAAAAACGATGGCTATGTACAGGGTGAGAAAATGGGCGTCCCAAAAACATAAACACTTGGAGTGTGCAGCTCCCCTCAAAAAGATACGACCGGTGCTCCGAGTCATAGTGCACCTCCCAGGTGGAGGTATCAACGAACAACACGAAAGTCTCCATCTGAAGACATGACGGAAAGAAAAGATAGAGGGGGTGAGAATTGTAACACCCTAAATATTAGTTAAAAATTAATTTGAGCTTTATTAGTCGTAATTTCAAAAATCTGACAGTTTTAACAATGATGAGGACGATCCAAAGGTTTTGTAAAAGAAAAAAATGTGAATAGTATTTTGCGGGCCTACAGAACAGCCAAAACCCCTAATTCGAGACCCGAAAGTGTCCGAAATTAGGAAAACATGGAAATGAGGTTAGAAATAGTTGGAAATAAATATTTTAGGCCTAGAATTCATTTTTGAGCAATATTTGATTACCCGGGTACGATATTTTACCCATTCAGTAAGATTTCGGTATGTGATTTTTAACACCGAAAGATAGTTTAGTCTCTACAAAAGGGTAATATATATCCATTTTGACTTAGTGAATGGCTAAGATTTAATCTTGTAAAGAAAGATTAAATCCTAGCCATCCATTTGTTTTTCTTTCCTAGATTTATGATTATCTACTCATATTATATAATATTCTAACCTTGTACAAGATAAATATCACTAATCTTCCTTAAGAAGCCAAGGCATTTCTCGGCCATCATTCAGAAACATGGAGAAACCATGGCTATGAGCTCCAAACTTCATTTCAAATGCCAAAAACACTAACCTAGATTTGTTAAAACCATAAGCTTCCTTCACAAAACTTGTTCTATACCTCAAACCCTACAAATCTAACCGATTGAAATTTCAAATCCTCACCTTAATGCCTCATTTCCCCACTGCCTAAGGAAGGTTTAGGATTGAAATTGGTGTCTTGAGGTGAAGGGAGATCACTTAGAACATCCTTTGAAGTATCAAGCTCAAAAGCTTTCAAAGTAGGGTTTTCTTTGGTCTTTTCTTTCCAATTTTATGATGGACTTTTCTAATTGTGTTTGGTCCAAAATTTCTAGATATATTGGTCGATAATATGATGATGTTGATGTGTTAATTTTGGTGGAGTGTTTGGGGCTGTGGAAAAATCATTTTTATCAAAAGAGATTTTGAAGTGGTTTGCTGGATTTTCGATTTTCCTGCTGGCAGTGATTGTTCACGAATTTTCTGAGGGAATTGTGGATATTTTCATGAGCTATAAAAAGTGTATGTTGAAGGCAACATCCTAGAATAGTTCCATGAACTTTTTTGAGCTCTGGTTTTGATTCCTACTGCCTTGAGAAATTCAAGAACCGAAGTGGTAACTATGCTGCCTAAAATGTTGAATCTGAAGCTGTGAAATTGTGAAATTTTATTAGCCTAGTAAATGATCGAATTATGTGCTGAAATTTTTACAGGATATAAAGGACATACTGAAGTCCAACCCTGAATTTTTATATGATTTTATATGATCATTTGGTAGGGTAATAAAATTGGAAACTGTGGCTGTTGGTTGTGAATAGGGGTTTCTAACCTTCGAATTTGTCTAATTTTTTAACATAGTTAGAGAACTTTTTTTCCTCTGAAATTTTTATAGAACCTTGTAGACACATTGAGGTGTCCTTAAGAATTTTTATAGCCTCTAATTTGATAGTTTTAATTCCATATTAAATTGTCTTACTTGAGTGAAAAATCTGCCAATGTGCTGAAATTGTGATAATGCCCTGAATTAGTGACCTAATGGCAATTGGTTCAAGTTTGATGTGTATGAATACATGCCCTGGACTTCCAAAATTACTTTATGGGGAATGAATGAATGATATATATATATAGGTTTGAAGTATTATGAGATCCGAGAATTATGTTCATACATATAGAAATGCTATGCATGTATATGGGAGCTTGAGGATGATGTATGTACTAAGTGAAAAATGAAGTCCCCTTTAGTATAAAAAGGGCACGAAGAGGTCCCTAATAGGGCACGAAGAGGTCCCTAATAGGGCACGAAAAGATCATTATAATTGCCATATGTATTCATATATTTTGTTAAGTTATTGATCTTGAAGGAATTTTTATGATCTTGAATGTCATGAAATACCTGTTTTAAGTGACTGAATAATAAAAGTAACCCACTTCGGAAGTATGATTTGGAACCTTAAAAATAAACTGTTATTATATAATGCATGACCACCTTTTCTTAATAAACCAAAGTGGCTGGAGCAATGATGATGACATTATGAATGTGTAATTAGGGAGTTACCCTACTGAGAATTGTATAATTCTTACCCCTATGTTTGTGTTCCCGTGTCGTCTTCAGGTTGATACAGAAAATCGAGAGACTGCTATGTCAAAGAACTCGAAAGTGGAATAGTGTAATAATTAATGCTTTTATTAGGTTGTATTTTGTAGGATGGATATGTATGTAAAGATGTTAGAGAATAAGGAGTATTTAAGCTCATAGAAAAGCTTTCTTTTGAACTTAACTATGTATCAATTAAATGTTTTAATTCTCTGTTATATATTTCACTAGAATTATGAGTTAGTTACTTCACGATTCGATCGTTTTTGCTATAGATAATTATGAAAGGTCCGCTAATTTATAACAACTCTCAAGTCTGATGTCATGACTTAAGGATGACGTTGTACTTGGGAGGATGTTATAATAACCTTGGTAAAGAATCTCAGTAGGGTAGCCTCCTATCTAGGTGTCATTATCTACATCCTCAGGAACCTTGGGTTTCTTTAAAAAGGTGAGCATGCATAAAATTCACTAATTAGGTTTTAAACTTAATTATCCAAGGTCCGTTCCTTTTAAGATGAGTCTTAATGTCATGAATACAACATAATAAAACATGAATGCATGAAGATGCAATTAACAGAATCAAATAAACATTTATAGAGCTATCAACATCATACAGGTGGCATAAAGTGGCATATACTTATCATGTAAAAGCATTTCTCTTTACAGAATCGTGACATTCAAAGCATCATACTGTAACATAGGGATCACCTTAAAATCATCTCTAGGTTATGAGCTCATACCTTAACTAGTCGTCACTAGTTCTTACTTATCATCTGATAAGCGAAATCTCAATAATAACAATAATCATGACAGAACGCGTTACACCGGCATCAAGTACACGACAAATATTGTCTTTGGGGCGTTGCGTATCGCCGTGCCCCTCAAGGATTTGTTTCTGGGGCGTTACGTATCACTGTCCCCCAGAACGCATTCTCACAGTACTATGTCACATTCAAAACTCATATCTTTTTGAAAACTTTCCAAGTTCCTCAAATTTGTCAGAAATTCGGCAGCATAACCATGGCACATCGAATTTCTTCCAAATTTACTTTATGCCACATTCATATATATATATATATATGTGTGTGTGTGTGTGTGTGTGTGTGTGTGTAATCATGAGCATTGTAATGCCCCGATTTTTCTATTTGAGGGAAATAACCAAAATGCCCCTGAGGTCATTTCTAGACCGGGATTCGAGGATAGCCGGCACGACAGTCCTCGAAGGGTCAGCTCAATGTTTGAAGGGGACTGGATGATGTAACACCCCGATTTCTCTGTCCGAGGGAAATGACCAAAATGCCCTGGTCATTTCTCGACCGAACTCGAGGGTAACCAACTCGGTCATCCTCGAAGGGTCAACTCAATGTTTGAAGGGGATTGAATGGCCTTTGAATGCTTTCTGCGAAAATTTCGTTTTTAGCTTTGGTCAAAATGACCAAAATACCCTATAGCGTTTTTACGCGGGTAAAGGTGCCGTTTGAGCCCGGAACTTTCCCCAGAGGTTTAAAAACATGTTTTCATGTGTCTAGAGGTCTCTGTTCAAGTCCCGGTGGTCCCGGGCAGTTTTAGTGCAAAATTACGATTTTGCCCCTAGAATAGTGTTTTTGAGCTTAATGACATAATTAAGCAAACCTAAGCAATATTAGGCTCTAAACGAAGATTAATTTATTTCCCTAATTAATCTAGAGTCAAAATAATTTATTAAAGTTAATTAGAACCTAAAATTGCTTAGATTAAACTTAAATCCCTTTTTAGAACTCAAGATTCCTAGTCTTGGAATCTTGAATAGTGTTTTCTCTCTCTAATTCCTTAAATCAAGGAAATGTGTCTAGAGTTGTTTAGACTCTAAATTGAGGATTTAACTCACTAATGGTGCAAGACCACTCCTTAATTATGTCTAGACCACCTTAATTACCCATTTTCCTTACCTAAACACTTTCTTACAAATTCCTAATCTTAAGCATAATCAAAGATACACCTAAACACAACTCTAAACCACAATTAAAATGCAAAGAACCCTCCCCCATGGGCTGATGCATATTCGGCCATCACTCTCCAATTACCACACATATTAAATTGTTTTCTCACTCAAAGAGCCATGCTTGAGCCATACCTTGGGCCATACCTCACCATGTTTTTAGCCATACCTCACTATACCTCAAGAACACATTATCTCACCTCATGGAACTCATGGAAAGCCTCCAATCTGCACCCTCATGGCCGAAACCTCTTCACCCATGAGCACCCTTCATTTGTTTCATTTCTCTATAAATAGAATGCCTTGAGGAGCTTGCACCACTTTTAGATCATTTGCTAAGTTTAGGAAACACTCAAAGCTTTTCTTTTCTCTCAAAGTTCTAGTGTTCTTCAAGTTCTTCAAGCTCTTCAAAGTTCTTCATCATCTTCATCTTCTTCTTCCATCTTCAAGTTCATCACACCAAGTAGGGATTTTCTTTCATGTATTCTTTTCTTTAAAGTTCTTGTTTCAAGCTTGATGTTCATAGTTTCTCTTGTTTCTCTTTAGAACTTCATTTCCACTCATTTTTCCTTTTCATTTTCGGCCATAGGCCTTGGAGAACAAAGGAATGAGAGCTTGATGATGAGAGTTTCATGGTGATGTTCATCACTTGAAACAAACTCTAGAGCTTGATCTTTGTTCTTGAGCAAAAATGTTTTTAGTTTTTTTTTCTTGAACTCTTAAGAACTTTAGCTTTGATGATGTTTTTAAATGGCTCTATGAACTCAATGATGAGGACTCATGATGTTGGTGTTAATATATCACCAAGATCATGAACTCTAGAGTTTTAAAATGTTCCTTTTTCTTCTTGAAGATTTCGGCCATTACCTTAGATTTTCTAAGCTTCATGGTTTGATTTCCTAAAAATATGATGTTGAGTTTCAAGAACTCTAAGCTTGACTTTACCTTGTTGGATGAGTTTGGGTTATGGTTTAAGTTCCTTTAAAGTCTTGTTAAGAGCTCTAGAGAGATAAAATGAACTTGCATAATTTATCTTATGCTTGCACTCATGTTTACACTCTTGTTATGCACCTTTACTTTCTAAGCTATCACTTAAGAACATAAAGATTAAAATGGAACTTGTATCATCACTTAATTTAATTCTCGAAGCCTTTCTATTTCGGCCTTAAAGTCGATTGTTGTTGGGCCTAGAGCACTAAAATAAAGAATTGAACTTGCATTATCACCTAATTAATTTCTCGAATGCCCATCTATTTCGGCCTTAAAGTCGATTGTTGTTGGGCCAAGAGCACTAAAATAAAGAATTGAACCATGCATATTTACCTTCAAGCTTGCACGTTTAAGTTATGCCTTGCATATTTAATTTTAAGTCATCACTTTACTTTGTAAGCAAGATTAAAAATGAAAAGCATGAGCACGTTTAGTTTATGTCATAACTTAAGAACCTAGAGCTCAAAGACTTGCCCATTTCATTCCAAGTTAAAGTTATATGTGAATGTATTCCTTGAATGCATAATTTCGGCCAAGTAGTGATGATGGGCTTGCAATGAGTTTTCATCTACCTACTAGGACCAATAGTCTATGTTTTAAGTTTTCCCTAAAGCTTTACAATCTTTATAAGGTTATGTCATCACAAGTTGTGATTTTATTATATTTTAGGGGATGGAATATGTTTTGGTCAGTGACCTAAGGCTTCTTTTAGCCTTTTGATGAATTAAAGTGTTTTGCAAAGAGTTTTAGAAGTTCTAAATTGATTCCAAGAGAAACTAGTTAACTTATGTACCTAGAAATGTCAATTTAACTCTCTCATTTAAGTTAAATGTTTTCGGTTCTGATGTGATGAGTGTGATGCTGTATGATGATGTTTTGATGTGTTGAAATGTGTGAAAATATCATATGATGATGTAGAAGCGATCCTATGCATGATAGGTAAGAAACTAGCTAACTAGAAATACCGTAAAGCTAGAATTTAACATAGTTTTGACCCATTTGTTTATGGAACTCTTCCAAACTGTTTTAATGGGGACATAATCAGATTTAGATTGTTTAGACATGAAAAACTTGGTATCATTTGAGTTAGAATTGAATTCTAGCACCTATGGGGAAACTAGTAACTAGAAAACTGTAAAAATGCAAATGTAGAACTCTTAGAACATTTAATTTTCTGGATTCTGTCCAGCACCCTTACAACATGATAAAATGATTAATAATTAGTCCTTAAGCATAGGAATGCCTCATAATTGATTTAGATTTAATCCATAGCGCCTTCGGCGAAAACGGAACCAAGAAAGGGTCTAAAACGTAAGTTCTAGAACCCCGTATTCACATGTTAGGATTTCCACCCTATGCCATTCAGATTTAAAAGTAAAATGAGAGGATTATGAATGATGTTTAATTATGAGCCTTAGGTGCTTAAAATATGAACGACGGATGTAGAGAACTATATCTCAAAGATTAAGACCCGTAAGGGTCAAAGCATAAGCTACCGTAAGGGTAAGCGTTTGAATATTTTATGATGATGAATGAAGTATGCTAATGATGATGATGTTATTCATATGAGGAATTCATGAGGTTATATGTTAATGTGGCATAAAGCAAATTTGGAAGGAAATTCGGTGTAATGACCGTTGTGCCACCGAATTTCCGACAAATTTGGGGACTTAAAGAGAATTTGAAAATTAAGGTACTAAGATGGGTTCTAGGATGACACCGGTTTGGCCGAGCACCTCCATAGAACTCATGTGACATCGGTACCATTTTACACTCTTAGGTGACACCGGTTCGGCCGAGCACCCCTAAGAGTTTTGCCCCCTAACCCGTACTCAGATAGTCGGGATTTATGATTTATGATACGCTTATCGTTAAGTGGTAAGTAAGAACTAGTGATGACTAGTTAAGGTATGAGCTCATAACCTAGATGTATGACACGTTCTGGGTGACACCAGTTACGAGCACCCCAGTTCGATTGTCTTTTAGGGTGGCCCATGAGGAAGAGAAGTTTCATGATTATGATTATGTCACTAAGTTTTGTCCCATATGAATGTTACTAATGCCACTTTATGCCACCAAAAATGATGATGCTTGATGTTATGTTTTATGTATGTGCATTAGGTAGTGCCATGCATACATTTTCTATTATGTTGCATTCATGACATTAAGATCATCCTAAAATGAATGGACCTTGGCTAAAATATATTTTTAAGTTTAAAAAGAACCTAATACATGCTCAGTCATTTTGTATAAATAAACCCAAGGTTCCTGAGGACGTAGATGATGACACCTAGGTAGTAGGAGGCCCTACTGAGATTCTTTAGCAAGATTCTCACTCCCTCTATCTCTTTCTTTCCGTCACGTCTTCAGATGGCGACGTTCGTAGTGTTCGTGGACACGTCGACATGGGAGGTGCACCATGACCCGGACCACGGGTTATTCCATTTTGTGGGTCGATGCACGGTTAGAGTATTCATGTTTATGGGTCGACCCTTTACTCCCCCTGTACATTCCCATCGTTTCTCCCCCGTCTCACCTTTTGACGATGACCTGGTGTTCGAGCGCGCACGTCCCCTAGAGGAGAGGCTTCGCCGTACCCCATCATCCATGTCCGCCGCTCGAGACTACCCCCAGTATGGGCCCCATTGCCCATCGTCTTTTTCTGAGACGGATCCTTCCGAGGATTCGGCAACCCAGGCACCCTCCGAGGGATCTTCCCCCTCCATACCTATGGACTTTGGAGAGGATAGCAAGCCCACCGTGACTCAGCCGAGGCGTGCACGACGACAGGAGATGCGGCCATACCCCGGGGCTCACACTCGATCCCCGCTCCGCCTCTTCACGCCCGAGGAGCTCGCCCAGTTTCCCGGATATCTGCCTCGATCACGAGATAGTCACCAGTAGGAGGCCGTGGATAGCCCGAGTTAGAGCACACACCACTTAAATGGGGATAAACCTTCTTTTATTTAAAGGTTTCCCATTAGATGCACTCGGGTAGGGGAGTAGATTATGTTTATGCTTATGTTGTACTTTCTTTTATGCATTTCCCTTGTACTAAATTAAGACCCACACTTATAAGTGGGCAAGTTATATATATATGAGATGATATTCAGTGATGTTCATGTTGTGCCTCATGTTATGATGTTGTGAGATAATTGTTTCACTTTACATGGTGTACCGCTTATCGCATCACGCGGCTCTCACTTTGTTTTTCAAAAAAAAAAATTACTCGTATTTTCCGCTAAGTAATTCAAAGTTAAATGAGAACTATGAAGTAACAGACTAATGATTAACCTAAATATGTTCTAGAGTATTGGGTTAAAAATTAGGATGTTACAGATGATCCTTGAGTGTTTTCGGAAATGAAAAACTTGTTTTCTATGGTTTCGGGTCAAAATGACCAAAATACCCCTGCAGTGTTTTTACATGGGTAAAAATGCTGTTTGAGCCCGAAACTTTCCCCGATGGTTTAAAACAGTGTTTTGAAGTATTTAAAAGTGTTAGTTTAATTCCTGGCGGTCTCGGGGAGTTTTTGTGCAAAATTACGATTTTGTCCCTGGGATAGTGCCGTTTAAGCTTAATGACGTAATTAAGCAAACCTAAGAGGCTCTAATCGAAGATTAATTAATTTTCATAATTAATCTAGAGTCAAAATAAGTTATTAAAATTAATTAGAACCTAAGATTGCTTAGATTAAACCTAAATCCCTTTTTAAAACTCAAGATTCCTAGTCTTGGAATCTTGAATAGTATTTTTTCTCTCCAATTCCTTAAATTAAGGAATTGTGTCTAGAATTGTTTATACCCTAAAATTGAATTTCTATCTCACTAATGAAGCAAGACTACTCCTTAATTATGTCTAGACAAGCTTAATTACCCATTTCCTTACCTAAACACCCTCCTACAAATTCCTGATCTTAAGCATAGTCTAAGATACACCTAAACACAACTCTAGACCACAATTAAAATGTGAAAACTCCTCCCCCATGGCTGATGCATTTTCAACCACATCATCATCCCATTTCCACCACATATTTTAAAATTCAAACACTCTTTGAGGCCATACCTTGAACCATATTTGGAGCCATACCTAGCCATGCTTCCACTATGCTTTAAACCATGCTTTGAATGAGATATTTTCTCTTCCTTTGACCATGAAGCTCACGGCCAACATACCCTTCACTCAACCTTCCATGTTTTGTTTCTCTATAAATAGCACACTTGGGTGAACTTGAATCACCTTTAGTCATTTGCTAAATTTTAGTTTTCTAGAGCACTCAAAGCTTTCCTTTTTCTCTCAAAGATCAAGAGTTCTTCTTCTTCAACTTCTTCACCTTCTTCATCTTCTTCAACCTCATTTCACTTGGTAGGGATTTTCTTTTAAATATTTTAGCCATTAAAGTTCTTGTTTAAGTTATGTGCTTTATAGTTTCTCTTGAATCTTTTAGAACCTCTTTCTTCCTCTTTGTTTCCTTTTCATTTTCGGCCAAGGGCCTTGAGAGACTTGGAAATGAGAGCTTGATGATGAGAATTTCATGATGATATTCATCACTTGGGAAACCTCTATAGCTTGGAACTTAGTCTTGATTTCAACACTTTTTGGTTATTTCTTTCTTTTCTTCTCAAGATTTCGGTTTCTTTTCCTTTTCTTGCTTTGGTTTTTCCCTCTCTTTTCCTTATTATGATTTCGGTTTATGAAGGCTTGTTCTTGGATAAAAATGACTCAAGGATGAGAGCTCATGATGTTGATGTGGTTGCATCATCAAGATCATGGCCTCTAGAGCTTCAAAGTCCTATTTCTTTCCCCCCATGGATTCGACCATTTTTCCTTTTTCCTTGAGTTATTGAGCTTTCATTTTCAAAGTTATGAAGGAATATTAACTTCGTTTGTTCTTTTAATCCATTTCCTTAAAGCTTGATGATAATGTTCATACCATATGGTTTTCTTGTAAACCTTGGTGCAAGGAACTCTAAAGCTTACTTTACCTTGCTATGATAAATTTTGGGTTGAGATTTAAGTCCCTCTAAAGTCTTGGATGAGCTCTATTAAGAAATAAAATGAACTTGTACTCATGTTTATATTCAAGCCTTTGCATTTGCATGTTTACTTTTGACCTTTGCATTCATGTTTGCCTTCCAAGCTATCACTTAAAATTAAAGATAAGGAATGAAGAGCATCTCATATTTATGTTCTTGTCTAGCACGTTTACTTTTCAAGTCATCACTTAAGAATGTAAAGATTTAAAACGAGAGCTTTTATATCACCTAATTAATCTCGAAACCTTTCTATTTCGGCCTTAAAGTCGATTGTTGTTGGGCCTAGAGCACTAAAATAAAGAATTGAACTTGCATATTTATTTTCAAGTCTTGCATATTTACTTTGGAGTTCTCACTTTACTTTACAATAAAGAATAAAATTGAATGCATAGCACATTTACTTTTTGTTGTCACCTAAAAGCTCTAAGAGCTCAAAGACTTGCCCTTATTGTCTCAAGTTAAAGTTTGGTTATGGAGACATCCCCATGGATGCATATTTTGGCCATGTGATGATGATGAACTTAATGTGAGTTTCATCTAGTTGCAAGGGCCAACAATTTATGTTCAAAAGTTTTCCTATGTTTTAAGAACTCTATAAGGACATTACCAACAAGATTTGTAAATTAAACCTCTTCCAAAAGTGTTTTAATTTAGTTACTGCCCTATGATTGTTCTTAGTCTCTTTTACAAGATAAAATTTTTTGCGAAAGAGTTTTAGAAGTCCTAAAATGATTCAAGGAGGAACTAGTAACTTATGCTTGTTAAAAATGAAATTTTATGCATGATATGTATGTATATGAGTTCGGTTCTGCCATGGTGTGTTTGGTGCTGCATGATGTTATTTGGATATGCTAGAATGTGTAAAAATTTATATGTGTTGAGGTAGGAACCTTTCTATGCATGTTAGGAAAGAACCTAGTCCAACAGAATAACCGTAAAGTCGAGTTTTAGCATAGTTTTGACCCATTTATTTTTGGACACTGCCCAAACTGTTTTAGTGTGATAATAATTAGATTAGGGTTGTTTAATTATGAAAAACTTGGTAACATTTGATGTAGGATTGAATTTTAGCACCCATAGAGAAACTAGTAACTAGAAAACCGTAAAAATGCAATTCTAGAACTCTTAGAACATTTAATTTTCTGATTCTGTCCATTGCCCTTATGATGTAGTAAACATGACTTATAATTAGTTCAAAGGCATAGGAATACTTCGTAAATGGTTTAGATTTAATTTATAGCACCTTAGATGAAGATGGAACCGAGAAAGGGTCTAAAACATAAGTTCTAGAACCCCATAATCATAAAAATGTAATTCTGCTATGATGCTGCCCAGATTTACTAATGAACATAAATGCTAATAAAAATTATTAGTTGTGAACTCTTAGGTGCATAAGAGGTTGATAGGGAACAATAAAATAATTATATCTCAATTTTAAGGCCCATAAGGGTCAAAGCATAAGACACCATAGGTTCAAGAGCATAATGAGCTATAATGTTACATGAGGATATATGTTTTATTTGAAAATGATTATGTATACATGTGAAATCATGATTGAGGATACATGTTCTATTTGTTTATGTGGCATAAAGTAAATTTGGAAGAAATTCGGCGTGCTGCTGTTACGCTGCCGAATTTCTGACAAATTTAGGGACTTAGAAAGTTTTTGAAAAACCTATGAGAATTTTCTTTAAAAGAGATGAGGTACTAAGATGTGTTCTTGGATGACACCAGTGCGGCCGAACACCTCCAAGAACTCATGTGGTATCGGTACCAAGATGTATTCTTGGGTGACACTAGTTCGGCCGAGCACCCCCAAGAAAATGCCCCCTAGCCCATACTAGAGAGTCAGAATTTAATTATGATATGCTTATCGGTAAGGGATAAGTAAGAACTAGTGATGATTAGTTAGGTATGAGCTCATAACCTAGAGACGTGACATGTTCTGGGTGACATCGGTTCGGCCGAGCCCCCCAGAACGAATGTCTTTTTAAGGTGGCCCCATGAGAAAGTAAAGTATGATGATTATGTTACAAAGTCTTCCCACATGAGATTTCAATTGCCACTTTATGCCGCTATTATGATGTTTATTGATGTTATGATTAATATCCTTGCATTAAGTAGCCCCATGCATACATTCTTTACTATGTTGCATCCATGACATTAAGGATCATTCTAAAATGAACGGACCTTGGCTAACTATGTCTTGAAGCTTAAAAATGAACTTGATGCATGCTCACTTACTTTGTACACTAAACCCAAGGTTCCTGAGGACGTAGATGATGACACCTAGATAGGAGGCTGCCCTACTGAGATTCTTTAGTAAGATTCTCACTCCCTCTATCTTTTCTTTCCATCACATCTTCAGATGGCAACGTTCATGTTGTTCGTTGATACCCCCTGTAACATCCTAATTTTTAACCCAATACTCTAGAACATATTTAGGTTAATCATTAGTCTGTTACTTCATAGTTCTCATTTAACTTTGAATTACTTAGCGGAAAATACGGGTAAAATTTTTTTTTGAAATAAAAGTGAGAGCCGCGTGATGCGATACGCGGTAAACCACGTATGGTAAGACAATTGTCTCAGAACATCATAACATGAGGCACAACATGAACATCACTGAATATCATTTCATATATATATATAATTTGCCCACTTATAAATGTGGGACTTAGTTTAGTACAGGGAAAAGTACAGGAAAGGAAATGCAACATAAACATAAACATGGTCTACTCCCCTATCCGAGTGCATCTAATGGGAAACCTCTAAACAAAAGAAGGTTTATCCCCATCTAAGTGGTGTGTGCTCTCACTCGGGCCATCCACGGCCTCCTACTGGCGACTATCTCGTGATCGGCGGATATCCCGAAATCGGGCGAGCTCCTCGGGCGTGAAGAGGCGGAGCGGGGATCGAGTGTGAGCCCCGGGGTATGGCCGCATCTCCGGTCATCATGCACGCCTCGGCTGAGTCACGGTGGGCTCGCTATCCTCTCCAAAGTCCATAGGTATGGAGGGGGAAGATCCCTCGGAGGGTGCCTAGGTTGCCGAATCCTCGGAAGGATCCGTCTCCGAAAAGGGCGGACGAACGCAGGGCACATCGGGGGTAGTCTCGGCGGCGGACGTGGATGATGGGTACGCGAAGCCTCTCCTCTAGGGGACGTGCGCGCACGCACACCAGGTCATCGCCAAAAGGTGAGACGGGGGAGAAACGATGGGAATGTACAGGGCCAGTGAAGGGTCGACCCATAAACATGAATACTCTAACCGTGCATCGACCCACAAAATGGAATGACCCGTGGTCCGGGTCATGGTGCACCTCCCATGTCGGCGTGTCCACGAACACCACGAACGTCGCCATCTGAAGACGTGACGGAAAGAAAGAGGTAGAGGGAGTGAGAATCTTGCTAAAGAATCTCAGAGGGCCTCCTACTACCTAGGTGTCTTCATCTACGCCCTCGGGAACCTTGGGTTTATTTATACAAAACGACTGAGCATGTATTAAGTTCATTTTAAACTTAAAAATATATTTTAGCCAAGGTCCATTCATTTTAGGATGATCTTAATGTCATGAATGCAACATAATAGAAAATGTATGCATGGCACTATCTAATGCACATACATAAAACATAACATCAAGCATCATCATTCTTGGTGGCATAAAGTGGCAATAGTAACGTTCATATGGGACAAAACTTAGTGACATAATCATAATCATGAAACTTCTCTTCCTCATGGGCCACCCTAAAAGACAATCGAACTTGGGGTGCTCGGCCGAACCGGTGTCACCCAGAACGTGTCATACATCTAGGTTATGAGCTCATACCTTAACTAGTCGTCACTAGTTCTTACTTACCACTTAACGATAAGCGTATCATAAATCATAAATCCCGACTATCTGAGTACGGTTAGGGCAAATCTCTTAGGGTGCTCGGCCGAACCGTGTCACCTAAGAGTATAAAATGGTACCGATGTCACATGAGTTCTATGGAGGTGGTCGGCCGAATCGGTGTCATCTTAGAACCCATCTTAGTACCTTAACTTTCAAAATCTCTTTAAGTCCCCAAATTTATCGGAATTCGTGACACGATGGCATTACACCGAATTCCTTCCAAATTTGCTTTATGCCACATATACATATATCCTCATGAATTCATTATATGAATAACATCATCATCATTTACATAACTCATGCATCATCATAGAACTGTCAACCGTTTATCCTTACGGTAGCTTATGCTTTGACCCTTACGGGTCTTAATCATGAGATATGGTTCTCTAATATCCGTCGCTCATATTTTATGCACCTAAAGGCTCATAATTAAACATCATTCATAATCCTCACATTTACTTTTAAATCTGAATAGCATAGGGTGAAACCTCTAACTTGTATTTATGGGGTCCTAGAACTTACATTTTAGACCCTTTCTTGGTTCCGTCTTCGCCTAAGGCGCTATGGATTAAATCTAAATCAATTATGAGACATTCCTATGCTTAAGGACTAATTATTATTCATGTTTATCATGTTGTAAGGGTGCTGGACAGAATCCAGAAAATTAAATGTACTAAGAGTTCTACATTTGCATTTTTACGATTTTCTAGTTACTAGTTTCCCCATAGGTGCTAGAATTCAATTCTAACTCAAATGATACCAAGTTTTTCATGTCTAAACAATCTAAATCTGATTATGTCCCCATTAAAACAGTTTGGAAAAGTTCCATAAACAAATGGGTCAAAACTATGTTAAATTCTAGCTTTACGGTATTTCTAGTTAGCTAGTTTCTTACCTATCATGCATAGGATCGCTTCTACATCATCATATGATATTTTCACACATTCCAACACATTAAAACATCATCATACAGCATCACATTCATCACATCAGAACCGAAAACATCTTGCCTCAATAAGAGAATTAAATTGACATTTCTAGGTACATAAGTTAACTAGTTTCTCTTGGAATCATTCTAGAACTTCTAAAACTCTTTGCAAAACATTTTAATTCCTCAAGAGGCTAAGTGAAACCTTAGGTCAGTGACCAAAACATATTCCATCCCCTAAAAGAGATTGGAATCACAACTTATAATGACATAACCTTATAAAGAATTGTAAAACTTTAAGGAACACTTAAAACATAGGCTATTGGTCCTAGTAGCTAGATGAAAACTCATTGGAAGTCCATCCTCACTACTTGGCCGAAAAACATACATTCAAAGTATGGTTTACATTCAACTTTAACTTGGAATGAAATGGGCAAGTCTTTGAGCTCTAGGTTCTTAAGTTACGACATAAACTAAACGTGCTCATGCTTTTCATTTTTAATCTTACTTACAAAGTAAAGTGATGACTTAAAATTAAATATGCAAGGCATAACTTAAACATGCAAGCTTGAAAGTAAATATGCAAGATTCAATTCTTTATTTTAGTGCTCTTGGCCCAACAACAATCGACTTTAAGGCCGAAATAGATAGGCATTCGAGAGATTAATTAGGTGATAATGCAAGTTCAATTCTTTATTTTAGTGCTCTAGGCCCAACAACAATCGACTTTAAGGCCGAAATAGAAAGGCTTCGAGAATTAAATTAAGTGATGATGCAAGTTCCATTTTAATCTTTATGTTCTTAGGTGATAGCTTGAAAATAAAGATGCATAGCAAGAATGTATATATGAATGCAAGCATAAAATAAATTATGCAACTTCATTTTATCTTTCTAGAGCTCTTAACAAGACTTTAAAGGAACTTAAACCTCAACCCAAACTCATCAAACCAAGACAAAGTAAAAGTCTAGAGTTCTTAGAACTCAACATAACATATTTAGAAAATCAAACATCTAGCATGAAAAGGAAAGGTAATGGCCGAAACTTCAAGGAAAGAAAAGAAATGTTTGAAACTCTAGAATCCATGATCTTGGTGATATACTAACACCAACATCATGAGACCTCATCATTGAGTCATTAGAACCATTTTGAAACAACATCAAAGTTAAAGTTCTCAAAGGTTCAAGAAAGGAAAAACTAGAAACACTTTTGCTCAAGAACAAAAATCAAGCTCTAGAGTTTGTTTCAAGTGATGAACATCATCATGAAACTCTCATCATCAAGCTCTCATTTCTTTGAACTCCAAGGCCCATGGCCGAAAATGAGCAAGAACAAGGAAAGGAAAAGAAGTTCTAAACAGAATCAAGAGAAACTATGAACATAAAGCTTGAAGCAAGAACTCTAAAGAAAGAATTCATGAAAGAAAATCCCTACTTGGTGTGATGAACTTGAAGATGGAAGAAGAAGATGAAGATGATGAAGAACTTTGAAGAGCTTGAAGAACTTGAAGAACACTAGAACTTTGAGAGAAAAGAAAAGCTTTGAGTGTTTCCTAAACTTAGCAAATGATCTAAAAGTGGTGCAAGCTCCTCAAGGCATTCTATTTATAGAGAAATGAAACAAATGGAGGGAGCTCATGGTGATGAAGAGCTTCGGCCATGAGGTGCAGATTGGAGGCTTTCCATGAGTTCCATGAGGTGAGATAATGTGTTCTTGAGGTATGGTGAGGTATGGTTCAAAGCATGGTGAGGTATGGCTCAAGGTATAGCTCAAGCATGGCTCTTTAAGTGAGAAAACAATTAAACATGTGGCCAATGGGGATGAGGTCTGGCCGAAACTTCATCATGCATGGGGAGGATTAGTTTGCATTTTAATTGTGGTTTAGAGTTGTGTTTAGGTGTATCTTTGATTATGCTTAAGATTAGGAATTTGTAAGAAAGTGTTTAGGTAAGGGAAATGGGTAATTAAGGTGGTCTAGACATAATTAAGGAATGGTCTTGCACCATTAGAGAGTTAAATCCTCAATTTAGAGTCTAAACAACTCTAGACACATTTCCTTGATTTAAGGAATTGGAGAGAAAACACTATTCAAGATTCCAAGACTAGGAATCTTGAGTTCTAAAAAGGGATTTAAGTTTAATCTAAGCAATTTTAGGTTCTAATTAACTTTAATAAATTATTTTGACTCTAGATTAATTAGGGAAATTAATTAATCTTTGTTTAGAGCCTAATATTGCTTAGGTTTGCTTAATTACGTCATTAAGCTCAAAAACACTATTCTAGGGGTAAAATCGTAATTTTGCACTAAAACTGCCCGGGACCACAGGGACTTGAACAGAGACCTCTAGGCACATGAAAACATGTTTTTAAACCTCTGGGGAAAGTTTCGGGCTCAAACGGCACGTTTGCGTAAAAGCGCTCTAGGGTATTTTGGTCATTTTGACCAAAGCTGCGAAAGCGAAATTTTCGCTTCGGCAAGCATTCAAAGGCCATTCAATCCCCTTCAAACATTGAGTTGACCCTTCGAGGATGACCGAGTTGGTTACCCTCGAGCTCGGGTCAGGAAATGACCTCAGGGGCATTTTGGTCATTTCCCTCGGACAGAAAAATCGGGGTGTTACACCCCCACCTGGGAGGTACACTACGACCCGGAGCACCGATCGTATCATTTTGAAGGGAGCTGCACACTCCGAGTGTTTATGTTTCTGGACCCCGCACTTTTCTCACCACAGCCATAGCCATCGATTTTCTCCGATTTCCCCGTATGGTGACGACACGGTTTTTGAGCGAGCACGGATGCATAACGAGAGGGTGCTCCGCACATACTTTGCTGAGTCCGCCGCCCGTGATTTTCCCGACTATGTCCTCCATTCGAGACATTCAGAGACTGACCCATTAGAGGATCCACCCACCCATCCATACTCTGAGAGTTACGCTTTACTCCCGGCGAGGGTAGAGGTAGTGAGGAGAGCAGTCACCACACGTAGAGGCTGGCTCGGAGGCAGTCCATGCGTCCTTGTCGAGGAGCTCATGTCCAGTCGCAGCGAGTGCCCATTCCGGATGCGCTTCGCCCATGGATCGGTTATGTCCCGCCCTATCCGAACTACCAGCAGTAGAGGCACTGGAGGAGTGATAGTGTACACACCACACATAGATTAGGGTAGCCTTCTTTTATTCAAAAAGGTTATCCATTTTAGGTGCACTAGGGTGTGGGTGTTTCCTTTTTTATGTTTCCATGTATTTCTACTTCAGTTGTAATTGTTCTGTGCTGCACTAAACTAAGTCCCATTTTTCTTGAGTGGGCATATCATATATATATATATATATATGCAGCTTGTTTTATCATATTGTGTAATTACATGTCTTATGATCGGATGTTCATGAAGTGTTTATTTGATCTGTGTTTTATATCTTTCATGTTTCATCGTTCATCATGTTGCGCGGCTCTCACTTTGCTTTTACATTTCAGAAAAAAAATTTACTCATATTTTCCGCTATGTATTTTAAAGTAAAGAGGAAACTATGACGTAATAGACTAATGATTAACCTAAATATGTTCTAGAGTCTTAGGTTAAAAATTAGGATGTTACAAGCATCATAGTCATCATAAATTTGCATAATAAAATCATGCACCCACATGAAGTACTAAAGTTCATTATGCTCTTAAACCTAGGGTGTCTTATGCTTTGACCTTTACGGGTCTTAAACTTGAGATATAATTATTCTAACGTCTGCTACTAATCTTTTATGCACCTATGGGTTCACAAATAATATCCTCACTAATTTTTATGCCTAGGAGCAAAACCAAACAGCCCCATACAGATTTGCCATTTTCTAAAACTTACGATTACGGGATTCTAGAAACTACGTTTTAGACCCTTTCTACGTTTCGTCTTCGCCTTAGGTGCTATAAATTAAATCTAAACCAATTATGAGGTATTCCTATGCCTTTGAACTAATTATAAACCATGTTTACTACATTACAAAGTTGCTGGACAGAAACAGAAAATTTAATAATCTAAGTATTCTAGAATTGCACTTTTACGGTTTTCTAGTTACTAGTTTCTCTATAGGCGCTAAAAAATCAATCCTACATCAAATGTTACCAAGTTTTTCATGATTAATGTAACGCCCTGATTTTTCTGTCTAAGAGGAAAATGACCAAAATGACCAAAATGCCCTTGAGGTCATTCTCTGCCCGGAATTCGAGGATCGCCGACCCGGCAGTCCTCGAAAGGTTAACTCAATATTTGAAGGGGATTAGATGGCCTTCAGCGGTTTCGAAGGCGAAAACCTCATTTTCTGTAGTTTCAGGTCAAAATGGCCAAAATACCCCTATAGCGTTTTTAAGCGGGTAAAGGTGCCGTTGAGCCCAAAACTTTCCCCGAAAGTTCAAAACAATGTTTTCAAGTGTTTAAAAGTGTCTATTTAAGTTCCGGTGGTCCTAGGCAGTTTTAGCACAAAATTATGATTTTACCCCTGGAATAGTGTTTTTGAGCCTAATGATGTAATTGAGCAAACCTAAGCAATATTAGGCTCCAATCGAAGGTTAATTAATTTCCATAATTAATCTATAGTCAAAATAAGTCATTAAAATTAATTAGAACCTAATATTGCTTAGATTAAACTCAAAACCCCTTTTTTTTTAAAGAACTCAAAGCTTCTAGAACATAGAATCTTGAATAGTATTTTCACTATTCACCCTCTACACCTCAAAAGGAAGCCTATGATGTAGTTGAAAGCCTAGGATAAATAGAGATAAACTCCCCTAAAAGGCTAGAATGCCTACTAATCATAACCTACATAGCCTTAATTACCTATCCTTTCACTTACACATTTTACTATAAACTCCTAATCTTAGGCCTAATCCAAAAATACACTTAAACACATCACTAACCCACAATTAATAAAACAATTTCCTCCCCTTGGATTCCCCTATAAGTGGCGCCACCTCATACCCTATACCTCACAAGTTTATTCACTCATACACTCAAAGAATTATGCCTAAACCTATGCTTAAACCTATGCCTAAACCCATGCCTACAACCTCACCTTGAAATGACACAACCAAGAGACATTTTCCCTCCTTTTCCCCCTAAACATTTCAGCCACTCCCTCCATTCCATCACCCTTTATTTATTTTTCTATAAATAGTACACTTGAGTGAACTTGAAACACCTTTAGTTCATTTGCTAAGTTTAGAGCACTCAAAACTTTCTTTTTCTCTCACGTTTCAAGAGCTCTTCCTCTTCAACCTCTTCATCTTCTTCATCTTCTTCAACCTCATTTCACTTGGTAGGGATTTTGTTCTTTAAAGTTATGTCTTTTAAAGTTTTGTAAAAAAAAAATGAGTTTTTGCTAGTTTCTCTTTGCTTTTAGAACTTCTTTTTCTTCTCTTTGATTTCGGCCTTGGAGCCTTTCTTTTTAAAGGAAATGATGCTTGATGATGAGGGTTCAAGATGTAGATCATGAGAATCTTCACTTGTGATACCTCTAGAGCTTGGAACTTGGTTCTTGGACCAAGCATGTTTCCTTTTCTTTTCATGTTCTAGTTTCGGTTTCCATTTCTTTTTCCTTGGTCCTAGTTTTGATTTTAAACGCTTATGTTAGTTGGGAAATGACTTAAGGATGAGAGCACATGATGTTGGTATTGATGTATCATCAAGATTATGGCCTTTAGAGTTTCAAAGTTTTATATTTTCTTCTTCATGGTTTCGGCCATGGTCTCCTTTTCTTTGATATTTTGGTTTTGTCACCAAAGACATGGTGAGATGGTTTCTAAAACCCAAAGATTGGTTCTTTAACTTGATCCCTTTTGATTCTTAAAAATAAAGTTGGTGTATGATTTGCCTTTCTTTTAATCCATTCCTTAAAGCTTGATGATGATGTTCATACCATACGGTTTCTTTGTAAACTTTGGTGCATGGAACTCTAAAGCTTGCTTTATCTTGTCATGATAAGTTTAGGTTAAGGCTTATGTTTCTTTAAAGTCTTGAAAGAGCTCTAGCAAAGATGTAAAAATGAACTTGCATATTTATATTTCTAGCACCTCATATTTATATTTCAAGTTCTTGCATCTCATATTTACCTTTCTATGTCATCACTAAACTCTAAAGATCTAAGAAAAGAACTTGCATTATCACGTTTAAGTTTCAAGCCTCGCATTGCACGTTTATATTTCAAGTCATCACTTAACGAACTTAAAGATTTAAAACGAGAGCTTGCATATCACCTAATTAATCTCGAAGCCTTTCTATTTCGACCTTAAAGTTGATTGTTGCTGGGCCTAGAGCACTAAAATAAAGAATTCAACTTGCATATTTACTTTCAAGTTTTGCATACTTACTTTGAGCCTTGCATATTTACTTTCAAGTCTTGCATATTTAATTTCAAGATCTTGCATTTCATATTTACTTTGAAGCTCTCACTTTATTTTCTAATGAAGAATAAAATAGAATGCATAGCACGTTTAAATTTTGTCATCACTTAAAGAACCTAGAGCTCAAAGACTTTCCCTTTTATCTCAAGTTAAAGTTTGGTTATGGAGACATCCCCATGGATGCATATTTCAGCCATGTGATGATGATAAGCTTGGAGTAAGTTTCATCTAGTCACAAGCGCCAATAACCTATGTCTTAGGATTTTCTTAAGCCTAGAAGAACTCAAAGAATATTTCAAGTATGATTTTACGTTTTAAAACTCCAATCTTGGGCCAACTCAAATGGTTGCTGCCCTTGTTTGGTTTGTGAAGGTTTTAAGGAAATAAGTTGGTTTTCAAAGAGTTTTAGAAAGTCCTAAAATGATTTCAAGAGAAACTAGTAACCTATATGTCTTGAGAATGTAAGATTATGTATTCCTTGGGAGCTATGCATTTCGATTCTGCCATGGTATGGTTGCTGCTGTATGATGATGTTTTGACATGTTAGTATGTGTAAAAATTATATACGTTGAGGTAGGAGCCTTTCTATACATGTTAGGAAAGAAACTAGTCTTACCGATTAACCATAGAGTTGAGTTTTAACATAGTTTTGACCCATTTATTTTTAGCCACTGCCAAAACTGTTTTAATGGGATAATATTCAGTTTAGGATTGATTAATCATGAAAAACTTAGTAACATTTGATGTAGGATTCATTTTTAGCGCCTATGGAGAAACTAGTAACTAGAAAACCATAAAAGTGCAATTCTAGAACACTTAGATCATTTAATTTTCTGTTTCTGTCCAGCAACCTTATAATGTAGGAAACATGGTTTATAATTAGTTCATAGGCATAGGAATGCCCCATAATTGGTTTAGGTTTAATTTATAGTGCCTCAGGTAAAGACGGAACGTGAAAAGGGTCTAAAACATAGTTTCTAGAACCCCCGTAACTGCAAGATTTATAATTTGTCAAATCTATATGGAGCTATTTGGATTTGCTCCTAAGCATAAACATTAATGAGGATAATTCTTTGTGAACTCATAGGTGCATAAAAGGGTAATAACAAATGTTAGAATAATTGTACCTCAAGTTTAAGACCCGTAAGGGTCAAAGCATAAGACATTGTAGGTCCCAAGACATAATGAGCTTTATGACTTCAAGTAGATGTATGATTAATTATGAGAATGACTTGAGCATGCTATCTTTCAAGAATGTTAAAGCAATGATGTAATGACGTATATGCTATGATGAGTTTGACTATATGACTTGATGTCTTATGGTGATGTTGAATGGCTATGCATGTTCCATATGTTCCGTGGCATAAAGCAAGTTTGAAGAAAATTCGGTGTACGTTGTTACACTGCCGAATTTCCCATCAAACTTGAGGATTTGAGAAAGGTTTGCGAAAACTCCTGGGTGACACTGGCTCGGTCGAGCACCCCCAGGAAAGGTTCTGGGTGACACCGGTTCGGCCGACCACCCCCAGAACAGATGTGACGTAACACTGAGATGCATTCCTCCCGCTACGGTGGGGAGGAAACAAATCCGTGAGGGTATTGACATTGAGCTTGCCAAAGCGGACAATTTGCTGTGTACTAGATACCAGTAGAGCGTTTCAAAGAAGGAAATGATCCTAAGATAGGTGATCCAAGAAAGTTATGTATACCCCCTCTATTAGCCCATATCAAATCTAGTGACAACTAGTTAGGATTGAGCTCATTCCTAGGCGATAGGTGAGATGTAGTTTGGTGACCAGATTATCGCTGGGCTGGTGAGTCAGTTGGATTTTTGGTCTTTAAGAAAAAGAACTTACGAATTCGACTTATGAGAAAGATGTCACATGAAAAGTATTGTGCCTTTTATGCCACGTATATAATTTATGTTTCTTTATGTTGAGCCTAAGAGCAATGATTTTCATGTTAATATGCATATGGTATTGTCATGCATTCATCAAATATCTGTTGCATGCCATTAAGACTCATACTAAAAGACACCCACTTCGAATAAATGGATTTGGAAAACTTAAAACCGAACCTTATGCATGTACACATTTTTCATAATTAAAACCGAGGTGGCTGGGGACGACGATGATGACACTCGTGTTAGAGTTGGGAATCCCTACTAAGAATCTTGAATGAGTTTCTCATCCCTCTTTTTTCTTCTGTGTCGTCTCTAGATGAGGATTACAATGAGGTTCGTGACTTCTTCTAAGGCTCGTGCTCAAAGGTCTCACTAGCAAACGAAGCAGAGGGTCCCTGCGGGAACATAAATAGCTTAGATTTTGGGTTGACACTTATCCAACCTCATAGGTTGATAAGGATCCCTTCATATGTATGTACATGTTTTGATGTAAATAATGGTACAACGATACTAGTAATTTACGTATTTATGAAGCTGTGATGATATTATGTTGTTATGTATAATGGTACCTTTCATGGGTATGTATGGTGTGATTACTTTTTCTTGCATGATGTGGTTATGACGAACATTAGCTTAGCGCGCGGCTCGCATTTTGTTTTCAAGTTTCGAAAAAGAAAAATTTATTCATATTTTCTACTAAGTATTTTAACAAAAGGTTTGAAAGAATGAGACTAAAGGGTAATAGAATAATGATTAACCTAAATATATTCTAGAGTATTGGGTTAAAAATTAGGATGTTACAATTAATCAATCCTAAACTGAATGTTATCCCATTAAAACAGTTATGGCAGTGGCTAAAAATAAATGGGTCAAAACTATGCTAAACTCAACTTTACAGTTTTTCTGTAAGACTAGTTTCTTTCCTAACATGCATAGAAAGGCTCCTACCTCAACATATATAATTTTTTACACATTAACATATTAAAATCATCATCAAACAGCAATCAAATCATCAGGGCAGAACCGAATTCATTCATCATCATACCAAGCATGAGATTTCGTTTTCATTACACATAAGTCACTAGTTTCTCATGGATTCACTTTAGGACTTCTAAAACTCTTTGGAAACCAACTTATTTCACTAAAATCATCATAAACTAAACAAGGGCAGCAATCTTTTGAGTTGGCCCAAGATTGAAATTTAAAATGTAAAATCATACTTGAAATATTCTTTGAGTTCTCTTATGCTTAAGAAAATCCTAAGACATAGGTTATGGGCACTCGTGACTAGATAAAATTCACACTGTAACACCCCGATGAGGAATGAGGGCATGAAAATGTCTGTGACCAATGAGGGCATGAAAATGTGCTATCTTACCGTAACAAGTGGGTTTAAACAAAGAGTCATGCTAGCACAAAGAGAAAGTAAGGAATTTAGGGAGCTCATAAAGGTAGTTAAAGCGGGAAAACATAAAGGATTCGAACAAGGTTCTGATTGGGTATGGAGGTTTGAAGGAAGAATCTGTGTGCCACAAGATGGTGACCTTCGAGAAAAGATCTTGGAGGAGGCCCATAAAAGCCATTTCACTATCCATCCTGGTGTTACCAAGATGTACCAAGATTTAAAAAGGATGTTCTGGTGGCCCGGATTGAAGAAGGATGTGGTCGCCTGGGTTAGTAAGTGCCTGGTGTGTCAAAAGGTGAAGATCGAGGACCAAAAGCCATCAGGTTTGCTGCAACCCCTGTCAATTCCCGAATGGAAGTGGGAGTGCATATCGATGGATTTTGTGACAGGATTGCCTAAGACCCAAGCTGGCCATGATGCCATATGGGTGATAGTGGATCGACTAACCAAGTTAGCTCACTTTCTGCCTATTAGAGTGACATACTCTTTAGACAAATTGGCTTAGCTATACATCCTAGAAATCATGAGATTACATGGAGTACCGTCGACGATAATCTCGGATAGAGATTCACGGTTTACGTCACGTTTCTGGGGAGCCTTTCAAAAGGCATTTGGTTCGAAATTGTGTTTGAGCATAGCTTACCACCCACAAACAGACGAACAATCAAAAAGAATGATCCAGACCTTCGAAGACATGTTGAGAGCCTGTGTTCTGGATCAAAAGGGAAGTTGGGACAAGTACCTGCCACTGATCGAGTTTGCATATAACAATAGTTATTATGCGAGCATCGGCATGGCGCCCTACGAAGCCCTATATTGACGGAAATGACAATCCCCTCTATGCTGGTATGAGCCCAGAGAACAGAGCATGTTAGGACCTGATATAGTGAGGGAAATGACGGAGCAAATCAAAACAATCCGGGATAGGATGCTTACAGCTCAAAGTAGACAAAAGAGCTATGCGGATAGGCGGCATAAGCCGTTGGAATTCAACGAGGGAGAACATGTGTTCCTTAGGATCACCCCCACTACAGGCATAGGAAGAGCCATGAAAGTTAAAAAGTTGAGCCCCCGATTCCTTGGTCCTTTTGATATCCTTCAGAAAGTAGGGCCACTAGCCTACAGAATAGCCTTACCCCCCAACCTTTCCAATCTCCATGACATCTTTCACGTCTCCCAATTAAGAAAATACGAGTTCGACCCTAGCCATGTCCTAGAGCCAGAGCATGTAACATCTTAATTTTTAACCCAATACTCCTAGAACATATTTAGGTTAACCATTAGTCTATTACTTCTTAGTTTCATCTTTTCTTTAAATTACTTAGCGGAAAATACGAATAAATTTTTCTTTTTGAACTTGAAAACAAAAACGCGAGCCTCACATTAATATAAAACCTTTCGTTCATCATAAACATAACTTACAAGGAAAAAAATCACATATAAACATGAAATACAACATTATATTAACCACATGTCATAACCACATCATTATAGTTACATAGTACTAGCATCAGTGTTCACACCAAAATATGCATATTTATATGAAATACTTCTTATCCACCTACGAGGTTGGATAAGTAACAACCTAGAGACTATCCTATCTATTCTTCCGCAACGACCCTCGGCATCCGTTTGCTGAAGTGACCTTTAAGCACGAACCTCAGAAGAAGTCACGAACCTCGTTACTATCCTTGTTTGGAGACGACACGGAAGAAAAGAGAGGGATGAGAAACTTATTCAAGATTCTCAGTAGGGATTTCCGACTCTAACACAAATGTCATCGTCATCGTCCCCAGCCGCTCCGGTTTTCATTATAAAAAGGGTGTGCATACATAAGGATCGATTTTAAACTTCTTAAATCTATTTATCCGGAGTGGGTGTCTTTTAACATAAGTCTTAATGATATGAATGTAACAGATATTGAATGAATGCATGTTAATACCATATGCAAACAGTACTAGCATTTTAGCAAGTATAGCATTCATAGACATAGTGCATGATACATGGGTCATAAAAACATAGATCATAAAACATAGAACATGGAACTTGATACATAGTACATGGTACATAAAACATGAATCGTGGAACGTAGAACTTGGCACTTAAAACATGGTGCATGGTAGCTTAACTTGGTTACTTAGGTGATGTTGACATATTATTCTTTTCTTCCTGGGGCCACCATAATATTTCTCCCTTTTGAGAAATCTCTAGGTTATGAGCTCATACCCAGCTAGTCGTCACTAGCATCTGGACTTATCACATTGTGATAAGTTAAAAATCCCGACTTAAAGTATGGGTCTAGGGGGCATAGAATCACCTCATCCCCACCTATAGTTTGATGGTTCCAAAGGATCATTTTCTCATAGTTTAATGTCACCTTAAGTCTTAGCATATTATGACAAGATGCCCCATAGTTCATGCATGTTACATATGAATCACCTCATCCCCACCTATGGTTTGATGGTTCCAAAGGATCATTTTCTCATAGTTTAGTCATAGCAAGATGCTACATATTTCATGCATGTCACATATATAGTGTAATTCTAACATAGGCATCTTTAAAGTTCTAAAGGGAACCATAACATGCAAATGATACAATCATCATTTAAGAGCAATAACTCGCATAGCATCATAGGGGCCATGAGACAACACAATAATCCATCATCATTCACATAGAACATATAAATCATTCCCTTAAGAATAAACCCCTAAATCGGGTAACCTCAAACTTCCAAATTATTTCCTTATGCCTTTAAGGGATTGATTAATCTCATTACCATAATTTATTAAGTCCTAGAACCTAATTTATTATGGCTGGGCAGCATAGGCAGTAAGCATAGTTTTGATGGATTACGGTGTTCTAGAAGTTGCGTTTCAGATCCTTTCTCTTTACCGACTTTTCCTATGATGCAAGAATTAATACCTAAGCCAATTATGAGTCACTCTCACTCATCTAGACATCATATAATGTGATTCTATACACTTAAACAAGGCTGGAACAGAATGTATAAGTTTAGTTCCGCAGGGGTTCTAGAAACTACGTTTCAGACCCTTTTTAAGTTCTGTCTTCGCCTAAGGCACTATAAATCATCCCTAAACCAATTGTAAGGGATTCCTATACATATAAACTAATTATAAAACATGATTTCTGCACCTAAGGGTTGCTGGACAGAAACAGTTTTACTTTTGATTCTAAGTGTTCTAGAATTCACATTTTCAAGCATTTCAAGTTACTAGGCATGCCTAAGATGCCTAGAACCTTTATCATACATAAGGCAAGGTATTTAAACACATATAGACCACCCAAAACAGAATTTAAGGTGCTGGAAAATAAAAGGGCAGAATCGAAACTTGAAGGCATGTAAATGCTCAAAATAAAACATTTCTAGTTCACATAGTTTGCTAGTTTCTCTTGGAACACTTTTGAAACTTCTAAAACTCTTTGGAAATCAATTTATCTTGTCAAAAACCTTTACAAAAGACATAGGGCAGTACCTATCTATTTTCTTTCATGGTTAGGATTTAAATCATAAAAACATGCTTGAAGCATTCTTCAAGACTACCTATGCTTAAGAAAATCCTAAAACATAGGTTATAGGCCCTTGTAACTAAATGAAACTCATGCTTGAGCCATATCATCACATGGCCGAATGCATATCCAAGAAATACCTCCTTGATAGATCTTTTCTCAAGATGAAATGGGCAAGTCTTTGAGCTCTAGTCTCTTAGGTGATGGCATAAAAGTAAACGTGCTATGCATTCCATTTTATTCTTCATTAGAGAGTAAAGTGAGAGCTTCAAAGTAAATATGAAATGCAAGAACTTGAAATTAAATATGCAAGGCTCAAAGTAAATATGCAAAACTTGAAAGTAAATATGCAAGTTCCATTCTTTATTTTAGTGTTCTAGGCCCAACGACAATCGACTTTAAGGCCGAAATAGAAAGGCTTCGAGATTATTTTAGGTGATATGCAAGCTCTCGTTTTACATCTTTAAGTTCTTAAGTGAGGACTTGAAATATAAACATGGAATACAAAGCTTGGAATTTAAACATGCATTATGCAAGTTCATTCCTTATCTTGGAGTTTAGTGATAGCATAGAAATAAACGTGCTATGCAGAGCATAAAGTAAACGTGAATGCAAGTTACTTTTATCTTGTCTAGAGCTCTTGCAAGACTTTTGAAGAGAACATAGTTCCAACCCAAACCTCATCCTCACAAGAAAAGGAAACTACTAGTGCTAGAATACTCAAAATAAATCATAACCTTAAAGAACTTGGAAGTGGCCGAATCCCCATCATAGAGAATGAACCATTTTTAAACTATAGGGACCAAGATCTTGATGATCTAAGACATCAACATCCTAAGCCCTCATCATTGAGTACATAGCTTCCTTAAAACCAACATTTAAAACAAAGTTTATGCTAGAGAAGAAAGCAAAACCGAAACCATGCTTGGTTTAAGATCAAAGTTTCAAGCTTTAGAGTTTATTCATGTGACTAGCATCAACATGAAACACTCATCATCAAGCTTTCATTTTTCCAAGTCTTAGAAGCCTACATGGCTGAAAACATGGGAGGAAAAAGTGAAGTCCAAAAGAGTTCAAGAGACATAAACTCCTTTTTTTCTCAAACTTGGAAAAAGGATGTAACTTTCCTTAAAAAAAAATTCAAGCTTTAGAGGGTGTTGAGTGACAAGCACCATCATGACACCCTCATCATCAAGCTTACATTTTTCCAAGTTTCAAAGGCCTTCATGGCTGAAACCTTGAGAGGAAGAAATGAGGTTTTTAAGGGTTCAAAGGAAACATAACCCATTCTTGAATAAATCTTGAAAAAGATGAAACTTTTCTTTTTAAAAACTCAAGCTTTAGAGGTTGTTCATGTGACAAGCATCAACATGAAACCCTCATCATCAAGCTTCCACTTTTCCAAGCATCCAAGGCCTACATGGCCGAAACATTCAAGGAAAAGAAAGTGAGGTTCCAAGAGATTCAAGAGCAACATAGATCATACTTGACTAAAACTTTAAAAAAGGTGAGGCTTTTCTTCAAAAAGATTCAAGCTTTAGAGGCCTCATGTTGAGATGAACTCATAGTTACATCTTGGAGAGCACTCATCATCAAGCCATCATCATCTTGGCCTTGAGGCTGAAAATAAAAGAAAAGGAAAAGGATGAAACCGAAAATAAAACTTCATGGATGTTCATCCAACAACATTTTTCCAACAAGATCAAGACATAGAGAACAAGGAAAGAATTTTTAGAAAAACTCCCTACCTAGTACTTGTGCTCTTGAAGATGGAGAAAGGTTTGATCTTGAAAAACAAGAAGAAGAAATCTCCTTTGAACTTGGGTATGTATTTTCGGCCAAACAAGGAAATGGAGGAAGGATGTGTTGTTGGCTTGTGTTTGGACTTGGATGTGTGTTTAGAAGAAAAAGAGATGAAGATTGGAGGTGGAGAAGGTGGCGGTTTTGGCTTGGACAAGGAGGAAGAAAGGAAAATTTGAGAGAACTTGGAGAGACTAGAACTTGCTCTTGGAAGTTTAAACTTTGCAAATGAACTAAAGTAGCAAAATGTTCACCAAGGCAAGCTATATATAGAGCCTTGAGTCATGAATGAGTGGAGGGGAAGAGGCCATGTGGTTTTCTTCTAGAATGAGGGAAGTGTGTGGAGGAGAATGAATGGGAAGTTGTCTTAGAGACATGGCCATTTGTGTGCCACACATTCAAACAACATGTGATGCAAAGTGGAGGGAAAAGTGGCTGAACATCATAAGACCATGGGAGGGAAGATTTCATCCAATTTAATCATGTACTAATGGAGTGTTTAGGAATAAACAAGGTTAGGTTACTAATTAAGGTTGTGTAACCAAGTGTTTAGGTGAACTAATTAGGTAATTAGGACCCTAATACCTTAGACTAAGAGTACTATTGTAGGATTGATGGAGTCAAACTCCTATGACCATTGATTGATGTATGACAACTTTTCTTGGAAGAGAAAGCATTCTTGGGAAAGGAAATATGAATAGTGAAAATATTATTCATAGTTGCTTTTTCTTTAAAGAAAGAAAAGTATTAGAATTGAATTGCAAATTTTCTTAAGCAATTTTAGGTTCTAATCAACCTTAAATAATTATTTTGGCTTTAGATTAATTAAGGAAATTAATTAACCTTTCATTAGAGCCTAATATTGCTTAGGTTTGAGTTAAATAACTCGTTAAGCTTAAAATGCAATATGCAAGGGCAAAATCGTAATTTTCACCAAAAGTTGCCCTGAATCTCCGGGACTTAAAAAAACATAGTTCATGCCTTAAAATCATTGTTTTAAACCTCGGGACAACGTCCGGGTCAAAACGGAACTTTAAAACTGCCTTAAATTACTGTAAGGGTGTTTTGGTCATTTACACGCAAAAACCTCAAAAATGAGATTCTTCTGCTCTATTAAACAAGCCATCACATATAATCCCCTTCAAACATTACAATAGCCCTATGAGGATGGCCGAGGTCGGCCGTCTTCGATTTTCAGGTAAAAATGACCTCAGGGGCATTTTGGTCATTTTTATGCTTAGAGAAAATCAGGGTGTTACAGAGCATGTACAGTTAAGGGAGGACCTAACTTTCAATCTGCCACCAACGAGGATCGTGGATCGCGGAGTCAAGCAGTTGAGGAACAAGTCTGTTCCTTTGGTGAAAGTGGCATGGGGACGGGACAAGACCGAAGAATTCACATGGGAATTGGAATCGGAGATGAAGGCCAAGTATCCAGAGCTCTTCTAAGGTACGAATTTCGAAGACAAAATTCTTTTTAAGGAGGGGAGTAATGTAATGCCCCGATTTTCTGTCTGAGTGGAAAATGATCGAAATGCCCCTGAGGTCATTTTCGGCCCGGAATTCGAGGAGGGTCGACCCAGCAGTCCTCGAAGGGTCAACTCAATGTTTGAAGGGGATTGAATGACCCTTGAGTGGTTCCAGAGATGAAAGTCTCATTTTCTGCAGTTTTGGGTCAAAATGACCAAAATACCTCTATAGCGTTTTACGCAGGTAAAAGTGCGGTTTGAGCCCGAAACTTTCCCCAAAGGTTTAAAACAATGTTTTTACATGTTTCAAAACATCTGTTTGAGTCCTGACAGTCCCGGGCAGTTTTAGTGCAAAATTATGATTTTGCCCCTAGAATAGTGCTTTGAGCTTAATGATGTAATTAAGCAAACCTAAGCAATATTAGGCTCTAATTGAAGATTAATTAATTTCCATAATTAAACTAGAGTCAAAATAAATTATTAAAATTAATTAGAACCTAAGATGCTTAGATTAGATTTAAATCTCTTTTCTAAAACTCAAGATTTCACTCTTGGAATCTTGAATAGTGTTTTCTCTCTCCAATTCCTTAAATCAAGGAATTGTGTCTAGAATTGTTTATACACTAAAATGAGTTTATAACTCACTAATGATGCAAGAACACTCCTTAATTATGTCTTGACAACCTTGATTACCCATTTTCTCACCTAAACACTTTCTTACAAATTCCTAATCTTAATCCTAATCAAAGATACACCTAAACACAACTCTAAACTACAATTAAAATGCAAGAAAACCCTCCCCATGGCTGATGCACATTCGGCCATCTCTTTCTCATTTACAACACATGTTGAATTGTTTCTTACTCAAAGAACCACACCGGCAATGGTGTGTCCCCAGTACGGGAAGGACCACGACAACCGTCCCTGCCTAGCTGGGCAAAACATTTGCTTCAAGTGCGGGAAGCCCGGCCACTACGCCAACAGATGCAATAACGGGAGGCCAGTGAATCAGAACCCTAGGCCGCAACACCAAGGGAGGGTCTTCACCCTCAACGCGGACAAAGCAGAAAGGTCCAATGACCTCATCGAAGGTACGTACGAAATAAATGGTAGACCTTTAACTGTACTTTATGACTTTGGTGCTACACATTCTTTCATTTCATACGCTAGTGTCGAGTCTCTAAACTTAAAGACTTCCAAACTTCGTTTTGATCTTATTGTTTCTACCCCCACGAATCACCCTGTAAATACGTGTTTTTGTTGTTTAAATTGCCATCTTACTATAGAAAATAGATCTTTTGTCATAGATTTAATTTGCTTACCCATGAAAAGTATAGGTGTAGTCTTTGGCCTGGATTGGCTTCACGCCAACCGTGTATTGTTAGATTGTAACACCAAAACAGTTGTCTTTCCTTCTCCCCCTAGCGAAACCGGTCAAACCTTGAAACTCTACCTCAATGCCGTAGAGGTCAACTGTAGTGGGTAAAAGACTAAGGGATATGTTCTCCTAGCCGTTAGCGAGGTAGACTTTGAGCAGAACCTAGAGAATATACTGGTAGTAAGTGACTATCCCGAGGTATTTCCGGAAGAGATACCCAAGTTTCCCCCCAAGAAAGAAGTGGAGTTCTCCATCGAACCTAGAGCGGGACCAATCTCTATTGCCCCCTATAGGATGTCACCCTTGGAGTTAGCCGAATTAAAAACCCAACTTGAGGGGCTTTTGGGAAAGAGTTTCATTAGACCTAGTGCCTCACCTTGGGGAGCCCCAGTTCTGTTTGTCAAGAAAAAGGACGGGAGCATGAGGTTGTGCATAGATTATAGGCAATTGAATCGTGTAACAGTGAAAAACAAGTACCCTTTGCCTAGGATAGATGATCTTATGGACCAATTAAGAGGAGCGATAGTATTTTCCAAGATCGATCTAAGGTCAGGATACCACCAAATTAGGGTAAGAGATCAAGATATACCAGAGACCGCCTTTAGAACTCGGTATGGACACTTTGAGTTCACGGTGATGTCTTTTGGGTTGACAAATGCTCCTGCAGTATTTATGGATTACATGAATAGGATCTTTAGACCCTATTTAGATCAGTTCGTGGTTGTTTTCATAGATGATATACTCATCTATTCGAAGACCCACGAGGAGCATGAGCGTCATTTGAGGATAGTTTTGGAGATTTTGAAGGAGAAAAAGCTGTATGCAAAACTCTCTAAGTGTGAATTCTGGTTGGAGGAGGTCAAGTTTTTAGGGCACGTTGTGTCAAAAGGAAGTATAGCCATTGATCCTGTAACATCCTAATTTTTAACCCAATACTCTAGAACATACTTAGGTTAATCATTAGTCTGCTACTTCATAGTTCTCATTTTTACTTAGAAATACTTAGCGGAAAATACAGGTAAATTTTTTTTGAAAAACAAAGTGAGAGCCGCGTGATGCGATATATCATGTAACGAACAAAACATACATCTCATAACGTCATAGCATAAGGCATACCATGAATAACACTGAATATCATCTCATATATATATAACTTGCCCACTTATAAGTGTGGGACTTAATTTAGTACAAGGGAAATACATGAAAGGAAATACAACATAAACATAAACATGATCTACTCCCCTACCCGAGTGCATCTAATGAGATAACCTCTAAACAAAAGAAGGTTTATCCCCATCTAAGTGGTGTGTGCTCTAACCCGGGCCATCCACAGGCTCCTACTGGCGACTATCCCTCGAGCGTGGTAAGTAACCAGGAAACTGAGCAAGCTCCTCCGGCGTGAATAGACGGGACAGGGCTCGGAAGTGACCTCCACGGCGTGGCCTCATCTCCGGTCGTCGTACAAGCCTCGGCTGAGTCATGGAAGGCTCGCTACCCTCCCCAAGGTCCATGGGTATGGTGGGGGAAGATCCCTCGGAGGGTACAGGTTGTCAATCCTCGGAAGGATCCGTCTCCAAAAAAGACCACGAGCAACGGGGCACATACTGGGGGTAGTCTCGAGCGGCGGACATGGACGGTGGTGTACGGCGAAGCCTCTCCTCTAGGGGACGTGGCTTTCGAACACCAGGTCATCGCCAAAAGGTGAGACGGGGAGAAAGGATGGGAATGTACAGGGGGAGTGAAGGGTCGACCCATGAACATGAATACTCTAACCGTGCATCGACCCACAAAATGGAATGACCCGTGGTTCGGGTCATGGTGCACCTCCCATGTCGGCATGTCCACGAACATCGCTGACGCCGCCATCTGAAGACGTGACGGAAAGAAAGAGATAGAGGGAGTGAGAATCTTGCTAAAGAATCTCAAGAGGCCTCCTACTACCTAGGTGTCATCATCTACGTCCTCAGGAACCTTGGGTTTAATTATACAAAATGACTGAACATGTATTAAGTTCATTTTAAACTTTAAAATATACTTTAGCCAAGGTCTATTCATTTTAGGATGATCTTAATGTCAAGAATGCAACATAATAGAAGATGTATGCATGGCACTACCTAATGCACATACATAAAACATAACATCAAGCATCATCATACTTAGTGGCATAAAGTGGCAATAGAAACATTCATATGGGACAAACTTAGTGACATAATCATAATCATGAAACATCTCTTCCTCATGGGCCACCCTAAAAGACAATCGAACTGGGGGTGCTCAGCCGAACCGGTGTCACCCAGAACGTGTCACATATCTAGGTTATGAGCTCATACCTTAACTAGTCGTCACTAGTTCTTACTTACCACTTAACGATAAGCGTATCATAAATCATAAATCCCGACTATCTGAGTACGGGTTAGGGGGCAATTCTCTTAGGGGTGCTCGGCCGAATCGGTGTCACCTAAGAGTATAAATTGGTACCGATGTCACATGAGTTCTATGGAGGTGCTCGGCCAAACCGGTGTCATCCTAGAACCCATCTTAGTACCTTAATTTTCAAAATCTCTTTAAGTCCCCAAATTTGTCGAATTTACGCAAAAGGCATTACGCCGAATTCCTTCCAAATTTGCTTTATGCCACATAAACATATATCCTCATGAATTCCTCATATGAATAACATCATCATCATTTACATACCACATGCATCATCATGGAACATTCAATCGTTTATCTTTACGGTAGCTTATGCTTTGACCCTTACGGGTCTTAATCATGGGATATGGTTCTCTAACATCCGTCGTTCATATGTTATGTACCTAAGGGCTCATAATAAATCATCATTTCTAATCCTCATGTTCATACTCAAATCTGAAAAGCATAGGGCAGAATCTCTAACTTGTGGTTACGGGGTTCTAGAACTTACGTTTTAGACCTTTTCTCAGTTCCGTTTTTGCCTAAGGCGCTATAAATTAAATCTAAATCAATTATCAGACATTCCTAAGCTTAAGGACTAGTTATTAATCATGTTTATCATGTTGTGAGGGTGCTGGACAGAATCCCGAAAAATAAATGTTCTAAGAGTTCTAAACTTGCACTTTTACGGTTTTCTAGTCACTAGTTTCCCTATAAGTGCTAGAATTCAATTCTAATCCAAATGTTACCAAGTTTTTCATGTCCAAACAATCCTAATCTGATTATGCTCCCATTAAAACAGTTTGGATAAGTTCCATAAACAAATGGGTCAAAACTATGTTAAATTCTAGCTTTACGGTATTTCTAGTTAGCTAGTTTCTTACCTATTATGCATAGAATCATTTCTACATCATCATATGATATTTTCACACATTCTAACACATCAAAACATCATCATAGAGCATCGTACTCATCATATCAGAACCGAAAACCTTTAGCTTCAATAAAGGATTTAAATTGACATTTCTAGGTACATAAGTTAACTAGTTTCTCTTGGAATCAATTTAGAATTTCTAAAACTCTTTGCAAATCATTTTAATTCATCAAGAGGCTAAGAGAAGCCTTAGGTCAATGACCAAAATATATCTCATCTTCTAAAAGGGAATAAAGTCATATCTCATGATAACATAACCTTGTAAAAATTTGTAAAGCTTTAGTAAAAACATAGAACATAGACTATTAGACCTTGTAGCTAGATGAAAACTCATTGCAAGTCCATCATCACTACTTGGCCGAAAACATGCATTCAAAGAAAGCATTCACATTAAACTTTAACTTGAAATGAAATGGGCAAGTCTTTGAGCTCTAGGTTCTTAAGTTATGACATAAAATAAACGTGCTCATGCTTTTCATTTTTAATCTTGCTTACAAAATAAAGTGATGACTTAATTTAAATATGCAAGGCATAAACTTAAACGTGCAAGCTTGAAAGTAAATATGCGAGGCATAAACTTAAACATGCAAGCTTGAAAGTAAATATGCAAGGTTCAATTCTTTATTTTAGTGCTCTTGGCCCAACAACAATCGACTTTAAGGCCGAAATAGATAGGCATTCGAGAAATTAATTAGGTGATTATGCAAGTTCAATTCTTTATTTTAATGCTCTAGGCCCAACAACAATCGACTTTAAGGCCGAAATAGAAAGGCTTTGAGAATTAAATTAAGTGATGATGCAAGTTCCATTTTAATCTTTATGTTCTTAGGTGATAGCTTGAAAGTAAAGGTGCATAGCAAGAATGTAAATGTAAATGCAAGCATAAAGTAAATTATGCAAGTTCATTTTATCTTTCTAGAGCTCTTAACAAGACTTTAAAGGAACTTAAACCTCAACCCAAACTCATCAAACCAAGATAAAGTAAAGTCTAGAGTTCTTAGAACTCAACATAACATCTTTAGAAAATCAAAACATTTTGCATGTAAAAGAAAAGGAGATGGCTGAAATTTCAAGGATCAAAAGAACATTTTGAAACTCTAGAGTCCATGATTTTGATGATATATTAACACCAACATCATGAGACCTCATCATTGAGTCCTTAGAACCATTTTAAAACATCATCAAAGTTAAAGATTCCAAAAGTTAGAGAAAGGAAGAACTAGAAGTATTTTACTCAAGAACAAAGATCAAGCTCTAGAGGTTGTTTCAAGTGATGAACATCATCATGAAACTCTCATCATCAAGCTCTCATTCCTTTGTTCTCCAAGGCCTATGGCCGAAAATGAAAAGGAAAAAGGAGTAGAAGAGAAGTTCTAAAAAGAAACAAGAGAAACTATGAACATCAAGCTTGAAACAAGAACTTTAAAGCAAAGAATACATGAAAGGAAATCCCTACTTGATGTGATGAACTTGAAGATGGAAGAAGAAGATGAAGAAGATGAAGAGCTCCAAGAACTTGAAGAACACAAGAGCTTTGAGAGAAAAAGAAAAGCTTTGAGTGTTCCTAAACTTAGCAAATGATCTAAAAGTGGTGCAAGCTCCTCAAGGCATTCTATTTATAGAGAAATGAAACAAATGAAGGGTGTGAATGGGCTGATGTGTTTCGGCCATGAGGGTGCAGAATGGAGGCATCCATGAGTTCCATGAGGTGAGATAATGTGGTCTTGAGGCATGGTGAGGTATGGTTCAAAGCATGGTGAGGTATGGTTCAAAGTATGGCTTCAAGCATGGTTCTTTGAGTGAGAAACAATTCAACATGTGGTCAATGGGGGTGAGAATTTCAACCATGTGCATCAGATTTGGGGGAGGATTAGTTTGCATTTTAATTGTGGTTTAGTGTTGTGTTTAGGTGTACCTTTGATTATGCTTAAGATTAGGAATTTGTAAGAAAGTGTTTAGGTAAGGAAAATGGATAATTAGGATGGTCTAGACATAATTAAGGAGTGGTCTTGCACCATTAGTGAGTTAGATCCTCAATTTAGAGTCTAAACAACTCTAGACACATTTCCTTGATTTAAGGAATTGGAGAGAGAAAACACTATTCAAGATTCCAAGACTAGGAATCTTGAGTTCTAAAAAGGGATTTAAGTTTAATCTAAGAAATTTTAGGTTCTAATTAACTTTAATAAATTATTTTGACTCTAGATTAATTAGGAAAATTAATTAATCTTCGTTTAGAGCCTAATATTGCTTAGGTTTGCTTAATTACGTCATTAAGCTCAAAAACACTATTCTAGGGGCAAAATCGTAATTTTGCACTAAAACTGCCCGGGACCACCGGGACTTGAACAGAGACCTCTAGACAAATGAAAACGTGTTTTTAAACCTCTGGGAAAAGTTTCGGGCTCAAACGACACTTCTACTCGCATAAAAATGCTATAGGGGTATTTTGGTCATTTTGACCCTAAAGCATGCGAGCGAGATTTTCGCTTCCGGAAGCATTCAAAGGCCACTCAATCCCTTTCAAACATTGAGTTGACCCTTCGAGGACGACCGAGTTGGTTACCCTCGAATTCAGGTCAGGAAATGACCTCAGGGGCATTTTGGTCATTTCCCTCGGACAGAAAAATCGGGGTGTTACAGATCCTAGTAAGGTAGAAGCCATAATGAATTGGGAGAGACCAACCACCGTAATAGAAATACGGAGCTTTTTGGGTTTAGCAGGCTACTACCGTAGGTTTATCAAGGGATTCTCCCAAATTGCCCTACCCCTGACCAAGCTAACTAGGAAGAATGCACCATTCGTGTGGAGTCCCGAGTGTGAGAAGAGTTTCCAAGAGCTTAAGGAGAAGCTAACCACAACCCCAGTTTTGGTTCTACCTAGCCCCGATGTACCCTTCGAGGTATATTGCGATGCCTCGGGTAAAGGTTTAGGCTGTGTGTTGAAGCAAAATAGGCAAGTGGTAGCCTATGCATCAAGACAACTCAAGCCGCACGAAGCAAATTACCCCACCCATGACTTAGAGTTAGCAGCTGTGGTGTTCGCCTTGAAGATGTGGAGACACCATTTATATGGTGTAAGATTTGAAGTTTTCTCCGATCACAAGAGTCTCAAGTATCTCTTTGATCAAAAGGAGCTAAACATGAGGCAGAAGAGGTGGATGGAGTTCCTCAAAGACTATGACTTCGATTTAAGTTACCACCCCGCCAAGGCTAATGTAGTTGCCGAAAGTCATTGCACCTATCTCACATGATGGTCAAGGAAGTTGAGCTAATAGAGAAGTTTAGAGATATGAATTTGGGGATGTCTGTGACCAATGAGGGCATGAAAATATGCTATCTTACCGTAACAAGTGGGTTTAAACAAAGAGTCATGCTAGCACAAAGAGAAAGTGAGGAATTTAGGGAGCTCATAGAGGCAGTTAAAGTGGGAAAACTTAAAGGATTCGAACAAGGTTCTGATTGGGTATGGAGGTTTGAAGGAAGAATCTGTGTGCCACAAGATGGTGACCTTCGAGAGAAGATCTCAGAGGAGGCCTATAAAAGCCATTTCACCATCCATCCTGGTGTTACCAAGATGTACCAAGATTTAAAAAGAATGTTCTGGTGGCCCGGATTGAAGAAGGATGTGGTCGCCTGGGTTAGTAAGTGCCTGGTGTGTCAAAAGGTGAAGATTGAGCACCAAAAGCCATCAGGTTTGCTGCAACCCTTGTCAATTCCCGAAAGGAAGTGGGAATGCATATCGATGGATTTTGTGACAGGATTGCCTAAGACCTAAGCTGGCCATGATGCCATATGGGTGATAGTGGATTGACTAACCAAGTCAGCTCACTTTCTGCCTATTAGAGTGACATACTCTTTAGACAAATTGGCTCAACTATACATCCAAGAAATCGTGAGATTACATGGAGTACCGTCGACGATAATCTCAAATAGAGATCCGCAGTTTACGTCACGTTTCTGGGGAGCCTTTCAAAAGGCATTTGGTTCAAAAGGGAAGTTGGGACAAGTACCTGCCACTGATCGAGTTTGCATATAACAATAGTTATTATGCAAGCATCGGCATGGCGCCCTACGAAGCCCTATATTGATGGAAATGTCAATCCCTTCTATGCTGGTATGAGCCCGGAGAACAGAGCATGTTAGGACCTGATATAGTGAGGGAAATGACGGAGCAAATCAAAACAATCCGGGATAGGATGCTTACAGCTCAAAGTAGACAAAAGAGCTATGTGGATAGGTGGCGTAAGCCGTTGGAATTCAACGAGGGAGAACATGTGTTCCTTAGGATCACCCCCACTATAGGCATAGGAAGAGCCATGAAAGTTAAAAAGTTGAGCCCTCAATTCCTTGGTCCTTTTGAGATCCTTCAGAAAGTAGGGCCAGTAGCCTACAGAATAGCCTTACCCCCCAACCTTTCCAATCTCCATGACGTCTTTCACGTCTCCCAGTTAAGAAAATACGAGTCCGACCCTAGCCATGTCCTAGAGCCAGAGCATGTACAGTTAAGGGAGGACCTAACTTTCAATCTGCCACCAACGAGGATCGTGGATCGCGGAGTCAAGCAGTTGAGGAACAAGTCTGTTCCTTTGGTGAAAGTGGCATGGGGACGGGACAAGACTGAAGAATTCACATGGGAATTGGAATCGGAGATGAAGGCCAAGTATCCAGAGCTCTTCTAAGGTACGAATTTTGAGGATGAAATTCTTTTTAAGGAGGGGAGTAATGTAATGCCCCGATTTTCTGTCTGAGTGGAAAATGACCGAAATGCCCCTGAGGTCATTTTCGGCCCGAAATTCGAGGAGGACCGACTCGGCAGTCCTCGAAGGGTCAACTCAATGTTTGAAGGGGATTGAATGACCCTTGAGTGGTTCCGGAGACGAAAGTCTCATTTTCTTCAGTTTCGGGTCAAAATGACCAAAATACCCCTATAGCGTTTTACGCAGGTAAAGGTGCCGTTTGAGCCCGAAACTTTCCCCAGAGGTTTAAAATAATGTTTTTACATGTTTCAAAACATCTGTTTGAGTCCCGGCAGTCCCAGGCAGTTTTAGTACAAAATTATGATTTTGCCCCTAGAATAATGTTTTGAGCTTAATTATGTAATTAAGCAAACCTAAGCAATATTAGGCTCTAATTGAAGATTAATTAATTTTCATAATTAATCTAGAGTCAAAATAAATTATTAAAATTAATTAGAACCTAAGATTGCTTAGATTAGATTTAAATCTCTTTTCTAAAACTCAAGATTTCACTCTTGGAATCTTGAATAGTGTTTTCTCTCTCCAATTCCTTAAATCTAGAAATTGTGTCTAGAATTGTTTATACACTAAAATGAGTTTATAACTCACTAATGATGCAAGAACACTCCTTAATTATGTCTTGACAACCTTGATTACCCATTTTCTCACCTAAACACTTTCTTACAAATTCCTAATCTTAATCCTAATCAAAGATACACCTAAACACAACTCTAAACTACAATTAAAATGCAAGAAAACCCTCCCCATGGCTGATGCACATTTGGCCATCTTTCTCTCATTTACAACACCTGTTGAATTGTTTCTCACTCAAAGAACCATGCTTGAGCCATACCTTGAACCATACCTCGCCATGCCTCAAGATTACAACATCTCACCTCATGGAACTCATGGGCTGCCCTTGTGCTGTATGGCCGAAGCCTCTTCCCCTCATTTGCACCTTGCATTTGTTTCATTTCTCTATAAATAGCTTGCTTGGGTGAACTTGCATCATTTTGGGTTCTTTTGCTAAGTGTAAGTTCTCAAAAAGCACTTCAAAGTTTCCTTTTTCTCTCAAGTTCAAGTTTTCAAGTTCTTCAAGTTCTTCATCCTCTTCTCTCATCCCAACCTTCAAATCACTTGGTAAGGATTTTCTTTCAAGGGTTTCTTTCATTTAAAGTTCTTAATCTCTTTATGTGTTCATAGTTTCTCTTGAATCTTTTTAGAACTTCTTTTCTTCTTCTTCTCCTCCTTGTTTCGGCCATGAGCCTTTGAGATCGAAGGAATGAGAACTTGATGATGAGGTTTCATGATGATAATGTTCATCACTTGAACAACCTCTAAAGCTTGATCTTTGTTCTTAAGTTAAAGATGTTTTCTTTTATTCTTTCTTCTTGAACCTTGAAACCTTTTACCTTGATGATATTTTAAAATGGTTACATGAACTCAATGATGAGGACTCATGATGTTGGTGTTAATACATCACCAAGATCATGGTCTCTAGAGTTTCAAATGTCTCATTTTCTTCTTAAAAGTTTCGGTTCCTTTTCCTTTCCTTTCTTCACATTTTCGGCCATGTTGGCCAATGAGGTTCTCAATGGCTTGATGACGAGAGCTTCTAGATGATGACTAGGTGTTCATCACAATGAGGTCTCTAGAGCTTGAGTTTTAATAAAAATGTTATCTATGACCACATCTTAAGAAAAGAAACTTTGTGTTTTTAAAGAACCCTTGAGGTTCACTCTTGTCTTTACTTTATCTTGTCACGATAATTTAAGTTCAGGTTTAAGTTCCTTTAAAAGTCTTGTATGAGCTCTAATAAGAAATAAAATGGACTAGCATTCATATTTAAATTCAAGCTTATGCATTCCATATTTACTTTGAGCTTTGCATTCATATTTAATTTCCAAGCCATCACTTAAAGTTAAAGGATAAAGAATGGATTGCATCTCATATTTACGTTCTTGTCTAGCATATTTACTTTCCATCACTAAAGAACATAAAGATTTAAAATGAAAGTTGCACTATCACCTAACTAAATCTCAAAGCCTTTCTAATTCGGCCTTAAAGTCGATTGTTGTTGGGCCTAGAGCACTAAAATAAAGAAATGGACATGCATATTTATATTTTAAGGCTTGCATATTTATATTTCAAGTCTTGCATATTTAATTCAAGCTTTGCATATTTATAATTCAAGTCTTGCATATTTACCTTAAGCCCTCACCTTACTTTGTAATGAAGGATAAAAATGAAGTGTATAGCATGTTTAAATTATGTCCTCACTTAAAGACCTTAGAGCTCAAAGACTTTCCCATTTTATCTCAAGTTAAAGTCTAATGTGGAGGCATTCTTTGAATGCATAATTTCGGCCATGTAGTGATGATGAACTTGGAAGGAGATTCGTCTAGCTACAAGGGCCAACAATCTAAGTTTTAAGATTCTCTTTAAAACCTCATGAAGTTTATAAGATTAAGACCAACGAGATTTACGAATTTAATTCTCTTTTAAGGAGGGATCAAGTGGTAGTGACTTGAGGATGTTTTTAGCTCTTTTACAAATAAAATGGTTTGCAAAAGAGTTTTAGAAGTCCTAAAAATGGTTCCAAGAAAAACTAGCAACTTATATGTTTTAAAAATATCAAGTTATACATCTTTTTGGAGGCTTACTGCTTCGGTTCTTCCATGATGAGTTTGCTGATATATGATGATGTTTTGATGTGTTTGAATGAGTAAAAAGTATGTATGTTGAAGTAGGAACATTTCTATGCATGATATGAGAGAAACTAGCTTTCTAGAAAAACCGTAAAGTCAAGATTTAGCATAGTTTTAACCCATTTATTTTTGGACACTGCCCAAACTGTTTCAATGGGAATATAATCAGATTAGGATTGTTTAATCATGAAAAATTTGTTACAATTGAAGTAGGATAAAATTTTAGCATCTATAGAGAAACTAGTAACTAGAAAACCGTAAAACCGCAATTCTAAACTCTTAAAACATTTAATTCTTAGAATCTGTCCAGCAACCTTTTAATGAAGAGAACATGGCCTATAATTAGTTTTTAGACATAGGAATGCCTCATAATTGGTTTAGGTCGAACTTATAGCGCCTTAGGCGAAGACAGAACCAAGAAAGGGTCTAAAACGTAAGTTCTAGAACCCCGCAATTATAAGTTTAAGTGCTGCCCCTAAGGAATGATGTTGTTCAGATTTAATAGAGAGCATAAATAATAATGAGACCTATTAGAAGAGAACCCTTAGGTGCATGAAAGATTGATAGAAGATAATAGGTTAACTACATCACAAGTTTAAGGCCCGTAAGGGTCAAAGAATAGGATACCGTAGGACCAAGGGCATAACGAATTTTAATGCTACTTGTAAACGCATGAGAATGATTATGTGAATGCATGGAAATTATGATGGAGGATGCATGTTTGAATGACTTATGTGGCATAAAGAAGAATTTGGAAGAAATTCGGCATCACGTGATTATCTTTGCCAAATTTTTAACAAATTCGGGACTCAGAAAGTTTTTGAAAACCTATGAGATTTTTATGAGGTACTAAGATGAGTTCTCGGATGACACTGGTTCGGCCGAGCACCTCTAGAGAACTCATGTGACATCGGTACCAAGATGAATTCTTGGGTGACACCGGTTCGGCCGAGCACCCCCAAGAAATGCCCCATAGCCCGTACTGGATAAGTCGGGATTATGTTTATGATTATGTTACGCTTATTGGGATTGATAAGTAAGAACTAGTGATGACTAGTTAAGGTATGAGCTCATAACCTAGAGATGTGACACGTTCTGAGTGACACCGGTTCGGCCGAGCAACCCCAGAGCGATTGTCTTTTAGGGTGGCCTATGAGAAAGTGAAGTATGATGTTTATGTCACAAAGTTTCCATATGAGAATTTAATTGCCACTTTATGCCACTATTATGATATTCTTAATGATGTGATTATTTTCTTACATTAAGTAGAGCCATGCATACATTCTTTAATATGGTTGCATCCATGTCATTAAGATTTATGCTAAAATGAACGGACCTTGGCTAATTATGTTTTAGAACCTAAAAATAGATATTTATGCATGCTCACTTATTTTGTATAACTAAATCCAAGGTTCCTGAGGATGTAGATGATGACACCTAGGTAGTAGGAGGCCCTACTGAGATTCTCTAGCAAGATTCTCACTCCCTCTATCTCTTTCTTTCCGTCACGTTTTCAGATGGTGACGTTCGTGGTTTTTGTGGACACCCCGACGTAGGAGGTGCACTATGACCCGGATCACGGGTCATACCATTTTGAAGGACAGTGCACAGTGCGAGTCTTCATGTTCGTGGGACGTCCCTTCGCTCACCCCGTGCATACCCATCGCTTTTCCCCGACAGCACCCTACGGCGACGACGAGCGGGTTTTTGAGCGCGCGCATACGCATAATGAGAGAGTGCTCCGCATGCACATCGCCACCTCAGCTATGCGTGACTATCCCGATTACGTGCCCCGGACCTACTTCTCAGAGACCAACCCGTCCGAGGACCCGCCTACCCATCCGTATAGCGAGAGCTCCGCCCCCACTCCACCACTGATGAGGGAGGGCAGTGAGGATACCGTGACTCAGCCACGGCTTGCACGACGACCGGAGATGCGGCCACGTCGTGGGGGTCACTCTCGATCCTCGTTCCGCCTCTTTACGCCAGAGGAGCTTGCCCAGTTTCCTGGTTATGTGCCTCGCTCGCGAGATGGACGTCAGTAGGAGGTGACATACGACTGATGGAGTACCCGGGTAGAGCACACACCACTTAGATGGGGATAGATCTCCTTTTGTTAGAGATTACCCCTTTAGTTGCACTGGGGTTGGGGAGCTGTTTTTACGTTTCCGTCGTATTTTCCTTTGTACTTTCTTTTAGTTGTAACTGTTCATGATGTATCAAACTAACCCCCCCTCTACACAAGTGGGCATATCATATATTATATAAATATGCAATTCAATGTTATTATGATGTGCCTTTACTTGCTTATGTCATGTTGCTATGCGATGCTTACTTTATTACCTTTCGTGCATTATTAATTAGCGTGTCGCGCGACTCTCACTTTGCTTTTATATTTCAAAAAAAAATTTACCAGTATTTCTGCTAAGTATTTTAAAGTAATAAGGAAGTTATGACGTAACAGACTAATGATTAACCTAATTATATTCTAGAGTATTAGGTTAAAAATTAGGATGTTACACACAACAAGCTCTTACCATCACATGGCCGAATTGTGCATTCAAGGGAATGCTTCCATAACCAAACTTTAGCTTGAGATAAAAGGGCAAGCTTTTGAGCTCTAGGATCTCTAAGTGATGATAAAAAGTAAACATGCTATGCATTCCATTTTATTCTTCATTATAAAGTAAAGTGAGAGCTTCAAAGTACATATGAGATGCAAGAACTTGAAATATAAATATGAAGTACTAGAAATATAAATATGCAAGACTTGAAAGTAAATATGCAAGTTTATTTTATCTTTTAGGATTTAAGTGATGACTTGAAGTATAAATATGCATGCAAGTCCAATTCTTTATTTTAGTGCTCTAGACTCCACAATAATCGACTTTAAGGCCGAAATAGGTGAGCTTCGAGATTAATTATTAGGTGATATGAGAATGCAACTCTTGTTTTAATCTTTACGTTTTAGATGATTAGCTCAAAAATAAATATGCTAGGCAAGGAAAATAAATATGCAAATTCATTTTTACATTTTTATTAGAGCTCCTACAAGACTTTAAAGGAACTTAAACCTCAACCCAAACTTATCATAGCAAGGTAAAGCAAGCTTTAGAGTTCTTGTACCAAGGTATACAAAGAAATCATATGGTCTGAACTTCAGCATCAAGCTTAAGGAAATGGATCAAGAGATCAAAATAACTAGCAACCTTTCTTTGGGAAACAAAAGCTAAACAATGGAAAAAGGAACCAAAATCTTTGCAAAGAAAAGGAAAAGGAAACTGAAATCAAAGGGAAAGAAAGAAAAGGAACCGAAACTTGTTTCAAGAAAAGAAAAAGGAATAACCAAAATATTTTAAGATCAAAACTAAGTTTCAAGGTTTAGAGGTTTCTTAAGGGTACTCATGAGTCCATTATCTTGAAACCTCATCATCAAGCCATGGTTTTTCTTCCAAGATAGGCCATTATGGCTGAAATAAAAAGGAAGAAAAAGGAATCCAAGAAACCGAAATAAAAGGAAAAAGAAAGAAAGAAGAACTAAAGATTCAAGAGAAATCATAAAGCACAAACTAAATAACAACTTTTAATGAATGAAACACTTAAAATAAAATCCCTACCAAGTGATTGGAGGTTGAGATGAGAGAAAAAGATGAAGAAGTTGAAGAAGAGGAACTCTTGAACTTGAGAGAAAAAGAAAAGCTTTAAGGTGCTCTTGAAAACTCAACCTGGCAAATGAACCAAAAGTGGCTCAAGTTCATCCAAGCATGCTATTTATAGAGAAATGAAACATGAGGGATGGAAATGGGGGGAAGAATGGCGCCATTTCTAGGGGAGGAAGGAGAAAGAACATATATCTTGGTTATGTCATTTCAAGGTAAGGTGTAAGGCATGGTGTAGGCGTGGGTTTAGGCATGGTGTAGCATGCTTGTAACGCCCCGATTTTTCTGTCTGAGAGGAAAATGACCAAAATGCCCCTAAGGTCATTTTCTGCTTAGAATTTGAGGAAAGCCATCCCGGCCATCCTCGAAGGGCCGACTCAATGGTTGAAGGGGATTGGATGATCCTTGAGTGATTTCAAAAACGAAATCTTGTTTTTTGCAGTTTTAGGTCAAAATGATCAAAATACCCCTATAGCGTTTTTACGCGGGTAAAAATGCCGTTTGAGCCTGAAAATTTTCCCAAAGGATTAAGAAGGTAATTTCAAGTGTTTAGAGGTATCTATTTAGGTCCCAGTGGTCCCGGGCAGTTTTAGTGTAAAATTACAATTTTGACCCTGGAATAGTATTTTTGAGCTTAATGACGTAATTAAGCAATCCTAAGCAATGTTAGGCTCTAATCAAAGATTAATTAATTTCCATAATTAATCTAGAGTCAAAATAAGCTATTAAAATTAATTAGAATCTAAAATTTCTTAGATTAAGTTGTCAAAAGTTCCCATAAATACAATTTTACGGGTCTTTAGTTACTAGTTTTTACCTAAGATACCAAGGATGATTTCCACCATAATAGATAGTAATTTTCCCACATTTAAGCCACCCCAAACAACATTAAACAAATTGGGAAATGCTATGCAAGAAACCAAAAGTTTAATATTCCAAAAGCATGCAAAGTTGTAATGTAAGGCATTTCTTGTAACTAGTCTTTCTAAAATTAATTCCTAGTTAAAGAACACTCTTAGAACCAAATTTTATTCCCTTCAGATGATGGAAATATAACCTTTAGGACTTTAGTTGATAACTGGGAAAATAAATATGAATGCATTTCTATTTCTCTAGTTTTAATGCCCAAGACTCCTATTTAGAATATTTACTCTAAAACACCGATCAACTTTAAGGTTGAAAGGGATAAGTCTTGAACTTTAATTAGTCAGGTGATGCCATAAATATAAACATGCTAGTGCAAGCTTTATTTTAGTCTTTAAGATTTAGGCAATAACTCAGAAAATAAATATGAATGCATTTCCATTGCTTTCTTTTAGTGCTCAAGGCTCCTATTTAGAGCAACCACTCTAAATCACCGATCAACTTTAAGGTTGAAAGGGGCAAGCCTTGAACTTAAGTTAATTAGGTGATGTCATAAGCATATTACTCCATTTTAGCTTAATCCTTTTGAAAACAAAATGAAACCCAAAACTTTGAGCTCTCAATGCTTTATCACATGATGGTTTTACAACCATCACCAAAATCCATTATCATCAAGCCATGGTTCCAACATTTTATTAACAACCAAGGCCAAAACTTGAAAAGAAGAAAGAAGATTAAACCGAAAATGGTGGAGGAAAAAAAAGAAAAACAAACTTAACCATTATTCATCATTAAATAGAAAGCAAAAAACATAACATTCTAATATGCCAAAGATAAAGAGATTAAGAAAGAAAAACCAAACAAAATCCCTACTAAGGGTGTGTTCCTTTTTGCAAGAAAAGAGCTTGATCTTGAAAATGAGATGAGAAGAATAATCCTTCCTTTGGAGCAAGGAATGGTTTCGGCCAAGGAGGGAAAGAAAGGAAGAAAGATTTGTCTTTGGTTTTTTATCTTGGAAATGGAAGGCTAAGTGTTTTGATGGAAGATTTATGGTGGTTGTGTGGTGGTTTGAGGTTGAGAGGTGGTGGTAAGTGGTGGTTCTTGCAAGAAATGAAGAAGAAGAAGAAGAAGAATTCTTTGAGAAACTAGAGAGAAACTTTGAGGATTCTTGAACCAAGATTGCAAGAAATGAACAAATGGTGTTTGTGGCTTGCCTTGAGGTTGTATTTATAGAGAAATTTCAACATGTGAGGATGAAAAATAGAGGGAATTGCCGCAGCCTTCTAGAAGAACTTAGGGGGCAAGTTTCATTTTTAATGTAGGTTAGGATGTGTATTAAAGGCAGATTTAATTAGGAAAAAGGTTAAGAATAGGTAGTTAGGTGTTTAGGTGGATAATCATATATTTAGGAATTTCAAGATCATGATTAAGGAGTGGTCATAAATATTTAGAGGAGTCAAGTTTATTTAGTTTGAATTAAACTCAACTAATTTGAATTTCAAAAGCCAACACATTTCCTTAAATTAGGGAAAGAATACTATTCACCTTTTTGACTTTTTGGTGTCATAAGACCACTTTGATTTAAAAAGAAATTCAGCTTTCTCTAAGCAAACTTAAGCCTTAATTAATCTCAAATAATTATTTTGACTAAAGATTAATAATTAAAATTAATTATTCTTTAATTAGAGCCTAATATTGCTTAGATTTTGTTAATCATGCAATTAAGCTCATTATACCCTTAATTAAGGGCAAAATGGTAATTTTATAGAAAAAATCCCTGGGGCCACCCGGATTTATACCAACACCATACATTCCTTAAAAACAACATTCCAAACTTCCAAATGAAGTCCAGGCCCAATCGGTAATTAACTCTGTATTAATTAGCCGTAGGGGTATCTTGGTAAATTTCACTCGGGAAAAACAAAAATTGAGATTTTCACCTCTAATATCATGCACAACACAATTAATCCTCTTCAATCATAAAACTAACCTCTTGAGGTTAGCCGAGATTGACTGTCCTCGATTTCCGGGCAGAAATGACCTCAGGGGCATTTTGGTCATTTGTGCATAGGGAAAAATCGGGGTGTTGCATGCATGATATGTCAATGAGTAGTAAACTACTTAGTGGCGATTCAAGCGCAATGCCAATTGTAACATCCTAATTTTTAACCCAATACTCTAGAACATATTTAGGTTAATCATTAGTCTGTTACTTCATAGTTCTCATTTAACTTTGAATTACTTAGCGGAAAATACGGGTAATTTTTTTTTTGAAATGAAAGTGAGAGCCGCGTGATGCGATATAACTTGCGACGGACAAACATACATCTCATAACGTCATAGCATAAAGCATATAAGGGCACATCATGAGAGACACTGAATAACACCTCATATATAATTATAATTTGCCCACTTATAAGCGTGGGACTTGGTTTAGTACATGGAAATACATGAAAGAAAATACAATCATAAACATAAACATAAACATAATCTACAACCCTACCCGAGTGCATCTAATAGGATAACCTCTAAACAAAAGAAGGTTTATCCCCATCTAAGTGGTGTGTGCTCTAACCGGGTACTCCATCGGACGATCGTCACCTCCTACTGGCGTCCATCTCGCGAACGAGGCAGATATCCGGGAAACTTAGCGAGCTCCTCGGGTGTGAAAAGGCGGAGTGGGGATCGAATATGACTCCCAGGGTATGGCCGCATCTTCGGTCGTCGTGCACGCCTCGGCTGAGTCACGGTGGGCTCGCTATCCTCTCCGAAGTCCATAGGTATGGTGGGGGAAGATCCCTCGGAGGGTACTGGTGGCGAATCCTCGGAAGGATCCATCTCGAGAAGGGCGATGGGCAGCAGGCCACATACTGGGGGTAGTCTCGAACGGCGGACGCAGACGGTGGAGTACGGCGTAGCCTCTCCTCTTGGGGACGTGCGCGCTCGAACACCAGGTCATCGCCAAAAGGTGAGACGGGGGAGAAACGATGGGAATGTACAGGGGGAGTGAAGGGTCGACCCATGAACATGAATACTCTAACTGTGCATCGACCCACAAAATGGAATGACCCGTGGTCCGGGTCATGGTACACCTCCCATGTCGGGGTGTCCACGAACACTACGAACGTCGCCATCTGAAGACGTGACGGAAAGAAAGAGATAGAGGGAGTGAGAATCTTGCTAAAGAATCTCAAGAGGTCTCCCTACTACCTAGGTGTCATCATCTACGTCCTCAGGAACCTTGGGTTTATTTATACAAAATGACTGAGCATGTATTCGGTTCATTTTAAACTTTAAAATATATTTTAGCCAAGGTCCATTCATTTTAGGATGATCTTAATGTCATGGATGCAACATATAAGAAAATGTATGCGTGGCACTACCTAATGCACATACATAAAACATAACATCAAGCATCATCATTCTTGGTGGCATAAAGTGGCAATAGTAACATTCATATGGGACAAAACTTAGTGACATAATCATAATCATGAACTTCTCTTCCTCATGGGCCACCCTAAAAGACAATCGAACTCGGGGTGCTCGGCCGAACGGTGTCACCCAGAACGTGTCATACATCTAGGTTATGAGCTCATACCTTAACTAGTCGTCACTAGTTCTTACTTACCACTTAACGATAAGCGTATCATAAATCCCGACTATCTGAGTGCGGGTTAGGGGGCAAAACTCTTAGGGGTGCTCGGCCGAACCGGTGTCACCTAAGAGTATAAAATGGTACCGATGTCACATGAGTTCTATGGAGGTGCTCGGCCGAACCGGTGTCATCCTAGAACCCATCTTAGTACCTTAATTTTCAAAATCTCTTTAAGTCCCCAAATTTGTCGGAAATTGGCGCCAAAACGGTCATTACAATCAATTTCCTTCCAAATTTGCTTTATGCCACATTAACATATAATCTCATAAGTTCCTCATATGAATAACATCATCATCATTAGCATACTTCATGCATCATCATGAATCATCCAAACGCTTACCCTTACGGTAGCTTATGCTTTGACCCTTACAGGTCTTAATCTTGAGATATAGTTCTCTACATCCGTCGTTCATATTTTAAGCACCTAAGGCTCATAATTAAACATCATTCATAATCCTCTCATTTTACTTTTAAAATCTGAATAGCATAGGACAAGTTCTCTAACTTGTATTTACGGGGTTCTAGAACTTACGTTTTAGACCCTTTCTCGGTTCCGTTTTCGCCGAAGGCGCTATGTATTAAATCTAAATCAATTATGAGGCATTCCTATGCTTAAGGACTAATTATTAATCATGTTTATCATGTTGTAAGGGTGCTGGACAGAATCCAGAAAATTAAATGTTCTAAGAGTTCTACATTTGTATTTTTACGGTTTTCTAGTTACTAGTTTCCCCATAGATGCTAGAATTCAATTCTAACTCAAATGATACCAAGTTTTTCATGTCTAAACAATCTAAATCTGATTATGTCCCCATTAAAACAGTTTGGATTAGTTCCATAAACAAATGGGTCAAAACTATGTTAAATTCTAGCTTTACGGTATTTCTAGTTAGCTAGTTTCTTACCTATCATGCATAGGATCGCTTCTACATCATCATATGATATTTTCACACATTCCAACACATCAAAACATCATCATACATCATCACATTCATCACATCAGAATCGAAAACATCTTGCCTCAATAAGAGAATTAAATTGACATCTCTAGGTACATAAGTTAACTAGTTTCTCTTGGAATCATTCTAGAACTTCTAAAACTCTTTGCAAAACATTTTAATTCCTCAAGAGGATAAGTGAAGCCTTAGGTTAAAGACCAAAATATATTTCATCTCCTAAAGGAGGATAAAATCACAACTTGTGATGACATAACCTTATAAAGATTTGTAAGTCTTTAAGGAAAACTTAAAACATAGACTATTGGACCTAGTCGCTAGATGAAAACTCCTTGCAAGTCCATCATCACTACTTGGCCGAAATTATTCATTCAAGGAATACATTCACATATAACTTTAACTTGGAATGAAATGGGCAAGTCTTTGAGCTCTAGGTTCTTAAGTTACAACATAAACTAAACATGCTCATGCTTTTCATTTTTAATCTTGCTTACAAATTAAAATGATGACATAAATTAAATATGCAAGACATAAACGTATCGTGCAAGCTTGAAAGTAAATATGCGAAGCATAATCTTAAACGTACAAGCTTGAAAGTAAATGTGCAAGATTCAATTCTTTATTTTAGTGCTCTTGGCCCAACAACAATCGACTTTAAGGCCGAAATAGATAGGCATTCGAGAAATTAATTAGGTGATAATGCAAGTTCAATTCTTTATTTTAGCGCTCTAGGCCCAACAACAATCGACTTTAAGGCCGAAATAGAAAGGCTTCGAGAATTAAATTAAGTGAAGATGCAAGTTCCATTTTAATCTTTATGTTCTTAGGTGATAGCTTGAAAATAAATATGCATAGCAAGAATGTAAATATGAATGCAAGCATAAAATAAATTATGCAAGTTCATTTTATCTTTCTAGAGCTCTTAACAAGACTTTAAAGGAATTTAAACCTTAACCCAAACTCATTCAAACAAGGTAAAGTCAAGCTTGGAGTTCTTGGAACTCAACATAATATCTTTGGGAATCAAACTATGAAACTAGAAAATCTCAAGGAAATGGCCGAAATCTCCAAGAAGAGAAAAGTGCATTTTAAAACTCTAGAGTTCATGACCTTGATGATATATTAACACCAACATCATGAGTCCTCATCATTGAGTTCATAGAGCCATTTTAAAACACCATCAAAGTTAAAGTTCTCAAAAGTTCAAGAAAGGAAAATCTAGAAACACTTTTGCTCAAGAACAAAAATCAAGCTCTAGAGTTTGTTTCAAGTGATGAACATCATTATGAAACTCTCATCATCAAGCTCTCATTCCTTTGTTCTCCAAGGCCCATGGCCGAAAATGAAAAGGTAAAGGAAAGAAAAAGAAGTTCTAAAAAGAATCAAGAGAAACTATGAACATTAAGCTTAGAACAAGAACTTTAAAGAAAGAATACATGAAAGAAAATCCCTACTTGGTGTGATGAACTTGAAGATGGAAGAAGAAGATGAAGAAGATGAAGAACTTGAAGAACTCCAAGAACTTGAAGAACACAAAGACTTTGAGAGAAAAAGAAAAGCTTTGAGTGTTTCCTAAACTTGGCAAATGATCTAAAAGTGGTGCAAGCTCCTCAAGGCATTCTATTTATAGAGAATTGAAACAAATGGAGGGAGCTCATGGAGGAGGAGGTTTCGGCCATGAGGTGCAGATTGGAGGCATTCCATGAGTTCCATGAGGTGAGATAATGTGTTCTTGAGGTATGGTGAGGTATGGCTTAAGGTATGGTGAGGTATGGTTCAAGGTATGGCCTCAAGCATGGTTCTTTGAGTGAGAAAATAATTAAACATATGGTCAATGGGAAGGGATGTGGCCGAAATGCATCAGCCCATGGGGGAGGGTTCTTTGCATTTTAATTGTGGTTTAGAGTTGTGTTTAGGTGTATCTTTGATTATGCTTAAGATTAGGAATTTATAAGAAAGTGTTTAGGTAAGGAAAATGGGTAATTAAGGTGGTCTAGACATAATTAAGGAGTGGTCTTGCACCATTAGTGGGTTAAATCCTCAATTTAGAGTCTAAACAACTCTAGACACATTTCCTTGATTTAAGGAAGTGGAGAGAGAAAACACTATTCAAGATTCCAAGACTAGGAGTCTTGAGTTCTAAAAAGGGATTTAAGTTTAATCTAAGCAATTTTAGGTTCTAATTAACTTTAATAAATTATTTTGACTCTAGATTAATTAGGGAAATAAATTAATCTTCGTTTAGAGCATAATATTGCTTAGGTTTGCTTAATTACGTCATTAAGCTCAAAAACACTATTCTAGCGGCAAAATCATAATTTTGCACTAAAACTGCCCGGGGCCACCGGGACTTGAACAGATACCTCTAGACACATGAAAACATGTTTTTGAACCTCTGGGGAAAGTTCCGGGCTCAAACGGCACCTTTACCCGCGTAAAAACGCTATAGGGGTATTTTGGTCATTTTGACCAAAGCTGAAAACGAAATTTTCGCTTCCGAAAGCATTCAAAGGCCATTCAATCCCCTTCAAACATTGAGTTGACCCTTCGAGGATGACCGAGTTGGTTACCCTCGAGTTCGGGTCAGGAAATGACCTCAGGGGCATTTTGGTCATTTCCCTCGGACAGAAAAATCGGGGTGTTACACCAATGTTGTCTATCGATCCACCAAGTTGTTACATGGACCAATAGGTACAACCATCACCAACATACGCCCACTTGTGGAATCACTATGTAATTGTATTTACTATTTTTATAGCATAATCTTATGATTTATAATCTAATCACTATTTATTCCCAATTTTCTTTTGAGTGCAGGAGAAGATGATACATTTTAGATAGTGGCTACAACAGCGGAGTAGTGAATAATAATTTTGTGTCATGTACAAGAGAATGGGATTTTGTGTTACAACTTTTTTTCCTTGGCTTCTGATTATTTTTTTGGATAGATTATTTGATGGCACATCAACTTTGTTGTTAATAGATGCATAGGTGGATCATGCATCACTGGAAGGACCAAACCCATGTGTGCCCTTAAATATTCCATGTAAGAGAACACTGTATTTATTACCTATTATGTGGAAAATAGAAAGACTCCTAACCCTTTGAAGATTTGTCATTAGGAAAAAAAGTTGTAGACCTTATACGAAAGAGTTGTAAACCTTGTGGAAAATAGATGTTGTAAACCCTTAGGAGATTTGTGATTACCAAAACAAAAATTTGCAAACCTTTATGGAAAAGTTGTAAACCTCTACTCAGATGTTTTAAACTTACATCGAAAATAGAGAAATTCCTAACCCTTAGGAGATTTGTAAACAAAAAAAAAAGTTGTAAACCTTTATGGAAAAGTTTTAAACCTCTAAATAAAATATTGTAAACTTCTGCTCAAATGTTGTAAACCTACATAGACAATAGAAAAACTCCTAGCCCTCAGGAGATTTGTTATTACAAAAAAAAAAAATCGTAAACCTTTATAGAAAAGTTGCACACCTCTCAATAAAAAATTGCAAACCTCTGCTCAGATGTTGTAAACCTATGTGGACAATACAAAGACTCTAGCCCTCGAGAGATTTGTGATCACAAAAAAAAAGTTGTAAACCTTTATGAAAAAGTTGTAAACCTCTGAATAAAAAATTGTAAACATCTGCTCAAATGTTGTAAACCTACATGGACAATAGAAAGACTCCTAGCCCTCAGGAAATTTGTCATTAAAAAGTTGTAAGCCTTTATGAAAAAGTTATAAACCTCTGAATAAAAAGTTGTAAACCTCTGCTAAAATATTGTAAACCTATGTGGACAATACAAAGACTCCTAGCCCTCAGGAGATTTATGATTACAAAAAAAAAAGTTGTAAACCTTTATGAAAAGTTATAAACCTCTAAATAAAAAGTTGTAAACCTTTACTTAGATGTTATAAACCTACGGGAACAATAGAAAGACTCCTATCCCTTAGGAGATTTGTCATTACAAAATAAAAAGTTGTAAACCTTTACGAAAAAGTTATAAACCTCTGAATAAAAAGTTGTAAACCTCTGCTCAGATGTTGTAAACCTACGTGGACAATGCAAAGACTTCTAGCCCTCAGGAGATTTGTGATTACAAAAAAGAAATTGTAAACCTTTTTGAAAAAGTTGTAAATGAAATATCCTAATTTTTAACCGAATACTCCTAGAACGTATTTAGGTTAACTATTAGTCTATTACTCTTTTAGTCTCATTCTTTAAAATCCTTCTTTAAAATACTTAGTAGAAATTACGAATAAATTTTTCTTTTTTTGAAACTTAAAAACAAAACGCGAATCGCGTGCTGGCCTTACATTCGTCATAACCATAACGTACAAGAAAAAGTAACCACACCATACACAATCATGAAATATAGTATTATACATAACAACATAGTGTCATCACATCTTCATAGATACATAAATTACTAGCATCATTGTACCATCATTTACATCAAAACATGCACATATATATGGAGTGTTCCTTATCCGCCTACGGGGTTGGATAAGTATCAATCCAAAAGCTAAACTATCCAAACTTCCGCAGCAACCCTTTGCTCCGTTTGCTAGTGTGACCCTCAAGCACAAGCCTTAGAAGAAATCATGAACCTCGTTGTAATCCTCGTTTGGAGACGACACGGAAGAAAAAGAAAGGATGAGAAACTCATTCAAGATTCTTAATAGGGATTGCCGACTCTAGCACAAGTGTCATCGTCATTGTCCCCAGCCACCTCGATTTTAATTATGAAAAAGATGTACATGTATAAGGTTTGGTTTTAGACTTTTCAAATCTATTTATCCGAAGTGGGTGTCTTTTAGTATGAGTCTTAATGACATGAATGCAACAGATATTGAATGAATGCATGACAATACCATATGCACATTAACATGAAAATCATAGTACTTGAGCACAACATAGAGAAACATAAATCATATACGTGGAGTAAAAAGGCACAGTACTTTTCATGTGACATCTTTCTCACAAGTCAAACTCTTAAGTTCTTTTTCTTAAAGACCACCCTCTTAAAATATTCACCAAAAATCCAACCAACTCACCGGTCCCGACGATAATCTGGTCACCAAACTATATCTCACCTATCGCCTAGGAATGAGTTCAATCCTAACTAGTCGTCACTAGATTTAATATGGGGTAATAGAGGGGGTAATTCATCATTTCTTCTTTAAAACGAATCTACTGGCATCCAGTGCACAGTAATATTGTCCGCTTCGGCAGGCTCGATGTTCATACCCTCCATGATTTTGCTTTCTTCTCATAGTTGGAGGAGAAATGCGTCTCGATACTATGTCACATTTGTTTTGGGGGTGCTCGGCCGAACCGATGTCACCCAAAACGTATCACATCTATCCTGGGGGTGCTTGACCGAGTTGGTGTCACCCAGGACGTATCTTATGGAGTTTTCAAAAACTTTTCTAGGTTCTCAAATTTGATGGAAATTCAGCAGCATAAAGGCTGTAAACCGAATTTCCTCAAATTTTCCTTATGTCATGAAATATATAGAGCATGCATAGCCATTCAATATCAACATAAGATATCAAGTCATATAGTCAAACTCATCATAGCATATACATCATCACATCATTACCTTGACAATCTTAAAAGATAGCATGCTCCTAACCAGTTTGCCAGAATCAGGGACTGGGCTCAGCTAATGCATATGCTATGCGCAAGTCATTCCCATAATTAAACATACATCTACTTGAAGTCATAAAGTTCATTATGTCTTGGGACCTATGGTGTCTTATGCGTTGACCCTTGCGGGTCTAAATCTTGAAAACTAATTATTCTAACATCCACTTTTATCCTTTTGTGCACCTATAGGTTCTTAACTAATTGTTAAGTTCTAAATCTTGCAATTACGGGATTCTAGAAACTACGTTTTAAACCCTTTCTACGTTCCGTCTTCACCTAAGGCGCTATAAATCAAATCTAAACCAATTATGGGGTATTCCTATGCCTATGAATTAATTATAAACCATGTTTTCTGCATTACAAGGTTGCTGGACAGAACCAGAAAATTAGTTAATCTAAATGTTCTAGAATTGCACTTTTACGGTTTTCTAGTTACTAGTTTCTCTATAGGTGCTAAAAATCAATCCTACATCAAATGTTACCAAGTTTCACATAATTAGACAATCCTGAACTAAATGTTATCCCATTAAAATAGTTTTGGCAGTGGCTAAAAAATAAATGGATCAAAACTATACTAAAACTCGACTTTATAGCTTTTCTATAAGACTAGTTTCTTTCCTAACATGTATAGAAGGGCTCCCACCTCAACATATACAATTTTTACACATTCTAACATACCAAAACAACATCATACAGCAGCAAGCACACGAGGGCAGAACCGAAACATTAAAGCTCGAGCATCATTCAAAAATCATGTCCTTAATACATACAAGTTACTAGTTTCTCTTGAAAATCAATTTAGGACTTCTAAAACTCTTTGAAAATCATTTTATTTTATAAGAAGGGACTAAAAATAGCCTTAGGGCAGTAGCTAATTTGAAGCATGTTTAGAAGAGTTTTAACTCATAAACCTTGTTGGTAATAATCTTATAAAACTCTCAAGGCCTAAAGAAAATCTTAAAACATAAATTATTGGCCCTTGTGACTAGATGAAACTCACATCAAGTTCATCATCATCACATGGCCGAAACATGCATCCATGGGGATATTTCCATAACCAAACTTTAACTTGAGATAAAGAGGGCAAGTGTTTGAGCTTCTAGGGTCTTTAAGTGATGACAAAATATAAACATGCTATACATCCCATTTTATTCTTCATTATAAAGTAAAGTGAAAACTTCAAAGTAAATATGAGATGCAACAACTTGAAATATAACTATGAGGTGCTAGAAGTATAAATATGCAAGACTTGAAAATAAATATACAAGACTTGAAAGTAAATAAGCAAAGCTTGAAAGTAAATATGCAAGTTCATTTTGGCTTGTAGGATTTAAGTGATGACTTGAAATATAAATATGCTAGGCAAGGAAAGTAAACATGAATGCAAGTCCAATTCTTTATTTTAGTGCTCTAGGCTCCACAACAATCGTCTTTAAGGCCGAAATAGGCGAGCTTCAAGATTAATTATTAGGTGATATGAAAATGCAACTCTTATTTTAATCTTTACATTTTAGGTGATGGTCGAAATAATAAATGTGCTAGGCAAGGAAAGTAAATATGAATGCAAGTTCATTTTATATTCTTCACTAGAGCTCTTGCAAGACTTTAAAGGAACTTAAACTTCAATCCAAATTTATCATAGCAAGATAAAGCAAGCTTTAGAGTTCTTGTATCAAGGTTTTCAAAGAAACCGTATAGTGTGAACTTCATCATCAAGCTCTAAAGAAATGGATTAAAAGAACAAATGAACTTAAAAAAAAGGAAAGATGGCCGAAAAATTAGAGGAAAGAAAAGGAAAGAAATCGAAACCATGAGCAAGGAAAAAAACCATTTTGAAACTCTAGAGACCATGATCTTGATGATATACCACCACCAACATCATATATTCTCATCGTTGAGTCATTTTCCAACTAACATAAGCCTTTAAAATCAAAACTAGGACCAAGGAAAAAGAAAAAGGAAACCAAAACTAGAGCATGAAAGGAAAAGGAAAAACCGAAACATGCTTGGTCCAAAAACCAAGTTCCAAGCTCTAGAGGTTTCACAAGTGAAGATTCTCATGATCTACATCTTGAACCCTCATCATCAAGCATCATTTTCTTTAAAAGAAAGGCTCTAAGGCCGAAATCAAAGAGAAGAAAAAGAAGTTCCAAAAGCCAAGAGAACCTAGAAAAAACTCTTTTTTATCAAAGCTTTAAAAGGCCAAACTTTAAAGAATAAAAATCTCGACCAAAGGTATGTCTCTTGGAGGATAAACAAGGCTTGGTCTTGCGAGGAGAATGAAAGAAAAATCTTCCCTTGAGCTTAAAGGAAGTTTCGGCCAAGAAAGAAGAAACAAGAAAGGAAGTTGTGTTTCTTGAGTTTGATCTTGAGAATGATATGTGTAACACCCCGATTTTTCTGTCCGAGGAAAATGACCAAAATGCCCCTGAGGTCATTTCCTGACCCGAACTCGAGGGTAACCAACTCGAGGGTAACCAAAATGTTTGAAGGGGATTGAATGGCCTTTGAATGCTTCCGGAAGCGAAAATCTCATTTTCCGCAGTTTCGGGTCAAAATGACCAAAATACCCCTATAGCGTTTACGCGTAAAGGTGCCGCTTGAGCCCTAACTTTCCCCAGAGGTTTAAAAACATGTTTTCATGTGTCTAGAGGTCTCTATTCAAGTCCCGGTGGCCCCGGGCAGTTTTAGTGCAAAATTACGATTTTGCCCCTAGAATAGTGTTTTTGAGCTTAATGACGTAATTAAGCAAACCTAAGCAATATTATGCTCTAAACGAAGATTAATTTATTTCCATAATTAATCTAAAGTCAAAATAATTTATTAAAGTTAATTAGAACCTAAAATTGCTTAGATTAAACTTAAATCCCTTTTTAGAACTCAAGACTCCTAGTCTTGGAATCTTGAATAGTGTTTTCTCTCTCCAATTCCTTAAATCAAGGAAATGTGTCTAGAGTTGTTTAGACTCTAAATTGAGGATTTAACCCACTAATGGAGCAAGACCACTCCTTAATTATGTCTAGACCACCTTAATTACCCATTTTCCTTACCTAAACACTTTCTTATAAATTCCTAATCTTAAGCATAATCAAAGATACACCTAAACACAACTCTAAACCACAATTAAAATGCAAAGAACCCTCCCCCATGGGCTGATGCATTTCGGCCACCTCCTCCCCCATTGACCACATGTTTAATTATTTTCTCACTCAAAGAACCATGCTTGAGGCCATACCTTGAACCACACCTCACCATACCTTAAGCCATACCTCACCATGCCTCAAGAGCACATTATCTCACCTCATGGAACTCATGGATGCCTCCATTCTGCACCCTCATGGCCGAACACCTTCAGCCCACACACACACTCCATTTGTTTCATTTCTCTATAAATAGAATGCCTTGAGGAGCTTGCACCACTTTTAGATTATTTGCTAAGTTTAGGAACACTCAAAGCTTTTCTTTTTCTCTCAAAGTTCTTGTGTTCTTCAAGTTCTTGGAGTTCTTCACCATCTTCATCTTCTTCTTCCATCTTCAAGTTCATCACACCAAGTAGGGATTTTCTTTCATGTATTCTTTTCTTTAGAGTTCTTATTTCAAGCTTGATGTTCATAGTTTCTCTTGGTTCCTTTTAGAACTTCTTTTCTTCTCCTTCTTCCTCTTTATGTTTTGGCCATGGGCCTTTGGGAATGAAGGAATGAGAGCTTGATGATGAGAGTTTCATGATGAATTTCATCACTTGAAACAAACTCTAGAGCTTGATCTTTGTTCTTGAGCAAAAATGTTTTTAGTTTTTCCTTTCTTGAACTCTTGAGAACTTTAGCTTTAATGATGTTTTAAAATGGCTCTATGAACTCAATGATGAGGACTCATGATGTTGGTGTTAATATATCATCAAGATCATGAACTCTAGAGTTCTAAAATGTTCCTTTTTCTCCTTGATGATTTCGGCCATTTCCATTAATTTTCTAGGCTTCATGGTTTGAGTTCCTAAAAATATTATGTTAAGTTTTAAAGAACTCTAAGCTTGACTTTACCTTGTTTGGGTGAGTTTGGGTTATGGTTTAAATTCCTTTAAAGTCTTGTTAAGAGATCTAGAAAGATGAAATGAACTTGCATAATTTATTTTATGCTTGCATTCATATTTACATTCTTGTTATGCACCTTTACTTTCAAGCTATCACCTAAGAACATAAAGATTAAAATGGAACTTGCATCTTCACTTAATTTAATTCTCAAAGCCTTTCTATTTCGGCCTTAAAGTCGATTGTTGTTGGGCCTAGAGCACTAAAATAAAGAATTGAACTTGCATCCTTACTTAATTAATTCCTCGAATGCCTATCTATTTCGGCCTTAAAGTCGATTGTTGTTGGGCCAAGAGCACTAAAATAAAGAATTGAACCTTGCATCTTTACTTTCAAGCTTGCACGTTTAAGTTTATGCCTTGCATATTTAATTTATGTCATCACTTTATTTTGTAAGCAAGATTAAAAATGAAAAGCATGAGCACGTTTATTTTATGTCGTAATTTAAGAACCTAGAGCTCAAAGACTTGCCCATTTCATTCCAAGATAAAGTTAAATGTGAATGTATTCCTTGAATGCATAATTTCGGCCAAGTAGTGATGATGGACTTGCAATGAGTTTTCATCTAGCTACTAGGACCAATAGTCTATGTTTTAAGTTTTCCCTAAAGCTTTACAAATCTTTATAAGGTTATGTCATCACAAGTTGTGATTTTATTATCTTTTAGGGGATGGAATATGTTTTGGTCAGTGACCTAAGGCTTCTCTTAGCCTCTTGATGAATTAAAATGTTTTGAAAAGAGTTTTAGAAGTTCTAGATTGATTCCAAGAGAAACTAGTTAACTTATGTACCTAGAAACGTCAATTTAACTCTCTTATTAAAGTTAAATGTTTTCGGTTCTAATATGATGAGTGTGATGCTGTATGATGATTTTTTGATGTGTTGGAATGTGTGAAAATATCATATGATGATGTAGAAACGAATCTATGCGTGATAGGTAAAGAAACTAGCTAACTAGAAAACCGTAAAAATGCAAATGTAGAACTCTTAGAACATTTAATTTTCTGGATTCTGTCCAGCACCCTTACAACATGATAAACATGATTAATAATTAGTCCTTAAGCATAGGAATGTCTCATAATTGATTTAGATTTAATATATAGCCTTCCAAGACGGAACCGAGAAAGGGTCTAAAACGTAAGTTCTAGAACCCCGTAAATACAAGTTAGAGATTCTGCCCTATGCTTTTCAGTTTTAAGTATGAACATGAGGATTAGGAATGATGATTAACTATGAGCCCTTAGGTGGATAAGGATATGAGCGACGGATGTATAGAACTATATCTCAAGATTAAGACCCGTAAGGGTCAAAGCATAAACTACCGTAAGGGTAAGCGTTTGAATGTTTTATAATGATGCATGTAGTATGCAAATGATGATGATGTTATTCATATGAGGAATTCATGAGGTTATATGTTTATGTGGCATAAAGCAAATTTGGAAGGAAATTCGGTGTAATGACCGTTGTGCCACCGAATTTCCGACAAATTTGGGGACTTAAAGAGATTTTGAAAATTAAAGTACTAAGATAGGTTCTAGGATGACACCGGTTCGGCCGAGCACCTCCATAGAACTCATGTGACATCGGTACCATTTTATACTCTTAGGTGACACCGGTTCGGCCGAGCACCCCTAAGAGTTTTGCCCCCTAACCCGTACTCAGATAGTCGGGATTTATGATTTATGATACGCTTATCGTTAAGTGGTAAGTAAGAACTAGTGACGACTAGTTAAGGTATGAGCTCATAACCTAGATGTATGACAGGTTCTGGGTGACACCGGTTCGGCCGAGCACTCCCAGTTCGATTGTCTTTTAGGGTGGCCCATGAGGAAGAGAAGTTTCATGATTATGATTATGTCACTAAGTTTTGTCCCATATGAATGTTACTATTGCCACTTTATGCCACCAAGTATGATGATGCTTGATGTTATGTTTTATGTATGTGCATTAGGTAGTGCCATGCATACATTTTCTATTATGTTGCATTCATGACATTAAGATCATCCTAAAATGAATGGACCTTGGCTAAAATATATTTTAAAGTTTAAAATGAACTTAATACATGCTCAGTCATTTTGTATAAATAAACCCAAGGTTCCTGAGGACGTAGATGATGACACCTAGGTAGTAGGAGGCCATACTGAGATTCTTTAGCAAGATTCTCACTCCCTCTATCTCTTTCTTTCCGTCACGTCTTCAGATGGCGACGTTCGTAGTGTTCGTGGACACCTCGACATGGGAGGTGCACTATGACCCGGCTCATGGGTCATACCATTTTGAGGGGCAGTGCACGGTGTGGGTCTTTATGTTCGTAGGATGCCCCTTCGCTCATCCCGTGCATGCCCATCGCTTCTCCCCGACTGCACCCTATGGCGACGACGAGCGGGTTTTTGAGCGCGCGCGTACGCATGACGAGAGAGTGCTCCGCATGCACACCGCCGCTCTAGCGATACGAGGCCATCCCGATTACGTGCCCCGGACCTACTTTTCGGAGACCGACCCGTCCGAGGACCCGCCTACTCATCCATATAGCGAGAGCTCTGCCCCCTCTCCACCATTGATAAGGGAGGGCAGTGAGGATACCGTGACTCAGCCACGACTTACGCGGCGACCGGAGATGCGGCCACACAGCGGGGGTCACTCTCGATCCCCGTTCCGCCTCTTTACGCCCGAGGAGTTCGCCCGGTTTCCCGGATACTTGCCTCGTTCGCGAGACGAACGTCAGTAGGAGGTGACGATCGACCGATGAAGTACCCGGTTAGAGCACACACCACTTAGATGGGGATAAACCTTTTTTTATTTAGAGGTTATCCCATTAGGTGCACTCAGGTAGGGGAATAGATCATGTTTATGTTTATGTTGTATTTCCTTTCCTGTATTTTCCTTGTACTAAACTAAGTCCCACACTTATAAGTGGGCAAATTATATATATATGAGATGATAGTCAGTGTTATTCATGGTGTGCCTTATGTTATGATGTTGTGAGGCATTTGTGTTACTTTACATGGTTTACCGTTTAACGCATCACGCGGCTCTCACTTTGTATTTCAAAAAAAAATTTACCCGTATTTCCGCTAAGTATTTCAAAGTAAAAATGAGAACTATGAGGTAACAGACTAATGATTAATCCAAATATGTTCTAGAGTATTGGGTTAAAAATTAAGATGTTACAATATGGCTAAGTGTTTCAAGAAAGATTTAATAGTGGTTGTGTGGTGGTGGAAAGGATGAAAACAATGAGAGAAAGAAAGAACTCTTGAGTTCTTTGAAAGAAAAGAAAGAAACTAAGACAACTGTTTGAAACTAGCTTGAAAGAAAGTGAGTAAATGGCACCAAGTTCTTCCAAGACATGTATTTATAGAAAAACAACATCAAGGGTACATGAATGGAGGGGGTGGCCGAAATTCTTATGGCCATGGGGGGGGAAGAAATGAAAATATCTCTTACATGTGGTCATTCAAAGGTATGGTTTAAGGTATGGTGAAGTATGGCCTAAAGCATGATAAGGTATGGCTCAAGGTATGGCTCTTTGAGTGTAAGAATTCAAACATGTGATGGATATTGAAGGTGAGGTGATCCCATTTTCTCCTTGTAATGGGGGAGGAAAATCTTTCATTTAATTGTGGTTTAGGGATGTGCTTAGGTGGAGCTTTGATTAGGCTTAGGATTTCGGAGTTCGTAAGTAAGTGTTTAGGTAAGTAAATATGTGATTAAGGATTTCAAGACAAGGTTAGGGAGTGCTCTTGCTTCTTAGTGAGATAAAAACTCATTTTAGTATATAAACAATTCTAGACACAATTTCTTAATTTAAGGAATTGGAGAGAGAAAACACTATTCAAGATTTCAAGACTAGTAATCTTGAGTTTTAAAAAGAGATTTAGGTTTAATCTAAGCAATTTTAGGTTCTAATTAATTTTAATAACTTATTTTGACTCTAGATTAATTATGAAAATTAATTAATCTTTGATTAGAGCCTAATATTGCTTAGGTTTGCTTAATTACATCATTAAGCTCAAACGGCACTATTCTAAGGGCAAAATCATAATTTTGCACAAAAACTGTCCGGGACCACCGGGACTTAAATAGATACTTTTAAACACATGAAAACATCATTTTAAACTTTCGGGGAAAGCTTCGGGCTCGAACGGCACCTTTACCCATGTAAAAACGCTACAGGGTATTTTGGTCATTTTGACCCGAAACTGTAGAAAATAAGATTTTCGTTTCCGAAATCACTCAAGGACCATCTAATCCCCTTCAAACATTAAGTTGACCCTTCGAGGACTACCAGGCCGGCTATCCTCGAATTCCAGGCAGAAAATGACCTCAGGGGCATTTTGGTCATTTTTCTCTCAGACAGAAAATCGGGGCGTTATAGTAAACCTCTAAATAAAAAGTTGTAAACCTTTGCTCAAATGTTGTAAACCTACATAGATAATAGAGAGACTCCTAGCCCTCAAGAGATTTGTCATTACAAAAAAAAAAGTTGCAAACCTCTTATTAAAAGTTGTAAACCTCTTAGAAAAAGTTGTAAACCTCTGCTCAGATGTTGTAAACCTCCACGGAAAATAGAAACACTCCTAAACCTCTTAACGAATGTGAGTTTAACAAAAAAAAAAGGTGTAACCCTTGTACGAAAAATTAGTAAACTGATGACTAAAAAGTTGTAAACTTCAGATTAAAAAGTTGTAAACTGCTGAGAAAAAGTTGTAAACCACAATCAAAATGTTGTAAACTTATGCAAAGAAGTTGTAAACCTCTAGAAAAATCACAACTATTTGATGTCTCTTAACCAATATGATATGAAAGTACAACCCCCAATAAGATACTAGCCCTCAATCAATTAGTTGTACCCTACCTTCATTCATTGTGTGGAAGATTAAAATACATCAGATAAACACTCAACATTCATCCTCCGAGTTTGATAAATACTCATCCCTCTCTAGGATCAGGTCTTCTTCGAGCAGGCTTAAACTTCTCCTATTTGCCTCTACGAAATTTGTACATATGCTGAGCATGGAAAAACATGTCATTCATAAGGCCATTATGTTATTCTCAAGCTTTATACGCAGTAGGGCTTGCACCATTTCAATTGTATTTGTGGCTTTTTGCCACATGTCTTTCATAATCAAGCTTGGAATTTGGACTGTTAGTCCAAGTTCCGGCAAGTCACCCTATAAATCTTGAAACTCTTCTACCTTATATACCCACTCAGCCTGAATTGCTTGCAATTCTCCTTCATCACTTCTTTGCTTCTCATAACTCCACCACGGATCACGTAAGATGTATCTGTAATCACTCATGTTGTTAATGGTGATTTGTAGTAGTGAAACCAAAGTTATTATTGGCATATGAAGTTAAATAATAAATAATAGGGACCTCATAAATGTACCATATGTACCACGAACTGTGCCCTCGTAAAGGGGAGCATGCATACATCAGCGATTTACAACTTTTTACTGAGAGGTTTACAACTTTTGAATGTAAGGTGTAACACTTTAATTTTTTTTTTTCAGAAAATAATCGAGATCTTATTTATGAGAATATCAAAATTCTGATAGATGTAGAAATGATGAGAACAATACAACGAATGAACAAAAAAAAATGAATAGTGAATAGTGTTTTGTGGGCCTCGCAAGCTTCCAAGACGGCCGAAACCTTATAATTGGGTCCTGGAGATGCCCAAAATTGAGAAATTATATGATTATGATTCGAAATAGGTAGAAATAAAGATTTTATACCCGAAATTGTTTTTCAGACAATGTTTGATTACTCGGGTACACTGTTTTGCCCGTTCGATGAAATTTCGGTGTGCGAATTCTAACACTGAAAACTAGTTAGATCTCTACAAAACAAATGAACCTATCCCTTGAAATCAAATAAATGGCTAAGATTTAATCTTGAATTACATGATTGAATCACAACCATTCATTTAACTTTATTGAATTAGTAATTATCTAAACATAATATATTATATTCATTCATTAAATATGTGATAAGTTCAACACTTGGCTTCTTTAAGAAGCCTTTTCTCAGCCAAACAAGGAGAAGACCAGTAGCTCACTTTCCTCCATAGCCAAGAGCTTCAATTTGGTTTCAACTCCATATATGTTAGCTTAGAGTTACCAAAATCCAAAGCTTCCTTCACAAAAATTATTCTACACCTCAACCCTACACATATGACTGATTAGAATCTCAATCACTCACCAAATCTCAACCTTGATACCTTGTACCTAACTGTTTGGAAAGGGTTTTGGGTGTGTTTTTACAGCCTTGAAGTGGAGGGCATCATCTTGAAGCATACTACGAACAAAGACATTGCTTGCTTCCAATAGTAGGGCTTTATTTAGTCTTTTCTTGCAAAATTTATATTTCACATCTCTGACCTGTTCTGGTCAAAATTTTTTATTGTGGTGGTTAATGATATATGGTTGTTGATGTATGAATTTTGGTGAAGAATTTAGATGAGATTAGATAACTCATTTTATCAAAAGAACTTTTAGTTAGAGTACTGGATTTTCGATTTGCCTGCAGAGAGCAAAATTTCATGAATTTATGGACATGTTTGTAGTGATATTCATTGCCTAGAAAAATTATATATTGGACCTAACATCTTGAACCATCTACACGGAATTCCTTGAGCATTGGTTTCAAGGAATACTATACTAAAAAAATCAGAAACCGAAATAGCTCTCATGCTGTCTAGATTTCTGAAACTGAAGTAGGGAAATTGTATGATTTTATTATCATAGTAAATGATCTATTCCTCTTTGAAATTTTTACAGGGAATTAATAACATGTTGAAGTGTGGCTGTAATTTTTTATTTTGAGTGGATTCCATCATATGATAAATTTAAAAATTGTGAGAACCCTGTCCTAGGCTGTGAAAAAATATTCTTTGACCACTAAACTTGTAATATTTAGTGACATGGTTATAAAACTCCGATTTTTATGAAAATTTTACAGGGTCTTTTAGACATATGAAGTTGTCATAGAGAATTTTTGTGGCTCTTGAATTGGCCGTTTGATGTGAAAATTAATTTTGAATTCTGGAGTGATAAATCGGTCGGGTTGTTGAAAACAGTAAGAATGTCTTGAACTAATGATAGAATGACTTTAGATGCAAGTATATATCATGTTAATGCATGCTAATTGTTTGAAAGAAATGTTGATGAGATATGGATGAGACTCCATCATAATTATATGCCTACCTGTGATATACGTAGGCCTTTGAAAAGAGAATTACACTATGTGATTATTATGATGACAAAGGAAAAGAAAAGAAAAATAACATGACATTTAACTGTGCAATTTTTAGCATATGGGGAAAACAGAGACAAAGCTTATATGGGGAATAGCAGGGAGGCAAAAATAAGGACTCCCCAGGAAACTTTATGAGTTGGTAGACGTATCGACTAGGAATAGAACTGTGTGTGATTCAGAAATGGAAAAAAATGAAGTCCGATGATCGCGATTAGGAATGAGCTCATGTCCTAGCAGTCTATTGTCCTTTGTGGAGTGATCCCCTACGGATATCACTTGATGCGAAACTAAGCCTTCCCTATGTTAATGAAAAAGAGAATGTGGCACTAAATTGAGCTTATCGTTTTGAGATAAAATGCCGATCAGCTTTATCAAATCTATAATTATTCTTGGATGTGATTCGTGCATAATTTTAAATTATGTAACATTGTTAATTATGCTTGCTTAAGCTTGAGGGATTGCTCTCTGAGAATTTTATAATATTCTCATCCCTACGCTGCATGTATTTTATGTTGTATTCAAATTCTAAGGATGCCGTCGATAATAATCTTCCTTGACTCGCCCCAGTGGCAGTGGCATTATAACCCAGCCTTAGACTCCTTATATGTTGTAGCATACTCCCGGATCAGAGTGTACATGTTCTTTAGCTGTTTGTTTAGTACTTTTGTTTTCTCTGCTGAGAACCCAGGTTTTCTTTATGCTGAGGTGCCTCTTGAAATGGCACACCCTGATGTATTTATAGCTCCACGTGCACCATATATATCCTCTCCTGGAGATGATCCTTCATCCTCTTCCTCTGAATCCGATCCACCGATTGATCCTGATGCCCCAACTGGGGCAATGCCAATTGCACCAATGGTAAATGGTTTTATTTAGGAGACCATGGGGCAACACAGGGGCTCTTGGTGTATGTATAGTCGCAGTTTAGGAGTAGGATCCCCCAGACCGTAGTTTGACCTTATTATATGTTGATAAGATTCATTTTCTATTTGTATAAATTTTTGCTGGATCTCGACCTTGAGCAGGTCAGACTAGATGGTAGAGGTGTTCTTTTGTGGACTGAGTCCCTAATGTTTAGGAAATAACTAGTTTGTTTTACAGTATTACCTATTGTAAACTTAACAACAATGTCCATATATGTATATATTGGCTTTGCAACGCATACGTCTACGTTATATTATTTCAATTATTTTCGACTAGTATAGATTGTGAATGTAAGTAATACTTTTCTAATTACTGTGTTAGTACTCGAGTAAAATATGGTAATTGGGAGGGTGTTACATAAGGTTTACAACTTTTTAATATGAAGTTTACAACTTTTTATTCACTGCTTTACAACAAATATAACCATGGCTACAAACACTGCTGGAAATATCCAAACAAATACAAAGTCCTAGCTCATCTACAAATACAAAAGATGCAATGATTATTATATACACAGCTACAAAGAAGGGTGGAAATATCCAAACAAATAAATATGGTAACCCATAATTTACATAGAAATCAATCACTAGTGGCCGTCTTTCTCCTTGTCCTGGGCCTAACATGTGATGCGATATACTGCCGCCTGGCTCAAGCGATTAATATGTTTTTTTTTTTTTTCTGGGTCAGAGGGACAATCAATAGCTGGAGGAACAAAGCCTGCAACCCTTAGTTCAACTGCTGAAATTACTTTATCCCTAAATTTGTTCTCCCTATCCATCACTCACCCAACCAATAAGTCACGCCGAATGCACACCAGCTGAACTTGTGGTAATAGGCAACAACAATTATCCATACAGGTCCACAACTTACCAGGTATTTAAAGGATTCCAAATAAAACATGCAACTTACCTCATCCCATACAGGCATGGTGAGACCCCCCTCATATGTAGTAACCCTGTCCCATATCTCCATGTACTTTATCACATATACACTACAATAATTTCTGCATGGAATGTGGAGATAATAAAAGTTCAAACAATAAAGACATATTTATTGGTAATGGAGGCAAATGTTAGGGTTTATGATCACCAACTTGTTTGGTTGTATAGGGAGGGGCTCTATCTTCAGCCGAAGCTCAAATGCTGGGTCTAGATTTGAGCCATGCCAACAACTCTTTGAGCCGTATAACCTACCAAATTGAATTACCGATAGTGTGAATTGCGTCATATAATCAAAATTCAGCTGAAAGAGGGATGCATAAATAAATTCTGTCACATAATTAACATACAATGAGAGAGTCCAGGGCATCCTTTTCAATTGGAGTCTCCTTCTCCGGCTTATCGGAGTCTTTGGATCCACGTCCTAGTGAATCCAAAATAGACACTAGCCTAGCTTTACGATCGAGGATATAGCACCACCAATGCTCTTTATACATGCAAGGAGTAAATATCTGTAACACCGTTTACATAACAATGCACTACTACTCATGAAACTTTATCTTTCAAAATTAAATATGGCAAATTACCTTACCATCGAATTCAAAAAGTACCCACATACTAGCTTTCGGCTTAACAGATCCCCATCAAAGTATGCCTTCCATAAACCAAGGTCTAATAGGGGAGCCTCTCCCTTTTTGTGCTTATCCACATCACGAGCGACCATTTCCTACAATAATATATATCCAAAAACATTGATATCCATGGCCCAAAACACATAAGTTCACCAACATCATTTATTAACATGAAATGCTAAAACAAAGTTGTAAATACTGCAAACCAAGAACTCATATAGAATCTAATAGGGTTCGCCTATTTATTCTTATAGAAATTAAGGTATCTGACATGGAAGGAAATAACCTACAAGCAAAGGACAAGACAATTGTTTAGAAGCATATCAGCATAATTGTACCAAAAAAATTGTCATTTACACATTCCATACAAGGTTGCTTATCCATTCTTTTCGTGCTAGAATTTGAAGCTCGTCACAGTGAAAAGAAATGTCCATCAATATTGACAATTTCCCTAAGCAATGACTAACAAACTGGTTAATACATGAAAAGTTGTAAACCAACACACACAAACAGTTGTAAGCCACCACACAAGATGCTGTAAAGCAATATAAAATCGGTTGCCAAGTTGGCCAGAATGAAGAGTTGCAAACGAGGTTTAAAAAGTTGTAAACCTCTTACAAAAAAGTTGAAAATATCTCAAAAAGTTGTAAACCTCATGCAAAAAGTTGTAAACTTATGTTAAAAAAGTTGTAAACATCTGAATAAAAAATTGTAAATCTCTTGTTAAAAAATTTTAAACCTCTAACAAAAAAATTGTAAACCTCTAAATAAAAAGGTGTAAACCTCTTATTAAAAATTTGTAAACCTCTTACAAAAGAGTTGTAAACCTCTTACAAACAAGTTGTAAACTTCTGACTAATAAGTTATAAACCTCAAAATATCAAGTTGTAAACGTGTGAATAAAAAGTTGTAAATCAAATAGATTGTAATAGTTTATAAACCAAATTTCACCAAAGTTGTCAACCATAATCATTAAACATCTAAACTAAACTATTAAGCAATTCCAAACTATCATAACCAACATAAAGATGGGACTTACTCATCTTTTTCGACTGAATTCTGTCGTTTCTTGCCTGTCTTATGCCTGCTATGGTTCTTCGTGTAGTAAGCATACATGGCATCGGCCACTACATCAGAAGCCTTAATCTTGCTGGCGCTTATTGTTTAAGAAGCTGAAGATAAAGCTGAAGCTTGTCTAGGCCTATCCATGGATAATAGGATGACAATCAATGCATTCATCTCCTAAAAAAGCCTACAATATATCATTAACCAAGGACTGTACACATCATGTGCAACACAAGTCACACAAAACATGAGAAAAAACCAACCCTCATAACCATTATAAAAAATATGAATTACCTCAGAGATAGAACCTTAATGTTGGTACGGGACAAGGGAACATCCTTGGCCATGACCAAAAATTGTAAACCTTGGGAGGGAGTACCTTCTACATCTGCACGTTCCTCTGAGTGCATCTCCTATTTAATTTCAAACCAAAACATGAAAAGATGATAATCTCCAACCTATGACATGCTATCCACTTCCACAAAATAAAATTAACATAAACAAAACAAGAAAACATGAAAAGATAAACAAAAACCTTAGGAGGGAGTACCTTCCACATTTGCACATTCCTCTGAGTGCATCTCCTGTTTAATTTCAGACCAAAACATGAAAAGATGATAATCATGCTATCCAGTTCCACAAAATAAAATTAACATAAACAAAACAAGTAAAAGTGCTCTTTTTCAGCAACTGAGCCCTCACTCATACTAACTCCAATGTCCTCAGCTACATCAGCAGACTCAACCAGAGGAGTAGTTCTATGAGCCTCAGTGGAATCATCATCGGCAAAAGCTCCCGATTGGGCCTTCTTTCGTGGAGGAGGTGACTAAATAGGTGTAACATCCACCTTCTTGGCCAAAAAAGGAGCCTTCTTTGCCAAAGAAGAAGCCTTATTTAGCTTAGAAGGAGCCTTCTTTGATAAAGAGGACATCTTCCCCTCCCTCCTCTCTCTTTATTGCTTCAACTCCGTCTTAATGAACCCATTGACCATTTCTTTGAGGTCCTGCAGAACAATAATTCAATGAGTTCATTTAAATTTAAATCATTGTTATATAACGACAAATTCTCCAAATAAAAATATGCACATCTATCTCCTTCATCCAAATCCAAGTACCTTATACTCAAAGTGGGTGTCAAGAAACTCCTTCACAGCGCCATCAACACTGTACTTCTTAGGGTTGAGGAGACCCTGTAAAAAAAAAGTGGTTAAATTTTAGTCACAACAATTGGCCATTGGCCATGTTTACGTTCTTAATTACACAAAAGTTAGCACCAATATACCTCCTCATTCCTCCTCTGATCTCGAATCAAGCTTGGGCAACCTCCTTAGTCCAGTGTTTGACCAGTGGAGGGTCGTTGTTTCTTAAAGGTGACCCAAATACTAACTGACCTGTTGAAAGGCAACATAAATTTAATTACTTAACTTGTTCTTGCATCACTAATTATGGATATAAACTTCCATCAATATGACATACCATTAGGAAGAAGACACACCCTCCAATTGAGCTCACCACCTATTTGCCAGCCTTGAAGTCTTTCACACTGTCAACCAAAGTGTTAACAATGAGTTGACCCCAATTGTACTTTGTGGGGGTCAACAACATCAACTACATGGGCCAACATCTTAAAGGTTGTTGACCCCTTCATCGACGGGCAAAGGAATGTGCAGAGGACATAAAAGATGAAGGCTCTCTTAAACCTGTCATATGTTGTGCCTTCGCAAATGATCATCTCCAACTCCTTGATAGTTTTCTTTTGGAACTCTTATAGAACTGCCATATCCTTATTTGATGCATTTTTTTCTAACTTCCTCACCTTTAAATACAAACAATTTTTATGGAATCATAACGCACATTTGGAAAAACAAAAAAAAAAATGAAACATTTCTACCAAGTTTAGTTAACTTATTACCGGAACAAGCCCAAGCACTAAACCCACAAATTCAGCTGTAATAGGTATAGAGCAGTCCTTCAAAAGGATACACTGCTTCACATGATCGAATGCCTTTATGACCTCCAAGATGAACATCCTATTTTTTTTGCTTCATCTTCAGTTCAAAAAGGCCTCCAAAGCCCATGGCCTGAACTACCTCTTTTTGAAGGACAGTTAAACTCTTATTCCACAAATCAACAATCATCGCAAGGAGCACCGACTACTGAATACAGGCTGCACATCACATTAAATGCAACCAAAATATTAGCTGGCACAATATCACCATTAATTATGGCCAATGCAACAAACTAACATACACAACCATTGTGTGCAACATTGACAAATCCTCTAATGGCAACACACTTACAAGCCTAGCCTTTTTCCTACTACTGCCCTGCGCAACTTCAACGCTCTTATGAGGAGTCATCTCTAAGATGTAGCTAAAAAATAAAATGATAAAATATTTTACTGTCATATCACTAATTTAAATATGCAAATAAACTGCCATAGCCATTCAAAACAGGTAAGCAAGTATCCACGAAAAATATAGAAATGGCTGTACAAGAAACCTAAATGTATGTGAATAAAAACTTTTCAATTTAGGGGTTCAAAATTATAAAACATGCACAAAAAGTTGTAAACCGATGTATAAATTATTGTAAATCAATGCACAAAATATTGTAAACGTTTTTCATAAATTTGTAAACTAGTAGACAAAAATGTGTAAACCAATCTAATAAAAGTTGTAAACCAGTGGAAAAAAAAGCTATAAATCGGTGGGAAAAAAGATTGTAAACTATGTTCAAAGTGTTGTAAACCACCAAAGAAAAATTTGTAAACCACCAAAGAAAATGTTGTAAACCAGTGGAACAAAAAATTGTAAACCAGTAGGAAAAAAGGTTATAAACCAGCAAAGAAAAAGTTGTAAATCTTGTTCAAAATGTTGTAAATCACAAAAGAAAAGGTTGTAAACCTTGTTTAAAATATTGTAAACCTTGTTCAAAATGTCATAAACCAGTGCAAAATTAGTTGAAAACCCCATTCATAAAGTTACAAAACCAAAACACAAAAAGTTGTAAACCAATACAGAAAAGTTATAAATTAATATTAAAAGGCAGCAAACCTTTCTCACAAACCGTAAAACCTAAATAAAAAATTTTGAGAACTTGATGAAAAATTTTGTAAACCCTAAACATTTTTCATGACAACTATGACACAAAACTAGTAAACCATACTTAAAAAAGATCTACATCTGTTTAAAAATGTTCAAACAACTTCCAAGCCAAATGAGCAAACCCATTAAACATGGTCAGCCAAAAAAAAATGCTGTAGATCAGTGTACAAAAATGCTGTAAACCATGCACATGAAAGCTGTAAACCATAAACCAAATAGTAAATCTTCAGCAAAAAAAAAATATAACTCTTTACTACTTACAATGCAAATGGCAGAAGGAAGAACATGAACTTTGTCAGAGCAAGAATGCGAACAATGGGTCAGTGATTCTAGTGGCAAATGAAAGCTTAAGAGAGCACAGCAAGGGGGAGTGAACATGAGCTCAAATATAGGCAAAATGAAAGCTATTGTGGCTTGCTTTATTAACTAAGACCATGCACAAACAAGAGTCTAACGTGGGAGAAGTGGGGTTGTGGAAGCTTCCGTTTCAAGAGAAGAGGGGATAACCAAATGTGCACGTGCACTTGTTCCTTTCTTTTTCCTTTTCTTTTGTTCCCTAAAATACCCCTCCGTATCCAATACATTCTTATACGAAAATTTTGTCATTTAGTACGGTGGATGTAAATGGCCTAAGTAGTGGAGAATGAGTATCATTCCTCGTTTGCATGAGCCACACACAGTACATGTTTCCAACAAGTTTTAATACAAACGTGGATGAAAGGAGAAGTGACAATTGTTAAGCTTAGGAAAGGGGCACAGACTTGAGCACAAAACCATCAACAACTCATGGCAAAAATCTTCAAAGATTACATGTCATATACAAAGACAATTTAGAAGTCTATACAAGAGGAGTTCCATCAATATAATCGGTGGGGGAAAATTTGCTTACATATTCTTATTTGAGGAATCTGAGGCTTGGTTTGATTGCTCTAAAAGACACCTTAAAAATAGTCTCAAAAGCACCCCTGACTTTTAACAAATAACAAACACCCTTTCTAAAAACTTTACTAAACCCACGTTAAGTAATTTCTTTCGTCCTCTTGCTAATTTAAGTTTGCCATTTATTTATCATTGTACTTATCAATTCAAGTCAATACAAGTCACAATTTCTTTTCATCTTCCGTGATTCTTCTTCTCTATTGTCGAATTACTCTTTAACTTGAGACATCCACAAGGAGGAGTTGGTTTCCACTCGCCGAATTGAGACGGAACAATAGTCTTGTCAATTTTATTTGTGAGCTTGATAAGAAGTTCCCAAGAAAACAACCACAGAGGGAGTCAACATGGACAGGGATAACAGTGTAAAACACTCACTTTTTAGCTTGAAAAAAAAATCAATTCTTCTCATTTCACCCCAATTTTGGAAGAACAGATAATGGTCTTTTGCATAAAAAAGAGGAAAAATCATTCCCGTTGAGTTATTTTCCCTTCGTATGTATTATTAAACAAAAAGAATAAATTTCCTCTCTTGACTATGAAAAAGATAAATAAATAAGAGAATTTACACCAAAGCGGGTCAAAATAAAATCCATGTAATGTTATGTATTTAACAACGAAGGAAGAAGAAGCAACAACTGTAAATGGAATGTCTGGAATAGTCGCAATGATGCAATTCATCCTGAAAGAATCAGAAGCTACAATCTTGCACAGCTACCGTAGCTATATACGCGGGTTTCTTGGAAATTGATGCAACGGGAGAGCGCAGCTGCGAGGTTTTCCAAATCTTCTCTTGTATGGACTGCGGTCAGTGCTACCCGTAGCCTAAATGATAGAGATGGGAAAGGAAAAACCACATGGAAACAAAATACAATCAAACAGAGGCCAATGGTTTCATCCTTCAACAGCGAGAATCAGTTCTTCTTAACTATCAGTTGTAATTCAAGTAAATAAACCTGCATGAGTTAGGAGGCACAGTTGGTGGTCTGATTGCAGACACATGGAAGCCAGATTGCAACAAATGCCTGTTCCAAAATGAATGAAAATGCTTAGTTCAATGAATGGTGAGTACCATCATATATGATGGGAGAAAGAAATCTACCGGCTTGCTTGCAGTGCTTTGTCCTCACTTCCCACAACTAGGGATATAATGGGACTTGTAACAGGGATTCCTGTAAGCAAATGAAAGTCTTTCACCCTGTTCCAAATAGCCTTTCTACGCCATGTCTCATGTTTCGCCACAATAACAGCAGCTGGGAAATTTGCATATTGTTTTTAACGGATAAGTAATTCACACAAGACACCAAGAGGAGGAGCTAAACAGTAGTAAAAAGGAGAATGATAATACTGTAACTTCTAATCTCTGGACGAATATTCCAAGAAAGCAGTAATGTAATAAAAGTGAATGTTCAGGTTGATCCCTAAAATTATATGCGAGTCATTTTGATCCCTGAGATTTATAAATTCACATTTTAGTCTTTGATATTGCAAAATGCGAGTTATATTAGTCCCCGATTCTATTTCCGTTTTTCTGCCATCACTTTTTTATTGATATCTCATATTAATGGACATGTGTCAATGATACAATGACATTCTGCTTGACCCTTTCCAATTAAACTCCATGGCAATAAACATAATTCAAGACTATAATATGAATTTAGCATATAAATAATAGACAAAACTACCAAATTCGTCTCTCTAAAATTTCATGTCGACCAAATCGGTCCTCGTAAAAAAAAAAAAACTCTCAAATTAGTCCCGACAAAAGTGAATTATCGGACAAGTTAGTTCTCTTTGTCTGACGTATTAGAGGGACTAATTTGGCGATTATTCAATTTTGTAGGGATCAATTTGTCTGATTTGACGTTTTTACATGGATCAATTTGAGTGAATTATTTTGCAAGGACCAATTTGTCTGACTATTCAATTTTGTAGGGACCAATTTGAGATTTTTTTTATAGAGATCAATTTGATCAATGCAAAATTTTAGAGGGACCAAAATGGATGTTTTGTCTAAATAATATAGATAATATATTTGATATATACTACCAATTTGAGCCCATTACTCAACCATATCACTTATAAGACCAAGTAGGATATAAATTTATCACTTGTATATCATTTAACATGACACAATAGCAAAAACGTAAAGGCAAATTAATAAAAAATAGAATCAGAGATTAACTTGATTTACAATGGCATGGACTAAAAGTTAATTTTTAAATCTGAGATCAAAATGACTCACGCATACAATTTCAAAACCAACTTAACATTCAGTCAATATAATAACTTTAGCCATGGGTGTACCAGGCAATTCTTACTTTGCATCATATTAAAATTACAAACTCTATCTAAATGACTCTTGAATTCACAAATGTTTGAATGTGTGACTCACACTAGCAATCATAAGTCTCTAGGTTCGTGTGTGGTGTTATAGGAAATAGATCAAACAATTATTACTACCTTGTAAATAGATAAATTAAATACTGTTAGTAATAATTTTAAAATACATACATATTTAATATATTTTCGTTTATTTACTTTGAAAAATATATTTAATTATTTTTTCAAAATATTTAACTAATTTTGTTAGAGATGAGTCTTAACACAATAATAAGGTTGTGCCTTGTGATCTTAAGTTCGTAGTGTTCAAATCCTAGAAATAGGCTCTTTGCAAAGTGGAGGTAAAGTTGCGTCCTCCCCAGACCTTATCAAGTGAGAGTCTCATGTACTAGACCACCCTTTTTTATTTAATTAATTTTGTTATATAACAAAAATTTGATGGAAATATAACTTTAATATTTTAAAGTACAATCAAACAACTTTATACATAAACTTCAAGAATTATTTAGTCAAATTTTAATTTTTTATATACTTTAGTTTTATAAAAATAATTGAAAGAAAAAAATTATTTTTATTTTAATATTTGCAAGTCAAAAATTTTTTAGGTGTACAAAAACTTATGATTATTACTTTATAGTTCTATAAAATAATACTCCCTTTGTCCTTGAATAATTGTCCAATTATAAATTACCCTTACTTCTTTCAATATTTCAACTTTCTCTCTCCTTTATTAATGAATCAATAATATTTAATAGGTGTATTATTAGTAAAAAAAAATTAATACTATCTAAACTTTTGAAATTGATTATTATTTCTAATGTTACCTTATATGTGTATGTGTGTGTGTGTTGATAAGATATTTTATTATAACATTAAAAATTATTAACTTTCATTATTATTTTTAGAGATAAATGCATTTTCCTCCTGAATTTTATATCATGTGCAATTTACATCCCAATTTTTCAAAATATTCATCACGACACCTTGAACTTCCCAAATTATGCAATACACCTTTCAGTATAATTTTGACAACTAATAAAGATAAGATTCATTTATAATTAATTAACCCCTCAGTATTTTTAATTTGAACAACCTGTCACTTTGTCTATAAATACTATGTGCAATTAACCCCTTGATAATACCCTGCTATGACTTAAAGTTTTGGAGAGATTTTTTACACAATTTGAAAAATTTAGGATATTATAATGCACGTTTTGCAAAGTCAGGGTTTAAATTACATATGATCTAAATTTCAGAGGCATGAAATACATTTAGCCCTATTGGGGTATATATACAAGAGATTTTTTTTTTTCCCCTAGTTATAGTATACATACTAGAGATTGAATGATTGAATACACATACTAATTTCTATGTCTAGTTACCAGGCATTAATAATGGTTTGATCTATCTATCATTAGTTATTTTTAATATATCATACTCTTTTCGTTCTTAAATAATTATCCAATTTTATAGAAAGTTACAATAATTTACTAAATTGTCCTTTCTCTAGTAATTTTTCTCTCTTCTTCCTTAACTAATAAGTCACTAGAATTTAATAGAGATATTATTAGAAAAAAATAATTAATATTACTAAAAGTTTTTAAATGAAAAATTATTTTTAGACAAAAAACTTTTGAAATAGACAATTATTCAATAATGGATAGAGTAATATATTATAATAGTATATAAAACATTCCACAAACATGAGAATCTTCCATTCCCACCCTTTAATAATTATAAAAATACTAAAGTTCTTCCAAACATTGCCATGTGGCATTTTACCTTAATATTGAATTTTCGAAATTATATTTTGTTTTTAAAATTTTGATTTATAATTTCATTATGTTCTTTTATTTGAATTATTATGTAGCATTTCTCTTTAGTTGATTTTGATTATTATTTATTATTGGATTAAATGCATTTTGACCGTCGAATTTTAGATCACATGCAATTTAAATCCCAACTTTTCAAAGCATGTATTATGGCACTCTGAACTTTTCAAAATGTGACAAAAACACCCTACTTTTTAAACAGTGCATTACGAAACCTGAATTTTTCGAACTGTGAAAAAAAAACCCAACACTTTAAGTCATAATAGGGTGTCAGGTTACATACAATAAAAAATTAGGAGGGTTAATTGCTCGTAGTATTTACGGACAAGGTGGAGTTACATAAATCAGAAATATCAATGGGCCAATTAATTGTACATAAATCTTACCTTTATTAGTTGTCAAAATTATATTAGGGGTATTTTGCACAATTTGAAAAATTCAGGGTGTCATGATAAACATTTTGAAAAATCAGGATGTAAATTGTATATGATTTAAAATTTAAAGGGTAAAATGTATTTATCCTACCCCAATATGTTGAATGACATAGGGTTTTGATGGCCTGACCTTAATGATTTGCAAATGGAAACAAAGTCCCAAGTTTTAGGAACTCAGCAATGGAATAGGGATGTGACATGCTATGGACGATGGTACTGCTCTAATACCAGATTGAATTTAAAGGAAAGATAAAGAAAAGGATGAGTGGAACAATATAGAAAAATTACTTAGGCTCAAGACTTACTTTCAGATAGATAGTGCAACAGAAAAGAAATACAATTTACATTTTCAAAAACAATAATAAAGACACAAACTGTTTCCCATGACAACTGTTATTCCAATGTGTTGGCTTCTATCTCTTCCAGTCTATTCCGAATCACAGGATTCAATGCATTTAGTCGCATGTTCTGCTTTTAACATTAACCATTTTTTAACCATTTTTTTTCCTGCCAAACTTAAATGATCTGCAGTTGACCAGTATTGGTAATGCAAAAGAGTAATTTAAATAGAAATACTGCACTAAGGCAACCAGGAAATTAGAAATAGGAACTAAGAACAAATGCTTAAGTGCTTTGAGTATATCAATCAGTGCAAGAAATCGAGCTCACCATGTGCAGCAGCAACAACTGGAACTGGTGTTGCAGTTGAAAATATAAATGAACGACCTCTTGACTGAATTAACAGCTTCCACTGCTTACTATAAGAATTCATACAGATGAAAAAGTTATCCGTGAATTATTCATGAAACTCAGCTTCTGTATATGTTGTGAATAGACACCCAAAAACTATAAAAGAATCTTCATAACCGTTAAAGAGCAATGCTATAAATACCTGCATGCTATAAATCCTCCATGGCAGCCTGCAGCTTTACTTAGTGTACCAATGCATATGTCCACATCCTTTTCACAGTTGAACTCCTCAGCAACACCACCACCATTTTTGCCACAAATAAATGTTCCATGAGCCTGGATATACTCAGAATTTTGAGTTGATAGTTTATAGTTGCACTAGACACATTAGCTAATAGAAGCCATCTTTTCTGTGCACTAGACATTTGCTAAAACAGATTAAGAGATCTTACATCATCAATGACTAACAAAAATCCATGTTTCTTGCGAAGGTCTGCAAGCTCAAGCATTGGTGCGTAGTCACCATCCATGCTAAACAAGCTGCAATAAATCAGATGAACTGTCAATCACAAGGAAAAATTATCTGCAAGCAAGTTTTAGTTATGTTGAAATTGAGGGTTTTAGATAGTGGAGGAAGAAAAGAGAGAGAATGGAGACTCAATAATATGAAAGTATATTTGATATATTGTGTTATTGTAATACAATAAGGTAACCCTATTTATAACATAAAGATAAAATCTAATCATAATGACATAATCAACCTAAATAAATATAAATCAATCTTAAGATATGATATGAAATAATTTAAGATATAATAGAGATATTACTGAATATATCCTTATTTCTAACACTCCCCTTCAAGCTAAAACTTACTAAGCTTTGAGCTTGTTACAATTAAACCCTTGAAATATAAAAATGATCTCGATTGAAGACTAGCAAGGCAACTCAGGGATGCTGATACGTCTAAAAAGATAACACAACAAGGCAGTTGGAATGAACATCAGCTTGAACAGCTTGTTGGATAATTGCAAGACTACGAAAAAGAAGAGACACAGCTATCATGGTCCAGCAATGAAGGCCGGAAGAGACACAATGAAGGCCGGAAGATTCCCAATACATGCAATAATAGATCGCAAAATCAACATATGGAAGCCTTGAATAATTGAAAAATGGAGATTCAAAGAGGCCATATGAGCATATCACTGGCATAACCGAGTAAAGACAAATATCACCATTGGAATGATTCACAATGGGAGATTGGTAGAAAGCACAACCAATTATTCATTACTCACAGCCATAGGTCACGAAAGGACAAGGGTAGAATGGGAATTGCCAAAAAGTCAAGTCGCCGGAGAGCACGAATCGCAAAACAAAGGACAGATCTGGAAAGAGGAGGGCGGTGCGAGTCTAACGCAGGAGGCGGCGAGCGGAGGCAGGGCCAGCGCCGCCCGCATACTGCGGAACAAGCCGCAGCTGAAAACACCGCAAAAGAAGGAATCTGGAGACCTAATTGGTGGGGTCAGCCGCACAGGGAGAGGTGAAGCGAGGGGTGAGGTTAGTGGTCAGAGACGGCACCAAAAAAGTGTCCAACCCGGTGGGCGGGGGTTATTACATCAAACCCTTCCAAAGGTCTTGGAAAAGTAGGCGACAGCAAAGCGGTGGTGGTTTGATGTGAATTTTCTGGAAAGCAAAAACATTGTCAAACCTAAAATAAAATTGAAGGATTTGACAGGTAGATCAATGGTGGACAAAAGGATAGTAAAGATGATAGAAGGGACATAGTACAACTGAGTTCCAAATTACTGGAATCTCTGCAGTGGAATAATAAACACAAGTCATGGTGGATGGTACCGCTCTAATACCATGTTAAAATTGAGGGTTTTAGATAGTGGAGGAAGAAAAGAAAGAGAGTGGAGACTCAATAATATGAAAGTATATTTAATATATTGTGTTGTTGTAATATAATAAGGTAATCCTATTTATAGCATAAAAATAAAATCTAATCATAATGACATAATCAACCTAAATAAATATAAACCAATCTTAAGATGTGATATGAAATAATCTAAGATATAATGGAGATATTACTAAATATATCGTTATTTCTAACAAGTTACACATCCTTTTCACCAGAAATATGAAGAACAAATTAATAATGAGAGTGTAACATCCCCATTCTAAGATCCAGGTATGGAAATTTTTTCCATACAGCCAATTCTTATTCTTATTGCTTTAAAAACAAGAATGTACTGCTATATCAAACAGATTGGATCGTGAATGGTCATGTCTCCAGTTCAAATATTTTCTGATTCAATGTTGGTTTAATTACAGTTCAGCAACTACTTTGTTGAAAGACATATGAGAATCCGGTGTGTCTAAACTACACAATGGAGTATGGCAAGTAATAAATACAAGAATAATTACAGATATTTTATTTCCCTAAATGAATGATTTGATATCCTAACTATTTTATTTACAGATTTTAATATATTCTAACACTTCGCCTCAAGTTAGTGCATATAGGTCATATATACCAAAAGTTTGTTATGTAGATAATTTATTCTAGGACCTCATAAAGACTTGGTAAAGACATCTACTAGTTAGTCATTTGAGTTCACGAAATTTGTGACATCACCAGATAGAATCTTTTCCGTAATAAAATGGCAATCGACCTCAATGTGTTTGGTCCTCTCATGGAACACTGGATTAGAGGCAATGTGCAATGCAACCTGAATATCACAAACAAGGGTCATTCACTTGTTCTCCCCGAATTAAAGCTAAGAAGTTGCTTCAACTAGATAAGTTCATATGTGATGGATGCCATCGGCCGATACTCCGCTTCAGCACTAAACCTAGCAACAAAATTTTGCTTCTAACTGTTTCAAAAAGAAAGATTGCCTTTGATAAGTATACAATAGCTAGAAGTAGAATACCTATTGGTGGGAGAACTTGCCCAATCTGTAGATGAATATCCGACTATCTTAGTATGACCTTTATCCTCATAAATAAGGCCCTTTCAAGGTGCTCCTTTGATACACTGGAAATGCGAATTACAGCATCCCAGTGACCTCCATATGGTGAGTTGAGGAACTGCACTCCTTCAAAAGAGATATATGGACAAGTGACAGTGAGGTAATTTAATTTCCATATCAATCGTTTGCGTCTCCCAAGGTCAAATAAAGGCTCCCCCTGATTTGGTAGGATTTGACATTATGATCCATATTGCAACAAGTAAGCCTTCTTCTATGATGTCCATAGCATACTTTTTATGTGAGAGGACTACACCCTCTTTAGACTGTGCTACTTCTATTCCATTGAAATACTGAAGCTTGCCAAGGTCTTTCATCTTAAAATGATGACCACAAATGCTGTTTGATTTGCACTTTGCAATGACTATCACTGCTGGTAATGATAATGTCATCTGCGTACACAATCAAATAGATGCAGCCTTGTGGTGTATAACAATAAAACACAGAGTGGTCAGCTTCACTTTGAGTCATACTAAACTGCTGAATTGTAATGGAAAACTTGGCAAACCAATCCCAAGGAGACTGCTTAAGACCATCCAATGAATTCCCTAAACGACAAACAATGCCAGAAGACTCCCTTTAAGCAAAAAAACCGAAGAGGTTGCTCCATATAAACCTCTTCCTGAAGGCCAAATGAAGGAAAGCATTCTATATATCCAATTGATGATGCAACCAATGGCATTTAGCAGCCATAAAGACAAAGAAGCGCACAAAAGTCATCTTGGAAATAGGGGAGAAGGTATCACCATAGTTCAAACCATAAATCTGAGTGTACCTTTTGGCAATAAGATAAGCCTTAAGATGATCAAGTTTTCCATCAGGATCCACCTTGACTATAAAAATCTACCTACAACCAATCATCGAGTTACCCGAAGGTAGAGAGACACTAGTTCCTAGGTACCAATGGGATAAGGCCTCACTTTTAGTCCTAGAAATAGAAGATAAAGAAGACAAACAAGCATAATGTACAGAATACTCAAGTTAGACTGTGGACAAATGATGTAGACCCAAGAACATGTGGAGGAAGAGAATACAGAGGTTCATCGGAAATCAATACAGAGTGAGGACTTTGGTTATCCAAAATTGAGGACAGCATGCGGTTAATTAAATAACAAGCAACAAGAATAGCATCCCCTCCAAAAAACAAAAAGGAACATGGCCTTGAAAAAGAAGAGTGCTAGTTGTTTCAATTAGCTGGTGGTTTTTGCATTCAACAACCGCATTTTATTGAGGGGTATGAGCGCAAGAAGTCTAGTGAAATATGCCATGAAAGGCCATAAAATTTTGAAATTCATTAGATAAATATTCCCTGGCATTATCACTGTAAAATGTACAAATAGGAACACCAAATTGAGTTTTAATCTCTAGATAAAAATTTTGAAAAATAGTAGACACTTAAGATCTGTTAAACATTAAAAACAGCCAACTGCCACATGAAAAATCATCAATAAAAATAACAAAATATTGAGAACCTAAAATGGACGCACTGTGACTTGAACCTCAAACATCAGAATGAACTAAAGCAAAAGGTCACATAGCACTACTATTGACTATCCAGAAATGGACTATGTGTGTGTTTCCCAAGTTGACAAGACTCACAAGGCAAACTAGACAACTTGGATAGACTCGGCACCCTTTTTTGTAGTTTGGCAAGGCTAGGATGACCTAATTGTGCATGGAAGATAAGAGGTTCAATGGTGAGAAAGCAAACACAAGGTGGGTGGAAGAGCCAATAAAGGCCGTTGGACTCACATCCAGTGCCAATCATTTGTCCAGAGCTCAAGTCCTGCACGTAGATAGAGTCTTTACTAAAGGAAATGGCACAATCAAGAGTGTATTAAATGACCAATGGAAAGTAGATTAAATGGAAAACTAGGAACGTAAAGGACAAAATCGACTGACAGTTAAGGCAAAGGATGAGCAATGCCAAGGCACTGAGACTGTGTTTTAGAATCACTTGCTAAAGTGACAATGGGCAAATAACCAAAAGTCGAAAGATTGGAAAGTAAAGCCTTATTAACAGAGACATGGCGGTGGCGGTGAATCAGAAATGCATAAGGAGGCAGACTGAGAGAGACAAGTATGAGGATTACCAGTGTGCGCAAAAAGGCAATGGAACTAGAGTTCGGACATCACTCATAGCATTTCTAAGAATTCGCATAGTTAGCCGAAGATGATTTGTATTCATCAAGTTGCTCAGTGGAAAGAGACACACTAACATAACTCAGAGACACAAGAGGAGCAAGTGCCATGATAGCATCGAGAGCCCAAGAGAAGTCATCAACAACCGTTGGACCCAAAACAGTGGCACAAAATATGGGTAGAATCGAAATTACCAAAAACTAACGTTGACACAGTTCACAAAAAACGAAAGGTTTAATACACTTGGGGTGTACCCAACTCTGATACCCTTAACACTAAGAATCTAAGCTATTCAACCACACATGGAGGCAGATGACACTTCTCAGTGATAACGCTATGGGTATGGTTCACCAAGAGATGCTAGAGAATATGGTGATGACAATGATTGGAAAATTCCACTAACGAGCAATAAACAGACATTCGTAGCTGCATGAGAGGGGGGAGAGAGAGAATATGAGACACTATAGAAGATATCTAGTTTTGATGACTGGAATTTGTGTATATCAAATAGTAAATAGAATTAGAGTATACTAAACAATAGAGTTCCATATTTTTTTGGGAACTTAGAATTGAGATAGTAATGGGACAGATTATTGGGACGAGAAAAACAATTATTGAGCTAGGTCCAATGGATTATTGGGTGAGGATTTTGACATATGGGATTATGATATACCACTTAGATCTAATGGCTGCCATGTAAGATTGGACGATGTAATCTTTTGCTAGTCAGCTCACAGTTGACATAGACAAACCAACAACAATGACTAAAACCTAACAACTATAGAAATATTTGGCCCAAAAACCAACGAAAACCAAACTTTTAAGGACCAAAACCATCTTTAAGTCGCAATGATGTGATATGATTGTAAAAAAACTAGTCACTATTTATAACAATGCTAGACTATAATTGTTTTAGGGATGGGTATAAAAGATTGTAGGCATGACAAAAAGGTAAGCCAAGCCAAATACTAAGAGGATGAGGGAGTGTGGCAGTAGCTGACGAAGTGGATCAAATAAATGACTATGCAAGGAAAAGATTGAGGTGACATGGGTAAGGGTTGTCAGGCAAAGCGATGATGATTGGGTCCACCAGGCAACCGCCGTAAATCTACCACCGGCACTAACCATGCAATATGACCGATGGGCATACGACGTGTGGGGAGTAAGCAGGTGTGGAGCTTGAAAAGGGGGCTGATAGGACATTTGAATGGACAAACGGGGAAAGGCCAGTAGGGCCCGCATGATGTGATGGACAGAAGTGCGGAAAATAAGAGGACGACCTACAAATACCAAAAAAGGGGAAGGAAAAGGGGTTGGCAAAAAAAGAGAGCAAAAACACCCAAGTGACAGACACATGAGAAGAGAGAGCATACAAAAACCGCATTCTTGTTACTCTTTGATCCTTTCATTTCATAGTGTTTAATCAAACCGTGTCTAAAAACATTTGGCGACTCCACTAGGGAGCCGAGAAGGACAATAATAAGAAAGATGGGAAAGCCTTCATTTTCTCTCCGTTTCGAGGACACTTCATCAAAGGAAGGCAGGAAACGTTTAGCGTCAGAGGAATTGAATCATGAACACGAGTAATTCCATAGTTCATCCCACAGAGGCAGTAGTAAAGAGACCGGAGATGAATCATCACGGGTGTTTGTCCCAAGGTGAGTATGGGATCACCTTCTCGCAACCGTAGGAAGTGGAAGCCGAGAGAAGATAGACAGTAGGCAGTGTACTGCTCGGAACAAAGAAAGGGTAGAGGAAGATTGGCTGACGCGCAGCGGTGTCGTGAGTGCCGCTAAGGGGAATCACTTGGAGAAAGGAGGGGAAAAGGAGAAATGGGTGACTAAAGGAGGTGATCAGGCTCTTGGAAGAGCAAAAAGAGGGTAGAGTAAGAGAATATGATCTAGACCTACCCTACCACACGCATATCGGTGTATGGCCTATCCTAGAAGGTATCAACCGCCCACCTTCCGCAAGTTTGATGGGTCAGGGAGCATGCAAGAACATTTAATGGCCTTCATGGATGATTTGGGGATATATAGGGAGAGTAGGGAACTGCGCATGAAAGAGTTCTCGATGTCCCTTACAGGACAGACGTTCACCTAGTACACCAAATTGCAGCCAAGGTGGTTGTGTTCGTGGGAAGGTCCATGTAATGGATCTAGGGCAAATGAAGCAACATGAAGGAGAACCTATGGTGGCATTCATAAAGCGGTATAGCGACAAGGCATTGCAATGCAAGGGAACCTTCTTTGGCCGGAGCTGGTGTATGGCTACATTAAAAACATAGAAGATGGGTCGAGGGTGTTCCTCCAGATGAGTGGGATCTCCACCTTCGCAGAGCTATTGAGGAGAGGTAATGATGTTGCAGAGTCGCTTAAGTATCAAGGGAAGAGACCCAAGGGGGAGAAGGCGGTGTATGAGGTTCAAGTAGTTAGGGGGCGAAGCGAAGAAAGGCGTGGAAGTTATCAGGAAGAAAGAGACAGGAGCAACCACCTGAGGCAAAGGGGAGAACGAAGGGGGCACATGGGACCACAACACATGGGCCCTACAGGGGAAAAAGAACCGCCAATATTCCCTGAGGTCTCGCTACCTACGACAGAACACAAGCGGTTCGCAAGAAGGAAGAAGAGAGAAACTAGCTTTTGCTACGTTCATGACTCGCGCACTCACAGACTCATGGATTGTAGGCAGGTACAAAGGATATTTCAGAGGGAGAAGAAGGCTGGTAGAATAATCCTACTTCAAGAAAACAACAGTGTACACAGCCAACCATTACCTTGACATGCGATAAATATGGTAACAGGAGAGGCCGCAGTAGTGGAACCCATGGATTGTGAAGAGGAAATAGTGATAGAGTCACGACACACGGTGAAAAAGGTGCTGGCAAGCGGAATACTCAAAATTAAGGTTGTGAACGTTTGCTTAAGACAACTAGGATTTGACGAAGGGGCACAGAGAGAAGCAGCAACAACATTGGTAAATATAGTGGAGCGGAGAGGGGTAACTGGATTAATAGGCGTTCTGCTTGGACGTTCCATAGAAGCTCATGTGAATGCTATACTTTTCAAGGAGAACAAAAAGATGAAGGAAGTGTCGTTGCATATAGACCGCTTTATGTAGAAGCGACGGTGGAAGGGAGAAGAATGGGGCGAGCCATGGTGGATAATGGTTCAAGTGTTAATATAATGCCCATCAGAGTGTTTGAGGCATTAGGCCTATCAAGGGAAAGGATGCGTCTGAACACATTTCAACGGAAACCCGTTAGAGGAGTGGGAGTAGCGAGAGTGACTTCACAAATAGGGCCAATGAAATTTGTTGATGACTTCCAAATAGTGGAAGGGACGTCTAGCTACCATATCTTTGTTGGGAGCCCATAGATACACAGCCACAGCTGTGTACCTTCCACCCTGCATCAATGCCTTAAGGTGTGTCATAAGGGGAAGGATATAGAGATTGTAGTGAGTAGTCCCCTTTGGATGAGGATGAAACTCACCTAGTGGAAGCTGCCTTCTATGATGACTAGGCCGCACCAAGAACCAATACCTTGGTTTAGTTTAAAGGGACACTATTGCCATGTGAAAAAAGGACGAGAGATGATTCAGGGAGACGGAGGAGTAAAGGAAGAGGAGAAGAGAGAGGAAACCAAGGCACTATCGCATGCCAAGCTTAAATAGAAGAAAAAGCAGAAGGATGAATGATGGATGCCAAAAGACGGGGCATGGAAAGGGTAGTAGCCCCCAACGACGGTGTGTTGGAGGATCTTATAAGGATTCGCGGGCCAACCAAGGCGGATTCATCAAATCTAGCTAACCTCGTGAGCGAAGAAAGCCAGGCTAACATGAGTGGCAAATGGGATTGATGAGGCGCCTTTAGCACTACAAGACCTACTGAAACCACAAGCGGAGGAGCTGGAAAAGGTATTCTTACAACCCATGAATGAGAAGTAGCCGTGCCTAGTCTTTCATTAGTGCAGGGCGTGGAAAGGGTAGTAGCCCCCAACGGCGGTGTGTTGAAGGATCTCATAAGGATTCGCGGGCCAACCAAGGCAGATTCATCAAATCTAGCTAACCCCGTGAGCGAAGAAAGCCAGGCTAACATGAGTGGCAAATGGGATTGATAAGGCGCCTTTAGCACTACAAGACCTACTGAAACCACAAGCGGAGGAGCTGGAAAAGGTATTCTTACAACCCATGAATGAGAAGTAGCCGTGCCTAGTCTTTCATTAGTGCAGGACTCTTAGAAAAGGAGAAGATAGAGTTGATAGGCCTCTTGCAAAAATTCAAAGATGTTTTTCAGCATAGGAGTATGATGACACAAGGTTGTCAATGGTGGATGGCGGTTTATGGCAGTGAGGCAAAAAAACCACCATAAAAATATGGCAGATAGCATTGCAGATTATGGCGAAAGCCATGACGGACTAAGCAATATAGAAATATATATTAAAAAAAAAATAAGATACAAAGATATAATGCTTAATCAAAGTCTCAAAGACATAATCAAAGCCACAAATACACAATCAAAGTCACAACCAAGGACTAAAAAATATAGCAATCCATGATCAAAGCCATAAAGACATAGTCATAATGCCAGCACAAATTAAGAATTCAAGACAAACATAAGAGTTCAAGACAAACAAACATAAACTAAGATCAACTAAGTAATTATCATCATCATTGTCCTTGTTCACAACTAGGCCATATCCCTTTGCTTGTTCTCCTTCTGATTCTGAATCATCAAACATTATTTCCTCTGCCTCTTCTTCAATTTCCACAATGTCCTAAAATTTAGGCTCTCCAGGCTCTTCTTCAGCCACCACTACTTGTTTTCCTTTCATGGAAACTCTACTTGTTTGTCCTTCACCACTACCTGCTACCTTTCTTTTTTAACTTTGATGCCTAGCATTTGTTGTGGGCTCTCCAATCCCAGATACCCTAAACACAGTCTCCCAATTCAAAGTTTCATCACCTTCTAAAACCAACTCATCTCCAGCATTCTCTTCATCAATCAACTCCTAACCATCCACTCATTAACATCATTGAGTGAAATGGGATCAATTTCATCTCTAATATTGTATCTCTGTTTGAGTGTTTGGTCATACTTCACAAAAACCAAGTCCTTCATCCTTTTGTGCTCAAGTCTATTTCTCTATGTATCTGCAACACCAATATAATTATTTAATTGTTAATTGGTACTATGTTATACTTATAATAGTAACCATTAAGATAGAAAACTACTTCTTACTTGCTCAAAAACACTCCAATTACGTTCACAGCCCGAAGCATTACACATCAAGCTCAAAATCTTGAGAGCCAATTAATATTTTTTGCTGCAAATCCTGACTTGGCACCAATCTCCTAATGCATTCATGCAACCCATTTGTAACTTCCAAATCTGAGTTGCCATAGTAGAACTCCGGATTCAAAAAATGGCCCACTGCATGTAATGGGCAATGAAGCTGGCAATTCCATCTCTTATCAATGATTGCAAACACATCTTTATATTTGCTTTCATCATTGTTAAAGGACTTCATAATGGCCCCTTTGGCCTTGTCCATGGCCTCATAAATGTAGCTCATGGCCAGCTTTCTTTCATCATCAACAAGCCTAAGCACATGAACAAGAGGCCTCATAACTTTGAGGGTATATCTCACATGGTTCCAAAAAGAAGGCATGATTGCAATTTTGGTTGCTTCCTTTCTCTTAGTCTCCTTAGACAGCTTGTTTCTCACTCATTCATCAAAAATAAACATTTTTATAAGATTTTGTTTCTCATCACGAAGCCTCTCCAACGATTGAAAGGAAGTAGCAAATCGTGTAACTGCATGCCTTACCAATTCCTTCTTGTTTGTAAACTGTCTCAGTAAGCTTAAGGTGCTAGTGTGGCTATAAATGAAACCAGCAAGTAAAATCGCCCTCTTGATTGTTTTCTTTATCAGTGGAATCTTTCCAATATCTTCCAGCATCAAATCCAAACAATAAGCAACACAGGGAGTCCAATAGAGGTGTGGTCTTTTTTCTTCTAACATCTTGCCAGCCAAAACATAGTTGCTCCCATTATCAGTTATAATCTGGACAATGTTCTCCTCTCCAATCTCCTCCACACGAGAGTCAAAAAGCTCAAATAACTTATCCCTAGTCTTTACAAAGTCAGATTCGTAAATAGCCTTTAAAAACATTGTTTCAGCAGGAGAGTTCACTAAGAACATAATAATGCACCTCTGCATAATGCACCTCTGCTTCCTATCAATCCAGGCATCAGACATGATGGAGCAACCATGTTTTTTCCACTGCACCTTATGATTCTTCATCATATTTTTTGTGTGCTCCAACTATTTATTGAGAAGAGGAACCCTTATAGCATGATAAGATGGAAGGGGCAATTGGGACCAAAGCTTCCAATGGCTGACAACATATCATGAAAACTCTTCAACTTGATACAATTGAATGGAATTCCAGCTTGATACCACCACCGAGCTATATATTGATGGACCCTTTCAACTGCTTCTTTGTCACATACTTCTCTAATATTTTGCTGCCTCAACTTTTCCTTGTTCCACTTCCCAATTGCAGTTTTAGGATTTCGAACAAATAAATCCATTGAGCCTTTCAAAGCACCAGCACCTCTTCTCACTCAAGGCCTTGGGTTAGAAATATCATCAATCCCTTCAGCATCTTCTTCAGATAACCCAAACCCCAAGTTCTCAAGATCACGCTCCCTTGCATTTGGAACTCCAACTTCGTCACTTCATTGGCTTTTTTTCAGTTTCATATACTTTATCAACTCTTCTTTAACTTCTTTTGGAACCTTGATGCACTAGAAACATTGCCACTCTTACCTATCAGGTGTTCTTTGGCTCTTGTTATTCTGCCTTTCATTAGTTTTGAGCATAAATGACAGATAGTGTCATTTGTATTGTTTTCTTCTAGAGGGTGGACATCCTTCCACCCAGGGTCTGCTCTATTTTTGCTACTGGTAGAAGAGGCTAGAACTGAGCCTTGTTCAGGTCCACTTGCCATTTCAATCTAAAACAAAATAGAAGAGGCTACTGGACAAAAAATAAGAACAAGGAAGAAGAAGAAAAAAGCAAAACAGAGAAGAAGAAGAAGACAGAATGGATGGAGAATAAGGGAAAGAAGATAAGAAGAATAAGAAAGACCAAATTGGGGTGCTCCAAGCTGGCCGTCGCCACCAATGTGATGGTCCGTCGAAGCCGGCGAAGAGAAGAGAGAGACTTTGAGAGACCGAGAAAGAGAAGGAAGCAGAGAAGCAACACCTGGACGCCGCTACTAGTGAGCCACCGCCGCCGGTGTGGTGCGCCGCCTTTGTGGTGTGCCGACGTTGCCGACGTGGTGCGCCGTTGTTGCTAAGAAGCGCACGAGAAAAGGAAGCAGAGAAGCAAAGAAGCAGCAAAGTAGTGAGAAGTGGAAAAGCGTCGAGTCTCTCATTAGGTTTTGATGAGGGCTTTGGGCCTCCAAAAAACCCGAGAATAAAACAAACAAGGGGTTTTGGGCCAGATTTCTGCCATGGCTGCCATCAATCCGCCATCACCGCTATTTCGGCCACCACGCCATACCGCAATGCCATCCACCTTTCCATGATGGCGGGCTCAATTTCCGCCACGCCATGGCCGAATTTTCACAACACTGTGGCAAAATGCCGAGATTAGATGCTTCATTAGTTGTGCATAGCTTGGCACTTAAACCCGAAGCGACGCCAATAAAATAGGGAGTCAGGAAATTTCATCCTGAGGTAGAGCTACAGATAAAGGCAAAAATAAAGAAGCTGCTTGGTGTGGAAGTCGTAAGACCCATCCAGCACCCAGAATGGCGGACAAATATCGCCCCTGTCAAGAAGAACGGTCAAATTAGGTGTTGTGTGGATTTCAAAGACCTTAACAAGGCATGTCCAAAAGATGACTTCCCACTACCAAACATAGACAGCTTAGTGGACGCTATGGAGGCCACGAGCACTTTCATTTATGAACGAGTTTAGCAGATATAATAAAATTCGAATGGCAGAGGGTGATGCGGAGAAAACCGCTTTTCAAACCCCATTTGGCAATTTCTTTTAGGTTGTAATGTCATTCGGTTTGAAGAATATGAACGCCACCTACCAACGTGCAATGACAGCTATTTTCCATGACATGCTCCACAAATATAGAAGACCATGTGGATGACCTAGTGGTTAAGTCTCAGCGGAAGGAGGAACATGTACGGGGCCTAGAACACGTATTTGTGAGATGCAAGATGTTCATATTAAAAACAAACCCGCTCAAGTTGCGTTTGAAGTTTCATCAAGCACCGTTTTGGGTTTTCGGGTGCACAAAGAAGGAGAATCGGCAAAAGAAAGCAAAGTGAGGATGGTAAAAGAGATGAGAAGCCCTAAGAGTTTGAAAGAATTACAGGGGTTCTTAGGAAAGGTGGGATATGTCCGACAGTTTATCCCTATGCTGGCAGAGCTCACCTACCCTTTCAAGGACTTGCTAAGGGGTAAGTCCACTTTCACTTGGCAACCTTGGCATCAACCGGCTTTTAATAAGATCAAAGGCGTCTTGACCTCCAGCCAAGTTATAATGACACCTGTCCAAGGGAAACCCTTACTCCTATACCTCACAACTACCAATGCATCTATAGGAGGACTCGTAGTGCAGGAGGAAGATGGGCTTGAAGGGGCCCGAAGAGGAATATTTACCACACGAACAGTTGTGCCTTGCCTTAGTGTATGCAGTGCAAAAGTTTAGACATTACTTCATGGGGCATCAAGTCCACCACATCTTTAAGGCCCCAGCTTTTCAATACCTACTTTGCCACCAAGGTACATCTCAAAGGATGAGTAGGTGGGCATTCATGCTAAGTGAATTTGACATCGAAGTGTCCCCCTCCCCCAAGGCATTAAAAGTCAGGCGGCTTGTTGACATGATGACACTCTCCCAGAAGAGCAATATGAACCTACGGAGACAAATTTGCCTGATGACCCTATGGAGATAGATGTATGCGAAGTACCCCTGAAGGGAGTACTGTACTTTGAGAGGGCTCCCTCACAACCCAGGCAGAAGCGGTGTCAAGGTGAATTTGGAAGATGGACGAGAAGTAATCATCAGTTACAAGCTCAATTTCCCATACACCAATAACAAGAAGCGAGAATATGAGGCCTTGATTCAAGGACTCAAGTAGGCATCGGTCTTGGGATAGGCAATCTCCAAATAAGAGGGGATTCGAATCTAATACTGAAATAGGTGCAAGGCGAGTATGGTGTCAAGGAGCCATTGTTGGCTGTATATCGTGAGAAGGTGATAGAATTGATGAAGAACTTTGCACCGGTGGAATGCATGCATATCCGAGAGCAAGGAATAGGGAAACAAATGCATTAGCAACGATAGGTGCGAGGTAAAGCGAACGGCGATTATCATTCAGAAGAACAACAAGCCGTCGTACAACGGTCAAGAAGAAACATGGGCCAAAGAGGGAGATTGGCGAATGCCTCTACTTCATCAGCTGCAGTGGGGAGGTGCGCTACGTTCAAAGGCAACACAAGGATTCATGATCTACCTAGGAAAGATGTATAAGAGAGAAGCAAAAGGGTTACTCATGAGGTGTGTAGCAGTTGAAGAAGGAAAAGAGAAAATGAAGATAGTACATGATGAGATATGCAGAACGCAAAAAGGAAGTTCGAATAGAAAGATGCAAAGATTAGGGTACTTTTGGCCAAGTATGAAAAGAGACGATGACGAGATATAGCAAAAGTGTCCAAAACATAGTGAAGAAAAGGAAAAAGAAATAAACTTTCCTAATAGAGGTGACGATTGGAGGCGAACCTTGTTAGACTCCCTTGAACAAGGAATATTGCCTGAAGACCCCAATGAGGCTCAGGGGCTGCAAAGGAAGGCGGAGCGATATCCAATTACAGAAGGGGAGCTATATAAGAAAAAGTTTTTAGGAGAACTCATGCGGTACCTTGGAGGGGAGGAAAGCGAGAAAGTGCTCAGGTATGTGCATGAGGGGGAATGCGGCAGACACCAAGGTGGATAGACGTTGGCCACGGAAGTTCTCAAAATGGGATTATTTTTGCCTATAATTGATTTAGATTCCATGACGATGACTAGAAGATGTCAGACATGCCAGAAGCATGCTAACAAAATTCATGCCTCAACGATAAGCCTGCATCCCACGTTCTCACCTTACCCCTTCCATACTTGGTGCTTTGATTTTGTAGGCCCGAATACCCCTCTATCAAAAGGGAAGAAATGGATCCTTGTGGGATGCAAACAATTCACAAAGTGGGTGGAAGCTATAGCGGTTAAAGAAGCCAAAGCTGAAATAGTAGTGCAATTCCTGAAAGATAACATCATTTGTCGTTTCAGGATGCCCAAAAGGATCATATCAGATAATGGAACCCCTTGTGTCAATTGGCGTGTGGTGGATCCCTTGCAACATTATAAGATCTCGCATGACAAGTCTACACCCTACCACCCTCAATCCAATGGTCAAGTGGAAGCCACCAACAAGCTGCTGATAAAAATCCTATCCAAGATGGTGCAAGACGCTAGAACAGATTAGAGCAAATATCTCACATTGGCATTATGGGAATAGCACACAACAAGGCACGGGACGACTCAAGCTACCCCATTTTCCGTAGTGTATGGAGCGAGGACAATGTTACCCGCTACAATCATGGTGCCCTCAGCCAAAATGCGATTGGGGGAAGGGGAAGATCATGTCAAAGCAGCAGAGCTGGTAAAGGAAAGGAGAGAAAGGGCAGGGATAGTTGTGCAAACGTATAGAAGAAGGATGGTCACTGCCTACGAAAAGTTAGTGAAGCCAAGAATGTTTGAAGAAGGAGATCTGGTGTTAATGGCAACAGATGCGGTAATGTGAAACCAACATACTTCAAAACAGGCACCCAAGTGGGAGGAGTCAGTACCTTTGTGGAAGCGGTGAGATCCGATGAATCTTGTATCTTGGTCAATCCTGACAACAGCAAGAAAATAGGTCCTTTAAATTTCCAGTTCATTAAGAAGTACTATGTTTAAGTTTCTGAGTCTTGTCTTATGATCATATGAAAGTTCTTAGTGTATGTCTTGACATTGTGCAAGCATTGCTTATTATGTGACATTTACAATGTACATATTGAAGTATGAATGAAACACACGAACCCATTTACGACCAGAAAGCAAGAGTGAGTAAGAACATAAAGCACATGCATTGTGCCAATGTACCCAATGAGTCCTAACTATGACTAAGCACTCTAAGACAACATTTCCACCCGTACAAGCCTCTGCTACCGCGTTTGTGTGCGAGGCTATACCACCACTTGATGAAAACAAATTCCACCGGCACGAGCCTCTACCATCGCGTTGTGTGCGAGGCTATACCATCGCTTGGTGAAACAAATTCCGCCATGGCAAGCCTCTGCTACCGCGTTGTGTGCGAGACTATACCATCATTTGGTGAAAGCAAATTTTGCCTACGTGAGACTCTACCACAGTGTTGTGTACGAGGCTATACCACTGTCTGGTGAAAACAAAAAAATTCCGCTCGCATGAACCTCTGCTGCTGCGTTGTGCACGAAGCTATACCACCGTTGGGTGAAAACAAAAAATCTGCCGACATGAGCCACTATCATGTGCGTGGCTATACCACCGCTTGGTTTTTGTTGTTTTTTTACTTTTTCCTACCTATTGTTAACCATCAATCATGTACAAATTTGTTTTGTCATCTTTCCTTTCACCACAATGTTATTCTATTGTTAACCAATAGGTACCAAACAATGGGGGAATCAAGCAATCAAGGAAAAGATACCTAGATAAAAATAGGGATATCCAGTACATCTCAAATTGTAAGTCTCATTTCCAATATATTTGCAGCCAAGGTTGTCAGGAGTGAGCTCCTACGCAGGAGCGAAAAGGGGAAGCAAGAGCGTAAAGCGTAGGAGCGTATGTACCTGAGCATAAGCTTCTACCAAAATGGACAATTGACATTCATACAAAAATATATACGCATATACCAACACAAGTAAATAAAATTAGTCATAATTAACATAGTAATACTCCAATTAAAAATGCATAAAGTCAACCCATAAGTTTTTGACATGATTTTAAACAAAAACATTAAAGAACACAACTCAAGTATCCAAGTACTAGAATTAAAAGACATCTAAAGTCAATCCAATGGGTTATGATCATCATATTCATTATCATCTATGTGACCTCCTCCATCAAAACGGAATATTTTCTAACAACGAACGATGAGAAGCTTATGTGGTTGACAAGGATTCCTTAAGCGCGCAATCTCCGCAACAAGACAATCATCCACTTCGGCATGGACACCTTTTTCTACAATGACGTGAGTCAAAGATCCAAGCGGTGAGTCCTGGGAAAGAGATAAAACCTTACGCTCCATCTCATCCAGCCAATTTGGATCAAAGATAAAATCACAAAGGGTAGCCAATAAGGATGAAAAATCTACCAGAGAAGAGGAGGCCAAACTTGGAATGGAATTCCACTTCATCAGACGTAGAAACTCCCTAACACAACGTGAGTCCGAGCGACGATGAAGATGAGTAGTTGAAAGGAGCATGGATGGATAGGCAAATAAGAAAGGAACTAAGGCACCATGAAACTCAAGAAGAAGTGGGCAACAAAGATTAGAGATGATCCTCAATTTCTGAGAAGGGAAGGTGACGTTTAAGACCTCAAAAAAGGGAGGGGGAGGTATCAGAGATAACCAGGAAAACAAACACGCCACAGAAGAGATTAAAAAATGAAAAAGGAATTTAAACAAAAATACCTCGCTTCGACAAAACACCCACTTCAAGCGTACGACTTTATCAGCCGTAACCAAGGTTGTCAGGAGCGAGCTCCTACATAGGAATGGAAGAGGGATACAAGAACGAAAAGTGTAGAAACGTAGCACGGGCGTAAGTTCCTGCCATAATAGATAAATTATATTCATACAAATATATATATATATATATATATATATGCAAATGACAACACAAATATGCAAACTTAGTCACAATTAACATAGTAATTCATTCATTCGCTTCT